>OX352307.1:3044760-4521773 GCA_947086415.1 Pammene aurita
AATAGAATAGAATAAAGGTTTATTGTCACTTAAAACATACCATATAAGAAGCAACAAAATAAAATAAAAATATGATATTTTCTTAATCTATACAAAATTAAAAGAAACAGACAGTGTGACAAATGGGATGTACTCAGCGTTTGCTGTGGCGCAGACTAGCAACTACAGCGCTGGTTTTCAGTTCACCCCAAACAACAATTTATATTAACATTATACTTGCAGGCGTTCATCTTACAATATTATATATACATAGATATATTAAAATTAAAATAAAGCACTTAATGGGCATACAGAGAGTCCTTATAACTTAAGCTTATATTACCTACCTAAACATACAAAAAAAAAACTACTACAGTTTGTTAGCTAGGGCAAAACATGAAAAACTACAGTTCTTGATTTAAAGGGCGCTTCAATATTCTTCTGTTTATTTAATAATATTCTCTTCAATTTAGTTTTAAAAGTATTTTGGGACATATTATTTCTTAGCGGCGGGGCGGGGCATAAACGGTACCCTTATAGTTTCGTCATGTCCGTCTGTCTGTCCGTCAGTCCGTCTGTCCGTATGTCACAGCCATTTTACTCGGAAACTATAAGGCGAATAAAATAAAATTTAGACATAAGGTGTATTTTTCATGCCGCTATTTAATTATAGTCTAGCAAACCATTTTTTCAGTAGAAAAGCGCGGCAAATTCAAAATACGTACATGTGCCAACCCTTTGTGATTAGACACCGTGTTCGTGACGAACATTTCAATTCACATTTCTTTTACATTGAATTTGTTTCTAGTGCATTTCACTCTCTCGTCTTAAGCGCGAGTGAGATAGAACTCCTGCAACGTTCTACATTGAATTTAAATTCATTTTTATGGCATATGTCAATTGCCTCAACCAGATTATTTTGTTGATGACAGATCAGACGAAATATATCCGTTTCCTTTTTACACCCCGTGAATGTCACGTAATGAAAGGGGTGGAAATACCAACTAAAATTAAAAACATAGAATTTGATGATCATTGCTGCTTTTTTCACTGATTCTTAGTGTTGTCATACTTTTGGTCGCTGTACATTGCTACTGCGTTCGTTCGCTGGCCAGACTATATGTAGTTAAATTGAAGGAGAAAATATTTTTATGGGGGGCGCTGGGCGCTCCATGTAACTAAATTACAAAAAAAATTTTCCCCTAATATTAACATGTTGCACATCAATCAATCTCTAAACTCTACAGAAGTACAACAAAAATTCGACCTCTTGACCCCTAACATAAAAATAGTAAATAAAACCTCCCTATGCCTCCTAGGGTCCCCCATCTTCGAAGAATCATTTCCAAAATACGTTTCGGACTCTATTTCCAAATTTAAAAATTACGAAAGTCGTCTTTTAGACATATCTCCCCACTTTGCTTTATCTATAATAAAATTCTGCCTTTTTGTACCTAAATTAACCTACGTACTTCGTTGCTGCCCTTTTACAAAATTCCAAAATTTACTTACACCCCTTGACGACATAGTAAAACTGAATCTGGAATCCGTTTTGAACGTGCAACTGAGCGAAGATTCATGGACTCAAGCATCCCTTCCTATCCGTTTTGGTGGGTTAGGGATCCGCAAAATTTCAAGTGTTTCTCAACCGGCGTTCTTGTCGTCCGCACATAGCTCGGCAAAACTCATAAGAAAAATTCTAAGGGCTTGCCCTTCAAACTATGAGATTGCCGGACTTGCGGAAGCCAAAAACGCCTGGTCTGCTGCCTGCCCGGGAAAGGATTTTCCTGAAAATATGACTTCCCAAAGGGCCTGGGATAACATAGCGAACCAAATTTCTTATGACAGTCTTCTAAGCCGCAGTACAGGATCCGAACGTGCCAGACTCCTCGCTGTGGGGACCAAAGAAGCTGGCGCCTGGCTACACGCGTACCCGTCCGTACATACGGGTACTTTTTTAGAACCCCACACGCTACGCGTTGCTACCTGTCTGCGGCTTGGCGTCCGGGTCTGCGCTCCCCATAGGTGCCCCTGCGGCACTGACGTCGATGCTTACGGACATCACGGGCTGTCCTGCCAAAAAAGTGCCGGCCGTTTCTCCAGGCACGCCGCGCTTAATGACATCCTCCGCCGGTCTCTTGCTAGCGTCAACGTGCCGGCGCTCCTTGAGCCCCCCGGTATCCTCAGGGACGACAACAGGAGACCGGATGGGGTGTCACTGGTTCCGTGGACGATGGGACGGGTGTTAGTTTGGGATGCCACGTGTGTTGACACGCTGGCCCCCTCTCATCTCCACGGAACTAGTTCCAAAGCCGGAGCAGCTGCAGAAGCGGCCGAAAAGGGCAAAATAAATAAATACAGGGATCTCGGCTCTGAATACAATTTCGTTGCTTTCGGAGTCGAGACCCTTGGCCCGTGGGGTCCGAGCGCCCACGCCCTATTTAAAGAGCTATCAAAGAGACTCATCGACGTTACCGGTGACCGTAGGGCTGGCAGCTTCCTCGCTCAACGTATTTCTATCGCAATACAGCGGGGTAATGCTGCCAGCATCTACGGTACCATGCCGCGGGGGGACGCATTATTTTAGGATTTCTTTATTTTAGATTTAATTTTAGTGTTATCTTGTTTTAATTTATATGTAATTTTAATTTTTTAGTTAGATTAAATCGATAGGTGTTTAAAAATGACATTGAGGTTTTCTTGAACATTTTGTGATTTAGTGAATATTTTCAAAAATAATCGCCTCGAAAGTCAGAAAAATTGAGTGAACTCCCCCCCCCCCCCCGTAACATTTGAACCCTAAGTCCATATAATATACTTAAAGAAAATTGAGAAGATTATCTTATTTTTCTATTACATACTTTCTACGAAAATTGTTTTGAACATTATCAGTTCAGCCATATTTGGGTTATCTCCAAAAAACTTCTTCCATAGGTATCAGATACGACCTTCTGGTATTAGTTTGGTTCTTATTCCATTGAAGGTACGGAACCCTCTATTATGCGTTTTATGCTAGTCGCCTATGAACGACTCTTTTACTCGGTAATAATTTTCAACTGTGTCTAGGGCACCGAGTAAACAATAGTACTATACAGAGGTCCCTCTTTGACGTTACGAATCATGTTGTCCCTTCTTCACGCATGGCAAGTTCTCTTTCTCACTTAGGCAAACGTATCGGATACTAGTTGTCAAATGCAATGACAGAAATGCACATCCTTGGTTAGGGACAAGGTTTAAGAAAAAGATCTACTTCATATAAATCCGTGATACGAACACAGATTACACCTTGTTAGCCCGCCCCACTGTAAATTTATCAAAAATCTTATCGGTTGGCTTCCATATAGCGATATAGAGCCCATCTTCGAGATCATGAAAAAATAAGTCTTACTAGGTCTTAAATGGGCACTAGTATGTATAACACGATGTAAATTGTTCTTGAATAAATATCATATCATATCATATGGCGTAAAGTTGAAAATACAAGAAAATAACGTTAATTAATCAGTGGTTTTACCGCTCCAAATTTGTACTCACGGTAAAGTCTACTTCAAATAAGCTACATACCAAATTCCGGTGGGAGCATACAATAGGCATGGTGAATTTTTTTCATGTATGGTATCAATCGATTCGTTTTGTTGTGAGGATCAAATGTCTATATGGGGCCAATTGCGTTAAAGCAACAGAGAAGTCAGAAATGAGACTTAAAGTCCGAGATTTGCATTTGTTTCTCAAAACGCTCCTAACAAAATGACGTGCAAAAGTGACGTCACGATCACATAGTTGCCCTGTTTAAAGTATGGAAAAAAATATGAAATTGCTATTTTTACAGTGAAATGTTGCGTTTATGTGTATGGTTGCCATACAATTTATTTTACAGTACAATGTTAAAAATCATTTCAATTCACACTTTCAAAAATCGTAAAATTTTGCAGCTTGATATCTTTGAGCCACTTCAAAAGAATTTATAAATTTTCACTTTAGTTGGATATATTGATCATTTTGCATCCTATCAACTAAATTTTATTGCATAAATCAATATGTGTCATCATGCCTATTTTAAGATTCGAATCTAATCGCAATTTTTGCATTTGTATTATTTTTGAGCTAACCACTCCAAATTTAAATATAGCAGGTATATAATATAACAGGTATATGTTTTTTTTTCCTGTTTTTTATTGTTTTTTTTTTCTCTTGTTTTGATTAAGATATTCTTACTTTGGGGATGTGATCATGGCGTCAATGCGCCGTGTCGTCAAATGGTTGCAACGGAAGGCCAGCGCTGGCCCTGCCGGCATTTAACGCTGAGTTGCGACGATTTCGTGGCAATTAATGTTTCGGGTTGTATATGTTATCGTTTATTATGTTTTTTGTAATTGTCGTGAATAAATCTTTCATTCATTCATTCATGTTTCTAAAATAATGCTTTAAATGTTCATCCTTATATTTTTTATTTTTGAAAAAAAAATGGTATTCAATATTTATATGACGTTCTAAATAAAACAACTTTTTTTTAACGTCGTAGAACGCAATTTTTTTTATGGAAGTTACAAAAACTATTTATAACGGGGTATTTACCATGGGTATTTGTTTTGTCGAGGTTCCGATATAATATATGTATCGACATGTTAGAAACTAATAAACGAGGATGGTGGCAGCATTTCTCCGCTGTATCGCAAAACTTATGAGTTGAGCGAGGAAGCTGCCAGCTCTTTGGTCACCAATTGAGTCGACGAGCCTCTTTTTGCGTTCTTTAAAAAGTTACTGAGCACTGGGTCCCCACGCGCCAAGGGTCTCGACTACGAAAGGTATAAAAATGTTTTATGGGTCTTCAGTTTTTCAGCTTCTTTGGCCACCGCACCTGCTTGTTTATTGGTTCCGGTGAAGTGCGAAGCCGCCAGTGTGTCTACGCATATAGCATCCCACAGGCACGCATGTGGCATTTACTTAAGTACCGCAAGAACACCTGTGTGGAGCACAAACACGGACTCAAAGCCGGAATCAGATTTCAATCAATCAGGTGCCGGTCCAGATACTATACGGTTTAAGACATTTATTTCTCAAAAAGATTTACATAAATCACTTACTGAGAAAACAATATTTATCTTAAAGCTAAATGGGAGAGGGTAGAATGCAAAAACTGGTGGACGAGTTAAGAACAAAGGCGCTCGGTAACACCAAGCGCAATGCAACAATGTAATGTTGTGCATAGGGACCAGTTAAACCGAACTACCCGGTGCGTTCACTGGTTAACTTACATATGATTTGTGTGTATTCATTAAGTGCATATTTTGTGGAAAAGCCTTAGAAGACGTTTCTATTTTAGTTTTTAACTTTTTTATGTTATACATTTTTGTACATTTATATATTTTTTCTTTTTCTTTTTTTTTAAAGTATTTTAATTATTTAATGTTATTATTATTTGACTTATTTCTATCCAGTAATAATGTCAATATTTCTGTACCCATCCTTTTCTATGTATATGAATGAAGGATGAGCAAGATGAGTAGAGAAATAATGTCATTATTACTGACAGTGTCTGGAAAAGCTGTCCACCCGTCACCAAACCTCCTGTTTGGTGACGGGTAAGCCGGTAGCCAGTGCTGCGGCTTAGGAGTGAGTGACTCATAAGAAATTTGGCACAATACGTCGTCCCAGCTCCAATGGCAATTTGGATGGGTAAAAACATCCTGACCCGCCAACCACTTCACCAAGCTTTTTGGTCTCCTCTAAGCCCACAGTTCCATGGTTTGGGGGTGGGGGTCCTGTAAGATTTTAGTGAGTACCTACGAGGCTGGCCGAGCTGTAGACGGAGGAGTGTCTTACAGTTGATGTTATGAAGCCGACTATTTCTTAAAATGGTCTTAAATCCTTATGCGCCCACCGGTATGGTCTTAAATTTGGTATTTTCTTACTAAACGGGTCTTATAGCTTCTGTAAAAATTTCGAGCAGTAAGCTCAAAAATAAATTAAGGCTCAACAAATTGCGATTTCAACTGGTCTTAAAACCTTATACGCCCACCGTAATGGCCTTAAATTTGGTAAGTATGTAGATTTTGTGGGTGGTTAAGTAAGTGGGCTTCGCCGTGTGTCAAAATTTAAGCGTAACGATAAATTAACGTATTTTTTTTGTATTTTCAACTTGACGCCACACATACTAGCGCCCATTTACGACCTTTAAGACTTATGTTTTCAATATCTCCGTGATGGGCTCTACAACGCTGTCAACGCTATATGGAAGCCGACCGGTAATTTTAGATTTTTGATAAATTTACAGTATAGCCGGCACCAGTATCTATAATGTTTAAGTAGTGAAGTATCACATGTCAAACAATCCTTTAAGGCACTGACTACCAGGCTACCGATAGTAATGATGGAGGCGACCTCTAGTAATTGCCCCCACGAAACTTTTGCGCGAAGTTGATTTCTGACTATTCAAACTAGGTAAGATACCTTTAGAAGTATTATATTAAAATTAATATGATTTTAAGACATTTTCACTGAGAGCACATTAATATTTATAATTTTTATGATTATTAATTGTAGGTATTTATTAATAATATATAACTGTTAAAATATAATATGATTGGCATTACCTATTTAACCTAAAGTTCAATTAACATCCATAAAAGAAATGTCGATATCTAGCCGAGGAGCGAATGGATAAACATCAAAAAGTGCGATGAGTTATAGGGTTCTTCCACCCTGCTGTTGGAAATATCTCTACAGTACCCTGCATTCACTGTGCTCTGCATTATTTTGTGTAATTTGGATGCTATGTTAGAGTAGATTTCCTCAGATTAAGCAAGCCACTAGCAATAAATCTCCTACAACGCCTTGACTGTATGCGGCTGTATAGCCATTCCCCATGTACATGTGCATGTGGGATACTACATGCGTAGACACACTGGCGGCTTCTCACCTCACCGGATCCAATAAACATACAGATGCGGTGGCGAAAGCAGCTGAAAAACTGAACACCCTTAAAAAAAATCGATGTTTAAAGAAACAAGTATGTATAGTTTAAAGTGCCATGTGTAACCATATCAATTCATTATATAAGAAATATAATATGATATAATATTGGAATATAACTTACACGTAAGTCAGTCAGATACACAATTACATTTACTTGCAGTAAACGTCAACTTCTTTTTTGAAATGAAGACCCATTGGTTTTCATATCCCGAGACTCCTAAATAGTAATTCAAAACTTGGGTCTTGTTAGTGGCAATTAGTTATAATCATGAGTACTACTGTGCACTGTATTTATTTACCTGATATGTTTATATTTCCATAACATCCTCAACTCTCAGGATTAGGAATACCTTTGTAATATAAGAGTCTTACATTAGATTAGAATCTATGAAGAATATGTGTAATATTGTTTGAAGTGTCTAAAACCTTAGTTAAGTTAGGAGGCAGTAGTAGGAGCCAAGTTTGAACCCGCGATCCTTAGAGCGTAAGTCGGGCGTCTGGCCGCCAGGCTACCAGAGTTTGTTTTGATAATTACTATAATGTTGCTCCATTTTTCTACTATGTTTATCTGCGTGAAGTATCAAATGTCAAACAATCCTTTAAGGCACTGACTACCAGGCTACCGATAGAAATAACGGCCTCCTAGCCCAGTCGGTAGTGACCCTGCCTACGAAGCAGGAGGTCCCGGGTTCGAATCCTGGTCAGGGAATTTGTTTGTGTATTTTTCACAGATATTTGTTCCTGAGTTATGGATGTTTTCTATGTATTTAACTATTTATCCATATTTATCAAATATATATATATATCGTCTAGTACCCATAACACAAGCCTTACTGAGCTTACTGTGGGCCTAGTTCGATTTGTGTAAGATTCATTTATTTCTTGAATTTAATTTCTTTTCTGATGTTTTTGAAATGCCTCAAACTTTCTATAGACGTTGACGTAACAAAGACTGCAGCACTATAAGTAGGTATTAAAACAGACAGAAACATTGCAAAATTAAATAATTATATAATTAGTAGTTAGGTTTTCTTATTCAAATTATTTTCTTGTGTATGAATACTTTTTCACCACATCAGCACCACCGCCTATCTTGATTTTTTTAAAGCGTCAGTAAAATTGTTTTATTTTTCACAAGGGAGAACAGTTATTACTTTACGTTATAGAACGATGATTTTGAACCATAAATATTTGGCAGAATTAATTTGTTTTGTTTTATGTATTTACCTAAGCTTGTATTTTTTTGCCGTGGCGTGGTGAAAAATGTTGTAATACTCTCGGCAGCAGTTTGTTTGCTTCTAGTGCCCCCCGCAACGCTCAAGATACAACTTTTTTAACCATACACTAGTTATAATTTTATAATCTTTCACTTTTTCGGGTCTCGATATAAACACGTGAGATATATATCAAGGTTGTATTCTTGATATTATAATTTATTTACACTAAACCTATTCTACATAATATTGGATCTACGTGGTCGGTTTACAAGTCAATGTATTGTTTTATTTCTTGTGACAAAAAACATTTATTGGTTACAAGAAATCTTAAAATCATTCATACCAGTCATTTTTATTCAATATGTAATATTTGTCACATATCTTTTACCCAAAGCAGAGGTTTCGTCATAGTTGCTACACCCAAAAATGCATCGTCAAATCTAAAAAATTGCTTGTAAGCCGTCTATGTAGACTACCCTAGTTCTAGCCTAGTATTGTAGCACGAAAATACACGTATGATTTACACACATACTCACACACGTATTTAGTTTCAGAAGACATTCAGAGATGTCGCTTTTTAAATGAGTTTTCATAAAATGCTTCAAGGCTCTCTTTACTTACTAGAGGTAAACAAATGCCTTACGTGGGATTCCCATAATTTACTGACGTCAACGTCAAAACAATAAGATGGCGCCCATGCCAATAGAGAAATTCCTCTAGCGAGACCTGTTGATTTTGACGTAGGTGGTTAGGTGAATCAACTGTCACAAAAGTGTGATATCATAGTTGTCTCGCATGCGACTGTCAGTTATGCCATGTCGAATAGACTCCCTGGTAGCTTTTAATGGGTGGAGGTTCGAGTGACAGACTAGCAGTTTTTTTAATTGGAAAATAGTAATACCAAAATAGGTAAAACTGCCGAAGTTGTCTCAGTTATAAAGGACAGGGCCTATATTTTAACATTAGAACAAAAAAACATTGCGTAGGTATTATTACGGAAACAGAGAGGCTCCTCGGTGAAAACCAGTCTTTATGTATTGTGGTTGTACTACAACATTTCGACTCTAACCTGCAGTCCGCGCATCTTCGCTGTTCAGGGGTAGGTTCTCGATGTGTGAGGAGGTATAAGAGGGCGCTGGTAGAGGCTCCTTGGGAAGAGGCTTCATGTAGGTTATGCTGCAGTTGTCCTCAGGCTG
The DNA here is from genome assembly GCA_947086415.1 of Pammene aurita. Classification (NCBI taxonomy): domain Eukaryota; kingdom Metazoa; phylum Arthropoda; class Insecta; order Lepidoptera; family Tortricidae; genus Pammene; species Pammene aurita. The sequence continues at coordinate 3,054,128 of OX352307.1, forward strand.
TACTACAAAGTTCAGAAGCTGGGTTTCGCAACTAACCTGTAGTCCGAGGCATCTTGGATGCTCGGGGGCAGGTTCTCGAAGTGTGAGGAGGTATAAGATGGCGCCGGTAGAGGCTCCTCAGGGAGCGGCAGAGTCTTTATGTAGGTTATGGCGTTGTCCTGTGGCGCTGCCGCGGTGGCGGCAATGAAAAGGATCACTGATCTGAAAAATATTTTTTTTATATATATTTTATTATCAAACATATTTACCTAACATTACTGTAAAAACGAATGCGTTATGAAACTTAAAATAAATAATTACATTGGTACAGTGGAAGTTTTGTCCAAGTATTATTTATTTTTTCTTTAGCCTATTTGATGTCCCACCGCTGGGCAAGGACCTCCCCTCTTTTTTCCATCTACTTACATGAATATTAAAAAAACCGGCCAAGAGCGTGTCGGGCCACGCTCAGTGTAGGGTTCCGTAGTTTTCCGTCCGTCACAGTAAGTGTCCCCACTTAAGAGTTAATAACACCGCCATGTAGGATATGATATGAGAGTTCCACGTACAGCGACATCTATCGGCAAATCAAGTAAACTATTGCGCGCGAGCTTAAAGTATCGAAGATGATTTTTATGGAATAATTCTTTATTGCGTGAACCGATTTTCACCGTTTTTACTTTATTTGAAAGCACGTTATTTCATTGTAATTTTGTAGACGGACGGACGGGCAGACATGGCGAAACTATAAGGGTTCCTAGTTGACTACGGAACCCTAAAAAGAACTTTATGCCGATAACTATTTTTAGTACCGAAACGACACATAAAGTTAGAGGAGAGGTGAAAAAATCTATACAAAATAGAACCTTTATTTAAAATTTATTCCACACATTCCACATAAGAAAACTCCTTGTACAAAAGGCTGAGTTAATGCCATATGGTATTCTCTACCAGACAACCTTTGGGCAAAACAGAAAACATTGTAGGCGGTGCATCTAACAAAAGTAATTAACGAAAAGTAAAATTATCACAATCTGTACATAAAAGTAATATATGAGTAAATAATGCCTGTAGGTAGTTATAGAATATCCTACAAGTCTCTGTTATAGTTATTTTATTCCTATTTATATACATATCTTATGTTATAGTTATCCTATTCAGTATAGCTTCCTACTTGATTTAAAATTAGTTGATTGCAGTTAAAATCACTTCACAATCACACAAAAAAAATCGACGCTATTTTCGGCGTTCTTAATTGCTTAGAAGTTAATCCTAAGATTCCTAAGAATGAAGACAGATTTAACAACCATTAAGCTATTTTAATAATAAAGTAGTAGAATGTAGCTCATAGGTAAGTAATAGGAGATTACTCGTATTGTTAACATTAATGACTTTCCGTTACCCATGCTAATGACGTAAACAACCGGTAATATTAATTAATATTATGGTTAATTAAGTTCGAACTGTACGGTTCTGATAAAATGCGGTTTTATTAGACGTACATTTACCTTATAATTAGGTATATTTGTATGTCCTCGTTTTGAATTAAAATATCAATTTATTTGCTATTTAGGCAATACCAATTGTTTTTACAGTAAGTATTTTGAAAGAATTTTAATGCCATTTTTTGATTTGCATAAGCACTAATCACAAATATCAACGTAAAACCCTTCATGGCCACGACCGCTGAATGTAAAACTAAAACGTGTGTCAAAAGCCTAATAATTAGTTCTCGACTCGACGTATTAAAATAATCTACTATTCGAATCGGAGAATTTATAACGACACCATCGCTCGCTTTATGTTAATCTACGCATTCAGATTTTGATTATTAATTTCTACCAATTACTTTTAGTCCCATTTTACAGATGTGCAAGTTTCGGAAACTTTGCAGATACTTAATTGGAAATGTTCTCTAAAATATCCTAAAAAAAATCACAAGAATTACCTACTTATAGAAAATAGGTTGTCTAAAGAACCTCTTGTTGTGAAGTGCTAGTAGGCCTGTCCCTAGGACCGAATACCAGATGGTATTGATCGTCCTATGTATGTCGGTTCATTTTTACGGTTGGGCAAGATTACTGCTGCTGCTGTTGAGCTTTGAGTTTGGTCATTCCAAGCAAAAGTATCAGGAATCACGAGTTCATCAAATAATTGTACCTACATACAAAAGTCTCATGGATATAGTTTATTTATAGGATACTTGCGGCTAAAACAGTACCTACCAGGAAAACAACAGCACGTATGCTGAAGTAAATATGACACAGTACCTACTATGTACTTATAATATGTGTACCTAACATACTTAGGTGCTCAACTTTAGGAAATATTCCAAACTACTGGCGAAATAGGCAAAATTATACAAATTGCAGGAGAATTTTTATTTATTTAAAAATCAATGAATACCTATTTAAAGATAGGTAAATGACCACTTGTTAATAAGTTCATCGAACTTAAAATTCAGCAGGCGATAAAATAATCTTGAGTTAAATAGATACTTCTATGGTTGATTTAGACTATTTAGAGTAATAAACGATGACGTCAATTACTTAAGATGTGGCTTTGAGGTCATTAGCACCTGTCTGCTAAAAATCAGCTCGATTTCAAAATAATATAAGTTTCGATGGATGACCAATATATGATTAGGTAGGAACGGTAGGAATAAGTAGGTTTTATTGTAAGAAAATCTACTAATTCTTAAATATATAAAAGAAGAAACTGACTGACTGCCTGACATATCAACGCACAGCCCAAACCGCTGGTTCTAGAGATTCCAAATTTGGCACGTAGGTTCGTTATAAGGTGTAGGGATGCACTAAGAAAGGATTTTTGAAAATACACCCCCTAAGGGGGTAAAATGGGGGTCCAAAGTTTGTATGGCGAATCAAGATTTGTTAGATTATTTTATTCGAAACTTCACAGGAGTATTCCTAACGATAAATGAGTAAACACGTGTTTCAGGTTTTTTTGAAAAGTCAACCCCCAAAAGGGGGAAATGTGGTCACAAAGTCTGAAAATGAACATGGGTATCGTATCCTTTTTGAGTACTTATAGTACGCGGGCGAAGCCGCGGGAAAAGGCTAGTTCTTCATATAACTTCACAATTTGTGAAGGTAATAAAAGGAAAAAAAAGAAAGGATTTTTTTTTCACTATTTCCAAACATTTTACATTAGGTACAGTCGAGTTCATAAATATATGAGCAAATCCGAGGCTTCAAAAATAATTTGAAGCCTCGGATTTGCTCATATATTTATGAACTCAACACAGATATTTATGAGTTTTCAGTTGCTTACATATTATTGTGAGACTTGCTCAGATTAATATGACAGGTGATATACATATACACATATTTTTGATTGTTAATCTGTTCAGATGCATTGTACCTTCCTATGCTCATTTATTTTTGAAGTCTCGGATTTGCTCATATATTTATGAACTCGACTGTATATGCTATGGGTAAAATCCTAGTGGTGTGCTGATGAGACTTTTATAAATTTGCGTTTCGGCGGACCCATTCTGTTATTTTTAATGTATAGTAATATTTATTTTGGCTTGTAAATTGTATTTGTTCCGACAGAAAAATATGAAACACCATTAATGCCTCCTTAAACTGTTTAACTTGCTTGAGTTGGGATCCTGATTTTTAAATTAACCTATTTATGTACCACTGCTGGGCACACGCCTCCTCTTATGCACGAGGGGGATTGTGTCCCCAATCTCCCCACGCTGGCCCATATAGCGGGTTGAGGACTACACATATATCTTTGAATTTCTCCGTGGCTGTATACAGGTTTCCTCACGATGTTTTCCTTCTTCGAATATCGATTGGTTAATATGAAGATAATATTTTGTATATAAGTTCCGAAAAACTCATTGGTACAGTCAAGTGTAAAAATATGGGTGTACTCATCTTACTCAAAAATATGTCCCATGGTATCTTATTCCGTTGTAATAAGTGCGTAGTACAGTCGAGGACAAAGAGATGTATACACTTTTGGACCTTATTGCGTTGTAATAAGGTCCAAAAGTGTATACATCTCTTTGTCCTCGACTGTACCATATTTATGAGACGATTTTTTCGATACGTATTTTTGCACTTGACTGTACGAGCCGCCGAGGTTTGAACCCAAGACCTCCGGATTGAAAGTCTGACCTCTTACCGCTAGGCTACCAACGCTTATTCCGCTCGCTTTTATTGCACAATTTTTGCGTCATCTTTACTCACAGTTGCCTATTCCCGAAGGTAAAGTATGCACTTGAAATACAGAAAATTGTAAATTTAAACCATCGTACGACTGTAGACTCAAACAATTACGCAGTGAGTAAAAATGTCGGCCGCAAACACATGAGACCCTGACCGTCTTCCATGTCCACACAGTGTTTGACTTATTCAATGTGTACATACGAAATCTTACGCAGGATCCATAACATTACATAACGCACTCGTCATATAACTAACTCTAAGAGTCAGGATTTATTATGATTTTATGATGAGAGTCTTTCCGGGTTTTATGGGGATATCCGAGCTGAACCGTTCTTTATACAAATGGGGGTGTTTCAATCCAGAAATTACACGAGATGTGTCTACTTACTGATCTCCGGGTCAAAGACAAAACCAACTATCTGCTATCTAATAAGATTAAATCCAAATAGTCGGTTCTGCCTTTAAAGCCAAAGGCAAAACTAACTAGGTATCTGCTAATACAATTTAATCATAATCCAAAAGCAGCAATTACAACCCTCAAATGCCTAAATTCCACTCATTAACAGTCGTTGTGGCTAAAGTCGGTCAGGAGGGAGCATCGATCATCATCATATAAATCCAAATAGTCGGTGTTGCCTTAAACCCGGCGTAGGTAATAAAGAATTATGTAAACTTTTGTAATAGTTGAGATTCCCTTTAGAATTTAAGTAATATTTAGGTAGATGAACAATTGGCTGAATTGGCCATACTGAGAAACCAGCTGTCTGCGGTTAAGGATTAGGTGCTTAATCGTTACTTATCACTACTTTATAAAATACCCGACGAAACAAATGTGTAGGTATAAGGAAAACGTCGGCCAACGTTAGGGACGTAAAGGGGGCAAGCGATATGACGATCGGTCATAAAAGTCATAAAACATCCGAAAAGGTGGCGTTTAATTACACCACAATTGCGAACATGATTTCCTGAGAATGGCCGTATAAGCTTACCTCATTAAAAATAACAAATCTTAGCAACTGCGACTGTATGTCCATTAGTATTGTTTGATAGGCGGAGGACTCGGAGGGTCACGTCCATGTTTACAAGCAGCCTTGTATGTCTCAATCTTTGAACGATTGTTGACAACAATCGTTCAAAGATTGAGACAACTTAACTTTAGAACAATGGAGACGAATTTGTCTTTAATACCTCCACTTACCTCAACCTAACGCGAGTGACCTTTTTCATTATCTTAAATCATAAAGCTTTAGAAAATTCAACCCGGAGTAGCCATGTTTGTCATTTTCTATAAGTACAAAATTGCGGGGGAGGGGATCGTCAAATGTATGGCTATTCGTACGTAACGTACAAATAGCCACGTTAGATAAACGTCAGTCCATACATGTGCATGACCACCGGTCATATGTTTTCGGGAAAGGTAAAGCATTGACCACCGTGGAAGGAGATGGTAATGAAACTGATAAATATCTTTTCACACCACCTGCTCGACAATGCCAAATTATATATCATGCAAACCTCACCGAAAGCAAATCATTATAGCCCTTGGCTTTAGCCGGGTTATAATGTTGTACTAAATCACATTATAACCCGCTGGTTAATAATGTGATTTCACTTCCCATAGTTCTTATTGTTATGTACTTAAAGTTTAATTTGGTAAAGTCCGCACGGTGCACGGGCCCGCGACGCCAGCCGGGGCCCGCCCGCGCCGCCGCGTCGAACTGATTTGAAAATCGAATTTATTCGGAAAATCGCGCTGGCCACCTCAATTTTAAATACCTAAAACAAATGCCGCGAGTGTCATAAGACGCTGCAGTATACGGAGTAAAACTGCAGGTTCTATAAAAATTGAAGATAAAATTCGAATAAAATGGACTAATGTATCAAGAATCAATTTTTAGGGTTCCGTAGCCAAATGACAAAAAACGGAACCCTTATGGATTCGTCATGTCTGTCCATCCGTACGTCACAGCCATTTTACTCGGAAACTATAGGACGTATCTGAATAAAATTTACACATAAGGTGTATTTTGTATGCCGCTACTTGGCTATGTAGATTTAAAAAAAAAAATTAAGGGGGGGGGCGGGCCTCCATACATGTCCTTAACAATTTTTTTTGACTAAATATCAACAGGTGACACATCAATGATAGGTCTTTAAAAATAACATTGAGGTTTCTTTTTTTTCTGAAATAATCGCTTCGAAAGTCAGAAAAATTGTGCCCACCCCCGCTGTAACTTTTGAACCGTAACTCCAAAAAATATGAAAAAAATTGAGGAGATGCGTCTTATCATATATTTTCTACGTAAATTATTTTATTTTGAACATTATCGGTTTAGCCATTTTTGAGTTATCTCCAAAAAGACATAGGCACCAGATACGACCTTTTGGTATTAGTTTGGTTCTTATTCCATTGAACCCTCCTATGTGTGGTCCGACACGCACTTGGCCGGTTTTTACTTTTGAATTGATTTACTTTAATAAAAATCCGTTTCTAGTAGCCTTAGCTATTTTATTGTCTCGCAAGAGGTGAGAAAAGTAGAGTATACTCCTCGGGGATAAAGCTGTTTTTGTCACGGGCGCGCTTGAACCCCTCACTGCACTCAGGACTCAGTCTTAATTCCCTCGCTTCGCTCGGGAATTAACTCATAACCCCCTCGCTGCGCTCGGGAGTAAAATCTGGAGTCCTTCGTTACGTTCAGGATTCAATATTGCGGCCGTGACATAAAACAGTGCTTTATCCCCTTGGTGTACAATCTACTATTCACTAAGTAAGTAGTTCGCTATCTACGTAATATATAAATTGCGGAAATCTGTGTACTTACCAGATATTTAAATTCTAAAATAAATAATGACCAGACCAGTCTTACAAGTTTGTTACGAATTTAAATTACTTATAATGTAATTGTGTAAATGATTTTATACAAATATGGACATGGCTTTCTCCGTCTTCGCTGCTCCATACAAACAATGTGTGATACTTAATCTACAGGATGGAACAAAAATACTGGTGATCCGTGTAAGGGCATAATTAGGAACCCTTATAGTTTCGCCATGTCTGCCCGTCCGTCCGTCCGTCCGTCCGTCCGCGGATAATTTCAGTGACCGTTAGTACTAGAAAGCTGAAATTTGGTACTAATATGTATATTAATCACGCCGACAAAGTGGTAAAATAAAAAGTGGAAAAAAATGTTTTATTGGGGTACCTCCCCTATACGTAAAGTGGGGAGTGATTTTTTTTTCATTTCAACCCTAACGTGTGATATATTGTTGGATAGGTATTTAAGGGGTTTACTAAAATCATTTTTTGATAATGTAAATATTTTCGGAAATAATCGCTCCAGAAGTAAAAAAAAATGTGTCCCCCCCTCTAACTTTTGAACGATAATTTTTAAAAATATGAAAAAAATCTCAAAAGTAGAACTTTATAAAAACTTTCTACGAAAATTATTTTGAACTTGATAGGTTTAATAGTTTTTGAAAAAAATTTACAAAATAATTTCTGAACTAAGTTTGTAATTTAACCGTATACGCAGGTGTTTATTGTACTTGTAATTTCTACAAAATCACAATGAAATGACTTGCTTTCAAATAAAGTAAAAACGGTGAAAATCGGTTCACGCAATAAAGAATTATCCCATAAAAATCATCTTCCATACTTTAAGCTCGCGCGCAATAGTTTACTTAATTTGCCGATAGATGTCGCTGTAGGTGGAACGCTCATATCATATCCTACATGGCGGTGTTATTTTAACTCTTAAGTGGGGACACTTTCTGTGACGGACGGAAAACTACGGAACCCTACACTGAGCGTGGCCCGACACGCTCTTGGCCGGTTTATTAAATTTGCCCTTATAAAGTTTAAGTGGACAATGGACATTATTTTTTTCCAGATGACATGCTAATAGGAAATGGTTTAACCAAATCGCTTGTAGGTGTAGCTGCAGAAACAGCTAGCAATGTAATAAATTTAAAGGATCTAACTATATGTATGAGTCACAGTTACTCGAAATAAATGCATTCATTCATTCATTCATATCTGAATTTCAAAGATTTTTGTTCTATTTTTGTATTCCTTGCCCATTCGTTTTCGCCGAAACTTACATATTCTTTCTCTCCTTTATGCCACGCTGTTTCACCTCAATACTCCTTGCTATCTCAAAGTCCGGTTTAAATTTCTTTCCTCTCTTAGGTGCTCCCAAAATTTGCTACTTGCTCTCCCGTCTTCTTCTTCAAAAATGTTCTCCGATTCCTTCAGCTTTCGCGCTGTTCGGCTGTGGAATGCTTTGCCTATTGATATTAGACGTGCCAAATCTCTCTCTATATTTAAATCACTATTAAAAGATCATTATTTATCTCTTCCTTAACTCAGTCCTGTCCTGCTTGGGTGGCACCGACCCTTTATTTTTTAAACTACCTTTGTATAATATTTCTATATATAAGTATATATGCGTATATATATATTGTTATTTATATGTGGTAATTTAAGTAGTTTATATTTTTATAATATTTGTTTTGTAGTTTATGTATTTTATTTTTACAAAAGTTTATATATTCCCCTAGTATTTTAATTTTTGTCACTGCCCGTTAACTAAACTATTATCGCCGTTTCGATATATGAAGGTTGTCTGGAAGAGATCGCTTTTAGCGATAAGTCCGCCTGTTGTTACCTACCTCTATGCTGTACCAATAGTATAACTCTTTTGTTCGTTTGTTGTAGTGTGCAATAAAGTATTTTATTATTATTATCTTTTTTTATTTTTTTTGTCTCAGGTTAGTTTTTATAATATTTTTACAAAATAAAATATAAAAATACATCTAAAACATACAAAAACAATAAAAACATTATAAAAACCTAACCTAGGGTGCCGCCGGCAGCGGAGCAAGGCCCAGGCTGCCGGTGGTTAGGGCCGCAGAGTGAGGAACCGTCGGACTATGCGCGCCGTGTCCAAGATTACCGCCTTCTGAATCTGACCCTTAATCCAACCACAACCCCGTAGCGAAAGTCTCTCAAGATGTTGGTCGAGACTCTTCGCTATGAGACCGTTCGCAGAGACAACTATCGGCACAATGATCGCCGAATCGACCTCCCACATGGCGGTTACCTCGTGAGCCAAGTCTAGGTACTTGCTGGACTTGTCCTTCTCGGCCTTCACGAGGTTCTCGTCACATGGGACGGTGATGTCGACGAGCATGGCCCGGCGTTGCGGTCGATCTATTACCACGATATCAGGCCTATTGGCTACAATAGTCCTGTCCGTGATAATAGATCGATCCCAATAGAGCGTGGCACGACCATTTTCGAGAACTGGCGCAGGTGTGTACTTGTAGTACGGCACTTCGTGGTCCACAAGACCGTATAGGAGAGCAAGCTGCTGGTGTATAATCCTGGCTACGAGGTTATGTCTGTGCAAGTACTCGCCGTTAGCAAGATGAGAACAACCGGAGATGATATGCCTGAGTGACTCTCCGGGACGGCGGCATGCCCGACAAATGTCGACCGTACCGTCCTTCAGGATATATTTCCGGTAGTTATTCGTCATGATAACTTCGTCCGCAATTGCACAGGCAAAACCTTCGGTTTCTCCGAAGAGGTCCCCGAATCGTAACCAGTTCACCGACGCGAGCAGGTCTACGTCGGGTCCCGTGAGGGCCCTGTAGAACCGCCCGTGTAGCTCCTTGCTCTTCCATACCGCCCTGCGATCCTCGGTGCTTAGCACCACAGGTTTGCGCCAGTTCTTGTTTGCCAAGGAGAGCGGCGTGAGACCCTCTACTGCCACCACATCACGATGCATCTCACACTCGTTGTTAAAGAAATAATTCCTGAGATTGTACACCTCACGGTTGTGGAGATTTTTGGCGTTTAAAAAGCCGCGACCTCCACACTTCCGTGGGATGTACAATCTCATAACAGACGAGCGTGGGTGAAGCATACGGTGTGTGGTGAGCAATAGACGGACTCTCCGATCCAGGGCATCCAGCTCGGTCTGTGTCCACCTTAGTATGCCAAAGGAGTATGTGAGTAGGGGCATTACCCAGGCATTGAAGGCGCGCACCTTGTTGCCACCTGACAGAAGACTATTAAGTACTTTTGTCAGCCGACCAAAGAAGCGCTCCTTCAACGCCTGTTTAATACCCACATCCTCAATGCCCAAAGACTGTGACATACCAAGGTATTTGTAGGTTTCTGATTCAGAGATAGATCTGAACGTCATTGTCTCAGAAAGCTGTATATTTGTTGAATTTACTACTTTCCCCCGCTGTACATGCATAACCGCACATTTATCAACACCAAACTCCATCTTGATGGAACTACTGAACACTTTAGTGGTCTTCAGTAGTTCCAACAAGTCTCGATTATTTGGTGCAAATAACTTGAGATCGTCCATGTACAGAAGGTGAGATATGACTTCACCCTCTCTCCGAAGCCGGCAACCTAGCCCTGAATCCTTCAGCAGATTGCTGAGCGGATTTAGAGCTAGGCAGAACCACAGGGGACTCAGACTGTCGCCCTGAAATATTCCTCGCTCGATCCTTATAAAGTCCTGCGGGCCAGGGGGGTCATCCCCGCCTCCTGGTTGACGAAGGACTGTGGTCCACTGCCTCATACACGCGCCAAGGAAGGACCTCAAAGCTGCATCAATTTTATACAGCTCTAAGATCCTCTCCAGCCATGAATGAGGCACCGAATCATAGGCCTTCTTGTAGTCAATCCAAGCGGCCGAGAGGGCCCCCCTGTTCCGCCGGACTCGTTGGCAAATGGTCATGTCTATGAGGAGGAGCTCTTTAGTACCACGGGACCCAACCTTACATCCATTTTGAGCGGAGACCAAAATGTTGTTTGCGACCATGTGCGCGTTTATTTTTGCTCTCAAAATGGATGTAAGAAGCTTGTAGAGCGTAGGCAAGCACGTGATGGGTCGGTAGTTCTTCGCTTCCGTGGTACTACCGGACTTATAGAGCAGGAAGGTTACACCAGTTGTTAAGGAAGGCGGGAGGGAGCCAAGTTCAAGGGCTTGTTGAAATTGCGTTGCCAGCCACGAGTGCGAGCACCGAAACCATTTTAGCCAGAAGTTGTGCAACCCATCCGGGCCAGGACTTTTCCAGTTCTGGGCCGTACGGATCGCGCAACTTACGTCGTCGGGGCTGATGGTGATAGCCCCCATTGGTTCGATGGACTCGCACTCACGTTCAACAACACTCATCCACTCGCCCTCCGTGTGTTCAACGGGCGCTGACCAGATGCTACGCCAGAAATTAGTCATGGCAGTAGCATCCGGCAGTCGCACGTCGGACACACGGGGGTCGGTTTCCTCCCACCTTCGGTATACCTTCCTTTGGTCACTTTGGAAAAGACGATTCTGCTTGAATCGGTCCACACGCTCTCTGTAACGGCGAATACGGCTTGCCCATGCATAAACTTTCTGCTTCAGAAAGTCGATGCGCTCTACGACGTTGGCCATGTAGTCGCGGGGCTTGATATCCGTCCCTGCGAACGCCTGGTGCACAAAGCGCATTACTCGGGGGTGGTTATTGCCCCCCCTGAAGCAGATCAGCTTTGCAATGAGAGTCCTAAATGAGTTGATACGACGCTCGATCCGCACCTGCCATGCGGGGACACCCCCGGCGGTCCTAGGTGCACGTTCAGCGTCCGGAAACTTGACTCGAGCAACACGGCACGCCGCGATGGCTCCGCAGTACATTCATCATCATCATCATCATCAGCCTATATTAGTCCACTGCTGGACATAGGCCTCCCCTAATGAGCGCCATAGCGCCCTGTCTTCAGCTTGCCGCATCCAGCATCTGCCTGCAGTCTTTCGCAGATCGTCATCCCACCTGGCCAGAGGGCGTCCTACACTACGTTTGCCGAGACGCGGTCTCCACTCAAGAACACGTTTACCCCAGCGGTTGTCGGTTCTTCGCGAGATATGGCCGGCCCACTGCCACTTCAGCTTGCTAATTCTTTGAGCTATGTCGATAACTTTGGTTCTCTGTCGGATGTATTCGTTACGAATCCTATCCTTCAGAGAAACTCCGAGCATAGCTCTTTCCATAGCTCGCTGAGCGACTTTGAACTGGTGGACCAGCCTTACCGTGAGTGTCCACGTCTCAGCTCCGTAGGTCATTACGGGTAGGACGCACTGATTGAAAACTTTCGTTTTCAAGCATTGCGGTATGGATGACGAGAAGACTCGGCGTAGTTTCCCGAATGCTGCCCAGCCTAGCTGGATCCTCCTTTTGGCCTCCTTCTCAAAATTGTTTTTACCTAACTGCAGGATCTGCCCAAGGTAGGCGTACTCAGAAACAATTTCAAGATGGTGGCCATGTACGACGACCGGTCCCGGATCAATGTGGCCATTGATCATGACTTTGGTTTTATCCAAATTCATGCCAAGACCGATGCGTCGCGAGGCTGAAACTAGGCCGTCCAGCATCTGGGTCAGCTCCTCTAGCGACTCCGCCATTACGACTATGTCATCAGCGAATCGCAGGTGTGAGATGTAGTCGCCGTTTATGTTTATGCCCTTACCTTTCCAGTCCAGCGTCTTAAACATGTCTTCCAATGCGCTCGTGAACAGTTTCGGGGATATGACATCCCCCTGTCTCACCCCTCTGCGCAATGGGATGGGTTTAGACTGCTGGCCCTGTACTTGGACACTCATAGTGGCGGCTTCCGAGAGACATCTCAGCACCTCGATATAACGATAGTCTACTTGGCATCGCTGTAAGGATTCCAGAACAGCCCACGTTTCCACGGAGTCGAAGGCCTTCTCATAGTCCACAAAAGCGAGACACAGGGGCTGATTATACTCTTCGGACTTCTGTATAATCTGCCTCACTGTGTGTATGTGGTCTATGGTGCCATATCCTCCGCGGAACCCAGCCTGTTCCGGTGGCTGGAACTCGTCGAGCCTCCTGGCGAGACGATTCGTGACCACTCGTGAGAAAAGCTTATAGACGTGGCTCAGAAGTGTGATGGGTCTGTAGTTTTTAAGGAGGGTTTTATCACCCTTCTTAAAAAAGAGCACCACCAAACTCCCGCTCCACGCCTTAGGAGTTCTCCCACTGTGAAGGACGGCATTGAAGAGGTTCTGCAGCTCCTGTATAACAGGAGCTCCTCCTGCCTTCAGAAGTTCTGAAGTAATACCGTCCTCACCGGGGGCTTTTCCATTTTTAAGCTGCCTCAGAGCTAACACGATCTCGTCTTGACTGATGTCCGGCAGTTCGTCGGTATAGTGGCGTGTCAGGGTGGCTCTGGAATCATGGTCATCTCGTTGAGTGTAGGGGGCATGTGCTGAGTACAGCCGGCCATAAAAATCCTCTATCTCGGCGGAGATCTCCGGCTTCGACAATACGGTCCTCCCGTCGTGCGTTTTAAGCTTCGTCAGGTGGCTCCTGCTAAGCTGCTGAGTGAATACTTTGGACCCTCGGTTTCGCTCTATCGCCTCTTCAATGAGGCGTGTGTTGGAGCTCCGAAGGTCGCGCCGTACCATCTTCGCAATTCGCTTGTTCAGGTCTGACCTCTCTAACGAAGTCGCTTGGGTGGTATCCCGTCTTCTTGTCATCAGCCCCAGAGTCTCATCCGAGAGTTTGGACTTTCTGCCAGTATGCTGTTTTCTGCAGAACTTGATACCCTCGTCCCTCAGCGTTTCGACCAGATTGTGTAGGGTCTCGTCAGCGTCATCAGTGGGTTCCAAGGCAACAAATCGATTCCCGAGAAGCTGCTGAAACTTCTCGGTACCCGCGATGATTTGGATTGGGTTAGGCCGGAGCGTGGACTTCATCAGACGGTTTCTTTCAAGCTTCAAGTTGATATTCAGAGAGCCTCGGAGCAGTCGGTGATCGGATCCGGTATTGAACCTGTTGATCACTGAGACATCTCTGAATATGTGCTTGCTATCCGTCAAGATGAAGTCGATCTCATTTTTTGTCACAGTGTCGGGGCTCTGCCATGTCCACTTCCTTTGAGGCTGTTTCTTAAAGAAGGAGTTCATTAAGAACAGCTCCTCTTTCTCAAGGAAGTTGACAAGCATTTGCCCCCTGTGATTCCTAACTCCATAACCATGCGGGCCTATTCGGGATTCGTTGCCAGTCTGGATTCCCACCTTGCCGTTAAAGTCCCCCATAACAACGTTGAAGTGAGCCTTTGTGGTGTTGTGCAAGGCTTTGGATATGTCTTCATACATATCCTCCACTTCATCATCCGAGTGTGCCGAGGTCGGTGCGTAAACCTGAACTACCTTCATGCTATACCTCTTGGAAAGCCGAAGGATCAGGTACGCTACCCTGGTCGACACACTGGAGATTTCTTGGACGTTGTTAGAGAGAGCCTTATTGACGAGAAAACCTACGCCACCCTGGGATGTTTTATCACCCTCGCGAAAGTAGAGAAGATGGCCCGAGTCTAGGGTTACGGTGTCCTCCCCCTCTCTACGGACTTCACATAACCCAAGAACATGCCATTTAATGTTCTCTAACTCCACTTCCAACTGCGCTAGATGATGGTCAAGCCTCAGAGTGCGTCCGTTAAACGTTGCCAGGGTCAATTTTGAAAGTGTGTGGTAGCCTGTTGTAGCCCGGGGATTCCTAGCACCCCCTGCCCCGCCGTTACCGTGGCCGCTACCATGGCCAGGAATAGCGAGGCGGCCGGGAACTGGGGGCCATTTCTTGGCTAAACTCAACATCAAGGGGTAATGCCCATAATCCCCACGCTGGGCATGCGGGTTGGGGATCGCAGTTTGGTGGTGGGATTGTTCTGCAGGGGCGCTGCTGCCCGCCCCCCGGTATGTCCCTTAGTCGCCTCTTACGACACCCACGGGAAGAGTTGGGGTGGAGCAATTCTAAGCCGGCACCACACGGCAAAGTACATTATCGAGTGCGTATCATCTAAGTCTTTACTAGTCCGCAGGAATGGATCTAGCAAATCATTTAGGACTGCCATTAACGCTAGATTGCGTCTATTCATAGGCAAGCGTGGTAATCGTGGCCTAGGGATGTTTGTGGAGCGATACTGCGTAATTGCCTCTTCCAAAGTCCTCCTCAGTTGCTCATTGGCTGAACTACTCACACTCTGATTCGCGATCCCCTCCTCATCGGCACTGGGATCAACCCGCGGTGCCCCCGATGCCAAGTCGGGTGCAGGCATCGGATCCGGCGACGTGGCGAGTGGATCCCGCGCCGAGGTGGTGGTCGCGCGAACAGAGAGAGTCTCCAGGCGAAGCCGATCAAGTGTCGCGTCATCCAACCGCTTTAGCCGCTGAATGACGCGCACCTGATCCGACAACCGCTGCGCAGTCGTGTCAATGGTTGGTTCAAGGGCCTGAAACAGAGGAAGTATCCGGTCACGATACGCGCACAGATTAGTTCCCCCCTCTGTAGCCCCATAATAGGCGCGCATGACGTTTTCATTCATGGATGAAGTCCATCTCATACGACGCACTATACCACCGGCAGCGGGGGCCCTGGGCGGGACAGGTTGTCCCGCAGGCCCCAAGCGTGCCGGCAGCGGTGGCCGTCCTCGTCGCGCAGGTGGTCGTGGCGGCGGCGGCGGCGGCCCGCACTCGTCGCTCGACTCGCTGGTGTCGGGCACAGTAGCGAACTCATTGCCCGACAACGATGGTGAGGAGACTGACGAGGCGGGCGAGGATGGTGGGCGTGCGTTTGGTGGGGACGCTTGCTGCTGTCGTGATTTACTTCTCGTAATCATTTCCTTTCCTTTTCCTTGTTTGACGTTTAATGTCCGGGATTCTGTTTACGTGTTGTAACCATATTTGCGATTACATACGCCCTGCGCAACATTCATTTAAGTGGCGGGCAACTTTTCCGCAAATAATCGTATAAAAACAGATGTATAAATGCCCGTAAAACATAATTTTATCAAAAATATTCGGAAATCAGAAAAATCACGACTGACTTTGACGGCGTCATTTTTTTATTATTTTTTTATTATTATTATCTTTATTTATTTTTTGTCTCAGGTTAGTTTTTATAATATTTTTACAAAATAAAATATAAAAATACATCTAAAACATACAAAAACAATAAAAACATTATAAAAACCTAACCTAGGGTGCCGCCGGCAGCGGAGCAAGGCCCAGGCTGCCGGTGGTTAGGGCCGCAGAGTGAGGAACCGTCGGACTATGCGCGCCGTGTCCAAGATTACCGCCTTCTGAATCTGACCCTTAATCCAACCACAACCCCGTAGCGAAAGTCTCTCAAGATGTTGGTCGAGACTCTTCGCTATGAGACCGTTCGCAGAGACAACTATCGGCACAATGATCGCCGAATCGACCTCCCACATGGCGGTTACCTCGTGAGCCAAGTCTAGGTACTTGCTGGACTTGTCCTTCTCGGCCTTCACGAGGTTCTCGTCACATGGGACGGTGATGTCGACGAGCATGGCCCGGCGTTGCGGTCGATCTATTACCACGATATCAGGCCTATTGGCTACAATAGTCCTGTCCGTGATAATAGATCGATCCCAATAGAGCGTGGCACGACCATTTTCGAGAACTGGCGCAGGTGTGTACTTGTAGTACGGCACTTCGTGGTCCACAAGACCGTATAGGAGAGCAAGCTGCTGGTGTATAATCCTGGCTACGAGGTTATGTCTGTGCAAGTACTCGCCGTTAGCAAGATGAGAACAACCGGAGATGATATGCCTGAGTGACTCTCCGGGACGGCGGCATGCCCGACAAATGTCGACCGTACCGTCCTTCAGGATATATTTCCGGTAGTTATTCGTCATGATAACTTCGTCCGCAATTGCACAGGCAAAACCTTCGGTTTCTCCGAAGAGGTCCCCGAATCGTAACCAGTTTACCGACGCGAGCAGGTCTACGTCGGGTCCCGTGAGGGCCCTGTAGAACCGCCCGTGTAGCTCCTTGCTCTTCCATACCGCCCTGCGATCCTCGGTGCTTAGCACCACAGGTTTGCGCCAGTTCTTGTTTGCCAAGGAGAGCGGCGTGAGACCCTTATCTACAGCCACCACATCACGATGCATCTCACACTCGTTGTTAAGGAAATAATTCCTGAGATTGTACACCTCACGGTTGTGGAGATTTTTGGCGTTTAAAAAGCCGCGACCTCCACACTTCCGTGGGATGTACAATCTCATAACAGACGAGCGTGGGTGAAGCATACGGTGTGTGGTGAGCAATAGACGGACTCTCCGATCCAGGGCATCCAGCTCGGTCTGTGTCCACCTTAGTATGCCAAAGGAGTATGTGAGTAGGGGCATTACCCAGGCATTGAAGGCGCGCACCTTGTTGCCACCTGACAGAAGACTATTAAGTACTTTTGTCAGCCGACCAAAGAAGCGCTCCTTCAACGCCTGTTTAATACCCACATCCTCAATGCCCAAAGACTGTGACATACCAAGGTATTTGTAGGTTTCTGATTCAGAGATAGATCTGAACGTCATTGTCTCAGAAAGCTGTATATTTGTTGAATTTACTACTTTCCCCCGCTGTACATGCATAACCGCACATTTATCAACACCAAACTCCATTTTGATGGAACTACTGAACACTTTAGTGGTCTTCAGTAGTTCCAACAAGTCTCGATTATTTGGTGCAAATAACTTGAGATCGTCCATGTACAGAAGGTGAGATATGACTTCACCCTCTCTCCGAAGCCGGCAACCTAGCCCTGAATCCTTCAGCAGATTGCTGAGCGGATTTAGAGCTAGGCAGAACCACAGGGGACTCAGACTGTCGCCCTGAAATATTCCTCGCTCGATCCTTATAAAGTCCTGCGGGCCAGGGGGGTCATCCCCGCCTCCTGGTTGACGAAGGACTGTGGTCCACTGCCTCATACACGCGCCAAGGAAGGACCTCAAAGCTGCATCAATTTTATACAGCTCTAAGATCCTCTCCAGCCATGAATGAGGCACCGAATCATAGGCCTTCTTGTAGTCAATCCAAGCGGCCGAGAGGGCCCCCCTGTTCCGCCGGACTCGTTGGCAAATGGTCATGTCTATGAGGAGGAGCTCTTTAGTACCACGGGACCCAACCTTACATCCATTTTGAGCGGAGACCAAAATGTTGTTTGCGACCATGTGCGCGTTTATTTTTGCTCTCAAAATGGATGTAAGAAGCTTGTAGAGCGTAGGCAAGCACGTGATGGGTCGGTAGTTCTTCGCTTCCGTGGTACTACCGGACTTATAGAGCAGGAAGGTTACACCAGTTGTTAAGGAAGGCGGGAGGGAGCCAAGTTCAAGGGCTTGTTGAAATTGCGTTGCCAGCCGCGAGTGCGAGCACCGAAACCATTTTAGCCAGAAGTTGTGCAACCCATCCGGGCCAGGACTTTTCCAGTTCTGGGCCGTACGGATCGCGCAACTTACGTCGTCGGGGCTGATGGTGATAGCCCCCATTGGTTCGATGGACTCGCACTCACGTTCAACAACACTCATCCACTCGCCCTCCGTGTGTTCAACGGGCGCTGACCAGATGCTACGCCAGAAATTAGTCATGGCAGTAGCATCCGGCAGTCGCACGTCGGACACACGGGGGTCGGTTTCCTCCCACCTTCGGTATACCTTCCTTTGGTCACTTTGGAAAAGACGATTCTGCTTGAATCGGTCCACACGCTCTCTGTAACGGCGAATACGGCTTGCCCATGCATAAACTTTCTGCTTCAGAAAGTCGATGCGCTCTACGACGTTGGCCATGTAGTCGCGGGGCTTGATATCCGTCCCCGCGAACGCCTGGTGCACAAAGCGCATTACTCGGGGGCGGTTATTGCCCCCCCTGAAGCAGATCAGCTTTGCAATGAGAGTCCTAAATGAGTTGATACGACGCTCGATCCGCACCTGCCATGCGGGGACACCCCCGGCGGTCCTAGGTGCACGTTCAGCGTCCGGAAACTTGACTCGAGCAACACGGCACGCCGCGATGGCTCCGCAGTACATTATCGAGTGCGTATCATCTAAGTCTTTACTAGTCCGCAGGAATGGATCTAGCAAATCATTTAGGACTGCCATTAACGCTAGATTGCGTCTATTCATAGGCAAGCGTGGTAATCGTGGCCTAGGGATGTTTGTGGAGCGATACTGCGTAATTGCCTCTTCCAAAGTCCTCCTCAGTTGCTCATTGGCTGAACTACTCACACTCTGATTCGCGATCCCCTCCTCATCGGCACTGGGATCAACCCGCGGTGCCCCCGATGCCAAGTCGGGTGCAGGCATCGGATCCGGCGACGTGGCGAGCGGATCCCGCGCCGAGGTGGTGGTCGCGCGAACAGAGAGAGTCTCCAGGCGAAGCCGATCAAGTGTCGCGTCATCCAACCGCTTTAGCCGCTGAATGACGCGCACCTGATCCGACAACCGCTGCGCAGTCGTGTCAATGGTTGGTTCAAGGGCCTGAAACAGAGGAAGTATCCGGTCACGATACGCGCACAGATTAGTTCCCCCCTCTGTAGCCCCATAATAGGCGCGCATGACGTTTTCATTCATGGATGAAGTCCATCTCATGCGACGCACTATACCACCGGCAGCGGGGGCCCTGGGCGGGACAGGTTGTCCCGCAGGCCCCAAGCGTGCCGGCAGCGGTGGCCGTCCTCGTCGCGCAGGTGGTCGTGGCGGCGGCGGCGGCGGCCCGCACTCGTCGCTCGACTCGCTGGTGTCGGGCACAGTAGCGAACTCATTGCCCGACAACGATGGTGAGGAGACTGACGAGGCGGGCGAGGATGGTGGGCGTGCGTTTGGTGGGGACGCTTGCTGCTGTCGTGATTTACTTCTCGTAATCATTTCCTTCCTTTTCCTTGTTTGACGTTTAATGTCCGGGATTCTGTTTACGTGTTGTAAACATATTTGCGATTACATACGCCCTGCGCAACATTCATTTAAGTGGCGGGCAACTTTTCCGCAAATAATCGTATAAAAACAGATGTATAAATGCCCGTAAAACATAATTTTATCAAAAATATTCGGAAATCAGAAAAATCACGACTGACTTTGACGGCGTCATTCTTTTTTTTGAAATGTTAATGTTAATGTTAATGTTATTATTATTATTGTTATTTGTATCTCCTTTGAGAATCACGGGCCTTTATATCCCGGTCTTTTGATAGGCTTGCGTGGGGATACAGATCCAACACGCAGAGGCCCCTTGGAGAAATTTGCTATGTTATACACCTGCTAGAACCCATTCACGGGTACATTAATAGATACCCGTGAACCGGTTCCAGCAGGCGTTGTAGATATTGTAAATAAAATGGACAGAGTAAAGGGCTATGGTATTGAAGTTTGGCTGGTCAAAGATTAGGCTATTGTAAAGAGGTCCGGACACCTGCCATAACAATTTTATAACATGTTATCGAGGCAGGCGGTGACTCGCCGCCAACTAGATGGGCCCCTGAAACTGCCGTTGCAAAAACGACCAGGAGCAACATCGGTGTGAGCGGCTCAGGGTGTGGAGAGGTGTACACCGCTTTCTGCCAGTGACTGTAGGAAGCCCAGCCACTGTACCAACTCGCGACTTATGCAAATTTCACTTCCACCCTGCGAGCATATAGCTCTGACGGCTCCTCTCTGGACGGCCAATTAAGGCAAGCCAGAGCTGAGAGTCCTGCGGGTCCCCTTGAGGTCCACTCCGACCGACGAAGACACGCCGGAGACGGAGACCCTGATCGACTCTCTGGAGCACTCGGGTCCGCGGGGTCGTCACTCCCCGACAGCTCGCCACAAGCTGCCCTGCGGGCTTATTATTATTATTATTCCTTAATGCTACTATAGGAGTTCCGTTTTTGCCATTTAGGTTACGGAACCCTTAAAAGACACCTACTCGTACCTATTCCGGATTTGACATCATTTTGCGCGTATCTACATGGACATTTTCTGCACTGGTAATGTGGCATAAAGTGAAATTTGTAATGTCTATTTGTATAAATAAATCCATCCCTTGGTGAATTTAGAAATCCTCCAAAAGTGAAGCGAACTCGCGGGCACCATTAGTTTATCTTTCTTCGTTGGAGCGATCCGTAAATTCTACGTAAGTATAAATTACGTGTTGACGTCCAAAAATGCAGTAAGCACAGTAACAATTACTTAACCACTTATGAGTATACGCATTGCACAAGAGTTGCGTGCGATGCACTTCCTCTGTTACTCGTATGAAGCACGAATATCATTGGAAATGTTATTATAAAGAAATAGTTTAAAAGTGTATTTCCGTCTGTGCCAGCTTGAGACAGATCCCATCCTTGTTGATTGACAATGCCTATACAAAATCGCGTTCCCTTATTTCAGGCTAAAGCACTAGCGTCATCTATCGGTCACCAACACATTAAATTCCTACTTAACCTTTCTCTTAAGCCCATTGGTTGACTGGTAGAGAATGCCTTATGGCATTAAGTCCGCCATTTGTACCATCTTATTTTGTGCAATTAAGATTAAATAAATAAATTCTAGTTTCTAATATTTTGTTCGGCGATTAACACTGACAGAATAACTCGACTCCAGACTCAACAGATGGCGCTGTGGCACTTATTAGTACCGAAAACAGACGTATAGCCTGAAGGTTCGAGGAACGCGATTTTATATAGGCATTGTCAATCCATGTCTAGAGCAAGACCAAGATACTTAAATATATAACCTACAGGCAAGCGTCCCGATGGAGCCACTTTAGTGCCGTGGAGACTACCTAGTCTCCACGGCACTAAAGTGGCTCCATCGCTTTGGCGGTACAGAGAGGAAACGTAGTCAGCATAATGGGGTCCATGCCGCAGGCTGACATGTTATAACTGGGGGTTTCTTATAGGAAATTTTAGATTTATATTTATTTTTAGAAGTTTTAATTTTTGTTATAGCTTTACATATATTTAAGTAGTTTAAGTTAACAGGATTCTAGGTATGACCACCGGATTACTAAGAAGCGCGCACAATACGAAGGCGGTCAGTCATTGTACGATCTAGCTATCGTACATCGCATCGTATTAAGTATAGCGTCGCCTTTAGGCAAATCTGTTGACATGCGTAACCTACATTATGGAATTAGAATAATTAAGTGCTGTTAAGGAACCCTAATCCTATGGCCGCCGGACCGAGGGGAATGCACCGCGCGGGGGAGGCCGTTGCAAAAAAAATTTGCATATCACTCTTCGCCGTTCACTGCTAACGTGCGCACACATACTTACGACCTTTCAGTAACTCAAAGTCAGTGATTAAGTGGTGTATAGTTATTAAGCCTATGTCACTCAGTACAAACTGCATGTATTCAAATTTATAGTAAAATTATTCAAAAGTTCATCTGCCTACGTTATTCAATCATCCAGTCATCAACCAAGCATCACGCATCCAAAATTCAAGTGCAATTGACACCATAGTCTACAAGTGCATTAAAGACAATCATTAGCACCGCACGAGTGTTAGTTATTTTGACATTATTCCTGACAATCCTGCATCATCTGACATAGGTTCGACCTACATCTGACATATTGACAGTGCGAACAGACCGGTTCGTACATTTGGTCCTTCGAACTTAGTTCTAGTGTTCAGTGATTGAAAGTGTGATTAGCGGTTCAATTTGGTTGGCCTCCCACAAGCGGGTCTCACCAACTAAGTTGAGTTACGCATATCGCGCGAAAGATCTCAAGAATACTGGGAACCGTGACAGCTATTGGATTTGATATTCTGCTTTTATTGACAGTGACATACATATTTACAGTTTGACATAGTGACATTAATATTTGCTCAGGTCATACTTGAAGAGACATGCCTGAATTTGAGCTTATATTGCAACGGCAGAGAGAGATCATCAATTCTATTCAGCGGGTGGAGACTAATTTCAAGAAAGACTCTCAAGAAAGAAAAACCGATGAATATCTGCGAACAAGGATTAAAGCCGTGGACACGTTATGGGAAGAGTTTGAGAAAAATAACGTGAAACTGACAAGTGCGCCTGACAAGAGTGGAGAGTATTTTGTGGAAAATGTGTTCCAGCAAATACAAACCCTTACTGACAAAGTTCGTAAAATGCTTTCAAACTACCGCTTTGGAGAGCCAACGACACCTAAGGTCGCTGACACTCAACAGCAACAAGCAAACAAGCTTGAGGAGCATTTTAGCGAGCAGAAAACCAATTTTAGAGCTTTCCAAAGGCTTCTAAATTACATTGACGTTGACAAAATTACGGAGAAGTGGGAAATGGAGGATGAACTTCGGAATCTTCAAGCTCGGTGGGAAACAATTGACAACTTGCATTTAAAAATTGACAATATCCTACAGGGCTCAGACACCGATTACGAAGAGAGATATTCGGTATACCAGAAGAAGTACCGATTGACAAAGAAAGCGTTAAACCAAAAAATTTCGGCAGCTACTCATCTGTACAAATCTACTCCGCAAATGGAAGTACCTAACTTCTATGGTGACTATTCCCAATGGCCGACATTTTTAGATTTGTACAAATCGGCGATCCATGACAACCCCGTTCTATCTAAAGCGCAAAAGATGCAACACTTGAAGGGAAAACTGAAAGGAGAAGCTCTACGTCTCGTTCAGCATCTCAGTGTAACTGCTGACAATTACCTGACTGCATGGGATCTACTACACCATCGCTACAACAATTACCAGTTACTGTTTTCTCGGCAAATAGAAATATTTTTAAACCAACCGGCCATGCATAAACAATCCTCACATGACATTAAGAAGCTACATGATACGACGATGGAGTGCGTACATGCCATACACAACCTTGGAATTGACACAACCACTTGGGATCCGCTTCTTGTTCATCTCCTGACCAAAAAACTTGACACATTGACACTAAGCGACTACAAGGAGTCTCGTAAGGCGCCCAGGGAGCTGCCAACTTTGGACGAATTTACTGCATTTTTAGAAACCAAGTTCATCGCCTTGGAGCCTATGAGCAAGAGAGACCGTGAACCTGCAGGATCCTCAGCATCAAAGCAACTGACATCCAAGCCCAAGGATACATTTTCCTCGGCATACAAAAAGACATCGTATAGCAAGCCAAATTTCTTTAACTACAACAGTAATGCAATTTGCGTATTGTGCAATGTTGATCACGCATTGTATCAATGTAAGAAGTTTGAATTGATGTCGCCTGACGCAAATTTGAGAACAGTGTCGAAACACGGAATGTGCAAAAACTGTCTCTACGTGCATGAACGCAACGTATGCAACTCTACGAAAACATGCAAAATTTGCCATGAAAAGCATAACACATTACTTCATGACGCGGTAAATGAGCCCGCAAAGCAAGAATCGAGGGCGCCGGCAGCTGCGGCTAGGCAACAACCGCGTCAGCGCTACAACCGAGAATCGTCAAGCAATCACGTCGCTAATGACGAGGGCGAAACTTTATTGACTACCGTGCAAATACGTGTACTAACGAATGACAACACGTATGTGACACTTCGCTGCCTTTTGGATCAAGGTTCACAGATTTCACTAATAAGCCAAGATGCTATGCACCGACTAGGACCACCCCGTCAACCTCTAAATGCATCCGTGACAGGAATCGGCAAAAGTGTAAGAAAAATAAAAGGGAAGGTTCAATTAGACTGCAAATCACTCCATGATGACTATGCCTTCGCCACTAATGCTCTAATTTTGCCGAAGCTAATCAACAGCCTGCCCAGTGAGTCGTTTGACAAGCAAAGCGATGAACATATTCAACACCTTCAACTGGCCGACCCAGATTACAACATTTCAAAACCGATTGACGTCTTGTTAGGCGTGAGAATTTCCTCTAAAATTATCATGGGTGGTCTCGTTAAAGGAACTGACGAGCAGCCAATTGCTCAACAGACCCTACTGGGTTGGATAATTTCAGGAGGCGTAAACGCAGTTTCTATACAATTGCGTAACTGTAACGTTATAATCAATGACCTCCGCGAAATTTCAAACTACTGGGAGATGGAAGAGATCAGAGAGTGGACAAGAAAGTACTGCAACACAACAAGAACAATTTTGCGAGCAATTGTATGCAGAGACTACGACACGCTTGCCTGACGGAAGATATGAAGTTAGATTACCCATGAAAGAAAATTTTGAATCTAAATGGGGTCAGTCAAAGTCAAAAGCATTAGCTCAATTTCATCATCTTGAGCAACGCTTGACAAGAAATGACAAATTACGTCATAGTTACCAGAAATTCATGGAAGAATACCAAGAATTGGGTCACATGGAGGAATGCACCACACGGCAGCACCCTTCGTGCGTCCTTCCGCATCATGGAGTTCATAGAGCTGACTCAACAACTACTAAGTTAAGGGTGGTCTTCAATGCATCGTCTTCCACATCCTCAGGGTACAGCTTAAATGACTTGATGGAATGCGGACCAAAACTGCAACAAGATATCCAGGATCTCCTACTGAGATGGAGAACGTACAAAATCGTATACACTGCTGACTGCGAAAAGATGTACAGATGCATCCTTATTCCCGAGGATCAGCAACACCTGCAAAAGATACTGTGGAGGAGTCATCCACAGGAACTCCTAAAAGAGTATAAACTCTGCACACTGACTTATGGTATGAAGGCTGCACCGTTCCTCGCGTTGCGAACAATGGCTCAACTCGCCACCGATGATGCTGACAAGTATCCTTTAGCGTCCAAAGTCATGCAAAGGGACTTCTACATCGACGACCTTTTGAGTGGTTCCAACACAATGGACGAGGCCCGCGAAACGCAGCAACAACTTATTGACATGCTCCGTGGTGCTGGAATGAACCTAAGAAAATGGGCCAGCAACACACCACAACTACTATCGGAACTATCCCCTGACCAAATCAATCAATTTGCAATTGACATTAAAAACATGGCGTCCACAAAGGCACTCGGGTTACAATGGAGCCCATTCACTGACACATTTACATTTCATTACGCCGATAAACAACGGAACTCGACTAGAGGCACAAAACGGATCTTACTATCGCAAATATCAAGAGTATTTGACCCCCTTGGCTGGCTGTCGCCTGTTACCATCAGAGCTAAATTACTATTCCAAAAAGTTTGGCTCACTGGAATCGACTGGGATCAGGAACTGCCGTACGAAATCCAGCAAGAATGGTCAAGAATTCGCGACGAATTGATAAACATTGACAAATTGACGATACCACGATGGATTGGAGATACCACACAGACGTTGGCAGTCCACGGATTCTGCGACGCATCTGAAAAGGCATATGCATGCGTCATATATCTTAAATCTAATAATACCCAGGGAGAAGTTACAACACGGATTATTGCATCGAAAACAAAGCTTGCCCCAAAAAAGAAGCCACTGACATTACCAAAATTGGAGCTATCGGGAGCGGTTCTACTGTCAAAATTAATGGCAAAGGTCCTGAAAACATTGCCAAATAAACACATATCCATTTTCGGCTGGTCTGACTCCTTAATAACCTTGGGATGGTTAAAAGGAAGCCCCTCGCGCTGGAAGACATTCGTAGCGAACCGAGTAACAGAAATCCTTGCAATTATGCCATACGAATGCTGGAGACACGTAAGCTCGCAAAACAATGCCGCAGATTGCGCAACACGCGGCATCTCTACTGCTCAACTGACATCCCATTCACTATGGTGGGAAGGGCCTGACTTTATTAAAAATGACACTCCAGATAACACTGACAAAATTACTCTACCCCAATGCGAGACCAAGCTAAAAGTAAATACATGTACCGCCTTGACAACATCCTCAATAATCGAAGAATTACTGGATAAATATAGTTCACTGTCCCGCATAGTACGAATCACCTGTTACGTATCACGTTTCATAACAAACCTGCGCCATCGCGTGACCTATGCGCCGACGGTCAAGAGCGAATATGACACTTTAGGCATTATGCAAGAAAATAAAATAAACACTAGCTACTTGACAACAAACGAAATTGACAATGCATATAATGTTATTGCGAAAGCAGTGCAAAGGCAGAAATTTGAAAAGGATATCAATGACATCATGGAAAAAGGAACCGTCAATAATAAAAGCACCCTGCTGACACTACGCCCTTATTTGGACACGAAAGGCATTTTGAGAGTTGGCGGACGACTCCAACATGCACATCTGACAGAGAATGCCAAACATCCTATCATTCTGCCGAAACATTCACGATTAACCGAGCTAAGCATCCGCCAGGCTCACCTGCAGACGCTACATGGCACTGCACCCCTGACCTTGGTTGCCCTTCGGCAAAGGTTTTGGGTGCTAGGCGGAACACGCATGGTAAAGACACACGTAAGCCGTTGCGTAACATGTTTCCGATTCAATACCAGCAGTAAAAAACAATTGATGGGAGACTTGCCAGAACCACGA
This sequence comes from Pammene aurita, assembly GCA_947086415.1. Classification (NCBI taxonomy): domain Eukaryota; kingdom Metazoa; phylum Arthropoda; class Insecta; order Lepidoptera; family Tortricidae; genus Pammene; species Pammene aurita. Next base: position 3,081,594 of record OX352307.1, read on the forward strand.
GTAACCCCTTCTCGACCGTTCACACACACGGGTGTTGACTTCACGGGTCAAGTAGAGTTGAAAGCCAGCGCAGGAAGAGGGATCAAGACAACTCGAGGATACATTGCAGTCTTTGTGTGCTTCGCCACAAACGCAGTTCATCTTGAACTTGCATCCGACTTGAGCACGCCGACATTCCTAGCTGCATTTAAAAGGCTTTGTGGCCGAAGAGGAGCACCGCTGCACGTGTACAGTGACCAGGGAACAAACTTCATTGGAGCTTCCCGAGTATTAAGACAAGAAAAGAACGAGATCCTGCAAGTTATAAACAAGGACTTTCTGGATGAAATCGCTGAGATGGGAGTGACATGGCATTTTAATGCCCCCTCGTGGCCCAGCGGAGGAGGAATCTGGGAGGCTGCAGTAAAATCGACCAAACACCACCTCAAGCGTGTATTGGGAGACCAAAAATTGACATACGAACGATTTTCGACTTTACTGGCTCAAATTGAGCTATGTGCAATTCAAGGCCAATCTATGCTTTGACAGATAGCTCTGACATCGAATATCTGACCCCCGGACATTTTTTGCTAGGAGGGCCGATGATGTCCCTACCTACAAAGGGCAATGACAACACATGCGGACACACAAGATGGCAACTGACAGAAAGAATGCTGCAAAGTTTCTGGAAGATCTGGTCAGCAGAATACTTACACCACTTGCAACAAAGACACAAGTGGCAAAAACCCACGAAGAACATTGAAAAAGATGACATTGTGCTCATCAAAGAAGATAACTTGCCGCCCGCGAAGTGGGCCATGGGACGAGAAAAAGAGGTACACCCCGGCAAGGATGGTTATGTCCGTGTCGTCACGTTAAAGACAAAGAGCAGAGAAATCCAACGACCCGTGGTAAAACTAGCTCCGCTGCCTATTGAAAAGTCGGCACAAACCAGTACAACTGACAAGATTCCGAAATCTGAATCGGGATCACCGACCGCACCTAGACGCGCCCGAAAAAAACAAACAAAGCTTTGTGACATTCATGTTGCTGCTACTCCTGACATGCGTTTTACCGGTTACGTCACGGACCCTCCATATTGACAACATTAAAAACCAACAACTCGTTATATTTTGACAAAATTGCAGACATACAGATCATACAAGACGAATGGAAAATGGTCGCATTTTACAACATGACTACATATTGGGATAGCATAATTGCAATCGAAAACTATGTTAAACTCATAAAAACAAAATGCAGTGACGATTACACGTGTGCCCCAATTATTGCACAATTCGATCACGAATTAAATGAAATTCGTCACTACAACGATTTGCTGACAACGCCGCATAACACAAACCGCCAACGAAGAGGCCTAGTTAATGGAGTTGGCTATTTAGCTAATACCCTATTTGGAGTCCTAGATAACCGATTCGCCGAAAAATATGAAAAGGATATTGACACAATTGCAAAGCGAGAAGACCACATTTTCAACTTGTACAGAAACCAAACTTCTATACTAGAAGCACACAACAACATTCTCAAACGTAATGAGGTCATAATGAAAAATCAATTTGAATCCATCTCCAAGACCGTCCATAACTTAACTACAGATATAAATCAAGCGCAGACAACGAGTTTACGCATATTGACCTCCTTCTCATTACTCTCATCAATGGTAGCAGCTGACGTTATCATTTCAAATTTAAGAAGAATCCAAGACACTCTAGTTGACACCGTCACAGATATCTACCACGGAAGACTAAACGTGCACTTATTACCCCCTGAACAAATACAACAGCAATTAGAGTTGATATCGGTGCACCTACAGGATGATCTCACTATACCCGTTGATCACGTTGGAGACCTATATGGATTATTGCATATTCAAGCTAAGGTGACTCGTAAGTCCTTAATTATGGAGATACGTCTACCCTTGCTAAATCGTGAACAATTCGAATTAGACGCGATTATTGACATTCCACAAAGAAACGGAAACAACACCATATACATCTCCACTAGGACAAAATATATGGCAATCAACGTGAAGAAAGATACCGTAATTCCAATGACAGAACCTGACATACAAGCCTGCATCTCTCACAAAAATAACAAAATGTTCTGTCCGTTAAACCACCCTGTATACACAATGAAAATCGGCGAATCTATCTGCGACATGCAACTTGTGATTAATAACAATAACAAACCGTATTGCCAAGCTACCGCAAAGGATTGCGCCGACCGGTGGATCAAATTACACGCCCGGGACACCTGGTTGTTTACATATTGTGACGAGCATCCAATACGCGTGATATGCTCAAACGACGTATCTACTGAAAAATTGACTGGCACAGGTCTGGTCGTGATACCCCCAGGATGTGCTATTAGGGGAAAATCCTTTGTCATACATTCGCAACATGACTACAAGAGTCAGATGTTCATACAAGACCCATACATCGAAATACCGAAGATATCGCCGATCAATGACGTCATAAAGACATCCTTGCCAAGGGACATCACCCTTCTGACTGAAGATCACAACATAGAATTTCTTGACATAAGCCAAAAACTAAAAACCATGAAGGAAGTTACCCTGGAACAATTTGATCGCACTGACAACACACATTACTTTGTAATATACATCATACTGGGTATTGTGTCATTAGTCACTATGGCACTCGTTATCTGTAAACTGAAACGCGAGTTCATACCTACTCAACCCAACGCTCCACTGCAAGCAGTACTATCAACGACGACCACAGCCGGGGCTGGGAGGACTTCGACGACGAGCCCACCACAGCGGCAGCGCTCTGCGTCCTTTTCAGACACCTCTATGACACCACAGCCACGAAGAAAAGTTAGCTTTATCGTCGAACAATAGATATTACATTTTAAATATTACATTTTAAATATTATTGACTTGATTTATGTGTAATTAACGTAACTTTTTATTATTTTTACATATTAATTATCTGTTATTATTTGCTTTTCTATGTTTTTGCTTTATAAGTGGCAGTATGTACGATCTAGCTATCGTACATCGCATCGTATTAAGTATAGCGTCGCCTTTAGGCAAATCTGTTGACATGCGTAACCTACATTATGGAATTAGAATAATTAAGTGCATTAAAGACAATCATTAGCACCGCACGAGTGTTAGTTATTTTGACATTATTCCTGACAATCCTGCATCATCTGACATAGGTTCGCCCTACATCTGACATATTGACAGTGCGAACAGACCGGTTCGTACAGTCATTAAACGTTGCGCTGCCTTTGTTGTGATGGGTGCTACTGATAATCTTAATTATATATACTCGTAAGTATGACTAAATATATTTTATGTACGAGTATGTGTTGCACATTGTCGCCGTGTCGATGTCGTTGAACTCTAAAGCCTTGCTAGTATACCTACAATGAGGGTCTCCACGATCGAGTTTTTCTCTAGATGGCAGCACCGTGGCGAGAGGTCTAGCTGTCATGATCCACCAATCATGTTTTAATCATTTTTTTATTTGTGGATTTTGACAGTCAAAAAAACGTCTCGTAACGGTAACATCATAAAATCTTGATCGTGGTAACCCTCATTGGGTGCCGTATTCTAACTTTAAAATGTATAAACAAAAATTAAAAACACAATCTATCCACAACACAACTCCAACACACAATCTACCAATATTGGAGTTGTATTGGTGTTGCATAGGATTAGGTACCCTCTTGTTCCTTTAGCCGTCAACACAGTGAATCCTCCTTTTTGTAAAGGGTCGGCAACGCGCATGTGACTCCTGTGGAGTTACAGGCGTCCATAGGTTACGGTAGCTGCTTACCATCAGGCAGGCCGTATGCTTGTTTGCCGCCGTCGTAGTATTAAAAAAAAAAGTAATTTTCAAGCAAATTCTGATTGACGGTTAGGCGTTAGCTGATGCATTGCCTAGTTAATGCATTGGATGTTATGATATATAATAATGACAGATGGGCTATGCACGGTCCAAAAATGAAGCACTTAAAATGAGTGAATTCAAACAACTGTCTCTAGTCGCGCACCAGCAAGTGAGAGATGCGGACGTGCCATGAGCTCCCGTCACCCGCGTGGAGAAAGAGACAAACTAATTTTCTAACAACGAGCAGGACAAGGATGTAACGATAGTCAATATAGATAAACATAACAGAATCATGCTTATGAAATAATTTTGGAAGTATTTTTTGTGCACATTATGTTAGATATACTCTATAACATAATGTACACAAAAATACATCGAAATCCCATCCATAGTAAAATATCGTTGATTGGATGTTGTAATGGAGTTGGAAGTGTTTAACTCGTAAGTTAGAATACGGCCCCATAAGTTATTATCATAAGTTGTTCATAATATACTTAAGTCATAAACGGAAGTACTTGGTTTCTTACTTATTTTCCTGTTGTGAATGGAAGTACGATTTTACCGTAAATGACGAATAGTTGTGTAGCAAAGTAACTATACTTAGTTGAATTTAAGTACGAACTAAGGGATTCTATAAGTAGTGATCTATTTATGTTTAAGATAAAATATTGTTAGCAACGCGAATAAAGATCAACACTAATTAGATTTCATTTATAAAAGAGCAATAAGTAAAATTTGCGCATATTAAAAAATATGTAGGTAGGTCTGTACGTTGAAAAAAAAACTTAAAAGTAAATTGAATTTTGACACACGCTCAAAGCGAATACAGTTTATAATGCATTGGACATAGATTAAAGAAAATGTCCAGATAATTGGAAAATTATTGAAGTAATAGATAAACAATTAGCCATGAATTAACTAATGGGTCACTGCCGTGTGAACGTGACTAGTGTCAAGTTAGTAAAACTATATTCAGGCGAATTCGAAATGGTTTTTGATCGTTCATGACATCGCCAATTAAGTGTAAATGCCCATAGGAACATACATTAATTTCTTGTTCAATACGTTAGCTTCAGTTTCAGCATATCAAATTGAATTTTTGGGTGTCAATCATTTTGAATTTTCTATGTTACAACAAAAAAAAGTGTTACACGTACGAGTACGAGTAGGTAGTTCAAATTAACGCATTGTTTTTGATGTGTAGTTTTTTTAGAAATATTTTATGGATAAATGTTATATTTTATTAGGTACCGAACAGTTTCTTTGCGACATTGGTTAATAAAAAATAAGGATCATTAATCATAAAATTTAATTAACAAACTCCGCGACAAAATCTTTTTACTTAACATTTTTAATTCTTCGCGGTAATCACTAGTAATTATACTGAGTTGAAAATGTCGAAATAGCGCAACTCAAGTTAAATTAATATACTTTATTTTTTAATTTTTTTTAGTAAGTAAATTTTAATTCACGAATTTCACGACACACCGGTGTATTTTTAAATGAATTGCCAAATATTAAAGTAAATTGCCGCCAACTGTAAGTTTAGGAGAAGTCAATAGTGACAAGTTAATAATGTTGAAGTGTTTATTCCGAATGCTAGTAATTAACGGTAGGGTAAACGAGGACTCGTCACTATCCCAATACATGTCATCTTTAAACTTTCAACATGGTTTCAACTAAAGTCATTCTCAAATTTCTCAATAAAGGTGACAGCAGGTTAACTAAACTATTGGGCATTAGTGTGTCCAGCATTAGAGGTTAATTAATGAATTTACATCCTTGGCTAATTACCTAGCAAAACGGATGTGAAAAACTTTAAGATAAAACTAACGACTACTCGTTGATGTGAAACTGTACGTAATGTACGTTGATTTACGAATCAACGTACATTACGCAGCAAAAAAGTTAAGTTTTGCATTAAGCAGCTAATTTGGCATGACATTATTTTAGTAGGCAGTATTTTATCTCTTTGTTGCCTACGGGTATGATTAAAGCCGATCACCAAATAAATGTGAAGTCGATGACCAAATTAATAAGATTGGCTACTAGAATAATAGTACTAATCTGCCGTCAAAATTGTACCACCAAATAATATCAAAACGATTACCAGAAAAAGACTTAAAATTTCCGGCAAATTATATGTATCACCAAAATATTATATCTGATACCAAAATCGGATCTCCAAAAAATATGAAAACGATTACCTAAAAAGCATCTTGACGACAAAAAAATTGCTCAATTTTTTTAAGTCGGTTCCGGTACTTCCGGTGCTTACCGGCTGCTGCCGCAGTACGCTCGCTTCGCTCGCTCGGCTTCGCGCACAGGCAGATATTATAATAGTTGCCTTTGACAACGTACAAGTACTCAACAACAAATACTCAAAAACACATTAATCCTTTTTGTGTTTTTTGTATCAATTGTTTAGTTACTCTATAAGGTCACAAGAACAGTCTTGAACTCACTGTTTAAAATAGGTGGAAAAACAGACATTCCTATTTAATTACCAAGCGATAATTATGCAACGATTAGCAACCAAAAATAACCCTAAGGTAACTTTTTACATCAACGTTCTAGTGTACATAACATAAATAACTCAATAGATAGGCTAACGGCACGATACACGAACTTAAGTACATTCGCCATCAAATATATCGAAGCGGCCAAGGTACTGAAAAATATATGAGCATGTACTTTATCGACTTGACAATAGAGGCGTTGTTCAGTTCACATATTTGTAACCACCACCTTGGCAGCTCCGATATATCTGATGGTGACTGTACAGTAAGTAATTAAAGTATACAAAATAAGTAGTAATTAGGCTTTTAAACGATCGTACTCGTATGTTTTCTTCAGAAATTTAAGACAATCGTATACAAAAACCGCGCATTATGTGCACACAATAGCAGTTTACAAGCAGGAAATATTGTTCCTAGCTTTACTGAGCGGATAGTAAACATTGCGTATAACGTGTCACAATCTAAGATAAAAAATACTAGACAATACATGAAATATAATGTTAAACAAAAAAGAACCGACTTCACTTAGCATCCACCTTTCCAACGGCAAATGCTCGAGCTGCTGTAAAAAATACTCAAATCACTATAGGTGTGCCTAGAATAGTTGAAGAGTTCCCTCGATTTCTTTAGGATCCCATCATCAGATCCTGACCTGGTTATAATGGGACCAACCCAACTGTGAAGTATACTCTTTCAAACAAAAAAATAATTTTCCAAATCGGTCTAGCCGTCTTCGAATAATCGGTGAACATACATAAAAAAAATAGCAAAAAAAAAACCAAAGATCCCGGTGAATTGATAACCTCCTTCGAAATCTTGAAGTCGGTTAAAAACAGCAGTTTACTTATTGCAAACTATTTATTAGATACTATAGTGAATTCATCTTCTAGTACTTATCTTATCATGTAAACAAACGTCTGTCAATCTAGACATAGTAATGTCATTTATTCTTCCGGTTATCAGTTCGTTACTTCGATTATTAAAGAAAATTGAATTAGAAATTATATTTTTCAGTGATTACTTGGTTGAATTCAATACTTTATGAGTTTCTTTAAGTATATAACAATATTTTAAGTATATAACAATATTTTAAGTATATAACAATATTTTAAGTGGTAATCGCAAAGAAAAATGTGATAATTTCTTTGAGAAGTGTTTGTTTACATAATAAGACAAGTAAGGATGAATTCACTATAGTAATAAATAGTTTGCAATAAAAGTTAAGTAAGTTTACAATACTTGTTTACGAATTTAAAGTATTCAACCTGTCCTGACGCCGTGAGTTATGTTATATTTATATATATATACCTACACAACAAAGTCGTGTCGGTTACCCCAATTATAAATCAAGAATAATAACTGATTTAAAATGATGTTTGATTTTTTTGGATTTATTTCCGCCCCGTATAGCAGAATAACTATTAAAATATTGGATAAAATAAAAATAAAAACTTTGCGGTACGAAATTCGACGGGTCAGCTGGTTTATGGTTCAACTCACGTATTTTTGTTCTTAATGCAGAAATTTAAAAATAAATAAATGGAGGCCTAAATAAATTCTCAGTTTTAAATTAATTGGTCAATTTAATTATTATGTATAACAATTTTATTTATATAACTCAAAAGCGCTACAACGACTTAACTCATTTCTTTTAAGTGTTTTACTAGGTAGGTACCTACTTACGTGTGTTATTTTAACTGAATTTCTTACCTATAATTTAACCAGTAAGTTTAAGTTGGTTTAGGCAGGTATACATAGATTCCTAGTATATTATGATACCTGAAAGTTTTTCTCACGGCTTTTAAAAAAATCTCTTTTTGGCCTTAAAGCCTTGTTGCATTTGTCCTAGTTAGCTTCCTAAATGATTTAGTTTCTAAATTTAGTCAAGTGTAACTACACTTAACAAGTAAAGGAAATCGTCAATTTTTGTTAGGTGATCTGGCCCAGATTATTTAGGACCGTCTATGAATGATTCTTACCTTTAAACAATCTTCATTTTTTCTAGATCAGGACGGTGGTAAAAAAATTGAGAAATCTAATGGGAAAATTGAAAAATCATGCATTAAAAACTTGAATCTGACCAGGATAATATTTGAAACCGTGCATGCCTATGATTTATATATTAATGTAAAAAGGTACCGGATTTTTAAAGAAAATGTACAAAAGCGGACTTAAAATCAAAACGGGAATCATTATGAAATAATAAAAAGTCATATTTTGATCGTATGTATAGTTCCTGTATTTCGGTAAACAAGGACGGCTGTCAAACCATCGTTGATACTATTAACTGAACATTCCTAACACCTATTGCGAAGGGATAAGGTTTACCACCGTTAAGTGCGATACCACTAGTATCTGACATTGCAAAATTGAAAAAAAGATGCGTTTCGTTATCGAAGGAGCATGATATGATGCCATTATGAAACCCACTTTTAATATTCAAACTCCTATCAAAAATGCAAAAATACGCATTTTCAATCTTTAGGTGTTTTAATACAGTCGATTCTTATTTAAAACTTCCGTATTCGTAGGCTTAGATATTATTTTAATATTACAATGTTCTAACTTACCGAACAGTATCAAAACGCAGATTATGTAACGGTAGACATTGACAGTGTCAAACCAAGAAACAAACCCGTTTCAGTCCAGGTGAAGTTAAACTGTATGTCAATGCCGTAAGGACGTTAACGACTTGTCTTGCTGTATTTTAATCGCGGAAAGATCATCATAATGTTTATTTGTTTAGTATTTCTAATTCCCGTTTAATTTTTTTGTAATATTTTGTCTACTTTAGTAATAAAATTAATATTTATTTTACATTGAAATACAAACTGTATACGGTTTATATCAGGGGCCCAGAATTGACGATCTCCTTTACTATTGAAAAAAATTAGCATCCTAATTAGGATGCTAGTTAAGATACTAAAAAAAATAAAGTGTAAGTTCCATTTATACTTATTTTTCATTAAGCAATAAAGTTGAACATAATTAAATTATGCAGCTCAAACTTGCTGTTCAACGTTATAAAAATTATTATCATTTAAACACTGTTGTGCAGGATAGGAAAAGAAACCTTGGCTGCGTGAAAAGTTCGTTTATTAAGTATTGTTGGAAAATAAAGATAACAAAAACTTCCGTCTAACACATCTGGTTTTTTTTGCGTAAGTAAATAAAAGTTTTTTTTCCCGCCAAACAACCATGAACTTGCACCCGTCAACAGTAAACAATAAAAAGAAATGCACTAACCGGTACATGTCTCGGCGTCGCGTCTCGCACAGCGGCTCACGCGGTGAACATCCACTATTTATAATCTACGCAATTTAAAAATAAAACGAAACTTTTTAAATCGACGGACGCGTTTTTTCGCGGGCAACGGTAAAGGTACTGTGGCTGAATGGCGCGAGTGCGAGTGGGGACTCTCCTACAAGGCGATTAGTTTTCAAGTTTTCATTATCTACGTTAATCGAAGTTTAGAAAAACATCGGGCGAGTGCCATGTTACGTAACAACATGTGTCTGGGCATCGCCGGTTCGGCGAACAACAAATATTACAAAAACCGGCCAAGAGCGTGTCGGGCCACGCTCAGTGTAGGGTTCCATAGTTTTCTGTCCGTCACAGTAAGTGTCCCCACTTAAGAGTTTTTGAAAGTACGTCATTTCATTGTGATTTTGTAGAAATTACAGGTACAATAAACACCTGCTTATACGGTTGAAACAAACTTAGTTCAGAAATTATTTTGTAATTTTTTTTCAAAAACTATTCAACCTATCAAGTTCAAAATAATTTTCCTAGAAAGTTTTTATAAAGTTCTACTTTTGAGATTTTTTTCATATTTTTAAAACTTATGGTTCAAAAGTTAGAGGGGGGGACACATTTTTTTTTAACTTCTGGAGCGATTATATCCGAAAATATTTACATTATCAAAAAATGATTTTAGTAAACCCCTATTAATTTTTAAATACCTATCCAACAATATATCACACGTTAGGATTGAAATGAAAAAAAAAATCACTTTCCACTTTACGTATAGGGGAGGTACCCTAATAAAACATTTGTTTCCACTTTTTATTTTACCACTTTGTCGGCGTGATTGATATACATATTAGTACCAAATTTCAGCTTTCTAGTGCTAACGGTCACTGAGATTATCCGCGGACGGACGGACGGACGGGCAGACATGGCGAAACTATAAGGGTTCCTAGTTGACTACGGAACCCTAAAAACGAGAAATAAATGACAACGGTGGTAAACATTTCATGGAAGATATACACGGTGTAACATCAGGAAACCGAATAATTTTAACAGCGTATTCCTGATCATACTTGGACACTAAAATGTCGTATAAACTTTTCTGGAATTCGCCTAGTTTCAGAGTTACTACCAATTAAATAAAAAAACATTTTTTATTGTAACTCAGTGCAAAACGCTTTTTTGATGGCGATTTCACCCTTTATGGGGTCTAGTCTAGACATTCTTATTGACAGATATCAAAGTGCCAAGGAATACTTTACGTAAACGATTTTTTACGAAAAAAAGTACTAATTTATTTTAATCGACAGTTTTACCAATAACATTTATGTTTTTATGTTCAAAGGCATTTAAAAAATCGAAAAAAAAAACAAAAAAAAAAATTATTTTTTGGCGAAATTGACCTAAATTCATATAACAGTTAAAACTCTATATGACCTCAGGAATTCGTGGTTAAAATCTCTCGCAATGCTCACGAGCACGGTGTATACAAAAAGTATGAAGAAGATTGAAATGATACTTTACACGATTAGAAGAAATTAGCTAAATAGTTATAATTAAGTATTATTTATTTATTTTAGTGCATATCACGAATGTGGATTGTCAAGGGCAAATCAGTGACAAAAAATTTTGTTTTTCAGTTTCAAAATTAAGACAATTTAATTTAAATATAGCACAGGCTGGACTTCAGAAGCCGACCAATAACCCCCTCTTTTTGAGGGGTAGCCACTGCTTGATCTCGCTGCCAGGGGACTTGATTAGCTTATTTTGATCCAAGGAACAATCGTGTCCAGCGGCGTCGCCTGAGACAAAAATGTAGACTGAAAGCTGTTAACGTCCCCACTATATCGTTTTTAATTTCGGTTTGAAGTGTTAGAAAATAAGGTTCAAATGGCCGTAACTTTTGATTGCGTTGATTTAGAAGCTTGATTTTTTTATAGTAGCAGACATACAAAATTGATGTTAAATTCAACTTCATACCTCCATGCGTTCCTGATAAAAAGGGTCTTGACAGACGGACATCAAGGTGATCCTTATAAGGATTCTATATATTTTTCGTTTTTCCTTTTGAGGTACGGAACGTCCTAAAAAAAACAATATCCGTTCTCAATGCTCTTGATCTTGACTCCTTTGAAGGTCATACAAGCTGGTTTTATTTATCGTAGTAAAATATTTTCCTAATATCATTAAATTACGTACCTACCTAACAACTACGAATTTTAAACAATATACATATATATGATCGTAGACGTTTGTAAAAAACTTTTTTTTTTTTTTTTTTCTTACTACTTTTATTATCAAACCTGTTAGCGATATCACTTTTATCTAGAAAAAAGGTACAGCTAATGAAAAATTAGTTTCAAAACGCGCGTAACCACCCTTTAGTCGAACAAACGGTTATCCGGGGTCTCGGCCACCCACGTGTTTGTAGGGAGGCTATCACCTTACAATCAGCAAGGCCTCAACCGAACAACGTTGATTACATTTTATGAAAAATTAACATAGTAAGTTTACACCTTGATATTGGCAGAATTCACCTCGCTAAAACCGGCGAGGAGTAAAAGTCATAGGTAATTTAAAAAAAAAGTTTAGCCATTTTTGCGTTCTTTCCAAAAAAGTTCTTCCATAGGCATCAGATACGACCTTTTGGTATTAGTTTGGTTGAAAGTGCGGAACTCTCCATTATTTGTGGTCCGACCGCACTTGGCCGGTTTTTTTAACTTTTTGAAGTTGTAACTAACAATCTATGGAGTACTATAGACTATAATCGTCTAAAAATAAATAATCTTTATTTTTATAGACAAATTTCCTACTTTGGTTCTATGATGTCTAAGATAGCTGAAATACTCGCTGGATTCCGCTCAAATGTGTGATGCGCCTTAGGGTGGCAAAATGGGCCGGACCCATATTATTCATACTTAGATAATGTAAGTTAAAGTGTAGTTAAGTATTAAAAATATGCATGGAAGTCAGTGTTTCATATATAAAATCTTGCTTACATTCATCTGTGTGAAATGACATAAGAAGTTAATGAATGGTCGACCTTGGCGCGTTATGTCAATGCATCGTCGCCTGTGGAGGCACGGTGGCTATGTTGTTAATTGTTCCCAGGCTTCTTGTGATTAGGTGTAAATAACTAATAGGTACCTAGGGGGAGGGGGTTATTCTCTTTCAGATTACTACAGCAATTATGCTGTAGGGTAAGGGCGTGAAATAAAAGATAAAAATTGGGGACAATCTTACACAAATCAGCCTATTAGTTAAAAAAAAACTTAATGTTCGATTATATTCATTTTTTTTCCCGATTCAAATTAGTAAGAATATATTCTAGGGTAAGGGCGTGAAATAAAAAATAAAAATTGGGGGCAATCTTACACAAATCAACCTATTAGTTTAAAAAAAACTTAATGTTCGATTATATTCATTTGTTTTCCCGATTAAAATTAGCAAGTATATATTCTAGTAAGTAACATTTTTTTTTATAAGTAGATAAGTGAAGAGGTTTGCAGAATTGCTCAACGTCATGTTTCAATTGCGACATCGACATCGCAGAATAAAGTGAAGCTCATGTAATAACTAGCTTTAGATTATCTTATATTTACTACATTCTTAGATAAATAACTATAATATCTTCAGTATGGTCGATTGATCGTAGGTAAATTGATTCAATATTTATATTTTCTAGATTCATCGGCAATATTGTTAACGACTTTATTAATTTTCTTTTAAACTGTGTCGTGTGGTGAATGAATCAATATTGCGACTTCGATTACTCATTTGTACGCAGACATATTAAACTTAGTTTCTACTTATTTCATGATTGATGAGTGGTAGGTATGATTAATAAACCCTGTAGCCCTGTACTAATCCGCTGATTTTTTCTTCATAATTTTTTTGCCGAAGTTTTTAAATGTTACATTATAAGTACGAGTATTACAGTAAAATTTTACGTAATAAATATGTATATAATGGTAGGTAAGTACTCATGAACTCTGTATCATCCTTAATAATAATTAACATATTACATTGTATTTACATTTTCAATAACGCTGCACTAAATTCCACATTGGAATATAGCTGGCCTGCAGCCAGGAACTGTGTCTAACGTTGATAGGATCGAGGAGATGTAACGGTCATTTACAGTTTTTGGCTTAAATCTCGTATGCCTAGGATGACTAGGATCGAGTAGAATGCGAATATTATCGGTGGACGGTTCAAGTGCGAATGAACAGACAGGGTGACCAGGGAGTCTATTCGACATGGCATAACTGACAGTCGCATGCGAGACAACTATGATATCACACTTTTGTGACAGTTGATTCACCTAACCACCTACGTCAAAATCAACAGGTCTCGCTAGAGGAATTTCTCTATTGGCATGGGCGCCATCTTATTGTTTTGACGTTGACGTCAGTAAATTATGGGAATCCCACGTAAGGCATTTGTTTACCTCTACTAGGTAAAGAGAGCCTTGAAGCATTTTATGAAAACTCATTTGAAAACGACATCTCTGAATGTCTTCTGAAACTAAATACGTGTGTGAGTATGTGTGTCAATCATACGTGTATTTTCGTGCTACAATACTAGGCTAGAACTAGGGTAGTCTACATAGACGGCTTACAAGCAAGTTTTTAGATTTGACGATGCATTTTTGGGTGTAGCAACTATGACGAAACCTGTGCTTTGGGTAAAAGATATGTGACAGATATTACATATTGAATAAAAATGACTGGTATGAATGATTTTAAGATTTCTTGTAACCATAAATGTTTTTTGTCACAAGAAATAAAACAATACATTGACTTGTAAACCGACCACGTAGATCCAATATTATGTAGAATAGGTTTAGTGTAAATAAATTATAATATCAAGAATACAACCTTGATATCTATCTCACGTGTTTATATCGAGACCCGAAAAAGTGAAAGATTACAAAATTATAACTAGTGTATGGTTAAAAAAGTGGTATCTTGAGCGTTGCGGGAGGCACTAGAAGCAAACAAACTGCTGCCGAGAGTATTACAACATTTTTCACCGCGCCACGGCAAAAAAATACAAGCTTAGGTAAATACATAAAACAAAACAAATTAATTCTGCCAAATATTTATGGCTCAAAATCGTCGTTCTATAACGTAAAGTAATAACTGTTCTCCCTTGTAAAAAAAAAAACAATTTTACTGACGCTTTAAAAAAATCAAGATAGGCGGTGGTGCTGATGTGGTGAAAAAGCATTCATACACAAGAAAAAAAATTTAATAAGAAAACCTAACTACTAATAATATAATTATTTAATTTTGCAATGTTTCTCTCTGTTTTAATACCTACTTATAGTGCTGCAGTCTTTGTTACGTCAACGTCTATGGAAAGTTTGAGGCATTTCAAAAACATCAGAACAGAAATTAAATTCGAGAAATAAATGAATCTTATACAAATCGAACTAGGCCCACAGTAAGCTCAGTAAGGCTTGTGTTATGGGTACTAGACGATATATATATATATTAGATAAATATGGATAAATATTTAAATACATAGAAAACATCCATAACTCAGGAACAAAACACACAAACAAATTCCCTGACCAGGATTCGAACCCGGGACCTCCTGCTTCGTAGGCAGGTTCACTCATGATTATAACTAATTGCCACTAACAAGACCCAAGTTTTGAATGACTATTTAGGAGACTCGGGATATGAAAACCAATGAGTCTTCATTTCAAAAAAGAAGTTGACGTTTACTGCAAGTAAATGTAATTGTGTATCTGACTGACTTACGTGTAAGTTATATTCCAATATTATATCATATTATATTTCTTATATAATGAATTGATATGGTTACACATGGCACTTTAAACTATACATACTTGTTTCTTTAAACATCGATTTTTTTAAAGGGTGTTCAGTTTTTCAGCTGCTTTCGCCACCGCATCTGTATGTTTATTGGATCCGGTGAGGTGAGAAGCCGCCAGTGTGTCTACGCATATAGCATCCCAGAGGCACGCATGTGGCATTTACTTAAGTACCGCAAGAACACCTGTGTGGAGCACAAACACGGACTCAAAGCCGGAATCAGATTTCAATCAATCAGGTGCCGGTCCAGATACTATACGGTTTAAGACATTTATTTCTCAAAAAGATTTACATAAATCACTTACTGAGAAAACAATATTTATCTTAAAGCTAAATGGGAGAGGGTAGAATGCAAAAACTGGTGGACGAGTTAAGAACAAAGGCGCTCGGTAACACCAAGTAAAAGAGTCGTTCATAGGCGACTAGCATAAAACCGGCCAAGTGCGAGTACGGAACCCTCTATTATGCGTGGTCCGCCGTACCTTCAATGGAATAA
Source organism: Pammene aurita (assembly GCA_947086415.1). Taxonomy (NCBI): domain Eukaryota; kingdom Metazoa; phylum Arthropoda; class Insecta; order Lepidoptera; family Tortricidae; genus Pammene; species Pammene aurita. The sequence continues at coordinate 3,097,567 of OX352307.1, forward strand.
GAACCAAACTTGGATGGACGGAAGAAGTTTTTTGGAGATAACTCAAAAATGGCTGCAAATGTCACGGGGGGGGGGGGGGGGTTCACTCAATTTTACTGACTTTCGAGGCGATTATTTCTGAAAATATTCACTAAATCACAAAATGTTCAAAAAAAACCTAAATGTTATTTTTAAACACCTATCGATTGATGTGCAACATGTTGATATTAGGGGAGAAATTGTTTATTGTAATTTAGTTACATGGAGCGCCCGCCCCCCATAAAAATATTTTCTCCTTCAATTTAACTACATATAGTCTGGCCAGCCAACGAACGCAGTAGCAATGTATAGCGACCAAAAGTATGACAACACTAAGAATCAGTGAAAAAAGCAGCAATGATCATCAAATTCTATGTTTTTAATTTTAGTTGGTATTTCCACCCCTTTCATTACGTGACATTCACGGTGTGTAAAAAGGAGACGGATATATTTCGTCTGATCTGTCATCAACTGTAACAAATAATCTGGTTGAGGCAATTGACATATGCCATAAAAACGAATTTAAATTCAATGTAGAACGTTGCAGGAGTTCTATCTCACTCGCGCTTAAGACGAGAGAGTGAAATGCACTAGAAACAAATTCAATGTAAAAGAAATGTGAATTGAAATGTTCGTCACGAACACGGTGTCTAATCACAAAGGGTTGGCACATGTACGTATTTTGAATTTGCCGCGCTATTCTACTGAAAAAATGGTTTGCCAGACTATAATTAAATAGCGGCATGAAAAATACACCTTATGTCTAAATTTTATTTTATTCGTCTTATAGTTTCCGAGTAAAATGGCTATGACATACGGACAGACGGACTGACGGACAGACAGACGGACATGACGAAACTATAAGGGTACCGTTTATGCCATTTTGGCTACGGAACCCTTAAAAGTACTTAAAAACGGTCCGATAGAGAGCATAATAGTGGGGGGCGGTGCCTCAATCGCACTCGTTACAAAATTGTCACATTTTGACACATATTCACATTTTGATTGTCTGATGACGTCATTACCTCCTTAGTCAAAACGAGACACTCCCTTAGATAAGCTTCTCTGTCGGCCTCACTTTGTGACCGAAGAATGAGATCCACTTCATATACATCCATGGTCCGATACCTACGTATACCTACTAAAAAAAAAACACCAAACTCTCTGCCATGGGATTCCCAATGTCCTGTCAACATATCTAAAGTGGTGGCCATAGCCATAGACAAAACGCTCTAGCGAGACCTACTGACAGCTTGACAGTTAGGTGTATCACTCTATCACCTAGTGAGACAAGTGTGAGAGCAACGTCTCGCAGTTTGGCATCTCGAATCGAGGCCCAGTTTCTGGGAAAAGGCCAAACTCAATCAAAGATTACAAATAAGGCGAAAAACCTACACCAATTTATTTGCAAATTCTATTAAAATAAGAGCATTCCCTAAAAAATCCTAAAAACACAGATCACTATTATTATCCAAGGTTATTTACTGTTTCTTGTGGTGTATGTCTTGCGGGACGTCTAACGTATGACATAAGTACCTACTACGACTTTAACAGTTCCGGAACAAACAAGGTATATTACTAGCTAATTGTGAAATTAGGTAGGTATACCCTACCCAGCAAAAGTACTTAGTATGTAAAGTTAAATTAACTAATAAGTACTATGTAGGTACAAGGTTTTTTCGCATATATGTCTGAAATGTGTCTCATTTCCATATGTACTTACTTAAATGAGACTTGAATTGAAATGAAACAGATGTCAAATTAAAATTGGATCTTCTCAAACGGAGTCGTACGCATACCTACTCTTAAATGCTACGCGTGAATAATTTTTCATTTAATTTTGGACTTTAAATTAAGTGCATAAGATACATTTTTCTACATTTTAATTACCTTAACATTATTCAGATGCTGCAATGCTGCCAGATTTAAAGGTCTTAAAAACTCAACACAATAATACGCTCACATTGGTTTTCAAGGTTCTGTATCCTGAAAAAAACCCACTTAACCGAACCATCTTTAAGGCTCTCTCTCGGCTCTTTAAGTTATTTTATTGCGAACTTTCAGGGGACATTAAAGATTTTCCTGGATCTGGCTTAATAAAGAAAAAAAAATCTTATCAAAAAAAGTTGACTGTCTGTTGTTGAGATTAAAGTTGCAAAAATATTTAAACAAATTTTAATTTTAATTTTTTTTTCAATTGTTACAATAAATAAAATATATTTGTGATAATTTGAACACGAACGGAGAAAAGAGTTATGTTATACAAGTAACTCCCAAAAAAGGTTTTTTTTGTTACTGTTATATTATTACCCAGTACCTAGATAACATTGTAATTTGTCATGTAAATTACGAAAGTATACCACATCACATTTCAGCTCAATGAGACACCGGGAAGTGATTGAAGTTTAACTTACAATATTTAAATCACATAAATATGACATAAATATACGGAGTCAAGCTAATTAAAAGTGAGTTAAAATGACAGAAATATAGTTAGGTAACGTGTTTTTGCCATGTTGGAACAAAACCCCATTGAGTAACAAGAGATGACATCCCTAAGAATTTTTTTGTCCCAAAAGTTGTAGTGAAAATCACTACAAGTCTATACTACTCTTTGATTCAGTCATATCTGTCAACCGCCAAACATGGCGCACAAAATTTGTTCTAGATGTCACATCTAGTAGAATACATAATAAATCAATGCAAAACCCTTAATATTTGAGTCCAACTTGCACTTGATCAAGTTCTACATAGTATAATTGTTTCTGATACATCGCTTGCTAAATTTAAAAACAGCGCAATTACCTTCCAATTAAGATGATATTGCGTCGTTTTTCTGTCGTGTCTTCGTTATTTTTCGTTTGATTTTCGCTGACTGACCGACGGGCTGGGCCCATAAAAAGGAACATTTGGAAGGGATAATTGTTTGAGTTATGTCCTTCTGGTAGGAGTTTTAGTTTTACGATCAGAGATGCGCTCGGCCTTCGGGTTTACTGCACTAGTTATTTTGCTGTTTACCATTTGTATCGACACGGTTTTGGCGATCAATATCGACATGTAAATGTAACAGAATACGCAAAATCGAGAAATCGACATGTTTTAGTGCAAGCTTTTTGATGAAAGCAAGTGGAAAAGATATTACCTGAGTGGTTGATTCCATGATTAGGAAAACAAATCGCTGGTCTATAACGACTAACTATAAAGAGTTAGCAGGGCAGCTCCTAGATCCCGTGCCGCTGCTACCGCTATGCAAAAATACTCTTCTAAGCTATTTTTTTATTTTTTGTTCTTTTTATATAGGCGTCAGTGGACGACCGATTTTTTAAATGTAATTTGTCAATGTTTCCATGATTCGATACAGAGGAAGCGTTGCATCGAGTCTTAACATACAGAGATAAACAGAGTTTTATTCGATACGGTAACATAGTGGAGAGCCGCTAACCGTCCTTGTGAGTTCATGGCGCTCCGCAACCAGTTCAATAGCAACAAGTTAAATATTTGTACTTTTTTAAACTTTATAAATTTTACTGTCCTAAGAAATAAACTGTAGGCTTGTTTAATGGAAGTATTCGTAGACATTTTAATTTTAGTAGGTACGTACTTATTAGTGTAAATTTACATAACTTTGTTAACGTCCATTTGATAAAATTTGTGAAATACTCGTACCTAATGTAGACTTTTCGTTTGAGTTTTACGATTTTAGAGCAAACAAAATGACACAAAATGAAAAACAAAAAGTAAATAAATAATAATATAATGGTCTTAGAATCTTTGACGTTGAAAATACAATGGAAAAGGACGAGAAAAGCTACTAAAAGCTGAGAAAATGGATACTTTCCGTAACACATTATAAATTATAAACTGAACCTATATATATATAAAACAAAGTCGTTTCGTTTCGTTATATAACTAGAGATGGGTCGCAAGTATTTACCCAATCTACTCACCTGGGTAAATACCTACTTATTTACTCGTATCTAACCAAATCGTCGGGTAGATTAGTTTTTTATTAAACAAGTCGTTTTGGGTTATTATTATAAAGGTTTAAAGTAAAGTTAGTGGGTGTAGTTATTTTTATAAAAACATAATTCATTAAAAATCAGAGTTATATTAACGCAATTTTTTATAGGAATTCGTCATTTTCAAAAGTAAATGTCACTTAGCCGTCTTATTTGAATATATATGCATATGGGAATACTTACGTACCTATATGTTCTCACACATTCGAGTTTTGGAGAGAAGGGGGTGAGGTTGAGGGGAGGGAGGCTAATTATATTTTTTTTACTTTCCTTGGAACCTATCATTTGTATGAAAATGTTGTGTATGTACAAATTAAAGCTGGCAATATTTCCTACAAAATGTGTTATATATTTTTTTATCTAAAAACTAATTGTTTTGGATTTATGAGCCTTCGAAACTGCGATATTACCAATTTTTTTTAATGAATATCTTACGGTAGCATTTTTAAAATCTATATAACAAAAAGCAATGAAGACATTTTTAAGACTTGGAATAAATTTATTATTCGTTTTTTATAATTTGACTCGTGCGAGCCGTGCGTCAAACTCTCACCACCTTTAAAATTAATTTTGCATATAATATCCTAGGGATTAAGATCACTATTCAGATCACTATTATTTTAATTCAGAGATTATTTAACACCTATCATTTACAAGAAAAACGAAAATACCCGCGTATCCCCATGCCCATTACCCATGGGTAGGTAAATATCGGGTAAATACTGGGTATTCACCTGCACTCGGATTCCTGAGTTATGGATGTTTTCTATGTATTTAAGCAATTATCCATTATATATATCGTCATTTAGTACACAAGCCTTTAAGATTAACCGATTTGTGTAAGGAGTATTGTCCAATCTTACACAAATCGATTAATCCATATCCATCATAATATTTAAAAAAAAATCACGCGTTTAAGGGCCTCTATATGCCCTTTTGTTATTTTTTTATAAAATTGTAGTTATTTGCAATTTTTAAAGGTTCCAAGGTTCCGTATGTCTTAGTCTTCTCTAACTTAGTGGCTTTGGTTAATGGTTGGTTACCTATTAATCAAATATATTTTTAAATGATCCGTTATTTCAACGCCTACAGACAGAGTAACAAGTTGAGAAGCAGTCTCCCACTTTCCTCCTTTTAAGATGGAAAACTGGGAGTCTACTCGTATTCGACATGGCATAACTGACAGTAGGTAGCGAGACAATGAGACACACTTTTGTGACAGTTGATTCACCTAACCACCTACGTCAAAATCAACAGGTCTCGCTAGAGGAATTTCTCTATTGGCAGGGGCGCCATCTTATTGTTTTGACGTTGACGTCAGTAAATTATGGGAATCCCACGTAAGCCATTTATTTACCTGTAGTAGGTAAAGAGAGCCTTGAAGCATTTTATGAAAACTCATTTGAAAGCGACATCTCTGAATGTCTTCTCAAACTAAATACGTGTGTGAGTATGTGTGTAAATCATACGTGTATTTTCGTGCTACAATACTAGGCTAGAACTAGGGTAGTCTACATAGACGGCTTACAAGCAATTTTTTAGATTTCACGATGCATTTTTGGGTGTAGCAACTATGACGAAACCTGTGCTTTGGGTAAAAGATATGTGACAAATATTACATATTGAATAAAAATGACTGGTATGAATGATTTTAAGATTTCTTGTAACCAATAAATGTTTTTTGTCACAAGAAATAAAACAATACATTGACTTGTAAACCGACCACGTAGATCCAATATTATGTAGAAAAGGTTTAGTGTAAATCCATACTAATATTATAAATGGGAAATTGTGTGTGTTTGTTTGTTTGTCCGTCTTTCACGGAAAAACGGGGCGACGAATTGACGTGATTTTTTTAAGTGGAGATCGTTGAAGGGATGGAGAGTGACATAGGCTACTTTTTGTCTCTTTCTAACCCCCCACTTCCCTAAAATGGGGGGTGGTAGTTTGTATGGAGCATTACGGGGGGCAAAGGGGAACCATGTTACCCCGAATTTAACGCGAGCGAAGCCGCGGGCAAAAGCTAGTAAATTATAATATCAAGAATACAACCTTGATATCTATCTCACGTGTTTATATCGAGACCCGAAAAAGTGAGAGATTACAAAATTATAACGAGTGTATGGTTAAAAAAGTGGTATCTTGAGCGTTGCGGGGGGCACTAGAAGCAAACAAACTGCTGCTGAGAGTATTACAACATTTTCACCACGCCACGGCAAAAAAATACAAGCTTAGGTAAATACATAAAACAAAACAAATTAATTTTGCCAAATATTCATGGTTCAAAATCATCGTTCTATAACGTAAAGTAATTACTGTTCTCCCTTGAAAAAAAAAAAACAATTTTACTGACGCTTTAAAAAAATCAAGATAGGCGGTGGTGCTGATGTGGTGAAAAAGCACACAAGAAAATAATTTTAATAAGAAAACCTAACTACTAATAATATAATTATTTAATTTTGCAATGTTTCTGTCTGTTTTAATACCTACTTATAGTGCTGCAGTCTTTGTTACGTCAACGTCTATGGAAAGTTTGAGGCATATCAAAAAACATCAGAAAAGAAATTAAATTCGAGAAATAAATGAATATTATAGGACAGTCTTACACAAATCGAACTAGGCCCACAGTAAGCTCAGTAAGGCTTGTGTTATGGGTTAGTACCCGTCTAGTGACGACGAGTATATATATATATATTAGATAAATATGGATAAATACATAGAAAACATCCATAACTCAGGAACAAATATCTGTGATAAACACACAAACAAATTCCCTGACCAGGATTCGAACCCGGTAACTCCTGCTTCGTAGGCAGGGTCACTACCGACTGGGCTAGGAGGCCGTTATTTCTATCGGTAGCCTGGTAGTCAGTGCCTTAAAGGATTGTTTGACATTTGATACTTCGCGCAGATAAACATAGTAAAAAAATGGAGCAACAGTATAGTAATTATCAAAACAAACTCTGGTAGCCTGGCGGCCAGACGCCCGACTTACGCTCTAAGGATCGCGGGTTCAAACTTGGCTCCTACTACTGCCTCCCAACTTAACTAAGGTTTTAGACACTTTAAACAATTTTACACATATTCTTCATAGATTCTAATCTAATGTAAGACTCTTATATTACAAAGGTATTCCTAATCCTGAGAGTTGAGGATGTTATGGAAATATAAACATATCAGGTAAATAAATACAGTGCACAGTAGTACTAGTCATAATCCTCATGATTATAACTAATTGCCACTAACAAGACCCAAGTTTTGAATTACTATTTAGGAGACTCGGGATATGAAAACCAATGGGTCTTCATTTCAAAAAAGAAGCTGACGTTTACTGCAAGTAAATGTAATTGTGTATCTGACTGACTTACGTGTAAGTTATATTCCAATATTATATCATATTATATTTCTTATATAATGAATTGATATGGTTACACATGGCACTTTAAACTATACTTGTTTCTTTAAACATCGATTTTTTTTAGGGTGTTCAATTTTTCAGCTGCTTTCGCCACTGCATCTGTATGTTTATTGGATCCGGTGAGGTGAGAAGCCGCCAGTGTGTCTTCGCATGTAGTATCCCACATGCACATGTACATGGGGAATGGCTGTACAGCCGCATACAGTTAAGGCGTTGAAGGAGATTTATTGCTAATGGCTTGCTTAATCTGAGGGAATCTACTCTAACATAGCATTCAAATTACACAAAAAAATGCAGAGCACAGTGAATGCAGGGTACTGTAGAGATATTCCCAACAGCAGGGTGGAAGAACACCTACAACTCATCGTACTTTTTGATGTTTATCCATTCGCTCCTCGGCCAGATATCGACATTTCTTTTATGGCATGTTAATTGAACTTTAGGTTAAATAGGTAATGCCAATCATATTATATTATAACAGTTATATATTTTTAATAAATACCTACAATTAAAAATCATAAAAATTATAAATATTAATGTGCTCTCAGTGAAAATGTCTTAAAATCATATCAATTTTATAATTACTTCTAGTAGGTATCTTACCTAGTTTGAATAGTCAGAAATCAACTTCGCTCAAAAGTTTCGTGGGGGCAATTACTAGAGGTCGCCTCCATCATTACTATCGGTAGCCTGGTAGTCAGTGCCTTAAACGATTGTTTGACATCTGATACTTCACTACTTAAACATTATAGATACTGGTGCCGGCTATACTGTAAATTACCGGTCGGCTTCCATATAGCGTTGATAGCGTTGTAGAGCCCATCACGGAGATATTGAAAACATAAGTCTTAAAGGTCGTAAATGGGCGCTAGTATGTGTGGCGTCAAGTTGAAAATACAAAAAAAATACGTTAATTTATCGTTACGCTTAAATTTTGACACACGGCGAAGCCCACTTACTTAACCACCCACAAAATCTACATACTTACCAAATTTAAGGCCATTACGGTGGGCGTATAAGGTTTTAAGACCAGTTGAAATCGCAATTTGTTGAGCCTTAATTTATTTTTGAGCTTACTGCTCGAAAGTTTTACAGAAGCTATAAGACCCGTTTAGTAAGAAAATACCAAATTTAAGACCATACCGGTGGGCGCATAAGGATTTAAGACCATTTTAAGAAATAGTCGGCTTCATAACATCAACTGTAAGACACTCCTCCGTCTACAGCTCAGCCAACCTCGTAGGTAAAGTCACTAAAATCTTACAGGACCCCCACCCCCAAACCATGGAACTGTGGGCTTAGAGGAGGCCAAAAAAGCTTGGTGAAGTGGTTGGCGGGTCAGGATGTTTTTACCCATCCAAATTGCCATTGGAGCTGGGACGACGTATTGTGCCAAATTTCTTATGAGTCACTCACTCCTAAGCCGCAGCACCGGCTACCGGCTTACCCGTCACCAAACAGGAAGTTTGGTGACGGGTGGACAGCTTTTCCAGACACTGTCAGTAATAATGACATTATTTCTCTACTCATCTTGCTCATCCTTCATTCATATACATAGAAAAGGATGGGTACAGAAATATTGACATTATTACTGGATAGAAATAATTAAAACACTTTAAAGAAAAAGAAAAAATATATAAATGTACAAAAATGTATAACATAAAAAAGTTAAAAACTAAAATAAAAAAGTGTTCTAAGGCTTTTCCACAAAATATGCACTTAATGAATACACACAAATCATATGTAAGTTAACCAGTGAACGCACCGGGTAGTTCGGTTTAACTGGTCCCTGTGCACAACATTACATTGTTGCATTGCGCGTGGTGTTACCGAGCGCCTTTGTTCTTAACTCGTCCACCAATTTTTGCATTCTACCCTCTCCCATTTAGCTTTAAGATAAATATTGTTTTCTCAGTAAGTGATTTATGTAAATCTTTTTGAGAAATAAATGTCTTAAACCGTATAGTATCTGGACCGGCACCTGATTGATTGAAATCTGATTCCGGCTTTGAGTCCGTGTTTGTGCTCCACACAGGTATTCTTGCGGTACTTAAGTAAATGCCACATGCGTGCCTGTGGAATGCTATATGCGTAGACACACTGGCGGCTTCTCACTTCACCGGAACCAATAAACAAGCAGGTGCGGTGGCCAAAGAAGCTGAAAAACTGAAGACCCATAAAACATTTTTATACCTTTCGTAGTCGAGACCCTTGGCGCGTGGGGACCCAGTGCTCAGTAACTTTTTAAAGAACGCAAAAAGATGCTCGTCGACTCAATTGGTGACCAAAGAGCTGGCAGCTTCCTCGCTCAACTCATAAGTTTTGCGATACAGCGGAGAAATGCTGCCACCATCCTCGTTTGTTAGTTTCTAACATGTCGATACATATAATATATATCGGAACCTCGACAAAACAAATACCCATGGTAAATACCCCGTTTTAAATAGTTTTTGTAACTTCCATAAAAAAATTGCGTTCTACGACGTTAAAAAAAAATGTTTTATTTAGAACGTCATATAAATATTGAATACCATTTTTTTTTTCAAAAATAAAAAAATATAAGAATGAACATTTAAAGCATTCTTTTAGAAACATGAATGAATGAATGAATGAAAGATTTATTCATGACAATTACAAAAAACATAATAAACAGTAACATATACAACCCTAAACATTAATTGCCACGAAATCGTCGCAACTCAGCGTTAAATGCCGGCAGGGCCAGCGCTGGTCTACCGTTGCAACCATTTGACGACACGGCGCATTGACGCCACGATCACATCCCCAAAGTAAGAATATCTTAATCAAAACAAGAAAAAAAAAACCATAAAAAACAGGCAAAAAAACATATACCTGTTATACACTTTATAATTGCATGTTAAACTATAAGCCACTTAAACATGGATATCCAGTTATGCGTGTGCCAATTAAGTAAATTTTTGAAACTATTTAAAGTATTTTTTTCAAAACTGTCCCGCAAGGTTAACTTTTACGGTTTAAAATAAGGCGCTGAAGTGCCTAGTTTATGGACAAAAAATTTGGAATGGTTACCTCAAAAATAATACAAATGCAAAAATTGCGATTAGATTCGAATCTTAAAATGCCTATTTTAAGATTCGAATCTGACTCATTTTTTCGGTGACAATTCGATGACACATTTTTTTTTAGTTGATAGGATGCAAAATGATCAATATATCCATCTAAAGTGAAAATTTATAAATTCTTTTGAAGTGGCTCAAAGATATCAAGCTGCAAAATTTCTTAATTTTACGATTTTTTAAAGTGTGAATTGAAATGATTTTTAACATTGTACTGTAAAATAAATTGTATGGCAACCATACACATAAACGCAACATTTCACTGTAAAAGCAATTTCATATTTTTTCCATACTTTAAACAGGGCAACTATGTGATCGTGACGTCACTTTTGCACGTCATTTTGTTAGGAGCGTTTTGAGAAACAAATGCAAATCTCGGACTTTAAGTCTCATTTCTGACTTTTCTGTTGCTTTAACGCAATTGGCCCCATATAGACATTTGATCCTCACAACAAAACGAATCGATTGATACCATACATGAAAAAAATTCACCATGCCTATTGTATGCTCCCACCGGAATTTGGTATGTAGGTTATTTGAAGTAGACTTTACCGTGAGTACAAATTTGGAGCGGTAAAACCACTGATTCATTAACGTTATTTTCTTGTAATTTCAACTTGACGCCATATGATATGATATGATATTTATTCAAGAACAATTGACATCGTGTTATACATACTAGCGCCCATTTAAGACCTAGTAAGACTTATTTTTTCATGATCTCGAAGATGGGCTCTATATCGCTATATGGAAGCCAACCGATAAGATTTTTGATAAATTTTCAGTGGGGCGGACTAACAAGGTGTAATCTGTGTTCGTATCACGGATTTATATGAAGTGAATCCTTTTCTTAAACCTTGTCCCTAACCAAGGATGTGCATTTCTGTCATTGAATTTGACAACTAGTATCCGATACGTTTGCCTAAGTGAAAGAGAACTTGCCATGCGTGAAGAAGGGACAACATGATTCGTAACGTCAAAGAGGGTCCTCTGTATAGTACTATTGTTTACTCGGTGCCCTAGCCACAGTTGAAAATTATTACCGAGTAAAAGAGTCGTTCATAGGCGACTAGCATAAAACCGGCCAAGTGCGTGTCGGACCACGCATAATAGAGGGTTCCTAATACCAGAAGGTCGTATCTGATACCTATGGAAGAAGTTTTTTGGAGATAACTCAAAAATGGCTGAACTGATAATGTTCAAAACAATTTTCGTAGAAAGTATGTAATAGAAAAATGAGATAATCTTCTCAATTTTTTTTAAGTAAATTATATGGACTTAGGGTTCAAACGGGGGGGGGGGGGGGGGGGTTCACTCAAATTTTCTGACTTTCGAGGCGATTATTTCTGAAAATATTCACTAAATCACAAAATGTTCAAAAAAAAACAAAACAAAACTTTGGCTACGGAACCCTTAAAAGTACTAAAAACGGTCCGATAGAGAGCATAATAGTGGGGGGCGGTGCCTCACTCGCACTCGTTACAAAATTGTCACATTTGACACATATTCACATTTTGATTGTCTGATGACGTCATTACCTCCTTAGTCAAAACGAGACACTCCCTTAGATAAGCTTCTCTGTCGGCCTCACTTTGTGACCGAAGAATGAGATCCACTTCATATACATCCATGGTTCGATACCTACGTATACCTACTTAAAAAAAAACACCAAACTCTCTGCCATGGGATTCCCAATGTCCTGTCAACATATCTAAAATGGCTATGGCCACCATTTTAGATATGTTGACATATACAATTAGACCATAGACAAAACGCTCTAGCGAGACCTACTGACAGCTTGACAGTTGGGTGTATCACTCTATCACCTAGCGAGACAAGTGTGAGAGCAACGTTTCGCAGTTTGGCATCTCGAATCGGGCCCTGGTTACCTTCTTTTAACTGTTTTGAATTAGTAATAAAGGATCGATAAAATTGAGATGCGCATCCACGCTTCCGATGCCATTATTCAGGCGCAAGTTATTTTAAGACAACAACCAAAAAGAAAGAAGTCTGAAATAGCCTACACAGTACACAATCTCTAGCCCTCGGGAGGCTCTAAAAGGAGTCCTCCCACGGCAAGCTAAGACCCCCAGCTAAATTCTACGGAATGCTGTAGTTACATACCAAAAAAAAAAAGTGCAATACGTGGACCTAAAATATATAAGGTAAGTAGCTAACTATTTATTTTTCATCACACTTCTAAAGCATGGTATTTCACGTCTACGCAGCGGGAGTAATAACCTATTTTACCCCCTACGGGAGTAAAGGACTTTTACAAATTAATAATGTCACTAAGTCATACGAACAAAAGAACGATATAAATAAAATACTGTCAATTACTAGAACTTTGCCTGCGATGCGATTCGGTTATATAATAATAAAATATATATTCGGTAGGGATACATAATCACTGTTTTTCATGCCAGGCAAAGTTGATCATCGTAGGCATTGTTGTAGCAGTTGACGGTATTAATTAAAAATGTTACCTATAAGAGAGTTTTTCTTTTTTTTTGTTACATATGACTTTTTCATGCATGTTTAATCCAAGAATTAACTAAATCTGTAATTTCACAGAATTTGACATTTATTTTGTGATGACAAACTGTAAGTAACTCACTCGGGTGGTAGCTATAGTAATTTTAAATAATTCCGATTTTGCCGTCGTGATTCAATTACACCCTCGTTGCAAAATGTCTCTTACTACCTACGTTGCACTATTTCGTAAATCTTTTATTTTTTTTATTGTCGATAGAATTTATAGCGATACAATTTATAAATCTTTTGTATCGCTCATGTGTCACATTACCTACGATAACTTATTTTAAATTACTTTCCTCACTTGCAACATTATAATCATGCCAGATACAAAGAAGCGACTTGCATCTACGTTCACATCTTCATAAAGTATGCGCATTGTTGACATATAAGCACGTATTTTTTGCCTTAATATTTGTTTGAAAAATGTGGTTAGTCAGTCCCAAAAATAATAATAGCGTTTTATCGTAGCTACCGATAAAAAAAAACATGGCGGACTCCGGAACTCGCGATAAAAAACCCTAATTATGCTGCTGTAAATGATTTGATAAACCAGAACCAGCTGATAGCTTACACGTGAACATTGTACAAATTATATATTTCGTAAACAATACAGTGATCGGAAAAGCGAGTTATTAATAATTTTAAATAAAAAAGAACCGACTTCACTTAGCATCCACCTTTTCAAAAGCAAATGCTCGAGCTGTTGTAAAAAATACTCAAATCACTATAGGTGTGCCTATTATAAATAGTTGAAGAGTTCCCTCGATTTCTCCAGGATCCCATCATCAGATCGTGACCTGGTTACAATGGATGTGAAGTATACTGATTCAAACAAAAAAAGAATTTTCCAAATCGGTCCAGCCGTCTTCAAATAATCGGTGAACATACATAAAAAAAATTATTGCAAAAACAAAGATCCTGACGAATTGATAACCTCCTCCTTCGAAATCTTGAAGTCGGTTGAAAAGAGGACGGCACGGAGCTATAAAATAACAATTACAGACCCAAGCACACCGGCTGCGTGTGCGTCGACTTGCACGTTCCACTGCGTTGTAAAATAATAATTCTCATAAAACATGTCACACCGCTTGCGTGACGTGCTTGAAGTGCGCGTGCGCTGCGGTGTGACATGTCCATGTCTACGTGGACGTCTACGCACACGTAGTCGGTGTGGCTCGAACTTAAAAGTCGAAAATGAAAATAAATCAACAAAAATAACAATCAAGAACCTAGAAACACCTAAACCTCGTTTAAAAGTGTAAATGTAAACACAGTCACCGTACGAACAAAAATCATAATTCAATTCAATTCAATTCAATTTATTTAATTCAGACATGTCCATAGAGGGTTAGTAGATAACAAAGCATAAGTCTTACATCCTAGGTTAGATACTTAAAACTAATTTTCTACTAACTACACAGGTACTTAGAACAACCCATAAACATTGCCTCTGGATTCCATATGGATCGAGTTCCAATGCTTCCATATTGGACCAGCCGGGTACTCCGCCACCAGGTTCAGGAGACTGTTAGTACTCTCTTGCACGCGGCGCATCAGGGAGGCTGTTCTCTTGCGTATTATTGATATGAAGCTATCGACGCGTGCCTCTGCGAACATACCTGACGCGCTACAAAAGCGTGGGAGTCCTAACAGTAGCCTGAACCCGTTGTTGTATTGTACGCGCAGAGCATTGAATGTCCTCTTTGTATAGTTAGTCCACAGGCTGCAAAATGCAATGCAAAAGGCAAAATGACTTAAATAACGTTACTTTGACATCCCCATCACACCGTGCAAACCTACGGGCCAACATATTGCAGCGAACAGTCAATGCTCTGCGCTCCCTTTCAATGTCCTGGTCATCCTGGAGGTTCTCAGTGACCCAGTGACCAAGGTACTTGAATCGATCCGTCCGTTTGAGTGGAGCCCCGCATAGGTAAACTTCAGGTAGTGTCTCGTAAGACTTATCACCAGCCTTAAAAACCAGAAGCTCACTCTTGCTGGTATTGTACCTTAGCCCATGGGTCCCAGCATACTCCTCGCACATCCTCAGTAATTTGACAAGCGCACTGATTGATGGGCACAGCAGCACCATATCGTCAGCATAACTGATATTGTTGACCATAGTACCGCCAATCGAGCATCCAACACCAGTGCTACTGAGTCCACCAATCAGCTCGCCCATGTACAGGTTGAACAGCCTGGGTGAGCTGAGACCCCCCTGCCGCACACCACACTTCAACCTGTACACATCCGAGTGTGCACCTGCCCATCTTACAAAGTTGGTTTGATGGCCGTACCAAAATCGGAGTAGGTCGATCACATCCCTCGGTGTATCTGTGCGTGTTTCCAGCTTACCCCAAAGAACCTCGTAGGAAACGGTATCGAATGCCTTCGACAAATCCAAAAAGCAAGCAAATACAGGCGTTTTACTATCGGTATAGTACCTGACGGTATGCTTAAAGCACAGAATCGCGCTTTCAGTTGATAAACCAGGCTTAAAGCCAAACTGAGCATCATGCGTTTGTGTGTGCTTCGAGAGCACGCCGTCAAGCAACCCGTCAAGTACCTTAGCCGCTACTGTTGCCAAAGAAATAGGCCTGTAGTTGGACTTGTCGGAGGCATTTCCTGTCTTATTCTTACAAATGGGTACCACTATCGTCTTCATTAGGTCTGCCGGAAGATAGCAGTGACTAATGCACAGATTAAAAAACATCTTCAGCACGCGAGGCAAATAATAACCCGATTATATAGGTATAACAGTCACTTCAGTCAGAGTCTGATAAACAACGCACCGCCTAAATAATTAAAAACGTACGAGTACTTTGAAACATATATTCTTCAAATATTGTTGAACTTGTATAGTTTCACTAAGAAATATTTTTTAATTCAACCCTTAAAGTCCGTGTAACAGGACTAAAATCTTCTAAAATCAGCTTCCTAAATGATTTAGTCAAGTGTAACGGCATTTAGCAAGTAAATTTACTACCTAAGAGTACTAAGTAAAGTAAGGGTTTCCCCCCATCTATCGACGCGGATTCGGCGAAATCCGGTGGAAAAAAGCTTTATGTTCACGCAATAAGAGCTAACAAGGCACGGTTCGGCTCGGATCGGCTCGGCCGACGACTGCCAACGCGTCGACGTCTTTTTCGCTCTTATTGCGTGGACATAAAGGTTTTTTCCACCGGATTTTGCCGAATCCGCATCGATAGATGGGAGGAAACCCTTAGGATCTATTTCTTAACAACTCCTACGCGGCAGTCACAGGTAAGGCTGGTTCCCTATAAAATCTACACACGCATGTCTTCTTAAATCTTCTACATATCTTCTGTTCCGTAGATCAGCTCTGTCTTTTGTTGCCCTTCGCTAGGCAGCTGGCAAACAACAAAAGCAAACTGCCATACGATGAGCCGCAACTGACAACGAGCTTTCTCTTCTCTTCTTTTTTGAGTAGGTAGTTCTGGTAGGTTCTTCTGTTCCAGTTTGTTGGAGGTACGAATAATACGAGTAGTTATTACACCTAAAGCGTCAAATCGAGACACGAGTCACCAGACTAAATGAGTGATTTAAAAATTAACTTAGTATCAGAACAATCAAGCCGTGCGTTTTGTCCAGGCTTTTTGCCACGGCTCATTGAACCTGCTTGGCAATCTAGTCCCAGGAATTGGCGTAGGCGTAGGCACTAAATAATATCACATATGATACGAGTACTTCGTACCTACATAAGTTCCGAAAAACTCAGTGTTACGAGCCGGAGATTGAACCGAGACCTCCGGATTGAAAGTCGGATATCTTACCGCCAGCTACCAGCGATTCTTTCAAAATCATGTTCGTTTCATTTAACTATCCAGAAAATAATCGGAAATTGCAGATTAAAATCTTGTAGCAAACTATACACACGTAATAATTAACAAAAAGAAATGGTGACAGGAGAAAGTCAACGTAGAAAAATGTTGGGCACATTTTTCTACGTTGACTTCATCAATATTGGAAACCGACCATCTAGCACTATTGTCCAAAATGTTGACGAAAGTTGTAACATTAAAAAAATTAACACTCCGGGTCGGGTTGAAAACTAAATGAAAATCTGTTCTCCCCTTTGGCCGCTACTACGCCAAAACAAGTAAGTACACTTTGATTCCCAGTTTGCAACTAAAAATAAATAAAATATAAAGGACTCACCTTTTTCCTTGAACCTCCTCCGTGGCGAACACCAGGAATGATGGCGACGCTGCGGCCCCACGGATTATATACCTTGTTATCTACAAGGAAAGCCACGGGTTATAACGGCTGTAATATAATATCCTAATTAGGTGCGTTACCAATGTCATGTGCCACTGAAATGAGTTTATACTGTTGAATGTAAGGGGCGGCGGGCAGTGGCTGACAGCCCTTGGCAATGGCTACCGTAAAGGAGTGTTTTACAAACAAAAATGGAAACCTGTTTTTTCCAAATCTGGACTTGTTTGGGTTCATTATGCTTATTCAGACTTATGTTCCTGATAATTTAAAAAAATGTTAATTATTTTCTAAGCAAAAATTGTCTTCACTATGTCACGCTCATAGGATAAAAATTTCTTGTAATTGTACGGAAAAATTTCTGACATTTTTTAAAATTTTGAAATTAGAAAATGAAATGCTTACGATTCTGAGTAAAATGAGCCCAGAAAAGTCTACACTAGACTCTAGATCTGGAAAACCAAGTTTTTAGGTTTTTTTTATACCCATGGCGCTACTTTAGCCTTCGAGGGTAAATTAGACATTAGGATTAACTCTTGTCCAGACTGAGCTCTTGGCATTGAGAATTTGGCATTGTGGCACATAAGAAAAAATCGTATATTTTTGCGGCCTGCGTGGTTCAAAATGTTGTTACCTAGGTAACTGTAGGTACTTAGACAATTGCAGCCAAAAGCAGAGCGTACTTAAGTACTAGTATTTCGGTACAATGGCAAATATTTTGAATTGTTTTATGGGAATATAAACCAATGGCTATTCCCCACTTCAGACGCGATTTGAACTAGCGGCTCTAATTGATACCGAAGCGGCTCTCCACCAACTAAGCCAACCAAACAGATTGCGGTAAAAACTCATTACAATATTATTGTTAAATATTTGTTTAGTTTGATCTGTTTCCTGAATGTATGTTTTTTTGTAATTTGATCTAAATAAGTTAGGGTAGTACCTAAGCATTTTTAAACAGTTTATATTGTGATTTGTCGAATAAAATTTAAAGAAAAAAAGTATAAAAATAATATTATCTAAAATAAATAAAGAAAATAACCAACCAATATTGTCTACCTGACAAATAAAAAAACGCCTTGGGAAATGTGTTTTGTTGTTTCTGGGTGAAGCAGTACACTTGTTTTATTTTGAAATATCACAATAAACTCACTGTAAGAAAAAATCTTAGTATACCACGAGCTTTAAAACTAGCTTAATCATCCTGCCAATCAAAAATGACTTTTGTTAGTTGCATTTAAAGTACTTATCAATAAAAAAACAATATGTTTTACGTTAGGGATGTGACTCAGTCTGACCACATCTGATGCATAGTTTCCAGAAATATGAAAAAGCTTTTTTCTACGCACATAGGCTAGTGATTACCATTTATCTATTGGGGACACTATTGACGCTGTCTACGAAGATAAGTGGTCTCAGGTTCGAATCCGGCCATCGGCAAATAACATAACTTACTATTCCTGTACCCAGAGAGAACCTTATCTGTGCCCCTACTTAAAAAATCAATACAAATTGGAGTCACCCCTGAAGAATCTTCTAGAAATTCTTGATGTAGGTTAGGTACCTAACTTAAACATTCATTCGTATGTATGAAGCTAGAAACAGTAGCAACCGAAGTATACTCGAACATTTGAATCCTCTGGAGTTACAGGCGTCCATAGGCTACGGTAACTGCTTACCATCAGGCGGGTCGCATGCTTTGCCACCGTCGTGGTATAAAATAAAATAAAAAACATTGCTTTATTGGGCTGAACCGCGATTAGAAAAGGATTAGAGTTGACAGATTTCCCCTTATAGGTACAGTCGCCATCAAATCAAATATCTCGGAGCGGCCAAGGTACTCAAAAATATGTGAACATGCACTTTATCGTCTTGACAATAGAGGCGTTGTTCAGATATTTGTGACCACCTTGGCCGCTCCGATATATCTGATGGCGGCTGTACTTACGTCAAAATTAGTATGGATTGACAGTTCAATCCTATTCTTATCGCTGTTCGGCTCAGAGAAGAGATACGAAGAGAAAGACGTCCACGTCACGTCTTGTGTAAGTAGTTTCATCTTTTGAATATTATTTAAAATCTTTATTTATTTATCGTATGGCTACATGATACTGGATATAAGTAGATGGGCATTTCTTCACTGGGGTAGTAAATAGTAGTGGGAAGGAAAATCCAGTGAGTGCTGCGAGGTCCAGATGGAACAGTGCAGCTGCCAAGTTTGTTACTCTTAGCACCACCCAGGGATCACGTGTAGGGCTGTCTAAGGTGTTTATTATTATTTCACATGATAAATTCAAAATTTTCAATTTTTTTTTAATTAAAATAAATAGGGTATGTTAAGCGATTCAAGCTTGGAGGATCGGACGTCACTACTGGTCGTTATCGGCGGAAGCCACGCAGGAAGGCCCAGCTGGCCCTCCGATAACTGCAAACACGCTACAACTACCAAAACCAAAGCACAAATTGATTATTCGATGGCCAAAACAACTGGACTTCATACTGGGGGTGTCACAAAAAAAGTTATGCTTGAAAAAAAAGGAGCTCTGCCTGAGAGAGATTAGAACTCGTGACTCCGAGATACCAACCCTTGAGCCCGGTGTTACAAGTTGGAGTCTCGCCATTTAAGTAGTGAATTCTTAATTTTTTAGGGTTCCGTAGTCAAATCGTTGAAAAAAAATGAGAAGTATATTGTTTCATCTATTTGTATATTCTTTCAACGAAGATTGTTTTTAACATTACCGGTTAAAGCGTTTTCGAGTTATCTCCAAAAAACCTTTTCCATAGGTAGGTAGATACGACATTTTGATAATTATTATTTTTTTATTCCGTTGAAGGTACGGAAATTATGCGTGGTCCGACACGCACTTGGCCGATTTTTTCCTTCATATCTAGACAGTAGACAGTGGCGAAGCTAAGTGGGGCCCGTGGCAAATTCATCGTATGGGCCCTATGGGCCCCATACAGAAATGGTTAGGAACCTCCTTTAGTCGTGGCCTCTCAGATGGAGGCATTTTGCCTGCTGTCACCCTATAGTTCTGCCACTGTTTCTAAACAAATTGGTATCGTTAAAATAAAAATAAATAAATAAAATAAAAAAGCTTTACTAATTCCATACACACATTACAAAGAAATTCGTTAAATATTAAAAATGCAGAACAATCAATTTCGTCCAGTTTTGGCATGGTATCGTTAGTATATCAATATTCTTCGTTTAGTCTTATTTATAAGCACAGTGTCAAAATCTGATTACGCCCCTGGTTGGGAGTTCACGATATAATTTATTATCTGTTTCCTAACTTTTCGTATTTAACCAACGAACATAAGTTTTTCAATCAAATACAAACATTGAAAACATAATCAACCCAGTTGGACTTGAACCAACATCGATACGCCTTACCGGGGCTCGATATCGCTTTTACCAATTAAGCTATGGGTTCAGTTACCGAGCTGACGAAATTCTCAATGCCTTCAATCATCTTTTTGCATTTATTTTTACATCGACTTTATAGCAGCCGTAAGCGACATCTAGGTGCCAACCACTAGAGTTAGATACCCTTAGGTATTTGATTGAATAACATACTAATGTATGAGTGGAATACCCACTTTAAAAAACATGTAAAATAATTATGAACATAAGTTTGTTAAGCATATTTAAAATTACGTAGTTAGCAGCGGCAGAGCAACTTAATTCCCACCAGCTTGCCTGATTCTCAGCCAGTTGAGTACTTTAACTACGGCTCTTGAAGATAACGAAGGCCGAAATTGGTCCGGCTTCCCTACGTATACTTTTGCCGCTCCACCACTGGAGGTACGTACCTAATATTGATAAGAGGGGGGGGGGTAACCAAAATACAAAATAGCCGTTATGGTTAGTTTTATCGGAATGAGCATATACATTTAACGAACTGGGGTTGTGGTTTTCCGCCCCGATATTAATGTTCCTCGTTTCAACAAAAAACAGGAAAAACCGGGCCACGTGTCTCAAAACTATTGCGCCACACTTGCGGCCTGGAATTTATTACTAAAGTTAGTACGGACACGTCTGAAAATATGGACACAATGTGAGAAAATTACAAATACATGTATCCAAGGATTTACGCCTTGGTAGTCGTGGTTACATATTTTAGACATGTCTTTACAGTCACCGGCAAATTCCTACACGAAGGCCGCAATAATTTGTGGGGCCATAAGAGCGTGTCACATATTACATACATTTTTAGAAAAAGTACCATACGGCGGAAGGCGCAAAAACCTTTCGATCTAGACTATTCACCACCTATACTATGTAAGATCGTGGGTTTATAATATGTCCGTGCAGGAAAAACAGTCCCACTTTGTCGATATGAAGTCATGAGCACTTCCTATAACTACACAATATACGCTAGGTATTAGTGAAAGAATGAAGTGGACAGGTAAACCGACAAAGTTAGCCCGTTCACTTCACTTGTCCACATATATGCGATTGAATTGAGGTAGGTATATTAATCTCTCATAATAAAGGAGCCCTGGGGGGTCAAAATGTATCAAATTTCCTACCGACAGGCTTTCATGTAGTGTTGTACAGAGCACGTTTCGGGAATCACATAAATACAAGTCCTAGCCTGTTGAACCATGTACCTACAAACAGGCTGCGAAAGAAAAATGTCCGAAACTATAAGATAATTTTGTTCTAAGGAAGCAAAATGTAGATTAGGTATAAATACGAAAAAACTGCATTGAAAGATCTTCTAAAGATGTATAGTAAGTATTTTCCCAAAATAAAAGCTTAAAATTTAAATTTCTAATAAAGAATAAACTATAAATATAAAATTTGTTGACCTTAAAAAGTTTCTCGTATATTTGTAACTAGTAGTTTTAACAGGTGGACGGTAAACTGGACCCGGACGGAACACTAGCATAACCACCCTTTCACGATCACGATTTTTATAAAAATTCGTTTAAAAATGGATCTGTCGTATGAAATTCAGCTGTTTAACTTCAGATTACCCTAAAACAGCACACATGACAATTTGTAGGGCTCAACCTGTTGTGTCCAACTCCTGTCGGCGTCGGGCCCGTTATTACACTTTCCCTACAAACCCTACCTCACCAACAAATCGTCCCTACCAACGTTTACAGAGATGCCTTCAAAACATCTAAAAAATGTATTGGTGAAGCACGGTGATAGTATGTACTCATAACAGTATACATTAAATAAAAAAAGAAACTGTTTTTATTATTATAGATATTTAAATGACCGCTCGAGCTGCCCGAATCTAACTTCATCTGCCCAACCCTTCTATTATTTAAATACAAAACTAAATAAATATATTAATTACCAGCGAATCTACACATTTTAACATTTATTTTAAATAAAAAACCAGACGGAATGTGTAGCAAATGGCTAACATTATAAATAAAAAAGGTAAAATAACTCTAACGACCTCCATAAACAGCTGCGGGTGTCGGGGCACTGCCGATCGCCCCGATCGCCCTAGATCGGGACTTCTACTCCCTAGGTGCCATTACACCTATTAACCCGACAGGTTGGACCCTACAAATTGCCATGTCTAATAGCCGTTTAAGAAATTTAACAACTTGGTTTTGTTTTATAAAATATTACACATCTATCTAGGTACTTAGGTATTTTACTTTTCTTGTATTGGAAATTAAAATTAGATTGCTAAACTCGAGTAAAAGGCCATTTACCTCACTTCGTTCGAGCGCCAAAATATATCTTTGGGAATAATTTATTTATTTATTTAACATATGGCATACTAGTTATACAAACAAACACAACAAAAATTAAAATAGTCTAATTAATATAATATGTGCCTATTCATAAAATATAATAATATTAACGACTAACAGACCGTAAAATAAGGATAAAAGGATATGTACCACATGTGCCTATTCTACACCATTTTTTTCCTTAAAATTCGTGTCTCTACACGTTATTTATATTTAGGAGCAATTAAATGTACGTCTAATTCCTAAAATATTTGAGAATTATTTATTTATAAGTTATTATATAATACTAGAATTTAAATTTAATAATGTTTAAATTGTATTTACCACCACGTTTATTACCGTACTAGCTGTACCCGCGGCTTCGCCCGCGTGTGTGGGAGGTTTTGTCTTTTTCGTTTAATATCCAGGCCATTAGTGTAGAATTTACGCGTTCTACATATAAATATCTATCTAAATTTATTAGTTCAGCCGTGATAAAAATAACTGACTAAAAGGCGTGCGTCGAGACCTGCGAATGCTAATGGCCGAGTTTCTGCAGGAGAATATGCTTCGGACAGAGGGTCAAACGCTGAAGGTACTGGCGCGAAGTAGCGTGTGAGCGCAACGTTCCAGCGAAAACTTTTGCAGCAGCAGGCCAAAGGCAGAAAAAATTGTTTCAGCTGGAGCATGAAAGGGTCCCCACAAAACTCAATGGTCAAGGCTTTTGGTGAACCCGAACGCCGAAGCCGTGACACGGTGAGCGGCAATATCGCGAATGCCATAGGGCGAGTACCGCGCCGGACCCGGGCCGGAGGATCGCAGCGAGAATTGCTTCATCAGAAGCAGCATATCAGGGACCGGACGTACTTCAATGGCGGAGTGTCTTAGCGAACTCGAGGGCTGCGGACACGTGGGTGAGCGGAAATGTATATGTGAAAGTCAAAGGCTGAGTACCGTGTAAGGTTCAGGCTCGGAACATCGCAGCGAGAACTTCTTCAACATCATCATGACAGGGACCGGTCATAACTTAAAGGCGAATTGTCTTAGCGAACCCGAGGGCCGTCGCTCGAGGGTGAGCGGCAACGTCTGAGAAAGCCAAAGGCCGAGTACCGTGTAAGGCCCAGGTCAGCAGCAGTACCATGACAGGGACCGGAAATATCTCAATGGTGAAGTGTCTTAAGGCCCGAGGATGAGTGGCAATATCTGCGAAAGCCAAGTACCGCGTAGGTCCAAGCCCGGAGCGTCGCAGCGCAAAATTTCTCCAGCAGCAGCAACATGATATAATCCGGACAAAACTCAATGGCGAAGAATCTTAGCTAATCTGAGGGCCGGAGGCCCGAAGGTGAGCGGCAATATCTGCGAAAGCCATAGGCCGAGTACCGCTTAGGCACATGCCCGGAGAGTCGCAGCGAGAATTGCTTCAGCAGCAGCAGCAGCAGCAGCAGCATGACAGGGACCGGACATATCTCAATGGTCAAGTGTCATACATAAGGCCCGAGGGTGAGCGGCAATGTCTGCGAAAGCCATAGGGCGAGTAACGAGTAGGCCCAAGCCCGGAGCGTCGTAGCGAGAATTTATTCAGCAGCAGCAGGCAGCATGACAAAATCCGGACAAAACTCAATGGCGAAGAGTCTTAGCAAGTCTGAGGACCGGCGGCCCGATGGTGAGCGGCAATATCTGCGAAAGCCATAGGCCGAGTACCGCGTAGGCCCAGGCCCGAAGCGTCGCATGGCTCCGGGAGCGCTGGAAATCTGCGCTGGAGGATAGCCTCTATGGAACCCGCACCATAGGTTCTATTCTCCCACACTTCGAGGGCTGGTTGGGCCGGAAGCATGGGGCCTTCACCTATAGGATGACGCAGGTGGTAGTGCGGATGACGCCGCGCGGTGTTTTTAGTGGGTAGGCCTCTCCCCTCCCTCTGGCTAGCAGAGGGAGTTTGGGAGAGGAGAGTCCCACATACCCCTCACTATGAGCCCTCCCTAGGCCCCCGGGGGGATGCGTAAAGCATTTTCACACCGACAAAAAAAAAGCCCGGAGCGTCGCAGCGAGAATTTCTTCAGCAGCAGCGTGACAGCTAAGTAGCAGCTAGTAAATTGCTATATTCATGACTACCCTTTTTAGGGTTCCGTAGCCAAAATGGCACAAACGGAACCCTTATACTCGTAGTTTTGGTCATGTCCGTCCGTCCGTATCTTAATCAAATTTAGACATAAGGTGTAGTTTGTATGCCGCTATTTAGTTATGTAGTGAAATTGCAGAAAAAAATATTTTCAGAGGGGCGCTCGATACATGTACCAAAATTAAAAAAAAAAAGAAATTTACCAAATATCAACATGTTGCTCATCAATCGATGGGTCTTTAAAAATAACATTGAGGTTTACTTGAACATTTTGTGATTTAGTGAATAGTTTCAGAAATAATGGCTTCGAAAGTTGGAAAAATAGCGTCGTCCCCCCTGTAACTTTTGAACCGTAAGTCCAAAAAATATGAAACAATTTCAGAAGATGCGCGTTTTTATATAGTTTGTACGAAAATTGTTTTGATCATTATCGGTTTAGCCATTTTTGAGTTATTTCCAAAAAAACTTCTTCCATAGGTATCAGATACGACGATTAGTCTGGTTCTTATTCCATTGAAGCTACGGAACCCTCCATTATGCGTGGTCCGACACGCACTTGGCCGGTTTTTATTGCAATCAGCTGTTAAAGCGAGATAAAACATATTGATCTCACAAACGGTAAAATTTTTGCTGTCGGGTAAATCGAAATGGATAAATCTTAACTACCTGTTTTATTTGTTTTGACGTATATTGTAGTTGAGTAGGTTACAGTACCTTCTATAGCTTCTGTAACTTTAAAGTACCTCCAGGTATTAATGGATCACAATATATGTCCGGATACTTACAATTTCCAAAACGAAGTAACACGTTTTAAAAATATTTAACCCGCAATCCTTAAATTGGGAAAGCATTTAAAAATCCATGATTTAAATCTCGGCGGAACGCAACAGACCGAATTGCTTAATTTAATCTAAAGACGTCCTTAAATAATGTGTGTATACAGTATACAGGGTACCTATACAGCGCCATCTGTGACCACTTTTGAGAACTAATTTTTTAATGAAAATTATGTATTTAATAAGCAGAATAAAAACTACCATAGGGTAGTTTTTATTCAACAGCAACATATATATGTTGCTTCGGGGTATAAACTGTTACTATACAAAATTTCGTTAAATTCTGTGCAGTAGTTTTTACGTAGTGCGCGGACAAATTCACAGACAGACAGACAAGAATTCCAAAAATCACCGAAATGTATTCAGTCAACGTTTTTAAGACCCTCCGAATCAGTTTTTTTGGAATATCTTCAATGTACATTTTTTTTCTCCTTACGCGTTTATTATATGTATAGATTATGAAATAAATGTAGGTAGGTATATTTTTCAGCTCTGTTAACTTAAATCTGCTCCAGAAAACTACCTTGATGGTAGAAATTATTATTACAGCAATCAGTACCGTAGCAGCATAAACTATTAGAATGCTTTCGACTTTCATAAGTATTAAAGAATGATTATGTCCAATAATAAAAGGTCGCGTTTTTTTAACGTATAAATGAAATGCATTCATTTACCTATGCATTTATAAACAAATACCTATTTGTTTATAAATGCGGAGAATTTGTTGACCTTATAATGTTTTACCCATATATTTGCAGCAGTTTAATCAAGTGGACGGTAAACTGGACCTGGACGGGAAACTAGCACAATCACCCTACACGTAAAAGTAACCTATTTGTTTACATTTCATTCATACGTTTAAAAAAATGCGACCTTTTATTATCGGATATAATCATACTTTAATGCTTACGAAAGTCGAAAGCGTTATAATAATTTATGCTTCTACCTTGCTAGCAGCGGCAGCAGCGGTATAGGTACTTTTTTTAAAGTTATCACTCATTTATTTATCAAAAATGTAAAATTATAAAAAACAGAAATGGCCAACAACAAGGAAACGTCGCTACATATAGTACAAGGTAGAGGTAGACGGGTTGGGTAG
Source organism: Pammene aurita (assembly GCA_947086415.1). NCBI lineage: Eukaryota > Metazoa > Arthropoda > Insecta > Lepidoptera > Tortricidae > Pammene > Pammene aurita. The sequence goes on from OX352307.1 coordinate 3,124,657, forward strand.
GACCGGTAATTTTTTTAGGTACTAGTGAAGGAACCTACTTAAATTCCCAGGCACACGACCAAAGTCCTGTGTTGACCTCCATTGCTTCACCCCTGAGAAACTCATACAGTCCACTTTTCACCGTCATCCCACAAACGACGTATTACACACTTTTCACTTACAAATTGGTTTTGAAGCACGGTCTTTATGAATAATAAAGCCTATACCCAGATTCGCAATTTCGAGGTCATTTCCGACTGTCAATGTCAAGTACTAGGTCAAGGTCGGATACCGCGCAAGTCAGGATCGAGGGTTGCCATAAACAGTGACACGAAAATATAACGCCTGTGGAAATTTAATAGCAATGCGTTGCTATTTTGTTTTATTAGGAGCTTTGTCATATTTTGCAATTTTGTCATTTATTTAGAGCCCTCGTCTCGTACCAATAAGGATTGTCCAGGTGCTCAGAGGTTAAGTTCTTGAAAAAAGCATTCATTTCTATATTATTTATCAAAAAGCGTTTTCTTATTTTGGCCGGTTTTTATTATGAATTGCCGTAGAATTAATTCGTTCTCATATCATATAAACCGCAACACTTCTGTTTGCGCACAAACTCTAATAAGAATAGTAAGTAACTCTAGGGAGGTATCTTTGCTCTCATTATTATAATAAGTCGTATCTATCTACAATTGAAGAGGTTTTTTGGTGATAACTCGAAAACGCTTTGACCGTTAATGTTTAAAACAATTTTCCTTGAAAGAATGTGCAAAGATGTGTCTACTCAATTTTTTTAAATATTTTTTGGATCTCCGGTTCAAAAGTTATAATTATTTCTGAAAATATTCACGAAATCAAAAATGTTGATTGATGTGCATGTTGATATTTGGTTAAAAAAATTCATCATTCCGTTTTTACGCTACGGAACCCTAAAAACCATATTCAAAAGATAGGCCCTTCGATTATCTAGTTATATTTACCGTCGTTTTTTAATTTGTCAGTGGAAGAGAATAGAAGGAATGCAATGAAACACCCATGATATAGTAACGCTATAATTATCATTAAAAGTAACATTGTTAAAATAAAATAGTATAAACCGTCACAAAAAATAAAAACAAAACGCTGTGTGCGAGCTGATCAAAACATTCTGTCTTTTAGGTTATAAGGAACAAACAAATCAAAATATTTATTAAAAATAATTTGATTTGTTCTTCAGTTGTTATAAGGAACCATTAAATATTGGAACTCTCATTTGTTTACTTACTAAAAACGAAATACTAATAGTCTGGCTAAGGCCATGTCCGTCATTAAAAAGGGCGCCAAATTCTAAAATTGTTTTTTAAAAAATCTGGCTTGTTTTTTGTGACGTATATAGTTGGCTAGACACACTCAAATTCATACCAAATGCTTTTACATATATAACGATTTTAATATAAATATAATAAATCAGTAGCAAAAGTAGATATGCGAGCGACGTCTTCAAAATGATGTTGGCACGACCTTATTGTTAAGACAGTAAGGGTGGTGGTAAGATCTAGGTAGGGAATGCAAACCGGTTATTTTTAGTATGAAAATAACCGATTTTTTTTGGTTGACAACCTGTTATTTTTATACAACCGGTTATTTCAACCGGTTAGCATTGCGTAAGATCATTTGATATAGTACCGAAATACACAAATCCGCAGAAATCTTTTTTTATATTTCACAAAAAAGAAAAAAACTGTTGAATCTCTTCACCCGAGTACTCCCTCAAATAAAACATCGATATGAAATATAGTAAAGTATTATATTTTACAACCATATCTATGTTAACCCTTACAAAACGTCGAATACAAAATGCACTACCAACCGAGATCATGGCGCATTTACGATGACACAGGACTGTTCGTATTTCTTTCCGCTTACATAATTGCCTGTTTAAAATACGAATTTAGGAACAAATCTGTGATACCGTAAAACGTACCGTTCAAACCGTAAGGTAAAAATAAAGTTCATAAAACGAAACTCTTACTCTAACTCAATTAAACAAAATTAACCGGTAACAATATTAACCGGTTCCGAACCTTGCACAGAATTTGCTATGCTATACGTAAATGCGCCATTTACACACTCCTACGCGATTTTCGTATGATTTTGATAATATTTCAATTGAGCAAAAATCATTAAACTGTTGGGCATCGAAAATCGTGCATTCGCAACCATAATTCAACTAATTATGAACAGAAACATTCGCACAATCGCTTGTTCTTGAAAAAAAAATGTTTTTGATTTTATTAATATGACATGATCGGCCAGTTGTGCTAATGTTTCTAAATGTTGTGGTCTCTGTTTTAACTGGTCACGGCCAGTATGAGCTTTTTGCGTCGTTTATGCGTCGACGCTTAAAACTACAGATCATCAACGACATTATACCTTTACGTTGTTTCTAGTAATAATAGGTTTTTTTTTAAACAAGTCGTCTCGCGCTGTGTGCAATACAGTTTGTTACGACATTGCGTCATTGATGTTCTAATATAATTTTCCCATACTCTTGCCGCAGTCAGCCCAAATCGAAATACTAATGGACCACTATAAAATATAACGGTTACACTCACGTCTAAGCTCTCCGAAACATGTCGCGCAAAGTGACTAAAGACGAGAGTGTAACCGTTATATTTTATAGTGATAGTATGTCTTACGAAAGTTTAAATTTACTAATGGACCCTCGGTTACCGACTCTTGAAGCTGCCTCCTTTACTAACTAAATCGATATAATCACTTATCTTAGGCCATATGCATACATTTTTCGTATCGTCCACAAACAAAAACTTTTGTTTTTTTTTCTAAGTTAAAAGTAAAGTTAGAATTTTTTAAGATGTGCAAACGCAAAGAGCAAACGCTCCTTAGTATAATTCGGACTTCTCAAAAAAAACTTACTATACGTTTTGCAAGATTTACATTTGAACTTAGTTCTTAAGCCAACTGTATAAGACATACATACCAAGAGCGCCAGGTGAGAAAGTACCAAAACAATTTGAAATGACGTAGAGGACTATAAAATAAACCGGTTTACAGAACCGGTTAACGATACAGTTACCAAAAAAAAAAGGATAACTTACCGGGACATTGCATTTATTTTATCGAATTATGAAACTGTTGTACAGCAGTTAAATCAATGAAAAAACCGCTTATTTTATACCGATTTTTCGTATTCCCGAAAAGCAAGTTAAGAGCCAAAAATACGAAAATATGGGAAATTAATTTCCACACAGCATTACATACAGTATTTTCACACCTCGGGCCCGTTTCAAGAAATCTTGTAATTTGTACAGTCGACGTCAAAGGCATGTTTATTACAAAGGAGTAAGGTGCAAAGTTGTAAACATAACTTTGACTACGTTTGTACATTATTTTGACAAAAATGGGACTTAATCGCGTACACTTACTTTTATTATTTTCCTGACGTTTCGAGCGTGCCGTAACGCTTAACGCCGGTCGCAGGCCGTTTTTGTCAAAATAATGAGTGAAAATCGTGTATGTTTAAATCAGTACGTTTATACAGTCGCCATCAAATATATCGGAACGGCCGAGGTACTCAAAAATAACTAAATATGCACTTTATCGCCTTGACAATAGAGGCGTTGTTCAGATTTTTGTGACCACCTTGGCCGCTCCGAAATATCTGATGGCGACTGTACCACAAGCGGAAGTATCTTTTAACGTCCTTTTTCGTATTTTACAAGAAGGTATAATATAATCATAAAAACTTTCAAGGACCTTGCCCCGGACATATACCCTGCAATCCAGTTGATTCGCTTTTTTTCACAATATTGAACCTTATCCCAATACGAAAAGGTCGCTTTTTATATGTGACAGTGTGTATATCTAATATCTAACCACATTATGTATAGGTATGTGCAAAGATAAAATTAACCACAGTGGTATATGTACATACATACTGATTCAAAATTGCATGGACATTTTTTTGAATGAATTCATTCATATGTGTCCATGCAATTTTGAATTTCACTGTACATTACTTACATACAGTCGGCAACAAAAGTACGCAGGCAGCATAATTATTTTCACTGTTAGTGCAGACGCCATCAAATATATCTGAGCGGTCAAGTTACTCAAACATTTCTGAACGTGCACTTTATTGCCTTGATAATAGAGGCGTTGTTCAGATATTTGAGACCACCTTGGCTGCTCCGATATATCTGATGGCGACTGTATGTAAATATTTGGTTTGGTATTATAATTCTGAAAGTATTTATAACTGCTTTATTTGAGAACATGCATTTTTCTAAAACAGCAAACATTTTCAGAAAAATAATTTGCAAAATCGCATTTAGTGCTTATATATCCGCAACCCGAATTACTTGAGTGGCGTGTTTAAAATATTGTTTTTTTTTGTGTCATACTTAAGAATGATTAAAACTAAAGATGAGCCGAATAATCGTATTCGGCGTATTCGGTAGGTTTACAATGGCGTTCTCGGATAAATGGAATTTATAAATGAACTGAATAATTCGGCCGAGTATTCGGTTTGGCGTGCCCTGATAAATGGAATTTATAAATGAACTGAATAATTCGGCCGAGTATTCGGTTCGGTAAGATCTGAACTAGGGAATGCAAACCGGTTATAACCGAAACCGATATAATCGGCTATAACCGGTTATTTTGTCTTAACTAAATAACCGGTTATTTAAAATGCGAATAACCGGGTCCAGTTATTTTCGGTTCTTTACTCAATGCTATTTTTACCTAAAATTGTTTCATAAAAGGTTGTAAATCATAGTTTTTCGTCTGGAACTATGATTTATCTACTCTATTTTATAATAATTTCAGGTTTCTCTCCTATTACTCTATTTTGGCGAGCGATTTGCAGCAAGTATGATCTAAGTAATTCTTACGGCTGAAGAGCGATTCAAGAAATCACAAATTTTCCACTTTCTGTCGAATGGGTCTTTAGACCCATTGTAGCCTTAGGTTTTTTTTGATCGTTTGTCGGTTATTTTATCGAATTTCTACTAAAATAACCGCAACCGGTTATAACCGATTATCGGTTAATTTTCGGTCATAACCGGTTATGAAATTTCATCGCTTATTGCATTCCCTAATCTGAACCGTACATTCGACCGAATATTCGTACAAAGTCTATGTTCGGCCCATACGTAGTTAACCCTTTGAACGCCAAGAACACCTAAAGGTGTCCTAGACCAAACATGGTAATAATAATACCAAGATTGAACGGGGTGATCTTATTAGACTTTCAATAGGTATGACGAGGCGCTGTTATCGTTGTTGTCATAGTCAAGTTGTCATAGTATCACATTGTGATTACTGCTTACTTCCAAAAGGCCCTAAGTACAATATAAACATTTCTTACCCTCCGCTTTTTGAAGGGGAATAAAGAAACCGACTAAATTAAGCTTGTAGCTTGATATGGTTAGTACAATACAAATTGAGAAATTATTAGGTACATTACTCTATGAAGCAGCTTTACTAGTGTCCAGTATTACCTGTTTTTCGTTTTAATTATTTTTGTTTTTATTTAGTATTTGGACACTTAGAGACGTTATACATCTCTAAGTCTTGCATTCGCAAATATTTATATGTATAGATATATATTTAATGATCCTGACGCTTAGAGACATGTACATCTCTATGTCACTTTTATATTGTAATTTAGTTCACGCATGTAAAATACGAGCACAGAATGTTGTTTCTCACCAGACTAAACGTGGCTAGTTTTTTAGGGTTCCGTAGTCAACTAGGAACCCTCATAGTTTCGCCATGACTGCCCGTCCGTCCGTCCGTCCGTCCGTCCGCGGATAATCTCAGTGACCGTTAGCACTAGAAAGCTGAAATTTGGTACTAATATGTATATCAATCACGCCGACAAAGTGGTAAAATAAAAAGTGGATTTTTTTTTATTAGGGTACCTCCCCTATACGTAAAATGGGGAGTGATTTATTTTTTCATTTCAACCCTAACGTGTGATATATTGTTGGATAGGTATTTAAAAATGAATAGGGGTTTACTAAAATAATTTTTTGATAATGTAAATATTTTCGGAAATAATCGCTCCAGAAGTAAAAAAAATGTGTCCCCCCCCCCCCTCTAACTTTTGAACCATAGGTTTTAAAAATATGAAAAAAATCTCAAAAGTAGAACTTTATAAAAACTTTCCAGGAAAATTATTTTGAACTTGATAGGTTGAATAGTTTTTGAAAAAAAAAAACATAATAATTTCTGAACTAAGTTTGTAATTTAACCGTATAAGCAGGTGTTTATTGTACCTGTAAATTCTACAAAATCACAATGAAATGACGTGCTTTCAAATAAAGTAAAAACGGTGAAAATCGGTTCACGCAATAAAGAATTATGCCATAAAAATCATCTTCCGTACTTTAAGCTCGCGCGCAATAGTTTACTTAATTTGCCGATAGATGTCGCTGTACGTGGAAAGCTCATATCATATCCTACATGGCGGTGTTATTTTAACTCTTAAGTGGGGACACTTACTGTGACGGACGGAAAACTACGGAACGCTACACTGAGCGTGGCCCGACACGCTCTTGGCCGGTTTTATTAATTAATAAAGCCCGCCAGCGTGAACATGTCATGCTCGCTTAAAAGGCTCTGCTTATGGTGGCGTCGTTGATCGGGTCGCCACTTTCCCGAAGAAAGGTTGAGGGAGGCGATGGCTGAGATATGCGTCATACTCGTGAACGGGTGGTGTTTGTGGAGACAGGTCTGTTTAGGCAAACTGGGGCCCCACAATTACGTAACTTTTTATTAATCATATTTAATTTTAGTTTAATTGGCTTTAGACACAACATTCGGTGCTTGATTATCCATTTTTTTTTTATATAGAATATATACATCAAGACACTTGGAGACCTTATACATCTCTAAGGATAATTGGAAATAGTATGTTTATTGTATACTAGAATCACTTACTTTTTTTTGATTCAAATTCAAAATTTGTTTCTAACTGTTGGATGATGGATTATTATAATTTGGAAATGTATGTAGAAGACACAGTTCAGGTAAGAAAGTATATCAAACTTGTATGTAATTCATTTTCAAATAGTCAGATTTGGACTCATCTTTTTTCTTTGGTACTTTTCTTAAACTATAACCTATTGTTGGTTAATCTAACTTGGTTTGATATGTTTTCTTATAGAACAACGCACTTATATGTATTGTTTAGTTTTGATGTACTGTTGTTTTGCAAAAATAAGTCCCGCCGAGTTTCTTGCCGGACATAATTCTTCTCGGTTCAGAGGTGTAGGGTTAGAACCGGTGGTTTTTTTTTCTCTCTCTTTTACTTTGACGTGTAAAAGTGCCCTTGTAGCCTACTTACTGAATAAATGTTTGAGTTTGAGATTATGTAGGCTAGTTTAGTATGCTGTCAGCCATCTTGAAACGTGTTTTAAAATTAGTCGCATTGTGTGTATTCTGTCCTACTTGGGGGAAGGCGTGTTTCAACTCTAGAGACACTTGCTTTGAGTCATGAGTATCCCTGAGCACAGCGCCAAGATCACCTATAAGTGTCACGGCTTAAAAGTAAAGGTTATAATGGCTCGCTTGCGTTCGTGATCTCGGCGTGTGAGTGACGTTTTTGCATATAATGTATGGCGTTCAAAGGGTTAAAACTTAAAACCTCAGTCACAATGTAAAGATAATTGCATTATACAAGATTACTAAAATCTTGAGCCGCTCAAGTAACAATCATACAAGTTATTTGTATATACATATTTCATTCACACGATCATAAATATTTGGAGGAATGTAAGGAAAGGTCCCACTTTGCGGGAGCACATAGACTTAATTCGTTCACTGAATAGCGTATACTGTGTAGTTTTAGGAAGTACTAATAACCAGTGATCGGAATTTAGAGTGCAACACGGTTTATTTACCTCAAAAATTATGCTAATATGGATACTCTTAGGGATTTTAGGACCCACGTTGTTTAATTTAGTTACATCAAAAATATTTCAATAATATTTTAACGTTTTAACCACTACATTCGCATAATAAGTGTATGTATTCCACCGTGTTGCACCGTAAAATCCGATCACTGCTAATGGACGAAGTGGGACCTTTCCCTACACTGACACATACGTCCATGTTGTACAAGTAGGGAATGCAAACCGGTAAATAATTGCATAGAAATTACCGGTTAACCGCTAAATTACCGGTAATTCTCATACAAAATATTAACCGGTCGCATTCCCTATGTACAAGAGTGTTAAAATCGATCCGTTCAAGTGACAATTATACAAGTTAGATACACGTCAGGTCACCTGTCCTTGTTGCCGGCGTTGAGATGGTTGGGGGCGTCCGCGAACGCGAACTTGAGGCGGTAGGCCTCCGCCACCAGCAGGCTGATGTTGGAGTCCGACCAGTTCTGCGTGGGCACGTTCTGCAGGAGTATCATCAGGCCCTGGAAGTCTCGCTCCACCATTAGGCGTTCGCGCCAGTGCAGGAGGAACGCTGGAAGTAGAAATATAATATTTATGGCGTTATTTATAGATGTGTCAAACAAATCTAAAATAACTAGTAGTCCGCCTCGAACTCATGATTTCCATACAAACGAGTTGACCAATATTTCTTATTTCTTTATCGAACGAGCGAAGTGAGTTCTTCCAAACAACTTCTGGCTAGTGGGACGTCTCAGCATTTCGATGGCTTTTTGATTTTGAGAGTTTGTTCCGCGATAGCTTTAGTAACGCTTTTCTGATCTTTATGAAACTTGTTGGGGTTGTACCAGAGATACATACAATTTGAGAGTTCGTATATGAGCAGGATCGACCAAGGGGTTATGGAGCTAGAAGACGCGAAAAAAATCATTATATGGGTCTTGTTATATTGGTCATCATGTTTGCAAGGAAATCGCGAGTTCTGAGTTCGAGGCGGACTACTAGTTTAATTACAAACAAGCTTACAGTTTACACCAAGTCGCTTATAAGTAGAATTAGTTAAACATAAAACTTAAATTAAATAATAACAAGACCCTTTATGGTGAATGTTATACGCCTTCTAGCTCCATAACCCCTTGATAGATTCTGCTCTTATATGAACTCTCAAATTATATGTATATCTGCTATAACCCCAATAAATTTCATAAAGATCAGAAAAGCGTTACTCAAATTATCGCGCAACAAACTCTCAAAATCAAAACGGCATCGAAATGCCGAGACGTCCCACTAGCCAGAAGTTGTTTGTAAGAACTTGCTTCGCTTACGCTCCGCTCGTTCGACTAAGGGTCTCCCCAAACCTATCGACGCGGATTCGGCAAAATCCGGTGGAAAAAAGCTTTATGACCACGCAATAAGAGCTAACAATGCACGGTTCGACTCGGCTCGGCTCGGCCGACGCCTGCCGACGCGTCAACGTCTTTTTCGCTCTTATTGCGTAGACATAAAGCTTTTTTCCACCGAATTTTGCCGAATCCGCGTCGATAGGTTTGGGGAGACCCTAATAGCGTAATCTGCTTTTATTAATTTTTTAGGCATTTAGGTTTTAGGCAGCTCCCGGACGATTGTCAATTAAATTTGAATTTTTATGAATTGTCAAAAAGCTTACTAACTCAAAAATGACGCATATCCCTAGAAACGGTGGACCTAAATCTAATATTTAAGGCCTAGTTTCCCACCTGGGTTGAAAGGCCGGATGGCAGCTTGCGTCAAAACTAGTTCATTGACTCTCCGTTGTTAGGCGAGCCCCCGGTTTAATTGGTAATGGGACAAACGCTAGGAAGATGATGATGAGATACTGGTAGTGGTGGGTTACAGCGATTTGAAGTGAGAGGACTAAAGAGAAAATATCTCTCTCCTTAGTCCTTTGACTTCTGTTTTTTGGCATACGGAGCCAAGGATGATATAGACATGGATAGACAATATCCATACAAAATCGCTTTCCCTTATTTCAGGTTAAAGCACTAGCGTCATCTATCAGTCACACCAGACACTAAATCCTGGTTTCTAATACTTTGTTCGTCGCTTAACGCTGACAGAATAACTCTACTCCAGACTCGACAGATGGCGCTGTGGCACTTCGTACCGAAAACAGACGTATAGCCTGAAGGTTCGAGGAACGCGATTTTGTATAGGCATCAAGGATGATTAAGACATGGATTGACAATGCCTATACAAAATCGCGTTCAGGCCGCTTACCTGCACACACATAAAGCTGGAAGGTGGCAAACCCATCAGATTCAGCCAGATATGTGTCCCACAGTCTGATGGTGCATGGTAGTGGTATCTCCCTGGTGAGGAGGTTGTTCATCCAACGGAAGGAGAACTGCAGGTAGTCGACGCCGTGGTTCTGCAGGTGCGTGTGGAGGGGCAAGTCGATGCGGCGGATCAGGTCTTTCAGCTGGTTCACCTGGAAAGGAAGAAAACCATGTTAATTGTTGTCAGAACATAGACAATAGTATCTGGAATCTAATGCAATAATTATCTAAACCTAAATAACGCGTCATCTACAAAGCAATACCTATCTAAGAACCAGGGATGTTGCGGATATTCACATCCGCATCCGCATCCGCCTCCGCATCAGATCGATGCGGAGCTTATGCGGATGCGATGTGGAACAAGTCGGTACAGGAACGTCTCGGCGACGGCGCACATGCTAGGTAAAGTAGGTAATTTATAGTCTGGCCAGCCAACGAACGCAGTAGCAATGTACAGCGAACAAAAGTATGACAACACTAAGAATCATTGAAAAAAGCAGCAATGATCATCAAAATTTATGTTTTTAATTTTAGGTGGTATTTCCGCCCCTTTCACTAGGTGACATTTACGGTGTGTAAAAAGGAGACGGATATATTTCGTCTGATCTGTCATCAACTGCAACAGATAATCTGGTTGATGCAATTGACATATGGCTTAAAAATTAATTTAAATTTAATTGGGAACGTTGCAGGAGTTTTATCTCACTCGCGCTTAAGATGAGAGAGTGAAATGCACTTGAAACAAATTCAATGTGAATTGAAATGTTCGTCATGAAATACGGTGTCTCATCACAAAGGGTTGCCACATGTACATATTTTGAATTTGCCGCAAGTTTCTACTGACAGAAATGGTTTGCCAGGCTATATCACCATTGGGTAAAAAATAGGAATATTGTTTTACATTTTCGTGATTTGGCCTTGACGGATAGCGACAAGTTTGTTTTATTTTGATTTTAGTGTTGAAATGCTATTGTAGGGCGAAGGGTGTATATTAATTCTAAATAGACATTGTGAAGTGAATGATTAGTTGATTTAGTTGTGTTGGGCTTTTTTTTGGGTACCTAATCATACATCCACATACGCATCCGTATCCGCGGATGTGAGCCTTTTAATATCCGCATCCGCGGATGTCAAAAAATCAGCATCCGTAACATCCCTGCTAAGAACCATTGCTGGTGGTATCACTTAACCATTACTAAAAACCGCTACGAAGTTGTTTTGGAGATAAATGGGACCATTCACTTGTGTGCACAAATACCCCAACAAACAGACTCCCACTCTAAATGCACATACCGTCTCTGTCCTGTCGGCGGAGGTTAAAATATGATTTTATTATGTTCAAACCTCAACCACTTTCGTTGGGATTACGTTTTCCTGAAAATAATGCGTAATTTGTTCAGGACTGATGACATCATCTAAATATTTTGTCTTTTATCCTCAACCAGTAATAAAGACAAATAATAGGTATGTACGTTCAATAAAACACAGAAAAATCCCTTGATGGGATCTCATTCCCTTTTGTAAGTAGGACTCCCGTTTCTCCTTTCACGTTCATGATGCTCGTGCACATTTAAATACGTATTCTCACATATCCGAGGGTATTACCTAGCCTAGAGGGTACCTTACTTAGGTACCTAACCTATACTATCTAATTAGGTAATAGTGTAAAAAAGCTAAAATTTTATCAATAGAAAAAATAACTTTGTTATCGGACATATTTATATGGGATCACAATGTTACTTGTGCGGTTTTAAAACTAGACACCCGACTGAAATTTTGGTATGTTTAGGTTTTCAGTGGCTTTATAGCCTAAACACTAGAAGTGTTAACAATTTGGAGCTTGTGGGACTGCTAGATGTACCTCATGTACCTTATATATACGATGATCGTGAATCAGTGAGTCAGTGAGGCAGCGACAAAATTAAGGAACTTTGACTTGCAATAATTCTAAAAGTGTATGTTGGAATTCAATGATATTGGGAGTATATGTTCTTTGTGTTATGGCCTCCTGTTCACATAATTTTCAGACTTCTAGCTTTATCGATAACAAAATTAAGAGGGGGGTCGAAAATAGCCTGAATAGCTTCGGGTAAAGGATGGTACGGCCGTGCCGTTGTTGTTTGTTTTGCTCGACTTGGCGATATTGAAATATCTTTGTATTTACAAATAAACACGTATAAGTCAACCATACCAATTTGATTCCCAAGCCACTATAGAACCTTCTCATAATCATAACATAACACCTCAAATTATTATGAATTTTCCAGTTTCCTATCCTAAATTACAAAAAAAAGGTAAATGCCAAATATATCATTTGTTAGACGGATTTGTAGCAAATTTCAAGGAGTACTGTTATGTATTAATCATGTACATACATGTACCTTTAAACGACATCACCTTCTCCACGTTATACAAAGATGTACAGTCGCCATCTAATATATCGGAGCGGTCAAGGTACTCAAATATATCTGAACATGCACTTTATCGCCTTAAGAATAGAGGCGTTGTTCAGATATTTGTGACCACCTTGGCCGCTCCGATATATCTGATGGCGACTGTACACCTAACTGTATAATACAGTCGCCATCAAATATATCAGAGCGGCCAAGGTACTCAAAAATATCTGAACATGCACTTTATCGCTTTGACAATAAAGGCGTTGTTCCGATATTTGTGACTACCTCCGATGGCCGCTCCGATATATTTGATGGCGACTGTACAGATATTAGTCTTAAATCAGGCATGTCAGTGACAATAGAGTTCTATGCTCCGCCAAGAGGTACTAACCTTATATTGAATCCCGAGCTGCGCAAATATATAATTATCCTGTATACTATCCAGAAACTTGGACAGGCACCAAAACGAGTCCGCCTCTATGACGTCCCGCTGCACTTCCTCCAGCTTGTCCAGCGGGTAGTTGTCGAGCTCCTCCCCCGGTATGGCCTCCTGGAGGAAGACCATGAAGAAGGGGGTGACGAGGTCGTTGATGCCCTGCACGTAGCCTGAGGCGGGGTGCCGGATCGCCCAGATGTAGAGGATGCGTTCGAACATCACCTGGAAACAGGGTTGTTGTTTGTGGTCAATTCAGAACAAATGAATAGTTTTGAATTTGAGTTTGTTAAATTTAGACTTTCGTGAGACATACTAACACTATGAAATATAACGGTTACACTCACGTCACTTTAGTCCCTTCGCGCGACATGTTTCGGAGAGCCTAGATCTCCATCTCCAAGCACTAAGAGTGCTATTTGAACCGGCCCGTAGCGCACTATCTAGGAGACCTAGGCTCTCCGAAACATGTCGCGCGAAGTGACTTAAAGTGACGTGAGTGTAACCGTTATATTTTATAGCATTGGAATTTGTTTGTAGATGTAAAATGTAGCGCGAATTGCCGTAAGTATTGTCATCTCTCTCAGCACCATAGTACTGTCAGACTAGGTGCTTGTAATCTACTCGCTTCTGTGGCCTATTTAACAAAGCCACAGGTGACAATTTATAAACGGAAGTGTGTTATGTTTCATATATAACACTCTAGTACAAGTATTGTGCTTACCTTCCTACTAATTAAAACTTGACAAGTATCATTTAACAACTTTTACATATATCGTCAAATGGCGACCCTGCCAATGCTACCTTGACTTTTAATGTTCTATAGAATGGGACTTACCTGTACAGCATGTTGTTAAAACAGAGCTACTAGCTCATCATATCAATATGTATCTGCCTGTACGGTCATGTCTCTCAGCATCATAGTACTACATCACTAGATGCTTGTAACCAGCTCGCTTGCACTCGATAGTCTAATGTTTAGTGCTCGCTGTCTTACTCTATCACTTTAGCTTGACTGATGGCTGTCAGGGTTCGAAAGGATAATTATTAATGATAGTTATCTTGATAATTATCGTGATTTTTATATCTGGTAATTATGGCTTTGATAATAACCCGAAACTGGTAAAGGCAGAAGGCACAAAAAAATATTGCGCGTGAATTTCAACATTAGTAGTTGAACTGTAATAGAAATAAAGTCCATACCGGGGATAATTATCGCGATAAATATCAAAGATCATAATTATCTTGATAATTTCGAAAGATAATTGCAATTGGAACATCAAACTAGTATTTCGCTTCTACAACTTCCTAACCTTGTCAGTGCGACCTTGAGTTTAACAACACTGAAAACGGTATTTGGCTTTTGGCTTACCTGGACAGTATGTTGTTGGAACAATGCCACCAAAGGACTCATTCTCGGAATATCAATGTGTATCTGCCTATAAGTGTCGTCATCTCTCTCAGCATCATAGTACTGCTTCACTAGATGCTTGTAATCAGCTCGTTTCCGCTCGAGAGTCTCGGCGCGTCGCTCGGTGTTGGCGGGCAGGTAGCCGGCGAGGAGTCGCCATGTGTTTGCACGGGCCTGCAGCAATAATATGATAAAGAGATAAAAAAGATAAAGATAATATTAAAACGAAAAAGAACCGACTTCACTTAGCATCCACCTTTCCAACAGCAAATGCTCGAGCTGCTGTAAAAAATACTGAACTCACTGTAGGTGTGCCTATAACAGTTGAAGAGTTCCCTCGATTTCACCAGGATCGCATCATCATCAGATCCTAACCTGGTTACAATGGGACCAACTGTGAAGTATACTCTTTCAAACAAAAAAATAATTTTCTAAATCGGTCCAGCCGTCTTCGAATAATCGGTAAACATAAATAAGAAAACAAGCCAAAACAAAGATCCCGACGAATTGATAACCTCCTCCTTCGAAATCTTGAAGTCGGTTGATAAAATATATTTATTCTTGAATATTTTTAAGCACATTACAATGCACTTATGAACGTCAGAGAGAAAAAATAACTAACACCGGTTCTAACCCTACACCTCTGACCCGAGAAGTATTATAACCGGCAAGAAACTCGGCGGGACTTATTTTTTCAAAACAGTAATACATTAGATCTTAAAGATACAGAATAATGCGTAGTTCTATGATTTTTCGATATCCTTATTGACGTGGCCTGGGTTCTGGCAGAATACCAGTGCTCCGCCCGAAAGAGTGATGCGTATTGCAGAGTTAGAACCCTTTTGTATTGCTGCAACGCACACAGAAATCGTTCTTTTTTCCTTGTGCTTCATATGTTTAACTTTTTTTCTAGCTTCTTTCTTTTAAGTATGGAATTTGAACTGTGTGTATATTGTGGCAAGCAAATAAAGAATATATCTATCTATCATATTTTAAGCTAACATAGTCTTAACTAACATTACAACTCCTCTAACACTCATTCATTCATTCATTCATTATGTGCCAATATTGTCCCACTGCTGGGCAAAGGCCTCCCTCTTATTTTTCCACGTATCCCTATCCCTAACACTCAACACTCTTAAAAACGAGGTATTTGTCACAGTATACACCGTTTTTAGGAGCATCCATTTCTTCTTTTATCGTAGTTTTGACGATCCTTACGAGTGCGTCACGTATTCTTGTGGACTTTATTGTACAAGATGTTATTTATTTATTTTAAACCTCACAGTAATAACAAGAAAATACAAAAGGCGGACTTGATTAAGCCAAACTGAAATTATTACAGTTGTACTGCTCGGGCCTCATACTTTCTTAATTATCCGTTCCGTAGTCAACTAGGAACCCTTATAGTTTCGGCATGCCCGTCTGTCCGTCCGTCTGTCCGCGGTCTAGCTCAGTGACCACTAGAAAGCTGAAATTTGGTATGTGCATTAATCACGCAGACAAAGTGGTAAAATAAAAACTGCAAAAATATTTTTATTAGGCGTATCTCCCGTACACATGAAGTGGGGGCTGATTTTATTTCGCTTCAACCCTATCGCGTTGGAAGTCTTTTAAAAAAGAATAGAGGTCTTCTAAAACATTTTTTGGATAAAACTAAAAGTTTCGTAAATAATAGCTCTGAAAGTTCAAAAAAGAGCGTCCCCCCGTCTAACTTTTGACCCGTGGGTCCAAAAAATTAAAAAAAAATTATGGAAGTGAATAAAATCGGTTGAGCCGTTTTTGGGATACCACTCAAAATCGCATAGTGAAAGGACGTAAGTGCCGGATAGTAAAATGACGTAGGCGCCGCCAAATATCCTTTAATAAAAGACCTTTTGAACGGATGTATTGTAACAGGCCAGCAACTACGGAACCCTACACTAAGGCCTTGCAGTGAGGCATTGAGGCCTTTGTACGAATATTATTTATTTTTTCTGTTGTATTTTTCTTTGTTGTACAATAAAGTATACTATTACTACTACTGAGCATGGCCCGACATGCTCTTGGTCGGTTTTTTGTAACTTTATAGATATTCGTTTGAATATAATCTAAAAATCAGTTTTAAATATGAATACGAGACGGATTTCATTTCACACTCCGACCGTCTAATTTCACGCTTCGGGCTTAATCCTTATAATTTTTACGACGCCAAAACTAAACCGTAAAGATTATCATTATCATGGAAATTGAAAGATGGTGCTATGCTTCTGTAGTATTATTTTACTAAGATATTATTTGTATACAGTGATCGCTATATCGGCAATATCGGACCAACCTAAGCGCTCTCAATATCTGGTATCAGCTAACGTAGCCTATGGACGACTGCAACTCCAGAGGTGCCACATGCGCGTTGCCGTTCACTGTGTTGACGGCTAGAGGGATGCATCCCATGAAGGGATAGCTAGGAGAGATTCGCAAAAAAAAAAATTATGGGGACAATCTTAAACAAATCAACCTAGTTCCAAAGTAAGCTCAATAAGGCTTGTGTTGTGGATATTAGGCGACGATATATATATAATAGATAAATACTTAAATACATAGAAAACATCCATAAGTCAGGAACAAATATCCGTGATGAACACACAAATAAATGCCCTGACCAGGATTCGAACCCGGGACCTCCTGCTTCATAGGCAGCGTCACTACCGACTGGGCTAGGAGGCCGTTTTAAACCTCATTTAACCTCATTCACTTAAAAGCCTCATTTAACTGTTATACTTACAGTATTTCAATTTCTTTATTTGTCAACCAACGTGAGCCATTAAACACATTATAATAAAAATAATAATAAAACAAAATAACACAAATAAAATAATAACTTAATTACAATTAAAGAACTATTGTATTGAAAATAGAAAAATCAAAAAAAAAAAAAAAAAAATATTGAACAAAAATATTTGATTTGCTTCAAGATTCAACTATTGTATTGATTGAACTTGCTTTACTGATTGTTGCCTGACTAAATGAAACCTTATGTTTTAATTCCATAGAAATCCAATAATAATGTGAAGGTTAAATATCTTGTACTTTACTTTTTTTTAATAACACGACGGTGGCAAACAAGCGTACAGCCCGTCTGATGGCAAGCAGCTACCATAGCCTATGGATGCCTGTTACTTCAGAGGTGTCACATGCGCGTTGCCGACCCTTTACAAAAAGGAGGATTCAATGTGTTGACGGCTAAAGGAACAAGAGGGTTCCTCGTCGTCAACACACTGGGTCCTCTTTGAGCTCTTTGGCAACCTTACTCACCAGGAGGAACACAACACTATGAGGAGGGTCTAGTGCTATTTGGCTGTGGTTTCTGTAAGATGGAGGTACTTCCCCAGTTAGGCTCTGCTCCAGATTTGAGCGAGATGACATTCGTTGTACTGTGCCCTACCACACATAGCGAGATGACATTTGCAGTACCCGTACCTCTCTTTTGGGCGTAGTTTAAGGACATACCCGTGTCCGGACGTAGGTTAAGGATATACCCGTGTCCGGACGTAGTTTAAGGACATACCCGTGTCCGGACGTAGTTTAAGGACATACCCGGGTCAGAAAACCACTTACTAATAAAAACAAAACTACTTTTTTTAAATAAATCAACATCATCATCATTTGTCCTGGCTTTCCCACAGCTAAATGGAGCCAGAAGTCTCCTCGGTAACCTAATCCCTATACTGCCATCTGACCTTCCAACCTAGAAAGGAAGCAATGCCTTTGGTATTTGAACCAATTTTGTCATAATCTTTTCCTTCACTGAAATGCAACTTTATTTATGTATTTATTTTATTTAGCCCTTTTTATGTCGTTCTTCGTCGAGAAACACTTTATAGAATGTCTCTCAGTTCAACGTTCGACGTCCATTGCTGTCTGTCTTAGGTAACCCTTCCCCAGTTTGTTCCCGCTGTTAATTTTAATACATCTTCCTGTCTTGTGTTGTAAGCTGACCTCCTTGCTTTCTTTTGCCATCATTTGGATACCAGTCTGAAACAATTTTGCTCCATTTTCCTGTTTTGTCTCGCATCATGTGCCCGCTCCATCTCCACTTTTGTTGATCAATGCGTTCAAGGACATCAGTAATTTTTCGAAATGCAACTAATGACTATTTAAAGATATTTTGCACATAATCTGGACTCGTGTGTGTAACTTTTCTTATTGTATGTGCAATAAAAAAAAACCCTTTTTTTTATAAGTTCCAAGAAACTCCCAAAACTTTGAACTAAAACAGCAGATTGAGAGTCACCTTACTGCTAGGCCATTCACAGTTTTTTTTGCAACCTGACATTACTATAAACATTAATTTATCTCATATTTGCAGGCTGAGTAATCAGTACTCAGTAAATAAACATCTCCACTTAAAATGAAGTGTTTTATCATATCAATATAGTCACGTCTGAGAATATGGATAATATTCAATGTGTCAAAAACATGTATCCAAGACTTTACGCCTTGGTAATAGAATCGTGGCTACATATTTTTGTCACATTAAATGTATCCATATTTTTAGAGGTAACGTCCCAGTTTGATTACATACGCAATCCCCCCTCATTAATATGTATATAAGAATGACTGGACAATGTGTGTTAATTACTTTATTTGTAACCAACTCATGAAGACTTTTATCATAATTGATGTTGGATAATGATCTTGGATTGCAATTTAAAATGACTGCTACTGATGTACAGTCGCCATCAAATATATCAGAGCGGCCAGGGTACTCAAAAATATCTGAACATGGACTTTATCACCTTGACAATAGCGGCGTTGTTCAGATATTTGTGGCCATCTTAGCTACACTGATATATCTGATGGAGACTGTACTAGCTTGATAAATATGTATCAAAATGAAACACAGCAACTCATAACTATAAATAAAACTGTAGTTGTATGTTATTTTAGAAAAATGCTGTTATGCTTTAGCTGTTTGCTTCATTAACTTCAATCTATTAAACATAGCTAAAGAATAAAACATAATGTACATATTTTCCTTAAAGATTTTTAGTTTGTGTAAATGTCAATACGGGTAACTGAGTTTTTATTACTAAATCAGAAAAATGATGAATCCCCTTTTAACTCTTACATAATAACTACTCAGCGCAGCTTGTTATGTTGTATTGATATACCTATGTTGTAGCTACTGCTATAACAAAAGACCATAGCATTACAACAATTCAGATACATGCATGATACAAAACTAAGAACTATGTTTACATAGGCCTTGCAATGAATTGTTTTAGTGATACACTCACCTTTACTGGAATACCCGACCAGCTGAGCTGCTTCAGCTCATCCAGGTTAATAACAGCACTGTCATGCAGCTGCTGGAACCGCTCCAGCTTCGACTCGCTGCTCTCCTCGCGAGACGTGAGCGCCGAAAGCCGCACCGCCTGCGCCGCCCCCGGGTAATACCTCAGCGGCCCCGCACTGCCCCCAGGACCACTCCTCCACCCCTCACTCCTCCTCACTGGCACCGCGTCCTCCTTATTCTCCTCCTTTTCACTTTCCACCTTTACAGTCTTCACTACATTCTTAGTACTATTCCTATGCGAATTTATAACGTTCAAAGCGGCGGTTTGCGATATGGCTTTCGATATCTTGGTCTCCGCGATCCCTGATATGATCTCGTCGTCCCCCAGGTCCCAGGCGTCGTTCACCGACGCCTGGAACTGCTGGTACGAAGAGCCAGACATAACCTCCGCGCCCCGCTGGGGCCTGCCCGGAACACACTGTGGGGTCCTCCAGAATGTATCAGGTAACCCGTTCTTGTCATGTTCGGGTTGGTGACTTTCCATAATAATATACAGCTAGGAACATTCTAAATAACTTTGTTGAACAACAAAATAGTAGAAGGAAAATGTTTTTGATATGACATGACACTCGTGCATAGACAAAATAAGTCTTGGTTACGTACCCCGTGGGTGCGTTTTCTTTGCGCAGTTTTTTGCAACATAAAGACAAGAAGAAAAGTTTGTGAAATTATTTAAACTCTTTCTTTGCAGCAGTTGACACATATTTGTCAAATTATTTCCGTCTTGGACATGGTATTCCGGTTGTTTTTTGTAAATATTGTAAAAAATTGTTTATTGATTAAACGTTACTTAGATGTCGAGGCAACATTTACCAGTTAGAATACAAAATTAACTCATATAATTATTTAAAAATCACATGATCAGTGGTGTATTAAATTCCTTTAGAAAACACATAATTTTGTTCAAAGATAATTGTTTCTAGGTGGCTTGTTAGATCAATATCAAAAACTGGACTATTTTAAGGAAATTAATTCCAAAATTAGCGGAAGATGGCTAGCCCGAGCTCAGAAGGCGATGCCACTTCAATGTTTATGGCCCGGAGATCAAATAAATCGCCTAGTCCTACTCGGTCAAACGAAATTACGACGAGAAAATCAAAAGAACAACCTGCAGCAGAAATTATAACAGTTAAAGACTTCTTCGACTTTATGAAGACAGCATATCAAGTTTACGAGCATTTAGAAGGCGATGAGGATGAAGGAGCGAAAATTGACTGGGAAGAATTAACAAAGTTAACGGTTATTAACCACGTTATTGAACAACAGGACAGGGACTTGTTGTACCAAACTGTTTTAGCGGAACCGAAGCCCATCACTAGCAAGAGCGACACTACCTTGGAGAAGAGGAAAAGCGAAAATAAAAGTATTGAAAAACGCATGAGTTGCAGTGAAATTGAGCGTAAGTTAATTTGAACAGTTTATCTCTATCTTCGTTTACCTATATTATTATACTTTTGTAAGAGTGAATATGCGCGTCATCCCCTTGTAATCTTGTAAACTTTCAGAAGGTGGCCAGAGAAGAAAGTCTCCTCTTTTTGAAGCCAGGGTTGAGATGCTTGGAGTTTGGACTGAAGCCAATCTCAACTGCAAATTAAACGATGTAAGGAAAATAAAAAAATAAATATGATTCAAATTATATTGATCATTGCCAACAGATGGCGCTTATATTAACATTGATTTCAGGTTATAAATGAAGGAATTTTAGATTCGATTTTACCATATTTGGTCGGTTATAAGAAACCTACGAAAACTACTAGTGTATATACACCAATTATAAAGAAGACCTCGTCAAATGCTATTACTGAAGTAAAAAAGCCTGCAAGTTTTGGAAGTTAGTATGTTTCATCACTTATAAATTATAATACCTACTTAAAAGGAAAATAATACTTCTAAGTGATACGAGAAATTGATATTTTTAGGTTTTGTATGTGAAAAGGAATCAAGAGATCGATTAGGGAGACGCAAGTCATCGGTAATAGCGGCGCAAGAAAAATTAAACCAGAAGCAAGAGTGAGTTGTTACTAACTATGACTAGATGGCACTTTTATCAAAACATCTTAATGCTGATTTTATAGAATAATGGTGATGTTTTCTTTAATTTTTAAGTATTTTTTTAATCTATCTCAGATATTATGTATCATAACAACTTACATGATATTAAATTAAAACAACACATTTGTACGTAATGCACATTGATATAATGTCAGACATTATTTATACTTTCCGCTCAAAGCTTGGCTTGAAATAACGATTTTTTTTTACTTTTTTAAGTTTTTTACTCAAAATTTCTATTTATACATTGGTTTATTGAAGTTAAAACAAATGTATAGTAATTTCGTCCATTTATACAACATCCGATATGGTCTAGTGGCTAGGATACCTGGCTCTCACCCAGGAGGCTCGGGTTCGATTCCCGGTATCGGAATAACTTTTTGCATTTTTTGTTTTTATTTTCCTTTTATTTTCTAGAGGTGACGTAGAAATTCACGTATGCGACGAAGTAAAAGGTCTGAAAAAAGACTTCAGGTGTCCACAAAAGCTGCTGGTGACCAAAATGGGGTACTTTGCTGACGTCACAGCCGGGCAGAGGTTGGAAGACATGGATATATCGGTGCATTGCGATATTCAGGTTTTACATTAATTATAAAATTTTACTACACCGTCGGCAGAAATATTTATAACTTTTGATAAATCGTAATCGTAAAGCTGTTCCCGGTTTTGTATTTACAATATTTACATATTAAGGAAGTGTCTCTCTAATGGTAGGGTTTGCAATTCCGGTATTTTTTGTATGGCCAATTCCGGAATTCCGGAATCCCTATTCCTTAGAGCATTCAACCAACCGGAGTCGCCATTGACAGGCGTTCCCCTCTGCCAAAAACATATAATCGGCGGTCATACATTACGTCATTTATTTATTTTCTTTCTGATGTGTATGATAAGCTTCTTTTTTTTTGTCTAAATAGACAAGCCGGTAGAAATCAAGTTCTATGGACGCCTCGCCAACTTTTTTAAAAATAACTTTTGCCTACTTATATTTTTATCAACCGACTTATTCCGAAGGAGAAGGTTATCAATTCCTCGGGATCTTAGTTTATTTTTTTTATGTATGTTCACCGATTATTCGAAGACGGCTGGACCGATTTGGAAAATTATTTTTTTGTTTGAAAGAGTATACTTCACAGTTGGTCCCATTGTAACCAGGTCAGTATCTGATGAAGGGATCATGGAGAAATCGAGGGAACTCTTCAGCGTTTATAGGCACATCTATAGTGATTTGAGTATTTTTTACCTCAGCTCGAGCATTTGCTTTTGGAAAGGTGGAGGCTAGGTGAAGTCGGTTCTTTTTTGCTTAAAATTATTTGTTTAAAATTATTTTTATCTACGTCTACTGTATCTACCTGGCTATTAACTGGATCACTAGCTGGCGAGAATTCGTACCTATACGGGTATCACTATGTAAGTAAGACACTGAGACACACCTTTTTGAGACAAATATTAGTAGACCATATTGCTTATGCTATGATATGTCCTAGATTTTCGACTGGTTGATGCGCTGGGTGAAGCGTGAATCCATCCTGGTGGCAGACTGGCCTCTCTTGGACCCTCACAACGTGGTGCCTATACTTGTCTCCGCGTCTTTTCTACAGGTTAGTTTATATTTAATAACAACGGCCGCCTTAGGGGATGGAGAACAGAGCAGCCTCGCGCTCGCAAGGGCCCCGCAACTACCCGATCCGGTTTTTACAAGGGCCTCGCCGAGCAAATATTTACAAGAGCCGCCGGGGGCCTCGCAGAGCTTGAGGCCGCCACTATTTATCAACGAAGGAACGGTTTAGTTTAGGTAACTTAACGCCTGTGAACGTGAAGTTAGCAAAAGAAAATGCTAGGGGTTCAGATCTAAAAGAATAAACACCCGAGTGCAGACAAATGTGAAAGTTGCGAAAATGTTTCCAAAACCTCGAAACTTTTTGACAATTTCACATTTTTTTCTTTTTGAATTTTTTAACCTTGATCTACGATATGTCCATATACAAGATATCTATAGATATCTAGAGTATATATACTCCGCTTAGCGCGTTATTTCTTTGAAACCTAAGCTGCCAAAAAGAAGGAGTGCGGGAGGGGAACACGCAATTTCCGTGTTTGCCATGGAGACGTACTAAGTTTACTGTCACTTCCAATAATTAGTGTCTCACTGTATAGTGAAATTACCTCATGCCTGGCAGCGGGGGTCGCGGTCGGCGTTTTTTTCTAAATCCTGCCACTACATATTACAGCTACGTGTTGTGTTTAGATGGAGCCGCTACTACACGACTGCCTCATCTACTGCCACGCACACATGACCGAAATTGTAAAAACCTCCACCAACTTGGCCTGCCTCAGCGATGCTCTGCTCACTAGGTAACAATAACTACATTAGTACAGTGCAAGATACTATATGGTCGGTTCATATACAACATATCTCTATACTCCGCTTAGCGAGTTTTTTCTTTGAAACATAAGCTGCCAAAAAGAAGGGGTGCGGGAGGGGATTGTATTGTATTGTAGTACGGGCAGGTTTCCGCAACTCGACGTCTAGCGCCTATTTTGCGTGAAAAAGGCGTGCGGGATGGGAACACGCAATGCTAAAGACAGGGAACGCGCGATTGTACCGTGGGGCGTAAGAGAGACTCAGACATTAATAGTTGCCATGGAGATGTACTAAGTTTACTATCACTTCCAAAAATAGTGTCTTACTATATAGTGTCCCACTGCTGGGCAAAGGCCTCTCCCGCTGATATCCATAACTCTCTGTCCCGTGCATTTTCCGGCCAGGTGCTGAGGAAAGCGTCCAAATCGTTCCGCCATCTCTGTTTGGGCCGGCCCCGTCCGCGCCTCTTTTGCGGCATCCACTTGGTGGCTACACATGCCCACCTATCCGGATGCATGCGGCAGACGTGACCCGCCCAATCCCGTCTTACTATTTACTATAGAGTGAAATTACTTCGAGCGTGGCAGCGGGGAGTCGCCCGGTTATGCGGAGTCTTGGGTTAATTAGTCTATGGGTCGGTTGCAGGCGTCCAAAAGCTACGCTAACCGCGTCCCATTAAGGGGGATGTACCTATTCTTGATGTCGCGGACGTGGTCAGAAGGGAATTAAACATTTTGCTGCCTCCGTAACACTAACTCTCGGGTTTTTCCTTCTTGCAAAGTCAGTGCACTTTATCGCCCACCGCTGAGCATAGGCCTCTCTTCGTGTACGCCACTTGTCCCGGTCTTGTGCCAATTTCATCCAGAAGTGACCTGCGACCTTCCGTACGTCGTCTACCCAACGAGCTAACGGATGCCAGGGCCTTCTTTCATCTTAAAGACGCCACCACTCCGTCAACATTTAGGTCCACCTGCCATCACTCTGCCTGGTAACGTGTCCTGCCCAACTAACTCCATTTAAGTTTGGTAATTCGAACAGACGAGTTAGTGTGGACTAACTATACCCGTATTCACGTGCCCATTGCCAATTTAAGTGTATAACAATATAATTCTTCAAAGGTTGTCTGGAAGAAATCGCTCATTAGCGATAAGACCGCCTGTTGTTACCTCTACCTAAATTTATCTAATTGTAAAATTTGTGCTTGTAACTGTATGAGGTGTGCAATAAAGAGTATTTATTAGTTATTATTATTATTCATTTATCAGGTTAGCAGCAATGTACACGAATGCAGAACTAGAAGCTATACGGGACCGGAAGGATAAGATCCAGTCCCGGCTCTACTGCAAGATGATCCTTTCCCTCGCTGAGCCAGTGCCCGAGACCCTGCGTGGCCACTACGCCACTTTAGCTACGTTGTTTAAGTGCAACAAGTAAGTTGACTTCTGGCTATGCTAGGTAAACATGGATTTCATATGATGCCGAGATGATTTTCAATAAGTAATAATCAATGGGGTATGATTGGGGGATCAATGTTACTCTGCGTCCGTAGGAAACACCTTAGACAACCCTACACGTGATCCCTGGGTGGTGCTAAAAGAGTAACAAACTTGGCAGCTGCACTGTCCCATCTGGACCTCGCAGCTCGCAGCACTCACTGGATTTTCTTTATCTGCTTTCCCACTACTATATATACTACCCTAGGGAAGAAATGCCTATCTATATCCAGTGACATGTAGCCTTACGATAAATAAATCAGTAAGTATAAAAATTGGCGTAAGAGGCATCGTAGCGGCGCCCATAAGTATTTAAGTTACCACTGCACCCTTGAATAATACTGCAGCTGAAGCTTGAAGATGCCCAGTCTTAGTGTGATCCAGTATACTCCTACATAAGTACATATTTACCTTGCAAAGTACATGCTAACTAATCGTTATGAAAACATTCGGTATGTTCAGATGCAACAAGTTACTGGGACGTCAGATCGCTGAACAGGTTCCGTGCCAGCCGGCCAACATGCGCATAGACCGGAGAGGGAACGTCATCTCCTCGCACACCAAGTAAGTAACACCATCAGACTACTGGACGTCACAACTTTCACTGTTTTTACCAAAATTCAATCGAAATTAGATAAAGCAATTATACTACTATGTAATTAGAAAAGCTAATCAGTAACACTGGTTAAACTCGTTTGGGCGCCTTTGTTTGCAGGGCACATCTGTACACGCTTCAATGTGTGGGTGGTCTTAGGGCGCTGTTTCCGCTGTCGTAAATGACGTTAGGAAATACACCGCCATCGCCATTTTGATTTTTATCGATGCGCTGCCAACCTGACGGATTAGCCTACTAGTTTCCTACCAATTGGCCGCCGCGGGGTGATGTAATTCCGATCGGGGCGGGGCGGAGCGTGGCCAGTCTGTATGAAATACTGTTATTTATTCTGTGACCCTACCTTGCAATTGGCAGGTCTTTAACCGTGGTACCACAGCTTTTGTACCACAGGGGGCCCACGGGTAATTACTTTCCCCGTAGACCCACCCCTATTTTCCCAGTAAAGTCTAGAATGGTTATAGGTAGGTTAGGTTCGTTAGTTATCTTCTAATGGCCGAAGGCCAAACCGCACAGAAATAGGAGCCCCGCGACAGCGGGGCTCCGTCGACATCGCTAACGTCAAGATATTTTAGTGCAGTGGGTCTATGGGGAAAAAAAATTACCCGTGGTCCCCTGTGGTACAAAAGCCGTGGTACCACGGTTAACACCCGCAATTAGCCATGCCATTAAATTCCTTAAATTCTACCCTATCTTAACTGCAACTTTGGCTCTTGTCTTAGATTTGATTACGTTGTTGGAAAATATAGGTATGGCGATTGCTGGGACAAAATAGGTAACGATTCCTAAGAAGAAACCTGTTCCCATTTGACCCCGGCGGGCATAGATGAGATGGGAATAGAATAGAATAGAATAGAATAGAAGAAACTTTATTCTGAAACACTTAACTACTATTTAAACATAGTTTAAAGCATATTATTATTTTAAGAAAAACACTGTCAGTTTATTATTGTTCAGCGTCACTGAAATGGTTTCCACTCAGCTTAAATGTCAAGGTACCTTTTCAGGTCCACGACGCTGGTCTTCCGTGGAAACCCTTCCGAGAGAGCGCAACTACATGCAAATAAAAATTAATTTAAACAGAAATAATTTAATAATAATCGAATACTTACACCTCTTAATCACGATCTTTCTCTTAACTTAATTGGTTAAAAGTACCAGATTCTTTTTGACAGAGACCCCTCATGGAGCTTGAACGAATACATCACATGGCTTTACGGCGAGCTGCGTTCCTGGCGCCGCGTCTACTGGCGTCTGTGGGCCGACTGCCATTTCCTGCGCTGCCGGCTGTGCGACACCTACTTTCCCAACTATCAGGTCAGGGGGCTTAGCCAAGATGACAATCGTCTGCATAAAACGAATCGAAACGCTACCCGTCTCTATCGGAGTAATGAAAAGTGAGCGAGAGCGTGTAGCGTTTCGTTTCGTTTTCTGCAAACTGCAGATGACAATCTTGGTTACATGGCCAGTTCAGGTGACCGATGACGTTACGCCGTACTTTGCGTACTGTAGAAGGGGACCTACTTAATAGGTTCCTACCCGTTCAAATTGTAGCAGGCGCGGTCCGAGGGGGGGGGGGTCACAGGGGGACATGTCACCCCCCACAAAATCGTACACGTCCAATAGAAAAATTAATTACTGACCCTCTCAAAAATAATTTCTGCAATAGTGACCCCCCCCCCCCCCCAAAACTTCATAGTAACCCCCTGGCTGCGACCGCGCCTGAATTGTAGCTGTAGCATCGGATAGGGTCCAGCAAAAGGACGCGCTCAAGAAAAAAGTCACTAATAGGACGCAACCTAGATGCGATGACGGTCTTCAATTCGGTCGGCCAAAATTTTCTGAAACGAACAAACTTCAACGAGATCTCTTATTAGTAGGTTCGTTCCTCGAGGAATGTAGTAGGTATATACAGTCGCCATCAAATATATCGGAGCGGCCAAGGTAGTCAAAAGTATCTGAACATGCATGCCTCGACAATAGAGGCGTTGTTCAGATATTTGTGACCACCTTGGCCGCTCCGATATATCTGATGACAACTGCACCTACAAGTGATAATGAAGTGAACGTGTTCGTTAACAGATGGAGTGGTGTTCCCACCACGAGCAAGGGCCCCACATGTTCGCCGCGGACGGCCGGCCCGCGCTGCCCGCCGGCCGCTACCCGTGCTGTGGCGAACGCGCTTATCGCTTCGAAACTCTCACTCGTAACACGGTAAGACGGCGTCAGCAATACTCTTAAGGTTTGAGACTTGCTTTTACTATACAGTCTTTACTTAACAATTTTATCGTAGGCACTCAGACTTACAGCCCTAGGATCGTGAATCAATGTCTTGGAGAGACCACTAGACCAGCCCCAGACTGAAGTAGGTAACATATACGTTTTCTACTTTTCGACTAAAGAACTGATTTAACGAGTATTTATAATGGACCGAGTGGCCACCGTATGATCACTTACCGCATCGACTCTTACTTTACCACAGTTTGGAAAATTGCACCACTAAAAGTGTTCGAAAACGGAACGGACCAGGCTGAGGGCTGTCCGACCAAAAAATATTGAAAGAGTATCATTTTAGCTTTCAAATTTCATTATAAGAGGTTGGTTTCATCCTGCTACTCGATGAGGTAAAAACACCCCAAAAATTGTACCACTAAAAGTGTCCGAAAACGTTACGGATTCAGACTGAGCGCTGTCCGACCAATGAATTTGTGACCTATTAAACTTTTACTTTTCGATTAATAAAGTTCCAACCTGCTCCTCGATGAGGTAACTGATCATACTGTGACCGCCCGGTCCATAGAGATTGTGCAAGTTCTGCCGTTTAGAATAGAATAGATTATAGTTTATTCGTAGACACACACACATACATAATACATTGGGAAAGAAGTAGAAAAAAGAGAAAGTGCCACGAAATAGCCTCATCCCCAGTGATCGGCACCGACCGTTCAACCACACGGGATTACGCATTAAAAAAATATAAGGACATGACTATAATATTTTATTTAATAAATATGTTGTAAGTACATATTATTATACATTATTATACCTAATAGAACATTTTTTTACAAAATCCTATATTAATACTACTATAGGAACCCCGCGGTGTTGCACGGTCAGTGCCGATCACTGCTCATCTCAGCATGGTTCTAGCGATTGCTAGCGCTGATCTTCCGTGGAGACCATCCGGTGAGTAAATCACGACAGGTTACACAAAGAAAGAGTAATACGATAGAATAAAACAAGGCATTAATCAACATACAGCGAACAGCTTATCAAAACAAAATACAACATGAAAATTTAGAAGTCACACAATAATAATGCATCAGCCCGAACCTGTCTTGGCCCAGCATTATGCCGAAGCGACAGTTGGAGCGTTCACTTACATACCTAGGTATATTAACCTACTGCAGGTACTATGTTCCAGGGTTGTCAGTTCCGCGAGCACGTGCCCGACGCCCAGCTCCGCACCGCCGCTGCCGTGATGGAGATACACGCGCAGTTCCGGGAGATGATCGCCATGAGGCCGCCCCAGCTCATGTTCCCGGAGCGCCTCACCCGCCTAGTGCCAAGAGGTGAAATAATCAATCAATCAATTAATGCTTTAATGCACACCTCAAAAATTTAAATTACAATACAGTTTTTTTATACCACGACGGTGGCAAACAAGCATACGGCCCGCCTGTTGGTAAGCAGCTCAGAAAAAGTGATTCCGTATCACAACCCAGAAATCACCCTGTATATGTATCAAGGATGATTAAGACATGGATTGACAATGCCTATACAAAATCGCGTTCCCTTATTTCAGGCTAAAGCACTAGCGTCATCTATCGGTCACCACAAACACTAAATTCCTACTTAATCTTTCTGTTAAGCCCATTGGTTGACTGGTTGAGAATGCCTTATGGCATTAAGTCCGCCATTTGTACCATCTTATTTTGTGCAATTAAGGTTAAATAAATAAATTCTAGTTTCTAATATTTTGTTCGGTGATTAACGCTGACAGAATAACTCGACTCCAGACTCAACAGATGGCGCTGTGGCACTTAGTATCGAAAACAGACGTATAGCTTGAAGGTTCGAGTAACGCGATTTTGTATAGGCATTGTCAATCCATGTCTTAATCATCCTTGATATGTATATAACACATTAGTTACCAATTGCTCTTCGATTCGAAAAAACCATTTGCGTGAAATACAAAACCATCCTTGCCATAACAAAAACATCTGCGTTCAGAGACAGGCGAAGACGTCGCCGGTCGGCTGCAGTGCAAGGAGGTGTTCTGGTGGGAGGGCATCCAGCTGGCGCCCCCGCGGCCGACCCTGGGGCTCCTGGGGAAGTTGTACACCAGTGACACCAAGTTTAACCGTGAGACTTTCTGATTAGCCTTCACATACTGACGTCCCGGAGAAAAGTTCCGAAACTTGCGAAATTAACCACAAGGAAACAAGTCACATTATTATATTTGAATTTAGAAAATGCATTTTTTTTTGCAATAATTATACTAATATTTCCGAGTACTTATTATTCGCTGTTTTGGAAGAAACTTTTCTCAACTCGTACATCAGTAATAGTTGAGCGCTGTTTTTTAATAAGAAGTTTGAATCACGTTATATGTATGTATACATATAATTTTTTTAATATGAATAGTCATTTATTAAAGAAATAGCTAATAACAATGTATATAAAATAATAGTAAAAATTCACATCTCCGCAATGCACGGTCAGGCAGGTGACAGTTTAGTTAGAGCTGGGAATGCCTGCTCCGTCGTCGTCGAACCCCAATAGTTTCGCTGCATACATATAATGGCGTTGAGCTTCTTTATGTTCTGTATTCGAACAAAGAACAAAACAAGACAGCAGTAGCAGCTCTCAACTTAGGAAATGAGGACTATCGCGTCTGAAAGTTCCGCTGGAGGCGCTAGTGTAGACGAAGGTCTTCAAAATGTCAAATTCCATTAGTAATTAAGTGGGATTTGCGGAATTATTTCTAATTTAACAATGTTGTGTATATTTTGCCATGATATGAATTATTACAAATTTAGGAGTCGAGTTACGCGAGTCATTGAATATTTTAAAAGCGGAACTAAGAAAATCCTCCTTATTTCCAAATAAAGCGGATCTGCGCAACACTGCGGCTGCGTTGATATTTTTTTTACAGTACGGTCTATTGTATTAAATATTATTCAAGCATAAATTTGATTTTCAAAAACGTAATTAAAAAAAATTACAGCTCTATTTCAGAACCTCCGTCTACAGTGGCGCCAACTGGTGAGTAAAAAACGGTAGCCCTCATTGTACAGTCCGCAGCAGAAGTATATAGCTAAGCGGCTGAGGTGTTCAAACTTCAAAAGCTTAAACTGCAAAAGCTTGACACGACTTTATTGTCAAGAGAATAAAAGCGCATGAGAATAATCGTTTGAGCTCAAGATGGCTGCGGCGTTTTTAGTATAGTTTTTTTGTTAATTTACGTAGTTCAGTGTGTAATATTAAAAGCCATAAAAAAAGAGCGTGTGAAGGTCATTTAGAACACCTCACTCGTTAAGCTACTTCTGTTGCTGACTGGTATACATACCTACTACAAAATTATAAAATAGAAGAAAATGTAAAATTGACCGCCACGAAACTAAAACTGTCTAGGAAAACTACCGCTGTACCTACATACGCTTTGCCCCATATATTTGTCGATAGAAAGTAATTTGCAAAAAAAACATAGCGACTTTTGACTGTACATATGCGCCCACTTACCAAAATTTGCCGCAATTTACCGACCCCAGGCCTAGTGTAAACAGACGAGCGTACCGAACCGCAGACCGATACGGACGGTGCTATATGTAAGTGATATTACTATCATCGGAAGGGCCCGTGTTCGGTACGCTCGTCTGCTAGCACTATTACGTAGACAACACTCGATGTGGCACCACAAAACTGCTGGTACGGTAGGCCCGCGGATCGGATAATGTGAGCACGCTCTCAAGCGTCCACTTACAGGTGACCATTAACTGTCATT
Source organism: Pammene aurita (assembly GCA_947086415.1). Taxonomy (NCBI): domain Eukaryota; kingdom Metazoa; phylum Arthropoda; class Insecta; order Lepidoptera; family Tortricidae; genus Pammene; species Pammene aurita. The sequence continues at coordinate 3,156,966 of OX352307.1, forward strand.
TCAATTTGCATGCAGACGATTGAACTAAAATACTGGCGTGGTATACATATATGAATTACCGGCAATGAGGGTTCCCGCGATCGAGATTTTCACTAGATGGCAGCACCGTGGCGAGAGGTCTAGCTGTCATAATCCACCAATCATGTTTAATCATATTTTTTTTATTGGTGGATTTTGACAGCTGCTGTCAAAAAGACCTCTCGCCACGGTGCTGCCAACTAATGAAACACTCGATCGCGGAAACTCATTTATCGGTTTACCCGTAATTTCTATATACTTTTACCAATTTGCATACTCTTGCCTTGATTTAGGGATATCACACACTTGAGCTGAATGTTTTGTAATTTTCCTGAAATTGTCTGAAGTGTTTGATGCACCTTAACTTATAGTTATTAACCACTGTACATACTAAAAGACACCCATTAACTAAGCATTCGTAGTTAGGTACGTACAGTCCGTGCACGAGCTCCGTAATAATTTAAAACAAAAAAGAACCGACTTCACTTAGCCTCCACCTTTCCAAAAGGAATGCACGAGCTACTGTAAAAAATATTTAAATCACTATAGGTGTGCCAATAAAATTTGAAGAGTTCTCTCGATTTCTCCAGGATCCCATCATCAGATCCTGACCTGGTTACAATGGGACCAACTGTGAAGTGTACTCTTTCAAACAAAAAAAGAATTATCCAAATCGGTCCAGCCGTCTTCGAATAATTGGTGAACATACCTACGTAAAAAAAAAGGGGAAAAACAAAGATTTCGACGAATTGATAACCTCCTTCTTCGAAATCTTGAAGTCCGTTGAAAACTGACTTGACTGGTTAGTACCTACTAATTACCGTATTCCTCGGAGCTCGCGCACAGAGTGTAGGAGGTATAGATTGATCCATGATAGCTGGCGCAAGATTTGTATCGAACTGTCAACAATTTCATAAACATGATTGGCACCCAGGCGCGGATCCAGGATTTCGTTCAGGGCGGGCACTTTCCTTCACAAAAAGTCTCGCGGTCCGCACCTATGGGCCCCGTAGTATACGAGGTTTGCGTTTCAGGGGCGGGGGGGGGGGCAATTGCCCCTGTTGCCCCCCCCCCCCTGTATCCGCGCCTGTTGGCACCAGCTCTTGTGAATTTACCTATACACAGTACCTACGAATGGTCAGTTATTGTGTTGACACGATAGCGTCAGCCCGGCCGGGCTCGCCGGCGCTGGCGGCGCGCGCGTCGGCCACGTCGGTGGCACCTGCTCCCGCTGCGGTGACGGACAAAAAGAGGCCGGTTAAGGATGACACGCCGAAGAAGGTAAGATTGAGGTTCTGTGGCCTGTGTGCGCACGGAAAATTGCCAAAATTCAGAATTTTGGCAAAAAAAAAATCACCTCTTTACCATCTCATTTGGGAAAAACAAATCTGTTGAGAAATGAATATTCCCCCTTATTATTCTTGGGAATTTTTCGAGAACTCCATTGTTTAGCTATGATATTACTAATAAGAACCTAGTAAGAACAGAAGTAGCTAAGCTAAGTAAATGATAAGTTTAAGTGTGCTGACAGCTTGTTGGCAAAAACTTGGCAAAAGATTATTTCGAGTTTAATTATTTTTGCGTAACTGCTTTTGCTGCTGACCTAGACTAGGCTGTGGTAGACTAAGAGCCGGTTGCACCAAACGCAGACGGTCATGGTTAAAAAAATCTTGTATGAAAAGTTTGACAGTTTCCTATGGGATGACAGCTCCGTCGCCATATTTAACGTTGATGAGTCGTTAGTTGTGCGTGGTGCAACTCACCCTAAGACGCCTAAACTCTGTACCTGTATTGTATTAGTAGTAGGTATTTGTCTCTCTCGGCTGTAGTGTTTAGGTAGTATTACATAAGTTTAAATAGATTTAGTAATTTTAAAAGCACTTTCTATAAAGTAGGCAGGTAGGTAGGGTAGGTTGTGTATAGCTTTATGTTTCTAGTACTTCACTGTTAACCTACTACATTATAGAGAGAACACGTAGCCGGTAAACTATTACCAGTTACACAAATAGCTAAAACAGTAGACTAGAGTAAGCTTACTACAGTGAAAGTTTTAGAGGGCTTTCATGAGCATCAGATATTTAGTCACATTTAAAATTTAGGGACAGCGCGCATTGCTACTTCTTGTAGCGACACAGTCGCGATGCAGTAGCAAAACGGTCGCGATACAGTCCCTTGCCATATGCGACATATGACAAGCGACTGTATGGCTACAAAAGCGACTGTATGGCTATGGCTACACAAAGTAGCAACGCGCGATCTCCCTTAGATAGGTAGGTATTTTCAGTAGTTAACATTAAGTAGCTAAGAATAGGTACCTATACCTATAGACCAAACCAAAATCGATCTTGTTAAATAAATGTAGATACCAAACAAACTAACTAATTGTAGCCGTAAACGCATTTAAAGGAGTAACATGAATCATTACAATTACATGACTACGTTTTAACAATAATAATTAATGAATGCTTTAAACAAAGAAAGGCACCCCCGGCGGCGGCGATTCTCCGGGCTGCGAGCAAAGCACCTCGTCGGACGAAAGCGAGCAGAGCAGCGACTCTGGCAGGAGCGACGAAGATGCCCCACGGAGGCAGCCTAGGCCGCAACCCCCGCCCGCCAGAGCTAGGTGAGACTACCATCCAGTAGCGAGCACCTCAGACGAGAGCGAGCAGAGCAGCGACTCTGGCAGGAGCGACGAGGATGCCCCACGGAGGCAACCGAGGCCGCAGCCCTCGCCCGCGAGAGCTAGGTGAGACTACCATCCAGTAGCAAGCACCTCAGACGAGAGCGAGCAGAGCAGTGACTCTGGTAGGAGCGACGAGGATGCCCCACGGAGGCAACCGAGGCCGCATCCCTCGCCCGCCAGAGCTAGGTGAGACTACCATCCAGTAGCGAGCACCTCAGACGAGAGCGAGCAGAGCAGCGACTCTGGCAGGAGCGACGAGGATGCCCCAAGGAGGCAACCGAGCCACAGCCCCCGCCCGCCAGAGCTAGGTGAGACTACCATCCAGTAGCGAGCACCTCAGACGAGAGCGAGCAGAGCAGCGACTCTGGCAGGAGCGACGAGGATGCCCCAAGGAGGCAACCGAGGCCACAGCCCCCGCCCGCCAGAGCTAGGTGAGACTACCATCCAGTAGCGAGCACCTCAGACGGGAGCGAGCAGAGCAGCGACTCTGGCAGGAGCGACGAGGATGCCCCAAGGAGGCAACCGAGGCCACAGCCCCCGCCCGCCAGAGCTAGGTGAGACTACCATCCAGTAGCGAGCACCTCAGACGAGAGCGAGCAGAGCAGCGACTCTGGCAGGAGCGACGAGGATGCCCCACGGAGGCAACCGAGGCCGCAGCCCTCGCCCGCGAGAGCTAGGTGAGACTACCATCCAGTAGCAAGCACCTCAGACGAGAGCGAGCAGAGCAGTGACTCTGGTAGGAGCGACGAGGATGCCCCACGGAGGCAACCGAGGCCGCAGCCCTCGCCCGCCAGAGCTAGGTGAGACTACCATCCAGTAGCGAGCACCTCAGACGAGAGCGAGCAGAGCAGCGACTCTGGCAGGAGCGACGAGGATGCCCCAAGGAGGCAACCGAGCCACAGCCCCCGCCCGCCAGAGCTAGGTGAGACTACCATCCAGTAGCGAGCACCTCAGACGAGAGCGAGCAGAGCAGCGACTCTGGCAGGAGCGACGAGGATGCCCCAAGGAGGCAACCGAGGCCACAGCCCCCGCCCGCCAGAGCTAGGTGAGACTACCATCCAGTAGCGAGCACCTCAGACGGGAGCGAGCAGAGCAGCGACTCTGGCAGGAGCGACGAGGATGCCCCAAGGAGGCAACCGAGGCCACAGCCCCCGCCCGCCAGAGCTAGGTGAGACTACCATCCAGTAGCGAGCACCTCAGACGGGAGCGAGCAGAGCAGCGACTCTGGCAGGAGCGACGAGGATGCCCCAAGGAGGCAACCGAGGCCACAGCCCCCGCCCGCCAGAGCTAGGTGAGACTACCATCCAGTAGCGAGCACCTCAGACGAGAGCGAGCAGAGCAGCGACTCTGGCAGGAGCGACGAGGATACCCCACGGAGGCAGCCGAGGCCGCAGCCCCCGCTCGCCAGAGCTAGGTGAGACTACACCAGACCAAACTTCATCTACCAGACTAGTAACTTAAAAATTGTGACTACAAAATAAAGTTTTGTTATTTATACGTAAACTGTGTGTTGTTATAAGTATATCTAATCAAATAAACTTGATTAACTCCTTACCGAATTAGGGTATTGATAGTTCGATTATCCTTTTTTGCAGCGCACAGTGAGCGATATGACACCTTTATGACTTAAACTAATCTATCATCTTTCTAGCAGCCGCCGCACCCGGGTGATAGGGCGGCAGTGGGTGACGTCACTCTCAGCTCGAAGCAACCAAGACGGCCAGCGGCGCTTCGAAGAGCGAGCGGGCCGGCAGATGCGGACTGCACTCGCTCGAAGAGGGAATACCACGACAGGGAAACCGAAGGCACCACCAGGTGAGTGTCAAGGTGTCATAGGCAGGACAGTCGCAACACTCGCATCAAGACGGGCAACGGTGTTTTGAGGAGCGCGCGGGACGGCAGATTCGTACAGCACTCGCTCGAAGAGGGAATCTCTTCTTCTTTCTTGTTCCCTCGCTGCTGAGGATTGCTTCCATAAAATGCGGTCATAGACCAAGTGGACTGCACGGTTCAGGCTGCCGCCAGCCGACCTTTTTGCGGCGTTCGACCATCTCATCCGTGCCCCACCGCGAGCACGTTTGCCATTCATACGGCCCAGACCGACGTGTTTCTCAACCTCATGTGTACTAGACCGCATAATATGGCCGAAGAACCTAAGGGCACGCTCATGGCATATTATGGAAAGTCGTGTGGGAATATTGAGCTCTCTTAAGATGGAGATGTTAGTTCTTCTAGCTGTCCAGGGTATACGCAGCAGTCTTCGCGAATACCACGACAGGCAAACCGAAGGCACCACCAGGTAGTGTCAATGTGTCATAGGCAGGACAGTCACAAACAAGACGGGCAACGGTTTTTTTGAGGAGCGCGCGGGACGGCAGGTGCGTACAGCACTCGCTCGAAGAGGGAATACCACGACAGGGAAATCGAAGATGCCACTGGATGGGTGCCATAGCCGGCATAGTCACAACACAACTAAGACGGGCAGCGGCGTTTCAAAGTGCGCGCGGGGCGGCAGAGTGTACAGCACTCGCTCCAAGAGGCTCACGCCACCAGGTGGGTGTCACAGACAGGAATGTCACAATTAGCATTCAGGACAACTAGGTTGGTACAACAACAAAGGTACCACTGATGCCGTCGCACTCTGGCGATATAAATAAGTACTCTGTGTCGTGCTGGCTTTCAATGAATGTCCAACATTTTTCACCACGTATTGTATCAAACTCTTTTTTTGCGGCGATTAAGTAGGTATTGTTTCTTTCCGATACACGACCAATAAAACCAAATTGATAATAGATATTGAATGTCCAGGCGGCGTGTACGCGCGCCTGGAGGCGGAGCGGCGCGAGCGGCCCGGCGCCGGCGCGCGCGCCCGCCCCGCCGCCGCGGGCTCCGCGCGCGCCCGCGGGCCGCCGCCCCCGCGGTACAACTACAAGTGAACAATATATGTATATACTGCCGACTTCACTACACTTTTGTTTCATTTATTTTGACGGCGCTGAGCGAAATTCATCTATCGCGCGCGCGGCCGTAATACCTCGGGCAGGCCCGTATTCGGACTGTTGGTTTGGGGGGGACATTCATTAAAACATCGAGATTTCGGGGGGGGGGGGGGGGGGAGAAGCCCTGGATACGTCTCTGGCCTCGGGCGAGGCACGTCTTCGCTGCCTTCGCACGGCAATTTCCTCGCGGGGCGCCACGATCGGCGGAAAAATCTGCCTTTTTGTCTATGCTAGCTGAATTCCGTTCAAGTACTTATATGTAGCGCCGAAGTCGTTTCCTGCCCCACATCCCACTAGGTTTGCTAATATATGGCCGAAAATTGTACGACAAATTATGACTTCCCCAACTATTTTTCCGATAATCATCAGATGGCATATCTTTTCACATATTTTTATTTGGCATAATAATCTAACACAATCAAAATACGACAAAACTCGAAATCCGCCGGACAGTTTTGAAATTTGGTGTGTATGTTTATTAGAGATTCGTATATTAAACTAGATGCCTATAAATAAAACTAAAATTAATAACTAACAAACTATTACTAAATAATTTTAAAATATATCTAAAATATTTATATATACAGGGTGATTCATGAGACGTGAGCAGAAACAATCCTACACAATAAAACCAAATTGATAATAGAATGAATCGGCCGCCATCATGTTTAAGTGAAACAATAACGCCGTTCAATTTTTTTTACCTTTTTGTTTCGTAGAAATTTTGTTCTCTATAATCATGGTCACCCTGCATAAGCAAATCAATAAAGCTAAAACCTCTTTAACAATCATGACAGCACTTTGATTATGAAAAAAATAATTGTCAAATTAAGTAAGATACGATGTTTCCAAAGTAACCAGACATCAATTTGACACATATCACAGAAAAACAAGAGAATATTCTAACATCAGTACTTGACGGAGTATTCTAATTGAAGAGTGACCATGCGTGTCGTAAATAATTTTAAACTTTTTATTTTTACTTAAAATAATTTTTTTGCGCTTATCACACTAATACTGATATCAAACAATAGCTTATTATTAACTGAATTCGTAGTGTTAAGCCTGCTCACGTCTCATGAATCAGCCTGTATATATATCCACACTTATATATCTAATAAAAACAATATGTCGGCCGCAAGAAATCACCAAATAGGTATGAAATCATGTTTTTTCCTTGGTGCCTAAACTATTGCGCGGATTTCAATGAAAGATACACCAGGAGGTCTGTAATCAAAACACCAGTGCCATGCAATGCAAATTTTCTAAAATGTATGAAGGATAAATCACTAAGACTGAATAATTTGATGATAAAACCCTATTTTTGCTCTTAATTAGAGGTCAATCAATAGGCAGCAATGAAACTCGACACCTATATTCTCTGGGATCCTAGTATGCATGTCTGAAACTAAGAGCTTCGAGGACCACCAGAGTCGGTTGCCAATTTAGGGTTTGCGATCCGGATACCCGCTCACTTTCGAATCCGGATCCTACGTCTCAGGATCCGGATATTACGGATACTACGGATCCATTCAATTATTGTCACTAAAATTATTCACTCATAACTAGTTATGCTCATATTTTGTTTTCGATTACTATATATTACTCTACAGTCTACATTGTGTGAATATACCTTATATACCCCATATAAAATAAATTGAACACGTAATTTCTGATAAATAACTATTACTATCTATACATATAATAAAGCTGAAGAGGGTCGAAAGTCTGTACATGGAAGATAATCGAAAAAAAGTTGGCTGGGGATACTTAGAATCGATAACAGAACACGTTACAACAATTTTTAGAATTTTTGTCTGTTTATGTTTGTCTGTTTATTTGACCGCGCATCACGTGAAAACGGCTGAATGGATTTTGATGAAATTTTCTATAGAGATAGTTTGAGTCCAGGGAAAGGATAATATATAGTTTTAATCCCGAAAATCAACCCTGGTGGGGGTGAAAATGGGGTTAAAAGTTTGTATGAAGAATTTTTAACCGCTGAAACGATTTAAATAGAAATGAGTATGGAGATAATTTGAGTCTCGAGAAACGTCATAGGATAGTTTTCAAATCCTTGTGGGGGTGAAAAGGGGGTTGGAATTTGGTATGAGGAATTTTTTACCGCTGAACTGATTTAGATGAAAATTGGTATAGAGATAGTATGGGTCTCGAGAAAGGACAAAGGATAGTTTCTGCAGTAAAACACTTCTATAAAGGCATTAACACGTTTAATTTTGAAGATAAAGTAAATTATTTAAAATAAGCAACAATAATCAGAATATTTAAAATTAGCACTTCACATAAAAATGACGATAACGGTATCTATATAAAGATATTTCGCATTCAATAACTTCCTTAGTGGTTAGAATGTTATTAAATTACAATAATCAAAATATTTAAAATTAGCACTTCACATAAAAATGACGATAACTGTATCTATATAAGGATATTTCACAATCAATAGTTACCTTAGTATCGTAAACTTTTTTTTTTTTTTTAATTGCATTAACACGTTTAATTTTGAAGATAAAGTAAATTATTTAAAATTAGCAACAATAATCAGAATATTTAAAATTAGCACTTCACATAAAAATGACGATAACGGTATCTATATAAAGATATTTCGCATTCAATAACTTCCTTAGTGGTTAGAATGTAATTAAATTACAATAATCAGAATATTTAAAACTAGCACTTCACATAAAAATGACGATAACGGTATCTATATAAAGATATTTCACATTCAATAACTTCCTTAGTGGTTAGAATGTAATTAAATTACAATAATCAGAATATTTAATATTAGCACTTCACATAAAAATGACGATAACTGTATCTATATAAGGATATTTCACATTCAATAGTTACCCTAGTATCGTAACCTTTCCGCACAAAAGGAAAATAAAAAGGATGGAGTACTAGCAAAACTGGTAAGTACAAATAAAGACTCGGCTGGTAATTTGGCTGCAGAAAAATAATGGATTAATGAGGCGGGTGATATGGATGGTGACAGATGATTCGCTGGCTGAACGTAGCCTAAATTAAAGAGCCAGGTCTTTGTACGCCCGTCAAACGAGGCAATTAGAATTTTGGGAATATTTTAGCAAAACAACAAAAAAAAGCTATTATGGCACAAAAACACTGGATACAAAAAAAAGGAATCGGATTTATAACGTTTTTAAAAAAATGTAAATAATATGATATTCTCGAAAGACAGGATGGCTTAAACTGTAGTTGAATTTGAATAGAGTTCGTGGGCAAGCGTCCCCTTTGGTTTAGGCGGACCCAACAGCTCGCTGAACTCTCTTTCTCACTTGGAGAGCCCGCTGGATGCGGGCTCTAATTCTCCGACGACGGTGAAGAATCACGCGGAACACGCGGCGGTTGCAGACCGTCTCGCCGGTCCGGCACCCACAAGCGCCTTCCGGAGTCCTTCCGGCTCAGGCGGTCCCACTGGTGGCCTTTTTGTCCGGCAACGTATTTGGTTTTTAAAAAGAATTTGTATTTAATTCAATAATGTATTAGCACTTGCTATATAATGTTTGAACGCAAAGATCTAGAGAAATAGATCGCACTTCAACACGTTGCAACTAAGCAAATTATAGGAAAACCCTCAAGACTAAACCAGAATATGTTTTTTCTTTAAAAATCCTCTCGTCCATCTGACACACTTCATCAAAATCAACTTTTCCCTTTTTTGACAATCTGGAATACCTCAAAAATTCATATTCAAAATTAGCGCGAATATTATCTCAATTTATAACTGCCAGTCGTGTATCTCAAAATGCGGACTGACATAAGCGCCATCTATCTGCAATGCCGTGAATCACAATGTACGCTTTTTTATATATCAACCGCAACCTAGCCTTAGACCTCCGTTAGACACAGAAGTTTTAAAGAAAGTCGACAGATGTCGTACGATAAACGTAGCGTCATGCTACATTTCATCTTCAAAAAAGCCCCCCCCCCCCCCCCCCCACCTTAAATTAGAACCGTAGTCCAAAAAATTTGAAAAAAATAATGGAAGTGAAGCCTGAAAGGTACTTTCAATCTATCTATACGTATAATAAAGCTGAAGAGGGTCGAACGTCTGTTCATGGAATATATATGAAAGAAAGTTGGCTGGGGATACTTAGAATCGATAACAGAAAACGTTCCGACAATTTTTAGAATTTTTGTCGTTTTATCTGTTTATCTAGGAAATTATCCCTTAAGCGGATGCAAAAGGGGTGGAAGTTTACATGGGGAAGAAACAACCAATAACCGCTGTACGTATTTAGATGAAATTTGGTATTGAAATAATTTGTAATTTTTTGGTCAAGGTGTTTATATTTATAACATGTTACCCGTCGATGCTTTAAAGTTACCTTTACCCGCTCTTAAGAAATATTTGAAAATGTCATGAATGTCAAAGGGTTATTGCAGGTTCGAGGACTATATATGACGGACAAAGTTGCATGGCCCAAACCAAAAAACTACTACAAAATTATCTAACATTTATAGGACACCGTTTAGGTAGGAAAACATATCAAACGTTTTGTGAAGCAGTCAGATTAGGGTTTATTTTTCTTTATAATTAAACAATAGGTACATTATCTGTCTCTCAAGCTGTTCTGATATGTCTTCTTGAAGAACTACGCATTATTTTGTATCTTTAAGATCTAATACTTAATGTATTACTGTTGTGAAAAAAATAAGTCCCGTCGAGTTTCTTTTTGGTCATAATACTTCTTGGGCCAGAGGTGTAGGGTTAGAACCGGTGGTAGTTTTGGAACGAAGTTCCTTCTCGGACGGTTCGCGGATGGCTAGGCGAAAAAAAGTCACGTGACCGTCACGAAAATGCGTCACGTCACGAAAACGCGACACCCATACGATTGAGAAACATGTAAAATGGAATGAAATTAAAAATATATAAAATAGAATAAAGTGAAGTGTAGTGAAAAGTGAAAGTGAGAAGTGACAAAGAGAAAAAAGTCGAGAACCTAAAATTAAAAAAAAGTCAAAAATGTCGAAAATGTCAAAATGGCTAAATTTCAAAAAAATCAAAAACTTCAAAAAATTCCAAAATTACCAAAATTACCAATATTTCCAAAATTTCAAAAATATACAAAAAAAATTAAAATCACAAAATTTACGAAAAAGCCAAACATTAAATAAAATTAAATAACATAACTTCGTTCCAATCGAGTGTTCCACGACACTCACGTATTTTAGTTTTCTCTGACGTTCATTAGTGCATTGTAATGTGCTTACATTGAAGAATAAATATCTTGATCTACACCATAGTTTCAATGGATTTTCAATATGTGTGTAGGTAAAGCAGTGTATGCTTCTGTACATAATTAGGCCTTATTACGTATCAGTTACATAAACTACTATTTATCTCTTTTTAGGGTTTCGTAGTCAACTAGGAACCCTTATAGTTTCGTCATGTCCGTCCGTCTGTCCGCGGTCTAGCTCAGTTACCGTTCGCACTAGAAAGCTGAAATTTGGTGAGGCCTGATAAGATCTTTCAATAAAAACTATATTGAATAAAATCGGTTCAGCCGTTTTTGAATTATCAGTCAAAAACGCATAGTGAAAGGAAGTGCCGAATAGTAAAATGACGTAAGCGCCGCCAAATACGAGGGTTGCTACTTATATATCCGGAAACAAAAAAACAAACAAACGTACACGGCTGAAAATGGTTTTATTGTTTTTCAAAGTATTCCCCTTGATGATCTATGCACTTTTGCATTCGCGTGAACCAATTTTTAAAGCACTTCTGCCACTCCGCCTGAGGTACCTGCATAACGTGTTGTTTGAATGCGTCGACAGCATCTTCAGCGGTCGAAAATCGTTGACCGCGTAATTTATTCTTTATATTTGGAAATAAATAAAAATCGTTGGGTGCCAAGTCAGGGCTGTACGGCGGATGACCCGTTAATTCCACATTTTGACCCTCCAAAAATAGAGTTGTTTCGCGTGACGTATGACAGCTGGCATTGTCATGATGAAGAATGATTCTTCGTCGCTGGTTAGTTTTACGAATTTGTTCAAATACTTCCGGTAAGCAAATGGTCGTATACCACTCTGAATTAACCGTTCTACGGTTTTCTAGTGGCACTGTAGCTACATGGCCATTAATACCGAAGAAGCAGGCCACCATTTGTTTCAATGTACTTTTTGCACGAGTAACTTTCGTAGGGTTCGGCTCATTTTGAAACACCCATACCGTTGATTGTTGCTTCGTTTCGGGATCGTATGCATAGATCCAGGATTCGTCACCTGTATAGATGTTATAAACGGCTTTTGAGTCACCACGGTTATATTTTTTTAACATTTTATTGCACCATTCGACGCGAGCATCTTTTTGCTCTTTTGTTATGTTGTGGGGTATCCAACGCAAAACAAATTTTTTTTACAGCCAAATAATTATGTAATATGCTATTAATGCTGGTCATAGAAATACCCAGAGTCGCCTCTATCTCGCGGTACGTAACATGTCGGTCGTCCATTATAAGTTTTCGCACAGCCTCGATATTTTGTTGTACAACGACCGATTTCGGGCGACCTGCCTTAACTTCGTCCGTAAGCATACTACGTCCACGATTGAACTCACTAAACCAGTGATACACAGTAGTTTTAGATGGGGCTTCATCACCAAAAGTTGAAGTTAGTTGATCTATGCACTGTTGTTGCGTTAAACCACGCCGAAAATCATAATAAATCATAGCACGAATATTTTCACGAGTGAGTTCCATTCTTGCTGCGAGATGACATTTAAAACCCGTCAAAAACAAAACACGAGCGTTAATAAGAAAGAAAAAATATACCGGCCAGTACTTAAAAAAGTTCAAATTTTACCATGGAGGTCAAATATGCTATTTAAGAAGATTGTAATCCCGGTTTCCGGATATATAAATAGCAGCCTATGTATCCCTTACTAAACGACCTTTTGAACGGATGTTTTGTAACAGGGCGGCTTCTACGAAACTACACTGAGCATCGCCCCGACATGCTCTTGGCCGGTTTTTTTGCATTGTTATCCTGGAAATCACCCCTTAAGGATTACTAATTCCAATTCAAGATAATCCCCAGCCAGGTTATACGTAGTATATAAAAATTCAACGTCTAAAGGTGGGGGGGGGGGGTAGCCACTACACTCGATGGAGTTAAATTTGCGGACCCCCGTCCCCGTCCACGTGCACCTCAAATAGAAATAAAATCATTTCTGCATTTGCGACCCCCCCCCCCCCCCCCCCAATTTCATTTGCGCCTGTTCTTACCTTTCATGCTTAGACTGATTTGACGGGAGGATCGATTTGGATGATATTTGCCGTGTACATGAACGTGTAAATACAAAAGTACACCTACTACTCTCTATGTCGTTTAAATCATGCAAAAAAAAATATGATAAAAAAAGTATTCATTTTTGAGTGTAGTTTCATTTAGTGGTAATCGTAAAATATTTAATAGGACTACTGTCCTCTAGCGTATCCATCTGTCAACTTTACTTCAAGTTCCGCCTCCAGGGTAGCGGGAGAGAAATTAGGGGTGAATTAGCCGCTTACTGACACAGACCGAATTCCACGCGGGCGGAGCCGCGGGCACAGCTAGTTGCTACATATTAGAGTTTGAGAGTTCATTTGCTTGGAAGAGTTAGCGTGGTTTCTCTTCATCAATGTATTTATCATATGTTAATGTTCCTTTTAAAGACTGATTTACAAAGTTGATTTTAAATAGGTATACTTTAACTCGACTCGACTGATTTATGATTAAGATTATCCTAGAAATTCTATCTAGGTAGCCTTTACTAGCTATTAGTAAACAATTAATATTGACATTATTATATCTACTAATACTATACACAAAGTATGTTTGTTTGAATTTTTTTATTGAATGTTGATTAATATGCATATACATTTACAATTACATATACATGTACATTTACATATACATGTACCACACACATCTAGACACACGGCAGTGTGTCCGCCAAGTTCGAGCAAAAAAAAGCGACACACCGGCCGTGGGTTATATTACACGAACCATTTCGGGCCAATTTCGACCACCCTATAACTCAAAACATATTTTATCTACGCATATGAAATTTCGAGTGTCTGTTGACATCCCCTTAATTGTCTAGAATACAAAATTTCATTATTCTACCTATAGCAGTTCTTGAGATATTGACGTCAGAAAATCGCTATTTTTACTATACACTCACTCACTGACTCACTCACTGACTCATCAAAAACCTAGACCACTTCCAATGGTCGTACTGACTTGAAATTTGGCATGGAGATAGGTCTTAAGGTCAAAGTAAAGGGAAAAATCTGAAAACGGCCAAGTGTGAGTCAGTTTTAAAAATAGCGAAGGTGTAACTTTGTTCTACTATGAAGTCATAATGAACAAAATGGGTATATCTTCCAATGGTCGTACCGAACTGAAATTTGGCTCGAAGGTTTGTCTTTAGGTCGAAATAAAGTAAAAATCTGAAAACGGCCAAGTGTGAGTCAGTTTCGAAAACAACGAATGTGTAATTTTGTTCTACTATAAGTAGGTATGGAGTGGAAATGAGATAAGACTTATTTAAATTTAGATACATACCAATTTAAGACAATACATGTTTGTCTTAAAGACAAGAACAATAAAATTGTTCACCACTCTGTGTGTGTCTGTTGCGGGAACCGAACCCACGATTTACGAAGTGCAAAGCAGGTCACTAGGTACCAGTGTTGGCCGATAATTTCAATTAGAATTGAAAATTGATCAATAAGATTGAAGATTAATTCCGTAACTAATCAATTACACTAACATCAATTTTTACTATTGTTAGTTCGCATTGATTTTGTGACGTCGTCAATTACACTAACCGTCAATTAGAATTAACCTATTAGTTACACTAACGTCTCGAAAATTTAATAAGAATTACAGTTAATTAGATTAACGTTAGTGTAACTAAATTAATCCTTGTCTTACACTAATAATTAATTTTAAAACTGCATCTCGGGTTCGGAAGTCGGGACCAATATCACAAGATGGAGCTCATGCTGGACCCTAGGGCTACCTACTGGATCTCTGGTTTGGCGCATCATCGACTCATGCTGTTTGGGCTCATTCGACTTGTACTGATGAGCAGATGGTACCGGTATCAAAATCTGGAGCTCATACTGGACCCTGGGGATCCCTACTGGATCTCGGGTTTGGCGCATCATAGACTCATGCTGTTTGGGCTCATTCGACTTGTACTGATGAGCAGATGGTACCGGTATCAAAATCTGGAGCTCATGCTGGACCCTGGGGATCCCTACTGGATCTCGGGTTTGGCGCATCATAGACTCTTGCTGTTTGGGCTCATTCGACTTGTACAGATGAGCAGATGGTACCGGTATCAAAATCTGGAGCTCATGCTGGACCCTGGGGATCCCTACTGGATCTCGGGTTTGGCGCATCATAGACTCATGCTGTTTGGGCTCATTCGACTTGTACTGATGAGCAGATGGTACCGGTATCAAAATCTGGAGCTTCATTTTACTTTTACTTTCTTTGTGTGAAAGTCAAAGTCAAAGTCAAATTCAAAGTCAAAGTCAAAGTCAAAGTGAAAGTCAAAGTCAAAGTGAAAGTGAAAGTCAAAGTCAAAGTGAAAGTCAAAGGTAAAAGTCAAAGTGAAAGTCAAAGTGAAAGTCAAATGAAAGTCAAAGTCAAAGTGAAAGTCAAAGTGAAAGTCAAAGTGAAAGTCAAAGTGAATGTCAAAGTGAAAGTGAAAGTCAAAGTGGAAGTGAAAGTCAAATTGAAAGTCAAAGTGAAAGTCAAAGTAAAAGTCAAAGTGAAAGTGAAAGTAAAAGTGAAAGTTAAAGAAAGTGAAAGTTAAAGAAAGTGAAAGTAAAAGTAAAAGTCAAGGTCAAGGTCAAGGTAAAAGTAAAAGTAATCAAAACCTCGTAGCTTAACCTAAATTCGCGTTTAGTTAGGTAAATTATTAATGTCAATTACCAATTCAATCTACACTAAAAATTAAATTAATGTTTAATTTTTTGAGAAAGACTAAAAATTAAATATCTTCAATTATTAGTTATTCGCAAAGGATTAACACGTTAGTTACAATTAATTTTAATTCTAATTGAAATCAATTTGCACTAAACTATTAGTGTTCAATCTGCTAGGTACACTAGGTGCGCTAAATCAGTCAAACAAAAATGAAAAGACTATTTTTTCTCGTATAGTCTAAATAATTTCTAATTTTACAACTAATAAAATCGCAGATTCAAGAACATGGAAATCATATATACTCTAAGATGGAATTATATATACTACTGCCCATCTCACCCTCCGATACGCCACGGGATGAGATGGGATGGTGCACTTCTAGGGCTACATAATAGGCCACCAATTATAATACCTACTAGTAGGTAGGTATTACCAAGTTATTAATTATCTATGTAGGTAGCGTACTTACAAACAGTCTAAAGTACGTTATTGATGTATGTAATTATATGTAAGTAGGTACGTTTTATAGGTGTAGGGAGCCAGTTTATTTGTAAAAATCACCTATAAATAAATAGTAAAATAGGATTTATCATAGATTATAGGTACTCGCGATGCCCGATCGATCCCGAAATCCCGATATATGTATGTATAGTGATACTAGATAAAAATTCCGTTTCCCGCCTCGCGCACCCTCCGTCGCTGCCTACACTCGTCCGCCGCGCTCGCGCCGTCCGTGATAAAAAAATAATAAAGAACCTACACCTAACAAAAATAAATGAAATCCCATCAAAAACATAAATGTGAAAGGCTGCCAAGTTCGATACTATGGGAATGCTTCGCCTATAAAAGAAGTGAGATCTGAATAAGTACCAAGTTCCATAAAAATACCTCAAATCATAAATAGTTATAGGAATGCACACTTGATTTCCAGCAGTTTTTAAGGTACATTTTGAATAAGTATCTTACATAGAAATACCTAAAATTATAATAGTCAGAGAAACGCACACCGGTTTTTTTAGCAGTTTCCTGATAACATTTATTATTTTCAGTACTTTTTAATGATGTAACTTGGCAAGTGAATCTCTAGAACCAGCGGTTTGGGCTGTGCGTTGATATGTTGTCAGTCAGTCAATCAGTCAGTCAGTCAGTCAGTTTCTTCTTTTATATATTTAGATAAAGACCAGAGTTTACCGAGTGTTTATATCATATAATTGTATTATTTGTGATGACATTGATAATTTTTTCTATATTGATTTTAGAAAAAGTAATAAATCCCATTGAACCAATGATTTTCATCGTTTAATTAACGGAATCGTTTACCGTAACGTCAGAATTTAAGATTTTATTTTTCGGGTCCGTAATATCCGTATACCCGGATCCGTAAATCTTTTGGATCCGTAATATTCGGATCCGAAAAACTGACGGATCTTGCAAACCCTAGTTGCAGAGAGTTCTAAACCAGGAGAGGCCCTGAGTATCATTTCCCCTCTGTCAAAAGTATTGGCGGAAAATCTAGTACATCTATAAAAACTATTTCAATAATCGATGTCACGCCATTTTCGTCATCGCTGTCAATGGATAACAAGCTCCGTGAAAATGCCCTTATGCGCTGTTTTTGGATGTAAAAAAATGTTATATTTCGTCTAGTTTACAAAAAGATGAAATACCATTTCAGATGTAAGTACAGTTTTACTTTATTTATCATTACTTTCGTAATAAAAGATTTAACCTAAATCGAAAATCAGGCTTCGTTTACAGAATCGATTCAAAGACAATCGTTTTCTTTCTGACGGGCAGTAACTATTTGACGTTTGACACTTCTCCATATTTAACGCGCTTAAGGATTGCTGTCTTCTATATTTTGTTTGAAAATACAATCAAAAATGATCCTTGGCTTTTTTGTTTGACATTTCCAAAGACTGCATCCAATAATGAACCATATGTTAACATTTGTACAGTCGACTATCTATTGCTCCATTTAGTGTTATGAAGTATAAAAAGAATATGTCAAATATGTTTGGTTTTTTCAAGTCAAAGGTACATCTTTGTCGGTTGTCAATAAAGCGTTGCTGCCATAAAAATTCATTTAGAAATAAACTGTATTAACAACCGACAATGATGTACCTTTGACTTGAAAACTTCACATGCGTGCTACCTCGCCCCCCTCAGATTTTGGCAGACTTTTTTGTTTGGAAAGATGAGGCGAAGCGTACTCCATTTATAGAGCTTTATGCCTAGTTGCCATCATGCAAAGTATATCAGTTTTTTTTTTTTGCTCGCTTACAAAAAATGTAATTGTTATGCAAGGAATCTGCATGGCAAACGAAACTTCATTAACCTATTGACCGCCACAGTCGGCTGTGGCCGACATCAAAAAGTTGTGCCATGGACGCCAACGACGGCTACAGCCGACAGGCTTTGTAATGCAATAGGGACCTACGCGGGCTTCCGCAAAGTTCAATTTCGCTTGACAAAACGCGATTACGTGGCGTCGGTGGCGCGTCATTTCAAAAAAGTGTATCATATGGCCGCTCTGTCTTAAGAATAGTTTTTTGTTCATTTTCGTTGTTCAGTTCGCAATATACAGCTTATTGTGTGGTGATCTATGAAACAAGTGTGCAGCTAATGAAGAATTAGTCTCAAAACCCGTGTATCCACTGTTTAGGCCACATCCCGTTATCCCGGCACGGCCGCCGTGTGTTGCTTGTTACCGAGCAGCTATCTCCCCACAAAAAGCAAGGCCTCTACTGTACAACATGCTATATGATCGTTCACGTTATAGTAAGCCGAATAACTAGCAATTTATAGTAAGCCTTATCCCAAGGAGTGGAGGCTCATTTTAGTACAGCCTAAATTGTTATTGGCTATGTCGACGTGAAGATTAAATCTAATTTTTCTATAACAGTTTAAGTATACTTAACCCTTTGCCCGCCAAGCATCGCACAGAGAAACCGTGCCACTGACGCTAGAGCAAAATGTACGCGGGCGCACTCTGTTATATTTTGAACGTGATATCACGCGCTGGCGCTGGCGAGCGGACCGCTTGACTGACCAGGTAACACCAGATTGTAATTTGGTCAGGGGGGTGTCACTACGCAGTTTAGGTACATTTGGCCGGCGCGCCTCCCGGGCAGGCGTATGGCAGTGGGCTGCCGCTCGGCTCGCATGATAGTCGGTCACGTGGCGCTCAAGCAAAATTGAAAACACACAATGGTTTCGAAACCTAAGGTCGATATACACGGAGACTATTTTGAGACGCCTAAATTATGGCGCCTAAGAAAGGCACCGTATAAACACTTTCGGCGCCATTTTTTCGCGGCATGCCAGCGCTGGCGCGGAATAGAACACGCGTCTATTTTTTGGCGCCAGTGACCCCCGCCCGCGTTTCTCGCTGTCCCCGCGCCTATTTTTCGGACTCGTGTAAACACGTCGCTGCCAGTCGCTAGCACGCCTCCTTGCCGTAAAGTAATTAGGGTTCTTCCTCCAACATATTAATCAGCTCCTCTCGTAATAACGCGGATAGTTTGAGTATACATTGCTTTTTCAACTTCAGAGCTCCTGAATTAATTTTAAATGATGGAGATCTTAGCGTAGAAAGACTGGCGCAAAAGCTAGCACTGTCGGCTGTGGCGGCGCCCTAATGACTGGTACTGAAAAGGCACCGTGTAAACGACTAGTGTCGGTTTGCGGGTCACTGGCGGCGAGATTTAGGCGTCTGAAAATAGTCATTGTCTAAACGATCTGAGATGTGCCGTGCGGTAGACACTGGCGCCGTAATTTAGGCGTCTCAAAATAGTCTCCGTGTATATCGACCTTTCACCTCGATCTAATCCGTATAAAAGATATAATATTGGTTGCCCAGAAACAATACTAGGAACTAACCGATATGGGATTTTCAAAGGAATCCGGCTGCGGCATACCTTCTCCGTGAGAATCAGCCAATTCAGCCATAGGTACTATTTCAGGATAAAAATTTTATGTTTACAGAATCGACGTTTGTAATTCCTACATATTTATCTTAAAAATAATAATACAGTAGGTACATACGAGGGGGGGTTCAAAAATTCGCGAAATAAAATGATTGCAATGTAAATGAAACAATGGAAGTATTTTTCTTTTTCAATATAATTACCCTCGAGTTTAATGCACTTTTTTGATCGGGCAATTAATTTATATAAACCATCAAAAAAATATTTTTTGTCTTTGCCCTCAAAATGAGCCGAAATTGCCTCCTTCACTTCTTCATCGGTATGAAATTTTCTTCCTCGTAGTTCTTTTTTTAAATTTGGGAACAAATAATAGTCGCTGGGAGCCAGGTCCGGGCTGTAGGGTGGGTGAACCAGCGGTTCGAAGCCGCACTTGTTAAGAGCAGCAATCGCAATATGGCTCTTGTGAACCGGTGCATTGTCATGTAATAGCAACACACCCTTCGACAGCTTTCCCCGCCTTTTTTCTTTAATGGCTTCTCGTAGTCTTTCTAATAGTGTTGCGTAATATGTCCCAGTTATGGTGACACCCTTATCTTTGTAGTCGATCATAAGAATCCCTTTTGAATCCCAAAAAATAGTAGCCATCAGCTTTCCAGCCGATTCTGACACCCTGAACTTTTTCGAACGGGGTGCACCCTTCTTATGCCACTGCATAGACTCTTGCTTCAACTCAGGCTCAAAGTGATGAACCCAAGTTTCATCTCCAGTCACAATTCGTTCCAATATGTGGGCAGGGTGATCTCCGCATAAGTTTATAAAAAGCTTGGACGCATCAACTCGGTCTTCCATCTGCATGCAGCGGTTTAAGCATTCGCGGTATACCTTGCACTCACTTTTGTCATGCCAAGATGGTCATGTAAGATCCTTAATATTGTTGTATCTGATACTCCAACTAATGCAGCTAATTGTTTCTTTTTAAGACGAGCATCTTCTTGTACGAATTTTTCAACTTTTTGTACGATATCAGACGATGTGGCTTCAATAGGCCTTCCTGGGCGAGGGTCATCTTCAATTGACGCTCTGCCATGTTTGAAGAGGCTATGCCACTTGTAAATCATGGTTTTACCAGGGCACTGGTCGTCGTAGACAGCTACCATTTCATTCATTATAATTTGCGGAGGCTTTCCTTGCTTAGATAGGAATTTTATCACAGCACGATATTCAATTTGCTCCATATTCGCACGTTTATTCCGAAATAATTCGTGTGAAAGGCAATATTTTAAAAACAAATGACGGTTTTAGCTTGACATTTGACTTATTTTTTTCTAAAGAGTTCTCATACACAATGAGCAAAAAGGTTTTGCAACATTTTACCTCCTTCTGCTTCGTTCCGCGGATTTTTGAACCCCCCCTCGTATATGTAGGTACAAAAACTTGTCAAGTGACAACCCGTGCCGACACTCACAGCTCGGTCATCGCGCAAAGAAGATTCACAGTTTGTGCGCGGTTAAAGTTTCAATTTTGCTTGCAGGCGGCGAGTATCGGTATAATTTTATACTTAAATTTGACTTTTGTGAAGGAGTGAATTTTCTGTACGGTAGTACTATTAGTTATTCTGTGATTTGGTTTTGGAGGTGAACCGGAACCGGATTCGGAAGTTCCGATATTTCGAAACCGAAGACGGAGCTTCGTAACTTCCCTAGTCTAAACTGTCCATAAATTGTATGGATTTAAGCAAGTATCTCTAGAGTTGAAACACCCGTAAACCCAAGAGGGACAGAATACACGCAAAGCGACTAATTAGGAAACGCATTTCAAGATGGCTGATAGCATACCGTAGCTAGCCTACATAATTTAGAGTTTTTTTGTTGTCCTTCAAAAAGCGGTGGAGGGCAACAAACGTTTATATTGTATTTAGGGCCTTTTGGAAGTAAGCAATAATCCCAATGCGAGAATATGACAGAGACCAACGATAATAGCGCCTTCTCTGTCATACCTATTGAAATTTGGTATTATTATTACCATGACAGTTCTATGGCTAGTATGTCTATGATGGATTTGACCGTGACCAACAAGATGTTTTTTTTTGCGATTTCGACCCTATCTGCGCAGAGCTTTCCGCAATTGACAACATTTCATTTTTTTGAGTGCTACTTTTTATTGTATGGCCCGAAAGAACTCACAATTTTAAGAGACCCGTATTTTTTTATTTTTGCGAAAATCCATGTTTTTTAGTGGAAAAATCCATTTATATTATTATTTGGGCAGAAAGGGCGTATGTAACAGTCGTCAAAGTATCAGCTAAATGACGTCACATGTTGTGTTTCATACACTAAAAAAAACGTTGAAATAGTTACATTGATTAACATTTACGTAAAAACCATAGCGTGACCATAGTGAGCTTAAACAGTTTGACATTTGAAGCACAAGATAAATGTCAAAACTTCAAACCGCTAACTTCGAAAGATATCTTAAGGATTGTTGAAAATGCCTTGCATTCAATATTACCTAATGAAAACTTACCATAGCAACACATCTTTATAGCCCAGTTATTTACTGTTCTACCATCAGCTGAGGGAAGTACTATCTGAGACTATATACAGATGGACCTGAGGAGAGGCCCATCTTGTTGTTTTTCTTGCGCCGATGTGTGTCATTATGTTGGTTTGTTTATTATATTGTGTGAGAATGTATATTTTATAGTAGGCCACGTTTCCACCACAGATGTGCTAGGTATATGAAGGTATCCGCCTAATGAATAACTGACCGAAATTATAATAATTTTATTATAATATACCTTTTATTTCTCCCCTGATTAACACATGGTGAATTTTACTTCTCCAGTAGTAACATTCTACTTAAGTACAGGAAATATATTTTACTTATTATTGACAAGTCATCAGAAAGTACTTAAGGACCTACTTAGGATACAGGTTTAAAAATGACAAATGTCCATACTAATAAAATAAGTACTTTATTTCCTATAAAATGTAATTTATTTACCACAATCCAAAACAACTTTGGCTCGTGACATTTTAATTGATATAATTTCTCAGTTTTATCTGTAAAGGGACATTTCAACTTGAAAGCCAAATCGTCACAGATTCCGTTTGGAGAAGCACAAACAGTCATCCATTTTATGATTGTTGGCTTCTTGGAGAAACTCTTGAAGATTTGGGACGTCAGCATCACTTCTATACTGTTTTCGTTTACAAATAGTAAAGGAACATGAGGCTGCACTTAATAAAGGCCTTTGCCAGTTTGTACATAAGAACTCCGCGAAGATAACGAAGCTTCGGTACCTCTTGTGCCAGGCAAATTATATTTATCCGAGCTTTGCAAAAACTCACACGCGGCAAGCTCCTGCTGTCAGCTTTGACAAATCTTTCTGAGTTTCTCGTGTCCGCTTGTTGTAGAGGTATTGGTCAATACCCAACCAGGGTATTTTCCGAGGATTCCCTGAATTCCATCGTCAGGTCGTCGTAGAAGAACGCAATCCGGGGTCTGTTAGAAAGCGAGTTGTGGTCGTCGTGGAAAAAAGCAGTCCAGAGTCCGTGACAAATCGCAACACGTAGATAATTAAATTAATCCAAGGAAACGTAAATTACAAGCAAATATTCGAATTGAATGAATTAACTGTCAGCTGCAGTGTTGCCAGAGCACTATCAGCTAAAAGTACGGTCGTGTGTCAAAAAAGGTACGATTTTGACCCAAAAGGTACGATTTTTATTTAGTTCTACAAAATCGCCACATATAAGATCAGGGTGGTATTTTATTGATGTACGGGTTATAATTTAGCTATTTGTCTCTCATTCTAACAAGCATATGCGTTAGAATTAGCTTTACATTGAAATTGTAAAGGTAACTTCTGAGAACCACGATCAGCGGGCCTACCCCGAAAGTCGTATATCGAAATTTTCGTTTTCTCCGTCTATCGCACTTGCTTATACGAGCAAAAGAGATGCAAATAGCGAGGTTTCGAAGTTGGCATTAGGCCTCAGGTAACGATATTAGTCGAGTGCTGATGCCTAGAATAGATACTCTCATGAGAATCTCGGGCCAATGTGAATGGAGGTAAGTAACGGCCAACCCGCACGAGGACACAGATTAGTGACTACACATTTTGGTGACGATTTCTGCTACTTTCATCCTATATTTCTGTGACACAGTCTAGTGGCAGTTGATTTGACACTACGTGACGTTATAGTGGTATAAAATAATTATGATTGAATACAGTGACCATATTTAGGTAGATAGACCATGATGACAGTGTTAACTAGATAACACGCTCGATATTCACTACGATGCACATTCTAGATCGTTAATTTTAGGATTTACGGTTCATGACCTAGGATCAATACGTCTGATTGGCGCTGCAAAGTATAATTTTAGTATGCTTTTGCCGGGTACGCTATAAAGTACGATTTTTAGTACGGTTTTCGCAGGGTAGGCCAAATAGTACGGTTTTAGTACGGTTTTCCGCAGGGTACGTTAAAGGTACGCAGAGGGCCAAAATAGTACGTAAAATCGTACCAAAAGGTACGGTCTGGCAACACTGGTCAGCTGTCCTGTTACTGTCAGTAGTGTTGTAATTGTCAAAGTTGTCAAACGGAAACCCGGAAGATAACGTTTTTTCATAGTGGTAGTATTGAATCAGCCGTGTGACGTCATTTTCCGGTTTACATATTTTGGTGATTTCTCCAAAAATTACTGAAAAAAAAAATTAAAAAAAAATGGTTTTTGTGTTCTACAAATGTATTTCTCGAAATGGTTTTCGATTTATAAAATTTGGAAATTTTGAAATATTGTCAATTGACATTTCATTTTTTTGAGTGCTACTTTTTATTGTCTGGCCCGAAAGAACACACAATTTTAAGAGACCCGTATATTTTTGTTTTTGCGAAAATCCATGTCTTTTAGTGGAAAAATCCGTTTATATTATTACTTCGGCAGAAGTAATAATATATGTAACAGTTGTCAAAGGCTCAGCTAAATGACGTCACAAGTTGTGTTTCATACACCTAAAAAACGTTGAAATAGTTACATTGATTGACATTTACGTAAAAAACCATAGCGTGACCAGAGTGCGCTTAAACAGTTTGACATTTTAAGCACAAGATAAACGTCAAAACTTAAAATATAAAATCAAACCGCTAACTTCGAAAGATATCTTCAAGGATCGTTGAAAATGCCTTGCATTAAATATTACCTAATGAAAACTTGCAAAAGCAACACATCTTTATAGCCCGGTTATTTACTATTCTCGAGGGAAACAAAGCCGAGTGGAGTGTCGCAGCGGGTTTACATCGTTTAATAATAATAATAAATACTCTTTATTGCATACCTCATACAGTTACAAGCACAAATTTTACAATTAGATAAATTTAGGGGAAGGGCTTTAGAATGTCTGGCATGGCCAAATAATGCCATTTTTATTTTTTGGGTAGAGGAGGCTGTATATAGTGTATTTTTGATATCAAAAAAGTGCGGAAATGCGTCAAAAAATTTTTAGGGTCGTTTTGTTTTTCGTTTTTAGGGTCAAAAAAAAATAACCGGAAGGACTGTACAATATGTGACACCGAGTTCAGGTTTCATATTTTTTTATAGCTTCTACTCGCCAAAAGACAACTCCTCACCAAATTTTAAGTTGCGGAAACGCTTGGTTTGCGAGATAAAAAATAATCAAAGTTCCATATAAAATCACAATTTTACACCGCCATGACACAATATTTTGCAGAGAAGAGGGGGGAGTGTGATAGTGTTAGGTTCTGGCGCTTCGCCGGCCGCTGCCGCGGCACGCTCGCTTCGCTCGCTCGGCTCGCGCGCTGTAGGGTCGCAGTTCTACTAACACTCCTCCTCGCTTCGCTCGTCGTCGTACCTACACCGACCTGCCTTAGAGTCTGTCTGAAACTAAAACTACTTTGAACTAACCTAAAAAGTTCCTACAAAGTGTCCTGTTGTATCCCCCGCCCGCAGACCCCGCCAATTCTATTTGCGTTTTGTTTTACGCGTTTTAGTAAAATAGTACCATTTTTGATAATTATTAATCAACAAATTTCCACAAAATAGTGCTTATAAATTAAAATCATTGAATAAATATCATGTAACTATTATTGTACACAAATAAGTCGAAAAAACTGTATTTATGTAAAAACTGAACATAAAACAAATCATCACGTTTTAGTTTTTCTCAACACGTTTAACGAAACGCAAAATATTGTGTCATGGCGGTGTAAAATCGGGATTTTATATGGAACTTTGATTATTTTTTATCTCGCAAACCAAGCGTTTCCGCAACTTAAAATTTGGCGAAGAGTTGTCTTTTGGCTAGTAGAAGCTACAAAAAAAATATGAAGCCTGAACTCGATGCCAGACATTCTAAAGCTGAGCCAATTTAGGTAGAGGTAACAACAGGCGATCTTATCGCTAATGAGCGATTTCTTCCAGACAACCTTTACCAACCAGGATACTTTTAATTTGCGAAGATCACTTGAATGTGAGTACAATGCGTGTCTATTTTAATGAATTCTTAGAATCTACAATTTTTAGCTATATTATTAATCGTGTCCGTTTCTTTCAGTTGGAAGAAGATATGGAAAACTTTTTGTATTGGAAAACAATGAAAGTGAAAGCACGTCTAAAACCTCGACTACCAATGTTTAAACAAGCGTTGCAGGATGTGACAAAACAAAACAAACAAACAAAAATTTTAGGACAACAAACAACTATTTTAGGACATTTTAGGACTCAGGACTTCAAAAGAAAAGAGGCAGTGTACCGAAACTATTGCTTTAACTTTAAGAAGTGTCACTCGGGGACGCCGGGGCCCAAGTGGCACCATCAGCTGAGGGAAGCTGACCGTACAGCTGCAAAAAAGACCCCCCCCCCCTGCATACAAAGTTTGTATGCAGGGGGGGCTTTGTGTGAGAATGTATATTTTATATTAGGTCATGTTTCCACCACAGATGTGCTAGGTATATGATGGTATCCGCCTACTGAATAACTGAACGAAATTAAAATAATTTTATCATAATATACCTTTTTTTTCTCCCCTGATTAAGACCTGGTGAATTTTACATCTCCAGTAGTAGCATTTTAAGTACAGGAAACATATTTAACTTATTATCGACAAGTCATCAGAAAGTACTTAAGGATCTACTTAGGATACAGGTTTAAAAATGACAAATATTCATACTAATAAAATAAGTACTTTATTTCCTATAAATTGTAATTTATTTACCACAATCAGAAACAACTTTTGCTCGTGACATTTTAATTGATATAATTTCTCAGTTTAATCTGTAAAGGGACATTTCAACTTGACAACTAAATCGTCACAGATTAGGTTTGGAGAAGCACCTTTTTTTTCTATTGTCACACCCAAATCATGTTCAATTACTTTAATAACCACCCCTTCAAGCCTTTCACCTCTCTTGATGGCGGTTATTTTGAGAACTTTATACCCCCATTATTGTATGAACTAGAGCTCCATCTGTCTTGCATTTTGTTGCCTCATAAAGCGTTGATGCGGTGAATCTTGACTGGCTCAATTAGTGCCACACCTTGCTCAACAAGTGTTATAACCTCAGCTGTTATCTTTGAACTCTTGAATGTAAAGTGAATCTGATTCTGACATGAAGTTCAACATAATGTCAAAAATGCAAGTTGTGCACAGTTGGTTCATAAATATTATATAACTAAACAGTCATCCATTTTATGATTGTTGGCTTCTTGGAGAAACTCTTGAAGATTTGGGACGTCAGCATCACATCTATACTGTTTTCGTTTACAAATAGTAAAGGAACATAAGGCTGCACTTAATAAAGGCCTCTGCCAGTTTGGACATAAGAACTCCGCGAAGATAACGAAGCTTTGGTACCTCGTGTGCCAGGCAATTTATATTTATCCGAGCTTTGCAAAAACTCACACGCGGCGAGCTCCTGCTGTCAGCTTTGACAAATCTTTGTGAGTTTCTCGTGTTCGCTTCGTTGTAGGGGTATTGATCAATACCCCAACCGGGGTATTTTCCGAGGATTCCCTGAATTCCATCGTGAGGTCGTCGTAGAAGAATGCAATCCGGGGTCTGTTAGAAAGCGAGTTGTGGTCGTCGTGGAAGAAAGCAGTCCAGGGTCCGTGACAAATCACAACGCGTACCTAGATAATTAAAATAATCCAAGGAAACGTAAATTACAAGCAAATATTCGAATCGAATGAATGAACTGTCAGCATCTATGCTGTCAGCTGTCCTGTCGTCTCTGTCAATAGTGTGTGTCAAAGTTGTCAAACAGAAACCCGGAAGATAACGTTTTTTCATAATGGTAGTATTGAATCAGCGGTGTGACGTCATTTCCCGGTTTACATATTTTGATTTTTCCAAAAAATACTGTTAAAAAAAATCAAAAAAAATGGTTTTTGTGTTCTAAAGTGTATTTCTCGAAATGGTTTTCGATTTATAAAATTTGGAAATTTTGAAATATTGTCAATTATCCTCAGTACTTCTGGCCCTGCAGCCAAGATGACAATCGTTTGCAGAAAACGAAACGAAACGCTACATGCTCTCGCTCACTCTTCCATATTAGTGCGATAGAGAGACGGATAGCCTTTCGATTCGTTTTCTGCAAACGATTGTCATCTTAGTTAAACTCTCTGGTATCTGGTAGGAGTACAAATAAAAGGCAGTATTGTATCAACGACATGTATTAGCCTAGAAGTTCATCCTGTGCGGGAAGTGCGAGGAGCGCAGGCCGAAGGCGGCCTTGAGGTACCCGCGCAGCGCCTTGCGGTCTGCGCGCGCGCTGATGGCCTTGACGATGACGTCATCCACCAGCTTCTGGTCCTTCTTGCGCTGCTCTGATGGAACGTATTTCTGGAAAGTTCAAAAAACGGTTACAACGGTTTGGCCAGTAACTGTCTCACTTATAGCATAAACAGAGAGAAGCATACTGTCTTTTTATAACGCTAGTACCGTCCCCACTTAAAAAGGGACGAGTATCCATACTAATATTATAAATGGGAAAGTGTATGCGAGTGTTTGTTTGTCCGTCTTTCACAGCAAAACGGGGCGACGAATTGACGTGATTTTTTAAATGGAGATATGTAGTTGAAGGGATGGAGCTACATAGAAGGGACATAGGCTACTTTTTGTCTCTTTCTAACCCCCCACTTCCCTAAAATGGGGGGTGGAAGTTTGTATGGTTTGTTACCCCGAATTTAACGCGAGCGAAGCCGCGGGCAAAAGCTGGTAGCTTATAACTTCTAATTTTACTGCGGTTTTTGGTTAGCCAGCAGTGGCGGAGCATCAATAGAACTCGATTCCCACCAGCTTGCCTAATTTTCAGCCAGTTTAGTAATTTTACCCAGATTTTAAGCTAACATAGTCATTAACATTACAAAAACTATTTAGAACAGGGTGTTTACCATGTTTGTTTGTTTGTAAAAACAAATATACATGGTAAATACCCGTGAAAAGAAGGAAGGTTCTTGAAGAAAAGGAAAGTCATTTTGACTTGTTGGAGTCAAAATCCCTTGGAATATTTTCTACGCGCCGCCGCGGTTAGCCAAACTATATACATTTAGATCGAGTAACTTAGACCCGTCACGTCACGGCTGCCTTACAGCTCTACTAATCAATCTAATCATAAAAGAGTAAGAAAAATTGCACATAATTCAACCTTATGCTTATCACAATTTTTCATCCTACAATTATAATAAATGCATATTCATTACACATTAAAAACAAGCGTTAATAGATTGAACATGGCAAAATGTAAACGCAAATATAAACAGTACTGGAAGTTTTAAACTAAAACAAAAGAAAAAATATGCTTTAAATATGTGTACACAACCTTAACCCAATAACAAATTTTTAACCAAAAATAGCATTGATATGTGAACTCTTTGACCGCCATAAACGTCAAATCACGCCCACGGAAAGTGCCCTCAGCGCTAGCACGTGATATCACGTCCAAAATATAACCTTTTTGCGCTAGGGGCACGATTTTTCCGTCCGATGATAAGCGGTCAAAAGGTTAAGACCGTCATAAGCACAGAATTTATTCCGAGACAAGACTGCCATTGCTTTACAGCTAATGTAATACAAGAACTCTTCCAAACATGAAACATCCAGTATTCTTCTTCGAAATCGATGTAAAGACGTCGCTCCTCCACCAATGTTGCGCAGACGCAGCTACATT
This sequence comes from Pammene aurita, assembly GCA_947086415.1. Taxonomy (NCBI): domain Eukaryota; kingdom Metazoa; phylum Arthropoda; class Insecta; order Lepidoptera; family Tortricidae; genus Pammene; species Pammene aurita. The sequence goes on from OX352307.1 coordinate 3,186,760, forward strand.
TTCGAGGCAATATGGCTCGGTAGAGTGCACTAAGCCAACCATCTCGCCACCGAGCCGTACCACCGGAAACTATAGCATGATAGTGAGGATCCAGGCTGGTTTGATGAAGCTGGGTTTCATTAGCTAGATGTTAGTAAATGAAATGGTAAAAAGCTAAACTTTCTTGATAAGTTTTACCTATGCCAAGGATGATTAAGACATGGATGGACAATGCCTATACAAAATCGCGTTCCTCGAACCTTCAGGCTACACGTCTGTTTTCGGTACTTAGTGCCACAGCGCCATCTGTTGAGTCTGGAGTAGAGTTATTCTGTCAGCGTTAATAGCCGAACAAAATATTAGAAACTAAGGTAGAATTTATAATTGTACGGAGTGACTTGACAAGTCAACAAACACAAATGTTGCCGCAATTCGGCCAGTGCTGTTCTTATCGATATTTTTATTTATTAAGAGTTCTACAAACGCCGCGACTTATTGGTTGCGATATTGTCGCTGCAACTTGATTAAGGCTTAAAGGCTGAAGAATGCTGCAACATGATGTGGAAAATACGTTACTTTTACGGAATGACTATTACTAATTATTACAAATTGAAGTCAATTTATAACTTCTGTACATCCTATTATTGGAGACAATAATAATTTCTAAAGACGGCTCCTCATACACCTGCCGTAGGGTTAATACCGGGCGCTTAGAGAATACAACCAACCGGAGCGGCCATGTCTGTCATTTCTATACAAAAAAAGTCTGCTGATTTTTGCGGGGGAGGCGAACGTCAAATGTATGGCTATTCGTACGTAACGTACAAATAGCCACGTCAGATAAACGTCAGTCCGTACAATAAATATGACCACTGGTTATATTTATTGACCATTGTTTTCGGCAGAGGGGAAGGCCTGTCAATGGCCGCTCTGGTTAGTTAAATTCTCCAAGCACACGGCGGTCGGGCCAATATTGGGATTTCTCTACACACATGCCTGCCGTTCAGTTTGTGAGTGAATATCTTGCTGAATGCACGTCTCTAAAATGGCGCCAGAGGTAGCTTAGAGTGAGGAATAGGACATAGGATTTTATCCCGAAAAAAAAACCTTTTTAGAGGGCTACACGATAACCGAATTCTATGCGGACGAATCCAAGTATCTTTTCTTCTATTTTAGAAGTAATTAAGTAGGTATTTTTGAGAAATATCGTCTTCTGACTGTTCGTAAATATCGTTACGTTTTGTTGTTATCACTCGTAGAAGTGTTGAATTCAATTATTAAGTGATGTTGCCTCGGATTACGGATTCCTTTGGACGTACAAGAATTAGAACCAGAACAATGTTCATCCAAAATGTCGCCTGCATAATAAAGAGCTCAAATTTACAGAAACTATTTGTAGTCTGCCTCGAATTGAGAACTCGCGATTTCCTTGTAAATGCATTGACCAATATACCAAGACTCTTATGATGATTGTTTTGCGCCTTCTAGCTCCATAACCCATGGATCGATCCTGCTCATATACGAACTCAAATTATATTGATTTCTGCTATAACCCCAACAAATTTCATAAACATTAGAAAAAACGTTACTACAGTTACCGCAGAACAACTATTCAAAAAGCCATCGAAATGCAGCGATGTCCAGGTAGCCAGATTACAGTTCCGTTTCCGTTTCATCCGAAGCTGTCTATAACTTCACTTCGCTTAGGCTCCGCTCGTTCGACGAGATAGAAAAATATATGATATGTTGTATAACATAACTATACGATTTATTAGCGACAACGTATTTCAAAACTTTTGTCTGATTTGAATATTGTAGTATTTCAGGCTGTGACATGATAATTTAATTTCCTAACGTTTATGGATCCTTTAAATGGAATCGTATTGGTAGTGTTTAGTACAACATTACACTTTTCGATACTTTTTATCGACATATACCCATGACTATTTTATTTTTGCTATTCCAGGCAACATTTTAACTGTCAGTCATGTGTCAAGTCACTTTTTATAATTAGAAATTCAACCGTAGAATTCATTTATTTAATCTTTAATTGCCCAAAATAAGATGGTACAAATGGCGGACTTAATGCCATAAGGCATTCTCTACCAGTCAACCAATGGGGTTAACAGAAAGGTTAAGTAGGAATTTAGTGTTTGTGGTGACCAATAGATGACGCTAGTGCTTTAGTCTGAAGTAAGGGAACGCAATTTTGTATAGGCATTGTCTATCCATGTCTTATCATCCTTGACCTATGCATCCTTGACCTATGCATATTACCACAGAATAACTAATAGTACTACCGTTCAGAAAATTCACTCCTCCACAAAAGGCTAGTTTAGGTATAAAATTATACCTATACTCGCCGCCTGCAAGCAAAATTGAAACTTATAACCGCGCACGAACCGCGAATCTTCTTTGCGCGCCGCAGTTTTATGACCGAGCTGTGAGCGTCGGCACGGGGCTGTCACTTAACAAGTTTTTGTACCTATACCTACTATTTATTAATTTTAAGACAAATATGTAGGAATTACAAACGTTGATTCTGTAAACATGAAATTTTTATCCGGAGATAAAAACATTTATAGAGATTATGTCTGATTCCCACGGAAGTAGGTATGCCACAGCCGTATTCCTTTGAAAATATGTCGGTCAGTTCCTAATATTGTTTCTGGGCAACCAATTTTCAATAAATTAAGGATGTTTATTTTAATTATTACTAAGTAAGGACTACGGGACTTTTCAATATCGTCCGGAATTTAAAAATGTTGTTTCTGCTTCCTTGTTCTTCCGTTTATTCAGACATCCGTAAAGACATTTTTTACACGGATTAGATCGAGATTTAGGTTTCGAAGCCATTGTGTATTTTCAATTTTGCGCGAGCGCCACGTGACACGACTATCGTGCGAGCCGAGCGGCAGCCCACTGCCATACGCCTGCCCGGGAGGCGCGCCGCACAAATGTACCTAAACTGCGTAGTGACACCCCCCTGATAATACTAACATTTCTAAATAATAATGTGACTATATGGTGACTACATTGACTTGCAAAAGCACTATGCTTTTTGATACCAATTTAGAACTTGGAAGCTATACCTATAAGACATTTAGCTCTCAGTACATATTACATTATAAGTATCCAGGATTTCATTCCAAAATCTTGCGGTGCGCACCTATGACCCTCGTAGTAGTCGCCATCAGATATATCGGAGCGGCCAAGCTTGTCACAAATATCTGACAAAACGCCTCTATTGTCAAGGCGATAAAGTGCATGTTCAGATATTTTTGAGTACCTTGGTCCCTCCGATATATTTGATGGCGACTGTACACAAGACTTACGTTTCAGGGAGGTGGCAAAATTTAGGTTAGTAATTAATTTTAAAACATGTAACTAGCATTTTTAGTTTTTATGGATCATGAAAATAAATTCACCAGGTTTTCAAGAAGGTAATTCAATAACAAACCTCTTTCTTTGTGGCGAAGATGTCCTCTCCCTGCTTACGCTTAACGCTGCGCTTGGCGGACTTCTTGTTCTTGTTGAAGTAAGTGTCGTCCAGGTGTTCCGGCAGCTTGAAGGCGCCCAGCTCCAGCTTGGTGCTGGTGCCGATCACGTAGCGCTGCGGGGTGCGGCGCAGCGGGCACGAGTTCAGCTGGAACAAAAACTAGTTTTTAAGTTTAGGAGGTAAACGCGTAAAGATGGGTGGCAAATAGAGATGCGCCGAATATTCGGTAATTATTCGGTATTCGGCATATTCGGCATGTTTTTCAATGTTCGGTATTCGGCCGAATTATTCGGTAAAACTGCCGAATATTTACCGAATAAACATGATATTTATCTAATAATAAATAAATCATTCATAGTATTTATCGCTCTTAAAAGTTAAGGTATATATTTACTGTTATTACTTACTAGCTTTTGCCCGCAGCTTCGCTCGCGTTAAATTCGGGGTAACACGGTTCCCCTTTGCCCCCCGTAATGCTCCATACAAACTTCCACCCTCCATTTTAGGGAAGTGGGGGGTTAGAAAGAGACAAAAAGTAGCCTATGTCACTCTCCATCCCTTCAACTATCTCCACTTAAAAAAATCACGTCAATTCGTCGCCCCGTTTTGCCGTGAAACACGGACAAACAAACAAACAAACAAACACACACACTTTCCCATTTATAATATTAGTATAGATTTTATTAGGCATATAATAAAATAAGAATACTTGATTTTAGTAAGCTTAATTATTCAGTTCATCACCATATCAACGTCTATCATCAATTCACTATTAATAACTATTGCAAATGTTGACATTGACAATGCCAAGGTCGCATACACATATTATTTTACTAGAAATATGGGCGAGCGGGAGGGGTCGAATTCGCGCTCAGCGAGCCGCGCGGACGTGCATAAACCTGTTTAGTTTTACCGAATAATTCGGCCGAATATTCCGTTCGGTAAGATCTGAACCGAATGTTCGGCCGAATATTCGTATTCGGTAAAGTCTATATTCGGCGCATCACTAGCTGGCAAACATATCGTTGGTTATTGTTTGGAAATATAATATCCGCAAACATATTACTATAGCCTCATTTAATCCCTAATTAACTAGAATAGATAACAATTCAAAATAATAAATCTCATTTAAAAAGTAGAGTGAAATTTGAATTTAATCTTGAACTTATCTATCAATAAATTGAATATTAATAATTAAAATATCATTAAGCACTTAGTTTTAATCTATCCATTCTCCTCTTTTTCTTCGGTGTTAGGCACTGGTCCCACCGCGGGCGAGTAACGATGAGCTATCGGCGATTTTCTCGCCCAAGAAACGAACAAAAGATAATCGCTCCCGTGTAAATAAAAGAGAGAGATGTATATTTATAGTTCATCGCAGTGTGAACAGCTAGCGATGAACTATGAATATATATCTCTCTTTTATTTACACGGAAGCGATTATCTTTTGTTCGTTTCTTGGGCTAGAAAATAGCCGATAGCTCATAGCTTACTCGCTCGCGGTGGGACCAGTGCCTTATGCTTCATGCGGTTCATTATTATGTAGGGTTAATATTAGAGACTTCTCTTCGATTAAAGGCAAAACCGCAAACATAATGTTGGTTATTGTTTGGAAATATCAAATCTATACAGTCTATGTTACAGTCTCTCAACCTCAGAAAATGGTTAAAAAATAACGGAAAATACCGCCATTTATTATCTGTGTATTTATATCCTAATATTTTTTAGAACCTTGTGAAAAACAATGAATGGCATTGTTCAGAAACATCACAAACGTCTGTCATAACTAAATCTTTGTTGCGATCCCGCATTTTGCAGTGGTTCGCAAAGTTTTATAAATAATAAAAAATCTTATTATTGCTTGCCAGCGTCCCAAGAACAGATACAATGGACTTGTACAATGGGTTGTGCTCCGAAGAACTGTTTGATATGATGCCCACGGCAGCTTTCTATCACCGCACCGCTCGCCGCCGGCAGGGTGTTCATCCTCACACCCTGGAGCCCAAAGGGTCGCGCACAGTACGGTTCAAGAGGAATTTCCTCCCACGAACATTGCGGCTGTGGAATGAACTCCCTGCCGAGGTTTTCCCAGCGGGCTACAGTATGAGGTTCTTCAAAAAAGGAGTGAATAGGTACCTAAAGAGTAGGCAACGCGCATGTGAATCCTCTGGGGTTGCAGGCGTCCATAGGCTACGGTAACTGCTTACCATCAGGTGGGCCGTATGCCACCGTCATAGTATAAAAAAAAAAAAAATTCGTGGCCTAGCCTAGATCATAAACCATTATCGCCCATTTGATCATCAGTCATTCAAAATATTAAAATGCTAATTATGCTGGCTAGAAATGTACCAATCTCCATCTAGAAGAGCCTGTGTCCCGTATACTTATCATATTTTATTATTATTATTATTTAGCTTCTTTCCTACATTAGTGGTCCCCAAGGGTATAAGCCTCCTCCATCCATCTCCACCTCTCTTTGTCGGTGGCAACATCAATTCATTTTTTCCCGCAGCCTGTATGATGTCATCTGCCCATCTTTTTCTTTGCCTTCCCACTCTTCTTTTTCCAGCTTCTTCTTCTTCCTCGTTTCCTCATGGCTGAGGGTCGCGATCAGATGAAGTCGTTGCTCTCGTAACCAAGGCACTCCAAGCTGCATGATCTTCTACGGCTCGTATGATAGGCCCTTGTATGGAACCTTGGCAGGCCTTCACAATGTCGACCCAATGGGTCGGTGGATGTCCACTCCCCCGTGCAGTGCGTCCAGCATCCGTGGTTATTCCAGCTGGGCCTAGCCATTTGGTTACAAGATTTGTCCACCTTTGATCCTTATATCTTGCTATATGACCTGCCCACCTCCACTTTTGTTTCAAACTACTTATCATATAACATATACGAAAAAAATTCGGAAAACAATGGCTATAGACACGGGACACTCACTGCGAAGGGTCCGGAGACCAGCAGCAGGCCGCTGGGCAGCACTCCGACGAGCACGACCCTCTTGCCGGCGTGGCGCCCGGCCAGCAGGATGCACACGGTGCCGGGGGTGAGGTTGGGCCGCGTCCGCCTCACGTGCTTGCTGAAGGACTTGTGGTGGGGGCGAGTGCGGATCCTGGAAAGATACAAGAGGTTTACAAAGGCATTGATTTATTATGTATTCTACTAGATGTGACCTCTAGAACAAATTTTTCACACCACCTAGTGCAAAGTGGCACTGCTGGGAGGGAACAAAGTGGCACTTTTCTGTTCTAGGACATTCGTTTTTTTTCAGCCAGTCCGTCATCACAATCAAATTTCTTATTAAATTAATAGATTCATTATAATCAAGAAGCACACTAAGCACAAATAGTTAAAATAAATATGATTCAACAATAAAAAAAATATTTTCCCCTAAGGTGGTGTGAAAAGCAGTATGTGTCAAATAGGAGCAAAACTATTTTCAACTTGGGCGTTAACACTTGAATCCCTCACTACGCTCAGGAGTCTACTTTAGAATCCCTCGCTACGCTCAGGATTCTATTATAGACTCCATCGCTTCGTTTGGGAATCAATATACGCCCTCGCCGTAAATATTTCATTTTGCTCCCTTGTTACACAATTACTATTTACTATTGTGCGCTAAGTTTGGCAGTTGACAGCTTTGACAGAATCAAAGAGTAGTAAGACTTGTAGTGATTTTCACTACAACTTTTGGGAGAAAGAATTTCTTAGGGATGTCATCTCCTGTTACTCAATGTACAAAGGTAATTTGTTTGAATACAAAAACTTGTGTACCCAGTCATTGATCAACTTTAAAGTTTGCAAATATCAAAAAATATATATACATAAATTTAAGCTCTAACAGACTACACATAAATTCACTTAGCTAATTATTTAATTTGATTTTAATAGTAAGTATTGAAGTAACATTGACTAAATCAAAATGGCAACTAAGTAAATGGAAGAATTTTCATTGGAAGGCCAATAGCAATTGCATTGGAATTATTTCATTTAAATAACTGAAGAACAAATCAAATTATTTTTAATTAACTCTTTAATAAATCATAAACTTATATAGATGTCATATACAAAGGAAAAAGTGACCTATCATTTAAATAAGCTTAAATACTTATATATGAGAATTTTATGTAGTAGTTCATGGTACAAACCTTGTAAAAAAGAAAGATCTACACATGTGCATGAGAATTTTGGTTAGTGGTAGACTTACCAAAGTTAGTGGTATACAACCTGATAAACTTCAATTCCTCAATACTCTTATGCACAGTTTTATTGATTTTCACAACACTCAAGATACTTACTTGTCCTGTGTGGGGTAGAAAGACCTCCTGCGCTTGAGCAGCACAGTACGGGAGCCTCCGTTCTTGTCACCACCGACCTGCTTCACCACTGCTGAGGGCTTCTTGGGTTTCTCGGCTTTGGGGTTCTTCTTGCCAACAAACTTGTACAAGGCCTGGAAGATGTAAACATTATTGTAATATAACAAGTGATCAACCTTTTAATGTTATTTACTCTGTTCCCGTTGTCCAAGGGAATACTGTTTCATAAAATGTTTGGTTGTCCAAGTAACCATAGCAATAAGGGGCAGTAAAAAGTTGAATGACTTAAGTATCATTGTAACATACTGTTTCATAAAATTTTTGGTTGTCCAAGGGACGTAACTAGCAACAAGGGGCAGTAAAAAGTTGAATGACTTAAGTATCATTGTAACATACTGTGACATAAAATTTTTGATAGTCCAAGGGACGTAACTAGCAACAAGGGGCAGTCAAAAGTTGAATGACTTAAGTATCATCGTATAATGTTGCATATTAAAACCATCAGCTTTTAGCAATTCAGCCTATACAGTTAGACCACAGTATAAATTAAAATAAATGTTATTACTGCTGTGTGGCAATCCTTACATATTGTGTTGACAAATAAATAATATGGCTCAACTGTACAATATGTGACATCGAGTTCAGGCTTCAAATTTTTTTTGTAGCTTCTTCTCGCCAAAAGACAACTCCTCACCAAATTTTAAGTTGCGGAAACGCTTGGTTTGCGAGATAAAAAATAATCAAAGTTCCATATAAAATCCCAATTTTACACCGCCATGACACAATAATTTGCGTTTCGTTAAACGTGTTGAGAAAAACTAAAACGTGATGATTTGTTTTATGTTCAGTTTTTACATAAATACAGTTTTTTCGACTTATTTGTGTACAATAATAGTTAGATGATATTTATTCAACGATTCCATTAATTTATTAGCATTATTTTGTGGAAATTTGTTGATTAATAATTATCAAAAATGGTACGATTTTACTAAAACGCGTAAACCAAAACGCAAATAGAATTGGCGGGGTCTGTGGGCGGGGGATAAGACATGACACTTTTTAGGAACTTTTTAGGTTAGTTCAAAGTAGTTTCAGACAGACTCTAAGGCAGGTCGGTGTAGGTACGACGACGAGCGAAGCGAGGAGGAGTGTTAGGTAGAACTGCGACCCTACAGCGCGCGAGCGTGCCGCGGCAGCGGCCGGCGAAGCGCCAGAACCTAACACTATCACACTCCCCCCTCTCCTCTGCAAAATATTGTGTCATGGCGGTGTAAAATCGGGATTTTATATGGAACTTTGATTATTTTTATTTCGTAAACCAAGCGTTTCCGCAACTTAAAATTTGGTGAGGAGTTGTCTTTTGGCGAGTAGAAGCTACAAAAAAAATATGAAGCCTGAACTCGATGTCACATATTGTACAGTCCTTCCAATAATATTAATATTCACTAGTAGTGCAAAACTGCTAGAAAACTTTTAGGTTATAAAAAAAAACATTGTCAATAAATGAGATAATGATTAAATGAATTATAAAACCAAAGCTAAAATAGTGATTTCTACCTGTTGTACTATAAATATTTAGTGCAATGAGCTGAAAGTACTAACTTTCTTGTGGTACATCTTCGACTTGGAGAATCTGACAACTCCATTGCCCAAATCGTAATTCCTTGGCTTGCCAACCTTGGCCTTCTTCACGCCGCCCGCGGGCGCCGCGGCGGGCTTGGCCGCCGCCTTGGGCTGTGGTGGAGCCATGACTTAACTGCAGAAACAGAAACCAACCTCAATAACAACTCACCACCTCAACATTTTTTAGGTTACAATTGTTTTGATACGACATAACGAAGTGTTTAGACTTAAAAGCAATCAAGCTTTAGGCATGTTATGATCTGAATTACGCGTTTTAGCACTGAATGTAGGGATTAAACACAGTGGAGGCACTTTTTAGTCGTGAACGTCAAAATGTTAAGATAACATTTTAGATGAAAACCAAATGTTTCAATCAAAATACAGCACAATATCACTTATACCTAGCCTGAAGATTTATAATCATACACGGGATTCGATAATTAACACAAATTCAATCGTATACAAATGGATTTATTTTCATAAAATATTATTTCAACTCACATTACAACCGGGCTCAAGCAAAAGAATTTGACAGAAAGAAAAATGGTTGTCTATGGCCGAATAGTGATGCTATTTATTTTTAGAGTTACCGGTTTTTACGATTAGTTTTCATGGACTACAAAACCTTTTTAACACTATTAGAACAAAATTAAAAGAAGTAACGAAACCTTGAAAATTTATAAAATATTTCATTTAAAACAACATTTAAGTAAAAAAAAAAAAAAAATTAGATTCGAGTTTTTGAGTTATGCTAACAGATGGTAACACTATTTAAAACGTCAAACTATTTGAAATTAAAAAATAATTAGTGATGAAAAATGGCTTCTTTGAGGAGCCCGTCTTCGCCGACCGACGGCTATAAAAGGTTCAGTGACGATTTCGCAAACACCAGCATCAACAATTACGGCTCGAACGTCACAAGTAAACCAGAAGCTATGATTTTTCTATGCACTGTAGCCGCATAACCCGTGTACGCTTTCCTTGTACTTACAATACATATTGTTATGCATATTAACATTTGTTTTAATTTTCTACGCTAATTTATAAGCTTACTCTCATATATTACCAACTGATTCGCTACCCTTTCCGATCGATCTAGTGTTCCTGTAATACCTTAAATGGATAATGACGCAAATCTATGACTCATAGCTGTCTAAACACCACCTTATGTATATTATAAACAATGCACATAAGTTGACCCAAATTTATTTTTTGCGGCGTTTAGTATCTTGAAGAATCCTTTGCTAAGCTCTCGCACGGCTGTAGTCGCTTTTTGCATGCTGACAAATGTAATAAATGTTGTAGAAATAGGATAAATTATATTTTTAATTCATAAGTAACCATATAACCTTGTAAGAGTTACAATAGGGGCAGTTAGCGGTAATCAATGTCCCTGTTACGCGTGTGTGTTGACCTCTAATATCGTATCCAGTTAGATCTGGCCTAGACTGCTTAGTCCCTTTTATCCACGCCAAATCTGAGAACCAAAGAAGCATATAGACTAATAGATTTAGTAGTACATTTTTCATAACTGTGGTCTTAAATTCCCGGTTGTTGACATGAGAAAAAGAAAGTAGGCTAGTATGACCGGTTCATTGTGGTAACAGGCTTTAACATTACGATAAACAATTGTGGTAGCTTGACTAAGCACTTGTGACACATAGCCTATGCCGCAATGGGATCGCTGATGATGATAATGAATTATGGTGGCATTATATCTGTCTGGGATTCTTGTGCAAGCTAAATGTTAAATTTTAACTTTTTTGCATAGAATTAAAGGGCTTTTAAATTTTTTATTATTATATCTGTCTACTTTTCTCTTAGAGAATTTAACCAACCGAAAACATATGACCAGTGATCATACCCATGTATGGACTGACGTTTATCTGATGTGGCTACTTGTACGTTACGTGCGAATCCCCCTCAAAAATAGGCAGACTTTTTTTGTATCGAAAATGACAGACATGGCTACTCCGGGTTAAATTCTCTAAGACTTCTAGTATCTTGACCCTTGTGGTATAGGCAAGGACTGGTTACTACTGCATTGATGATGTTTTCCTGTTATATCATTAGGGATCTCAGTAGAGTTATCCACTTGTCCCAGTCTTGAGTAGCTAGCTAGTCAGCTCTCCAACTGAAACTAGTTGAGCCAGCCTCCCAACTGGTGCATTAGATAAGCCAAATGTTACTTTTTGTTATGTGGGTTATACCTACTTAAGACTGAAGACTATGTCGGATATTATGGAATTTTGGCCTGACCTGACATAGCCTTGAGAGCTTAATACTTTCACTGCAAGAAACATGGTAGGTTTGTTCACATTCAACGGCCTCCTAGCCTAGTTGGTAGTGACTCTGCCTATGAAGCAGGAGGTTCCGGGTTTAAATCCTGGTCAGGGCATGTATTTGTGTGTTTATCAGGGGTATTTGTTCCTGAGTTATGGATGTTTTTTTTGTATTTTAAGTATTTATCTATATATTATATATATTGTCATCTAGTACCCACAACACAAGCCTTATTGAGCTTACATGGGATTAGGCTGATTTGTGTAAGATTGTCCCATAATATTTATTTATTATTTATTTATTTTATGTAGTATTTAGGGAGCTTACTCAAAGTGTTAAACTATTAAGTCTTTTAGATAATGGTGATGCAGCTAAGCCTTATTATTATAATTCTTAGGTCATTCTGTAATTAGAGATAAAACTACTGAAACATTATTAACCCTTTGACCGCCAAAGAAGTCAAATCACACGCAAGCCGGGCCCTCAGCACCGGCGCGTGATATCACGTCCAAAACATAAGTGAGTTGCCACATGGCGCTGAGGGCATAAGCATAGCATAGCAGCTATAAGCTCCACTTAGTTTGGGGCTCGGTTAATCTATGTAAAATTGTCCCCTAAAAATATTATATCTTTATTTCTTAGCTTTGGCCAACCAGCATTTTTTATATTTTATTTTATACCACGACGGTGGCAAACAAGCATACGGCCCGATGGTAAGCAGTTACCGTAGCCTATGGACGCCTGCAATCCCACAGGATTCACATGCGCGTTGCCTACCCTTTAAGAACCTATACACTCCTTTTTTGAAGAACCTCATACTGTAGCCCGCTGGGAAAACCTCGGCAGGGAGTTCATTCCACAGCCGCAGCGTTCGTGGGAGGAAATTCCTCTTAAACCGTACAGTGCGCGACCCCTTATGCTCCATATTAAAATTAGGGTCCAGTTTTCTGTCTACTTAGACTGACATTCCTTGACAAATCAAGTTTATAGGTTATCATATCATATCAGACATATTAACCTAGATCTTGTGATATTCTAAGGCAGAGGGATTATATTCCCCAGTATTATTTGAACCCTATCTTAAAGTGATAGGGCTTAATTTTGCGTAATTTCTGACACTCTTATGTTATGACTAAAGTTCTGTTTGCATACTACTGTCCTGGCCCTATATCTCAGCTATACTATACTTACATAGCCACATTCTTATCAGCGGCAGCTGACATCTCTTATCAGACAGGCGTACTGCACCTTTGGCTTGTTTTATTTAGAATATCATTGTCTAAATATGAGTAACAAAAATGTTTACCTTCATAAGTTTTTTATACATATTTGTACACATCATGACATCACTCAAACCAATTTCTTAATAATCAAGTGTTTTTAATAAACAAACTGCAATATGGGTTCCTATATGCTAGAAACCATAGAGCAAATATTACTGGACTGACATTGTGTATACAATATTTTGTTCCCATAATTCGACCAGGTAAATACACTCTCTTCTTCCTCCTAGCGTTTGTCCCAGCTTTTTGCTCTATTGAGCCTGGGGTCCGCTCGGCAACCTAATCCCAGGAATTGGCGTAGGCACTAGAGTTTTTACGAAAGCGACTGCCATCTGACCTTTCAACCCAGAGGGGAAACCATGCCTTGTTGGGATTAGATCCGGTTTCCTCACGATGTTCCCCTTCACCGAAAAGTGACTGGTAAATAAATATCCAAATGATATTTCGTACATACGTTCCGACTCAGTGCTACGAGCCGGGGTTTGAACCCGATACCTTCCGATTGGAAGTCCACCACCAGGTAAACACACTAGCGCCATCTATCGCGTCACTAACGCAGCAGGTCTGTTACATACATTTTGTTCTATAACTCGACCTTGTACAAATAACTTCCATTCAATAGATGGCGCTGCAACAAACTGATACCGGAATCAGAGGTACAGCCTGAATCTTGGAGGAACGCTATTTTGTATAGACATAGTGTGACCTCATTGTCGATGTTAGTCAGTGAACATCGTAAAATGCGTCCAACCAAAGTAAGATTCATCTTATGTTTCGTCCATCTGATTTAGTATCTTAGAACTACATAAGATCTTAGAACCAGCTTTGATAGTTCAGCAATGTTGATCCTAATGAGAATAAAAACCGACTAATTATAAACGGTGCCATTTTGGAACCGTTTTCTGAAGTCATAGACTCTGTACCACATTGCCTGTATGGGTTTGACATTCCAAACCATAACCAACGAGATGTTCGTTTCTTTGCGACTAGTGACTGCTACGCATATCTTTGCGCGCTAATCCTTATTTTAAATGGAACCAAATGTTGTAAACCCCTGCGTTTCTTCGAGGCTCCGGCTCCCTCATATGATTCAGCGTTTGAAATAGAAATTACCTTTAAAATGTGACGTTATTTGCGAGTTGTAGACTAAATAAAGACAATGGCCAAAGTGAATTTGTCAGAACAGGTGTTTTATTATTTTAAAGACAAGTGGTATCAATTGAAGTCATGTGAGTTAAATTCTTCTTCTGCCTAAGCCTTTTCTGCCTAAGGCTCTCCTTGTCCGCATTCTCCACACAAGCGATTTTTTGCGGTTTCTGCGTCAACATTTCGCTGGCCCAATATTACCAGGGTTCTATGTTACATTTACAGGGTAGTTAAAAGTAGATTGTTAACCAAGGGTTGAAAGTGACCTATTTCACCTGAGATATTTCTGGCGCTCGAACGAAGTGAGAGCACCAATAGTTCGAGGGTTAAATGGGTAATTTCACCCGAGTTAATCACTCTGCTTTTCATTTGGACTGTGAGGAAAGTACAATACTACACGCACATTTTATAAAACAGGTATATAAAGAAAAATCTATAAAAATGTTAAATACCTAAAATTTGAACAATTTGAAAAAAACTAATTCAATTTTTTGCCGGTGGTCGGAGAGGAGGGCATCCGGGTGGGCACCGGCTCAATCCACAATAAACACAGCTAATTACTTTCCACCCTAGGGATGAAAAAGCAATTTTCCACCCTACCCAGGAAAACAAAACTTTCCGAACAGGAGAGATGAAAATGTAGACTTAAGTGCGTGTTTCACAATGTCCAAGTAAAGTATTGGATAGCTAATTAACTGCCAGATAATGCACTTTATTAGTTCAAGCTTATTTGTAGATTGTAAAACGCTAACGATGACTTTATTCGTCAGATAAGTGGCAAGTAGCTTATTCAGGACTTTACTCGGACATTGTGAAACAGGCCCTTAGTGTCACTATGACAATTTTTTTATTTTTATACCACGACGGTGGCAAACAAGCATACGACCCGCCTGATGGTAAGCAACTACCGTAACCTATGGACGCCTGCAACTCCAAAGGAGTCACATGGGCGTTGCCGACCCTTTACAAAAAGGAGGATTCACTGTGTTGATGGCTAAAGGAACAAGAAGGTCCCTCATCGTCAACACACTGGGTCCTCTTTGAGCTTTTTGGCAACCTTACTCACCAGCAGGAACACTACTATGAGTTGGGTCTAGTGCTATTTGGCTGTGGTTTTCTGTAAGGTGGAGGTACTTCCCCAGTCGGGCAATGTTCACATTTCAATTCAATAAAAGTGAAGCATAGAATCCTGTAATATTGGGCCAGTGATTTGTGTCTTTCAGGTCTTTCGACCGTTGTCAGTCAAGTAGCAGGGCGTCTTCCAGGTTTCGGTGTTGGTAGATTCAATGCCACTTATTGCTGTGGTAATTTAAATTTAAACTTTATTATGGCGCCATATCACTGGATATAGATAGGCATTTTTCTTTCAAGTAGTAGTATAGTGGGAAAGCAGTTGATAAAGAAAATCCAGTGAGTGCTGCGAGGTCCAGATGGGACAGTGCAGCTGCCAAGTTTGTTACTCTTTTAGCACCACCCAGGGATCACGTGTAGGGTTGTCTAAGGTGTGTCGTACGGACGCAGAGTAACATTGATCCACAAAAATTTAAACTAGGAATTTAGCGTTATATTTGTATCAGCAATGGCAATCCTTTTTTTCCCTTGACATAATATCTACAAAAATGTTGGTAGGTACCCACTACGTGAACATCCGAATACCCTTAGGATCTGTAAATGTCTGAACGCAGCTTTATTATTAAGGCAGTAGAGTGAATAATCAAAAATTAGAGCTCAAAGAAGACCCAGTGTGTTGACGATGAGGGGCCTTCTTGTTCCTTTAGCCATCAACACAGTGAATCCTCCTTTTTGTAAAGGGTTGGCAACGCGCATGTGACTCCTTTGGAGTTGCAGGCGTCCATAGGTTACGTTAGCTGCTTACCATCAGGCGGGCCGTATGCTTGTTTGCCACCGTCGTGGTATATAAAAAAAATTAGAGCGTTGTCGAAGAATATAATCGAAAGAAACATGAACCACAGGAAGTGTTAAAAACTATTTTCACCTCAGCAGCTCGAACAAGCCTACTTCCCTGCGAATACACAGTGACGAAAGTCGCACTTTCGTCACTCCAGGGAGTGAGACAAAGTAGTTTTTTAATTTAGTGAAGGCCATGAACTGCTACTTCATATTTCGGGGTCTATTACAAATTCGAAATACATATTTTTATCTACACACACACCATAAACGCGCTAATCTGTCTAAATTTGGAGTTTTCATTAATAAGCTTGGAAATCTTCTTCTTCTTCTTCATCATCATCATCATCATCATCATCATCTTCTTATTATTTATCTTCTTCTTGTTTATCTTCTTCTTCTTCATCATATCCATCTCCATCTTCATCATCACCTTCTTCTTCATCATCATCTTCAGCTTCAACTCCTTTTTATTCACCACCTTCGTCTTCTTCATTTCCTTCTTCTTCTTCTCCATCATCATCTTCTTCATCAACTCCATCTTCTTCGTCGTCTTCTTCTTTACCTTCTTTATCACCTTCATGACCTTCTTCATCATCTTCATCGTCCTTTTCTTCTTCTCCATAACCATCATCACCATCAAAATCTTCACCATCATCCGTATCATCATCATCTTCTTCTTCTTTATCATGTTCATCTCAATCTTCTTCTTCATCATAAATTTCTTCTTCATCATCATGTCCTTTGTCTTCACCACCTTCTTCGTCTTCTTCGTCTCCTTCTTCTTCTTCTCTATCATCTTCTTCTTCATCATCAACATCATCATCTTCATCATCATCGTCATCATCATCATCTTATTCTTTATTTTCTTTTTCTTCATCATGTCCATCTTCTTCTTCTTCATCATCATCTTCAGCTTCATGTCCTTTTTATTCACCACCTTCTTCGTCTTCTTCATTTCCTTGTTCACCACCATCTTCTACATCAACTCCATCTTCTTTATCGTCTTTTTCTTCTCCATCACCATCAACATCTTCACCATCATCCGCATCATCATTTTTCTTCATCATAAGTTTCTTCTTCATCATCATCTACTTTTTCTTCATCATCATCTTCATGTCCTTTGTCTTCACCACTTTATTCGTCTTCATCTTCTCTAACATCTTCTTCTTCTTCATCATCAACATCATCATCTTCTTCACCATCATCTTCTTCTTATTCTTTATCTTCTTCTTCTTCATCATGTCCATCTCCATCTTCTTCTTCATCATCATCTTCAGCTTCATGTCCTTTTTATTCACCACCTTCTTCGTCTTCTTCATTTCCTTCTTCTTCTTCTCCATCATCATCTTCTTCATCAACTCCATCTTCTTCATCGTCTTCTTCTTTACCTTCTTCATCACCTTTATGACTTCTTCATCATCTTCATTGTCTTTTTCTTCTTCTCCATCACCATCATCACCATCAAAATCTTCACCATCATCGGCATCATCATCATCTCCTTCTACTTCTTCCTCTTTATCATGTTAATCTCAATCTTCTTCTTCATCATAACTTTCTTCTTCATCATCATCTACTTTTTCTTCATCATCATCTTCATGTCCTTTATCTTCACCACCTTCTTCGTCTTCTTCATCTCCTTCTTCTTCTTCTCTATCATCTTCTTCATCATCATTAATTTCTTCATCATCAACATCATCATCTTCTTCATCAGCATCTTCTTCTTCATCGACATCATCTTCTTCTTGTTTACCCTCTTCATCATCTTCTTTTTCATCTTTATCTTCTTAATCTTCTTCTTCATCATCATCTTCTTTTACTTCATCTCCTTCTACGTCTTCATCTGCTTCTTCGTACTTCTTTTTCTTATTATTCATCTTCTTCCTCGTCTACAGAATCATCTTCTTTGTCTGCTTCTTCTATAGGATAGAATCATTCGCTTATGGGTATGTTAGTTGTTGCCCTGTTATCAATGCATTACATATAGTTTCTGAACCATTTTATAGGGTTTATAGTATGTGTGTAGATAAAGTAATGTATGCAACTGTACGTAATTATGCCTTAAAGCACTCGTGTGATCTTATTATGAAACTCGTATTTTAAGGACCCTTATTACGTAACAGTTACATAAACTACTATTAACCTTTAATATGTTGTCACTACTGAGGTGAAAAGTTGTATGTGTCACACGAGAGCAAAGTTATGTTACATCTCGTGTTTTTGAGTCCCTCGCTACGCTCAAGATTCTAACTTAGAATCACTCGCTTCGCTCGTGATTCAATTATAGAATCTTTCGCTTATCTCTATCGCTTTGGCTTATCTATTATCTCGCTCGCTTCAAAATCAACACTCGCAAGGAAAACCAACTTTCCTCTCTTGTTGCACAAATAACTATTTTTCATTGTAATGAAGATAAACCATCAGAATAGTATGACAAAGATGGCGTTGCAATCCAATTCCAGTTTCAGAACTCATTAGTAGTGACACTACGTAGTACTGAGCTAATGTTCTTAATCCAAGTTCAAAAGGGTGTGTAGTACTTACTATAGTGGTATTTTTAGGGTACCGTAGCCAAAATGGCAAAACAGAACCCTTATAGTTTCGTCATGTCCGTCTGTCCGTCCGTCCGTCCGTATGTCACAGCCATTTTACTCGGAAACTATGAGACGTATCTTTATCAAATTTTAACATAAGGTGTATTTTGTTTGCCGCTACTTAGTTTGTACTGAAATTGCTGAATTTTTTTTTAAGGGGGCCACTCCATACATGTAACTAATTGTCAAAAAAAATTCTACAAAATATCAACATGATGCACATCAATCGATAGGTCTTGAAAAATAACTATGAGGTTCCTATGAACATTTTTTGATTAAGAGATATTTTCAGAAATAATCACTCCGAAAGTCAAAAAAGTTGTGTCCCCCCCTGTAACTTTCGAACCGTAAGTCCAAAAATTATGAAAAAATTCAAGAAGATACATCTTTGAATATACTTTCCACGAAAGTTATTTTGAATATTATCGGTTTAGACGTTTTTGAGATATCTCCAAAAAACTACGTACATAGGCGATATTAATTTTGTCGATAGCCGGTACGGAACCCTCCATTATGCGTGGTCCGACACGCACTTGGCCGGTTTTTTTTAAGATGTCGGAATCTTACTACATAGTTCTACCTACAATTCCGACATCTTAAAAAAGTCATACTATACCTACCAAACTAAAAAAAACAGCTTTTTTGAGCTTACTGTATACGTTGAGTCGTCTCTTCAGTATTTATTTCGTTATCAATGTGTGCACTAAAACTCTGCATCTTTAATCGTATTAGGTAGCACAAACTCGCAGAATTTCGCGCTATTGAGCAAGGTCAACCGTCACGGCTATGCATTGTTAATTTGTTACTGAAAGCGATTCGTTGCGAACTGTCGTCAGCTATTGTAATGCAATATTAATGGCAGGGTTCGAAAAGAAAATCAATAATGATAATTATCGTGATAATCTGATATTTTTTCATTTAAAATCGTTAATTGTTGGAAATAATTTCCCGTTAGATAAATACTTTTAGTTAAATGAAAATGAAGAAGTATTACCCTTTCTAACAATAACTAATTCATGAGATCCCTAAGAATTTTTTGCCCCAAAAGTTATAGTGAAAATCACTACAAGTCTATACTATTTGATTCAGTCATAGCTGTCAACTGCCAAACATGGCGCACAAAATTTGTTCCACATGTCACATCTAGTAGAATACATAATAAATCAATAATGCCTATTCCTATTTAAATTATGGGTACTAATAGTTATATTGATAATTTCGAATAAACTGCCGACTTTGATTATGGTAACAATGCATAAGGTTAGGTACGTCTAATTATTATACCTGAGATCCCAATCTTTTAACCCTTTGACCGCCAAAGCCGTTCAAACACGTCAACGAAAAGTCGTGCCCTCAGCGCCATGACGTGTTAAAACGTCCAAAATGAGAGATCAAAATACTCTTTAATAAACAACCTTTATAGAAATATTTTTGTATATTTATTATAGCTCTATCATTCACCTTATCTTTTTAGTTAAAATTTAATTCAAAATAACCCGTAACTCGAGAAAAAATTAGAAAATACCTCAAAGCTATTTAAAAGAACAAAAAGGCACTGCCCTCCTCGCCGTTGACGGGTAATAACGTCAAGCGGCGTGACGTCACTTCGGAATAGTGTTGTTCGTTTGAAAGCATAGTGGTCGATGTTGATTAATTTGATTATTGTATGAACATTAACCAAACAAACACTGTAATTATGAATGTTTTTCGCATTTTAAGCTTTATTATATAATAAAACTAAATTATTAAACTGTGATTCGTGTAGAAGATTAGTTTTAGGAACTACATATCGTAATGTTAAAAAACCGGCCAAGTGCGTGTCGGAACACGCATAGGAGGGTTCCGTACCTTCAATGGAATAAGAACCAAACTAATACCAAAAGGTCGTATCTGATGCCTATGAAAGAAGTTTTTTGGAGATAACTTAAATGGCTTAGCCGATAATGTCCAAACAATTTTCGTAGAAAGTATATGATAAGGCGCATCTCATCAAATTTTTTCATATTTTTTGGACTTACGGTTCATAAGTTACAGGGGGGACACAACTTTACTGACTTTCGAAGCGATTATTTCAGAAAATTTTCACTTAATCACAAAATGGTAAAAGAAACCTCAATGTTATTTTTAAAGACCTGTCGATTGATGTGTCACATGTTGATATTTGGTTAAAACATTTTTTTTTTAATTTAGTTACATGTATTTTTTTTCCCCCCTATTTTTTTTTTTAACTTAACTACATAACTAAGTAGCTGTATAGAAAATACACCTTATGTGTCAATTTTATTCAGATACGTCGTATAGTTTCCGAGTAAAATGACTGTGACATACCGTACGGACAGACAGACAGACATGACGAATCCATAAGGGTTCCGTTTTTTGCCATTTGGCTACGGAACCCTAAAAAGGCATGTATATATTTTAAATTTTTACAATGTTTACTTTAATAAGTATATGCATTATTAAAAAAGAAAGAGTTTTATTTAAGTGGCAATGGAATAAATACAATGCGTGTTATAAGGGCCGTATTTAAAACCTAACAATGTGTATGTCGTTTCTTTTAATCTTATTGCTTCGCCGCATTCTTGTTAATCCTTAAACAATGATAAATACCACGACACGTGGGCTTTCGGTCCATTTCATTCATACCAAATAAGTAAAAATAATGAAATGGTATTTTAGATAAAATGTCAACCAATATGAATGTTATCGGTGAGAGACCGAGTTTAAGTGAACAAAGAATATGTCATTAATTAGGGATATACCAAGTTTCTTTAGGTACAAAAGAATGAAATGTGCGCGAGGTGTTTTTTACCTACACACCCGTTCTGTCAGATGTTCATTAGCTTTTATCATAAAATTTATTTATTTGATGGTATTGTTAAACATTTTTTTACTCAACTAAACACTTAAAAAACCTAACGTATTTTCCTTCATACAGTTACACCACGGAAATATCGATACAGAAATGAATGAATATCTCTCACCCCCAACTCTAACATTCATAATAAGTTACGGTGCCACCGGCGCCAAAGCCGTCATAACACGTCAGCGCGTGACGTTATCAACTTATCACTTAAGTAGTGCTGTGGCTATATTGACAAAATAAAATAAAATTTTATATCAATTTTCATATTTTTTTAGTTGCTTTTAGGTGTATAAGAAAAATACGAAATGAATAATCTTTACTATTACGATTTCTAAATATCTAAAGTGATTTTGCCTAACTAAATCCACTATGAGGCAGAAAGAAATGTTTCGTCGATATGTTGTTTTCCAATCACTACGGTATCTGAGTGCGCTCGTGCAAATTTCGCTCTGGCGCTGGTGGCACGATTTTTCTGTCCGATGCGTGGCGTTCAAAAGGTTAAAATCGATATATTTTCTAAAACTAGTAACTGAGCACATGACATTACATTAGTACCTCCAAGAGAAGAGTTTCACTGCCTCACATTCGTACTATTTCCTCGCTCACGCACGTCCGTGTAATATCACTCTCAATCGCTAACTCCTTGTTTTCCGGAAGAATACGGACTAATGTCATTAGGTGTGTCCGCACCAGACTCATCGCCTCGCGTGGTAACTGCCGCGGAGGAAGCTCGGCTAGTGTGGACGTACCTCGGCCGAGGTAAACGCTCGCGCGGCCGCAATGCCTCGGGGGAGGCACGGTTACACTAGCCGAACTGCCTCGCGAGGCGTATCAGGTGTATACACGGCTATTTCCGTTGCCGTTGTTTGCAAAATGTCCCATTCTCTGAATCACTTTTCTCTGATTAGTTAGTAACATTGTTTAATTTTTCGTAATTTCCCAAATCAAAACAAAGGAAAATCCCCTTAATTCCCTAACTGTAGCTTTGCAATAAAGTTGAAGTCTGATTGTAGATTGTTGATATAATTTCAAAGTAAACATTTATGAAGTGTCAAGATCATTTAGATAGTCAAGTAAGTTACTTCTTATCTTTTATTCTGAGATCGGCAATGTAATAGTCAACAGTGGTTAGAATAAACTTTAATATAATTATAGTTTTCATTTGAATAATGGTGAGGTTCGATAGAATCTTGTATTCTTCAAAAAGTGCAGTTCCTGATACGGTGTATTCCACGTTCTCTTATTTCATGAGTAAGTTGTCTCATTTCAATGGACTGTAAGTTTCTCATCAGGTCACCCTACAGACGGGACTTGTTACGTGTGTAAAGTACAGTAAACTTTGATTTCAATAGTAGAGAGGAATGGCGGGTACAATAGGTACAAATATAATTTTTAAGAAGAAAAAACCGACTTTAATGGGGGAGGCCGGTGAAAGATTATTGTAGATGGTGATTGTTCGATTCCATACAATGAAATAAAATAAATGTGTTGAAAATCTAATTTGCTTAACAAACACAGCGAAGCGGACAAATCGCCAAACGTGAACTATGCGTCGTTGAAGAGTTCCGTTCTGATCATCATCAGCAGTTCCACTTCATCAAATATCACTTCTTGAAATGTAAATGCTTGATTTGTTGATGATAATACTAAAGTCACTATATGTATGTATGCCTTTAACATTTGAGGAGTACCCTTGATTCCTCATGGATCCCATCTTCAGAACTCGAGCTTGACAAAAAATTGTATTGAAAATCTAACTTGCTTAACAAATACAGCGAAGAGGACAAATCGCCAAACGTGAACTATGCGTCGTTGAAGAGTTCCGTTCTGATCATCATCAACAGTTCCACTTCATCAAATCAAATGTCACTTTTTTAAATGAAAATGCTTGATTAGTTAATAAAAACACAAGAATCACTATAATTATTTGCACGTAGGTATTAGTAGTTGAGTATTAAACGCGACTAGCCTAGCCCCCCTCTACTTCCCCTGATTATGAATGAATGAGGAAGGCCGGTGAAAAGTCATCATAGATGGCGCTGCGTACTAGGGTCCTTTTTTATATGGAATTTGGCAGCTGGTTAAATGAATTCTAGATGGCGCTGCGTACGATGGTCCTTTTCAACCGACTTCAAGATTTCGAAGGAGGAAGTTATCAAATTCGTCGGGATCTTTGTTTTTTTCTTGCTATTTTTTTTATGTATGTTCACCGATTATTCGAAGACGGCTGGACCGATTTGGAAAATTCTTTTTTTTTTTAGGAAATACTTCACAGTTGGTGCCATTGTAACCAGGTAAGGATCTGATGATGGGATCCTGGAGAACTCGAGGGAACTCTTCAACTATTATAGGCACACCTATAGTGATTTCAGTATTTTTTACAGCAGCTCGAGCATTTGCTGTTGGAAAGGTGGATGCTAAGTGAAGTCGGTTCTTTTTTGTTTAAAATTATTTTGTATGAGGTTTGATATTTTTTTTTTTTTTTTTTTTTTTTATACTACGACGGTGGCAAACAAGCATACGGCCTGCCTGATGGTAAGCAGCTACCGTAACCTATGGACGCCTGTAACTCCACAGGAGTCACATGCGCGTTGCCGACCCTTTACAAAAAGGAGGATTCACTGTGTTGACGGCTAAAGGAACAAGAGGGTCCCTCATCGTCAACACACTGGGTCCTCTTTGAGCTCTTTGGCAACCTTACTCACCAGCAGGAACACAACACTATGAGTAGGGTCTAGTGCTATTTGGCTGTGGTGATATATACCATAGACAAACAAATTGACAGTTGCCTCCCCCATCACGCAAACGTGTTTTGTTTTTTTGTGGCTGTTGTATTCCGAAAGAAGTGGACTGTGTTTTAATCTATAAAATTACGCGAAATGTACGAAAACGATAGGCTGAAGTAGGAAGGTTGCTATGAAGGTTGAAGATCGATATTGGGCTAGTGTGTCGTGTAAATAGGAGTTACCTCACAATCCGGGGCTGCGGTCGGCAGAACCGTAGGTCGTTGTTGAAGACTGGTGGCTCGAGTTGAGAGAGTATCCCGTCGCTTGCTAAAGTCTACTTCAAAACCGTTACCTCAAGTCGTCCAACTTAGACCTCGGTTTACACACGGTTGTCTTCGGCTGGCTCCGGATTACACTTCCACAACACGGGTGCAACTAAATCGCGAGAGAGTTGGCAGTGGTGCTTTTTTTTGTTATAGCGCGAAAATAGGTACTGTGTCTACGGACGACGTACGAGTAGACACACGATCGTTCGCTAACTGAACGCAAGGAGCCGTCAATTTAAATTTCTACTGTGACGTAGTGTTGCCATAGTAGGCACAACGAAATTACACCAAAAAATATAAAGGCAAAGCTAGACATTCCGCCTACCACAAAATACATTAGGATTTTGACCAAACAAGCTATAGGTGGAAGGAGGAAAAAAAAAAAAACAAAACGAAAAATTAATTAGAACTTATACTAGACACTAAATGGACAACACAATTAAGGCACGACGGGCGCCTAAATAGGTAAAGGGCACAGCTTGACTACAGGCCGCTTGTACAGTCCCGTAGCTGTGCGCACGGTGACCACACGGCAGACCCCATCGGATCCGAGATGCGTGTGGACGATACGACCTAGAGGCCACTTCATAGGACTCGACTGTTCATTAACGATGAGCACAAGTGCTCCTATCTGAACGTTCGGTCGCTTGTCATGCCATTTCATACGTTGCTGCAGCGTGTGCATGTATTCCTTTGACCATTTGGTCCAGAAGTCTTGATGCATCTTCTGCAACAACTTCCATCGTTGGACCGGGCTAACTCGGACGTCGGTCAAGTCCTCTTCTGGTACAACCGATAAGGGTTCCGCGGTCAGAAAATGACCTGGAGTCAGAACCGACAAATCATTGGGGTCGCTACTGAGAGGGGTGAGCGGCCTTGAATTGAGCAGAGCATCCACCTGAATCAGAACCGTGAGAAACTCCTCATACGTCAACCTTTGACCTCCGATGACTCGAGACAAATGAGTTTTCACAGCCTTGATTCCAGCCTCGGCGAGGCCGGAGAAGTGAGGGCTGCCCGGTGGATTGAATTCAAATTTTATTGTGTCATGAGCAGCAGCGTCCTTTACCAGGCTCTGCAGGACGTTACTCGCACCGACAAAATTTTTCCCTTGATCGGACACCAACCGACTACATCGACCACGGCGAGCGACGAAACGACGAAGTGCAGCTAGAAAAGCGTCCGAGGACAGCTCAGTGACTAGCTCGGAGTGAATAGCCTTTGTCGCGGTGCAAACGAAGACGCAAATGTAAGCCTTGTAGGTCCTATTGCCGCGCCCGCGACCAAGAGCGATATTAAAAGGCCCACCGAAATCGACGGCGGCGCTCGAGAACGCTTTCAGCTGGGTTATCCGATAGGACGGCAAGTTCCCCATGAGCGGTGCAGGAGCACTTAGTGGTCGCACACGAAAACATCTCATGCACTTTGATACGACTGCGTGGATAGCCCGCTTCGGAGACAGTATCCAGAAATGCTGTGACAACAAATTGTGGAGTGTCTGAATCCCTGGATGCATGTAACGCCTGTGGTATTCGTCGATCAAGAGGGAGGTCAGACGATCGTCGCGAGGTAGCAAAAGAGGATGCTTGATCTCGAACTCAAGAGGAGCTCGCGACAGGCGACCGCCTACCCTCAAAAGACCCGCGTCATCAAGGAACGGGGATAACTTCCTAAAGTTCTTTGGGAGAGTATTCGAGAGGTTACTCCTAATCTTCTCGATTTCCTCAGTGAAATTGCGTCGTTGCACGAAGCCCACGAGAAACATTAACGCCTGCTTTATTTCCAGAGGCGTCAAAGGCCCTTTCTTCAAACTACTAGGAGCCTTTTTGCTTCGGGAATTGTGCGCGAAGCGAAAACAATATGCCAGAACACGTTGGAGTGTTCTCAACGACGAAAACTTCTTCAACAGATCGTCCGTCCACGATTCCTGTACTCCTATTGTGAGTACTGTTAATTTTCGCTCTTCGTGCAAGTCATCCATGTCAACTGATAGCGCTGACTTCGGCCACACAGACTTATCCAACACCAACCAAGAGGGACCCTTCCACCAGCTACTGTGGTTGATCAGTTCGTCGGCCAAAAGACCTCGCGACCCACAGTCGGCTGGATTGTCGGCGGTCCTCACATGTCGCCAGCATTCAGGCGGAATTATGTCCTGAATGTGACTCACGCGGTTAGCCACGAAAGTCTTCCACTTCGAAGGGCAAGACTTTATCCACGCTAGCGCCACGCTAGAGTCAGACCACGCTAAGACCCGATCGATTACATGAACAGGTTTCAGTGCCTCAGCAACCGATGTCACCAAATCTGCAAGCAGGACCGCAGCGAGTAACTCAAGACGCGGTATAGACAACTTGCGGAGGGGCGCTACCTTCGACTTACTGCAAACTAGCTGAACGTCGCAAACTCCCATATCATCAGACGTTCGAACGTAGACCACTGCGCAGAACCCTCGCTCGGAGGCATCACAGAATCCATGTACCTCAAGTGAGGCGAAATCCCTGATCATACGGCGCGGAACAGACACGGATCTCAACGAAGGCAGCTGCGACTTGAAGGCTTGCCATTCAGCTACAAGATTATCTGGCGCATCCTCATCCCACGAGACGCCGGAGACCCAGAGCAATTGCATCAAATATTTTGCGAAAAACGTCACGGGGGAGAGGAGACCCAATGGATCGAAAATCCGAGCAATTTCCGACAAAATCGTACGTTTAGTACACCGACGCTCCTCAACAGCCACCTGGAAGGTGAAGTCATCAGTTCGGGGTGACCACGAGAGGCCGAGGATCTTCAAAGAGATGTCTCCGATAGAGTTGAACTCGCGAAAACCCTCGGAGTATAAATCAGCAGGAGGTACTCCGTCGAAGAATTCCGGACGGTTTGACGTCCACTTTCGCAAATGGAAACCACCAGAAGCTAGTATGGACGATAACTCTGACCGGAGCGTCCGAGCTTGTTCCATGGTATGAGCTCCGGAGACGACATCGTCCACATAGATGTCGCTGTCTAGGACAGCTGAACCGGAAGGATATTCCGCTGCCGATTCCCTCGCCAACTGAGCAACCGTACGTAGAGCTTGGTACGGAGCAGACGAAACGCCATAAGTCACAGTCAATAATCGGTAATCACGGACAGGCTCGTTGACAGATGGCCGCCATAGGATCCGCTGGTATTCAGCATCTTCTGGAGACACCAAAATCTGCCGATACATCTGCTTGACGTCAGCTGTAAAAACAACACTATGCCACCGAAAACGAAGGAGCAGATGAAAGATGTTATTTTGCAACTTCTGCCCTGGCAGGAGCGCGTCATTCAACGAAATGCCTCGGCTATCCTTGGCGCTAGCGTCGAAAACAACTCTAAGAGGAGTGCTGACCGATGAGGGCCTCAACACTCCGTGGTGAGGAATATAGAAGAATTTCCCCACATCCACCTCAGGAGGGTCACATTCCTCAAGGTGGCGACAGTCTGCGTAGTCCTTCATGAAGGCTACATAGTTCTTATAAAATTCGGAGTTACTTTGTAACTTCCGCTCTAACGACGAAAATCGCTTGAGGGCAATGGCTCGAGATCCCGAAAAAGTAGGCTTGTCGGAAGAGTCGGCGAAAGGTAGAGGAACGACAAATCTACCTTCTTCTGTGCGACGGTAATTAGCGAGAAAATATTCCTCACACAGTTGATCTTCCTTCGACAGTGTGACGGTGCTCAGGGAACTAACATTTTCTAATTCCCAGAACCTCTTAATAGAGTCATCAAGCGAGAGAGTACCCACAACCAGCTGACAGCTGCTGCGGCGAAAACGAGAACGACAAACATCTGTGTCATAGTCACCCGAATCACCCATTAAGATCCATCCGAACACAGTGTTAATGGCAGTCGCTTGCCCAGGGGCTCCATGGCGCAACCCAGGACGCAACGACGAAGCGAAAATGTTGACCTTCAGGAGCAGGTCTACAGGCCCTGGAATGTGCCAGAAGGGGTCAGCCAACTCTAAGTCCCTAATATGTTGCCATGATGATGTGTCAACTTGCTCAGGGGGCTGGTCCGGGCAGATTTTTGGGAGCAAGAATGCCTCCAATGCAAGGGCAACGCTTGGACCCCCACTCCTAGGCAAAATTGTACAAGTCAAAGTCCCACCCGGCTGAGACACCGACTCACCAATACCGGTAACAGCATGTTTCCCATAATCTATATGAAGACCAAGTTTCCTAGCGCATTCCTCACTCACAAAGTTACAAGCACTAGCGCAGTCAAGCAATGCTCTTACTGGGACGAAATCACCTCGGGCATTCCTCATCAACACCTTGGCCGTCGAAAACAGAGAGGAAGCTGCAACATTATTTGCCACCATCACTACCGGGTTAGAGGTATCTACTTGCTTTTTAGAGCTATTCACATCTATAGCCAGCGGTACAGGTGCACTAGCAGTCTTAAAATGTAATAGGGAATGATGCGAGAACCTGCACTGGTCACATCGCTGCTTCGATTTGCAGGACTTCACTGAGTGGCAGCCCGACAGGCACAAAATACATAATTTATTTTCCTTGACACACTTGAATCGAGTAGCTGGGTCATAACCTAAGAAAGTTGGGCAAGAGGTGATGCCATGAGGCTCCCTACACACTACACAATTTGACCCAGCTACAACCAAAGCTACTTTTGTCTTACTGACAGGCTTACTAGTACTCACCTGGCTTACACTAGCCGCAGACCCAGAAGACCCGGCAGCATCCAAGGCTCGGTGTCTTTTCTCGATAAATTCCTGTAACTTCCCAAGCTCTGGAATTTCATCAGAGTTGTGTTCGAGCTCAAACTGTTCCTTTGTACTCCTATCCAGCTTCGACCATAGCAGTTGGACAAGCATGAAATTCTTATCTGGCAAATCAAAACCTTTTAAAATCGACAAGTTTTCGTTGAAGACACGCTGTACCCTAAGTAAGTCACTTACCCGAGATGCTTTAACGGGCTCACATTGCACAAGTTTCTCATAATAAGTTGTCGCTATCACCCTAGTCTTATTATACTGTTTGTAGAGCACATTATACGCTACCAAATAATTTTCATCGGTGACAGGATAATTCTTTATGAGATCATAAGCTTCATTTTGAACACTCGACAATAAATAGTGAAGCTTTTCTACAGGGGCTATGTCACTCCTTTTGTGCACCAAAGAGTTAAACAACTGGATGAATGTTATCCAATTCTCCACCCTAGAGTCGAACGGCTTAATTTGTAACTTTGGCAACTTAGGTAAAACCGGTAGGGCCGCAGCCGAAACGCCAGAACTTCCAGCAATATTCGACTTAGAATTAGCTTGTAACAGTTGTAACCGAGCCCTTACTGCCCTTAATTTCGCATCAAATATTGATGTGTACGAGTAAATGTCGCGGTGGTCACTACGCGGAGCGTTGCTTAGAACCTTCACTTGAGCTTCATGAAAACCCTTAGCTATTAAATCTAGTTCAGTCTCTGTGCATAGCGCTAAATCTTCATCGGGTAACATCTGCAAACATTCTATCCGCATTACCTCGTAATCCCGTGCGACTAATAGCGGATCTGCGCCGGCCCCCGAGTGCGACGACTCATCCCCATGTCCCATTTTGTGAACAAATGAAAAAAAGCACTACGACACAATGATTCACAAGAATAAAATCAAACTCTAAATTATCAATATAACCTCAAACGTAAACAAGGATAACTCACTCTTGACAGTTACAACTTGTGACAGCTATAGCAATGTTGCCAACGGTATTAAACAATAACAGACGGACGAACGATGAACGAATGATTTAAATGACAGTTAAAAGCACCACTACTCAAACAACCTTCCCACTTCTTACCCTCAACAATTTATAATAACTACCCTAAATTTATCCAAGGAAACTAACGATGACAAAACGAATTTCAACAAGTGACTATGCGAAAACAAACGACAAACCAAAGGTCACTTATCAAAATATTCGGTTCGAAAGACCAAAAATGTTGTATTCCGAAAGAAGTGGACTGTGTTTTAATCTATAAAATTACGCGAAATGTACGAAAACGATAGGCTGAAGTAGGAAGGTTGCTATGAAGGTTGAAGATCGATATTGGGCTAGTGTGTCGTGTAAATAGGAGTTACCTCACAATCCGGGGCTGCGGTCGGCAGAACCGTAGGTCGTTGTTGAAGACTGGTGGCTCGAGTTGAGAGAGTATCCCGTCGCTTGCTAAAGTCTACTTCAAAACCGTTACCTCAAGTCGTCCAACTTAGACCTCGGTTTACACACGGTTGTCTTCGGCTGGCTCCGGATTACACTTCCACAACACGGGTGCAACTAAATCGCGAGAGAGTTGGCAGTGGTGCTTTTTTTTGTTATAGCGCGAAAATAGGTACTGTGTCTACGGACGACGTACGAGTAGACACACGATCGTTCGCTAACTGAACGCAAGGAGCCGTCAATTTAAATTTCTACTGTGACGTAGTGTTGCCATAGTAGGCACAACGAAATTACACCAAAAAATATAAAGGCAAAGCTAGACAGTGGCTTTTGGTAAAGGAAACGTGTTTTGATATTAAAGATAAAGATTGCAGTCATGGCACGGTTCTTGATGTAAAAGAAAAATAATGAAGGCTATTCTACTTTTGTAAATTTAAATGAATTGATTTCACTATTACTCGAGGTTACCGATCTGCCGCGGGCATAGTTTAAACACCGGGCAGTTTCATAACGCCGTACAAGCACTTGAAATACTTGGATAGTATGGACTAAGAGCTGGCTTCGACAGATATGACACAATAATGTGAGCAACAATACCCGTCTGGTTAGATTGCTATACTATCCTTATTTCTAGATTCGGGCATCTGGCAGCTTTAAATGGGTGTAGGTCAGAGTGACACACTAGCTAAATTTTTGAATTGGAAATTAGTAATACCAAAATAGATAAAAACTGCCGAAGTTGTCTCAGTTATAAAACTTAAGCACGGCCTATATTTTAACATAACAAAAAACATTACGTACTTATTATTATGGAAACAAAAACAGTAGGCCACAAACTATGAATTGTATTATACTTCATTAGGCACTAAGTAGGTACTTTCCCCCAACAGAAACTTTTGGCAATGATATCGTTTAATTATCTATATCATTTCTCATAATATTGCATCAAACCCAGAACTCTAGGATTTGTTTTCTTGAAGTGGTTTGCATTATTTGACCTCCACCACTTTACAGCTGCCAGATGTCCAGATCTAGAAATAAGCATAGTATAGCAAACTGACTAGAGTGGTTTTGTAGCTCTCATTATTGTGTCATATACGTGGCTAGCTCTACGTCTATAAGTTAAAGCCGTTCTTACGGCGAGTCAACTGCTTTCCTTGTTTGTTGATCATGTCTAGACGGCTTAGCGAACGCCAACGATCATTTGCCATGCCATACTTTGTCGGCATTCGTTTGGTAGGTGGGTGGATGCCGGTAGTAATCCTACACTACATTATGAATATTATAATTCATTCATTAATTGGGTAAGTATGCAATCTGCAGCTTCGAAGCCCAACGAGCTTGAGCAAACGCTGAATATCCTTCGTTATGATATGACACTGTGTTATCTTATTTGGTAGGGGTCACCGATCTCGAACAACTATAATATGCGTGTACAGTCGCCATCAAATATATCGGAGCGGCCAATGTACTGAAAAATATCTGGACATGCACTTTATCGCTTTGACAACAGGGGCGTTGCTCAGATATTAGTGACCACCTTGGCCGAGCCGATATATTTGATGGCGACTGTACACTTTCACGGTTTTCAGTCCGGTAGATCTCTGCGGTAAGACAAAAACACAGGAACAGTATTGCCTGCCTCGTTCTACTAAACCGCCTCGCCTACGCTCGTCCATTTATCACACTCGCATTCATGTCGTACGCCCGTTTAGTTATTTTCCTGTGTTATGTATGGACTGTGGTAGTCGTGCGCGCCGGGGCGTAGCAATCGGATGCGTGTACGCTCTCCATGGTTTAGTTTTCGTTGTGGTAGATCGCTGCGATATGGATAAAGAAAATAATATTCAATTACAAGGTAGGTCTTAATTGTTGATATGATATGGTTAGGTATGACTGGTATGAGGTACTACTACTACGTAGGTACGAGCGGCTATTTATTTTCAACCGACTTCAAGATTTCGAAGGAGATCTTTGTTTTTACAATTTTTTTTTTTTTTTATGTAACTAGCTGGACCTTGAGTGGGTGTATTGTGACGGGTACTACGAAACCCTATTTGAGTGACATGCTCACGGCCGGTTTTTTTTTAAATACTATGAAGGTGGCACACTAGTATACGGTCTACCTGATAGCAAGCAGCTACGGCAGCCTATGGACGCCTGCAAGAGGTATCACATGCGCGTTGCCGACCCCTTAGAAACCTGTACACTCCTTTTTTGGAGAAACTCATTGCAAGCTTGCATTAAAAAAGGAAATGACAAAAACGTATTTTAAGCAAGATGTTTGGTTTCAGACACACGGACCGGCGATGGCGGCGGCGACGGGACGCTGGACATGGGCAGTCGCTCCTCACTCCACACAGGGCTCCACATGTCCGAGGACGAGCACTGGGAGATGAACTACCATGAGGCCGCCATCTACCTGGAGGTAACGAATGTGCCACAAAATTGGCCCCACTGTGATAACGACTCGTACAGCATGGTCAGTTTTATTAGACTAACCGGCCGACTACACGCCTACGGCTACGGCTACTATGGCTTTAGGACTGGCCGGTTGCAAATTTGCAAGAGCCATATTTTCGGTAAATCTTGTTTGATACTGTATTCTACTATTTCTAACTCTATGGCCACTACAGTATCTCGCGCGCGAGTACTCTTTCAAATTAATACAGTTAGGAGACGGATAGTCTATCACACGCGCGGGATCATTACTAGTCATTTTACGGGCGGATTTAGTGTAACGGATATATCATGACACAAGTATTATTTACGCAATGAAATCCTACAAAACATCGTTATTCGCTAACCGCCACAAATATGTACACACATATTACAAGCGTTTATCTTGTAGGATTTTAATGAATATATCGTTTCTAAGTCATTTAAAATGTGTAAGAACAAACTACCAATTATTACTATTTGTTTCTAACGAATTAGGATATATATCGCCCGCGCCGTACATTTTGTTATTTATGTGGTTTTACATGGCCACGATTTCTTGTTTTTCGCTTTAAACAGAAAGAAGACTTAAATATCGTCATATTTACAAATAAAAATAATTGATATTATTGTAAATCGAAATATACAAATTTTTTATATATTTTTTTTACCTATTTAACTACTTCCGAGTGAAAAGTTGGTAGGATTTTTGCATATATTATCTATAAATATTCCATAAGGCTATTATAAATTAATATTTGACGTAACCGTATCTTTACTGTACTACATGTGTTGAAATGATATCAATATAAATAGCTTTTTTCATGACGGTTCAAAATTAATATATTGCTACGTTTCTCTTTGCACCCAATTTACCTTTGTTCGTTTAGCCCTAAGCCTAAGGTTGAATGGTAGGTTAAAGGCTTAAGGGATGCACCTAGTTCAGATATTGTATGTCGAGAACCGGCAATTACAGGTTCCTCTATCTAATTTGTATATAAAACGAGCAACGAGCCTAACTGATAGAGAATGCTATTAGAAATTATATAGCCAATTATTCATAGTTCACACTACTTTTTCCCGCGACTTCGTCTGCGTGGTATTATGTCAGATGAATATAGGTTAGAGTGCGGGGTGAGGCAGGGCGGGCTAACCTCACCACGCCTCTTTAACCTGTATATAAACGGGTTAATCGAGAGGCTTAGCAGCACCAAGGTCGGATGTCATATTGATGGCGTTTGCATTAACAATATCAGTTATGCGGATGACATGGTGCTGCTCAGTCCCTCGATTGGGGCCCTCAAGCGCCTCTTCGCAATATGTGAAAGTTACGCAGTGGCCCATGGACTCAAATATAATGCTAACAAAAGTGATGAGTGATGGTCTTTAAGTCTGGTACCTACCAAAACGTACACAATACCACCTATCACGTTGTCAGGTATTCACCTAAAACAATTTAGCCAGTTCAAATATTTGGGTCACTGATGACTGACGTGGATATCGAGCGGGAGCGAAGGTCGCTGGCCGTTCGATGCAATATGTTGGCCCGCAGGTTTGTGCGATGTACGGAAGAAGTGAAGATATCACTCTTCAAAGCCTTTTGTAGCTCCTTCTACTCATGCAGCCTGTGGGTCAAATACACGCAGAGAGCGTACAGCGACCTTCGCGTCCAGTATAATAACGCGTTCCGAGTGCTGATGGGGCTGCCGCGATATTGTAGCGCATCCGGCATGTTTACCGAGGCACGGACCGACGGTTTTGCGGCCGTTTTATGAGAAAGCGGTGTGCCTCGATTTTGTCTCGCCTGCGCGGTAGTCCCAACGGCATCCTGAGCGTGTTTGCTAACCGCTGGGACAGCCCTATGTGGTCCCGGTGGACGGCTATGCACGTTGCCTAGTATTGCTAAAAATATTTTATGTTTTAGTTTAATTACTATTCTTTATGACATATAAATTTAGATTATAAACGTTAACATTAGCGAATAAGTTCTTTATAATTTTACTAACAAACTGTATGGACTGTGTTGTCTGAAATAAAATAAATTGAATTGAATTAACATTCGCCATAAGGAATTAATAAAACGCCTTTAGTAAAATGTCATAGCAAATCTTAATTTAGCGCACATGCTAGGTTACGACTACAGCGAGCAACAATTCCATACAAAGTTCGACCCCCCTTTTCACCCCCTCAAGGGATGATATCTGGGATAAAAACTATCATATCCTTTTTCGGGACTCAAACTATCTTCATACCAAATTTCATCTAAATCGGTTCAGCGTGGGGAGGTAACAGACAGACAGACACACTTTCGAATTTTTTTAAATACCAGTCGTGGTATCAAACAAGACCCCGTCGGGTGGCAAACAAGAATACGGCCCGCCTGATGGTAAGCAGTTACCGTACGCCTGCAACGCTAGAGGATTCACAGGCGCGTTGCCTACCCTTTAAGAACCTATACACTCCTTTTTTTAGAACCTCATACTGGGCTACAGTAAACCTCGGCAGAGAGTTAATTCCACAGCCGCAGCGTTCGTCTCCACCTCTCAGGCTCCATATAATATTGGTATGGATTTAGTGCAATAAATATTACGGTGTAAATGATATTGATAACATGATAAACAATAACCAACACGTGTGACCCCCAGGAAGGCCTGAATAATGAGAAGTTCGACTCCCACCCGTCCAGCCCCGAGGAGCTGCCAGCTTACCTGCGGGTCCACAATCCCTGGTACCACGGGCTGGACCTCTTGGCTTCACTAGTGTTAATACTGCTCGCGTTCACGGAAGACCCTGCAGTGCCGGCTTTTGAGGTAAACTCACAGACTACACAGACTCATCATTAAGCTTTTACAAGGAGCACGAGGTCACCACACATAAGCGCAATTTTATTCGTTAATTTCTACGATTCGAACAGCACATCTCAATAGTATTCTACACCATTTTGTAGTATAACTATCCAGATTAGTCCCTATAACTTGATTTTTGTGGATATTTTTAATTCACATGAGTAATGACTTATGATCAAAAACGTTAACTCAAATGAAATAAGCGATCGCGCTCTCATATTAAATTAGTACGGGAGCGCTGATGTGTGGTGACCTCGAGTTGTACTTATGGTCTATCTAGTGGTTGAGGTTACTTGTGGGTAAACTACGGAAAAGGTGATATATAGGGGAGTGAGCTTTTCGAAACAGAAAGTGCCACAAAATAGAGCTTCAAATTAAGCGGCTCAATCGCACTCATTACAACATTGACATATTGAACTATGTAGATTTTCCTGATGTTTCGAGCGTGCTGTAGTCGCAGGTAGACTCCCTGCCACTACCTTAGAGAATTCAACCAACCGGAGTGGCCATGTCTGTCATTTTCTATACAAAAAAGTTTGCCGATTTTTGCGGGGGAGGGGAACGTGAAATGTATGGCTATTCGTACGTAACCTACAAATAGGCACGTCAGATAAACGTCAGTCCATACAATAACTACAACTTTTTTGTATAGAAAATGACAGACATGGCTACTCCGGGTTGAATGCTCTAAGTTTCTAATATTTAAGCTTGGACTGTCAAGTGGAAATATTTTCTAGTGACGTCATTACTCATTAATCAAAATGAGATACAATCTTTGAATTCACTTCCGGTCTCACTTTAATTTTTATTTTTAGTGTATATTAAGTGACTTGTGTTTATTGCAGTTACCAGTATGGGCACACGGCACGATAGAACTTCTGGCGCTGGGGGTGATTGGTGTGGAGCTCCACCTCAAGTTGAAGTGGATCGGGTGGAGCACTATCCTGAAGCATAAAAGGACCATGATTAAGGTATGCACACGAACTCCGAACAACAAGAAGATCGTGCTTGGTACAACACTACCATATTCAGAGCA
The DNA here is from genome assembly GCA_947086415.1 of Pammene aurita. Taxonomy (NCBI): domain Eukaryota; kingdom Metazoa; phylum Arthropoda; class Insecta; order Lepidoptera; family Tortricidae; genus Pammene; species Pammene aurita. The sequence goes on from OX352307.1 coordinate 3,223,827, forward strand.
ATGTCGCGTAGTTTCAGTGACCGCGAGGCAACCGGATGGCTCGCGGTATTTAAGCTCCCGAAGTGATGAGGAACCGCCCTGTGCAACCCGAACTGACCCTACTTGGACTGGGGCAGAAATAGAGGGCTGGTGCAAAATTTTTTTTTTCATCGCGAGGCAACCGATTGAATCAGCGGTTGCCTGAAAGAATATACGCTGGTTATATAACAACATTTTAATGTCATCCCTCCTTAGGCGCCTTCCCCAAGCGAAGAATAAAAATTAGCATGCTTATTCTTAATCACATACAGACACCGGAAACAAGTTATCGAACTATCAGTGTTGGAAGCCGGACGCAAGGTGAATTTTTCGATCGGTGGAGGAGAACTTAGGAAAAACGCACTTACAATCATTGAAATCGGATGGCATTTGTTTTCTGAGTTTTGTATGATGTGGAGAACGATATGCCCTAAATGCGATCCCTCTCCTATGAAATTTCATCCCTCCACGTAACATAACATATTGATCACAGATACTTCCTAAATTTAGCTGCAATTTTTCCTAGCCACATTTGCTTAACTAGCCTTTTTTTTTCAGGGCGTAACCCTACTCATAATGGTCCTGGAAGCAGTAGTGGTGCTGTGCAGACTATCTAGTCACTTCCGAGTGACGCGGGCCCTGCGGCCCATCTTCCTAGTTGACACGCGGCACTGCGGCGGCGTCCGCAGGTTTATAAGACAGATACTGCAGAGCTTGCCGCCTATATTAGACATGTTAGGTGAGTTCTTTCATCGTGTATACTCGTTTGACTCTTACAGGGCTCCGTACTCATAATGGATTATACTACAAATTGGAAACAGATGTCCATTACAAATGACTTCGGGAAACCACAGGATTCAAACCTGCTCCTCTGGGTTGCCGGTCCAACGCGCTTCCAATTACACCTCCTCTATCGGTCACAGCGAACCTAGAATCTTTAAATTTGTGATATACATTATTCATTTGTGAAGCTTCACTAATAGAACCAGAGCGCACGACACTGAACCTAGTTCGATAAGTCTCCTAGATGAGATATATATAATTAGTCACGTCTTTAATGGGGGAACACGAAATGCCGATGCTGCAATGTAAAAAAAGTGGTGGCATATTTTAATTATTTTTTTAAATAAAAAGTCTCCTAGATTTCCTTTGTTCCTCGAAGCAGGGGAGATGTAGGGCTACACGATAATGCGGTGCTGCGAGCCCCCGTGCGTGGCCTTGTCAGTGGCAGCAGCATCAAAAGATTGGAGATGTATGCCAAAACAAAGCGCCTGATCTTTTTATAACAAAAACAAGATGTTATGTAACCTAAACCTAGCGCCAGAACTGCAACAAGATGTTACGTTATTAAAATGATGTTATATTTTAAAAGATCAGGCGCTTTGTTTTGGCATACATCTACAAACTTTTGATGCTGCTGCCACTGACAAGGCCACGCACGGGGGCTTGCAGCACCGCATTATCGTGTAGCCCTACCCCTCCCCTGCTTCGAGGAACAAAGGAAATCTAGGAGACTTATCATACTAGAAACCGGATTCTTTATTTTTTTCATAAATAAATTATAATACGCCGCCACTTTTTTTGCATTGCAGCATCGGCATTTAGTATTCCCCCATTAAAGACGTGACTGATTATATATATCTCATCTAAGAGACTAATCGAACTAGGTTCAGTGTCGGGGGCTCTTATACTATAAATAAGTAAGGATATGTTTTAATTCAGCATATTCATTTATTTTATTTTATTTAGGTAATTTCAATAACAATACAATTTGCTACAAGAGTATCGGTAACCCGGTGTGGTTTGCCTCGATACAGATTCCGCAGTAGTGTATATAAAAAAATTCTTAAAAGCAACTATATCTCAACCAGGTTAACCAGGCTTGAAGTTGTCATTTCTGCCAAAGGAGCCGCTGTGGCGCCTTTAACTGTATTATATGAGCCCAATGACAATTCGACTTCATTTGTATTGTAAGTTTTTATTACGTTTGTTCGCAGGGTTACTAATGTTCTTCGTAGCCACGTACTCGCTGCTGGGCTACTACCTATTCTCGGAACATCTTGATAACGGCCACTTCTCCACCATCAGTGATTCGTTCGTCAGTATGTTTGTGCTGCTCACCACTGCCAAGTGAGTTCACGAATTTTATTACTATCTGTGAAAGGGTTTGGCTTCCAAAATTAAATGACATCTTAGATCTTATTCTAGTAAATCATGCATTATAAATAATTACATAAGTTTTAAACAAAAAATAACCGTCTTCATATAGGTAAAAAATATTAAAATCAATACACGCCTCTATTGATTTTAATATTTTGTTTGCCATGTGCCTATAATATATGAAGGGTTCCCTTGATTTCTCCAGAACCCCATCATGTCATCCTAACAAGAAAATATTTTTCCTAATCAGTCCAGCCGTCTTCGAATAATTGGTGCACATAAAATAGCAAAAAAATTACAACAACAAATATGCCGACGAATTGATAACCTCCTCCTTTGAAATCTTGAAGTCGGTTGAAAAATAGGTTAAGTTTTAATACAAAGGACCATTCAAAATAGTTTTTGCTTAGAGTGAAAATGCTGAAGATTCTAAATAGAATAAATATAAACAGTAAGATTAAAATATTTTCGTCCAAAAAATTAAAATTAACTGGCATTACCGTTGTCGTTAAACACTACTCTAAGTTTGTTGTTTCGTTGTCTGCCAGCTTCCCGGACGTGATGATGCCGTCGTACGCCAAGTCCAAGTGGTACGCACTGTTCTTCATCCTCTACATCATCACGGTGCTCTACGTGCTCATGAATTTGGTAAGTTTTGTATGAGTTTGGTAAGTTTTGTTGTGTGACAGCTTCCCGGACGTGATGATGCCGTCGTACGCCAAGTCCAAGTGGTACGCGCTGTTCTTCATCCTCTACATCATCAGTCATCACGGTGTTGTACGTGCTCATGAATTTGGTATGTTATTTTAAGTAGAGACATTTTACTTGTCTTTTGTAGTTATTGAGTTGTCAATTTGTCAATCACACAAATCTTAATCACAGCTGTAGGAATGTTGATAAAATGGAGATAAATTATTAGTATGGAAGTACCAAAGGGGAAAGAAAGAACATAAACACGCATTTTATTTCGAAATCGACGACCTACTCCATAGACTAATAACCCAAGACCCCGCATAGCCAGGCGACCCCCGCTGCCACGCTCGAAGTAATTTCACCCTATAGTGAGACACTAATTAATTGGAAGTGACAGTAAACTTAGTACGTCACCATGGCAACCATTAATGTCTGACTCTCTCTTACGCTCCACGAAACAATGGCGCGTTCCCTGTCTTACATTGCGTGTTCCCTTCCCGCAACCCTTCTTTTTGGCAGCTTACGTTTCAAAGAAATAACGTGCTAAGCGGAGTATAGAGATATCTTGTATATGACCTACTCTTACGACTCACGGAAACATGTGCGGAAACTAAACTTAGGTACCTACTCTCGATCGTGAAGAATCATTATTTAGTTAATTTTGAAAGAAATTTGCATATTTTCAACTTAACATATTGATGATTTTTTTCAAAATCTTGATGATTTTTTAACAGTTGTGAGTCAACTTTGTTATTTATAGAACAAGAGCCCACGACACTGAACCTAGTTCGATAAGTCTCCTAGATGAGATATATATATAATTAGTCTCGTCTTTAATGGGGAACACGAAATGTCGATGCTGCGATGCAAAAAAAGGGCAGCGTTCACTTTTTTTTGAAAAAAAAATCCTGTTTTTAGTATGTTAAGTCTCCTAAATTTCCTTTATTCCTCGAAGCAGGGGAGGGGTAGGGCTACACGATAATGCGGTGCTGCAAGCCCCCGTGCGTGGCCTTGTCAGTGGTAACAGCATCAAAAGATTGTAAATGTATGCCAATACAAAGCGCCTGATCTTTTAATAACAGTAACAAGATGTTATATAACCTAAACGTAGCGTCTGAACTGCAACAAGATGTTACGTTATTAAAATGATGTAATATTTTAAAAGATCAGCCCAAGTAACACAGGAAGCATTATAACATATGAATAGTTAACTTATTTCGAACTTAAGAGCCGTATAAACTCTTATATACGTTTACCGAGCAACTTGTCGCATTATATGATGCTTTGAGCTGTATAACGGTTGTATAATGGCATATCTAAATGCTTTTGTAAAGCCTTTAGCTTTAGTGCAGCAAACCACAACGCAACTGTACAGCCTTCAGCTGTTTAAAAGCACTTAAGTGCTTTAGGTTCTACAATAGCATTCTATAATGCTCTAAGCTGTATAACGGTCGTATAATGGCATATGTAAATGCTTTTTTAAAGCCTTTAGTTTTAGTGCAGCGAACCAAAATGCAATTGTACAGCTGAATGCTGTACAGTTGCGTTTTGGTTTGCTACACTAATGCTACGGTGTGGTTTAGTGCGTTAGGTTCTACAATAGCATAAATAAATGCTTAATGCTGTGTAAGAGCATGAATATTAGCCATTATAATACCACGTAAATTCGCTATACAGCTTTCAGCTATTTTTAATGCCTTAGGGTGTACAATAGCTTTTTTAAGTCGGTAATACATTCCTAACGCTGTATAATAGCTATAATATAAACCATTATAAAGCCAAGTAATTCACTATAAGGGGCTGTTCATAAATTACGTCATTCCAAATGGGGGGGAGGGTCTGGACATCGGATGATGGTAGCATGACGTAGGAGGGGGGGGGGGGGGTAATTCCGAAGATCACATCATCTCTCGCATCTTTAAAAAGTGCTTCAATGTGTAAAAAAAGGAATGAAATTCGAGTTCCTTATAAACTTTTCTAAAAAATATTATCTACTAAATAGTTTTTTATTTTACAATTAAGCTAAAAACGATTTTTTTTAATGACGTCACTTTATTTGGCAGGGGGAGGGTTGGATTATTTGGGGGGGGGGGGGGGGTTAAAATAAATAATAAATAAATGTTATGGGACCTTACACAAATCAACCTAGTACCACAGTAAGCTCAATAAGGCTTGTGTTGTGGGTACTAGGCGACGATATATATAATAGATATATACATATAAGTACTTAAATACATAGAAAACATCCATAACCCAGGAACAAATATCAGTGATAAACACACAAATAAATGCCCTGACCAGGATTCGAACCCGGGATCTCCTGATTCGTAGGCAGGGTCACTACCGACTAGGCTAGGGGGCCGTTAAAAAAATCATCAAAAATTGATGACGTAATTCATGAACAGCCCCTAAACAGATTTTAGCTGTTTTAGTGCCTTAGGGCCTACAATAGCAATTTTAAGTAGTATATAATGCTTAATGTTGTTTAATAGCATAATTATTCACGTGTAATGCTGTAGGCATTAATAAGCTTTTGTTAAGGGTCACTGAGCTGCTATTGGACTAAGAGCTAGCCACGTCAGATATGACACAATAATGAGAGCAACAAAACCCGTCCGGTTAGATTGCTATACTCTTATTGCTAGATCCTGGCATCTGGCAGCTTTTAATGGGTGGAGGTCACAGTGACAGACTAGCAAAATGTTTTAATTGGAAAATAGGTAAAAACTGCCAAAGTTGTTTCAGTTACAAGGGACAGGGCCTATATTTTAAGGGGCTCCCTGGCGCCAACGACCTTAGATCTGATTCTCTTAGTTTCCAATGATTTATATAGCTTATCATATTATCCGTAACGGCTTTAAACAATATAGTATCCTATATTTACTTCAATATTCATTGTCTTCGAGATATTTGACATCAAAGTCGAACCGGTTTAGGCTAAAAAAGTGGTTTTATGGTCATAAATTTTGTGTTAATTAGTTAAATATTAAAATCGCTCTACAGTTTTTAGAGACATCAAAGAGGAACCCTAATATGGACATTACGTATATGTAAGATTCTTTACACCATTAGAATATCGATAAAAGTGTTTTTTTACACCATATCAAGCTCAAAGAGGACCCAGTGTGTTGACGATGAGGGACCTTCTTGTTCCTTTAGTCGTCAACACAGTGAATTCTCCTTTTTGTAAAGGGTCAGCAACGCGCATGTGACTCCTTTGGAGTTGCAGGCGTCCATAGGTTACGGTAGCTGCATACCATCAGGCGGGCCGCATGCTTGTTTGCCAGGGTCGTGGTATAAAAAAATAAAAAAAATATTTAAAAAATGTCATAAAAAAATAACGGCTCATTTATTTCAAGATCCGGCTCTACGGAATGGAGATAAAAGATTCGAGATTCGATAGTCGTTTGCCTTATAATTATATCTGTAGTGAATATGTTGGAATATCGATAAAAAACGTTAGACCAAAAATAATATGTATTATTACGGAAACAAAAACAGTAGGCGACAAACTATGAACTATATTATACATCGTTTGACACTATTTTCCCCCAACATGAACTTTTGTATTATTTCTCTTATTATTGTATAGTATTTGTATAGTTTCTCATAATATTGCATCAAACCCAGATCTCTAGGACTTGTTTTCTTGAAATGGTTTTCTTTGACCTCCACCACTTTAAAGCTGCCAGATGTTCAGATCTAGAAATAAGCATAGTATACCAAACTGACTAGAGGGGTTTGGTTGCTCTCATTATTGAGTCATATCTGACGTGGCTAGCTCTCCGTCTATATAGACCAACGCCATTTTGTAAATAATTTATAACCTAAAAATAAAATCATGCGAACCTATTTATACAAGGAAAATGCCTATATAATAATGAAATAACTTAATTTAAGACTGCTCAACCAACACCATTATGTTAATAATGCAAAACTCGTTCTATACGAGGATTACACAATTGTTTTGTTTATTTGACGCATATCTTTTTATAATATTTTATAGCAAAACCACAATAAATCAAAGGCGCGTGAAAATTTTCAATGAAACTTATATACACATTTACAGTAAACTACATTGCGCAGTTATATAATAACGTAAAAGAGTCAAAAACTTTTATACATTTTGTTACGCAAACAAATATGACGTGTCACTCATTCAGTTTTTTGTACCGTCTTCGTCCATTTTATATTGCGAGACAAAGTAGTTAAATCACAACGTTCATTGTATTATAACATTTGTTCCGTCGGCATTAGAGACATTTTTGCATTGACGTAAGGTTTATTTTACTACACTCTTATGCTAGTATAATGCTTTTGTATTGCGATTGGCAATTTAATCTAGAGTACTAATGGTTCTTTACTGCGATTAGCAGCTTTTTTGGCCGTATTTATGCTTCTTTAATGCGGTTGGCAACTTAATAGAGCGTACTAATGCATCTTTAATGCGATTGGCACTTTCCATGACAACGATAATGCTAATAGCGCAGACATAATGCGCCTGTAATGCTATTAAATGACCTGTATAGGATCTCAAGCTGGGTAATTTGTGCCCATTTAAGACCTATATCAGAACTATAAACGTTTATATAGCTACTATAAAACTAACTCAAAATGCTAAAAGCATACAGATATGCTGTAAGACGGCCGTTATACTGCTTTGATGTGTTACTTGGGTAATGGTTCTTTACTGCGATTAGCAGCTTTTTTGCCGTATTTATGCTTCTTTAATGCGGTTGGCAACTTAATAGAGCGTACTAATGCATCTTTAATGCGATTGGCACTTTCCATGACAACGATAATGCTAATAGCGCAGACATAATGCGCCTGTAATGCTATTAAATGACCTGTATAGGATCTCAAGCTGGGTAATTTGTGCCCATTTAAGACCTATATCAGAACTATAAACGTTTATAATGCTACTATAAAACGAACTCAAAATGCTAAAAGCATACAGATATGCTGTAAGACGGCCGTTATACTGCTTTGATGTGTTACTTGGGAGGCGCTTTGTTTTGGCATACATCTGCAAACTTTTGATGCTGCTGCCACTGACAAGGCCACGCACGGGGGCTTGCAGCACCGCATTATCGTGTAGCCCTACCCCTCCCCTGCTTCGAGGAACAAAGGAAATCTAGGAGACTATCAAGTTATCATACTACTTAGAAACCGGTTTAATTAAAATACGCTGCCACTTTTTTTGCATTGCAGCATCGGCATTTCGTATTTCTCCATTAAAGACGTGACTAACTATATACAGTGTGGAAAGATAAGTCGGACCCTGGAGAGAAACTACCTTAAAACGTCGAGATAGCTCATTTCACTGAAAGGAAACATTCTTTATTTTTTTTAAAGGGACATAACTGCATTTACAAATTTTTGGAAAAGAGTACAGTTTACAAAAAAACTATTTATTTTGTAATTTTTCCCATAAATCAGTTTTATGACAATTGATGCCAATCGATCCTATTTCCAACACGGATATAAACCAAGTTTAGGGCACAAGAGAACCCATAAATAATAATAAAAATATTTTTCATACAATTAGTATGGGAAAAAGTGAAAATTAAGAAAAAAACTGTGAACGCAGTTTTAGTTTTTAGGAAAAATAAAAGAATGTTTACTTTCAGAATCAGAATCAGAATCAGAATCAGAATATTTTATTTGCCAGAATACTTATAACATAAAGTACAAGGTGTTAAGGTACAAAAGACAAGTATTCAGTCGATGAACGACATGCAAAAATTATATACAAATTACAAAAAAAAACATAATAACCAATTAAATTAACCCTAATAATACAATCCAAAAATAATACAATAATAATAATTTTATGTGATGTCCAGATATAATAATAAATTAATAACAATACAATTACAGCATCATCTACAAAGTAATGTCAATTTTTATAAGTTAGAATGAAATGAAAATTAATACACAAAGATAAACATTAGAAGAAAAAACTCCACAATGTGATGTCAATTTACACAAAGTTAATATCAATTTTAGAATAAATTATACTTTAAAAATGCTAAATATTCTTTGACACTAAAAAAACATTTTTCAGTAAGCCATTTTGTAATTACTGTTTCAAATTTATTATATTCCATTAACCTCATTTCTCTAGGAAGGTTGTTAAACAAAAAAATACACATATTGTATGCGTTTTTTCGATAAATTACGGACTCACAACGAGGTTGATACATTAGTCCATCATATTGCGCTCTTCTGTTACCGTAATAGACATCTGTCCTAAATCTAAATAGCTCGGGATGTTTCTTAACAAATAGACATGCTTTTTTAATATACATACATGCCAACGGCAATATGTTTAGGTTTTTAAAGATAGGCCTACAGTCATCCATGAGTGAGATATCGGCTATAGCACGAATGCAATCTTTCTGCCGAATAAACGCTCTATTCACATCACCCGAATTTCCCCAAAGCAATAGTCCGTAGTTCAAGAGTGATGACGCATACCCATGATACGCAGTGATGGCAGCTTCTGTTGAAACAGTCATCCTTAGTCTTCTTATGGCATATACAAAACTATCCAACTTAGTGCAAACATAATCTACATGAAGTTTCCAGTTTAAATGCTTGTCTACATGCAAACCTAAAAAAATTATATAATCACAACTGTCTATTACTTTATCGTTCAAGCTAACGTTTAATTGGATCTTTGGAGTATCATAATATTGGAATTGAATATAAAAAGATTTACTTAGATTAATATTAAGTTTATTGTTACATGTCCATCGGTGTATGTCAGTTAATGTTTGATTTATTTGTTCATTATAAGAAGAATCATCTTCACTTTTTACCATCACTGTCGTATCATCCGCAAACAAAATGCTCTCCGATGAGATTGCATGAGGGAAATCATTCACATAAATAACAAAAAGCAAGGGTCCCAAATTGCTGCCTTGGGGCACGCCACAACGGTTTTCACGATATCCCGAAAGGTAAGTGTGCCTTACAAGTTTTTTCCCAACTTCCTCAATTTTTGAGATCTCAGTTTGCTGTTTTCTTCCTTCCAAATACGTTTTGAGCCAGCCGAGTGCCTGACCCCTAATACCATACGATTCTAGTTTCCTTAGAAGTGTATTATGATTCACGCTATCAAATGCTTTACTCAAATCTAGGAATATTGACGTAATGGCAGTTTTATTATTAATAGCTTCCGTAACATACTTAACTAAATGAAAACATGCTAATTCAGTGGATCGGCCCTTTCTAAACCCATATTGATTAGGATGTAGTATATTTCGCTTGTCTAAGAATTCTGTCAATCTAACATGCATGGCCTTTTCCAGGACCTTGGATAGAACAGGGACCAAAGTAATGGGTCTATAGTTATTAATGTCATTGCAATCACCCTTCTTGTAGAGAGGCTTTACTTTTGCTAATTTTAGTTGCTCTGGAAAGATACCTTCCTGGAATGATAGGTTTATGATATGACACAGCGGGTAACTCAAATATGCAGCGTTAAATTTTAGTAAATCTGTAGTGATATTGTCATAGCCACATGATTTGCTATTGCTTAGTGACATAATTATCCTATAAACTTCCCTTTCATCGACAGGCCTTAAATATATAGAACTTGGATTATTATAGCTGCAAGTGACATTAGGTACTGTGTTAGAGCTACTTGCTTCATGGTATATACTGTCAATAAAATAATCATTAAATAAGTTGCAAATGTCTTGAGGATTGTCATAAATTAAATTATTAAATATTATAGAGTCAAAATAGTTCGAACTTTTTCTACATGTCCCTGAATTTATAATATTCCAAGTAGCTTTACACTTATTTTTATTTGTTCGAATGTACTTATTGTTAATTATTCTTTGTGAAGCATGAATACATCTCCTCAAAATACTACTGTATTTTTTCAGTTGGGCTTTGACCTCATTTTTGTTAAATTTACATAATTTTATATTCATATGCAACTTACGTTTAATGCTACAAGATTTCCTTATACCCTTTGTGAGCCACTTTATTTTACTTTGTCGGCTACTTATCTTGACTTTTACCAAAGGAAAACACAGGTTGTAGAAAAGGCACAACGTCTCGTGGAAGGTAGCAAAAGCGTCACTTAAATTATGAATAGTCATTACATCTGAAAAAGATAGACTAGCAATGCATTCACAAAACTTGGCCACATTCGTATTACAGTAATCTCTTTTACATTCAAACCATTGATAGCATTTTATAGTCTTCTTAGTTTTTAGTTCAATAGTTTGTCCCTTATCATGGTCTGATAAACAAAGATTATGTGTTTTTGCTTTGACCGTTTTTATATTACTAGCTATTTGATCCAAACAGGCCTTGCCTCTAGTGGGTGACTTAATATGCATTTTGAAATTATAGTTTAAAAATACACCCTTGAGATCTTTAGCAAACAAGTTATCTTTTAATATATCAATATTCCAATCTCCGCAGATGACAATTTTCTTTTTCTTATAAGTCATAGTTAGATTTGTAAGTAAGATTCTAAGTTTATGCAAAAATATATTTATGTGAGATTTGGTCTGTACGGGAATTCTATAAATAGTAACTACTACAATATCTAACCCTGTGATCTCACATCCACAACATTCAAAGTAGTAATCACATGCTAACTTATTCTCAAATTTCAGTGGCTTTACATTTAGTTTGTCCCTAACTAGAATTGCAGTGCCGCCTCTACTACAGTCCCTAGAGTAATATGCCGCTAACTTGTAATTACACAGTTTAATATTATTAATAAATTCACACTTTACAAAAGTTTCACTTAAGCATATTATATCTATTCCACTCTCAAATTCCTGCAAGGCAACTTGCAATAGATCAAGTTTTCCTAACAAACCACATATGTTTTGGTGAAAAATTGTAATTTTGTTACTTAACTGCGAAACATGTTTATTTATGTTAGATTTATCCTCGAAAAAAATCCAAACCAACATCTACAGGGTCCGAAGAAATTGTATTTTGAATTTCTAATATTATTTCAGCTATACTCCGAAGTATGGTTTGAACACCAGAGCTGATAATTTTGCCAGTTCCCAGTGAAAACTGATCTAGAGTTAAGTCTCGGTTAGAATCATGTAAATAGCCATATTTATGATTATACATGTCCTGCCCAAGTTTATTATTAAATGATTCTACTCGTGAATTATAAACAGGTGCACCACAAATATACGTTGGCAAAGCAATAATAATGTTGGTGTGATTCAAGCTCTTAAGCTTATTTTTTATAGTATTAACCAAGATGTCATAATTTTGGGTTACATGAAAATCTGACTCGCCAACCATGAAAATACAAAAGTCTTTTTTAGAGTAGTCGGCCAGTTTCAAATCTATATCTTTTAAGAGTATGTCTATTCCGACATTGGGTGTTAAATAATGGCAACATTCAAAATCGCTATATAAACTTAAAGGCGCCAAATTACGTAGTACATTACAACGTCTACTGCTAGATATAATACATAATTTATTTTTAGTTCTTTTATATTTCGAGGACTCAGCAGAACCTTTATAGGATTCGTTCATATTCTTGTTTTTGTTCAAGGGCTCGGAGAAAGGCCTGGGCGTCACTGACTGAGCCTGTTCATGTTCAAAGTTCGCGATGACTTGATTAAGACGCATTATTTCCTCCTTATATTTACAAAGCTCAGTATTTAATTTTGCTATGGTATCTTCTAGCTCTAAAGTTTTTAATGAAAAATCAGAACGCGGACCATGGTTACACTTACCGAGAGGACTAGCTGTATTGGATATTCGGCTCAAACGGGCCCCCTTCTTTGAGGTAGGTGTTGTATTGCACAGTTTTTTTAGTGTATTTAATTCTAAAGTCAATTTGGTTATTTGACGCGATAGCTCATTTTTTTCTATGATTGTATTTTGTAATTCATGATCCGTACTCGCTAACTCAATCTTTAATTTTTCAATTTTAACTTTTAGTTCAGTAATTAAACTAGTATCACTACTTAAATCAAAACTTTTGGAAATTTCGTCGTCTACAAGTGGATAGTTATCTGAAAACTGCTCATCTATTTCCGAAATTAATTCCAAAGATTTAGACCTGGTTCTTGTGTCTTCCTGGCTCATAGCGAGGTTTATATCGGTGTCATCTACCTTTTTAGCAGACTGCTCTTTTACATCCGGATTGAAGTTCTCCTGAGAACTTGATCCTGGCGACTTGTGTATTTCGTCCGTTATGACAAGCTCCACGGGAGAAGAGTTTGATGCCGTTGCTATCGTTGCTGGGGATGCTACCAGTGACTTGTTACTTTCCCTCTCTTCTTCCTTCGTCAGATCTAGCCCTACAGAATAGGAGTTTGCTGCCGATGCTCCTGATGCTCCTGATTGTGCCCCTGAGGCCGATGCTGGCGGTGACTTGTAACTTTCCCTCTCTTCTTCCTCCGTCGGATCTCGCCCTACAGAAAAGGAGTTTGCCGCCGATACTTCCGATGCTCCTGATTGTGCCCCTGAGGCCGATGCTGCCGGCGACTTGCTACTTTCCCTCTCTTCTTCCTCCGTCGGATCTCGCCCTACAGAAAAGGAGCTGGCCGACGATGCTCCCGATGCTCCTGAAGCCGATGCTGGCGGTGATTTATTGATTTCACCTTGGTTTCTTTTAGTCGACTCCATCATGGCGACTGTGATGCTAGGGGATGCTGTTGTAGAAGACTGTTTTTTTTTTTTCCTTAGCGTGATGTTTTTTTCATCGGTACTTCTCGTGGGGATATTATTTTTAGGTATGCCTTGGATTGGTGAGTTAGATCCGTGTAGACAGCCTTGGCATTTCCAGTTTTTTTTGCTTTCGGCAGCCATTAACCGAATTAATTTTTCAGATCTTCCTGAACATTTTGTATCAAACACCTGCTTGCAATTTAGACATTTTAGTGTTTCTTGTTTATGTACACTTTCACCGCATTTGGAGCATTTCATGCACTGAGGTGCCATTTTACTTATTTATTGAATAAAAACTTAGTCAATTTGAATTGAAACAAAAAAAAAAAAAAAAAAAAAAAAGTTAAAGTCAGCTTGGTCACACACGGGATTTGAACTCGGACCCGAGCGGCGTAGTATGTAGTTAGTCGAACAGTTTTACACTAAGCCAAGCGAGCTTGTGACGTCATTGGCGAAATAGGCGCTCAATTAGTGCAAATGCAATGGGAGTGGTTTAGTTAATGTCCTGTGCGTTAATTGGATAATGCATTGAATACACACTGCAAGATGTTTACATGTGTGCGTGAGATTTGAACGTTACAACGACGGTTGACACTTTATTTTAACTGTTTTCTGTTAGATATTTTCACTTTTTGAGGTGGTTTATGCTCACAGTAGAGTTCTCACATCACATTTCACTAAAAAACGTTTGAGTCTTGTTGGTAAATTCACTTTAAACACTTTTTTCTATTTAATTTCGTTAGAGCAAATGACAACATGACTGCTCTGAACTATCGCTCCCCCCTGAATCTTCCTTCAGCGAATTGAGCTATCTCAATGTTTTAAGGTAGTTTCCCTCCAGGGCCCGACTTATCTTTCCACACTGTATATATCTCATCTAGGAGACTTATCGAATTAGGTTCAGTGTCGGGGGCTCTTATACTATTACGATGTAAAAACATCTCGCTCAGTAATAATGTTTTTGCAGATGTTAGCCGTAGTGTACGAGACGTTCACCCGCATAGAGCGCGAGAAATGCCGCGCGCTGCTCCTGCATCGGCGGCGCGCCGCGCGTCACGCGTTCCGCCTGCTCGTGTCGCGGCGCGCGCCCGACGCCGTGCGGCTGCGGCACTTCGCCGGCCTCATGCGGCACTACGCACCGCACTACAGTAAGTAAACTACAACATCTAGGGGTGCCACCCGAGTGGCCGCTACACCGGCGGCGCCGCGCGTCACGCGTTCCGCCTGCTCGTGTCGCGGCGCGCGCCCGACGCCGTGCGGCAGCGGCACTTCGCCGGCCTCATGCGGCACTACGCACCGCACTACAGTAAGTAAACTACAACATCTAGGGGTGCCACCCGAGTGGCCGCTACACCGGCGGCGCCGCGCGTCACGCGTTCCGCCTGCTCGTGTCGCGGCGCGCGCCCGACGCCGTGCGGCAGCGGCACTTCGCCGGCCTCATGCGGCACTACGCACCGCACTACAGTACGTAAACTACAACATCTAGGGGTGCCACCCGAGTGGCCGCTACACCGGTGGCGCCGCGCGTCACGCGTTCCGCCTGCTCGTGTCGCGGCGCGCGCCCGACGCCGTGCGGCTGCGGCACTTCGCCGGCCTCATGCGGCACTACGCACCGCACTACAGTAAGTAAACTATAGTCTGGTCAGCCAACGAACGCAGTAGCAATGTACAGCGAACAAAAGTATGACAACACTAAGAATCAGTAAAAAAAGCAGCAATCATCAAATTTTATGTTTTTAATTTTAGGTGGTCCGCCCCTTTCATTAGGTGACATTTACGGTGTGTAAAAAGGAGACGGATATATTTCGTCTGATATGTCATCAACTGCAACAGATAATCTGGTTGAGGCAATTGACATATGACTTAAAAATGAATTTAAATATAATTGGGAACGTTGCAGGAGTTCTATCTCACTCGCGCTTAAGATGAGAGAGTGAAATGCACTAGAAACAAATTCAATGTGAATTGAAATGTTCGTCATGAAATACGGTGTCTCATCACAAAGGGTTGCCACATGTACGTATTTTGAATTTGCCGCGCGTTTCTACTGACGTCCGCCTCGAACTGAGAACTCGCGATTTACTTGTAAACAAGATGACCAATGTAACAAGACCCTTCTGAAGGTTTTATTCGCCTTCTAGCTCCATAACCCCTTGATCGGTCCTGCTCATATACGAACTCTCAAATTATATGTATCGTTAAACAAGTTATCGTGGAACAAACCGTCAAAATCAAAATGTCGAGACGTCCCAGTAGCGGAAGTTGTTTGTAAGAACTTCACTTCGTTTACGCTCCGCTCATTCGACTACAACATCTAGGGGTCGTGTGGCGGCTGCGGCTCGGTACTTCGCTGGCCTCATGCGACACTACGCACCGCACTACAGTGACCATTACAACATATATGGGTGCAGCTGGCTGCAGACCGAGGGACCGCTACACCAGCAGACGTTTTAAATTAAAATTTGGTTAAAATTTTGGTGCTCATTAACTGTTTTTGTGTTAAAAGTGATTCGTTTGGAGACATTTTCTTTAATAGGATAGCAAGATGTAATATTCATATGAATTTTTGGCAGTAACAAATATTTTTATGACGTTATATTCTACTATATCTCGTAGTAAGTTAAACATAAGCAGGATTAAATGGTGTTTTTCCATCTGGTGATGGTGTGTAGAAATAATCTATTATTTTGCATTGAGTTTTTAAGGTTATTTATTAGATAGATAGATAGATTGCTTTATTATTCTAAAAGTATACATTGATTTATACAGTGCCCTGCAAAACTTTCCACAGTTTGTCTGCAGGTGAGATAGTTACTAACTAGTTACTCTACTGTTATGCTAATGTTATTTATTGGCACACTTAAGCGACATACTGTTTGTGATACAGGTCCGGTATTATACAATGTCCGCTTGTAAACATTCTCCTTTCTTTCCTCAATACCTTAATTTGTTTCGCAGGTGGACTGGACGTGTATCTAATGTTTAAGCAACTCAACCAGTCTGGGACCGGCGGCCTGTCTCGCTCTGAATTCGCTAATCTATACGAGGTAAGGAATTTTTGATAATCAGAATAGAATATAAATTGTTTATTTGGTGTTACACAAAACATGTATGAAATTAATCTATTTACATCTTAATCCTGAAGACAAATTAACTAATAGGATGCCGCTCAGCATATGCCGAAAAAAACTTTTAAAAAACTCGTTGTATGAAATCACCCCTCTATTCCTAGTGATATTTTGTGTTTTCAACCGACGTCAAGATTTCGAAGGAAGAGGTTATCGATTCGTGGGTATCTTTGATATTTGCTTATTTGTTTTTAATGTATGTTCACCGATGATTCGAAAGCGGCTGAAATCTTTTTTTTTGTTTGAAAGAGGTCACGATCTGATGATGGGATCCTGGAGAAATCGAGGGAACTCTTCAACTATTATAGGCACACCTATAGTGATTTGAGTATTTTTACAGTAGCTCGAGCATTTGCTTTTGGAAAGGTGAAGGCTATAAGTGATGTCGGTTCGTTTCAACCTGCTTCAAGATTTCGAAGGAGGACGTTATCAATTCGTCGGGATCTTTGTTTTCGCTTGTTAGGGTTCCGTAGTCAACTAGGAACCCTTATAGTTTCGCCATGTCTGCCCGTCCGTCCGTCCGTCCGTCCGCGGATAATCTCAGTGACCGTTAGCACTAGAAAGCTGAAATTTGGTACTAATATGTATATCAATCACGCCGACAAAGTGGTAAAATAAAAAGTGGAAAAAAATGTTTTATTGGGGTACCTCCCCTATACGTAAAGTGGGGAGTGATTTTTTTTTTCATTTCAACCCTAACGTGTGATATATTGTTGGATAGGTATTTAAAAATGAATAGGGGTTTACTCAAATCATTTTTTGATAATGTAAATATTTTCGGAAATAATCGCTCCAGAAGTAAAAAAAAATGTGTCCCCCCCCCTCTAACTTTTGAACCATAAGTTTTAAAATATGAAAAAAATCTCAAAAGTAGAACTTTATAAAAACTTTCTAGGAAAATTATTTTGAACTTGATAGGTTTAATAGTTTTTGAAAAAAATTTACAAAATAATTTCTGAACTAAGTTTGTAATTTAACCGTATAAGCAGGTGTTTACTGTACTTGTAATTTCTACAAAATCACAATGAAATGACGTGCTTTCAAATAAAGTAAAAACGGTGAAAATCGGTTCACGCAATAAAGAATTATCCCATAAAAATCATCTTCCATACTTTAAGCTCGCGCGCAATATATTACTTAATTTGCCGATAGATGTCGCTGTAGGTGGAACGCTCATATCATATCCTACATGGCGGTGTTATTTTAACTCTTAAGTGGGGACACTTTCTGTGACGGATGGAAAACTACGGAACCCTACACTGAGCGTGGCCCGACACGCTCTTGGCCGGTTTTTTATGTATGTTCACCGATTATTCGAAGACGGCTGAACCGATTAAAAAATTATTTTTTTTGTTTGAAAGAGTATACTTCACAGTTGGTCCCATTGTAACCACGTCAGGATCCGATGATAGGATTCTGGAGAAATCGAAGGAACTCTTCAACTATTATAGGCCATATACCTATAGTGATTTAAGTATTTTTTACAGCAGCTCGAGCATTTGCTTTTGAAAAGGTTGTTCTTTTTTTGTTTAAAATTATTTCCGTATCCTCTCCGTGATTGTCGGGCCTCACGCGCAGATTAAGACGATTGTCGCCGGAGTGTCCTTGAGCGTTTGGGCGCTCTCTACCCGCGCCACCCGCGTACCCTTCTCATTGCGATCGTGCGTAAATCCGCCGCGATGCACCGCAATAATGTTCAAAGAAGGCTTTACTCAGAGGCGCGCGGGCAGATTTATAATAACCATACCTAATCCTTTTGTGGATCTTTTGTGATTTGAATACTGTGATTAAGTACTACGGTGACATTTTTTAGGAATGCTACTAAATAAGATAAGTAATGACGATCTCGACTAGTAGATTTTTATGTAAAAAAATGAAAACCTAGATTTTGAACTTGAAGTACAGTGAGCGGCAACATATTTATGAATTTACGAAATATGGTTAAAAATATTCCGCATATCAGAAAAAAATAAAAAAATACTGACTAGTACAGCAAAAAAAACTGAATGCACATCGAAGCGGTGTTTTCATGTGAATTTGGATTTTTTTTGTTGTGCAAGTGAGCTTAATAGATGGTTATTTTTTGTTGCGATTTTAAATATTAACCGTAAAAATTCACTTAATTACGATAAATTAACAAAACTAAGCCTGTTGCGAGTTGCGAGTAGTAAAAATGCACATGTAAGGAGCGGTATTTGTACACGAAATCGTCATACAATTGAGAGCTGTAAGCCCATTAAATTGCTAAAAAATCTTTTAGGTGAGGCACTCCATACAATAAAATCGGTTGAGCCGTTTTTGAGTTATGCCTATAGTAAAATAACGTAAGTGCCACAAAATATTTCTTTATAGACTACCTTTTGAATGGATGTATTGTAACTGGCCGGCAACTACGGATCCCTACACTGAGCATAGCCCGATATTCTCTTGGCCGGTTTATCTGCAATCCTTTGCAGTTTACTTCGCAATTTCTAGATTTGAGAAATTAGTATAAAGTATAAAATTAAAGATTGTGTTTAATCTTAAAATAAAACGCATATTACATTCGTTTAGAACACGGTATTCTTAAATAAATATGTTTAAATAAATTCGGTTCTTTGGAGTTTTTTATTAAATTAATTATTAGTCTATTTTATTGCAGTACTAGCAGATTTCCGCAACTCGACGACTAATGCCTATTTTGCGTGATGCATGCGTCTACTAAAACATAATAATTTTAGTTTACTTACATTACCAAATTTGTTTTCAGAGCAATGTGAGATTCATGATTTTTGTTTTTTCTCCATTTTTATTTCATTTGTTTTTTACTTGTATTATAATCTAAATAAAATACACTTTTTATACGAACGTACATAAACATGCATACGAGTACATGATCTTAAAAGATAAAACGTCTATACATTATTGATCCCGGGAAGACACGTTATATCCGCACCGCATGAACCCTCTGCAGTTATTTAGTCTTTAGGCACAGTAAGTCCGATATTATTGCTCACGGGCCAAGCACAAGTATATGTAGTACAAGGGAAGCACGGAGCGACGAGCGACACAGCCTCCTCGTCTCAAAGCTAGCTCACGACTGCCAGCAACGCCGTTTTCGAGCTAATAACGCACGAAATCTGGAATTATGATCAAGTTGTTTAAGAAAATTTTATCAATTTAAATATCCTACGTTGAGTTTGTAGTGTTCTGTAGTACATATTTTTTAGTTAAACAATATTTTAAATCGAATGAGCCGTTCAGTAGATATAAGCAAAATTAACCGTAAAACGACATTTCGTTACATTTACATAACGGAGAAACTATACGTTACACGAGTTATTCAAACGTTGACAATGTTGTACATGAAATGGTGAATAACATATATTTTTTTCAAAATTTTTGAATGATCTGTTATTGAGATATATCCCTTAGAAAGTAACAGTTTTTGGCCACAATCAGCGCCTAGCGCCTTAAACGACCCCTGTCTCCGTGTTGAGTACACGTACTTGTGTGTCAGGTGTTCGCGCTGCGCTGGGCGCCGCAGACCGCGCGCGCGCCGTGGTACGCGGAGTCGTGGCTGGAGCCGTGCGCGCGCGCCGCCAGCCAGCTAGTACACAAACCGTACTTCGAGTACGTCATCTGTAAGTGCCCTTTCATTTACCATACATTATATTTTATGTTAAGGTCTTACAGGGGTTTAGGTTCACGTTTTTTCTGTAGACATCACCAGTTTTAATGGTTTAATTATTTTCTGGTTGGACTCTTGTTCAGTATATACGGCATCTCCTCTTATAAAAATCGATGTAATAAGATCATAAGCTACATACTAGCTATTTTTCGCTACAAAAACTTTTTTACACTTGTGTGACCCGTAATATGGTGCCATATTTGTATCCAATGCATTAAATCTGTGGGCACGGTAGTGCCCCCGCCAAGTCGAGCAAAACAAACAACAAAGGTACGGCCGTACCATCCTTTTCCCGAAGCCATTCAGGCCATTTTCGACTCCCCTCTAATCCTGTTGTCGATAATGCTAGAAATCTGAAATTTCTGTGATAAAGAGGCCATAACACTAGGAAGATATATTTACAAGATCATTTAATTTCAGTATATACTTTAAGAATTATTGCAATTCAAAGTTCCTTAATTTTGTCTTTGAGTCACTGACTCACTGATTCACGATCAACGTATATCTAAGATGAAAAAAAAAAGAAAAATGATTTATTGGTTATATACATCAGGTTTTCACTAGTAACAATACAAGAACCTTCTTTTAAGTAAACAAATGCAACACATGTGTGTGTGTGTGTGTGTGTGTGTGTTTGTGTGTGTGTGTGTGTTTGTGTGTGTGTGTGAGAGTGTGTGTGTTATTTATTTATATTTTATTCTATTGCAGGATTGATTCAGTTTCGGCATATGTTAACATTTTTAACCATTCTGTTACGATTTTTTTACAGTCATATAGTTGTAGTGGGTAAATATTAAGTTGATCATTTATAGTATTATATAGCTTGGCAGATTGATGAGTGAATTGTCTTTTACTTTTGTAAGATAATTCTAATATCTAAGATCATTCTATTTATTATAAAAATATAAACATTTGATATTCAAAGGAACTGCGTTGCGAAACAGGCATTTTTATACATGTAATGTTTTTATTGGTTCATTTTTCTAATCCTTCGATCCTATAGTGATGTTCAATTATCCTATCACATTGTTGAGATATGGTAAGCTAAGCTACCAGTTTTAGTTAAGGATTAGTAACAAGATATGGCTTATAAAAGCTACCATATAATTATCTCATTTGTGTGTTAAAAATATGGGTTACTAAAAAATAACAATAGATGTTTTAAGTTTGTTTAGTTCTTTTGTGACACAAAGATAAACGAAGATAAAAGAAACATGTAACGTTATATACAACAATATCATATTGTTATGTTTTTAGACGCGCTGATAGTCGGGAACGGTGTAGCGATGATGCTGCGGGTGCTAGAGGGCGGTTCCGAGGGTCTGCAGCAAAGTGCCCAGCTGCTCTGCGCCTCCTGGGATACCTGGTTGTTCCTGTCGCGTAAGTTTACTCAACACGAAATGATCGGTTGAATTTCAAATACAATTTTATTAGAATAAAACTAGATTCTTCGTGTTCTTCCTGGTGCAGCACATCAGCTGGTGTTCCACAGGGTGGTGTGCTGTCTCCTCTTTTATTTTCTATCTTCATTAATTCCATAACTCTTGATCTCTCCTCTTCGTATCACCTCTATGCCGACGAACTTCAAATATATTCGCAGGGTATGCATAGCGATCTCAATTCAGTTATAGAAGCCACGAATCTTGATCTGCTCCGTATATCAAATTGGAGTCAAAATTACGGTTTAAAAGTAAACCCCCTAAAGTCACAGGTAATTGTGATGGGTAGCGCTAAACAAATCTCCAAAATTGACTTTCTCAGGCTCCCTCCGATAGTCTTCGATGGTATCCAAATTCCTTTTTCCAACCAAGTGAAAAATCATGGCGTAATCATGGATCGTTGTCTATCATGGGTGCCTCAGGTGAGTGAAGTGAGCAGGAAGATGTTTGCTGCCATAGGGTCTCTCAGACGGCTCCGGAATTTCCTGCCAATTGCTACTAAAATTGCGCTTGCTCAGTCGTTACTTCTCCCCATTCTTGATTATGCAGATATCTCCTATTTAGACCTAACCGAGGAGCAACTTAATAAGCTTGAGCGCATCGACATATAATATCAAGACGAGTAAAGGCAAGCAAAGTTCATGTGAAAACACGACCCATTTTCATGTTAACAAAACTAAAATGTCTTATGTCTTGTTAACCAATCAAGTACTCATTCTTTAAGCATATTTTTTTGTGTTAACCTTAATTCTGCAAAGGTTTCATGCCATTTCACCAATAAGAAA
Source organism: Pammene aurita (assembly GCA_947086415.1). Taxonomy (NCBI): domain Eukaryota; kingdom Metazoa; phylum Arthropoda; class Insecta; order Lepidoptera; family Tortricidae; genus Pammene; species Pammene aurita. Next base: position 3,246,397 of record OX352307.1, read on the forward strand.
AGTTGCCGTGTTGTGAGTGGTCAAAATCAATTTGACAATGAAGTTTAATTGGACAGAAGACACTCAAATCAAATGACTGAGAATGTCAAGTTAACGTATAATAAATACGCCTTAGTTTGACGTGGATGGGTTCACGTAATAAATAATACTTAATGCAATCAATTATCAATTTATTTTTAGTGCATTTTTCATTACTTGTGTAATATACGTAAATTTAATCGTTCTTGGAATAAGGAATATGAAAGCCATCTATTCATCTTTCATTTATTTAATTAAAGTGCTTAATTACAATATAGGGACTTACATACTACAAAATAAGCATAAATTAACATAATTTTTTTACAATTTTATAAATCCGTTACATAGGGAGACCCTCTTGGTATCAAGCAACATAATGTTAAGCAATTAAGGTTGATTATGGCAAAAGGAAAACGATTATTTTTAAACCTTATTTATGACCAGACTAGAAAATAATAGCATACCTTCAATATAAATAGTTAAAATTCTCTTTGCTTCCTCGTTTTTTAGAAATAAATACCGGATGAGTTCGTTTATGTGTACTATTTATTTTAGCAGGCTTAGGGAATTACAAAGATAAATTTACATTTTGTATCCATTTTTTTATACTACAACGGTAGCAAACAGGCATACAGCTCTCCTGATGGCAAGCAGCTACCGTAGCCTATGGACGCCTGTAACTCCAGAGGTGTCTCATGTGCGTTGCCGACTTTCATATAAAAGAGGATTCACTGTGTTGACAGCTAAAGGGACAAGAGGATCCCCCGTCGTCAACACACTGCATCCTCTGAGCTCTCTGGCAACCTTACTCACCGGCAGGAACACAACACTATGAGTAGGGTTTCGTGCTAATTGGCTGTGGTTTTCTGTAAGGTAGAGGTAGTTCCCCAGTCGGGCTTTGCTCTAGATTTGATAATTAAAGACTATGCTATGAAGTTATAGCATTCATTATTAATACAAATAAGAGTCATTTTTTTAAATGGAGAATAGGCAGACGTTTGACCGCGATCTCACCTGATGGTAAGTGGTGATGCGGTCTACGGTGGAGCACGCTTACCTATGAGATACCTATTTACTCTCGCTTTGAAGAGACCCAAATTGTACTCAAGTGGAAACACAGACTCGGGCAGGCCTCATACCTATTAGCTATTAGTTGTACTAGAAATGGCACGGTCAGAATGGTATCATTTTACCAGAGTAAGTATAGTACACAAGTAACACAGGAAGCATTATAACATATGAATAGTTAACTTATTTCGAACTTAAGGACCGTATAAACTCTTATATACGTTCACCGAGCAACTTGTCGCATTATATGATGCTTTGAGCTGTATATCGGTTGTATAATAGCATATCTAAATGCTTTTGTAAAGCCTTTAGCTTTAGTGCAGCAAACCACAACGCAACTGTACAGATTTCAGCTGTTTAAAAGCACTTAAGTGCTTTAGGTTCTACAATAGCATTATATAATGCTTTAAGCTGTATAACGGTTGTATAATGGCATATGTAAATGCTTTTTTAAAGCAGTTACATATGCCATTTAGTTTTAGTGCAGCGAACCAAAATGCAACTGTACAGCTGAATGCTGTACAGTTGCGTTTTGGTTTGCTACACTAATGCTTCGGTGTGGTTTAGTGCCTTAGGTACTACAATAGCATAAATAAATGCTTAATGCTGTTTATGAGCATGAATATTAGCCATTATAATGACACGTAAATCCGGTATACAGCTTTCAGCTGTTTTTAGTGCTTTAGGTTCTACAATAGCATTTATAAGTAGGTAATACATTCCTAATGCTGTATAATAGCAATAATATAAATCATTATAAAGCCAAGTCATTCACTATAAGGGGCTGTTCATAAATAACGTCATTTCAAATGGGGGGGGGTCCATTTTATATTGCGAGACAAAGTAGTTAAATCACAATGTTCATTGTATTATAACATTTGTTCCGTCGGTATTAGAGACGGTTTTGCATTGACGTAAGGTTTATTTTACTACGCTCTTATGCTAGTATAATGCTTTTGTATTGCGACTGGCAAGTTAATCGAGAGTACTAATGCTTCTTTACTGCGATTAGCAAGTTTTTTGGCCGTATTAATGCTTCTTTAATGCGGTTGGCAACTTAATAGAGCGTACTCATGCTTCTTTAATGCGATTGGCACTTTCCATGACAACGATAATGCTAATAGCGCAGACATAATGCGCCTGTAATGCTATTAAATGACCTGTATAGGATCTCAAGCTGGGTAATTTGTGCCCATTTAAGACCTATATCAGCACTATAAACGTTTATAATGCTACTATAAAACGAACTCAAAATGCTAAAAGCATACAGATATGCTGTAAGACGGCCGTTATACTGCTTTGATGTGTTACTTGGGTAGGTACTAATTCGAAGGGTTTTGTTTGATCGATTTATTACTACTGGGTAATACTTATAAATGAACATTCATTATACTTTTCCTCAAATGAGTTATGTTTACTTTTCCAAAAGTTTATTGCATAACATCGACCAAGTCCGTAATGTATGAGAATATCTATGCGTGATTTACTTACCGATTAGACGTGTGCGCCGCCATAAAAATCCGCGGCGGCGGCGCGCCGGGAATTTTTGGCGGCGTGGCTGCGCCACGCCGGCGTCAAGGTCACTTTTGGCTGCGCTCGCAAGGCTCACGTTTCGCATTAAAAATATGTTAAATATCAAAAACTTTGTAGGAACAAGGTACATAAAACGATTTATAATGCCGTTTGCTTCAGCCCTGCCTATTTTTCGGAAATCGCTTTTATGTTGATATTTTTCATAATTGTGATAAATTAAGATCATTTTAAAGCCAACTCCATCTAAAGCGTGTACCAAGGCCAGCTACCAAGAAATGTGACAAGCTAGACGGTCTGTCTTGCGGGAGCTCGCCAGAAGGTTGCCTCTCAAGATAAAGGACGTCATAAGGGATCCTTTTGAAGATACAGAGACAACATGGAATGGCTTCAAGGCGGTTGTGTCCGAAACAGCGAAAGAAGTCATCCCCACTCCTGGGAGCCAAGCAAGACGGAAACCCTGGATTTCTGATACTACCTGGGAACTTATTGAGCGACAGAGGACTCTCAAAGAACAGGGCCTTAACACAGACATAGCAAGAAAGGAATATTCCAGGCTACATACTACTTGCGTGAAAAGGGCATGCAGACGCGATAAGAATAATTCAATCCATGCTTTGTGTGACGAAATCGAAAACCATGCTGCAACTGCCCATTCTAAAGACTTATTCCAGAAAGTCAAACTTCTCACACTACAAACCTAGGAGCTGGCAGATAGCGGATACTGATGGAAACACTTTATCAAACCTGAGCAAAGTGTTGGCTAGATGGAGAAACTATTCGGAACAACTCCATCGAGAAGTTCCGGAACATCTTTTAGTGCGGAATGACGCTATACATCCACTCGAGCCGGACATACTTATTTCCGAAGTGGAAGACGCTATCAGACGTCTGAAAATTAATGCCGTGGGTACTGATGTATATGCGCTAGTCTCGTAAAGAATCTAGGTGGCGAAGGTACACAGTTCTTACACCAGATTTGCGGCAAAATGTGGAGAACTGGCCAGTGGCCGAGAGACTGGACTGAATCCATGGTTATACCTCTCCATAAAAAAAGGTTCGACACTAAAATGTGACAACGAAAGAACTTTGTCTATTATATCGCATGCCAGTAAAGTATTTCTTAACATCATGAATTCGCGATTGACAAAGTTTCTTGAGCGGCAAATACCTGCAGAGCAGGCTGGCTTTGTGTCTGGGCGAGGGATACGGGAGCAGATTTTCATCGTGGGCCAGATCATCGAGAGATGTCGTGAATGGAACAAGCCATTAATCCTATGCTTCATAGATTACGCCAAAGCATTCGACTGTGTTAGATGGAAAAACATGCTGTACGTGCTCCTGGAGATGGGTATCCCTGTTAATTTAGCTCACCTTATTGAGAATTTGTACGTTGAAAGTACTGCCAGAGTGCGCATCGAGAAAACCTTGTCGGTCCAGTTCAAGCCAGAAAGAGGAGTAAGACAGGGCTGTATATTGTCTCCGAAGCTCTTTATTATATACGGCGAATACATCTTACGTAAGGTCACCGAGAACTGGGACGGTGGCATATCAATTGGTGGCAAACCGATCTGCAACCTACGCTATGTTGACGACACAACGCTCTCGGCTTCCAATTAGGAGGAGATGTGTCTTTTGTTCCGGCGTATAGAAGCGGAGAGCATCGAATTAGGACTTCACGTCAACCATGGCAAAACCAAGTTAATGTTCGTACACCGGAAACAGTGTCCTCCACGAAGCCTTTAACTGAAAGACCTAGAATGCGTCAGCGCCTTCACCTACCTCGGCCCACTTATATCTAGCTATGGTAGCTGTGAACGTAAAATCATCCGGAGGATTCAAATAGCGAAGGGTGCTATGACTCGGTTAGATAGGATCTGGAGAGATCGCCCCATACAGAGGCAGACTAAGGTTAGACTTATGCGTTCCCTGGTGTTTCCAATTTATCTATACGGTTCTGAAACTTGGACTATCAAGGCAGATCTGACAAGCCCGACGCGTTGGACTGCGATGCGCACTAATCAGTCCATACTAGAGGAGCTACGTGCCAGAACCACATACTCACATACTTCGGACACCTCTCTCGACACTCCTCGGATAGCCTGGAGAGGATCATCATGACGGGAAAAGTTGGAGGCACATTACTAAGAGGCCGTCCCCCTGGAAGATCGTGTGCCCAAATCACTGCACCCATGCAATTAAAACTGCAAGAAGCCATGCGCTTAGGGAGGGATAGAAGCCTATGGAGGAACCTAGTCTTCAACAGAATGACATGATCCTCAGCTCTGAGGTAACGACTAGTGATGATGAAGATCCTTTTTTGACTCTCAGTAGGTCCAAACATACCGTTCAGTATTAATGATCAATCCGGCCACCGAAACACTTCTGTTCTCAGGATAATTTAGTTGGTGGTACAATTTTGATGGCACAGAGGTGGTATTATTTTCGTTACCAATCATATTAATTAGGCCATCGACTTCATATTTGTTAGGTGAGCGGTTAATCATACTCATTTATTAATAATCTCCCGAAAGAGAAAGAATTGACCAAACCCTAAATATTTCAATGTGTAGATGTTTTCATGGTTTAATTCGTCAATATATGTACGTTGTAAAATTTTCAACTGACTTTCCTTCATCGGTAATTGTCATTGGCTAATTTTTGCGGAATTCTGAAATTTTGTCCAACGGCGTGGATTTTGAAATTCGCGGCGGCGGCGGCGGCGTGGGTCCCACGGCGCGGCTACGCCACGCCGGCGCGGCGCACACGTCTATTACCGATGAAAAGAAATATCACCATCTTTGGCGCCTGTGTGGCTCCTGCACCAATTCACGGCACAAGCCGGCATTTTAATACCGATATATTATCGAAATTTCATGGACCGAAAAAACTAATATTTTGACGACATGACAATTTCAAAATGTTTGACATGACATTAGGGCACCGCTGTCACAAGCTCCGCCCACTTTGGCACCAGGAAAGTGGAGCACATTTTGAGCGTTGGTTACGCTTCCTTACTTATTATTCTTCCAAGCTTGAGCGTATTCAAAATGCCTGCATTCGGTTCATTTTCGGATTACGCAAATTCGACCATGTTTCTAGTTTTCGTTCTCAACTCAAATGGCTCCCTATCCGTCATCGCCGTAACTCTCACATACTTTCTTTACTCTTTTCTATACTTTTTAACCCTGCAACTCCGCGCTACCTCAAAGAGCGTTTCTCTTATCTTAATTCTATTAGATCCTCTCAAAAATTGCTCCTAAAAGTGCCATCTTCATCTTCCAAATTTTATAATTGCTCATTTACGTTCCAGGCCGTTCGTTTGTGGAATTCTCTCCCTCTCAACATAAGACGCGCGCAATCTATTGGTAGCTTTAAATCGCAACTGAAGGAATACTATTTATCTCTTCCTTAGGTTTTTAAGTTGACACTGTTGTTTCTTATTGTGTGTATTATATATGTATATATGTACGTATATGTATGTTTATTTTGTATTTATTTAAGTATGTATATTCATATGAATGTGCTGTGTTATCTATTTCGTCTCTTTTGTTTCTATGCACCACCTACTGCTTATTGTTTTTCTCTAGTCTCCACTACCCAAAGGTTGTCTGGAAGAAATCGCTCATTAGCGATAAGACCGCCTGTTGTTACCTCTACCTAAATTTATCTAATTGTAAAATTTGTGCTTGTAACTGTATGAGGTGTGCAATAAAGAGTATTTATTATTATTAGATTTTCACGATATTTGAAGTATATATATATGCCAAATTTCTAGGTTCTTGTTTGAATGGTGTAGAATGTGCGTTGTCTGGCGATCTCTTCGTAACGCAATTGTTTTAAATTTATTAAAAATGATAATTAAAAAAACTTTAAATATAGGTACTAATTTCGAAATGGCGCAATCGGTTGGATCTTAATAAACCTTTCAACTCTATTAGCCCACCCCATAATTTTCTATAAAAAATATTCTTTGCACTTTTTTGCTGGGATCAATGTTTAATGAGATACGATAAACACTTTTTTAAACTTTCGGAGCTAATATTTACGAAAGTATTAGTTATTCAAAAATTGATTTAGAGTACCCTCATTTGTTTTAAAATACCTATCCAACGATATCCCACACATTAGGGTTGGAGTAAAAAAAAAATTTACCCCCTACTCCATGTGTACGGGAGGTACCCGAAAAAATTATATTTTTTCACATTTTATTTTAAAACTTTGTGTGCGTAATTAAAACACATACTCATACGAAATTTGACTTGTATAGTACCAGCCATCACTGAGCAGGGTGAGCAGGGTGCCTACCCTTATAGTTTCGGCATGTCCGTCTGTCCCCGTCTATCCGTCCACGGCTTTGCTTAGTGATGGTTAGTACTAGACGTCTAGACGGATAGATGGGGTCAGACGGACATGGGGAAACTATAAGGGTAAGAAGTGAGGTAGCAGGGTGAGCAGCTTGCTCAGTGATGGTTAGTACTAGAAAATAAAAAAATCGTATGAGTATGTGTTTTATTCACGCCGGAAAAGTTTAAAAACAAAATCTGAAAAAATATTATTTTTTCGGGTACCTCCCGTACACATGGAGTGGGGGGTAAATATTTTTTTTTACTCCAACCCTAATGTGTGGGATATCGTTGGATAGGTCTTTTAAAAAAAATAAGGGTATACTACAACTATTTTTGGATAAAACTAATACTTTCGTAAATATTAGCTCCGAAAGTTTAAAAAAGTGTTTATCGTATTTCCTCGATATCTCATTAAACATTGATCCCAGCAAAAAAGTGCAAAGAATCTTTTTTATAGGAAATTATATGTGAATTAATTAAGCGATAGAACATTTTTTCGTATGAGCCACCGTTACCGAGTTATTTACGAAAAACCAAAATAAGGGCCTTTACACCCCCCCCTCTCCGCTAGCGGCGCCCCAACCATCGGTACTTTTAGTATGTTGTGTAAAATACCTTTATCTACAACTACACCAAAATTCAGCTATACACGAATTATTTCCCCTATCAGGCAGTTAAGCGTCTTCGTTTGGTGAGCTATATAGTAGCTACATACATAAGTGTAACTATAGAAACGTACCGTTTACGACGGTGTTAACAACTATACGGCCTGTCTAATGAAAAGTGGTTACCGTAGCGTATGGACGGGACGGTGGGTACTCTTTGAAGTACGTACTAAGTACTAAGCAATAAGCCAAAAACACACTAAACTCACGAGCGATATTGAACCTTTGAGTCTAAGGAGAGACTTTGCCTCCTTATGTGTGTTCTACCGCTTGTACAATGGGTTGTGCTCTGAAGAACTGTTTGATAAGATGCCCACGGCAGCCTTTAATCACCGCACCTCTCGCCGCCGGCAGGGTGTTCATCCTCACACCCTGGAGCCTAAAGCGTTGCGCACTGCAGGGTTTAAGAGGAATTTCCTCTCACGAACGCTGCGGCTGTGGAATGAACTCCCTGCCGAGGTTTTCCCAGCGGGCTACAGTATGAGGTTCTTCAAAAAAGGAGTGAATAGGTACCTAAAGGGTAGGCAACGCGCATGTGAATCATTTGGGATTACAGGCGTCCATAGGCTTCGGTAACTGCTTATCATCAGGCGGGCCGCATGCTTTTGCCACCGTCGTGGTATAAAAAAAAACAACATAAATAATACATATTTAAAACGGTTTACTCAAGCAATGGCGCGTAGTTACAGTGTCCGAGAGGCAACCGGATGGCTCGCGGTATTTAAGCTCCCTACGTGTTGTGGAACCCGAACTGACTCACGTTAGACTTTATTTTTCACCCCCTCACCCTCATTTTTTTTCCGGCTTCTAACTCTGACGCCATCCGCGCCATTCGGTTGCCTCACGGAAACTGAAACTACGCGTCATTGCTCTGGATATAACAACAGTCGAATTTCTTTCGACATGGTTTTAAATATTATTAAATTCTTTTAATATTTTTATTTAAGCTAGCCGTTTCATGAAAATACTCTTTCCCGTAGTGTTCCTGCTGGAAGCAGCCCTCCGGATGATGGCGTCCGGCGTCGCGGCGTACCTCGAGAGCGGCTGGAACGTGTTCGACCTCAGTGTGACCCTGCTAGCACTGATGGGGGCTGTGATGCTCACTATAGCGCCCAAGCTGTATATCGTCGTTATATTCAGACCTTTAAGGTAAGAGATAAGATAATTCTTATTTAATTAAACTGATCTAGAATACGCTGTTACAAAAATTTAGTTATACTCTTTATAATTACGCACTTTTAGTTCACTTTATAAACCTCTTTTTATGGTGATTGTTCTTTCACTAACCTCCACCGATGAACAGCTGCCAAAAGTTTGGATTGAATAATAAGGATGATTTGGCACACTGACTAACTAATAGTAGGGGGAAATGGGGAAATGACATTGCGCTGCAACGCCATCTCGTAACAAATAGCGTACTATAGTAGCACAATGTCATTTCCCCCTACCATATTTGTAGCTTTGAGTTGCTTTCGTCCAGATGGCGCTTCTGACTTTGGCTTCAAAAAGTTCTTAGACTGGCTGGATATTACATATAGTCTCTGATATCACCATAAATAAAGGGTAAATAGTAGGCACAGTTGCCCCTACAAGCGAACTTGCCTGACTAATCTTATATTCCTGAACAATATTTAAAACAATCGCATATTTCATGGCTTACTTTCTGTCAAACTCCTACACAATTTGAGTCCTTTTCAGTACCCCTAAGTTCCATGCCCTAAGCAGTGGAGTGAGGGTTACCGCGATCGAGTTTTTCACTAGATGGCAGCAGTGGCGAGAGGTAGTTTTGACAGCAGCTGTCAAAATCCACCAATTTTTTTTTATCATGATTGGTGGATTATGACAGCTAGACCTTTCGCCACGGTGCTGCCATCTAGTGAAAATCTTGATCGTGGAAACCCTCATTGTACGCATAATTTGAAGGTTCTCTTTCATTGGTCACTCAAATCAGAATATCTTTCCAGATTGATGCGACTGTACAAGCTAAAGAAGCGCTACCGCGACGTCTTCGGCACCCTGGTCCTCCTGACGCCCCTGATGTCTTCAGCCGGCTGCGTGATGCTGGTCATGTACTATTTCTTCGCTATTATTGGCATGGAACTGTTCGCTGGACTTGACTTGAGGAACTGCTGCGTGTAAGTAGTCCCGCTACTGCACGATAGATAGCGCCACAATAGTCCTTTTTGAAACGTGTAGGTTTGTAGTTCCGATACAAAACCGTAGATGACGCTACACTATACAAGCTAAAGAAGTGCTACCGCAACGTATTCACGACGCTAGTCCTCCTGACCCCCCTGATGTCTTTAGCCGGCTGCATGATGCTAGCCATGTACCACTTCTTCGCTATTATTCCATGCCAATAAGGTGTTCGTCGGCCTGGACTTGAGGGACTGCTGTGTGTAACTTTGTAGTTCCACTACTGCACGGTAGATGGCGTTAGCAGGTACTGCCTAAGATTTGAGGCATTAGTAATAGATGGCACTCATAAAAATTTCACGTGGCATTAAAAAAAATATGACAATGCATTAATTGTAATCTCAGGGGCTAGGTAGTCATATTTTATAATGATGCGAAAAGTGATATCGCTTTTCAACGATAGATGGCGTTGATAGTTTGACGCCATTTCTTGAACAAAAAATGTTTTTCATAGTTAAGTTAAGTATCACGTATATAGTGAGTTACATTATATTATTTCTGTACAGTAAACGACAAAAATACTAACATAGCGTTCTAAATTCCAGAAATACAACAGTAGAAGATTTCTACAAATACTCTGAAAACAGTTCTACGGCGCTGGGCTACTACTACTTAAACAATTTCGAGAACCTCATCACCAGTGGCGTATCTTTGTTCGAGCTGACTGTCGTCAATAATTGGTTCATTCTTATGAATGCGTACGCGACAGTAGCGGGGCAATTCAGCAGAATATATTTTATGGTGAGTAGTTTTAGTAGTTCAGCTACTGATTGATAGATGGCGCTTTATATAGAACAGTTTTGAGAACCTGATCACTTGTGTATTCTTGTGAACTACGGGGCAGAATAGCAGAATTTTCTGCATAATATAAAAAAATATATGATTTCAAGCTCACATGGTCATTCACATTATAAATATTATTTGACACGGGATATTTACCATGTATATTTGTGTTTATGACACAAACAAAACACAAATATACCTACATGGTAAATATCCCGTTTCAAATAATATTTATAATTTAAAAAAATGACCATCTGACTTATCTCTATAGCTTGTATCTGAATCTACGTTATTTTGTTGCCGCGATAAGAATAGGATTAAACTTAACAGATTTTCCATACACTTACGTCAAAATTATTATGGATTTACAGCTATCTCAATCCTATCCTAGTCGCGGTTTAGTTATTACCTATTTACGTGTACATAGTTTAGCCATTTACCAATAGATGGCACTCAACGTTCAAACTGTTACATAATCGCTGCAACTTGTTTCAGGTGTTCTACTTATTCACGATGGTGGTGCTCACTATTGTGGTGGCTAGCGTGCTGGAGGCGTTCCGGTTCCGTATACAGTACAAACGGTCTACTACCAAACGAGACGGTCAGTATTTTAAACACAGGTCCTCGTATCTATCTTGCAGTGTTTTATAACCATAGCTCGGACATATCATCGCAAAACTAAATATTGTATTGGACAAGATGCACACTTTTGGCCACTTTTTGGGTTGTGGTTATGAATGTAATATAGAAATATATTATTAAAATACTGTACATAATACGAATTTATCCTCGTAAGGCCCAGTCCTATTTTTAGGACAAGTGAAATAGTGACCCAGTGTCCTAAAAATAGTACATCATATTTTAAACTTTCAGCTTCTGGAACAAAATCTAATTTTGAACAAAAAAGTTGACCTCGTGGGCCGTTAGGACTAAATTTTACCGTCCTAAAAATAGGCCATTGGGCCTTACGAGGTTAAATAAATAAATAAAAATATATTTTAGTCACTTACACAAACGACATAAATTACAGTGACTACTACAAGAAATTACAAACATTGTGTAGTGAAAAGGATGGAGACTCAGCGAGACCGCTGGTTTTCAGTCCCAAACCATAACTTAATTCTAAAACTAAATTTAACATATCACTTGTTTTATTTCGGTGTTATATTCGTTTTGCGATGACATGTCCGCGCTGTGTTTATAACCGACTTTATACAGTGGGGATGTCAGTAAACTACGTCCACAAGGAAGGTATAGGTTATGGGCACTGCGAATGTCATCACTCATCTGGCTGTGTGGTTTTTTTTTTTTAATACCACGACGGTGGCAAACAAGCATACGGCCCGCCTGATGGTAAGCAGCTACCGTAACCTATGGACGCCTGCAACTCCAAAGGAGTCACATGTGGTAGGGCCAGCTCAGCGAATACCCAACAAGTAAAGTTGCCAGAGAGCTCAAAATGGATGCAATGTATTGAGAACAGAACAGTTGATCATCATTTATAGGCTATTCTCTGGTAGGCTATGGTAGCTGTTTACCATCAGGCTGGCTGTATGCTTATTTACCAACGTCGTGGTATTAAAAAAAGTATGAAATTCAAATGTAAAATAAACTTTTTTGCATTTGCAATTCGATTTGTGTTTTATGTGTAGAGGAGAAGCTACTACATGAGGAGGTCCACACAAGTTGGGAGGAGGCCACGAGACTGGGAGCAGGCGGAGAGCTGGCCGATGAACTGCGCCCGTTCCTGCCGAATGGGGTACGTTTCTTAAACCAGCATGTTTTAGTCTCGACCAATTTCATTTTGTAATGTCGCGTCTTTTCTTGCGCGAAATCGTAGGCAAAACTCGGACTACATATGTTAATGAGCCATATGTTATTGCTACATATGTTAATATTTAATCTAACGAGCGGAGCTTAACCACTCACATGCTTTGGGTAGCTCTAGCTACCAGCCGTCACCCTTATTACCTAGGCAATAGAGTCCACTGAAAAATTTAAAGCAAGCGAGTGGGTAAGTGAAGTGATAAGTTGTTACAAACAACTTCGGCCACAACGGAACTGTCAGCTGGCTACCTAGACGTCCCTGCATTCGATGGCTTTTTGATTTTGTGTAGTTGTTCTGATCGCACACATATATAACAGTTACTAAAGTTATCGAACTTTAGTAACTGTTATATATGTGTGCGTGTGGCTGCGTCCACATGCGTGTTACCTACACTAATACAGTCAGTGCGCTAACGGCCGTCCTTGGTTTTACTCGCTCCCAACCCACATTTATCAGTGGCGACGAGCGTGCGAAATTTTAATCAACTTTTTTTCTTATTTTTATGTAATTTGTAAGGGTTATATACAGAGATCAATATAATTTTAGAGTTCGTATATGAGCAGGGTCGATTAAGGGGTTATGGAGCTAGAAGACACGTAACAATCATCATAAGTCTTGTTATATTGGTCAACTATTATATATTATATTGGTCGACTCGAGTTCTCAGTCATCCGCGGACTACTGCTGCTCTCTGAAAGCACCTGAAGTGTTCCACAAATTAATAAAAAGATTATCCCATCTTCTCAACTTTTTTCGTCAAAGGTATTAACTTCTAAATTATAGTGCGCTCGATAATCCGGCACCGGAAATTTTCCAACAAGTGCAACTGTCTGTAATCCGGCGTTCGGGCGGATTATAGAGCGGGTCACCCGAGTCGCTACTTGCCTGATTACTAAGCGTGCCGGATTGGCGAGCGCCGGATTACCGAGCGCTTACTGTAGTTGATTATACCTGCAACAAAAATATTTGGAGCAGTAATTTAGCACTGACAGATTAAGAACTTAATGATCTTAATAAACGTGTTTACAGACGGAAGTGACGTTCATCGGGTCTCGGCCCCGCACGAAGGAGGTGCTGCAGCGGCGGATGTACCACCAGGAAATACAGAAGTGGCTCGCTGACGAGGAAGACAATGAAGGTAAGTACTCATTCATTCATTTTTGTACAGTCACCGCAATATCTTACCTTAACTTATCGAACGAGCAGAGCGTAAGCGAACTGAAGTTCTTTCAAACAACTTCGGCTACCTAGACGTCTGTGCATTTCGACGGCTTTTTGATTTTGAATAGTTGTCGCGCGATAACTTTAGTAACGGTTTTCTGATTTATATGAAATTTGTTGTGGTTATAATAATAATAATAATAATAAATACTCTTTATTGCACACCTCATACAGTTACAAGCACAAATTTTACAATTAGATAAATTTAGGTAGAGGTAACAACAGGCGGTCTTATCGCTAATGAGCGATTTCTTCCAGACAACCTTTGGGTAGTGGAGACTAGAGAAAAACAATAAGCAGTAGGTGGTGCATAGAAACAAAAGAGACGAAATAGATAACACAGCACATTCATATGAATATACATACTTAAATAAATACAAAATAAACATACATATACGTACATATATACATATATAATACACAGAGTAAGAAACAACAGTGTCAACTTAAAAACCTAAGGAAGAGATAAATAGTATTCCTTAAGTTGCGATTTAAAGCTACCAATAGATTGCGCGCGTTTTATGTTGAGAGGGAGAGAATTCCACAAACGAACGGCCTGGAACGTAAATGAGCAATTATAAAATGTGGTTGTAGTAGAGCTCAATATAATTTGAGAGTTCGTTCATGAGCATGATCGATCAAGGGGTTATGGAGATAGAAGGCTCGAAAAAATCATCATTAGGGTCTTGTTATATTGGTCACTCGTTTGCAAGAAAATCGCGAGTTCTTAGTTCGAGGCGGACTACTAGTTTTTTAAAATCACCAATATTGATAACTATTTTTTTAATGATAACTATGATAAGTAGAAAAAGACATTTTTACATACGATTTGGTCACCCTAATCCATATGACGTCTTGTCATTTCCCATACAGCACATGTCAAAAGTCATAGGGTGACCATGCTTAACTTAATTAAAGATTAATTTTACTTGTATTCAAGTAAAATTAAGTATTAAAGTAAAAAGAAAAATTAAATTCTTTCTGTTGTATATTTTACTTGAAATCACAAGCAAATATGATACTTGGGTGGTTTTGTTTGACATTTGCAAGGACTGCATCCGATAATGAACCATATGTCACATGTGTAAAGTTTACATATTGCTTTATTGAGTGTTTCGAAGGCTATGTGGTGATTGATTAAGTGTGGGTGCGTAGTAATGAAAGATAGTTTTGCATTTGTATGCACAGATTTTATATGTATGCTTCCTCGTCCCACTCATGTTTCGGCAGACTTTTTTGTTTGGAAAGATGAGGCGATGCCACCTCCTCTGTTTATAACGTTAAGTGTCTAAAACTACCACAAGATAAAGTCAAAATGGTGTGGGTCCAAAATAGAAAAATGGCAATATATCTTGAATCTATAATAGAAAATAGGCAACCAATTAGCCAAATAAAAATAGGTATTTTTTACATTTAATTAGAAATTCGTACCATTTATTATTGACGTAAAGGACCCCGCAGCAAACATAGGGAAAAAGTTGTTTCAGTCAAATCTCACGAAATTTTAGTATGATGTGAATTTGGCTCTCCTGATATTTTTATTGTATGTGCACAACTCTCTCAGAAGTATACTTTCAGAAATAATCAATCTAATTGTTTTATACAAAATATGTTTATATTCAAAATATTAGTAACCATATTTAAATTTCCAGGTGTCCCACCCTCAACAACCCTAACATCGAACGACCCCCTCGCGCCGCCTCTCATCCAGCAACCGGAAACGGGCACCAACCACATCCGCCCCGGCTACCAGTTGTAGAACTTACTTATCTACGCTTTATACAACCGGATAACCGCGCTGTTGGGTGTGCTGCGGGCCTTATGATCCGGCGTGGCGCGGTGGCTGAATCACACGTTCCGGTGCCATTTGTGAAAAATTAGTTTGTCTATGGTTCCAAGGTCTATAACCGGTATTAGACATTGCAATGTTTAGGGCCCAATCTGTCAGATTGGGAGGTGTAATAATAGTTAGGGCACTTAGAGAGCTGAACGAGGGTAGGGAGAGGTAGGGTACACGACAGACGGACCTATACATATCCGGATAGCCCTGTTCGACCAAAAATGAGGCCGAAATAAAAGTTAAAGTAAGGACTGCATCTCGTTTTGATCAAGGTGGTTATGACGTCATTGGACAGTAATGCCAACAAGTCAATATATGTCAGTATGTAAGTATTGTAATGGTGCGAGTGAGACACTCCATCGGACAGTTTTTTCTAGTGTCTTATGAACAAGAGTTTTGCTCGGTAATAAGGTTCAACTGTGGTTCGGGACCTTACCTTAGAGTCTATCCGGATACGTATAGGGTCCGTGGCTACACCAAACACACGAAAATCTGAATGTCTATAGCTGTCACGATGTTAAAAGTACCCACAGATTATTTGAATTACTAGACAGTAATCAAACAGATTACATGCATCCAAAGATAGGTATGATTTTTTTAATGCAATGGTACAAGGAGGATAAAAATCTCTATGTTACAAAAGTGTCCATCAAAAGGCGATAAACTGATGGCGCCACAATGATATTAAAATTAATTAAATTAATTTTGATATAAAAAAATTTAATCCATACACATATTTACAAAATAATTATTTGCGGAGAAGAAAAACACTCTGAATATTAATTTTATTTAGAATGTGATATAAGTATTAAATATCGGTAATTCATTTCGAATGCTCAACTATACCTATTGGAACTATTGTTTAGTGCTTACCGCTGGACACTTTTTCGACCGTTTTCCTAAAAGAGAGACCGATCCTCCTTGCACCATCCATATTATCATCATAAGAACGACAAGCTCTCAAATAAAGAGAATAAAAATCATACAGAACAGTGTCTCTGATAACGGATTTCTGCCAAAAAAAAATAGTTTTTCAAAATCGGATAATTCTCTCTTTTATGACGAATTATTGAGACAAATTGAGCTTGAAACTATAATACTATTAAAGGCAGCTCTTACAATAAGCTGCAGCGCTCCGTTCCAAAGGGTACGTTCTGTTCCGAGCGACCATTCCACAAACCTGACTAATAGTCCAAAAACGGGTTTCTATTTAATATCCATTTACATTATCGTCCGTGTTTAATGGGCATGCGTTTTTTCGCTACGTTTGATCGATTTTAGTTTTAAGGATATTCTCTATACTGACCCAGAATCATGTGTTTATATGAAGTGGATCTAATTCTTCGGTTACAAAGTGAGGCCGATAGAGAAGGTTATCTAGGGGTCTGTGTCTCGTTTGGACTAAGAAGGTAATGAGAATGACGCTATCAGACAATCAAAATGTCAATATGTGACAATTTTGTAACGAGTGCGAGTGAGACACCGCCCCCTACTATTATGCTCTCTATCGGACCGTTTTAACTACGTTTTACTAGTCACCTATGAACGTCTGTTTTAGCCGCTAATAAGGTTCAACTGTGGTTAGAAAAAAAAATTAAGAATTAGATCCACTTCATATAAAAAACATAATATTTGCGTGCTGTCCTGTCAAATATATACGTTTGTAAAAGATGGTATGATTGACCTGGGTTATAAATGTGACACGTCTAGTATTATCAGTATTAGTCGATAACAAGTGACTTTAACCGTAAAATAATCTAAATAATTAATTTATTTTAACATATAGTATGAATGATGTAATAATCAAATAATAATAAATTATGTGTAACATCTGTGATAGAAAGGATTCAAAGCGAGATTTTATATTTTTCAGTTGAATTTTGAGGTTGTTTATTTTAATATTTTATTTTACTTTAAATTAATCTAGACTTGAGCCAGTAGGAACAAAATGAGATTTTTAAATGGGTTGTGTCAAACCGTTTTTGGAAATGCACAGAGCATTTAATTCTTAAAACATTACTAGAGTATGAAGGTTTTAACATAACAGTTTTCAAGCGTCAGACAGTCACATGTTTGAATTATATTCGGTAATCGGCAGCTAAGGCCTCAATCTTGACACGAGTCAAATATTTTTATTTTATAACCTATAAACTAAATACATTTAAGGTTATAAATCAATTTCTTATAATGCAACCCATAGTTGACACAGCCCGCTCTTTCTTTGGTTGTTATTGTACCAAAGCTTGATTTTATTAAGTTATAAGAGTATTTTGAAAGGCAGCTGCTCCAAATAGAGAATACTAATTAATAAAATTATGATAGTGATTATTAGAGATTGCCTTCATAGGAATAGTATTAAAAGTGGATTAAAGTAACATTGTTTGTAGGTAGACTAATCATATTCATGTACGTGCGCTGAAATCATTAGCTAATTAATGATATTATTAATTTCTTATGAATTTACTTTTTTAATACTTAATGCGGGAATAGATAATTATAGAATGTTGCCAGTCAACATTAAATTGCATAATATTTCATTTGATAAAGTTTTATAAAGTTAACATATATATTATTATTGTAAATATCATCCTTATGACCATCCTACATGTGAACATATAACTATTCAACTATCTTGATTCATACTAAAATCATTATAACAGGTAAACTCACTCAAATCAAGAAAAGTCGTTAGAGAACTCAAAGATTGTGTTGACGAAGGGGGTCCCTCTTATCTCTAAACTGGTATTATACCTCCCTAAATCAGGGCCCTAACGACAAGGACGATGCAATATGTTAGACACGTTTGGAGATATTGCTTAACGTGTCGAACGGATTGCGGCGTCCTTGTCGTTAGGGCCCGACTTAGGGAGGTGTAATACCGGCATTTTAGCCCTGAACATAGTGCGCATGTGACATATCTGGAATGGGTATTTGAACATGTGTGACTACAATTGCGTAAGTTTAACCGTTACATTGATATTAGGAAATACCTACGTTTAATATTTTTTTAATAGATGGTATGTACATACCTAGGTAGTAGTGCGTAGTCATTTTGTGATAAGTGTGGACCATGTAGTGTTATGAATGTTTTATGTCGAATTAAGTTTTATTTCTTTGACCAAAATAGTAGTTTTCGATACAAGTGCGAGAAGTATGTCATTTTGTACGAGTACCGAGGTTACTTGACCCGAGCCGAGAGGCGAGACTCGGGACGAGTGAAAATGACACTTCCGCACGTGTGTCGAACAACATTTTTTAATACAATTGCGAAAAAACTACAATGAAATAAAATTACATTTATATTCTGTCAGTGTACGAAAGACAGCTTCATTCAATCGCGCGTTGTTCAAGTAATACTATTGGGTCTCGCATAATACTCCTTTATGCCCAAACGCGCGTAGTTCAGGTGGGTCATTTATAAGTGGGTCTCGCATAATACTCATTTATTTAAAATTCTGATCTGCAAATCGTGCGTAAAATCAAACTTTACGCACGATTTGCAGATCAGATTACTTTTTGGCACTAGTGCTTAAAATCAAACTTTACGCACGATTTGCAGCTACATAAACTTAACTTTTAGAGCAATTGTGTAAAAAAATATTTTTTGTATAATATAGTTTATTGCTTTAAATTATTATATGACTATATTCAGTATTACATTTTTGTTAAATGAAAAATCAAGCATTCTTTCGCAATGTCGAATTATGTTTTGACAAAGGTATAGTCAACCATTTCGATTCCTATAAGGCTACTGTACAAGTAGATCCTTGTCATATTAAGTAGATAGCAGTTCCCCGATACGCATAACTTTTACTAGCTTATAGTACGGGCAGGGATTGCAAGATCTGTTACGTTACGTGATACAAAGATAAACCCCATGGTATATGTTCATAAAAGTGATGCTGAGTTCCGAAAAAATTGTAAAAAAAAATTGAATTGGCCGCAAAACACAAAAAAGTACCACTTCCGGTGTAAAACATGACACTTGTGGCAACAAACAGCAATTTGTATGTAGGTACAGAAAAACCCAGTTTGCCAGGTCCTGCATGGCCGGAAGTGCCCGGCAGACTGGTTCAAAAGTAAAGACTTAAGAACATGTGCCATGGGGCTTATCTTTGTATCACGTAACGTAGCAGATCTTGCGGTCTCCGCCTGTACTAATAGTGGTCTAGGAATAAAATTGGTTGACTGTTTTATGGAGGCAGGATTATCGCCGATTTATTATTTATAATTGTAAAGTTATTTTAACTAAAACTCTTGTGAGACTCGAACATATTAAAAGTATTTATAACGGGATTTTTGATAAATTTTTTGGCAACCGCGTAGTATCCGGCGCGCTGCCGTCGCGGAAGGCCGCTCATTAAAATGATCATTGTAATTTATTCGAAACATGTCGAGCATAAATCTACCTAAATAACGTGAGTAACCATTTATAAATATTTTTAATTATGTAAAGATATGTTCACTCACACACAACACAAGTCGTATGCAAACATGCTGTTATATTTATAGTAACATTAAGTGAAAGTAGTATTTGTTCAGTTTATATGAAAGAACAAAAAAAGCTTACATAATATTTATATCCATTTAAAAAAAGGCTGTCCATAGATACAATTTCACAAAAAAATGCCATTATGTTAATTAGGTATATTCAGAAAATTCTGTCTGTTTGTTTAAACAGTCCATTAAATACATCCAACGAATCTAAGTTCCTCTCATATTAACTGCTAAATGTGAAATAAAACAGAGTTTAGTAAATAGCTGGACTTCAAATAAGTATACAGGGTTATTCTGAAACTATTATATTTTACTCAAAAAATTCTCACAAATGTCCATTTTGTATACTTATAATTTTAAGTTATAACAGCCATCCTGTATAAACCAAAATCATTCACTAACTCATATTAGTTCAATAGCATGTTAATTGTAATGGAAGTCTAAAGCGGAAAGCCTGACATTTACCCGTAACACATTCGTCCCTCTTAAGCGTTTTCATATTGTCCGATCCGATATCGGATAACGGATGGCGAAGTCAGCTGCTAGAATGCCCTATGGCACCAAGTCCGCCTTCACTGCGTTTTTGCTTTCTTTTGAGCAATAAAGATTTGGAAAAGTACAGAAATGCACATGGGCCTGTCAGAAATCCGACATCGGATGGGAAAATGTGAATACGTGTTACTCCTGCAAAGTTAAGTTTGACCAAGAACGTTTTTATCTCAGCATAGACCGAGACCGAGAAAAAATATCATTCACGGCTGAGAACGAGACCTACCCCGAGAATTTAAAAGACATAAAAGCGCATTTTTTACAAACAAAGCGTTCAACTCGATATTTGAAAATAATGAATGTTTTATCTGAATATCTAAAGTAAGTCTCAAATAATTTTCGACTTTTGGCGGGACCGGTAAAGAGATCTCGGTCAAACGTAACCTGAAAGAGACGAATAGCATATAGCTCGGACATTTCATCGCAAAAATAAATATTGTATAGAACAAGATGCACAGTTTTGGACACGTTTTGGGTTGTGGTTACGAATGTTATATAGAAATATATTATTAAAATACTGTACATAATACGAATTTAATCTATCTTGTTTTATTTCGGTGTTATATTCGTTTTGCGACGTTTTTGCGATGAAATGTCCGAGCTGCATAAGTAATACCGAATTTAAGGGCATATAGTGGATAGTATAGAAAATGGTGCTTTCGCTTGAAAGATAACAACAATTATAGTTATATATTTAGTACGTTTTAATGAAATGCACTATGGTTACTTTATTTATAGTAAGCGATTGTAGTGAGCAGAGTTTAACATTCTTTTATGTGTCTTGTACAGTCGAGGACAAAGAGATGTATACACTTTTGGACCTTATTACAACGCAATAAGGTCCAAAAGTGTATACATCTCTTTGTCCTCGACTGTAAATAGATATTAAACAAATACAGTCATAGATTAAACCCTGTCATCATCTTCCTAGCGTTAGTCCTGGCTTGGTAATCTAATCCCATGATTGGCGTGTGCAATATTTTTTACGAAAGCGACTACCATCTGACCTTTTAATTCAGAAGGGAAACAAAGGCCTTATTGGGATGTAGTTTGGTTTCCTCACGATGTTTTCGTTAACCGAAAAGCGGATGGGAAATATCAAACTATAGTTGGTAAAACTCCGAAAAACTCGGTGGCACGCCGGGGTTGAACGTCAGGGTGCGTAGCCAAGATGCCAATCGTTAACGCGTCGTAGTGAACGAAACGCAACTGTCACTGTCACACAAATATGGAAGAGTGATAGAGAGACGTGACTACGATACGCTACGGAGCGTTAACGATTGGCACGTTGGCTACGCACCCTGACGTCTTACCGCCGGACTATCAACGCTTATGGTGAATTTACTTGTATGTTTCCAAATAATTACTAAGAATGCCCCTTAGCATTCCCGCGAAATAAGGTAATTTGTGATACATCATTTGTAATACGTATTTATCTACACTCATATTGTAAGTTCTCTAAAACGTGTTCGAAAACGGTAGGCAAAGGCTAGCATTACCACGACCGATTTTACTATGATAAGCTTTTTATCCGTAGCAGTAACGTAATTTTAACTTTTCATGCTCAATTATTGATGTGCTATGAGTTTTGATAACATAATGTACACCTGCACCCTCCCCGGGAGCCGCCGACAGCCCGACACGCGCCCGCGCGACCGCCGGCACACGAGAGTTGGCCATGGCGGTGCAATGGCGGCCATTCTATGGTTTCCAAATAAGGCATTTAGAATAAATAATATGAGTGTAGATAAAGCAGTGTATGTAACTGTTACGTAATAAGGGTCCTTAAAACATGAGTGTGGTTTTATGAAATGAGCCGCCGCCGAACTACTATTTTAAATTAATTTTATATTAAGTATATTGTTTATATTGACCAAACTATACTTTAACTTTTTGTCATGTTTTAAAAGCAGTCGACAAGAAAAGTTCATAGAGAAAAATAATAATTTTGCTTGTAGATAATAACATATGTGGTATGGTAATTTGAATAAATAATATGCCTTATTATGTACAGTCGCCATCAGATATATCGGAGCGGCTAAGGTGGTCACAAATATCTGAACAACACCTCTATTGTCAAAGCGATAAAGCGCATGTTCAGATATTTTTGAGTACCTTGGCCACTCCGATATATTTGATAGCGATTGTACAATAGACGTAAGGTTCAATTTTATAATGTGGCGTCATTGACAAATAAAACTCCTGTTTTTCTTGTCGACTGTATAGGTATATTAACTATGTTTTGAATGTGATGTCTTCCACTCTTCCTATGTTCGGGCAGAGTATGTATTAATTAGAGACACAAAGTCTAAGCCTCCAAGTCAGAAGCGCCATCTTAACGAGAGCAAACCAAAGTTACCGCATAAAATATGGGAACAGTGCAGCGCCATCTAGTAACGAGCAGAGTTACTACGACGGTTATGTGCGTACTTTTGAGTGATGAAGTCCGTTTGACCCCTTTTTATCGTGTCACATGATAAGTGGAACTTGAGTAGGTAGGGGGTCTTACATTTAGTTTGTGCTACCTTAACACAATCAGAATAAAACATGCTTGTAATATGTACCTTATGATGGTGACAGTAAGGTAGAAAATCGCATATACATAGAATCTGTTAATCAAAATCTAATGCAAGGTAACTTTGGACTTGATTCATTAAACTAAAGTGTCCTGTATTCCTACACAGTAGGGTCGAATATCGTATGTATACTTCACGCATTAAATGTCAGTATTAGAATGAATTTCATTGATTAATTTATTAAATGTCACATTGTTGAGTCGCATAATAATTGTAAATGAAGTGTTGATATTTATAAATAAAATGCACTTTTAGATATTGCGGTATGTTAATTTAATCCTACAAAGAATTCAATAATTCGCTTGACTCTTTTCAGCAAACGGGGTAGTATTAACACTTTCATTGCCACGTTGAAACCCAGGACCATCGCCGATTGCAAGCGTAAAGACAAATAGCTTAAGCCTGACCAGAAATATATGATCATGCGCCATGTTGCGGAATTTCATTGGAACTAATTTCACTGGCAATAATTATAATGACGGGTAGTTATGCATGTGTGAGGGCAAGTTATAGGCTGTCGCTTTTGTCAGTGGGTGTCGCGGTTTATTTGAATAAATAGTAGTGTTTAATATTAAATAATAAACGACAAAAAATCACAAAATTATTCATAGTAATCATAGTGTAGAGCGAAACATTATAAATAGTGTATGTAATAAACAGCTATTTCGCAGTTGAAACATTTTTAAATTAACATCAGAGCTGATAGGTAAACAAATCAAGATGTCACCATACGCTCTATGACTACACTGAACTGTTGCCATATAAATGAGAATAATAGCGCCCTTTTGACAATAATCATATATTTCTGGTCAGGCTTTACATATGTATTTATATTAATAATTTCGTAAAGCAGTACGGTGGACTCGATCGAAACCTGACCTGAATAATAAAATTATGTTAATTAAAAAATCTCTAGGGGAGTCCAAATGCACACTCGATGCGTTAACAACTTGCACGCCGAGAACACACCTGGGGAGTTCATTTATTTGTATGTTCCGAAAGGACTCGCTAGGGGAGTCGGTTGGCATGGCCTCTAGTCGTCTATAGCTAGTATAGACTGAACTCCCCTCGGGAGTGCTGCATATGAGAAAAGTTACTGAGAACCATGTGGGGAGTTCTTGGTACTAAAAGTAAGCGTGCTTGTTCTTATATGAGCCGACAAGCCGTGCAAAAACAAGACTTACTTGTACTATGTTGATGGGTCAGTAGAATAACAAATAAATAAAAGTCGGTGTACTTGAAACAATTTACTAATACAACTAAGTTCATAGTTTAACATTAGGGCAGATGCCTCGGTTGTGCCCAGTGAGCCAGTTTTGGCTATTTTCAACTTTATTAAGGTATAGACACATTTACAAGTCTATAGTTTATAGTTAATATATGTAAGAGTAAATTATTGCAGCACAGATAGCACTGTCATCTGTCATGTATCAGTTGTCATTCAGAGTTGTCAGGAGCCATGGAAAAAAGTGGCCAAAACTGGCTCCTCGGCGTCTTTCTGACATTTCATTACAGACAAAAAAGATCTAATGTCAGAATCTTGGCAACAGATTTATACATATATAAATCATACATGTATACATATAGTAATATATTATTAATGACTCAGTACATAAAGAATGCCATAATTCCTTATTTGTTATTGACACAAAACAACAGACGTATGAACAGAAAAACTCTCCTTAAAATGGCCAAAATCGGGGCATCTGCCCTATTTTAGTTATTCCACGTAGCACCGTATACCCTACTATTGAGCGCACACAATAAATAATACAACTGTCATTTAAAAAAAAAACGTTAACCACATATTAGTTTTCATATTAAAAACCCTTTCCCAGGCATCGTATCATATACCGACCCCATGACTGAATATAACTTCAACCTTAGCATTTGGGTTTAAGGTTCAAGTTCAAGTTAGATTGTACTTCCACAAAACGTAAATTTTGTCGGAATAAATTGCTTAATTGTGTGAGAATTTGCAAAGAACCTTCTGTATTGGTACGGCCTGGAAAAAAATATTGTAACACAGTCGACAGAAGAAGGTAAGGGGTGCAGGATGTAAAAAGTATCTTAACCCTTTGAACGCCAAGTACCCCTAAAGAGGTATTGTGTCATCGTGCCCACCACGCCAAAAACCCATAAAGAAGTCGGAGTAAAGGTGTACTTGATTATGAATTGTTTTGTACAGCACTAGGAGATTCATCTTTTTTGATAACGCAACAGTGCTTGGCGTGTGAGTGATCACTTCATTCAAATGAAAAGCGTTTAAAAGGTTAAAATCGAGTACAGATTGTTTTGATCAACTCGTCCGCTTAGCTACTTCTGCTGTGTGTACGGGAAATAACAACTTTTTTTTTTACACCAACAGCTCGTTTCATAATATTAAAATGTAAAATAAGCGGAATAAAGTAACCCTTTACCGCATGGCGAAAAATCGTTTAAATTTGAACTCTGACAATTTACAAATAGAGTTGAAAATTATAACTGCCATATATGGCTTCGTATGCAGTAAAGGGCAACAGGAGGAACAAACAAAATTTGAGCATTACCCGTTATTGTAGTGTTGTAACTCTACAATTACAAATTTATAACAAAAAGGGGTTTCCAACCTTTTATTGAGACCACAAGTCCTTTTATTTCCCGCGTGATAAAAAACCCATTTTTACGGGTTTTATGTTTTTTCAAAGGAATTCTGCGCCCCCTTTGCGATCTCGGTACAGAGGTCTCTGGTTGGAAACTCCTGGAAGAGGATCTAAAGATATGACGTCACTGGTTTATCAAGCTCTGGTAAAAAATAGGAACATAAGTAGGATTAGTATTTATAGTTACGTATCGCAATTTAGTGATTTTGGTGAATTGGTACTGGTTAAAAAGAAACTATGTTTATCCTACTTTTCTTGTTAAGGAATGTTTTATCTGCTGTTTTTAATGGTTATGAAAAAAAAACAGTTTTTTTAAACTAACGACGTCGCTCTTTCGCCTTGGCCCTTTAGAAATTAAAAAACAAAAACTATATATAAGCTGAGGATCAGGAACTTAAAATGACATATAACAATAAATACATTTCGACAGTCGTACAGTTAGCAACACATGTTTTTTTATTTTCCATAGTTTACGCGACAATAAATAAAAAGTGTAGACAATACTTTTGTGGTGCATTGAGGTTAAAAACCCACACATAATAAATAGTTCCTACTGCCATTTTCAACCAACTTCAAGATTTCGAAGGACGAGGTTACAATTCGTCGGTATCTTTGTTTATTTTATGTATGTTCACCGATTATTCGAAGACTGCTGGACCGATTTAGAAAATTATTTTTTGTTTGAAAGGGTATAACTTCACAGTTGGTCCCATTCACCATGTCAGGATCTGATGATGGGATCCTGGAGAAATCGAGGGATCTCTTCAAATATTATAGGCACGCCTATAGCGATTTAAGGATTTTTTACGCTAGCTCGAGCATTTGCTTTTGGAAATGTGGAGTGTAAGTGAAGTCGGTTCTTTTTAGTTTAAAGTTATTTTATCTTGATACATTTAGTGACTTTTTATCATATAGTGTAATACCGACTACACAAACGATAGACAAGGTCTCCATTTCAGCTTGAGCTAAATGCACTAGCGGCGACGCGGCGACGATGAGACGTATTTTAGCCTTACAAATGAGTGACGTCGCGATAAGGTAGGGTTGCCAGGTGTCCGGCTTTAAAGCCGGACATGTTTGGCTTTTTACGGGTGTGTCCGGCCAAATAATTCCTCGTCCGGCCTGTCCGGCTTCTGTCTGATTTACGCTACGCGCCAGTCACGCCAGTGGCACGATTCGAAAGACCAGCAGCTTTTGGGAGCAAATGTCCGGCTAAATTAAGCGCGGAGTCCGGCTTTTTCATTTTTGGGCCTGGTAACCCTACGATTAGGGTCAGCCTAATGGTCTATGGCGCTTAAGACCATAGTGAGTTCGCTATAAAGATGTTGTATATTCATCAAAATGGCGGCACCATACATCTATTCGGTTTTAGCTATGCTCGCTAGATCTACAGCTCACAGAACCACTATAGTTAGGCATAACTGATGTTTAGAGAATAATATTTTAAAGCTTTTAGCGCCATCTACACATTGCTTCGAGAACTTATCCTCATTAGTCTGTATTG
Source organism: Pammene aurita (assembly GCA_947086415.1). Taxonomy (NCBI): domain Eukaryota; kingdom Metazoa; phylum Arthropoda; class Insecta; order Lepidoptera; family Tortricidae; genus Pammene; species Pammene aurita. The sequence continues at coordinate 3,273,663 of OX352307.1, forward strand.
TAATAGTTTTGCTGCTAACTGTACAAAGGTTTTCTGGAAGACATTGCGTGACATAATTTAAACATATTTGCACATCATCCTTACAAATTAAACGCAAGGCATAACATTATACCGTAATATTATAAACGACACGAGTAAGAACTTTCCCATGTTCTCTTTGCCATTGATATAAGGTTTAATTTCACCTGGCAAATATTTAGTAAAAATTGACGATTGTTTTGACAAAAGTTAAAACAACTTTTATAAGTTATTATTGTTATTAAAAAGCTTTTATAAGTTATTTGACCGTTTAACGGGTTCAACGTAAAGAGTTCTATGAATTTAATGTCATTACCTTAAACGTTTGACATTAGCCAAATAAAATATTTTTAAAACAAAATAATTTAATTGATACATTTGTAAATTAACCAAAATTTTTTTTTTATATACCTACAAGATTTTATATTAAAGTAGGAAACTTAACTTAAATATAAATATTGCCAATAGAATTAATTTTATTAAACATTACATACAAGCACAATTTCGCACAAAAAAATCTTATATCGCAGTTGTTCGACAATTAAACATTTTATTATAATTATCGCCATTTAAAAAGTGATATATTTCTCCAAATTAGTTCTATGAATGTAGTTCAAGATCTGACGTAAAATATATATAGACAGTTATGAATAATAGGCTATTACCACTTGTTAGTAGTAGCTGCCTGGCAGTAACGCGCTCTGTCCAACCCGTATGTTGAAACTCTTAGGTGGGTACAATAAATTAACTAAAAAACCAGCAGCAATTCCAAGCGATGACAAATTTTGCCAGACATACAGTCAACCAATTTGATTCCTAGGCCACTCTAGGACCTTGTCACAATAGCTAGTTTGGTAGCGAATAGGTTACGTTTATACGTATCCACGGGCAACTGTCATTACGACAAGGTACTACAGTGGCCTAGGAATCAAATTGGTTGACCGTACTTTAACCGTGTTAAAGAACCTTTATTTAATCTTCGTACATATAGTAGACATCAAATATATCGGAGCGGCCAAGGTAGTCAAAAATATCTGGAAATGCACTTTATCGCCTTGACAATAGAGGCGTTGTTCTGATATTTGTGACCACCTTGGCCGCTCCGATATATCTGATTGATTACATTAGAGCTTCCTCAATCCATCACAACGAATTTAGCCATCGTAATAATGGTATTTGTTCATTGTTATGAGGTTCATACAGAGATTAAGCCTCTATAAGGCAGAGGGTATATATTTCCCACCATTATTTGAACTTTATCTCAAAGTGATAGGGTTCAATTTCGCCTAATTTCTGACACTCTTTTGCCGTATAAAGGGTTAAGGCGGTTTCTACACTGCTGCGGTTTCAGCATGCGGCCCCGGGGCGCGAGCGAGATAGCGCTCTGCGTGTGTATAGCGCTGTCACGCTTGCACACCGTCGCCGCGTCTGGTTGCAGCACCAGTGTGATAATCGCCTTATACCTTTTGGTTTGAAAATGTTATTTTAGTGTAATCAATTTGTATGACCCATGGCTACACATTATAACGTCACTGGCATGTTAGGTGGTTTAGAAAATTTAATATATTCCATGAAATTAGGTCCGCGTTCAAACTTGGCATCTCTTAGAATATTCGCGCTGATGTCAAAACATACATAATTAAAATAAATAACTAATTATAAACATGATAATTACAATAAAACAATAAGTAATGCTTTAGCATCGTTTTATGAATTTCGTGGTCATCATTCATGGGTTCTCAACATTCGTATTTTGGTTGTAAACGTCATAAATAAATACACTCAAAGACCAAATAAACCAAGTCACGTTGTATGAACACTTCTGATGACCTTGAGTGTACGGCTTGCAACTCCGGAATTGTTTGTTGGGTTAACTCCGGAATTCCGGAATTGGTCATACAAACAATTCCGGAGCCCTACTTGAGTGTACGTATATTGGGCGTCAATATAAAAGTAAAATAAGATAAACAAATATGACTGCATTTCTAGGCAAAAAGGCATTTGACACAAAATATTATTAAAGAAATTCAAAAGAAACAGATATTTTTACTAAAAGTGAATATAAATAACAAGATTATGTGTATAAGCTGACAATGAAACCATGGTTGCTCTTTAAAACTGCGTGATTGCAAAGCAATGAGGATAAATGCGTTTGTTTACATTATTTTACTTTTCTAATGACTCCGAATTTACGCCAAAATGCGCAATGTGACGTATTAATTTATTTTCTTTTACATTCGATGTATATTCGATTCATGCTTAGGAATGTTTTTAAAAAGACGCATACAACAAAGTATTTTTACAATTATAAACTTTTTTGTATGATCACACAAAATGAAACCTACGACATTAAACAGAGAGTTCATTATACAATAACAATTTTCAATCATATTTTACATCTCTGTTCATTCGAAATTCTAAATGAAATTGAGGTATTTTGTGTGGAAAATCTTTTGCAAGCCACCGTTGGACAGCGATGCTTGAGGTCTAAAAAAAAACTAAAAAAAAATGTTTAATGAACCAGACTAAGTTCACTAAGTAATGGGAGTTAAACTATCATTGTAATGTAATATTGTCTTTTACCATTTTTTGCAATCTTTACACTCAAGTAACGATAACACATGCCCCTTCTATTACATATTATGTTGTGTGTTGTGTTTTTTTTTTAGTATTTCTTGTCATATTATTTTGACTTGTCATCTAACACTAACATTTTCGTACAATTTTAAAATGATGGTCACTACACTAAATAAGATTATTTAATTCAGTAATGATAAGTGAGCTTCAAAATTGCATGGGCACATTATGAATGAATTCATTCATCAATTATCCACGCAATTTAGAATCTGGGTGTACAGTGAATTGTTAGTGCTAGATGACAATTCTCAAGTCGAAAAACAAAATTTGTAATTCATACAATTAGCGTTGAACGCCAGCATACAAGCTTTATACATTTACTGGTACTTTTAAAGCCACGTATGTGATTTTTACACAAAAAGAGACGACATTTCGTCATTCACGTTTCTTAAGTAGAGCACTACTTATTTAAAAATATCTGTCTGTCCATCACCAGCACACGGTATAAAAACACACACTTATTAAGCTATAAGTCCGTTTTCTCTACATTGTCTTTTATATGGTACGTATAACCGTCTAGTCCTTGATAATAAGAATAAAACTGCAACTTTTTGCATTTATCTGAATTTTTATAAGTTACTTCTCTTTTGGTATTGAATACCAAATAAAATGTCTGCCGTGTTATACACAAACATTCTTGACATTGATTTGCAATCGCACGACAAAACAGAACGTTTAGACTTATCCAGATTCTGTGGCATCTCGATATAGGTGATATTTATTGGCAGGATGTTTGGAGCGATTGGGTCCCAGAGTAACTTATATTTTCTTAGCTTTAAGTTGGGCGCCAATGTAGTGCCTTAGCATGGTAGCTTTAGCCTCGGTGATTCAAATTTATTTGGCCATCATCGGAATGATGTTTGAGGTTTTAATACCGGCATCGATCCGAATAACCACAGAGTGTCGACAGTTCCCTAGAATTAGCACAAGCAGTATTGTACCTCAGCAGCAGGGACCGAGGACCGAGGACCGACGTCGCTCGCGGCGTCACATCTCCAGCTGCGGCGTCACATCTCCAGCTGCGGCGTCACATCTCCAGTCGCGGCGTCACATCTCCAGCTGCACGCCGGGCCCGCCGAGCGCGGTCTCGGTGACGCGGAAGCCGCGCTCGAGCAGGCGGCCCGACAGGGAGTCCACGGCGCTGCGCGGGGTCGACGGCGGGATGAGGATCATCGCGTAGCTGGAAGACAAATAAAAAAGAAAGTAAGTATTAAGGGGCTGACAACAGCTAAATTCCCTCCCTATCTTTTTCAGCGCGAGTGAAAGAGAAACACTGTGTTACGATTAGTATGGGAGCTCATTGCAAATTTTGCAAAATGATGTATTAAAAAAAAACTATGCATTAATTTAGAAATATAAAACAACGAAGTTTTTAGTATTAGTGCGGTGGAATTTTGTCCTTAGTTACAGACGTATAAGTCAAGAAACTAAAGGCATACGACTGTTTAAAGCAAATTTTAAGATGTAACTTTGGAATTATTTTCTATCGAGCCGATTTCGTCCAATCGTGTATCGGAATCAACGAAGTTCTTCCAAATATAACGAATAATAACATATATTTTTATTACTTTCTCAAAACAAGGAGTTACAGCTAAAACACTGTTTGAGTAAAGTCAATTTAAAGGTCATCGGGTGTTGTCAGCCTCTTAATACAAACAATTAATTTCCTGGTTGACAAGTCTACTCTAAAAAAATCAGTGTGTATTTGGAACCTTGCCGATCAAAGCCCTATTGGACGTATCCCGGTCACGGCACCAAACTGTAAACACCATTTTTTTATGGCTTTTACTCCTCGCCGGTTTTGGCGAGGTGAATTCTGCCAATGTAGAGGTAGAGTAGGCTTTTGATTTTATTGATTTTTAGTAAAATTCAGCAGCGTTGTGCGGTTGAGGCCTTGCTGATTATAAGGTGATAGCCTCCCTACAAACACGTGGGTGGCCGAGACCCCGGGTAACCGTTTGTGCAACTAAAGGGTGGTTACGCGCGTTTTGAGACTAATTTTTAATTAGCTGCACACTTGTTCGTTAGGTCACCGCATAATAAGCTATCAATATTACACACTGAACTAACTAAAAAACAAAAAACACGCCGCAGCCATCTTGAGCTCAAACGATTATCTTGTAAACACTATAAAAAATGTAGAGAAACACATCATGTGTCATAACAACAAAAGGCGAACTTATCCCTTAAAAGGATATCTTCAAGGTACCTCTTAAAAGCTAACCTTTAAACATTAAACGGCCTCCTACCCCAGTCGGTAGTGACCCTGCCTACGAAGCAGGAGGTCCCGGGTTCGAATCCTGGTCAGGGCATTTATTTGTGTGTTTATCACAGATATTTGTACCTGAGTTATGGATGTTTTGTATGTTTTGTATGTATTTAAATATTTATCTATATCTATCTATTATATATTACATGTATAGATATCGTCGTCTAGTACCCACAACACAAGCCTTATTGAGCATACTGTGGGACTAGATCGGTTTATGTAAGATTGTCCTATAATATTTATTAAACAGAAAGACAAAGAATAAATAAATAAACAATGCCTACCCTCCGCCACCAGCGCCCGTTAGTTTGCAAGCAAGGTTGCGGGCCTTCGCCAGACTTCTGATAGCTTCTAAAGCCGGGTGCGACACGCCCAACGACGCCAAAAGACAGTGATTCATGTCCCACAGTTCCTGAAACATTAACAAAATTTAGCATGCAGTATATCAAAACATTTAATCTTTCGAATATTTCAACCGTATAATACACGGTGCTCGTGAGCATTGCGAAAGATTTTAACCACGAATTCCTGAGGTCATAAAGAGTAATAAATGTTATATGAATTTAGGTCAATTTCGCCAAAAAAAAAATCATTTTTTTTTTGCTTTTTTTCGATTATTTAAATGCTTTTGAACATAAATAAATACATAAATTATATTGGTAAAACTGTCGATTAAAATAAATTAGTACATTTTTTTCGTAAAAAAGTATTCCTTGTCACCTTGATATCTGTCAATAAGAATGTCTAGGCTAGACCCCATAAAGGGTGAAATCGCCATCAAAAAAGCGTTTTGCACTGACTCACAATAAAAAATGTTTATAAGTAACTCTGAAACTAGGCGAATTCCAGAAGTTTATACGACATTTTAGTCTCCAATTATGATCAGGAATACGCTGTTAAAATTATTCGGTTTCCTCATGTTACACCGTGTATATAAAAAATTTGAATCCTATCAAATGCATCAGTACAAGAGGAAGATTTCCTTCAAGGTAAAGGAAGGGAAGCAATTGCAATCTGACTGACGACACCGACATTGAAAGAGACGTTGTCAGTTCGTGCCAATATGATAGCCCCCAGGTTTGCACGATGTTCGTATGACGTGAAAGTCACACTGTTCCGTGCATACTGCACCAGTTTCTACACGTGCAGCCTGTGGGTTAAGTATACACAAAAGGTATACAACGCTATCCGTGTTCAATACAATGATGCTTTTACGGCGCTGCTGCGGTTTTGCAGCGCCTTGAGTATGTTCGCGGAGGCGCGTGTGGATTGTTATAATAATAATACGTACTCCTAAATGTTGATAGTCCGCGTCCGTGTCATTCGGACACTTGCCACCAGCAAGTTTTTCCAAAACCTGAAACCAAAACACTTTCTTAAATAAGAAAACTAAACCTACAATATCTGATAACGTCCCAATGTAAGACAATAGGGTTGGTAGGTAGATGGTTGCTGCCTGGATGAGTAGCGTCGCGTACGCATCGCTTTGGCATTCGCTATTCTCTAAAACGCAACCAAGGACGTGGATCTCACGGACCCTCGAATCCATCAGTGGGACGCGGGGGCGCATAGTCCTGCTCGACTATTATATCCTATTCTACTATTAAACCGTTGATTTTTTAAATTATCACGACGGTGGCAAACAAGCATACGGCCAGCCTGATGGTAAGCAGTTACCGTAGCCTATGGACACCTGCAACCCCAGAAGATCCACATGCGCGTTGTCTACCCTTTAGGAACCTATACACTCCTTTTTTGAAGAACCTCATACTGTAGCCCACTGGGAAAACCTCGAATTCCACTAAATTCGGAATTCGGAAGACCTGCGAATATTTGGCCTGTCTATATTTTAATTATTTGCAATCTAGGCAATCCGCATATGACTCACAAGCCGCACTTTGTCATTCAAGACCAAACTAGAAGTATCCTGGTCAGGGCACCAAAGTGTAGCACTATGATACATTGATAATCGTTCGTCCCTATCCATTAATATGAAATTCATGTGTGTTACCCAAGATTTTTTAAGAATGTGGCATCCCCTGCGTTGCGAGTGTTGCGACACAGGGTTTCCTAACTCAAGATACAAGGCCGTGATAATCGTGATATATATTGGAAACTTTTATCATTTTTATCTAAGTTACAAACCTGCGTGGCAGTGTGCGAGATATCATCCAGCGCGTTCATGATATGGTCGACAGCGGCTGTGTTCCTCTGCCGTATGCCGGCCACCTTCACAAGCAGAGCGTGAGTTTCGCGGTTGACTCGCGAGTCCACTAGCAGGACTCGCAGGTTGAGCCGGATGTCGAGGTGGCGCGGCTTCGTGCCTTTCTTGAAGGAGACTATGGAGCCGAATGTGCAGGTTTCGTTGTCTATGCCTGGAATAATTATTTACTCGTGTGAAGAAAAAAGTTAACTCTGTACAAAATAATACTAATCACAATTTTTATAAATCTGATTTATGACAGTTTCAGTCTGTCCGGGCGGGATTGCATACTATGGAGGGTCGAGATAAGAAGGGGTATTCTGTATTTGCAAAAGTGTCCGTCAAAAGACGTTAAATAAGGGTGGCGCCAAATAGCTAGAGAATATAAAGGCCAAGTCGAGGGAGGTTCAGGTTTTGTATCTACTCTAGTCATCAATACTATCTAGGTGACAAGAAACGTGAACAACGTAGCGCACTTCACTCCGTCAATTAGTATAGGAGAGATTTGGAACTGTCATTTACAGTTTACAGCTGGAATCTTGCGACTGTTCCCTCATATGAGATTTTCCTTCTTACCTCTACCCTCCATAATACTAACAATCGCGTTTGAAGCATTGAGCCGCGCGTTTTGGCCTGCTAGCATATATCATACGTATAATGCTTAACTTTAGAGAGGCTTAATGTTTTTTAAGTGCTTTTCAATACATGTGTGTATAAACAAAACAAGACTTAATAAAAACACTCTAAACTGACCATCGGTATATTAAATCAGCATAAACACAAGGTCTACATATTTTAAAGTGTATTGCTGCCAGTGCCAGTGTTAAAGCCAACACAATGAAACGGCACTGTTAGACCGGATCTGGTTGCAATAAGGTGCATATTGCAAATAATAATGTCCACGGTACATTAAGAGAAATAAGTTCGGAAGTTAAGCCAATTCATCTCCAATAAGTCATGACGGTCGAATGATGCGCATTTGACGGTGCAAGGTCACGCACAGAGGTTCAAGGTTCGAATCTTCAATGTGTGTCAAGGGCGTAGTTGCCAATTACCTAGATGATCAATATGATGCTGCTAGATGGTCCCGTGATCAGAGATTCAGACACAGAATTTGAAAGGTAAACGAGATTTAGATTTTAGGTTAATTGCGGCCTAGACGCCAGAACGATAAAAAAATGCTTATTTATTACTTAAATATATTGCATTTTTAAATAATTAGTCGTCAATTACCAAAATATGATTCGTGTTGGATTAGGTTTTGCATAAATATAATGTATGTATTGAGATCGTATTTACATAATGATTAAACATGAAAATTCTTATTTAATCATAATTAGATAAAATTAAGAATCATAAAAGGCGTAGTAAGTAGGTAAAATTACTAATTCTAAAGCATTTAAGGATATTCACGGTCACCTTTAATAGGCACTTTATCACGCGACCAGCTATAATATCCTACATCATGCATATGCATGGATGCCCACAGCGTGGTATCCTTAAATCGTCTTGACATTTCACAAAGAGTATCTGATTTGACAAGGTTGCCAATTATTTATGGGCAGACTAATGTATTCCAAAAAGTTATTAGGACCATAATATAGGAAGATTTGTGGACATAACCTCATTAACTGAAGTACCTTCTAACCTAACTACCTCGAACGTGTGCCATAAGCCGCGGAGTTCGCAAAAGTGCGCCCCCGAGGCTGATGGCGAACGAGGCATTATTCTTCGTCCCAACCACAGACTACTCATCATTAAGCTTTTACAAGGAGCACGGGGTCACCACACATAAGCGCAATTTTATTCGTTAATTTCTACGATTCGAACAGCACATCTCATAGTATTCTACACCATTTTGTAGTATAACAATCCAGGTTAGTCCCTATAACTTGATTATTGTGGATATTTTTAATTCACAGGAGTAATGATTAAAAACGTTAACTCAAATGAAATCAGCGGTCGCGCTCTCATACTAAATTAGTACGGGAGCGCTGATGTGTGGTGACCTCGAGTTGTACTTATGATATATCTAGTGGTTGAGGTTATCTGTGGTCCCAACACATTACATATCAAGAATTCTAAACTCACCTGAAGGCGTCCCATGCATGATCCGTTCACAGTTGTACGCCCAAGCGGAGATGGCTTCCGCCTCACGCGGCTCGAAGTCGCCGGGCGGCTCGTAGCTCCCTCGAGCCCGTAGAGCCATTAGTCTCAGAAGGGCGCCCGCGAGACAGACGGCGAATGAAGCGGAACTGCCTGTGCCAGCGCCAATGGTCAGCTCTGAGCCCATGGAGATCTCCATGGATTTCACCTGGAGAGATTATGTTTCTAAATCAAAAGCAAATCTTCTTATTGATAAAGAAAAACAGGGCAGGCAGGCAGTTTTAAGCGAAATGCTCAAGATATCACTTAAAATTCCTCATTGTACTGTAGAATATATTATGGAGCCCTTAGAAACATAACTAAATGCAAATACAATCTAATGCAATGGCGTGTGTTTGAGGCTATCTATAGTTGTTCTTTAAATAGTTTATTACAACAAGCTGATGTATTAATAAATGAATGTCAACACTGCATCAGGGTCAGGTTAGGTTAATAAACTGTAAATTACCTGCAAGTTCGTGCTTCCAAAAATCCCCGAATACATATACAGGAAACTCCTCAAAGAATTCTTCTGGTTATTCGGCAGCTCATCAAAATGAGGCTTGATCTGGTGAAGGAACTCATTGACCTTCCGGAGGTGATTGTCATGGTCCAGATGCCCTGGTATCTTCCAAGAGAACTTGCCGGTGACGCCATGGCAGAGCTGGGGGTTGAAGAGGGCTTTCACGGTGGGGTTCAGGGGTATAGTCTCTTGGAGACCCACGCAGGGTAGGTGGATGTGTACTGCTGGTTCTCCGGCGGTTTTTACTTCCTGTAAAGATGATGTTTGAGGTTTGGTTTGACGTGGGCACCGTGAATAAACCAAAAGTCATGCGTATGAAGTCGTAAGGTCGCGAAGTGTTACAAACTCCGTTTTATATTACCAACATGCTAACTTCTACAAGCATTACGTTTCATATTATTTTCATACAATTTATTATTTTGATTAGGACTACAATTATATTTTTGCATGTAAAATAAATATATTTTATCCTCTGAGCTTGCTTTGAGAGTAGCCGTTTTACAAGATCTTGAGTCTTATCATCCCTCCTGACCACAATATAGAAACGAAGTAAAACTGCAGTTGAAACGCATCGCGACCATAGATGATGCTCTCATGCCAATAATCATGTAACTTAATAAAGTCAATCCATACAACACATATGACTGTGGCTATATCAATTAATGCAATGAACACACAAATATAGCTAAAAGCTCATTCTTTCTAAGCGGTAATTCGACAAACACAAAGCTATTAATATATGTCGTAAATAATATTTTTTTTTCTATTGTAAAGATCTTCCGCCTCTATCATACAATTTTACCCGTTTTCATTCACCTTGAGTGTATGTAATAGGCATTCAATACTGTTTATACCCCAATAAATTAGTGATTAGCGTGTAGGGTTGTTCCTGCTCACGTGTCCTGAATCATCCTGTATGTTTAAATATTGTTATAGACGTCAATGATATACATGCTAATAATAATATAACCAGTTACGTCTGTTTTTAATAATTAGTGAAGTTTTAAATACGCTAATCTGATATACTTTCGATTCGGTGCAGGACAAAAGCATAGAAATGATGTTAAACTTATATAGATGTCATATACAAAGGAAAAGTGACCTAGGCCTCCGGTGCCCAGGGCTGGGATCGAACCAGCATCTTCTGCATTCGCGGCAGACGCCTTAACCACTTGGCGACCCGGGTCACAGCAGCACCTTTAGGTATTTGCAATCTTTTTAAATGCTAAGGCGCATTATAAATGATGTTATTAAAATAGTAATCATAAAGCTGTCTTCCTGCTAGCTTGCCTATTTAATTTCTGATAAATAACCCAACACAACACAGTGGATCCCCTTTTATCGTAAAGATTCGGCAACGCGCACGCCTCTGTGACACCTCATGAGTTGTAGGCGTCTATAGGCGACGATAGCTGCTTACCATCAGGCGGGCTGTATGCTTGTTTGCCACGGTCATGGTATATGATAAGCTCTTTTTCTATAGCATTATGAATAAAGGGAAACTATTGCTCCCGCTTGCTTACGAATTTTTTGAAGAGTTAACTGTACACGATAAAATCCGGCCACGCATGGTAAATCTTTTAATTTAATGTGCATTTTCAAGCGGCACTTCTTTTTAAACAATGTGTGAAAGAAACTCGAGAATAAAAACCGGCCTAGTGCGAGTCGGACTCGTTCACGAAGGGTTCCGTACCATTATCTGTAAAAACGGCAAAAAAAGTCATGTATGTTGTATGGGAGCCCCTTAAATATTTATATTATTCTGTTGTTTAGTGTTTGTTGTTACAGCGGCAACAGAAATACATCACCTGTGAAAATTTCAACTGTCTAACTATCACGGTTCATGAACCTGGTGACAGACGGACAGACAGACAGACGGACAGCGGAGTTTTAGTAATAGGGTCCCGTTTTTACCCTTTGGGTACGGAACCCTAAAAATGGGTCGAGAAATCAGAAACACGTGTTTTGTACATCCAACCAATTTCATTTCTGGAACACTGTAGAACCTTGTCATAATAGAGGTAATGTAACCAACTAAGTAGTAAGTAGTTTAGTGTTTAGCCCCGTGGTTGACTGGTAGAGAATACCATTAGGCATTAACTCCGCCATGTGCACGTAATGTATATCATGTTTAAGCAATAAAGTTTAAATACATAAATTCATTTATTATATAATCGTGTGGCGATAATAAATCGAAATATACATGTATGTCATATCATAAGTTAATATCCAAGGTTTTTAGCTAATCGAATTCATTAATATATAGATTAAAGCAAAAATAATTTTCCGAATCAATCCAGCCGTCTTTGAGACATTAAGACATCGGAAAACAATCTCGATGTTTTCGACGAATTAAGAAACCCTTTAGAATAATTGAACATATGTACTACAATGTACTAAACTTGAAATGAGGTGTCCAAAAAAATCTTCTAAACCGGGCAAAAAATGTTTTATCACGAAACACTAAAAGTGGCATTGCCTTCAAAAAGGGACCTTGTTATTGATGGCGCTTACTACATTGTTATTGTTACCGGTGCTACAATATTTACAGGACGCCGGCCGCGCGACTAAAGCGCCATCGACAAAAGGTCGAGAAAATGCCACAAATAAAAAATAAAAGTACTTTAATTGATCACAAAACAATAAATATGACATCATCTATGAAAAGGGACCATATTGCCGATGGCGCTTACTACATTGTTATCGCTCCTATAGATATAGACAATAAGGTCCTTTTCCATAGATAATGCTACAATCAAATCAAAAAAAGTACCTTAATCACGATGGAACTCCTCAAACCAAGGCTGACAGCGATAGCCGTTTTTCCGTAAACCACGGCATGTTCCCCATGGAGGATCACCTTTCCCGGCGCCGACACACTCACGGTGTACAAGTTTTCTCCGCTCAACATTTTTAATTAAAAAAAAACAACTTTTTAAATTCTCATTTTATTCTAGTACATTATTGTTGAGACTTCCACTGTTCGGGAGTGAGGGTCTTTTGTGTGAACGCGTGTATCTCCTTCAGCTCCTCTTGTAGAACTGAGTTGACGAGTCTGCGGACAAGTAATATATAGCATTAAGCTTGAATTGTTTTTCAATAGAGTTCTGTATGTTTCAGAGACTACGTACCTCCCTAGACAACGCACTATAAAACGTATACGGAGACATGGCAAACATATGGAAATTGTTTTTTTTGGTTTGTTTGCTTGTAAAATACTATCCGTCAGATTTGTGACTCTACTTACTGCTCGAATACAATATTGAATATGTGCAACGTACGTTATGTACGACGCAAGCGCCTTCTGCCAAATGGTGTCATATTATATAGACTGTCACATTTATGCGTGTAACTACACCGTCACCGCATGCGGAAACCGCCACGCCACGTTACTGTCTATACACTTACACTAGTGTTGTAAGTAACGTGGCGTGGCGTGACGGGGCCATAGTGTAATAACCGCGTAAGGCTGCGTTTCCACCCGAGATGAGCGAGGATGCGTTGCGAGGAATGTGTTTTTAAGAACCAATAGAATCACTTCATTTACTTATCCTTGCACAGCGCAGCTCTAGGATTGGTTCTTAACAAACACATTAATCGCAACGCATCCACGCTCATCTCTGGTGGAACCGCGGTCTAAACGTGGAAGCAACTAAAATTAATGCTTATGCTGTCATACTACTAGAGAAAAACTAAAAGTTAACGGTTCCTAAAACGAGGGGTATCTAAGTAGCCCCACGGAGTAAAATATCTTTTCCGTGGGGTGATAGAGCAAGCAAGTCAAACAGAATGGTGTTTACTTTCAAATATTTTATGTTGGGGATTAAATCGGTTACCCGTATAGGTCATAAAGGCAACGGGGATGGAATGGTAAGAAACCACGGTACTAATTTAGTATGAGAGTGCCAACCCTGTTAATCATGAATTGTCTTTATGGTTCATCTGGCACGTATGTAAGTAATCTATGAATTCAGTTAGGGATCAATCGCGATATGAAAGTCCAGTAAAGATACGTTTATACATACAAACTTGTTTATTTAGTAAACGATTGGAAATAGCCAATGCACGTATCTGAAATGGAATAAATAGAATAAGAATAGTTGGGGGGGGGGGGGGGGGGGATGGGCCTACTATAGCCTAGGATATTCGGCACTTTATTACTATTATTATTTAGTATAGAAGTTTTTTACTATAAAATATAACGGTTACACTCACGTCACTTTAGTCACATGAGTCGGCAACGCGTGCAACAGCGCGCTACGGGCCGGTTCAAAATAGCACTCTTAGTCCTTGAAGATGGAGACCTAAGCTCTCCGAAACATGTCGCGCGAAGTGACTAAAGTGACGTGAGTGTAACCTTTATATTTTATAGTGATAGTATGTCTCACTAAAGTTTAAATTTAATAGAAGTTTTTTCTCTGTGTTTGGAGTTGGTGACAATGTCTGCTAATGTGTTTAAAGTACGAGTATGTGTGGAGCAAATATAATGTATTTTATCTACACTCATATTGTAAGTTCTCTAAAACGTGTTCGAAAACGGTAGGCAATGGCTAGCATTACCACGACCGATTTTACTATGATAAGCTTTTTATCTGTGGCAGTTACGTAATTTTAACTTTTCATGCTCAAATATTGATGTGCTATGAGTTTTGATAACATAATGTATACCTGCACCCTCCCGCGCATCCGCCGACAACCCGACACGCGCCTCCCCGACCGCCGGCACAATCGAGTTGGCCATGGCGGTGCAATGGCGGCCATTCTATGGTTTCCGAATACGGCATTTTGGATAAATAATATGAGTAGATAAAGCAGTGTATGCAACTGTACGTAATTAGGCCTTAAAACGTAACAGTTACATAAACTACTATTTCATAACATTTGCTCATAAAGAGTGCTATTACACGCAGGCATAGCAGGAGCTAAAGTTAATTTTACTCTTTAAGCTTTGATTTAGTTTTACTTTTAAAATAATGATATTTATGATTCATTTTTTTTGTTATGATTTAAAAAAATGTATTTCAATAATTTAGAAGCCGTTTAAAATATTTTTGCATATTTTGGCTGTATACCGATGGTCTGTGTCTTCGATATTTAACCTGTCATGTCAAACATACAAACATACATTGTGTATATCGGGGGCTTAGAATATTGCAACCTCACCCCCTGGCCTGCGGCCGTCGTGAATCAATTGACTCTCGTTTGTAATACATATTTCACTTACCCCCCGATGCAGACGCACAATGTATTGTTGAGTTGACGCTGTCAGAATGGGAGTTTCCGCGAACGAGTTTTTCAACTAGATGGCAGCACCGTGGCGAGAGGTCGAGCTGTCATAATCCACCAATCATGTTTAATCCAATTTTTTTATTGGTTATTTTGAGCAGCGGACCCGGGGTATGTCCTTAAACTACAAACACATAATTACCCTCCTTTGCGTCGCGCAGTTGGGTAAAAAGAAAGGTATGGGCTCTGCACTGCGAATGGCATCTCGCTAAGTGTGGTAGGGTACAGAAAACCACAGCCAAATAGCACTAGACCCTACTCATAGTGTTGTGTTCCTGCTGGTGAGTAAGGTTGCCAAAGAGCTCAAAGAGGACCCAGTGTGTTGACGATGAGGGACCTTCTTGTTCCTTTAGCCATCAACCCAGTGAATCCTCCTTTTTGTAAAGGGTCGGCAACGCGCATGTGACTCCTTTGGAGTTGCAGGCGTCCATAGGTTACGGTAGCTGCTTACCATCAGGCGGGCCCTATGCTTGTTTACCACCGTCGTGGTATTAAAAAAAAAGCTACCGTCAAATAGACCTCTCGTCACGGTGCTGCCGTCTAGTGAAAATCTCGATCGTGGAAACTGTCATTATGCTGACGCCGAATTCGCCGAAACCTATTGTTACAGCAAATGTTTCGTTTTTAATTTACAGTACCTAGTTAATATTATACCGGGTGTTGCCTGTAACACGAGCAATAAATTAAAACATAGATTCTATTCCTCAAACAATACAACTTTTGTTCAACAACTTTAAAAAATATGTAGTCTTTAGATTGTCTCTTTTTTAAACAAACTAAATAGTATTTTTAATGTACGTTAAAATCCTTCTCATTAACATTGCTTGTCGGTCTTGTCACCGTACAGACATAATCAATTTCGCAATACATTGCGTGTTCGAATAAACTTTAAAGTGTACTAAAAATTAGACCACAAGTTATTTTTCAAAGTCGCTGAACAAAGGTTGTTTACTTTGAGGAGTAGAATCTACATTTTAATTTATTGCTCATGTTACAGGCAACACCCGGTATACGGTTCAGTAAGTTTTTTTAAGTTTTTATGTTTTTGGGTTCGCTGTTGTGGGAACAAATACATTTTCTTTCTTTTTTCCTATCTTTGTTACGATTTAACAAATCTTCTGTTTCGTAAAACTTAGCAAACCTCTATTAAATTTTGACTCTTTCATTAGAAAACACAAATTTCAAAATTATAATGATAATAGAAGGTAACAAGACTTATAAGGAACTGGACTTATAAGGTAATAAGGTTATAAGTAAAATATTAATAGACCCACATTGTGACAGATAAGGATTTTTTACAAACGTCATAAGTCGGTCATTATAAGGGCAACGGTATATAGCAACAAAAAACTTTTGGGATAACACGGAACCCTCGGAGCGCGTCCGACTCGCTCTTGGCCGGTTTTTAAAAGAGTTTGAAAATAACCCTTTAACTTAGCGATACAATCAAGGAAAACCGTTTAGAAAGAAATATTTTGATCGTATCAATTTTTTTCAAAGCATTGACGCAGTTCGAAACTAAACAATGTTATCTTTATGTCATGAAAGATTAGAATAACAATACAATTTATATTAAAAATAACTGAGTTTTGGTTCAGTTGTTTCGTAGGTATCAAGCTGAAATTTATATCAGGTCTACTGTCCCTTGGAGCTGTGAAAAAATCAAACTTCTAAGCCAACGCAATCAAAAGATACAGCCGTTTATGCCGCAAATTTTCGAAACTCGCAATGGAATCAAAACCTACAGGATACTTCCCGTGAACTCAGAATCTTGAAATTTGGTACGAAGCAACGTCTTATAGCACAGATACAGGAAAAAATGCGAAAATCGGAATTTTTAGTTACATCATATAATAAAAATAATTTTAAAGTTACTACCCCTATATACCTACGTGTACGGAACCCTCGGTGCGCGAGTCCGACTCGCACTTGGCCGGTTTTTTTTTATTGGAGGATTTTGACAGCAGCTGTCAAAAAGACAGCATGAAAAATATTTGAAGTGACTCGTTGTCATTGACCGCGAATTTATTTTATACTATACTAAGGGCCTGTTTCACAATCTCCAGATAAACTTATCTGCCAGTTAAAATTATTGCTATCCTTTTCTCCAGTCATATAAAAGAGAAGGACAGCAAACATTTATCTGACAGATATGCTTTAACCTATTGACCGACAGTCGGCTGTGGCCGACATCAAAAAGTTGTGCCATGGACGCCAACGACGGCTACAGCCGACAGGCTTTGTAATGCAATAGGGACCTACGCGGGCTTCCGCAAAGTCCAATTTCGCTTGACAAAACGAGATTACGTGGCGTCGGTGGCGCGTCATTTTTGTTCAATGCTTGGCGGTCAAAAGGTTAACAGGAGATTGTGAAACAGACCATAAGTATATTTGATTAAACTGAACAAAAAAAACATATAGGTATTCAAGTTTAATAGTTTTCAAAAAGTCAGATTTAATAAATTCTGATTTTTTTCTGCAGAACTACCGGATATTTTAAACAAAAGTCGGTACAATTGCATTGTTAGATGTAAGGAACCCAAAAAAAGCGAGTTATATGGCATATTTCCTTCCCTTATCCCTACGGCCTTTATTGATCCAGGTGTTACCTTTCGGAAGTCCATATTATTAACGGCAATAATAACAGAATATATATTTATTTTATTTTATTATTAGCCTGTTTTAGGATCCCACTGCTGGGCAAAGGCATCCCCTTTTTTAGGGATCCGTAGTCAACTAGGAACCCTTATAGTTTCGCCATGTCTGATAATGTAAATATTTTCGGAAATAATCGCACTAGAAGTAAAAAAAAATGTGTCCCCCCCTCTAACTTTTGAACCATAAGTTTTAAAAATATGAAAAAAATCTGAAAAGTAGAACTTTATAAAAACTTTCTAGGAAAATTATTTTGAACTTGATAGGTTGAATAGTTTTTGAAAAAAAATTACAAAATAATTTCTGAACTAAGTTTGTAATTTAACCGTATAAGCAGGTGTTTATTGTACCTGTAATTTCTACAAAATTACAATGAAATGACGTGCTTTCAAATAAATTAAAAACGCTGAAAATCGGTTCACGCAATAAAGAATTATCCCATAAAAATCATCTTCCATACTTTAAGCTCGCGCGCAATAGTTTACTTAATTTGCCGATAGATGTCGCTGTACGTGGAACGCTCATATCATATCCTACATGGCGGTGTTATTTTAACTCTTAAGTGGGGACACTTACTGTGACGGACGGAAATCTACGGAACCCTACACTGAGCGTGGCCCGACACGCTCTTGGCCGGTTTTTCTACTCGACCCGGTCGTTTGAATTTTGCCACCATTCTGTGTAAAATGCGTCCAAGTCGTCCCGCCATCTCCTTCATATATCAACAGAATATCAAAGCAATATTATTGTCGAATATAATTATAAGAATAGCCCGTATATTACATTAGTATTTAATTTACATAAAACCGTACTATTGGTGAAAGCTTCTTTGTCCGATTCATCCATACTCATCTGAGCCTCAGTCATGCCTCAGTGTTGTGAAATAAAACGAAGATGCGTAATTGGTTGTTGGCAAAATCAATCCTTATCTCAATGTTATAAGGTTTAAAGTGCCAGTTAAATGGAATTATTTGTCGCGTCTTATATTTTGGTCTGAGGGTGGTGTATGTGAGAGTCAACACGTTAGCATATTAAACATCAAGAGATACCTTACAACAATAAAAATCTAGAAATAGTGAATGGTCCCATGTTTTTGGCACCCTAAATACGTTTAGAGAATTTTTACATAGCTGTGTGGATTGGACATATAAAAAGCATGACTAATAACTAATAAGATGTTTTTTTAAGCGATTGCACTGACACATATACAAGATATCTCTATACTCCGCTTAGCGCGTTATTTCTTTGAAACCTAAGCTGCCAAAAAGAAGGGGTGCGGGAGGGGAACACGCAGTGCTAGACAGGGAACGCGCGATTTTCCCGTGGGGCGTAAGAGAGAGTCAGACATTGATGCTTGCCATGGAGACATACTAAGTTTACTGTCACTTCCAATAATTAGCGTCTTACTATAGGGTGAAATTACTTCGAGCCTGGCAGCGGGGGTCGCCCGGCTATGCGGGGTCTTGGGTTAATTAGTCTATGCACTGACATGTACGCATTGCTTTGCGCGTTTATCCTCATTAGGGCATTTTTTTTACATGTACTTCAAAGCACGATTTATGTCGCATTTCAGTAACGTCTAACCGTCACATTCCTGACAAAATGTATGGCATTTGACATTGAACGTCAGTTTTGTGATAATTGCTGACCGGCCGTTAATGATACACAGTGAAAATACAAAAGTAAAGGCAACAGTGCTATATAAGGGTATATAAATACATTCAGTTTAAACTTTGCTCGCCCGAAATGTGAGTGTTTCTATAAAGAGTGTAGTACCCAGGCGCGGATCCAGGACTTCGTTCAGGGGGGGGGGCACTTTCCAGAATTTCGTTCAAGGGAGGGGGCACTTTTCAGGATTTCGTTCAGGGGAGGGCACTTTCCTTCACAAAAAATGTCGCGGTCCGCACCTATGGGCCCCGTTAGTATACGAGGTTTGCGTTTCAGGGGGGGGCAATTGCCCCTGTCCCCCCCCATCCCCCCTGTATCCGCGCCTGAGTGTACCATATGGAGAATGCATCTAATTTACCACATTGAAGATGACTTTATTCAGTCGTGTTTCGTGCTTTGTGTCTTTCTTCCGATTCTAAAGAATATAGCGTCATATAAGTACTTACGGAAAACTGTTAAAGCTACTTTCAAGAAAACCATTACACCTACAGAGAGAGTTGGTTTCTACATGCTCTTAGACACTGTTAGTTGACTATAGGTAAGGTTCGGCTGCAGTGATGATGATGAGTCCGTCAAAAGTGGTCGGTGCAACTGGCCCTAAAACCGTCTAAAATGTTGACCGATTGATAGCCGCTTTTGAACGAAAGAAGGTTGGTTCGTTGGGTAGACGACATTAGAAAGATCGCGGATCACTTCTGGAAATAGTTGTGCCGTTTTCGAGAAAGTTCTCCGTCTTGTATGGAGAACGTTTTCGCTCGAGAATATTGCCCATACAAATTGGAGACGTTCTCTAGAAAGTACAACTCTACTTTTGGATGACATTATTTAAGAGAACAGAAGGCGATAAATACCTAAATTATGATAACGACTTTAATTATACACTTAAGGTTATATAACTTGTTAAAGTATGTTACCTGTGGCGCGCCAGCAAGGGCTTCCCCTGGAACTTGTCGGAGACGATCAGCGCTGCGAACTTGGCGCCACAGCCGTCACTCTCATCCGTCACTACCTGCA
Source organism: Pammene aurita (assembly GCA_947086415.1). Classification (NCBI taxonomy): domain Eukaryota; kingdom Metazoa; phylum Arthropoda; class Insecta; order Lepidoptera; family Tortricidae; genus Pammene; species Pammene aurita. The sequence continues at coordinate 3,294,081 of OX352307.1, forward strand.
ACAACACACTTTCCATAAATAACTCGCTAGATGGCGCTGGTGGAAGTCTAAAAAGAGCTACAGCACCACCAATATGTAATAAAGAATGGGATGCAGTATCGGCCCAAAAAAATGGCCCCACAATAGTGCTGAAGAACGACTCGTGCAGGAGTTTCTTTGAGTCTTATTACGGTATAACACTGACTGGTTACAAATTTTCACGAGTCATACTCGTATTTTCGGTAAATCTTGTTAGATACTATACTCGTATATCCTAACTCAATGTACAGTAGAAAATAGAAACTACTGAAAAGCACAACACAGCGACCCTAGCGCTGGCTCATTCTTTGAAGAAAGAACCGGCAAACCGGCATCCTTCCGCAGGCAACAGGTCCGGGGAAGAAACCTATTTTGTTAGCTACAAGTACCATATTTAGGGTATAATTTAAAAAACGATAGCCTATCCGAAATCAGTTTTGACTAGATCCTATCAACTGGGTTAACCTGCATTCAAATCATCTCGTAGATATCGTTCGACAAAAAACGATGAAGTCAGTGAGTTAAAAAGGGTACAAAGACGAACTTATCCCTTTAAGGGATCTCTTCCAGTTAACCTTTGAGTAGATGAGAGAAGAAGAGAAAAGAGGTAGAAAAATACGGCAACATGTACAACAAGGTAAGAGAAAGGTAGATAACATATACAAACACAAAACTTATAGGAAACGCCCCATATATAGTATGTAATATACACCATATATTACACCATAGAGGAGTGAGGAGACAATCAGAATGAAATCACAGAAAAGGAATATCTAAGACACATACAAAGCAATACAATAGCAACAAATTAATCCGAGTCAGGTAACCCCAATTCTTTAGCTTCTCCTTGAGCGACGCAACCGACTGTGACTGTTTGAGCAAAACGGGTAACCTGTTCGAGAGTTTGACTGAGCCGACAACAAACGACTTGTTGTAGCCACGATTTTTGTGAGGCGGGATGGCAAGTGATAGGTCTAATTAATGATAAAATTGATAAAAGTTTGAAGGCTTGCTAGTTTTAAGGCTAGCCTAAGGGTGGGTTGCACCACGCATACCTGTTTAACGAACTGATCAACGTTAAATATGGCGACGGAGCTGTCATCCCATAGAAAACTGTCAAACTTTTCATACAAGTTATAATTATTTTACATGTTTTTAAAGTGGGTCATTCCACTCATACAATAGTATGTTATTCAATCAAATACAAACATTGAAAACATTGAAAAAATAATCAACCCAGCAGGATACATACAAGATTTTTTTAACTATGACGTTGACGTTAACAGACTGTTTGGTGCAACTGAGCAACTGACCCTAAGCCTAACACCTAACACCGTCGTCACTAACCACGTCGAGTTTAAACCACGTACAAATCGTTTGACTACAAGAATTACAATACAAACCGATCGCTTCAAGCAGACTCCTATTGCGGAACGCAACCCATACCTACATTTCATGTCCTATCTACACGGTCAGGTTAAATAATAGTTTGCCAACAGAATATGTAATCGTTTGAGGACCCGACACAGGAATCCATTCCGCAAATCGCGTATTGTAATTTGTACCCAATTTAAACAATTGGCGGACAATCAGACGACCCAAATTCGGTGTCACTGGGCCATGAGGTTCTGGAGGCGACCCCATAAATTGTTGATGGTTGAAGACGAGTCACACCCATCAATATAAGAAAAACAAGACCAATATCGCCGAACGATAATGTGATTAAAAGACATCACGTTTTTCACGTTTTTGAGCCTAAAACATCTTTCAAAATTAATCGAAGTTAGCAGGAGTGGCTAAGCGGGCGAGCTGTCCAAAACGATCTATACACGCTGTTTTGTCTTGATAATAAAGTAGGGTCCAGCATGGTTGGAATTAAGACTAGCGGCCCGTTTCTCAAAAGCTTGTAACTTGTAATACAAGCGGATGTCACTTTTCGACATCTTTTGTTAGAAAGGGACTTCCGCTTGTATTACAAGTTACAAGCTTTTGAGAAATAGGCCCTAGGTAGTTGTAGTTACCATACGGTACGGTACCGCCATAGGAATTGCAAGACTGACAACAAACAATAATTACTTTTTTCTACTCGTCGACTATAATCCTGAAATGGATTTTCATACTTCTTCAGATTTCGAAGGAGGAGTTTCTCAATTCGTCGGGATCTTTGTTTTGCTATTTTATTCGAAGACGGCTGGACCGATTTGGCAAACTTTTTTTTTTTTAAAGGTTATATTTGACAGTTGGTCCCATTGTCACCAGGTCAGGATTTGATGATGGGATCGTGGAGAAATCGAGGGAACTCTTCAAATATTATGGGCACACCTATAGCGATTTCAGTATTTTTTACAGTAGCTCGGGCATCAATAAGAGTACGGTACTCCTCCCCGACCGCCGGTACGATCCGACGGAAGATAGAAGTTACTAAATTGTATAGAGGAAGCAGGTTGTGTAAGACATTCGTCGAACTTAATTCTTACCGGCTTGCCTATTTTGAGCACTCGAAAAGCTCTTTATTATGTCACGATTGTATAAAATACTATAAAAATCGACTCATATTATCTAGCTATTAAATAATAGCTGTAAAACATTGCATAACAATTTCATCATTCAAAATCACCTCTTGAAGTCTATCCAATTCGTACTCGGAACAGACAAACGTAAAAAGAATTAGGTAGACCTCAATTAGTTAATTCATGTTTTGTCCTTATCTGTTACTTTGACAGTTGTGTTTGTTTGAAACAGACAAAACATAAATTTACTAATTAAGGCCTGTGAGACGTTTATGAATAAGGGGGATAATTTGCACACTTAGCACACTGAATTACAAGACATTTTATATTTCACATTTAAACCTACCAATGGATGGGCTATCTACTCTCCTTTTAGTATGAGGAAAGTTATCTCTGTAGTAGTTACGTTATTTAAACGTGTTAAAAGAGGAAAGTGAGTCAGTTGGCGTGTTGGCAATGACTTTGACCAATCTCAAGGCCGGCGTAAAGGAGATATCGGATGTGTACTTTGTACAATGTACACTTCGAACAGGGCAGGGCTTTGCTCAGTGCCCTATAAGTCCTTTTACAACAATTTTGCAACGAATTTTGTTGCCTTGTCACCCGTAGTCGACTTCATAGGTATTACAGTGTAAGTTCTAGTCATCTAGCCTAGTCGGTATCGGTAGTGACCCTGACTACGAAGCAGGATGTCTCAGGTTAATATCCTGGTAAAGGCATTTATTTGTGTGTTTATCACGAAAATTTCTTTCTGAGTCGTAATAACTAATACCAGTAATACCCTCGGTGGTCAGTAAGCCAATTATTGTTAAAAAAAACCTTCATTCCTATATTTTCTATTAATGTTACCTATTAAATAAGAAAAAAATAATTAATGAAGAAGTTTTAAGTATAGTAAAAGAAAAGAGAAGTTTGTTGAGAACCATAGATAACAGGAGAGGGAAGATGCTTGGACACCTGCTACGACACGACGAGTTTATAAGAAACATCATAGAAGGTAGAGTTGAAGCAGAAAGGAAGGCAGGAAAGCCAAGGAGAACATACATGATCAAGTAAAGGAAAAATAAACGTCGTGTCGTATCAAGCTGTAAAAGAGAAGGCAAATGACAGACAGGCATAGAAATTGCTCCACCGACAAGAGCCTAGCTCTTCAATATATGATGATGATTAAATAATTTGCCATCTAAGTACAGATTCCCCAGACAGCTATTTATTTATTTACCATTCAACACACGGTATCTAGACTCCGCATCTGATTGGTCGAGTAACCCATAAGGAAACAATTGAATAAACTCTCAATGACACTGATGCAGCTGCAAAACATCTATTCAAGTGTGTATATGCATGCCTATGTAAAATCACAACGAATTCTTAAACGATGCATTGTTCCCATTCGGAATTCACAAGTGTTAAAAAAGATGAGTCCGGTATTGAACACACAGAATTAAAATTCGTTCTTTTTTCAAACAGGCCTTCTTGTTTTCTTGTGTTTGTCATTTGACTTGTTTGACAGTATATACTTCGTGTACAGTCGAGGACAAAGAGATGTATACACTTTTGGACCTTATTGCGTTGTAATAAGGTCCAAAAGTGTATACATCTCTTTGTCCTCGACTGTACATACATTGAATTGCCAGAAATTCGATTTAATTTTCTATTTTTGTTAAAATCTCGTAGTAACGCTAGTTAAAGTTTTGAATTAGCCACGGCGACATTACTAAAATGTAACACGATTATATTCACAAAATCTATAATGACATTGCATTTAGAAGACACAAATAGGCACATTATCCGTGAATTTAACTTGGTATAAAATTATAAATATGAATCTGATTAAAAAGAATGTTCATTCACTGCACATTCTTTTCTACGTCTTTTTTTTAAAGGTATCTTATTGACAAAAGGAAACACTTCAGCTGAACAGACACAAAACAGGCTTCATATAACAACAAGTGTATATAAAAGAGTAGGTACGTATTAAGGAACAGGTCGAGCTATAATCATAGTTTTATTTCACAACGGGTCGGCCACTGCCGATAAACCTGTCATTGCAGGCAGTAAGCTCAACAAAAATCCCCTGTCGTCCGACCTTGGCATCCGGAGCCCTATGTCTGCATTCCCAGATACAAGTTCACTGTACATAAAACGAAAAACTATGTTTTATTTTAATGGTCAAAGTAACTGAAAATCGAAAATCTAAAGTCTCTTCCTCTAAGTCTAAGCGCTGAATAAAATTGTTGGAATTTAGATCTGCGGCGTTAATGACGCCAAGGTGCATTTTTAATAATTAATATTTAATTTGATTAAAACTAGGAACAATAATAAACAATAAACTTAAATATCTATTTAACGGGTACTAACGGGACTTAACCGCGTATATAATTTTAAAATTACCTTCGACAGATATGTCGATAGATGGGTGCGTAACATAATGAATACGCACTTTTGGTATAATTTCAGTTTACAAACGTTCAAAAAGTATACTAACGTTAGGTATAATGTATTAAATGTCTATTTTCAATTAGTATAATTCAAAAATAATATAACGTACATTATACATAACGTTGTTTAGTCTAACGTACATATAGACGAATTCCGTTTTGCATAATAATAGTTACGTATAATAGTTAAAATATCGACTAACATCTGAAATAACAATCTAGGTTAGGTTAGGTTAGAACTGCGACCCCCACAAAAAGAAAACTGCTACCAGGAAAGTGGGTTAGGTTAGGTTAGAACTGTGACCCCCACAAAAAGAAAACGGCTACCAGGAAAGTAGGTTAGGTTAGGTTAGAACTGCGACCCCCACAAAAAGACCAACCACCAACTTCTTCGTTCCTTTCGCACTTTTATACGTTTCACACTTAAATAGTTCCATTTTAACCCAGAACCACGTATCAGCATACAAATCACAGTAAACTCAAACTAAATTGTAATTTTATAACAGACAAGAAATGCTCATTGAATTTGTCACATTAACATTATGCATAAAATAATTTCGCAATAAATATCAGTTACAAGAGTTATTGCCAATTAAAAGTGGTAGGCGTTTATAATTTATGTATGATATCTGTTTTAAACATTAGATTATTTCAACGTTATACTACATTATCATTAGCGTAAACGATATTATTTGTGAAGTTCATTATACATTAGTCAATTATATATTTTGTTATTATTCAATTTGTACATTATACTTCATGCACGTTATACAATTGAAATTATATAAATTGAATTTATATGTTACTATCAATATAGCATAAATTCGTATACGTTCTATTACTTACCTTCGATAGATATGTGTGAAAACCGTGAAAGTTTAAATCAGAATAAACTTAAATATACATTAAAAACTATCTTAAATAAATATACACTATGTTACGATACCGTATATACGTTATGGTACCGTAGATGCTGGCAGCATTTCCTCTTTGTAGGGCAATACCAATAATTAATTGATCAATAACCTGGCACACAACCGCGAACCACTTCGGTCGTTCGATCGTCTATTTACATCACTATTTTTCGAATATGCAAGAGCGATAGAGAGGCATGGGCGTACCCAGCATTTTTAAGGGGAAGGGTATTTTTCAAAGTACCCTAGTGAATATAAAAATATTTCAGTATATTTATTTTGCCTAAAAAATCTTAGCTTCGGGTCGGTGGGGCGACAACCTTGCCCCACCGGTAGGTACGCCCATGGAGATAGATAACGAAATTTAGATATTCGATTTAGGTATACTGTCCATTGATATAACATGATACTGCTGTCTCTTGTATTCGTGCATGGGGGCGATTTTTGAGATACAAGCGCACGAATCTGACATTTTAAACTATGAATATTTAAAATGATGAAATTATGTTTTGAAAATAACAGCGATAGCAATTTATAATCACGATTATTTAAACTATTAATTTCATGCAAGAATAATGGCGACAAACTCTTCTGTGCGATTATTTTCGTGCTTAATCTCTTTGAATACGAGCGCTCGAAAGTCAAAAATCGGCCCCCATGTCTGTCTCTAATAATGCTGGCAATATCTTCCTAATTACACAACGTACTAATAATTTTCCTAAAATCGTATCTATGTATCACTCAATATTATTGTCCTATGTGACATGATCTCAGCAATGCAAAATTTAATAAATGTGTCGTAATATTACCTACATCCCCGTTACGCAAAGTATAGGTTAATAAAGTACCTAGTATTTTTTACTTGTTTCTTGACTGTTAATATTCTTTTCTCAAACATGCTCGGAAATGTTCCTGTTACGTTAGTAATTAGAGACCAGTAGGGACTCTATTCCAAGGCAGGTTCAGCGCGACGTACGTAAAGGATTTTCATACAACATTAAATCACTCAGCCAGTAACTGAACCACTAAACAAGTAATTTTATTTCCTTACATGTTTGGGAAAAGCACTATACATGCTTCGACCGTAATCAGCTTACCTGGCTTCGTATTGTAGCCTAGGTACAATAATAAAGTAGTATAGGTACAATAATAAATAATAAACTTAGATATAAATTAAAAACTATCTTAAATAAATATACACACTGTTAATATTATTTACATTGTTAGTATATAAGTATTGCATATTTTATTGCAGTTAGTATGGTGCTTACGAAATCAGGAGGACGCAGAAAACAGTGATTTTTGTGTAAATAGGCTATGAAAAAAATTACTATAGGTACATGTCATTTTGTATGGTAATTCTTCACTGGACCGAGTAACTGAGTTTGTCACTCGCTGTAACCAGAAAACTTCACATTAAATAATTGTAGTATCGTCATCAGAATATTCGACTACTGAGTGACGACTAACGATGACTCATTAAAGGAAAGAATGTGAAAGTGTATCCGAATATCAGCTACGGAGAAACTAAACATGCCATTGATGTGATGCCAGTCCTTGAGGCGATGACACTAAAAGTTGTATAATTGATGACGTAGCTGCTAGCCAGTCTACGCTAAGACTGCATGGAATTGGCATAGTATAGCCGCACGATATAATACCACGACGGTGGCAAGCAAGCATACAGTCCACCTGATGGTAAGTAATGCCTGCAACTCTAGAGGTGTCACATACGCTTTGCCGACCCTTTCATATAAAGGAGGATTCACTGTGTTTACGGCTAAAGGGACAAGGTCCCTTGACGTCAATATACTGCATCTTCTTTGAGCTCTATGGCAACCTTACTCACCGGCACCTTACTCCACTCCACCAATAAATAATTATTAATTACTTTTGCATGTTTTTAAAATTGGGCATTCCACTCATACAATAGATTGTTATTAAATCAAATACAAACATTGAAAACATTGAAAAAATAATCAACCCAGCAGGACTTGAACCTGCATCGATACTCGCTGCTGCTGTAAAGCCGAAGTAGATCAAAATAAATGCAAAAAGATGATTGAAGGCACTGAAAATTTCGTCAACTTAGTGACTTGACCCATAGCTTAATTGGTAAAGCGATCGAGCCCCGGCAAGGCGTATCGATGCAGGTTCAAGTCCTGCTGGGTTAATTATTTTTTCAATGTTTTCAATGTTTGTATTTGATTTAATAACTATCTAAATAATTATTAGAAATTAAATCCTTAAGGAATTCAGAAAAATTGAGTATTTTTTTTAACCTCTACGTGGACGAAATCAAGGGACAAGTATCAATTTATCAGAAAATCTCCATAATCCTTATCAATTCTAAGGTCAATAACTATCGAAACCATCGCAATATTGGGACACAATTATTAATTTTTCACCAAAGAAGCTTGCCTTAATTTAGCTCGTTTTAAAAGGGCAAGGCACTATTGACATATGAGACACTTACGGCCTTTTTAGTAAATCAGTTTTTGGGTTAACTTTCTTATTCACTAAGTTTGCCCCGCAAGCTGACTTTTATTACTTCCACTATAAACCCTAAAATAAAAGATATACAGTCCATTTTTGCATGCATGAGGTTAATGGTTTGGTGTTAGTATACTTATACGCATTTTGATTAACATTTTAGGCCGAAATGGTCTTGACCGAGATGTTAAGTTTTTAATTCAAGTATAAACAGATTTTAAATGTAGTATTAAACCGGTTTTAAAAAGGTGCCTATTATACTTCTAAAACAATGTCAGCACCATCCTGTCCAGTTTAGACATAATCCTACATTTAAAAAACCGGCCAAGTGCGAGTCGAACTCGCGCACCGAGGGTTCCGTACAAATCTATAGGTATATAGGGGTAGTAACTTAAAAATTATTAAAAATATTTTTATTATATGATGTAACTAAAAATGTATGGTTTTCGCAATTTTTCCTGTATCTGGGCTATAAGACGTTGCTTCGTACCAAATTTCAAGATCCTGAGTTCACGGGAAGTACCCTGTAGGTTATGATTCCCATGCGAGTTTCGAAAATTTGCGGAATTTTGCGGCATAAACGGCTGTATCTTTTCATTGCGTTGGCATAGAAGTTTAATTTTTTCACAGCACCAAGGGACAGTAGACCTGAGTATTTGATATAAATTTCAGCTTGATACCTCTACGCGTTCCTGAGAAAAAGGATCTTGACAGACGGACGGACGGACAACAAAGTGATGCTATAAGTGTTCCGTTTTTTCCTTTCGAGGTACGGAACCCTAAAAAAAGGAGGGAAGCACCGAAATATTAGTCGTTTATAAACAATTGATTATGATTAATAATAAAGGTATTGTAACAATGGGGACGGCTGGTGAAAACTTTTTGTAGAGGGCGCTGTTCCAGATTCCATACGATGCGAGAAAGAGACAGGTTTTCTTAAGCAAAATCCTTCCCCATGGAGTTAATCTACAGCATTTTAATTTTAGTGTATTTCAGAAACCGGTGGATTTCAATTTCAGAGCAATTGAGACAAAAAATTAACTCATTTTCGCGAAAATAAATAAAAACTACTTCGCGCCATACAAATTTAGCTTTTCTAAGGACCAATGTTGGAGATGTCACTTTGACAGTTGCCATCCCTATCAACAGAAGTGAACGACCAATCATCGTTCATTCCTAGTTGTATACATTCGTTAAATGCCATTCATTAATTCGCTTTCTTGTTACCCTGCCGCTCTATCGGCTCTAATATGTAATAGACGGAGAGCTGGCCACGTCAGATATGACACAATAATGAGAGCAACGAAACCCATGTAGTTAGTTTGCTATACTATGCTTATTTCTAGATCCGGACATCTGGCAGCTGTAAAGTGGTGGAGGTTAAAGAATGCAAATAACTTGAAGAAAACAAATCCTAGAGTTCTGGGTTTAATGAAATATTATGGGAAATTATGTAATTAATTAGGTTATATCATATCCAGAAGGTTTTGTTGGGGGAAAGTAGTGCCAAATTATGTAAAATGCAATTTTTAGTTAGTCGCCTACTGTTTTTGTTTCCGCAATAATAGACAATGGTTTTTAATCTAATGTTAAAATATAGGCCCTGTCCTCTATAAATTACACAACTTTGGAATTTTTCACCTATTTTGGTATTACTTTTTTCCAACTTAAAAACTTTGTTGGTCTGTCACTCTGACATCCACCCATTAAAAGCTGCCAGATGCCCGGATCTAGCAATAAGGTTGGTAAAGCAGTCTAACTAGACAGGTTTCATTGCTCTCATTATTGTGTCATATCTGACGTGGCCAGCTCTTAGACCATAATTTCTGTGCTGTGCTTACTTAAAATATATGTGACTATTCAAAACTGCCTCCTTGTTCTTCGACCACAACTGTAACCAGCTCCAAGATGCCCCGCTAAACAGATCACTCAATCCTTTCAAAATTAGATCAAAATATTGCACTTGTTTAGTTTGAATGTCTCTCTAACATTTATGAATTGGGTGGGTGGAATCTCCGGCATGCACCCGTGGGGCGCCAGTACATACAATCCAGCACATTATCGAGGACTGCCCCGTAACCCGGCTATGCTGATGGACCTCCTGAAAACCTGATCACCCTTAGCGACGAGGCCATTAAGTGGCTGACTAGTCTTAATCTGTACTTATAGTTGCTTTTGTTTCTCATGTATATGACATACGATTAAAATAAAATTTATGAATTCCGCTTGGAGATATGTTATCATCTCTATTCATCTATATTACGTAAGTATACCGACCGACAAGCCGTCTAGTGTATCATAGAAATAGCTTCAGGTGGATTTACCAAATGTAGTGTTAATCGATCACATACAAATAACTGAGTGTACGTCAAAATGCTTATAATATAATGTAGTATGTTTTAGAGAATTCAACCCGGATGGAGTAACCATGTCTGTCATTTTCTATACAAAAAAAGTCTGCCGATTTTTGTGGGGGAGGGGAACGTCAAATGTATGGCTATTCGTACGTAACGTACAAATAGCTACGTCAGATAAACGTCAGTCCATACAAGTGTATGACCAACTGGGCATATGTTTTCGGCAGAGGGGAACGCCTATCAATGGCGACTCCGGTTGGTTGAATTCTCTAAGGTACATGTCTATAAGTTAATAATTGATATAACTAAATAATAATTAACAGTACATGTCATTCACGTCTGTTTTTAGGGTTCCGTACCTCGAAAGGAAAAAACGGAACCCTTATAGGATCACTTTGTTGTCCGTCTGTCTGTCTGTCTGTCTGTCTGTCTGTCATGACCATTTTTCTCAGGAACGCGTGGAGGTATCAAGCTGAAATTTATATCAAATACTCAGGTCTATTGTCCCTTGGAGCTGTGAAAAAATCAAACTTAAAAGCCAACGCAATCAAAAGATACAGTCGTTTATGCTGCAAATTTTAGAGATTTTCGGCACTCGCAAAACCTACGGGGTACTTCCCGTGAACTCAGAAACTTGAAATTTGGCACGAAGCAACGTCATATAGTATAGACAATGGAAAAATTACAAAAAGTAGACATTTTAAGTAAAATCATACAAAAAAATATTTTTTTTTAATTTTAAACTTACTACCTTTTTCCTCGTAAACGCGTGGAGGTATTAAATTGAAATTCATGTCAAATACTCAGGGCTATAGGAGCTTTCAGATGTAGCAAAACCAAGCTTTTATGTCAACGCAATCAAAAGAAATAGCAATTTAAGTCGCATATTTTAAAACTGAGTACCTACTCGCAAGAAACTCCAAACCTAAAGGGTACTTCCCGTAAACTCATAAACTTGAAACTTGGCACGAAGAAACTTCATATAGCACAGACAAAGGAAAAATTACAAAAAGTAGATTTTTTTTAGTAAAATCATACAAAAAATATTTTTTTAAATTTTAAACTTACTACCTTTTTCCTCGTAAACGCGTGGAGGTATTAAATTGAAATTCATGTCAAATACTCAGGGCTATAGGACCTTTCAGATGTAGCAAAACCAAACTTTTATGTCAACACAATCAAAAGAAATAGCAATTTAAGTCGCATATTTTGAAACTGAGTACTCGCAAGAAACTCAAAACCTAAAGGGTACTTAAGGAGTGGTTTTGAAATAAAGTAGCCGTGTACAATCTTGTGTATTTTTTAATTTAGTGCTAATTTTGAAGCAGTATATTTATTTTATTAATCCGTAGTTACAATACTGATAAATAAAAATACAATCATAATAAAATATGTGAGCATATATAAGTTTTCGCGTTTTGAATTCAACATACTTTGTAACTTTTTGAACAACATAATTTAATCGACATCCGCTACGATGCCACAATTGTATTTCCATTTTCTCAACCCGTTTTATGCTTTTCAGAATTTCATCTTACCAAGAAGCTACATTCATTAAGTGTATTTTAGCTAGGATAGTCAGGAAGACTCTCTAAATTAACCTCTGACAAAGATTTTTCTATGGGAGACAGTTTTCTATAAAAAAGGCAAATACATTTAATTAAAAATTACTGTAACTACTTTAAAATGAAGCCAGATAAAAAAGTTTACTATTGAAGAAAGACTATTTATTAAGGTATAAAATAGCTGATCAAATCAAACTATAAGAAAAAACATGTTTTTGAGAAACACCTCAAAAATTCTGTCAGAAGACGCTGTTCAAAAAACTATGTGTATGATGGAATACAAAAGGCGAAAACTTCCAAACGCTGTTTCATTTAAATATGATTGTATTTACGTTTTGTATGATTGTATCTACAGATTATTTAAATATAAACACTGCTTCTAAATCGGCACAAAATAAAAAGATAAATCAGAAAAGGCCCGGCTACTTTTTTCCCGGACCACTCCTTACTTCCCGTAAACTCAGAAACTTGAAACTTGGCGCGAAGAAACTTCATACAGCACAGACAAAGAAAAATTACGAAAAGTAGACATTTTTATTAAAATCATACAATTTTTTTTTTAAATTTTAAACATACTACCTTTTTCCTCGTAAACGCGTAGAGGTATTAAATTGAAATTCATATCAAATACTCGGGTCTATAATACCTTTCAGCTATAACAAAATCAAACTTCTATGTCAACGCAATAGGTGAACTTTTACTTATATACCTACAGGTTTGTACGGAACCCTCGGTGCGCGAGTCCGACTCGCACTTGGCCGGTTTTTGTGAATATGTACAAACGCTGACTCAAACCTGTGTTAAATTTTGTCTCCTTGTAACAGACGCTAATGTCAAGGGGACAGTTAAGGACAAATTAGATTTAATAGACGTTTTATGATTATGCATAAACTTCTTAAATAAGACTTAGTCACAGAATAACTAATAGTACTACCGTACAGAAAATTGACTCCTTCACAAAAGTCAGATTAAGGTATAAAATTATACCTATACTCGCCGCCTGCAAGCAAAATTGAAACTTATGACCGCGCACGAACCGTGAATCTTCTTTGCGCGCCGCAGTTTTATGACCGAGCTGTGAGGGTTGTCACCTGAAAAGTTTTTGTACCTATACCTACTGATTTATTATTTTTAAGATAAATATGTAGGAATTACAAACGTTGATTCTGTAAACATGAAACTTTTATCCGGAGATAGAATTTTTTATAGAGATTATGTCTGATTCTCACGGAAGTAGGTATGCCACAGCCGTATTCCTTTGAAAATATGTCGGTCAGTTCCTAATATTGTTTCTGGGCAACCAATATTTAATAAATTAAGGATGTTTATTTTAACTATTACTAAGTAAGGACTTCGGGACCTTTCAATATCGTCCGGAATTTAAAAATGTTATTTCTGCTTCCTTGTTCTTCCGTTTATTCAGACATCCGTAAAGATATCTTTTATACGGATTAGATCGAGATTTAGGTTTCGAAGCCATCGTGTATTTTCAATATTTCGCGAGCGCCACGTGACACGACTATCGTGCGAGCCGAGCGGCAGCGGTAGCCCACGGCCATACGCCTGCCCGGGAGGCGCGCCGGCCACATGTACCTAAACTGCGTAGTGACACCCCCCTGACTTAGTTTTATTTAGCATTAGAAAGAACCCCAAAGAACACAGTATGGTGATTGTGCTATTTTTCGTCCACTCTTTTCAGTTTTCCGTCCATACTTATCGAACGAGCGAAGTGAGTTCTTACAAACAACTTCTGGCTAGTGGGACGTCTCAGCATTTCGATGGCTTTTTGATTTTGAGAGTTTGTTCCGCGATAACTTTAGTAACGCTTTTCTGATCTTCATGAAACTTGTTGGGGTTGTAGCAGAGATACATATAATTTGAGAGTTCGTATATGAGCAGGATCGACCAAGGGGTCATGGAGCTAGAAGACACGAAAAAATCATCATACGGGTCTTGTTATATTGGTCATCTCGTTTGCAAGGAATTCGCGAGTTCTGAGTTCGAGGCGGACTACTAGTTTATGTTTATCTTCATGTTTTTCCCAAAATAAAAGCTAAAATTAAAAACCTACTAGAGAATAAACTATAAATATATTGACCTTAAAAACTTTTTCCCATTTATTTGCAGCAGTTTAATCAAGTGGACGGTGAACTGGACCTGGACGGGAAACTAGCACAATTACCCTATGCAGTTTTTTATCAGGCACATTATGCGAGCAAGTTGTCAATTCAATTTGTGTTAAAATGTTTGTAAGGAAACCGATACATTGTTATTATACAAACAAAAAGAGTGTAGGGTGATTGTGCTAGTTTTCGCCCAATCTTGTCAGTTTTCCGTCCATACTTATTTATATGTTTATCTTCAAATTTTTCTCAAAATAAAACCTTAGAAATTAAACTATAAATATAAACTATATTGACCTTAAAAAGTTTTTCCCATTTATTTGCAGCAGTTTAATCAAAAGGACGGTAAACTGGACCTGGACGGGAAACTAGCACAATTACCCTATAGCTTCCTAAAGCCTAAAGGGTATGCAACGACCATGTGAATCCTCTGGGGTTGCAGGCGTCCATAGACTACGGTAACTGTTTACCATAGAGGTATAAAAAAAACGATTAAATACTATTGATCAGAATTAACATTAATAATGTATTTTTATTAATAGGTTGGTTTATTTCCATGTTCTTGACATACGTCGCACCCGCACCATTGATGTTTCTCTGTTTGGCCTAAAGGTTGACTGGTAGAGAATGCTTTACGGCATTAAGTCCGCCTTTTGTAACAGTATATTTGTTACTGTGCAATAAAGTTTAAATAAATAAAAATAAATAGGTAATTGTATGACTCCTGTGAATGCTGCACATTAAAAAACAGAAGCAGATATTGTGAAACAAAGGTTCGGTTTATAAACATGCCTTATTATGCCACTGTCCGTAATTCATACTTTGCCTGTCTCCAACGTAATAATCTGATAATAGTGATCAAAAATTGTGATTTTATTATTGACCTTGAATATTAAGTCTTTAATTGGCTACAGGGCGCTATGGCGCTCATTAGGGGAGGCCTATGTCCAGCAGTGGACTAATATAGGCTGATGATGATGATGAATTGGCGACTACTGCTCCTATGTTTACCGAATTTTAATCTTAAAAAAAACGAAGTACCTATAGACTCAAACAAGATGATTATCTTCAATTATGCTGTAAATTTAGTTATCTATCAACTAATAAAGTGTAACATGACCTTAACCAGGCTACATTCTTTTGTAAGTATATAACTTTAGGACATGTCCTTTTTGGAAGTCGTTGGCTGGGAGAACGGGGAAGTTCATTTGTAGTTATACTATAATATGAAACATCCTTTAAATAGAGAAACGCGGATATTTACATTTTCGCAGTTCAAAGATTACCATAAATGCAGAATCTTGGTCGTTTTCTATTCTACGCTTTCTATGTAGTTAATTAGATTTCTCTTCCCCGTTTATCTATGATCTATGTATGTATACTTTCTTGTATTTTTTTAAATACCACGTCGGTGGCAAACAAGCGCATAGCCCGCCTGATAGTAAGGGGCCGCCGTAGCCTATGGACGCGTGCAACTCTAGGGGTGTGACATGTATTAGGTACTGAAGATTGTAAATTTCTGAACACCCGTATACCAAATGTTTCAAAAACCCTCCGACGATGTTTAAAAAAAAGTATGCGATTTTTTGGTTATCGAATTAAACAATTGTTCGCTTTATTTAGTAAAATCGTCATATTTATTTCCGGTAAGAAGAACTCTAATTTTTGCTATTTACAATGCGAAACCGCGGCCTTAAGACATGCCCAGGAATGATTTTTCGGGGACTCTTGTATAATAACTAATAAGTATAGAAAAATGTTATTAATTCTAGTTGAAAATCTTTGACAATTTTAATTAGAGACATATTAGAGAATATTTGCAAAAAAAATTAGTTTAAAATGTACCTAATGTCGATCTTTAAAATGCAAACACACTTGACTCTATTTGGGTAGAGTTAGTCACGGTCAAGAGTTATAAGCACCAATGTTTATGTATTGATGTATAGGTCAGTCAGTCTTTTTGTGTGTAAGGCTGCTATTAAACTTATTAACTGTGGCCTTATACACGTTTGCTAGAACTAAAGAGGTTGTGTAGTCAAGGTAGCGATAAGAAATAAACAAAACAAAGAACATTCACCAAACACTGCACCAAACGTAAAAACAAAAGACTCAAGCACGTTTAAAAAAAAAAAGTACCGATTTTAAAATTTCACCTCACTATTCCATAGACAATGTATTTTTTTAATTCGCGCGGTAAGCGGCCAGTGCGGACCGGCGCGAGCCCGCGAACTGACTTCCCGCGATCGCAGAGGTTAGGCGAGTCGGTACAGAAATGGAGGAACGGAGTTCGGAGAACTGATGGGTTTGTCCAAGGCGGAGTACAGGCGTGCATCAAACATTTTTAATTGATGTTTGTGTTGACAGCATAGCTACAGATAAAAAGAAAGAATGCATGGCTTTTTACGGAAACTTATTTTTTTTCTAATTGTTTTATTTACTTAGAATGATTGTGCTAGTTTTCGTTTACTCTACTTATTTATATGTTTACATTCAAGTTTTTCCCTAAATAAAGGTAAAAATTTTAAAAAAAACTACTAAATAATAAACTATTAATATAAAATTTGTTGACCTTAAAAAGTTTTTCCCATTTATTTGCAGCAGTTTAATCAAGTGGGCGGTAAACTGGACCTGGACGGGAAACTAGCACAATCACCCTACTTAGTCTTCTCTTATTGTACGTTATTATTTACTTTATTTCGATATTCATACGGTGATTGTTGTAAGAGAAAGTATTAATCTCACTTAATAATGTTTATAAACCATGTTCTTGTTAGCAAATAATAACAATTCGATTTTTAAATATTTAATAAAGATAATTCCAGTTCTTATTTACGATTAATAATCCCTAATTTAATAATCCCAAATCCGCAGCGATATATAAAACGTTTTCATAAATTTTAGTATCAAAAATTAATCGATCGTGATGAAACAATTACGGAACCGGCATGATGCAACGGACCATATGGGACTATTTTTATTTTACCATAACCATAATTTATAGAACGTAGAAAAACTCAAGATGCGCTCCGAATAGAATTTTAACGGCCTTCCGTCCATAGCGTACGGAGAAGCGTAGAGGTCGACGTTTTTTGTTGATTGTTTAGCCAATCACGTCACGTTATGTAGAATATGCATCCTTAATACAAATTATACAGGTTATTTTTTCAACAATTAGCCATATGGTACGAGGTGATTAGGTAGGTCATACTGAACTTTTTCTATGGGACGAACCCCGAAGCCCAAAAAAAAAGTTGAACTGTCCATAGAAAACGTCGACCTCTGATCGCCCAAAATGTATGAAAAGTTTTGTGATTTCGGAGTTGGTACCATAGAAAAAGTCGTTCAGTAATGCCTACCTAAATCATCTCGCACAATATAGCTAATTGTTGCAATCGCAATAAACTCACTTATATTTTTTCATAAAATAATGATTGCTTATGTTTTGTTGTGCAACAAATATATTTTCAATCGACTTCAAGATTTCAATTCGTGGGGGATCTTTGTTCACCGATTATTCGAAGACGGCTGGACCGATTTCAAAAAAAAAATTTTCGTTTGAAAGAGTAGGTATACTTCACAGTTGGTACCATTATCATCAGGTCAGGATCTGATGACGGGATCCTGGAGAAATCGAGGGAACTATTATAGGCACACCTACAGTGATTTGAGTATTTTTTTCAGCTGCTCGAGCATTTGCTTTTGGAAAGGTGGAGGCTAAGTGAAGTCGATTCTTTTTCGTTTAAAATTATTTATAGTTTAGTTAGACAATTAACGAGTTGTGACAGACTAAAGCAAGGACATGTTTCGAAAAGCGAGACTGATTATAATTAAACCTTGGCAGATGGTTGAAAATTTATTATTTGATTATATAAATTAAGTCATAATATTGGTAATAGTGATATGATGAACACCCATATGACAACTCAGACGTATGCATCATACACGTAAAAATATATCTGGCACGTGAGTTGGTACAAAATGACACAACAACATCTCGCCATAGCTGTTAAGGGAAAGAAAGCATCATTTTTGTTACTCCAGTACATTCGCCATCGGAACAGCCAAGCCGACTTGCAACGCTGCGCTACGGGCCGGTTCAAATAGCACATTTAGTGCTTGAAGATGGAGACCTTAAGCTCTTCGAAACATGTCGCGCGAAGTGACTAAAGTGACGTGAGTGTAACCGTTATATTTTATAACGGCAAGTGGCTTAACAATACGGGTCGTGGTTGTAAAAACTCTCCTTTATTGCTAGTTAACAGCATTTACTAATTAGATTGTTCTGTAGCTAAATAATTGTAAAACAATAAATTGTTGTTCTTTTCCATAATTACTACACGATAAATATATATTTTGAGTCACCGGAAATTCACGCAAGACTTTGGGATCCCCAATACAGTAGGTAATGTAAGTATGATTAGTGAAGTGAAGGTATACTGTAGATTGCTTATAATCTAAAGCCCGCTCTACACATTGGGCCAACGTTGGCCAATCTAAGGGACCTATGCGGCAGAACGAGATCGCGATATCTCTTGCTCCCTCTAACGCATAACTGCGTCCTTTAGATTGGTCAACGTTGGCCCAATGTGTAGAGCCCGCTTTATTCGCTCATAAAAAAAAAAGAAAATAATCCACACTTCAACATGAAACATTTTTTTCTGTGTCATTATTGTCTCTAGACTGACGAGAGAAAATAAAAACCGACCCATATAATGCACTTGTTTTTAATCGAGTACAAATCAGTTCACATCGCGAACCGCGCAGCTCGGCTATTGCGCGGAAGCAATCAGACCATCCTCACCGGAAAGGAAAACGTTTCGATAGCCTTTCATTGAACTGGTTACTCTACTTTGCAACAATGTACACCTAATACATTGTTATCAACTTTTTCGCGACCCCTATTCTCTATTGTTTGTAACCTGTGTAGCAGTGACGGGACCTAGCCTACATTCCCAACGGCTTGCCTTTCTTTTAAAGAATTGAATAATCCATACTAATATTATAATTGCGAAAGTGTGTCTGTGTCTTCCTGTCTGTTACCTCCTCTGATCCAGGTTACCTCTACACGCTTAAGCAGCTGAACCGATTAAGATGAATTTTGTATGGAGATAGTAAGTTCTGGGGAAGCATATAATATAGTTTCTACCCCCGAAATCATCCCCTAAGGGAGTAAAAAGAAGGGGTGAATTACTAATTTTACGCAGACGAAGTCGCGGACAAAAGCTAGTTTTAATATAACTCATACACAAAAGGTAAACCAAATTAGCGTCCGTTTCTCCTAAGACGTAGTTGAAGTGCCACCACTGTTGTAGTGACGTATATTTTTCGTTCTTTACTGAGGCTTTGCGACCCCCCTTATAGAAGTTAACGATACATAAGATACTTATTTTATTATCGCGCTCAAGTTTATTATAGTATAAAAGAAGACATTTTTTCTCAGCAAACTCATCAGCTTTACCCTTTTTTTGTTTTGGATTGGAAGCAAGCAAAAGCCTGTTGTGTATGATATACCCTCTCTTTCGCTCCATTCATACGTGTAGACATCGTGCTTTTCTACAACACCTCGAAGTTTTCTATGCAAATATTAAATACCTAATTAACATCTACGTCACCGTCATTATCTTAAAAGTAAATCGATTACGGATTACTGCCTGTAGCATCTTGAGAGGAGCTTCGGACTGCCCTGAACTGGTGACGCAGCTGGTACGTTTACATGTTCCGTCGATAGATAAGGCCAAATTTAATCTCCGACCACGAATGCCTCAGCTAATGGCTGTACTAAGAACACGCACTGTGTCCTATAGTGAGTCTCCTCTAGTCCGCGCTCTTCCACTGCTTAACGCGCTCCTCGCATCAGCACTGGAATGGGATGTTTTTGCAAGTGATTGGTCGGTTGTCTGTAGCGAGTGTATGAAGTTCTGTGAGGCGATGGATAAACGTGAGTCGACTGTTATATATTAGATTTGTATTTTATATGTCTCTGTTATATTATTGATTACATAATTGTATACACTTTTATATGAATTCCACAGTGAATTGGTTTAACTGTCATACTGTGTAATTTGTTGAACAAAAAAAATAAAAATAAAAAATAGAAAATAAAAAAAATTATAACAACTGCGTTACTATACCATAAATTGTAGTCATTTGTAAGCGCTAAACACTCTAATTGGGTTGCCCAAAACATCGAATCTTTTAGCGACCGGAAAGGTCGAATTGCACAACCGTAGGTACATTGGTCATATGCGAAATGCTGAGGAATTCGTCACTTATAAATACTAACTAAATGCCACGTGAAGAAATGGCATTCCGACATTTATGTCTTTTAATAGGGATAGGAAATCTAAGGAAAAGTAACTTACTGTTTAATATCTAAAGCCTGACCAGAATTAAGAAATATATGATCATGCGCAATGTTGCGGAATTTCATTGGAACTAGTTCCTTAAACTGGCAATAATGTCCAAAATTCCACATTTAAGCTGAACAAGAGAAAGCGGTCCAAGATAATGGACCCAAAGCACCTGTATCATAAAATTCATAAAAAAAACAAAATTCTGGAACGCCTGATGGTCACTGGCAAGGTCAGCGTACGGCCAAGAGGTCGGTTCTTACTTTAATGATCGGCACACGCTTTCACTATCCTTTAAGGCTGACAAACTTGTTTATTTCCTCAATCTCATCAACAATGGGTTGTTTTGGTTTGTAATTTGACTGTGATAAATTATGAGCTCGACATAAAATCTTGTGTTTTTACAAGACAGTTTGCTTGAGATAAAGAAGTCCCAGTGAATCCTCCTTTTTGTAAAGGGTCGGCAACGCGCATGTGACTCCTTTGGAGTTGCAGGCGTCCATAGGCTACGGTAGCTGCTTACCATCAGGCGGGCCGTATGCTTGTTTGCCACCGTCGTGGTATAAAAAAAAAAAAAAGTGTGGGAACATTTATGACAAAGTCGTCAGAGAAAGCGAAGGCTAGACTGGCTGGGGGCCTATAGAACCTGATGCACCACACCAGCTTGCCAAACATTTTATAGACAGTTAAGAACTCATGAAGAAAATGGAAGCCAATAACTCCGGCTAGCATATGAAGATTTTAAACGCCCTGTAGGCATTAGTGAAGGCGGAGGTCGAAAATGGACTAATAACAGAAGATGACCAGGAGGAGCAGGGGCTTGCTTGGAAAAATCTGTACAAGAAGGTCCATAGCAAAAGTCTGGGAACCCATAGGAAGAATTATTTATTAAACCACGACACACCTCTGACTGATTGAAAATTTCAAGCCACACCGCAACTATAAATCTCCGTAACCAGGACGTGATTACCCGCTTAACCTCTTAAGCCTCGAGCAAACAGACAAACAGACGGAGTTCCATCCATATACATAATAGTGTTCAAACAGTACGTGCTAAAATAACGAGTTTATCGTGTTGCGCAACCGTGTCCGCTGCAAGGTTGCGTGGTTATATTTGTAGGTTATGTGACTTTGCGAGGTGTTTGATCCGTGAGGCAGTGCTGACGAGTATTCCACCTATTTTTGCGGAGGGGAAAAGTGCTATGCATTCCCCCCAGCCTTGGAATGCCATTTGGGGAAAATATGGGACTAAGGATGGTCTATCCTGTCACCACACTCTCTAAGCAAGAGAGAGAGAAGGAATAAATATCCTGTAAGTCTACTGGTATCTATATCCTTATTGGGACGCCTGTAAAATATCTGAAACAAAGTAATGAGGGTTTCCGCGATTGAGTTTATCACTAGTACAGCACCGTGGCGACAGGATCCACCAATCATGTTTAATAATTTTTTTGATTGGTGGATTTTGACAGTTGCTGTCAAAAAGACCTCTCGCCACGGTGCTGCCATCTAGTGAAAATCTCGATCGCGGAAACCCTCATTGGAAAGTTTTCGCTTCCATTCTTATTCTACTGCCCGGGCAGTCTATAGAATAATAGGAAATATTCTGTTTTTGAGCGATTCCTCAATTTGACTTGTATTTCAGATAATCGGCTCCATTTAGTTAAAATAGCTCTGGAATGTACATAATTCGATCCAAATGGCAGGTACACTGTTACAAAGTTAAATGAACTAAACTCGTAAACAGCTAACAATCCGACCTAACCTGTACAGGCGCAGGTTATAAACACAAGTAATAAATGCAACGCAATGGCGGTTACGAAATTGCTAATTATTACTTATGCGTATGCGTCGCCAACCCGTACACGGAAGACTCAACTACTCTAATCTTTGACGGATTTTTATCAAAAGAGCCTATAATTTAATTTTTTTTTTAAATCAACCTCTCAAATAGCAATGTAATCTTATTAGACAAAACTCCCAGTACACGACCTTAACAATAAGGCAAATTTAATGCACATATTGTCAAAACAATTTACCAAATTTTGCACAATAGCTGGTGATCAGGATCACAATATGGTGACGTTTTAAGGCAAAGGTGCATCATAGTCGATTGTCAATAAGGCGTCACTGCCATAAAAAAATATTTAGAAATAAACTCTATTAACAACCGACAATGGATGTAACTTTGACTTGAAAACGTCACATACACAAACAACCACACCATTTCAATTTAAAATCTGAAAAAGTAAAAATTGCGCGAAAACTAAATTTTTGGAACTCTAAACAGCCAGGTAAAGTACCACTATATCAAAAAATAAGGTAGTACAGCGCAATAGTGAATTACGAAATCCACTAATTTAGGTATGTCTAATGCGTCGGTGACCCCGTTGCACGTTGGATACGGAAGACGATCGCAATTCTGCGCGCACACACGCCTCACTTGTTTTGTTTAGCTGTCATTTAAGCGGCTAATAGTTGTCTCACCACACACTGCAGTTGTAGTGTTGAGATTTAACAAACCGGGCTTGGATGACTGCTACTTTACTTGCATTGACAGTCTATATTTGTTGATGTAATAACATAATAAGCGGTGAACGACAAAAGCTCTGAAAGTGACCCCACAATTTTGCGGATGTGCCATATATGGCATCGAACATGTGACGGGGCAGACACGCTATGACAGCAAGGCGTTTACTATAATTTAACCGCGCATGAGGTTTGACGTATAAAATTTCAGTTTAGCCAATGAAAACTTTTTTTAAATGGCGGGAAATTGCGTGGTGGGTCATATTCAAAGCCAGGGCACAGAATAAATAATAGTATTGCATACAGAATGGCCACGCTCCGCCTCGCCCCGATCGGAATTACCTCACCCCGCTGCGGCCGATTGGTAGGGAACTAGTAGGCTAATCCGTCAGGTTGGCAGCGCATCGATAAAAAGCAAAATGGCGGTGTATTGTCAAACGTCATTTAAGACAGTGGAAACATCGCCCTAAGACGCACGCACACATTGAAGCGCGTACAGATGTACCGTGCACATGTGCTCAAACGAGTTGTGTAGTATGACGTGTCCGCCCTGTGGCCAGGATAGGGGGTGGAGGGATAACTGTCCGGGGCCATCCATATTCTATGGTAGGTAATAATAATAAGCGAGCCGTCTGATGGGAAGCGGTCATCGTCTTCCATGAACATCAAACGAGCCACTTATGTTACCGTCATTCAAGAGCCCTGTATGCCCGCTTCTTGAAAAACCCCATGTCATAGTCACCGTAACATACGGAATGGTTCAGTTTAGACCAGCTCCGGTTTTCAAGCTGGCATTATGCTGAGTTGGGTCCATTTTGTGATGCACGTTCTTTTTTTATTGCCTCTCAATGTACTTGTAGTAAGCGTCACAAATAAAGTTTATTATTTTTATCATAGTGCAAAGGAAACGTTTCAGGAGGCAGCAAATTCCACATTCAGCGCGTTCTAGTAAAAACCAGCGAACTGCCCGCTTATGTTTGGTGAGCCATCATGAAGTGTCGGGGGCAAAACCTTACACAGATCGACCTAATTACAAACAAAGCAAAGCCCGTAAACAAAGGGCGTATAATTATCATAAGGAAATTATTTTAATTCAAATGACTAGTTGATAATCATAATCAATAATCAAAGACATATTTACATACAATCAATAGACAGTATTAACATATGCATATCTGTCATAATTACATATTTTACCATGCAGGCCGACGGTCTTAATCATAAGTCATTGACTCGGAAGTAGGAGATGCAATCGGTAAATAATATTTTAAATGAGATTTACCGGTAATTTCTTACGCACTTTCGCACGCGTGTTGACGCGTGTTGAATTGAGTGTCCATTTGAGGTGATAAGGTAATAATAATAAGGCACAAAGATTAAATTTTATACCTTTATTATATTATCCACCACTCCAGTGTCTACTAAATTTTAATCCATTTGCGTTTTCATCAAACCTAGGCTAACCTTAATCTCGATATAATTTTATACTTGAATTTTTTCTAGTAAAAAATTTTTTTTTTACAATTAGTTACCTACATCCTACATGTATGGAGTGCCGGCCCTAAAAATATTTTTTCAGCAATTTTACTACAAAATAAGTAGCGGCATACAAAATACACCTTATGTTAAAATTTTATTAAGATACGGATTGTAGTTTCCGTGTAAAATGGCTGTGACATTCGGACGGACGGACGGACGGACGGACGGACAGACGGACATGACGAAACTAGGGGTTCCGTTTTTACCATTTTGGCTACGGAACCCTAAAAACTCCCTTTATACTCTAACTAAATAGTGCTATTATTACATTCACTACACTCAACTCAACTCACTCAAGTGTTGTAGTTGGTGTTGAAATATACTCGTAAAACTTAAAAAAACTATACAATTTTTTACAACACTTACCTATAGCTATGTTACCGTCCGTCTCTTATTTATATTAAAAAACTTGTTGATTCTTATTATTATTTATTACATACAAGTGTTTGCGACACTACTGAACGTATCTTACTCTTGGCATTGAAAATGTCGGCGTAAACGATAACGTTATCAGCTGAACTTATAAATCGTAGAATTGATTTTAGAATGTACAGTCCACATCATGGATATATTAACATTTTGCAACTTAGTCCTTCGTGATAAGGTCCAAAACTGTAATCATATCCTTGACGTCGACTGTACCTACTAGATATTCATTCTAGATAATTTATTGGCAAAGAACAGGAGTTTAAGCATTTTAAGATTCGGCCTCACAAAATCCCCATTAGTACTTTACGTATTAAGCTGTCGTGTCGTCTTAGAAATACGTCACGCGCAGGTACCTCCGTACCTATGACTTTTAATATGATTGTTTTTATTTATATATCTACGGATTATTAAAATAGAAATACTGCTCCAAAACTAGAACAAAATAAATAAAAGAATACCAGATACAACACGGCTATATACTTTATTTCATCACTCCTTTTTTCGTTAGCCTATTTGGTGTCCCGCTGCTGGGCAAACGCCTCCCCTATTTTTCCCCATTGGACCCTGTTGGTTGACTACTTGGACCACTCTTTACAGAATGCATCCAAGTCATCCCGCCATCTTTTTTATGGTTTGCCTCCGTCCCGGTAGCCATCCTGTGGGACCCACTCGGTAGCACGTTTGGCCATCTTTCCGGATGCATGCCGCAAACGTGTCCTGCCCAGACACATTTTAGCTTAGCGTTCTTGACACCTACATCTACAATGCGAGTTCTGGATCACGTATTTTTGACCTCAACCCTACAAAAAATTTGAAATCGCTCATTATCTACTTATTTATCCTGACAAAAATGATCTCCGATTTGAATATCTGAATTGGCTATTTCATATTGATATTGCGTATATCGCGTGATAATAGGTAGTAATATATTTAATAGATTTATCCTATTTATTACCCTTAGTACATCCTACAATTACAAATGCTTATTAAGCACCTCAATAAAAAAAGCGTAGTGGCTCATCCATCACAATTAAGAGGATGTAATTTGCAACATATTACACTTTCATTCCTTTTCTGTAGTTATAGTAGCCTTTGTACATCTGTCATCAGTGAAAAATCTTGGCGTAATCATGGATCGTTGTCTATCATGGGTGCCTCAGGTGAGTGAAGTGAGCAGGAAGATGTTTGCTGCCATAGGGTCTCTCAGACGGCTCCGGAATTTCCTGCCAATTGCTACTA
Organism: Pammene aurita; assembly: GCA_947086415.1. NCBI lineage: Eukaryota > Metazoa > Arthropoda > Insecta > Lepidoptera > Tortricidae > Pammene > Pammene aurita. The sequence goes on from OX352307.1 coordinate 3,320,588, forward strand.
AAATTGCGCTTGCTCAGTCGTTACTTCTCCCCATTCTTGATTATGCAGATATCTCCTATTTAGACCTAACCGAGGAGCAACTTAATAAGCTTGAGCGTATTCAAAATGCCTGCATTCGGTTCATTTTCGGATTACGCAAATTCGACCATGTTTCTAGTTTTCGTTCTCAACTCAAATGGCTCCCTATCCGTCACCGCCGTAACTCTCACATACTTTCTTTACTCTTTTCTATACTTTTTAACCCTGCAACTCCCCGCTACCTCAAAGAGCGTTTCTCTTATCTTAATTCTATTAGATCCTCTCAAAAATTGCTCCTAAAAGTGCCATCTTCATCTTCCAAATTTTATAATTGCTCATTTACGTTCCAGGCCGTTCGTTTGTGGAATTCTCTCCCTCTCAACATAAAACGCGCGCAATCTATTGGTAGCTTTAAATCGCAACTTAAGGAATACTATTTATCTCTTCCTTAGGTTTTTAAGTTGACACTGTTGTTTCTTACTCTGTGTATTATATATGTATATATGTACGTATATGTATGTTTATTTTGTATTTATTTAAGTATGTATATTCATATGAATGTGCTGTGTTATCTATTTCGTCTCTTTTGTTTCTATGCACCACCTACTGCTTATTGTTTTTCTCTAGTCTCCACTACCCAAAGGTTGTCTGGAAGAAATCGCTCATTAGCGATAAGACCGCCTGTTGTTACCTCTACCTAAATTTATCTAATTGTAAAATTTGTGCTTGTAACTGTATGAGGTGTGCAATAAAGAGTATTTATTATTATTATTACATCTAGACACACGGCAGTGTCCGCCAAGTTCGAGCAAAAAAAAGCGACACACCGGCCGTGGGTTATATTACACGAACCATTTCGGGCCAATTTCGACCACCCTATAACTCAAAACATATTTTATCTACGTATATGAAATTTCGAGTGTCTGTTGACATCCCCTTAATTGTCTAGAATACAAAATTTCATTATTCTACCTATAGCAGTTCTTGAGATATTGACGTCAGAAAATCGCTATTTTTACTATACACTCACTCACTGACTCACTGACTCATCAAAAACCTAGACCACTTCCAATGGTCGTACTGACTTGAAATTTGGCATGGAGATAGGTCTTAAGGTCAAAGTAAAGGGAAAAATCTGAAAACGGCCAAGTGTGAGTCAGTTTTAAAAATAGCTAAGGTGTAACTTTGTTCTACTATGAAGTCATAATGAACTAAATGGGTCTATCTTCCAATGGTCGTACCGACCTGAAATTTGGCTCGAAGGTTTGTCTTTAGGTCGAAATAAAGTAAAAATCTGAAAACGGCCAAGTGTGAGTCAGTTTCGAAAACAACGAATGTGTAATTTTGTTTTACTATAAGTAGGTATGGAGTGGAAATGAGATAAGACTTATTTAAATTTAGGTACATACCAATTTAAGACAATACATGTTTGTCTTAAAGACAAGAACAATAAAATTGTTCACCACTCTGTGTGTGTCTGTTGCGGGAACCGAACCCACGATTCACGAAGTGCAAAGCAGGTCATTAGGTACACTAGGTGCGCTAAATCAGTCAAACAAAAATGAAAAGACTATTTTTTCTCGCAGTCTAAATAATTTCTAATTTTACAACTAATAAAATCGCAGATTCAAGAACATGGAAATCATATATACTCTAAGATGGAATTATATATACTACTGCCCATCTCACCCTCCGATACGCCACGGGATGGGATGGGATGGTGCACTTCTAGGGCTACATAATAGGCCACCAATTATAATACCTACTGGTAGGTAGGTATTACCAAGTTATTAATTATCTATGTAGGTAGCGTACTTACAAACAGAATAAAGTAGGTACGTTATTGATGTATGTAATTATATGTAAGTAGGTACATTTTATAGGTGTAGGGAGCCAGTTTATTTGTAAAAATCACCTATAAATAAATAGTAAAATAGAATTAGACGCTTAGTATAAAGGGTTATAGTATAAAGTACATACCTAAGTGGAATGAGACATTTCCTAAAGCAAAAGTGATAAAAAAATAATAAAGAACCTACACCTAACAAAAATAAATGAAATCCCATCAAAAACATAAATGTGAAAGGCTGCCAAGTTCGATACTATGGGAATGCTTCGCCTATAAAAGAAGTGAGATCTGAATAAGTACCAAGTTCCATAAAAATACCTCAAATCATAAATAGTTATAGGAATGCACACTTGATTTCCAGCAGTTTTTAAGGTACATTTTGAATAAGTATCACGTTACATAGAAATACCTAAAATTATAATAGTCAGAGAAACGCACACCGGTGTTTTTAGCAGTTTCCTGATAACATTTATTATTTTCAGTACTTTTTAATGATGTAACTTGGCAAGTTTTAATAGAAAATTATATACTTGACACATTGCAGTCCAAAGTTGTCGATTCATTGCATTGAAAAGGTGTGTGGTGTGTGAAAACTTGCCAAGTAACATCATTAAAAAGTACTGAAAATAATAAATATTATCAGGAAACTGCTAAAAAAACCGGTGTGCGTTTCTCTGACTATTATAATTTTAGGTATTTCTATGTAACGTGATACTTATTCAAAATGTACCTTAAAAACTGCTGGAAATCAAGTGTGCATTCCTATAACTATTTATGATTTTAGGTATTTTTATGGAACTTGGTACTTATTCAGATCTCACTTCTTTTATAGGCGAAGCATTCCCATAGTATCGAACTTGGCAGCCTTTCACATTTATGTTTTTGATGGGATATTGTTAACCTTACATATATGTAGTACGAATTTTTTTTAATGTCGGAATTGTCGGTAGAACTCCTTAGTACGATTCAGACATCTTAAAAAAATACTACTATACCTATTTATAAATTATATGGAACTCGCAAAAAAAACAAGTTAACAATCATTATTCATTGAAAGAAATTATTACGTAAGGAAGGACCAAGTAGTTTTTTGAACGGGCTTTAGCCATGTGTTTGTTTTCCATTCAGTGCGTTGTAGGAAGTTAACAAAAAAAGCCGAAAAGATCACATAACATTAGCCATACCGTAAAACTAAAATAGACCGTGTTGCAATTGCAACTTACGAAGTAACTAGTTATTAATCTGCGATTGCAACCCGCGAATCATCGGATCTGTCATCGCATTGGACAATGGCCTCTAAGCAAGCAAGCAAGATTGCGCGAACACGACGATTTACCAACGTGTCGCGGGTAGCGACGTACCTCAAGCGAATTTTATAGAAGCCACTCAAAAAATTCCCGTACTTTAATAAGTACGGGAAGTAAGAAAATTCTTTTACGAACTTGCTACTTTTTTCTATAAACAATTTCTTCAGGTTTAGGGCGAGAATCCTGGGTTAAATCAGTATCTAATGATCGTTAACTCAGATTATTTCAATAATGATGATCAGTTACTTTGTAAGTTCACATGTAGCGCAATGAGGGAACATATACCTATTTACTGGTGTTACTTCTAGTAAAAAAACATGGAACAAACTCCTAACACTGTTACTATACGTCCCAGATTTGGCACATTGGCATGATTTTCCAGAATTGTTGCTAATCATATAAATCTCTTAGTAATTTAAAGATGAGGGAGGTGCGCGCTGCGCGCCGTGCATCGAATGCAGCAGTGTAGGAAGCACGCATTGCTTATCTAAAGTTCCTCGGACCTTGTGCGCAGACTTCGCATACGCATATCCAATAGCTATGGACTTGAAGTTACACACCAGTTATCTCCAAGTGGACGACAGCCCTAACGGAGCAGTCGGAGCGCTGATGAAATTTAGATTCTAAATCACTCCTACTTTAAGTAAATTGCCGTACCGAGGCCGATATGGTATACGGTCGAAGGTTGATTTTCATCTTGAACCTTATTATTATTAGGGCTAAGTGTAAAATTGTTTGTCAAAATTATCATTAGGTATGTATCAAAATGTTCATCACGGTATAGGATAGTTTATCTATCTGGTATTACGCTTAATTATAAACTAACCAAATTACTTCAGATCTATACCCATAGGTACGACTTAACTCCGTGCACTTTTTAGTGCAGGAAAAATTGCATATTTTGGAGGCAAACAAAGGTAATAATTGGTTCTTATTCCATCGAAGGTACGGAATCCTCTATTATGCAATGTCCGACATGCACTTGGCCGGTTTTTTAATTTTCCCACTACCATACCCCCCGATGGTGATAGGACCCCTAAATTTTGATTGGACTCGGCAGATCCTCATTCCTGGTGCCACGATAAAGTTATAAAGCAAAGTTTCATTTATGTACATATTTTGCCGCCAAAATAGCACATGTAGTTTTAATCAATATTGTTTATTTACAGAAGTGCCGCGTTTAGATTGGAAAATCATTTTGAATTCGGAATTTAATACCCGGGAATGGGATAAACGGCTCTTATGCCTGTTGAGGCAGCACTGCTGGGAACCAGCCTTCACTCATTGTACCTACACTAAGTACAAACTCAGAATTTCGAACGCGTCTTTATTTTTTTTCGCAGATTTCTTCAAGATTTTTGTAACAAAACAACTGGTAATTACTAATTATCAATTCATATGAAACTCACTAGTCAGAGTTGGGGTATGAACCAACAATCCCCGGTTTTGAAGCCACACGTCTTACCGCTTGGCAGCCATTACTTCTATATCAATAACTTTACTACCGTCAACTGCTACAACTTTGCCTACGATGCTCAACAGTACTATTTATAGTTATTCTGTGGCTCAACTTTGCCTGGCTTGAAAAACATGGTTTTCTTCACCAAACAGCTATTTACATCTTATTCCTGACTTTCCTGAGATGGGCCATCTCAATAAGATATAAATAGCTATTTGGTGAAGAAGACCATGTTTTTCAAAAGCAAAGTTGTGTAGCAGTTGACGGTTGAGTTCAGAGATTCGTTAAATATAAATTACTCAGGTAGACTGCAATACATAGACCGAAATAGGCATAAAATATCCCGTTTTACCATTTATATTCGCTGCATTTAATTTTACATCCGTCAAACGCCCATTAAACCCCAAAACCTCCAAATTTGGGCACACCAATGATGACATAAGTGATATAACTCGCCGACGAGCCCAAAACAGGTCTCCCGATTACGTCTTAGGTGCACAATGTATGCACACGCACACCAGCGACTATTTTAGGCGCGGTGCGTTTGGCATGACAGGATTCTATGCGTGCTTAAATACTGGTACCTAATAGGTAATATATTAACGGCCTCCTAGCCCATTCAGTAGTGACCCTGTCTAAGAAGCAGAAGGTCCCAGATTCGAATCCTGGTAAGGGTATTTTTTTGTGTTTATCACAGATATTTGTTTCTGATTTATGGATGTTTTCTATGTATGTAAGCATTTATCTATATCTATTTCGTCGTCTAGTACCCATAGCACAAGCCTTATTGAGCTTACCGTGGGCTTAGGTCGATTTGTGTAAGATTGTCCCATAATATGTATTTATTTATTTATATATATATATATAATATAAGTGTACCTTGTGGAACATGTAATTAAATTTAGGGCGGCAGTAATGGCTGAAATAAGTAAGCTTAGAGCGCTATTAGCCCGATAGCTTGACTTTATCAAGGCTAGACGACTAAGAGACTGAATAGGGCGTCTGTTGTAAAACTTGGTTGTTTTTTAAAAGTGCGTGATGTGAAGCAATGATGGTATATGCGTTTGTTTACACAATTTTACTTTTCTATCGACTCCGAATTTATATCAGCTTGTGAAAAGTTAGTCAGACATTAAATCTTCTCAAATATTGATAATCCTGTTTGCACGAGATAAGAACCGCACGGTAGTTTTGTACGTAAGTAATTGTAATCCTTCGACGAAAGTTTGTGCAGCTAAGTCACGTTTGTTTAACATCTCCGCTCCTACCAAATCTCTTGTTTCGCTCGCGATCCGCCGGCCTATAACCGTGAACCAGTTCGTTCGTTCGATCGTCTATTTGCACTACTCTCTTTATAATATGCAAGAGCGATAGAGACGGAGATAACGAAATTTCGATTTTCGAAGTTTACGGTTTCGCGGTGAAACGTGTAGTTGACGGCTTTAGCCGGTGACTGCGGTCATCCGCAGAATCGTCACCGCTGCACAAAACCCGTGGAATGGCGCGCGATACAATAGCGCATCTGACGGCTCTAACGCGCGTATGTACCATAGCGCTATCTCTGTCACGCGTGATTCGGAGTTCGGTCCGCTAATCACTTTTACATCTACCCACTATTTCCGTCTTCGCGGTACAATGGCGAAAACAGTGAGGAGATGTGCAAGCCAATTAGCGGACCGCAGGCGAAACGGCGCGTGACAGAGACAGCGCGAAGGTAAATAATGCGTGTTAGACCTGTCGGACTAGCTATGTACTGTTTCGGCTTGATACGACGGAGAACTCGACGAAAACGTGCAGAAATGTGCAAAAGGCCTGAGGGCGGTGTCGATTACGCGCGGACATGTGCAATTTGTGCAAAGGCTAGGTTCTAAGACGAGAAATGTGCAGGCCGATATGTGGTGTATTGTAGTACATCATCTATCAAGCGAACTTCGTGTAACCGTGAAGCTACAGTAAAATGTAAGTAAACATCTGTAAAATCTAAAATAGTGTTGCATCCGATGCACTCAGTTTGTAAACCATTAATAAAAAATAAAATAAAAAATCCGCAAACTTCAGGGGTGAATGTAAAGCCCCAACCAACTTGGGGATATAGCGCGAACTCTTGTGCGCATGAGTGCCCATGCCCAGCAGTGGGAAGTATATACACTAACATATATCTATTAGTTGATTTACTTTGCTACGCAACTTCTTATGAGTCAACAAACCGCACCAAACATTGTTTTACTTCACAATGGTACCGATTTCGTACTAACATCGACACCGTTGACCAATATATAATATGCACCTTATTGCTGTAGGAATAAGATCTATTTGTACTCAGCCAAGTTATTGTTAGTATTCTCGCCGCGTTGCGGTCTTGTATTATGTAAAATGTAAACTTATTTAAAACGCATTTAAAATAAATATGACTAATTTGACTGGAGCAAAGTAAGTTGTGGCTGATTTATTAAGAATTTATACTTATAGAAATGTTTCTAAAACTAACAGACGGACAGATGTACAGCTGAGCTGAGTAATAACCAGGTGTCATACTTGTGTTAGTTGGAAGAAATTTAAATATGTACGGATGGCGCATAAATACGTTAATGCTTAAAAGGATCACGAATAAAAGCGTAAGACTGCGCGCAGATGGTGTTGCAATCGATTAATTTGATTAGTGATTTAGTATATTAGATAAAGTGATTTAGTGTTTGTATTCATCTAGAATGAAAGTCTGTGATATGTCTGTGAGTTCATAATTATTTATAAAATAAGGGACCTATACATATCCAGCATGATATCCAGAAAAGGTCAAAAAGCAATAAATGAAGGTGTTGTTGGGAAATACATAAAGAAAGATACACCGCCAGATTTACCAATAATAAATGTATGGACTACGGGTCATAATAGGCGCCCGCGCAGTCAGCCGTTTGGGAGCGATGGAGTGTCCAGCAGCCGAAAAAACAAATTTGGCAAGGCGCAGACCATGAGCGGTCACGCTGGCAAATATACGCCCAGCGAGTCTGTGCCAAATTTAGCACACAGATTTGCTAGTTTATCCACCAGCGACTCAGCCAGCTCTTCAAGTAATTACAATTATAAAATACTCAAAATATACGAAAATCGACGCTTCAGTTAAGAGCGGTACTTGCCGGAATAATCGGTGTCCAGGAAAATCATAATGGGACTTTAAAAACCCACAGATTACTCGTATAAGTTAAAACTGACTTGAGACACAATTCTGTAATCTATGGTTGTTTAGATTTTCTTATACAATATTGAATGCGAAGCTTTCTGCGTTTATTCTGAATGGCGCTAGCATTTTAATTTTTCCCTATCTTTTCTCTAAACAATATCTAAGTTTACAGCTTGAGTATGGCACACATAGACTTCTAAGGAATGACACACATGACATCATATGCAAATCGGGCATGCCACATGAATACTTACTGTTAACAATCAGTGCATGACTAAAGTCGTTCTTGGAACCACAAAATTTCCCAGCGTGGATAATGGTAAGTAGACTAACAGGTTGTTTAAAGTTGTCACTAATCAATAAATAGATTTATGATTTGGAGCAATCCATTATTTGTCTGCTAACGGCCTCCTAGCCTAGTCGGTAGTGACCCTGCTTATGGAGCAGGGGGTCCCGGTTTCGAATCCTGATCAGGGCATTTATATGTGTGTTTATCACAGATATTTGTTCCTGAATTATGGATGGTTTCTATGTATTTAAGTATTTATCTATAAGTATATATCTATTGTATATATCGTCGTCTAGTACCCACAACACAAGCCTTAATTGAGCTTACTGTGGGAGTAGGTCGATTTGTGTAAGATGTCCCATTATATTTATTTATTATTTTATTTGTAAATATCAGTCTTACAAAAGTTTGCCAAAGTGTAAGACTTATAGAAAATATTTCTACCAGTAGGTAGTTAAGTTTAGACAAAAGCTTGTTTGACTTTTGATGCTGCTTTTCTTTAACGCTTTTTTTCATAAAGATAAAGATAATTTTTATTGGTAACATAATTATAGGTACAAGTCAGGTACAAATTTGTAATAATATTTGTACATAATAATAACAAAGTCATAATTTTATAAAAATTATAAAATAATATTAATAGTAGCAGTTTCACAAAGTTAGTTGTAGGTTCACCATTTCACTAAAGTTATAGATTTTTTTTGTTAGTAGCCAAGATTCTAATTTACTTTTAAAGGATTGGTGAGATGGTGCCCCTCTTATGCTCACCGCTGGGAGGCGGTTGTAATATCATCATTCGGTCATTAATAAGGTAAAATTATATTATTATAAATATACATTTCAAGAGATAAGGATATGTTTGTAAGGAATTTCCTCCCACGAACGCTGCGGCTGTGGAATGAACTCCCTGCCGCGGTTTTCCCAGCGGGCTACAGTATGAGGTCTTTCAAAAAAGGCGTTTATAGGTTCTTAAAGTGTAGGCAACACGCATGTGAATCCTCTGGGGTTGCAAGCGTCCATAGGCTACGAAAGGTAACTGCTTATCATCAGGCGGGACGTATGCTGTATGGTAACTGGCCACGTGATACTAATAATGAACTCTGTTCCCTATAAACAGAATTCAGTTTAGTATATGGTTTTAATTACTGATCGCCCTTTAATATCTGGCCAAGTTATACTAAAACTAGCTTTTGCCCGCGGCTTCGCTCGCGTGAAATTCGGGATAACAAACCATACTAACTTCCACCCCCATTTTAGGGAAGTAGGGGGTTAGAAAGAGACAAAAAGTAGCCTATGTCACTCTCCATCCCTTCAACTATCTCCACTTAAAATATTACGTCAATTCGTCGCCCCGTTTTGCCGTGAAAGACGGACAAACAAACAAACAAACAAACAAACAAACGCACACATACACTTTCCCATTTATAATATTAGTATGGATTAATTCTGTTTGTAGTTGAATAGAGTTCATTTTTAATATGAGGGGGCCAGTTACTGGTGATTTAGAATAGAAATAGTTTATTCGTAAACACATACGTATAAAAGAAACAGAAGGAAAGAAAACATAATACGAGAAAGTGCCACGAAATGGCCTCATCTCAGCATGATGCTGGCGGTTGTCAGCGCTGATCTTCCGATCTTCCGATTTACCCTATTTATTGGTAAGGGATTTCAGATGATTAAGCCGCAGTTATTAGTAAATAATCGTCGGAATTCATCACATTTTGCAATAAACTTAAATCAATACTCACTAAGTGTTTTGTCATGTTGTTTTATCTTGTCAAAAATTTGGACAAATATCCTGAATTCCAAATATGGATTCCAACATTGAGTATTTTAAGCGACGTGCTCTGGTTTTTTGTTGGCAATCGACTGAAGTTTATTTACAATAAAAAACTAGACTGACTGACGGCTATGGGATTTAGTTGACACTGTTGACAAATCGCTGGCCCAATATCACAGGGTTCTTTGTTTCACTTTTATTGGATCGAAATTTGCACATTGTCATAGTGACACTAAAGGCGGAATCAGACGGTTCACTCGGATGAATGTTCCCTCGGGTGATTGTTCGGCACTTTTGGTTCACTTTATGATCAGACGTGTCACTTCGGGTGAAAGGTGCGGAATGAAACATAAAAATGAACGAAAAATGAACCGTCTGATTCCGCCTTTAGTCTAAATTTAACTACCCCGAAAATGCAACATAGAACCCTGTAACATTGAGCCAGCGAAATGTCAAACAATATACAAAAACATTATAGGTATTTCAGACTTGGAGATGTACGGTCAACCAATTTGATTTCTAGGCCACTGTAGAACCTTGTCGTAATGACAGTTGCCCGTGGATACGTATAAACGTAACCTATTCGCTACCAAACTAGCTATTGTGACAAGGTTCTAGAGTGGCCTAGGAATAAAATCACTGGCCGATACTATAGGATCTTAGGCATGGTAGCTGTAGTATCATCGACCTTATCTTAAACCTTACTACGCAGAGATAATGTCCAAGTTGTTAGACAGATCGCGCGCGCATCTGAATCCAGATTTAGTTCGTGACTCAGCCCGCCATACATTCCTGGGAAGCCCGGATTGGGATGGGAAGCCATTGTTCTCATTCCCAGTTCCAAACGGGAGTAACAGGAACTATCCGATGTATGTCATTTCTTGGAATATCTGAGCCATGGGTTTGTACTCCCGTACAAACCATGGATTATGTTTGCATAAGATTTAAAAAAGTCGCGAAGCTAGGTCTAATAATGAATTTAAAAAAAACTACGCATTCATTGACAAATATAAAATAATTACATTTTTACTATTAGTGTGGTGAATGTCCTAAATTACAGACGTATAAGTCAAGAAAATACATAAAACTGTTTAAAGCTAATTTTGAAATGTAGTTATTTTACATGATTTTTTTTTAAAGTGGGGCATTCCACTCATACAATAGTATGTTATTCAATTAAATACAAACACTGAAAACATTGAAAAAATAATCAACCCAGCCGGACTTGAACCTGGCATCGATACGCCTTACCGGGGCTCGATCGCTTTACCAATTAAGCTATGGGTTCAGTTACTGAGTTGACGAAAATCTCAATGCCTTCAATCATCTTTTTGCATTTATTTTTTACATCGACTTTATAGCAGCCGTAAGCGACATCTAGGTGCTAACTACTACTAGGCCACTACTACTTGGGCTAGGTGCTAGGGCTGGGTTGATTATTTTTTCAATGTTTTCAGTGTTTGTATTTAATTGAATAACATACTTTTGAAATGTAGCTTTGGAATTATTTTCTATCGAGCCGATTCGCCCAAAGGTGTATCGGAACTAACAAAGTTCTTCCAAATATAATGAATATTGACATTTTTTTTTTACTTTCCCAAAACAAGTAGTTATAACTATAAAACTGTTTAACTAAAGTCAATTTGAAGGTCATCGGGTGTTGTCAGCCTCTTAAAGCTCTATCTATAACTTCTGTAAGTGTAAGAGCCATCTCGAAAAGACTGTCGACAATAATATTCGCACTTCAATCAGTTCTTTTGTTACAAGACAAGAGAAAACACAGAGTATGACAGTATTAGGTTATTAGTAGTAGTAATAGGTAATGATGGGTAGATCCTAAAAATGACGTAGGTGTAAGGAGGTATTAATAAGTATTTAAAAAGTAATGAGCTGCTAATGAAGTAACGAGAAATGACATCACCCAAACGGCAATGTGAGTTTAGTAATTGTTTTATGGGTTTTACTTTAACGATAGTGGTAATTTTTTAAGATGTCGGAATCTTACTACAGATTTCTACCTACAATTCCGACATCTTAAAAAATTCATACTATACCGCACCCATGGATGTATAAAGTAGTTACGGATACCGCACAACTAATAATTTGAATCTAAAATACGTGAGTCTATCTACTCGCTTGATTTAAATTTTTCAGTGGACTCTATTGCCTAGGTAATAAGGGCTGGTAGCTAGAGCTACCCAAAGCAACCGAGTGGCTATCAGAAATTTGACGAAACTATGTAATTATCACTTTACACTAGCACTCTTAGTGCTTCAGGATGGAGACCTAAGCTCTCCGAAACATGTCGCGCGGAGTGACTAAACACAAGTCAGTACAGCCGCATGAAGTGATAATAATCTATACAAAATTATATTATGATAGTCAAAGTAGTGTAAATAAACACAGGCAAAAAAGAAACACAGAGAAAGTAGTGTAATAGAATCACTTCATTTAGAATCATTTAATATGTATAATATATGTTTGTACTTTTATTTATGTATGTCTGATTAGTATTTCAATGTTCGTGTTTTCAAAATAAGTTTTTTGCACATCCTATTGACTTTTTCTGCATTATCTTCTCCGGGGTCTCTATCGGTTCCCATAAATTTTTACTTCCGTTCTTGTCAGTCCATAACGTTTTCCATCATAATTTTTATTTGTCATATTGTCAATAGTCATAAAATTTGACAATCTAAATTGCTGGTCCGATTTTTGCAGGTCATCATTATTGTTAGTCATAAAATCTGTTACTCATAATATTCAAAGTCCAGATGGTATCTATTACATAATGTTGAAGGCAATAAACTTGCTTATAATAATTGTTTTAAGTTCTTTAATCGCAGATTATAATGATAACTAGGGGTGTATATTGGTTTCCACAAATTTTAAGTTCCGATTTTTTATAGTCCATAACGTTAGCCATCATAAGTTTTATTAGTCATATTGTAAATAGTTACATTTCCATTTCCACACAAATTACATTTCCGATAACTCATTGCGTCGAGGACACGATACTAGGTAACTTGAACAGAGGTCTTTTAATTGATAGGTGACTTATTTCAATAAAATTCATGTCATGGCTTTTTATTTCGGGTTTTTTTAATATTTTTTTTTTACATGTAATAATATTTATTCCGCATATAATTATTTTTCGTAGGGGTCGCAGTTCTAACCTAACCTAACCCACTTCTGACAACAATTCGGTTTCTTGGGGGTCGCAGTTCTAACCTAACCTAACCTAACCCACTTCTGGCAACAGTTCGTTTTCTTGGGGGTCGCAGTGCTAACCTAACCTAACCCACTCCTGGCAACAGTTCGTTTTCTTGAGGGTAATTTAGTAAACGTTATACTTGAAAAAAATATGACAATTGATGTTTATGTCCATAAATCATAATGGATATCATTTTATGACTATCGAAATTCGAAACAATAAGTTTATGGGAAACAAAGGGATGACATGAAAACGATATGATCAACGACTATTAGTCCGATAAAATATATGCCTTAAAATATTTCTGAATAATTATTGATAGACTTCGAATCTTATACTCATAAATTTTATACCTTTTGCGATTATAGTGTTTAATATTATAGATCTTTATTATTAGAACTATGAAACGTTATGCTTTACAAAAATTATGACTATTGATGTTTATGCCCATGAATTATATGGATATCAATTTCTGACTAACGAAATTCGAAACAATAAGTTTATGGGAAACAAAGGGATCCCTCTTCTCCGCTACCCAAAGGATGTCTGGAAGAGATCGCTCATTAGCGATAAGACCACCTGTTGTTTGGCTCTTTTTATCATTTTTTTTTCTACTGTGCTGTTTTTTCTTTTTGAGGTGTGCAATAAAGCATTTATTTATTCATTAATTTGTTTATCCCCGCACACCGCAGCTCTGGGGTCGGTTCTTACCAAACACATTCCTCGCAACGCATCTTCGCTCATCTCAGGTGGAAACGCAGCCTTACCTATATACAATTTCAGTACAGTACCGGTTTGCATCAGGTATCAAAATGTCGTCACCGTTTTAAAATTAAGAGAACCGGATTCACCAACTAGGTGCATGCCGTCATTAGATCAGAAATCGACCTACAAATCCTCAGACAGGTCATGCCGGTACGATGAGAAAGTGCTGTGCCCTAAGTAACATCGTCAAAACTGCACTGGTTTTAGACTTTATTTCAACGGCATAGAGCCTACAGCCAGTTAAAAGTGTTGCTTCTAAAAACGTACAAGTAGTGGAGTCAAATATGGATAAACTTGTCTGACGAGTCGTTTCATTCATAAAATGCTGCATTCTATTTGAATCGTCCGAGAAAAGTCCGAGTATCTTGTTGAATCGGGCCTAACCGCGAAACACTTCGTTCGGTCTTCGGTGCTACAAACAGGAAGGAGATAACGAAATTTCAATTTTCGATGTTTGCGCGGCCCGCAGTTTCTGTTACATGACATGAAGCTTTCAACGCAAATTTAAAGCCAGATTTGGACGAAGCCAGTGCTGGGCTGCTGGCTGTCAGTGCCAGCGCTGGCTTGGTATTGGCCTCGTATAAAATAAACAGTATTGTTTTAATTTTTTTTCTAATTAAATTATGGTACAATTACAAAAATATCAGTTTCGCCAAACATTAAAGTTTATCGGCGATGGTAACACTCACTTCCAGTTTTTGTACCAGGTTTTCTTATCCTATTACCTTAGTACCTAATCCTTATTTTAAATTAGTAAGTAAGCAGACCTGACCCAAGGTGGGTATTTCTGTATATATTTATTTAGTTATTTAATTTGAATAAACCAGCGCTACTGGCGGAAATAGAGCACTAGCCTATTTTTGCCAGCGCTGGCTGCCAGTTTCCCAGCACTGGCTTCGTCTGAACCTGGCTTCAGACAAAATGTACCTATAGCTATAGCAATTAATATACTATGTTCGGCACTATTATGGGGTTATTGATAAGCAAATGCAGATAAAATGGTATGTTTTTGTAGGTACTTCAGTTTCTTTTTTTTATACCACGACGGTGGCAAACAAGCATACGGCCCGACTGATGGTAAGCAGCTACCTACCGCCTATTTGCCGACCCTTTACAAAAAGGAGGATTCACTGTGTTGACGACGAACAAGAGGGTTAGTCATCTGCAATTAAATTCAGCTTAAGTGTGGACGCCTGAACCTCGTTGGGCATGAATACAGAAACAGACCCAGTACATGCGCACGCGCCGAGCTCACGTGTGCGCGGCGAAATCATGCGTAAAATTATGCAACAGAGAAAACGGCGCGCAACCATCTGCCCGAAACTTGATTGATTGCTGTACATATGTAGTTCAGCGTTGTCACAGTCGTGGCTGATGAAACGGTAGCCCGTAAGTGACTGCACCGAATGTGTTATGGTTACGGGACCGCGCAACCATCTGCCCGAAACTTAATTGATTGCTGTACATATGTAGTTCAGCGTTGTCACAGTCGGGGCTGATGAAACGGTAGCCCGTATGTGACTGCGATTGTGGTACGGTTACGGGGCCGTAAAACTACCCAGCTGTAGTCCAGTCAACAGGGGCGTATTTACCCTACGACCAAGAGGGCCATGACGCCAGAGACGCTGGGTTCAGGGCACCGGTCGGTCAAGTCGGTACTCAGTCGGTCATCTAGGTGCCCATGGCCTTTATGGCAGGGGGCAACTTTTAAAATACGCCTCTGCCAGTCACAGATAACCACTAGATAGATCATGAGGTCACCACACATAGGCGCTTCCGTACAAATTTAGTATGAGAGCGCGACCGCTTTGTCCAGCTGAGTTAACGTTTAGAAGCATTACTCATGTGAATTAAAAATATCCACAAAAATTAAGTTATAGGGGTGAACCTGGATTGTTATACTACAAAATGGTGTAGAATACTACTGAGATGTGCTGTTCGAATCGTAGACATTTACGCATAAAATTGAGCTTATGCGTGGTGACCTCGTGCTCCTTGTAAAAGCTTAATGATGAGTAGTCTGTGTAGTGTAGTCTGTGAGTCCAGTACTGCAACTATGGTACAGTCGCCATCAAATATATCGGAGCGGCCAAGGTACTCAAAAATATCTGAACATGCACTTTATCGCCTTGACAATAGAGGCGTTGTTCAGATATTTGTGACCAGCTTGACCGCTTCGATATATCTGATGGCGACTGTACAACACAACCACAACTTCCACAACTTTAATACGTTTCCCAATTTTCTTTTTTGTTTTGTAGTTTTCTCATTTCTTTATGAACATTATTTACATACATATTTTGCAAATGAAATGCGTCAATAAAAGTAACACCTAAACGAAGATATTCTAGTTAGTGTAAACTATACTGGGAAGGTTTTGGACTAGTTAGAATTGTATTCAGCAGTGTTTGTAAATTATGGATCAAAGAATTTGAAAACAATTTAATCTATACTATACATACCTACATTGGTACAAAAAACATTTATATCCATACTAATATTATAAATGGGAAAGTGTATGTGTTTCTTTGTTTGTTGGTTTGTCCGTCTTTCACGGCATAACGGGGCGACGAATTGACGTAATTTTCTAAGTGGAGATAGTTGAAGAGATGGAGAGTGACATAGGCTACTTTTTGTCTCTTTCTAACCCCCCACTTCCCTAAAATGGGGGGTGGAAGTTTGTATGGTTTGTTACCCCGAATTTAACGCGAGTGAAGCCGCGGGCAAAAGCTAGTATGTATATATGGAACAAACTACCAGAGGACAGTGTTGGCTCAGAGTGTCAATGAATTTAAAAACAAATTAGACAAGCACAATAAAAATTCAATTTAAAGCAATACTTTGTCAAGAGCATACTGGATACAGGCACTATCAGTTATTACAACTGCTTGCTGTCTTACAAATAATAATAATAATATATTACCTACGCATTATTTAGGAACATTTAGTTCAAGCATATGTGACACTCAACATCAAATGGTACCAATTGGCGGCCGGTGCTTACTCTATCACCTATTAAACCAAAGAAACTAACAAGCTAAGTAAACTAGTAATAAAACACTAAAAAAAATTCGGACATTTACTTTACAATTAAAATGGAATGTTAAAACTTAAGTACTACATTACATTACTTTTTAACCTTAACCATAGTCGGCAGACATGTTGGCAAGTTGAACTGTGTGTAATAGAAGTAAATAAAGAATAACAAGAAATGGGAACAGGAATATACAGAAATAAGTAACGGGAACAAATCAGGGAACTTAGGCGGCGGAGCAACGAAAACTGAGGCAGCGGTTAAAACAATCATTCCAAGCACAGAAAATAAGAAGTTTACACTGAGAAGCTTGAGTAGGACCGAGTTTTCCATTTTCTCAGGCTGTATCGCTTTATAAACCTTTTTAGCATTGAAAAACATAAAAAATCCAGCATTTGGCATCGCTAGCTTCAAACTTATACTATAGAAACTAACATAAATTATATTTGTAGCTATAAACGGCAGCAGTAAACCATCTTTTAAAAGAAGAGGCAACATGCTGAACGTAGAAACCAGTAGGAACCAGAAACACATGAACGGGTCTTCGGGGAAATGAACTGCAACTGGAATTGCCACTAACAAAATAGTTTTCTCGTGAACTTGGAAGGAAAATAGAAAGAAAGCGAGTGATACATTAATAAGGGATAGGATGAATTTCTTTCTGTTCAATCTGAAAAACAAATCTACACAAGACGGAAGCGCTGCTGCCGCTGTCGTTATAAGACAAGTTTTAGCCATTTCTTCATTAGAATAATACGTTTTTAGCTTAACAAATACATTGACTACACACCATACATTTGAGACTTTATCTTCAAATACTCCTCGGCTTAAAGGAAACAATCTATGGAATAACTGGAAAATATTATCCCATGACCCGAAAAACGGATACCAGATGATAATAAAACAAGCAATTACTGAAATGGTTAGCTTGTTAAAACGGTGCATGAGATGTGTTGTCCTACTCCTGTGCGGAAGCTCTATAAATATCTTACGTAGTAAATAAAAGAAAAATGGCAATGCATGATAAAGTTCCATTTGCTTATAGTTTAAAGCTAGTACAAAAAACACAGTCGCTAGAACATCATTTTCTATAGCTACAATATAGAATGTGGCCCATAAAAATAACCCTAAAGACACACAGTTGTATTGAAAATGGCCATGGTCTATGAGAATCAAACCGGGATACAATAAGAACAAGATGGCAGATAAGTCAGTCCGCTTGAATACATTAACAACCTCCTTAGGTTTCACGCGTTCAGCGTCTATACATATCACTAATACCGCAGACACATAGAAGTAAATATCACTCAGGAAAACAGTCCATCTCATAAACGTTTTGTGTGATTCGTTTGCATAACCTCTCGACGCGAACAGCCGCACGGACTCCGGATCGATCCAGTCTGCTACCTTCCCCATTAAGAGGCTGTGGTACGCCGTTAGAGGAGGATAATCCAACCCCCAATACTGAAGGTCATTCTGGGTTGTGTTAAAGTACCATTTCGCTGCCGGCGTGTGCACGGTTATCTCCTGCCAGTGTCTCTGAGCCTCGAAATCGCCATACATGGGTGGTTTCTTGTATCCAGAGTAAGGGTAGGAAGCCACACACCACCGGACAAGTAGAGCGAAAAACACGCCCGGTAACAGTGCATCTTTCGTCACGGTAAACCTATCGGGATCCGCTCTTCTGCCCATCGTGGGAACGTTATCACTAGTTATCTAACTTTTCATTTATTATAAATAATATAACAATAGTTTAAACGTTAATGATTTTCCAGACAACACGACAGCTACAAAATTTGACAGTACTTACGACGTGAACGGCGTCCAATTCCTTGGTCAGCTTTTCCTTCAAATATCCTTCCGTATACACCATTATTCGTCAATAAAAGTCCATAAATCGCAAAATTGATTACTTAAAACTCATCCACTAATCACAATAATAAGATTACACCGCACGCCTGAATATACAACGCGGATACCAAACTCGAACTGTTACAGTATTTAGTGTTTTTTTTCGAAAGTGAAATGAGAAAGTGGTACGAGAAAGTGAACTTGAATTGCTTGAATTGCGGACGATTGACTGGATCGGACGAATTTCACACCGGACGACTTCCGTAGGATAAAATCCGACTTATTTTCAATTGCCTTTGTTGTCGGTCAAAGATCACATTACGTAGGCTTATCGCAATTCTGTTGCTTAGCCATGACCATGACCTTGAACAAAAGAGTGTAATAAAATGTATAATGTTTATTTATATTAAAATAAATGTTTTAATTTTAATATAATATCAATGCAGATAATTATTAGTTTAATAATTATCTGCTTTGTATTTGTTTAAGTATTCATGGCAACCCACCATTGACTACCATAGACAAAGATAAAAGTCGCATGGCGGATAAATTTAAATAGTTAATAATTCTTTCTATTTTGGGACTCACCAATAATATCCATCTCTGACATTTTAAAATTGTTTTACGATGAAGATGGAAGGAGAATTAACGGTGTTAAAGAAAAATTTAACCGAATGGAGATTTAGCCAATATCCGAAATACATATTATTGCCGATTGATGAAAACAATGATCAAATTTCTTCTAATGTAAAAAACGTCGTTTTTTCTGAGGTTAGTACCTATAAGTTAGAATAATATACTTATTGATATGATTTTTTTATACTTACTTTGCAAAGAAACTGCTATTTGTAGGTTACGCCGTGTCCCCTTGAACGCAACGTGCAAATAGTGTGCGTCTCAGAGGATGCTCTTATAAGTATTTTGGATATGGATCCGGAAATAGCAAATCGACAGGAGTTTGCGGAATTTATCGCTGGTCGGAAGTTACCGTACGGCGCCTTACCTGTCGCTCATCGGTAAATGTTTAGCCATTGAGCTTTTAAATAGTCACTGACTGTACAATTTTTAACTATTAGGCATTTATTACTCTTTATTGCATTAGAAGTAAGTAAAAACCTAAAACCAACCGTCCATTTATAATTCTGCTTGTGGATGTATCCATGGAGATCCCACAATCAATCTATCTCTTTTATTTATACTTATATTTATATTAGTATACAGTTCGTTCCGTAAACTTGTGATTAAGTTGTGAAAAACGCCTGTTGAAAACATTACCTACTCGCATGATTAACGTTTATCTTTGCTAAGCAAAAAGCATACGAGAATTTGTATTATAGTCTGCTGACGTGATTAAAATTATTTGGATGCGAAAGTGGAACACAAGCAATTTAAGTTTTTTTTTTTTAAATCATTTACTTCTAGATACGGCGGCCACCAGTATGGACTGTGGGTTGGTCAGTTAGGAGATGGAAGAGCGCATATCCTTGGAGAATACATAAATAGGTAAGGATCATTCATGCAAGAATTTTTATATTATGATTTATCATAAGAATCAATGTAGGTATGTAAAGGTAATTTATAATATCATCATCATCATCATCATCATCAGCCTATATTAGTCCACTGCTGGACATAGGCCTCCCCTAATGAGCGCCATAGCGCCCTGTCTTCAGCTTGCCGCATCCAGCATCTGCCTGCAGTCTTTCGCAGATCGTCATCCCACCTAGCCAGAGGGCGTCCTACACTACGTTTGCCGAGTCGCGGTCTCCACTCAAGAACACGTTTACCCCAGCGGTTGTCGGTTCTTCGCGAGATATGGCCGGCCCACTGCCACTTCAGCTTGCTAATTCTTTGAGCTATGTCGATAACTTTGGTTCTCTGTCGGATGTATTCGTTACGAATCTTATCCTTCAGAGAAACTCCGAGCATAGCTCTTTCCATAGCTCGCTGAGTGACTTTGAACTGGTGGACCAGCCCTACCGTGAGTGTCCACGTCTCAGCTCCGTAGGTCATTACAGGTAGGACGCACTGATTAAAAACTTTCGTTTTCAAGCATTGCGGTATGGATGACGAGAAGACTCGGCGTAGTTTCCCAATCGGCGTAATTTATAATATCGTTGATATCTAAATATATAAAAGAAGAAACTGACTGACTGACTGACTGACTGACTGACTGATTGACTGACTGACTGACATATCAACGCACAGCCCAAACCGCTGGTTCTAGAGATTTCAAATTTGGCACGTAGGTTCCTTATAAGGTCTAGGGATGCACTAAGAAAGGATTTTTCAAAATTCACCCCCTAAGGGGGTAAAATGGGAGTCCAAAGTTTGTATGGCGAATCAAGATTTGTTAGACTATTTTATTCAAAACTTCACAGGGATATTCCTAACAATAAATGAGTAAACACGTGTTTCAGGTTTTTTTTAAATTCAACCCCAAAAAGGGGCAAATGTGGTCACAAAGTCTGAAAATCAACATGGGTATCGTATCCCTTTTTGAGTACTTATAGTACGCGGGCGAAGCCGCGGGAAAAGGCTAGTAATGTGTATAATGACACAGAAATTAATAAATCGTAAGTAGTACCTAGCTTAAGATTGTTTTTTGGTACTGGAATGTAATTTTTTTTTATGTTTAGACTCGGGGAACGTTGGCAAATTCAACTGAAAGGTTCCGGGCTGACTCCATATTCGCGAATCCACGACGGCCGAGCAGTTCTCCGAGCCGCTTTGAGGGAGATGATAGCTTGTGAAGCTTGCCATTTCTTAGGCATACCTACTGTGAGAGCAGCAGGGCTTGTTGGTAAAGTATTAACTTTTAATAGATTCTTTGAATAGATTTCTTCTAGCATATTTTTTTAGAGCCTATTTTGTGTCCCACTGCTGGGCAAAGGCCTCCCCTCTCTCCCGCCAGTCACTACAAAAGGCATCCAGGTCATCCCGCCATCTTTTTTTCGGTCTTTTCGGTCTGCCTCTGCTCCGGCTATCCTGCAGCGCCCATTCAGTAGCCATTCTCTGCCAGTTATCCCTTGGGCGAAATAGAACAATTAAAAGTTGCAAGCATGTAATATGAACGAAAACATAAAGGAAACATTATTGCAAAATATGACACGCAGAACAAATTAATAAAAATCCTTATCAATAATATTCCGCGATATGACATAAGTATCGTATGGATATACTTACATAAATTTGGTACTAAACTAATGTAACTGAGCAATGTCAATAGAATTATGCTGCAGCAAATCAATCTGTCAGTTTCAGCCCTTAATATTACGTTTTACGTTTCTTGGACTAATTTTATTTATACTTTAATCTAGTAAGTGATGAAGCTGTGATCCGTGACGTGTATTTCACCGGTAATCCGGGACGAGAGCGCGCGGCTGTTGTCCTCCGGCTTGCCGAATGCTGGTTCCGATTCGGCTCTCTGGAGATTCTTGCGAGAAATGGGGAGCTGTCTGTACTGAGACAGCTCGCTGACTTTATTATAAAGGTGAACTTTCGTTAATTTAATAACCCCCGACGCAAAAAGACGGGTGTTATAAGTTCAACCACTATGTGTCTGTCTGTGTATCTATCTGTCTTTGACACCGTAGCGCTAAAATGGTTAAGCCGATTTAAATGCATTTATTAATATATTTGAAAGCAGGTTTTCTTGCTAGTGATCTCAGACATGTTTTATCAACATCGGTTCAATCGTTTCGGGGATTTCTCATATTTATTTATTTAGAATAGTTATTTCATACTTGATATCTACTTCAAATTTTGCCTCTAAATTGTAATATTGACCAGTACCTAATTAAATCGGCTTGTTAATATAAGAAAGCGTTTAACTTACAGTCTGGCTAACCAAAAAGTGCAGTAGCAGTAGAAGTAATAAGTTATACGTACAAGGGCCGTTTGATAAGTTTTTTTAAAAAGTCAAAAATCATGTGTTTTTTTATACAAAATACATTTATTTCTCAACATAATCTCCTTTAAGGGCCAAACACTTATTCCAGCGAGTTTCCAATTTTTTTATCCCCTCCAAAAAATAGGATTCGTTGAGGTCTGCAAAATAGCCATTTACACCTGCTATACAGTCTTCATTTGTCAAAATTTTTTGTCCTCCAAGGCATCTCTTCAAATTTGGGAATAGGTAATAATCACACGGAGCTAAGTCCGGTGAATATGGAGCATGAGGAACCGGCTCGAAGCCTAATTCATAGATTTTTGCCATTACAATAGTTGAGGTGTGCACTGGGGCGTTGTCTTGGTGAAAGAGTACTTTTTTCGGAGATAATCTTGGTCGTTTTTCCAACAATTCGGCTTTAAAACGGTCTAACAAATCTGCGTAATAACGGCCGGTGATAGTTTTCCCCTTAGCTAAGTAGTCGATCATGATGATTCCTTCGCTATCCCAGAAAACTGTCGCCATCACCTTCCCAGCCGACAAAACAGTCTTTGCCTTCTTTGGGGCACGTTCACCAGCAGCCATTGTTTGGACTGTTGTTTTGACTCGGGCGTGTAATGGTGGACCCAAGTTTCGTCCACAGTGACAAATCGTTTCAAAAAGTTTCGAGGATTACGCTTCATCATATCCAAACACAGTTTTGAAACTCGCTTTCGTTCGAGTTTTTGTTCGATCGTCAACAAACGTGGCACCCATCGTGCAGACAGCTTAGTCATGGCCAAATCTTCGTGTAGGATTTTATGTACACGCTCAGTAGAGATGCCTATCTTTTCAGCTATTTCACGCATCTTCACTCGGCGGTCGTCGAGTACGATATTATGAACTTCTTAAATAACGTCTTCAGTAGTGACTTCGATTGGACGACCAGAGCATGGAGCATCAGATGTGCTTGACCGGCCACGTTTAAATTCATTTAAGCAGTTGTAAATGGTTTGCAACGTCGGTGCATTAGTGCCATGAACAGAATCAAGTTCAATTTTTATAGTGGCAGCAGTGCAACCCTTCATAAAAAAGTGTTTAATAACGGCACGAAATTCAGATTTTTCCATAGTTGACAAAAATGCGTAAGTGATCTCAGTTAAGCAACGATAAAAGTGACGTAACTTTGTTTTTTTCTTAATTTTTCGTCAGTTATCAATTGAAAGATCGTGCCAGCCAGTGTTAATGCCATTTACCAAAAAAAAGGTTTAATGAATAGTTTTTTAAAGGACTTTTCAAACGGCCCTCGTATATCCCTTTTTTAGTGGTAAAGGTACTAGAGTGAGGAATAGATTCCCTCCGTCTATATTTGAAGTGAGACAGACCCTGGCCAAACTATGTCATATCATTTTGTCTCCTCAGCTATCGAGGTATATATAATAATACCACAGTGATAAAACAATCTGTGCTCTGTTTTTAGGAGTATTTCCCGGACATTCAACTGTCAGATGAGAACCGATTCATAAGATTATTCTCTGAAGTCGCTCATCGGACATTGGATCTTGTAGCAAAATGGCAAGGTATTTTTAAATGTGTTGTTGAATTACCTCTGTAACAAGTAATTTTAAGCTGTGTTGCACACCAAAATACAGTGAGAAAAGTGCTGTTCTACTAGCCAAATATGAAAGTTTTGTTCGACCTGCCTTCACTTTTCTTTACTTCCAGGCTTCGGCTTCACTCACGGGCTCCTAAATACGGATAACATGAGCATCTTAGGTATTACATTAGACTATGGTCCATTCGGGTTCGTGGACTCGTACGACGGCGGATTTGTGGCCAACTGCTCCGATGGCGAGGGAAGATATTCACTGGCTAAGCAACCTGATGTATGTATAGGTTTGCAATCCGGATCCGAAATGTATGAAATTATCCGAATCTGAATCCGGATCCACGGATCTTCCCATACATTTCAGATATTTGAAATGCGAAAACTGTTTGAATGTTTGAATCCTTGCTGCTCAATTGGATACATTTATATCGTTTTCCATATTTGGGTAAAATTAGGCGCAATTTAATAACCTGGAACACGACCCTTTGGGTACTTTTATCCCGGGGTTCACAACTAAGGTAGTGTAAATTTGTAAATTAGTGCTAGGGGAAAGGACCCGTTTTGGACCCGGGGTATGTCCTTAAACTACGTCCGGACCTGGGTATGTCCTTAAACTACGCCAAAAAGAGAGGTATGGGCACTGCGAAACGCATCTCGCTAAGTGTGGTAGGGCACGTTCAGCGAATGTCATCGCTCAAATCTGGAGCAGAGCCCGACTGGGGAAGTACCTCCACCTTACAGAAAACCACAGCCAAATAGCACTAGACCCTACTCATAGTGTTGTGTTCCTGCTGGTGAGTAAGGTTGCCAAAGAGCTCAAAGAGGACCCAGTGTGTTGACGATGAGGGACCTTCTTGTTCCTTTAGTCGTCAACACAGTGAATCCTCCTTTTTGTAAAGGGTCGGCAACGCGCATGTGACTCCTTTGGAGTTACAGGCGTCCATAGGTTACGGTAGCTGCTTACCATCAGGCGGGCCGTATGCTTGTTTGCCATCGTCGTGGTATAAAAAAAAAAAAAAAGGAAACGTTTAACGACTTCTAAGCGGATAAAGTTGCGGGCAGAGGATGGTATATTCACTAGTGGGATTAATGTTTTTGACTATTTTAACTCAATAAGACCTATGTACTTAATAAGTGAGAACAAAGAGGATACAGGTATCCTCTTTGGTGATGATTAGTTGTATGTTTATAAGAAACTTAGAGATGCTTATTTATTTAAACTAATGTTTCGCTTTTAGGTGGTTGTATGGAACGTTGGACAATTGGCAAATGCACTGAAGCCACTATTAACAACGTCTCAACAAGTTCATTTGGCACATATATTGAAAACATTGGATACTTACTGCAAGAATAAAATACTGTAAGAACCTAACAAGCAAATATTTACAATGATAGACATTTCAAAATATACTAAAGCCTCTTAACATTTACTTTTAGGGAAACTTTTCTTTTGAAAATTGGCTTGAAAGAAGAAAAGTGGGGGGATGAACAACTGATCGAAAAATTACTTGATATGATGCAGAAAACTGGAGCCGACTTTACAACTACATTCAGACAACTTGCAGAGGTCAGTTCAAGTCGTTGTTTTGAGTAGGTACTTACTTTTTTTGAGAAAACGTGGATGCATACATACATTAGTCGTAATATGAATTACCAGCCTTGTGTTCCTATACGACCACACTTCCTCAACAGTTTGTAGAGCCCAACGACGCTAACCCTGCACCGACTTTTCAAGCGCAATGTGTTGACAAGTCAGCGTGCACCACATGTACGAGTGTATGAAAGCATGACGTTTATAACAGCAGTTCCAATTTTGGCATTGAAAAGACACAGGGTTAGCATGGTCTGACTCTATCTAGTTTGGTCTACGATATCCTTTGTAGTAATATGGTATTATTGTCAGCTGGAACCTAACGAAATGGTTAACGAAACTAAACTGAATGAGAAATGGTCTCTGGAACGTTTGTCCTCCCATGCTTCGTGGGGCTGCTGGTTGGATCAATACCGTGAAAGACTGGATAAGGAAGCAGGTTTGGTCTTATTTTACTTAAATACAAACTTAATTTCCTTAATTTAACAAATTGTTAACCACGGCAATTCATGCTTTTTGTATGTGATTCCTTTGATGTAATTAATTCAGATCAAGTGCGTGGAGTGCCTAAACGCCAAATTTATATGAGAATATAATCTTTATTACGGCAGGTCCATACTTTTTAAAACGCCCGTGTCGGGTACAGGCTCTAGCTACAATTGCACAAATATAAAATTAACTACCTACTTACTTAATTTACCTAGTTGAAAAGAATTTATTATAACGTTACCATCAGTTGACGCAAACACACTTGGCGTATTCGAAGATGAGCGTCGCAGGCGCATGCTGAGCGTGAACCCGGTGTATGTACCGCGAAACTGGCTGCTGCAGGAAGCAGTGGTCGACGCTGAGAAGAATGACTTCCGAAAGGTAAGTAAAACGGGGCAATAATAACCTTGAAAATTTGCGCTGCTCTTACAGCTATTTCTAGCTATGAAAATAACTTATTTACGTAAGCGATGCATTTATCTGTATACCAGCGAGACTGTAATATGGCGTTATAGTGTAAATTATTAGATGTATTAGATACGGTCACGTCTGAAAATATGGATACATTTAATGTTAATGTGACAAAAACATGTATCCAAGGCTTAACGCCTTGGGAATAGAGAAGTGGCTACATATTTTGTCTCGTTAAATGGATCCATATATTCAGACGTGACTGTACAAATAACTTTTTATGCTAATCGATAAGATACAACGCGCATGTGACGCCTTTGATTCTCTATTAGTTTAGTCCAAACTAAGTCATTATTCAAACAAAATAAGAATAAAAACACACGTATTATGGAGTGGTGGTTTTGAATCGCCATTATGTAACCATTACTGACGTTTTCCGCGTTTAGAGACTGTACCACAGATGGTACGGATATGACATTTTCAAGCAATAATCAACGACACGTTTGTTTCTTTGCGATTACGACGCCATCTGCGCATATTTTTGCGCGTTGATCCTCATTTAACATTAGGTTTAAGTTTGGTTTGTTTCAGGTGCGTTTTCTTCTGGATGTCTTGCGTCACCCTTATGAAGTACAGCCTGAGGCCGAGGCCCGCGGGTTCTCGTCCCAGCCGCCTCAATGGGCGTACGCCCTCAAAATAAGCTGTTCTACTTAAGATAAACCTGATTAATGTCTTAAAATATTTGAATAATAATTAACTGCACACATCACGTATTTTATTTCAATATTTTCAATGCTATTTAGCAACCTCCTCCCAAGGCTCCAGTTTGACATCCATCAACAATTTGAGGACAAGGCTCCAGTTTGACATCCATCAACAATTTGAGGGCATCACGAGGTCATCACTAAACATCCACATTGTTTTGTTGTCACTACTGTCACTAGTATCAGTACTTCAGTAGTGCCAATGTCACTGTCAAGTTATGACAACTGATTCATTGCACAACATTTCATTTCAACAAAAACTTGTTTACATTAATGTACTAATTTCTATCAACAGTATCAACTCGATATATCATCTCATGATGATATGCAAGATATAATCGCTATTACAAAAGCTGTCAATTAAAACTACATAGTCTCATCTCATGAGGCGAGCGTTTTGCGTGTTTGCCGCGCTCCTAAACGATAGCAGTGTGCAAGCTGTTTCCAAGATGAAATTGATGAATAACTTCAAAGAGTGGAAGTTTAAATATCCGCCGAGTTATGCAGAGCTTCCTATCGATGAGAATCCGGCGTACAATGAGCCGGTGGCCGTCAAGAATGCCGTGTTTTCTAAGGTAAACATTTTCTAAGTACATATAACATAATTAAAATTTTAAACAAGGAGCACTGATCAAATAGTACTAGGGATACACAATCATCCCAAAAAAATGGCCCCACAATAGTGCCGCAAGAATTACTCGTGTGGTACTTTGTTTGACAGTCTTATTACGGTATAAGACTGACCGGTTACAAATTTTCACAAGCAATATTTTCAGTAAATCTTTTTTGAGTCTGTATCTTCTTTTCACTGTTGCTCGAAGACAAGGACAGCAGCGTCCATTTTACACACTATGTAATTTTTAAGATAAAGTACAGACATGATATATTTACATTTTCTTGACTTTACATTTTACATTTTAATTGCAAAACCTGCTAGCCAAATAAGCCCAACCGATAGAGTAGAGTGAACTGAAACTAGTTTTTGGTATGATTCCAGCCTCAGGCACTGGAGGCCTTGGGTCACTTTTTCCTTTGTATATGACATCTATTTATTCATAAAATACTTTTTATCTTAGTATTCATTTAAGAAGTGGACTGTAGAAGGGTTTGGCAATTACTTAACTTTTCTGCAGACAAAGTCGTAGGTGGAAGCTAGTCCTTAACATGTGAGTGCCAAGCTCCCTAAATCCTAAACAAAATGAACCCAATAGCAGGTTCGTGGCAGCAAAAAAAGCCATGTTAAGTAATTATTACTTGCAGAAGAACTTAACTCATAATACCATTAGTATAAAGTCTAAATTCACTCGCCTATTCAAAACATCTTGTTTACTTAATATTGTTTCAACAACCATTAGTATTTTTTAAACAATTATTTATTAAAGAAACATAGCTTAGTTTTTATTAGATATTAGGGTGCCAGATGGTCGGTAATTAATTGATACACATCCACATCACTTCACTGACAAACACTTGTTTATATTTTATTTTATTTATAATTAATTACTACATGCTTCAATGCAAAACCAAACCAACGGAAGAGAGTGAGTCAAAACTCGGATGCGTTCACGCATGCGCTAATATTTTAAATAAATAATAACTGAATGTACTACACTCTTCCCCGCATAGCAAATAAAATTATAAACCTTATCAACTAATACTGTTTGAACTTCTAACACATTAATAACACAAGTACGACTTTAACCTTGTCTACACTCTAACATTTCACATCAACATCAATATAATATGTTGTTCCAGGAATAGATTCCTCAACAATAGTGCCTTTAGTCCAAGGCTTTTGATCCCTCCTGAAATCACGAGTCGTAACTTTTTGACCAACTTGGAATATAGCTTTTCTAGACCCACCGAAAGAATCTACAACCTTATTTTGTTTTAATAGCAAATCTTGAAATATTGGAGTTGGCCTCAAAAGTGATAAACGACTCCTGATTTCTCTCCCCAACATGAGTTTTGTTGGTGACACACCAGTAGCCTTATGAGGTGTACAACGATAATCAGATACAAATATGCTAATAGCATAATTAAGTGGTTTTCCACTTTCCACAATTTTAGTAACATTAGATTTAAAAGTCTCAACAAATCATTACGCAGCACCATTGGTAGCATAATATGGATGGTGTGGATAATAAATTGGCGACGAGGATGGGATCACGCATGCGCTAATATTTTGAATAAAGAATAACTGAATGTACTACACTTTTTAAGTAAGTAGTTTATAAGGTACTAACTCATAACATACATAGTTACGTTGAAGATAATGATAAAATGTGTTTTTTCACCAACAAACTGTTGTACAGTTTGGCGAAGCTATAAAATATTGTAACCACTAAAACATTATTTTGGTAAAAAAGAAGTGTTGATAATGAGAATGCAGTGATGATAAGCCATCAAAACTTTGAAGTTATGATGCAAATCCATTATATTTATCTTTTAAAAATGTCTGCATATGAATTTATGTTCATGTTTTTATTGTTTTTTATTGATTTTTTTTTCTAATTATTTAAATACCGTCATTTAAATGAAATTATTAAATACCAATAATTACAGGTACCAACTGAGCCCTTAACTGGCAACATCCGACTAGTTTGTGCATCCGAGGATGCTTTGAGAGACCTGTTCGACCTGGAGCCCAGTGTGGCGGAGTCTGAGGACTTCATCAACTTTGTGGCTGGGAAGTACCTGCCTCCGGGAGGGCAGACTGTGAGCCATAGGTAAATGATTCTGGAATTCCGTCTGCTACAAACATTATCCAGTTATGGCTTTGAAGTCGGTTAAAAACAGGCTACGCCTACGTCAGTCACCTGATAGCCCACGAACGTCACTCTCACTAGCCAGCACACAACAGTTGCTACGGTCGAAATAATAAATGAAATTTAAACAAAATAATTATAAACAAATAATTTTAAACAAAAAAGAAGCAACATTACCTTAGCCTCCACCTCTCCAAAAGCAAATGCCTAAGCTACTGTAAAAAGTACTCAAATAACTAGAGTTCCCTTTGATTTCTCCAGGATCCCATTATCAGATCCTGACCTGATGACAATGGGACCAACTGTGAACTATACTCTTTCAAACAAAAAAATTGGTTGTTTGTAAAGTAGGTTTACGATCGAGATGTTTACGTGATAACGTCTAACCGCTCGTGAGGATTCCGTGTGACAAGTTTCACGGAATGACTGGCAGCGCTCGAGATGAGACGGGAGATCGGTCCGTCTCTCTCTCGTTATACCTGCGATCGCGCTCGTGAGGTTTTGGTGTGACACAAGTTTCTGAACATGTCACCCGACTAAAACGATTTTAAAGACGTTATCACGTCAAAATATTTTTTTCTAGGTCCAGCCGTCTTCGAATCGGCGATCATACTCACATAAAAAAATAAACAAAAATTGCAAAAACAAAGATATCAACGAATTCAGAACCTCCTTCAAAATTTTGTAGTCGGTTGATAAAGATGGAATTTGTTTCGTAAAATAAAATAAAATAAAGCAAACAAAAGAATATCAACTCGGTTTCAATTGAAATGGTTCTAAATTCCTGTGATGTTTATTTGTACTAGCAATAGGACCATGGTACGCTGGAGGTGATTGAGTAACAGGAGATGACATCCCTAAGATTTTTTTGTCCCAAAAGTTGTAGTGAAAATCACTACAAGTCTATACTACTCTTTGATTTAGCTGTCAACCGCCAAACATGGCGTACAAAATTTGTTCTAGATGTCACATCTAGTAGAATACATAATAAATCAATGCTAGAGGTTAATAATTGTGTTTTTTATGTATTTAAGGTATGGAGGTTACCAATTTGGCTTCTGGGCTGACCAGTTGGGTGACGGCAGAGCTCATGTTCTTGGTGAATATGTTAACAGGTAAACTAATCATCATACACTTACCATGTTAATTTGCTGATCTTAGTTTGTAACTGTTGTAAAAAGAAAAAAAAAATTAAACAAAAAATTTTAATTGGTTTTGTATGCAGGGGAGGGTTGGATAAATTTAATAATTGCCAATCAGTCCATAGTCCATCGACAAGAAATAGGTCAGTTTTTTTAAATTCTGAACCTGGAACTTAAACGATTGTCGCGCAATCTGTATCATTTCAGTGTTTTTCCTCATTATTAAATATTCCAGCAAGGGTGAAAGTTGGCAACCCCAGTTGAAGGGCTCCGGCGAGACGCCATACTCGCGCTTCGGTGACGGACGCGCCGTTCTCCGCTCCAGCGTCCGGGAGATGCTGGCCTCAGAGGCTATGCAGGCACTCGGTGTGCCCACTACTCGCGCCGCGGCTTTGGTGGGTAAGATTAATTCTACCAGTATTATAGAATATATACATTATACACAAATTTCAAATTATATTAGAGCAGCCATTCTCAAAGCCATGACTAAAGGGCATGTGGGGGCTCCGCGAGAAGACTTTAATAATGAGAAAAAAAACCAGCACTTCTGTCTGTCTAGAACAAATAATTTTAATTTTTTAATTTTGGGTCTCCGTCAAATATTTCGATTTTCTGAAGGATTCCGTCACCAAAAAAGTTTGATAACCGCTGTATTAGAGTGACGCGCTGGACACAACGCTATAGTAGAGTCAATACCATCGTTCGGGTACGGCCATAAAATAAAGGAAGAACGCTGCGATGCGTAGCGACTGCAGACAGCGAGAGTGAGCGAGACGTCTATCTTTATAGTTCAAAATCTGTAAGAATGAACTTTTGACACTTCAGCATTGACGTCATTAGTGATGAGGCTAAGACGTATCGTTTGTCAAATTTAGCGATTATTTATGAATTGTTCGAATCGATTTTACTACAACCGATCTTTTCTTGTTATATGCCTACATATTTTGTATCACAAATCTTAACTGCATTTTGGGAGAAAGTACAGTTCAATAAAAATGGCTGAAGGTACGGAAACTACGGAATCCTCCATTATGCGTGGTCCGACATGCACTAAGCCGTTTTTATGGAATTGGACTCGTACACCGTCCACTACTACCTAATAATACAGGTAATCAAAATACGACAAAGCTCAAATATCTCGAACAGTTCTGAAATTAGGTACGTAGGTTAAATAGATGTATCTGATGATACGACCTTTTGGCATTAGTCTGGTTCTTATTCCATTGATGCCACGGAACTCTCCATTATGCGTGGTCCGACACGCACTTGGCCGGTTTTTTCACATCGTACTTCATTTTATTTTCATTTTGTTTTGGTTTTTATTATTATATATTGTATACACAATTGTTATTACATAATCGATTTTATCGACTTACGGAAATGTTATATGAATCGGAACAGCAGACATGGTCACAACACTAAATTTAAAAAAAAGGAGGCGTAGACCGTAACTGTTTGCATGCTAAATTGTTATCGTAAAATATTCAATAACTAAGATATGAGAAAATGTAACATTAATTAAGTTATGTTTATTAAAAGTGAAATATTGTGTTTACGTACATGACAAGCTGTAAAATCGTTATAGAATTTTGTTTATAATTTCAAAGTGTCTTGCGCGTTTACGTTCTACGGGCGTTGCGATGTGTCAAAAGTTCATTCTTACAGATTTTTAACTATAGGGGTTTCGACTCAATCAGAACGTTGTCTTTGGCCCAACTATAGGGTTGGCAACTCCAGTTAAAACGCTGTGGTGAGACTTCCTATTCTAGATTAGGTGACGGACGCGCGGTACTCCGCTCCAGCGTCCGGGAAATGCTGGCCTCAGAGTGGCTCAGAGGCTATGCAGGCACTCGGTGTACCCACCACCTGTGCCGCTGCTTTGGTGGGTAAAAGTTGTTGCTTGTAAATTTCACCATTACAATAATAGTCATGCTCATGAGATAAGAAACCAAAGCCTGATATTCCAGTTATGACACAAGCTTATGTCAAATTGCCACTGTACAATAACAGAGACTATAAATAATATAGACAGCCACAGTCTAAGAACATTTTGAAGCTCCAAGTCTAAAGCGCCATCTGGACAAGAGCAACCCAAAGATACAAAAATAGTAGGAGAAAATGCCCCTACTATTTTTGTATCTTTGGGTTGCTTTCGTCGTAGATGGCGCTTCAGACTTGGGCCTTAAATAGTTCTTAGACTGCTGCTCGATTAAATTATATATACATACTTACCTGTAAAATAGATTTCACTTAAATAAAAAATGAGCCCCACTTCTTTTTGAAGCTACTAAAAAATGCTAGATTTATGTATCAAAAATGAGATTGCTCGTAAAATCATTTCACAGCCGGGTTGTTAAACGTTTTCAACCGACTTCAAGATTTCGAAGTAGGAGGTTATCAATTCGTCGGGATCTTTGATTTTGCAATTTTTTTTTGTATGTTCACCGATTATTCGAAGACGGCTGGACCGATTTGGAAAATTCTTTTTTGTTTGAAAGAGTATACTTCACAGTTGGTCCCATTGTAACCAGGTCAGGATCTGATGATGGGATCCTGGAGAAATCGAGGGAACTCTTCAACTATTATAGTGATTTAAGTATTTTTTACAGCAGCTCGAGCATTTTCTTTGAAGGCTAAGTGACGTCGGTTCTTTTTTGCTTAAAATTATAATTCTTTTCATTTGTTTCAGTGAGTGACGACCACGTGGTGTGGCGAGACAAGACATACTCCGGCCGAGCGAAGCAAGAGAGGGCTGCCGTTGTTATGAGAGTGTGCCCCGCCTGGTACAGACTTGGATCTTTCGAGATCCTTGATAAAAGGAAGGAGCCTGACACTATGAAGACGCTCTTTGAATTCATTATAAAGGTAAATGCTCACATTTATACTTTACCGTCACGATATTATGGTGCGTTCACATGTATGGTTTTCGTTCTATGAGAAAAATATATCAAGCTCACCGGACATGATTGATTAAAAAAATAAATGCCGTTCCTAGTTACAATGGCGTTTAAACGGATTCTTAGCCTCGTATATCCGGTCTGGTTATGCTCGGCCGTCTATACCTACTTAGCCGGAAATTCCTATTTTCCCAGCCTCTGCTGTAATGTACTATTACGCGACCAAATTCGCGGACAGAGGCCAGTATAGTTTTAATAGTTTTTTTGTTTCAGCACCATTTCCCATCAATAGACAGCGGCGATGAAGATAGGTTCGTCAAATTTTACACAGAGGTCGCGCACAAGAATTTGGACATGGTGGCTACCTGGCAAGGTATGAGAATCAATCCATACTAATATTATAAATGGGAAAGTGTGTGTGTTTGTTTGTTTGTCCGTCTTTCACGGCAAAACGGGGCGACGAATTGACGTGATTTTTTTAAGTGGAGATCGTTGAAGGGATGGAGAGTGACATAGGCTACTTTTTGTCTCTTTCTAACCCCCCACTTCCCTAAAATGGGGGGTGGAAGTTTGTATGGAGCATTACGGGGGGCAAAGGGTAACCGTGTTACCCCGAATTTAACGCGAGCGAAGCCGCGGGCAAAAGCTATTGACCTATAAATTCACACTTCAAATGTTAGGGGTGAATTAGCCGCTTACTGACACAGACCGAATTCCACGCGGGCGGAGCCGCGGGTACAGCTAGTATCAATATACATGTAACAAAAAGGGGATCAATGTTACTCTGCGTCCGTAGGAAACACCTCCCTACACGTGATCCCTGGGTGGTGCTAAAAGAGTAACA
Source organism: Pammene aurita (assembly GCA_947086415.1). NCBI lineage: Eukaryota > Metazoa > Arthropoda > Insecta > Lepidoptera > Tortricidae > Pammene > Pammene aurita. The sequence goes on from OX352307.1 coordinate 3,355,718, forward strand.
AACTTGGCAGCTGCACTGTCCCATCTCGCCCTCGCGGCACTCACTGGATTTTCTTCATCATCTGCTTTCCCACTACTACTATCCCAGGGAAGATATGCCTAGCTATATCCAGTGACATGTAGCCATACGATAAATAATAATATAATTTTAAACAAAAAAGAACCGACTTCACTAAGCATCCACCTTTCCAACACCAAATGTTCGATCTGCTGTAAAAAATACTCAAATCACCATAGGTGTGCCGTGCCTATAATAGTTGAAGAGTTCCCTCGATTTCTCCAGGATCCCATCATCAGATCCTAACATGGTTACAATGGGACCAACTGTGAAGTATACGCTTTCAAACAAAAAAAGAATTTTCCAAATCGGTCCAGCCGTCTTCGAATAATCGGTGAACATACATAAAAAAAAAAAAAAGAGCAAAAACAAAGATCCCGACGAATTGATAACCTCCTCCTTCGAAATCTTGAAGTCGGTTGAAAATGTAACAAAAATAGTGGAAATATGGGACACGTCATCCCAGCCGGCCGACCACATACACCGACCGATACAAAACCAATATTTTTTTCGCGTGTAATTTTTTTTTCTTATTTTTTCGTAATTAGATGACACGGGCCATTAGGCGGGCTGCATTCTTGTTTGCCTCCTTCTTCTTCCTCCTAGCGTTTATCCCCGCTTTTTGCTCTACTGAGCCTGGGGTCCGCTCGGCAACCTAATCCCAGGAATTGGCGTAGGCACTCGTTTTTACGAAAGCGACTGCAATCTGCCCTTTCAACCCAGAGGGGAAACTAGGCCTTGTTGGGATTAGACCCGGTTTCCTCACGATGTTTTCCGTCACCGAGAAGCGACTGGTAAATATCAAATGATATTTTGTGCATAATTTCCGAAAAAGTCAGTGGTACGGGCCGGGGTTTGAACCCGCGACCTTCGGCTTGAAAGTCTGACGTTTTACCGCCACGCCACCAGCGCTTATTCTTGTTTTCCACCGTCATTGTATAAAAATAAATTTCAACAAATAATTTTAAACAAAAAAGAACCGACTTCACTTAGCATCCACCTTTCCAAAAGCAAACGCTCGAGCTGCTGTAAAAAATACTCAAATCACTATAGGTGTGCCTATAATAGTTGAAGAGTTCCCTCGATTTCTCCAGGATCCCATCATCAGATCCTTTTTTTTTTTTAATACCACGACGGTGGCAAACAAGCATACGGCCCGCCTGATGGTAAGCAGCTACCGTAACCTATGGACGCCTGCAACTCCAAAGGAGTCACATGCGCGTTGCCGACCCTTTACAAAAAGGAGGATTCACTGTGTTGACGACTAAAGGAACAAGAAGGTCCCTCATCGTCAACACACTGGGTCCTCTTTGAGCTCTTTGGCAACCTTACTCACCAGCAGGAACACAACACGATGAGTAGGGTCTAGTGCCCTGACCTGGTTACAATGGGACCAACTGTGAAGTATACTCTTTCAAACAAAAAAAGAAAGTTCCAAATCGGTCCAGCCGTCTTCGAGTAATCGGTGAACATACATTTAAAAAATATATAGCAGAAAGAAAAATCTGTGCGTGATTTCTTTGCTGGTGGATCAAAGAAATTCTAAGTATCTTCTCTAACAAGATTCTTCGGATATGTATTTATATATGTATGGTCGTATGTATGTATGTATATACTATATATATGTATCTATGTATGTATGTATTGATTTATGTATTTTATGTATATTAGAATTATGTAGTTTATGTGTAAGAATTAAGGATGTAGTTTCGCATCTTTTTAAAGTTTTATGCTTCTGTCATATAATTTGTTTTCTGTATAGTTAGAAGCACCGCCTACAATCTTTCTGCTTGGCCCTAAGGTTGACTGGTAGAGAATGCCTCATGGCATTAAGTTCGCCTTTTGTACGATAAGTTTTCTTTTTGTGCAATAAAGATTAAATAAATAAATAAATAAATAAATCCCGACGAATTGATAACCTCCTCCTTCGAAATCTTGAAGTCAGTTGAAAATGACTCGCATTGTAATATAACTATGTAGTATAAAAAAAATATTTTTAAATTCGTCAGGTGTGGGTTTCACGCATGGGGTCCTAAACACGGACAACGTGAGCATACTGGGTGTGACCATAGACTACGGACCATATGGGTTCATAGACCACTATTACTCCAGCTACGTGCCAAACACTTCAGACGACCTCGGGCGGTACGCTTTTGACAGACAACCTCAGGTTAGTGGAAATAATGTCTATTATCAGCTTCTTAGCCTAATCAGTAGTGAGCATGTCTACGAAGCATGATGTCCCGGGTTCGAATCCTGGTAAGGGCATTTATTTGTGTGTTTATCACAATTGGGTACTTTCCTGGGTAATAAAAATATAATTATATTTAGTCCGTCAGTTAGATTATCAAAAAATATTGGACACGTATTTTTTATTTTGTCAATCAAACAAAAATTGGTGAAGATATAGCCCGTTAAAGTTCCGCGTGACGTCACATTATACTAAAAATTGTACTGAAATGTGACGTCACGCGGAAATTTAACGGGCTATATCTTCACCAATTTTTGTTTGATTGACAAAATAACAAATACGTGTCCAATATTTTTTGATAATCTAACTGACGGACTTAATAATTTTTTTTAGGAAAGTAGCCAATTATCACAGATATTTGTACCTGAGTTATGAATGTTTTCTATGTATTTAGATATTTGTCTATGTATTATATATATATCTATATCTATCTATTATACACGGTGCTCGTGAGCATTGCGAGAGATTTTAACAGTGTATTTCTGATCATAATTGGAGACTAAAATGTCGCATAAACTTTTCTGGAATTCCCCTAGTTTCAGAGTTACTACCAATTAAATAAAAAAACATTTTTTATTGTAACTCAGTGCAAAACGCTATTTTGATGGCGATTTCACCCTTTATGGGGTATATAAAATTTATGTTTTTATGTTCAAAAGCATTTAAAAAATCTAAAAAAATGCAAACAAAATATTTTTTTTGGCAAAATTGACCTAATTTCATATAACATTTATTACCTCAGGAATTCGTGGTTAAAATCTCTCGCAATGCTTACGAGCACCGTGTATATATCGTCGTCTAGTACTCACAACACAAGCCTTATTGAGCTTACTGTGGTTGGGGAGTACGGTTTGTGTAAGATTGTCCTATAATAGTACATTATTGTCGAGGAGGTGAAGTAGCACATTGATGGCTGAGTATTACGTTTAAACGGACGACCTTGGGAGTCCGTTTAATTTAATACGAAGCCAGCAATGGGCCTTCACGCCGAGTCCAATATAGTGCTTTATTCAAAAATAATGCAAAACAGCCAACGTTGATGAACAACAAACAATACTGACATAAATAATATATTCAGGATAACTTCTAGGTTAAAAGAATGGCCACTACCATGAGCATCGAATTTCGATTCGAATCTTATAATTATCTCTATCTCCATCGCTTCTCATTTTGAGTGAGAGAGACAGATTTATTCGAAACTACAATTTTCTATGTTCGCGGTACACGCTCAGCTTTGCCGCCATTATATTTTTTTATTAAAAAGTTTGAAGTGTATTTTTCTTCTGAATTTACCGTAAGCTATTTGAGATAACTAATAATTTTAAACAAAAAAGAACCGACTTCACTAAGCATCCACCTTTCCAACACCAAATGCTCGATCTGCTGTAAAAAACACTCAAATCACCATAGGTGTGCCTATAATAGTTGAAGAGTTCCCTCGATTTCTCCAGGATCCCATCATCAGATCCTGACATGGTTACAATGGGACCAACTGTGAAGTATACGCTTTCAAACAAAAAAATAATTTTCGAAATCGGTCCAGCCGTCTTCGAATAATCGGTGAACATACATAAAAAAAAAAAAAAAGAAAAATAGCAAAAACAAAGATCCCGACGAATTGATAACCTCCTCCTTCGAAATCTTGAAGTCGGTTGAAAAGTCGCGGTACCAACATTATAAATAACAAATACCGATGTTGTGTTTTGGCTGTTTAGGACCTTTGCCTTTATTTTTGTATGGCTGTTGAACTTTTTAAAAAGTTTGTACCTCGACAAAAATGGAATTTGTATGCAACATTTATGTCGCGAAATCGAGCCTGCAATTTCCGTAACTTTTTAATTTTCAACCGACTTCAAGATTTCGAAGGAGGAGGTTATCAATTCGTCGGGATCTTTGTTTTTGCTATTTTTTTTTTATGTATGTTCACGATTATTCGAAGACGGCTGGACCGATTTCGAAAATTATTTTTTTTGTTTGAAAGCGTATACTTCACAGTTGGTCCCATTGTAACCATGTCAGGATCTGATGATGGGATCCTGGAGAAATCGAGGGAACTCTTCAACTATTATAGGCACACCTATGGTGATTTGAGTGTTTTTTACAGCAGCTCGAGCATTTGGTGTTGGAAAGGTGGATGCTTAGTGAAGTCGGTTCTTTTTTGTTTAAAATTATTATTTTTATTTGACCATAAACTAGGCATTTCGCCGCCTAGTTTTTAACCGTAAAAGTCAACCTTGCCGGACATTTTTGAATAATATTTATTTAGAATACGATACCAATTATGCCTTTAAACGGGTCACCAGCATTGTCGTAACACCCTGTATAAGACGAGGTGACAATGTCACAAGTCCAATTGTCAATTTCAGTTCAGTATGTTGACGTGACCCCATAGTGGCACGGACTCCTGAAACAAAGCTTCATGAGCTCCACGTTGGGGGCACCTGGACAGGAACGTGTTTATAACACCCCTAACAGAGGGTCGGCAACGCGCATGTGACACCTCTGGAGTTGCAGGCTACGTTAGCTGCTTACCATCAGGCGGGCCGTATGCTTGTTTGTCACCGTCGTAGTCTAAAAAAACACTTATTGAGTCAGGGATTAGAAAATAATTTTAATTTCATTCAAATCGTAATGAATCGGACAAGTCATACTCTTTTTGCATATTTTAGGTTTATTAAAATATTTTTATCTGTAACAGATTTTGCTGTGGAACTTGGAGAAATTCGCTCTCGCTCTAGAACCCATCTTACCAGAAGATCAGAAACAGAAGATAAAAGAAGTTCAAGCCACGTTAGAAGAGTATGTCAAGAGGAAAGTGCTGTAAGTTATTGAAATATATGAATCACTAAGTTACTTTCATAAGATTTAACCCTTTATAGGGCAACGGACGTACAAAAAAAACCACCTGTAACATCATCTTTTTTTTGTTGTACAGAATTTTTAGGACTATAGATTGGCGATCAGGCTTGAATTGGGGATTTTTTTCAGTCTGGCCTGTTAAAGGATTAAAACATGAGGGCCTGGGGGCCTAGGGTATAAAACATATCATGTGATATATTAAAATACCAATGGCTTTGGTTGGTTAGGAAGTCCTGTTTAAATTAGGTTATCATAGTAGTATTCACAAGTAATTTAAAAAATTACGATTAATTTGCTAATTTTAATTGATACATTACTGAACTTAATTTTGAATTGGTAAGAATCTTCTATTCGTAATTCACTAAAAATACTTCGATAGCGCAATGTAGAACTTCATACAAGCGAGTATGGATGGTACAAGGCGGATCGGTCTCTCTTATAGGAAAACGGTCGAAAAAGTGTCCAGCGGTAAGCACTAAACAATAGTTCCAAATATCTCCGGGTGGCGCTAGGTATAGTTCAGCATTTGAAATGAATTACCGATATTTAATACTTAAATGACATTCTAAATAAAATAAGTATTCAGAGTATTTTTCTTCTCCGCAAATAATTATTTTGTAAATATGTATGGATTTGATTTTTTAATATCAAAATTAATTTAATAAAATTTAATATCACTGTGGCGCCATCAGTTTATCGCCTTTTGTCGGACATTTTTGTAACATAGAGATTAATATCCTTCTTGTACCATCCATACAAGCGAGTTTAAGTATTAAGTACAGCGCCATCTGTTTGTCCAGGTCCACATACCTTCTCAAACTGGGTCTGAAAGTAATACAAGATGGCGATGGGGCTTTGATAGACGACCTGCTAAATCTGATGCAGGATACTATGGCAGACTTCACTTGCACCTTCAGGCAGTTGTCGGAGGTAAGTCAGTCTGGAGTTTGGACCCGGGTATGTCCTTACACTACGTCCAAAAAGAGGTATGGCCACTGCGAATGTCATCTCGCTAATTGGCTACTTTCTTGGGTAAAAAAAAAATTCTATTCAGTCCGTCAGTTAGATTAGAGATGAGACGTGATGTCACATTATGCTAAAAAGAGTACTGAAATGTGACGTCACTCGGAACTTTAACCCTTTGAACGCCAAGAGCCACTAAATAGGTCGAGTGCTGTCTATTTCTGACACTTGGCTGGATGTCATTATTAGTTCAAAATTAAGCCCCCCAAGTGTAAACCAGCTTTTATCAATATACGAAGTTTTTCCAACATACATTCAGACTGTCTTTTGAATGATGCTGCAGCCATTGATTGGACACCTGTGCTCTCAGCCTCATCGACCAGTATTAAAATCTCACTTTTCAATGCCTCTATTCTGAAACTCTTTGACAAGCATGCTCCTGTACATACTGTGCGAGTCAAACGTCCACCGGCCCCTTGGATGACTGAGGGCGTTCGCATGGCGATGAGAAGACGGAACCGCGCCTTCAGACTATTTAAGCGTGATCGGACTGAGGAGAGCTGGATTTTTTTTAAAACAGCACGCAATCGTTGCAACCAGATGGTGCGGACAGCGAAGCGACGGTATATTCACCACAACGTGTCCTCCTCCTCCATGGCCGATGTCTGGAAATTCCTCAAATCGCTCGGCCTAGGAAAACCTGCAAACGGTTTCAATGGCAATTCATTCTCTCTCAATGATTTAAACAGACATTTTTCCTCGGCTCTTTCTGTTGATAGTTATACTAAGGCCATTACCATCTCTGAAATTTCGTCATTCCCTCCCTTAGCTTTCGACAGCTTCTCATTTTCTCCCGTTTCTGTTTCGGACATACGCGCCATTATAAAAGCAATTAAATCTAAAGCTGTAGGTTTTGACGATGTCAGTCGTTTCATGATTGTGTCGGTCCTGGATTGTGTGCTTCATGTGATAGCTGACATCATCAACTCCTCACTAGTTAATGGCGAATTCCCCTTACTATGGCGTAAAGCATTTGTCGTGCCTCTACCTAAAATCAGCAATCCCACTTCCCTTAGCAACTTTAGGCCGATTTCGATTCTCCCTTTTCTGTCGAAGATCGCTGAAGCAGTGGTTCATAAACAACGCTCGTGCTATATTCACTCGCATACCCTGCTTAGCCCTTATCAGTCTGGCTTTCGACCCAGTCACAGCACGTGCACTGCTCTTCTTAAGGTGACGGAAGATATTCGTCGTGGCATGGAGGGTCAACTGGTCACAGTACTTGTTTTAATTGATTTCTCCAACGCCTTCAATACTGTGGACCATGACATCCTTCTTGCTCTTCTCAAACATTTAAACGTGTCACCTTCAGCCCTCAACTGGTTCTCATCGTATCTGGGTGGTCGGCAGCAAGCGGTTCGAGTTGACCGATCCTTGTCTGATTGGTGCGATCTTGCGACGGGTGTACCTCAAGGTGGAATTTTGTCGCCTCTCTTATTTTCAACTTTTATTAATTTCATTACGCCTAATCTCCGCTGTCCATACCATCTGTACGCCGACGATTTGCAACTCTATGCCCAATCTTCAGCGACTGACTTTTCATCAATTGTTGACAGACTTAACCAAGACCTTTCACACATACAAAAATGGTCTGAGAAGTTTGGCCTTTTCGTCAACCCATCAAAATGCCAGGCTATTGTTTGTGGTAGCAGTCGACAGCTCGCTAAACTTGACCTGAACTCACTTACACCGGTTGTTTTCAGTGGTAAGCCTATACCTTACAGTCAGAGTGTCAAGGATTTAGGTGTAATAATAGACAGTACGTTAAGTTGGAGAGCACAGGTTGCTGAAATCAGCCGTAAGGTCATGGGTTCCCTGCATTCTCTTAACAGGCTCAAGATGTTTTTGCCCATCAGTACAAAAGTGTTATTAGTCAATACCCTGATTTTACCCATAATCGATTACGGTGATGTGTGTTATCCGGACTTAAACGAGGAACTTCTTGATAAGTTGGATCGCCTTCTCAACAACTGTATCCGTTTCATCTTTTGTCTTCGCAAATACGATCATGTGTCCTCTTATCGCACCCAGCTACGGCTTCCCATCCGTCGACGACGTAACATTCGCATGCTTTGCACTCTCTTTTCAGTTCTTAATGACCCACATTCCCCCGGACACCTTAAGTCTTTCTTTCAATATTATGGCGTGTCTCGCGACCGTCTTGTCTCTCTCAATTCCTCTGCACCACACCGGTTTTATGTCAAACTTATTTTCTGTTCGGGCGGCGCGCCTGTGGAATACACTTCCCCGTAATATTAAGAATGCTCCCAGCAAGTTTGCTTTTAAAAAAGCCGTTCGTGCCTTTTTCGCTAGTGGAATGAAAGATTAGTGTTTTCGGTTGATGATTTTCGTCTATATAATATATATATATATATGTATGTATGTATTTTTTTGTTATATATCGTATATTATGTATATATTGTATTGTATATTGTTTTATTCATTGTTTACTTGTAGTTAACTCTTCACCTTTTGTTCTCGTAAGCACCGCCCACAACTTCTCTGCTTTGCCTTAAGGTTGACTGGTAGAGAATGCCTACTGGCATTAAGTCCGCCTTTTGTACATCAAGTTTTTCTTTTGTGCAATAAAGTTTAAATAAATAAATAAATAAAATAAGGTTTATATTCGTTATTCACTAGTCGAGATATTGGCGTGTAAGCCACGTCTTGACGCGAGAGGATAAACGTTCAAAAGGTTAACGGGCTATATCTTCACCAATTTTTGTTTGATTGACAAAATAAAAAATACGTGTCCAATATTTTTTGATAATCTAACTGACGGACTAAATATATTTTTTTAGGAAAGTAGCCAATTGTGGTAGAGCTACGGACCAAGAGAGAAACCGGACATTACTATTACTCTATTTCCCTAACCACAGTTGAACCTTATTACCGAGCAAAACAGTCGTTCATAGGTGACTAGTAAAAAGTAGTAAAAACGGTCCGATAGAGCGTAATGTAGGGGGCGGTGTCTCACTCGCACTCGTTACAAAATTGACACATTTGACACGTATTGACATTTTGATTGTCTGATGACGTCATTACCTTTAGTCAGAACGAGACACAGTCCCCTAGATAACCCTCTCTTTTGGCCTCACTTTGTGACCGAAGAGTATAGGGTGCATTGGGATAATTTCGCAGTGTGTAATTCCGAAAATCATATCGCTCTTATCCCACTGTAATAACAGTCATCTTTCGGAATTACCCGCTACTTTTTCCCTATCGGAATTAGCCCAATGCACCCTACTCCAGTTTAAAATGATAACTTCATGGGTAGGGCACGTTCAGCGAATGTCATCTCGCTCAAATCTGGAGCAGAACCCGACTGGGGAAGTACCTCCACCTTACAGAAAGCCACAGCCAAATAGCACTAGACCCTACTCATAGTGTTGTGTTCCTGCCGGTGAGTAAGGTCGCCAAGTGCATTGTGTTGACGAGGGGGGACCCTCTTGTTCCTTTAGCCGTCAACGCAGTAAATCTTCCTTTAAGTATATGAAAAGGTCGGCAACGCGTATATGGCACCTCTGGAGTTGCAGGCGTCCATAGGCTACGGTAGCTGCTTGTCATCAGGTGGGCCGTATGCTTTGCCAACGTCGTGAGTTAAACTAAAACAGCAGTAGTAGTACATAAGCGGGCAAGGTGTCCAAAATAAGCTTAACACGGCTTAAGGGTGCCGTTCCAGTAAGGTGGAGCGGAGTGGAGACGCGTGGTATCAGCCAATAAGCCAATAGTATCGTTCGCCGCCATAAAGATCTAAACAGAGGAAGCGGCTTCGCCTTATCTTTCCAAACAAAAAAGTCTGCCAAAATCTGAGGGGGACGAGGTAGCACACATAAAATCTGTGTACACAAATGCAAAACTCTCTCTCATCTCTTTACTACGCACCCATACTAAATCAATCACCAACAATAAGTAGGTAGTCGACTTTATAAATGTGAACATATGAAGGGTACACGGAAAGAACATGTCTATACTCTGTATCTTTAGGTATTTAAATAAAGGTAAATAAGATCTACCCTCAAATGGCTCCTTAAGCCAGTTGAGGGTAGATGAAAACATTACACGATCAAATAATATTGGTTAAAGCCAGGTCGTTAAGTGACAGATCCAGGCAGTTTTGTATTTGATTGGTTAACCAATCAAAGTTATAACTACCCGAAAATGTAAAAATTGTTTGTTTACTTTTATTTAAATACCTAAAGACATAGAGTATAGTCACATTGACAACATTTTGAGTTATAGCGCTTTTAAAATTTGGAACGATTCAATTAACCATGCTATTTTCGTAACTAGATGGTTTTTATGAGTTAAGAAGTGGATATACGTTAAAATTTACATCTGTAACAGAAGTTGTCACTAATAGCTCATTGCAAGCTCTACATTTTGATATAAAAATCTAATTTTACAAAAAAAGTGACTAGATGTTCTTCCCGTGTACCCTTCATATGAAATAAATAAAAACGGGTCACTCACGTTTTTTAAGTCGAATATTGCTGGACATGTTCGTTATTATCTTTGTTCTCTATAAATGACACAACTTCGGTAGTTTTTACCTATTTCGGTATTACTTTTTTCTAACTGAAAGACTTTGTTGGTCACTCTGACATCCACCCATTAAAAGCTGCCAGATGCCCGGATCTAGCAATAAGGATGGTAAAGCTATCTAACTATACTCTATGTCTTTAGGTATTTAAATAAAAGTAAACAAACAATTTTTACATTTTCGGGTAGTTATAACTTTTATTGGTTAACCAATCAAATACAAAACTGCCTGGATCTGTCACTTAACGACCTGGCTTTAACCAATATTATTTGATCGTGTAATGTTTTCATCTACCCTCAACTGGCTTAAGGAGCCATTTGAGGGTAGATCTTATTTACTTTTATTTAAATACCTAAAGATACAGAGTATAGACACGTTTAATTTCTCATTATTGTTTCATATCTGACTTAGCCAGCTCTTAGTCTATAAGCTTTTTCAGAATAACACTAGTCAAAATTATGCAGAATATTACCTACTTTCTATAAACGAAGGGTGAAGTCTACTTTAGTGGGGCATAAATAACATCAAACTCCGTGCTATCCATGTAAATGTAGTACCTATGTACCTTTATTAATAATCAAGATTATTAATAGTTGAGTATTAATAAACAATAAAATACGTGACAGGCCGTCGAAAACAAGGTCGTCCATATCTTACCTAATACCTAATACATAAAATTATGACACGATTATCTATATTTGACATCTGATCGGATTAACATAAAACGGTCACCGGTTGTAGTGACAAGTTGTCAAACTAGCCAGGCCAACAAGATAAAGTTTTGATTACGGTTGAATTTCTAATTATAAAAAGTGACTTGACACATGACTGACAGTTAAAATGTTGCCTGGAATAGCAAAAATAAAATAGTCATGGGTATATGTCGATAAAAAGTATCGAAAAGTGTAATGTTGTACTAAACACTACCAATACGATTCCATTTAAAGGATCCATAAACGTTAGGAAATTAAATTATCATGTCACAGCCTGAAATGCTACAATATTCAAATCAGACAAAAGTTTTGAAATACGTTGTCACTAATAAATCGTATAGTTATGTTATACAACATATCATATATTTTTCTATCTCGTCGAACGAGCGGAGCCTATGCGAAGTGAAGTTATAGACAGCTTCGGATGAAACGGAAACGGAACTGTCAGCTGGCTACCTGGACATCGCTGCATTTCGATGGCTTTTTGAATAGTTGTTCTGCGGTAACTGTAGTAACGTTTTTTCTAATCTTTATGAAATTTGTTGAGGTTATAGCAGAAATCAATATAATTTGAGAGTTCGTATATGAGCAGGATCGATCCATGGGTTATGGAGCTAGAAGGCGCAAAACAATCATCATAAGAGTCTTGGTATATTGGTCAATGCATTTACAAGGAAATCGCGAGTTCTCAGTTCGAGGCGGACTACAAATAGTTTCTGTTGAGCTCTTTATTATGCAGGCGACATTTTGGATGAACATTGTTCTGGTTCTAATTCTTGCACGTCCGAAGGAATCCGTAATCTGAGGCAACATCACTTAATAATTGAATTCAACACTTCTACGAGTGATAACAACAAAACGTAACGATATTTACGAACAGTCAGAAGACGATATTTCTCAAAAATACCTACTTAACTACTTCTAAAATAGAAGAAAAGATACTTCGATAATTATTCGTCCGCATAGAATTCGGTTATCGTGTGGCCCTCTAAAAAGGTTTTTTTTTTCGGGATAAAAAGTAGTTAAGTATCCTATGCTATGTCCTATTCCTCACTCTAAGCTACCTCTGGCGCCATTTTAGAGACGTGCATTCAGCAAGATATTCACTCACAAACTGAACGGCAGGCATGTGTGTAGAGAAATCCCAATATTGGCCCGACCGCCGTGCGCTTGGAGAATTTAACTAACCAGAGCGGCCATTGACAGGCTTTCCCCTCTGCCGAAAACAATGGTCAATAAATATAACCAGTGGTCATATTTATTGTACGGACTGACGTTTATCTGACGTGGCTATTTGTACGTTACGTACGAATAGCCATACATTTGACGTTCGCCTCCCCCGCAAAAATAATCCGCTCCGGTTGGTTGAATTCTCTAAGCCATGCGCCCGGTATTAACCGTACGGCAGGTGTATGAGTAGCCGCCTTCAGAAATTATTATTGTCTCCAATAATAGGATGTACAGAAGTTATAAATTGACTTCAATTTGTCGCGTACCGCATAGTTTTATCGACAAGTAATAGTCATTCCGTAAAAGTAACGTATTTTCCACATCATGTTGCAGCATTCTTCAGCCTTTAAGTCTTAATCAAGTTGCAGCGACAATATCGCAACCAATAAGTCGCGGCGTTTGTAGAACTCTTAATAAATAAAAATATCGACAAGAACAGCACTGGCCGAATTGCGGCAACATTTGTGTTTGTTGACTTGTCAAGTCACTCCGTACAATTATAAATTCTACCTTAGGTACAGTCGCCATCAAATATATCGGAGCGGCCAAGGTAACCAAAAATATCTGAACATGGACTTTATCGCTTTGACAATAGAGGCGTTTATCAGATATTTGTGACCGTCTTGGCCGCTCCGATATATCTGATACATGCTACATGATTTCGGTATTATACAGTGTGTAAAATATCTATGGGCCCTGGAAAGGAAACATTCTTCTTTTTTTAAAGAAAATATAAACTGCATTAACGTATTTTAAATTAAAAGAAATCCAAGACGATTTTATCACTGAATATTATTGTAGAATAAGGCATTCTATAATATACAAAAGCTTAAAGTTTAGCGATAAAATGTTATAAAGCCTGACCAGAAATATGTGATTATTGTCAAGAGGGCGCTATTATTCTCATTTATATGGCAACAGTTCAATATAGTCAAAGAGTATATTATTATCTGGTATGGTGATATCTTGATTTGTTTACATGTCAGCTCTGATGTTAATTTGAAAATGTTTCGTAGCGAAATAGTTTCATTTCCCGACCGTTTGATTTCCTGCAGTTTATTATATACATTATTTACAATGTTTCGCTCTTGACTATGATAGTTTTTGCTGTTCTTTGCCATTTATTATTTAATATTCGACACGTTACTATTATTCAAGTAAACAATCGCAATGACGCTGACAGCAGTGACAACCTATCATTAAAATTATTGCCAGTGTAAGAAATTAGTTCCAATGAAATTCCGCAACCTGGCGCATGATCATATATTTCTGGTCAGGCTTTACATACAATTATATTTTATGATACGGGCTAATCAAATTTAAGATTTTATTATGGCTATTAGTTCTCCCGTTTAGTGAATTGCGTTTAGCCAGTGGGTTGCGTGATGGTTGCCTTTGGCTCCATGGTTAGTTTGAGTGGCGTATCTTCAGCTTTTTGTTTAAACTAGTAGTCCGCCTCGAACTGGGAACTCATGATTTACTTGCAAACGAGATGACCAATATAACAAGACCCTTCTGAAGATTTTTTTTCGCCTTCTAGCTCCATAAGCCCTTGATCGATCCAGCTCATATACGAACTCTCAAATTATATGTATCTCCGCTACAACCCCACCAAATTTCATAAAGATCAGAAAACGTTACTAAAGTTATCGCGCAACAAACCCTCGAAAACAAAAAGCCATCGATACGTCCCAGTAGCCGAAGTTGTTTGTAAGAACTCACTTCGCTTACGCTCCGCTCGTTCGATTAAATTACGAGCTTTGCGGCCATTACTTGTCTCGCTTAGTAAATCGTAGCTTGACGCCTCCAATGGGTTGAGTGACCGTTGCCTTCGGCTCCATGATCAATTTGAGTGGCGTGTCTTCAGCCAGCGACACTCGGTACTTGCGTAGCACTGCTATGAAACCAGGGATCACTTGCATCTTTGCTAGAAGGTAACCTGGTGACAAAACATATATTAATATAAGTAATTTTAAACAAAAAAGAACCGACTTCACTTAGCATCCTCTTTTCCAGAAGGAAATGCTCGAGCTGTTTTAAAAAATACTCAAGTCACTATCGATGTGCCTATAATAGTTGAAGAGTTCCCTCGATTTCTCTAGGATCCCATCATCAGATCGTGACCTGGTTACAATGGGACCAACTGTGAAGTATACTCTTTCAAACAAAAAAATAATTTTCCAAATCGGTCCAGCCGTCTTCGAATCATCGGTGACCATACATTTAAAAAAAAATTGCCAAAAAAACAAAGATCTCGACGAATTGATAACCTCCTCCTTCGAAATCTTGAAGTCGGTTGAAAACAAGATTAACAAGAAGTAAGTTTAAAAATATAGACAAACTTTATAATTTTGAGTCTATTACGAGTATGGTTTTTTTTTATCAAAAACCTTACCTCACTCCACCTTACCTCTCTTTCTAACACATGGGGTTAGAAAGACACTTCCGCTTGTAAATTGTCACTTGTAGCTTTATTAAATAGGCCACAGGTTTAAAAAAAATCGATTTGCTACAAAGGAGAATGGGCAGATTGGGACCACCCTCCAATAGCGTTAAGATGTATGTCGTTCGATAGGTCTTGTCAATAGGAATAACTTTTGCTTTGACAGCTTTGTTGTCACGGTTGTCCGTTCAGAGATATATGACATTTAAGATCCGATCAGGGGTTATAATTAAGGGCCGTCAGAGGGACACAACTGCCACGCATGGTCACCATCTGTTACGCCGATGACATGATGGTGGCCGTGAAGGGAAAGCGGCCCGAAGAAACTCTTCGGAGAGTGGCTGTAGCGACGGCAATGAGTGTCGGTCGCATAGAGCTCCTCGGGTTGAAGGTGTCCCTCCCAAAAACGAAGGCGATCGTCTTCGGCAAATGGCGGTTGGGCCCTGACACAACCATTGCCGTCGGAGGGGAAGCTGTCCGGGTTAAGCCCCACATTAAATATCTGGGCCATATCCTGGACAGAGGTTGGCAATTTCGTGAGCACTTCGCGAGGCTCGCCCCTCAGCTAGTGGGAGCTGCATCGGCTCTGGGGCGCTTGCTGCCCAACGTAGGTGGACCCAACAGCTCCTGCAGGAAACTGTTTGCGGGTGTGCTTAGGAGCATGGCTCTGTATGGTGCACCAATATGGGTGGACCGGCTGACGGAGAGAACAAAACCTTTGCTCCGTCGGCCCCAAAGGATAGTGGCGCAGCGGGCAGCAAGGGCCTACTGCACCACAGCTTTTGCAGCGGTGTGCCTCCTCGCCGGTACCCGCTGGAAGGGTGTCCCCACTGGAACATCGACCGATTATGGGGGTAGGAAGCATACTGCTCCTCCAAACTGGCGAGTTCGGGCTGTATGCTTCCTACCCTCATAATCGATCGAGCCAAGAAAATACTTAATTAATTATAACCCCTGATCGGATTTTAAATGTCATATATCTCTGAACGGACAACTGTGGCAACAAAGCTGTCAAAGCAAAAGTTATTCCTATTGACAAGACCTATCGAACGACATACATCTTAACGCTATTGGAGGGTGGTCCCAGCTCCCATACATTTTTGCCCATTCTCCTTTGACTAAGTTTTGACACTATCGTGAAACACGAGCTAAGTATACCCAGTTACACGATACACATACTTACAGTGCTAAAATCCCCCCTTCAATTCCCCCCCTGTAGGCTATGACGCAGTCGGAAAAAATAGGAAACCGATTTTAATTTAGAGTTACCAGGGGCCTATTTCTCAAAAGCTTGTAAAGCCTGACCAGAAATATATGATTATTGTCAAGAGGGCGCTATTATGCTCATTTATATGGTAACTGTTCAGTATAATTCATAGAGCGTATTATTCTCTATGGTATGGTGACATCTTGATTTGTTTACCTGTCAGCTCTGATGTTATTTTGAAAATGTTTCACTGCGAAATAGTTTCATTACCCGAGCGTATTATATAGAGCAGTTAATTATATACACTATTTACAATGTTTCGCTCTTGACTATGGATAATTTTGGGATTTTTTTGTCGTTTATTATTTAATATTCAACACTATTATTATTCAAGTAAACCGCCTCAATGATACTTGACAACAGTGACAGCCTATAACATGCACTCACACATGCATATGAATCTGTCATTAAAATTATTGCCAGTGTAAGAAATTAGTTCCAAGGAAATTCCGCAACATGGCGCATGATCATATATTTCTGGTCAGGCTTTAACTTGTAATACAAGCGGAAGTCCCTTTCTAGCATGTTCAAAAGTGACATCCGCTTGTATTACAAGTTACAAGCTTTTGAGAAACGGGCCCCAGGTTGTTGTCAAATATTGGTCAAAATAAACAATTGCAACAACTATTCACATGGCACAGTGTGGAATTTTACATAAAAATCGGACATGGGTTAAATAATGGCGTAATATAAAGCTCAATTAATACTAAATATAAATATGTAATCCCCACTAGTTAATTCCTTATAGTTTTCAAGAAATCACATTTTTAAGATTGCTTTCAGAAACTCCAAAAAAATCATAGAACTGGTAATATTTCATGAATACGTGCCTTTATAAACTCTCGTGTAATATTAAATAAACGTTATATCTCTTCCGACTGATAATTTTAAGACCAAAAATATCCTTAAAAAAATATTCTGATCTGAGAAATTTGCAATTTAGTAGTTAAACTATTTAATTTTTTTAAATAAAAATCCTAAGGTATGCGGAATTAATTCTTAACTAGAGACTTCTTTATACCATACGAGTATTTAGTCGACATTATTAATTTGAATAACGTTAATGAAAGGATTTAGAATTTAAAGCAATTTAAATATTTGTGTTAGGGCTGCTACTTGGTAAAGCGCCTGATTCATCGAACATAGCAAAGTTACCACATAGCATTTTATTATTACGAAAAGGGTACATAATTAAAAAAACGTGACGTTAACCACCATCATTTGTGTATTGGAGTCTATTGGAATCAGAGGACTCCAATATTTTATAACGATTGAAAAATTGTGTATCTACCTATAAAACCTACTTAATTTAAATTAGAGAAAAGTGACATGGGTGTGATGGACGAAGTAATTCAAATCCTAGAAAACTCTCATACAGGTATCAGGGTCATTCAGGTATCAGAAGAGATCTTATTCTCACTTTCTCACTCACTTTTTTAGGGTTCCGTAGTCAACTAGGAACCCTTATAGTTTCGCCATGTCTGCCCGTCCGTCCGTCCGTCCGTCCGCGGATAATCTCAGTGACCGTTAGCACTAGAAAGCTGAAATTTGGTACTAATATGTATATCAATCACGCCGACAAAGTGGTAAAATAAAAAGTGGAAAAAAATGTTTTATTAGGGTACCTCCCCTATACGTAAAGTGGGGGGTGATTTTTTTTTTCATTTCAACCCTAACGTGTGATATATTGTTGGATAGGTATTTAAAAATGAATAGGGGTTTACTAAAATCATTTTTCGATAATGTAAATATTTTCGGAAATAATCGCTCCAGAAGTAAAAAAATATGCGTCCCCCCCCCTCTAACTTTTGAACCATAAGTTTTAAAAATATGAAAAAAATCTCAAAAGTAGAACTTTATAAAAACTTTCTAGGAAAATTATTTTGAACTTGATAGGATGAATAGTTTTTGAAAAAAAATTACAAAATAATTTCTGAACTAAGTTTGTAATTTAACCGTATAAGCAGGTGTTTATTGTACCTGTAATTTCTACAAAATTACAATAAAATGACGTGCTTTCAAATAAAGTAAAAACGGTGAAAATAGGTCCACGCAATAAAGAATTATTCCATAAAAATCATCTTCCATACTTTAAGCTCGCGCGCAATAGTTTACTTAATTTGCCGATAGATGTCGCTGTACGTGGAACTCTCATATCATATCCTACATGGCGGTGTTATTAACTCTTAAGTGGGGACACTTACTGTGACGGACGGAAAACTACGGAACCCTACACTGAGCGTGGCCCGACACGCTCTTGGCCGGTTTTTTCCTTTAAAAACAGTATGGGAAAATGTCGCTTTATTCACACATGTGCAAAATAATTTAGTAAAAGTTTTGACTTGTTTATTCACGCGTTAGCTTGTAGGATAGAGTTTTACCATGCCTATGCACACTGTTTTTTTCATTCCATAGAGCGTTTGCGTCATAAAGTTTTGTGACAAAAATTTTTTTTTATGACAAGCTTTTATCGCCGACTATACTTTTCTTTCAACAGTCGTCTCGTCTACTACTCATCGAGACGATTCTAACAAACCTCTAAGCACAATGAATGCATTGTTTTATATAACCTAGTCCTTATGGCTACCTCCAGATCTCCATCATCAGACCAGCTGCAGCATCATGGTACCAAAACATTGTAATGTCATCTGAGTTAAGTAGCTACACTATATTTCAGCTCAATTGGGCAGCAGGAAATGGGTCAAATTGAAGCACCGTGAAGTCCTCGATCTATACGTATGGTGTCCAATCACAGACTACCTACTAACCTACTAATAATAACCTATGATATATAATAATGACAGATGGGTTATGCACGCTCCAAAAGTGAAGCACTTAATATGAGTGAATTCAAACAACTGTCGCTAGTCACGCTCCGGCAAGCGAGAGATGCGGACGTGTCAATGACTCCCGTCACCCGCGTGGGAAAGAGACAAACTGTAATTTTCTAACAATGAGAGTGACAAAGATGTAATGATCAGAGCTCGGATTTTTCACGGCAAAACAAAACACTAGCGTAATTTAGCCAGTGCTTGAAATATTATTTTATCGATATCGATAATTCAGAACTAGAAGAAATAAAAGTCACCAAATAAAATTAATATGTAATAAAACTTATAAAAACATTTGTATAAAGTTACTATATATTAGAAACAGACGCAATTTCTTCTTCAAAATCTACGTCAGTACACACAGCAGCACAAGACATTTTATTTGGGTAATAGTGATAGGAGTAGATGATCATTATCTTTTCAACATTCTCTGGGAGTAAACAGTTGCGTTTATCACTATAAATCCATTTATGTACACTAAATTTACGTTCAACTTCAGTTGACGTCAAGGGAGCAAATTTATAGAATTCATTATCAGTTCGGGTAATATTTTCAGATATGTCTCTTAAAATTTCGTAATCAGGATTTCGTTCGAGCACGGCTTCAAATTTACGTATCACTGGTAAAAGTTTACTCCAGTTTACGTAGCAACGAACAGTATCCAGAATGAGGAAGGATTCCGCAATGGATAAAGTCGAACATTGCAATTGTTCTATTGAAGAGGCTATTACTTCGTAGTTGTCGCGAATGAAATTTAACTCCGGTCGTAGTTTGCGTGTTTGAAAACATTTTTTTGCAGCTCTTATAGCTGCCGAGTCATTAGCAAGTATGGAGACGACATCACGTATTTGCTCATAGTATTGAGCGTAATATACCGCAGCAGATATCCAAGTTCCCCATCTGGTGATAATTGGCTCGGGAGGTAGGGGAATGGACGGATATTTTGCCTTAAAAAGGCGTACACGCTCTGGAGATTTTAGGAATATCTTTTTGACATTCGATATCAACCCATCCACACCTTTGAAATTATCTCGCACTTCTTCGGCAACCCGGTGCAGACCATGAGCTAAACACGTAATGTGTTTCATACGAGGAAACGTTGCTTTTAAAATACGACCGGCTTTAAGCATATAAGCGGCACTATCTGTGCAAAGTAAAAGCAAATTGTTTACGTTATCATTGAAAGAATTTTGAAACAAAAATTTTAATTGGTTTATTATTAGGTTTGCTATTGTTTCCCCATTTACCTTCTCTAAAACCTTCGACCCCAAAAGATAAAATTGCTTAGAACAATTTTTTTGCAAAGACCGAATCACCACGTTTGTCACACATTTTCCCATGAAATCTGGTGTTTCGTCTACAGATATCCACAAATAATTGGTTTTGTTTACCTCTCTTATACCCTGTATAGTTTTTTTGTACACGAGATTTAAATAAATTTTTCGCAGGGTCGATTCGTCCGGTAAAGAAGTCATAGAGCAGTCGCAACATAAATACTTGTTAAAAAAATGACGAAAATTATTGTTGTTGACTGTTGCCCATGGTATGTTGCATGAAATAAGAAAAATAATTAAATCGAAATAAAATTGATGTTTCCTATTTGGTTGCCCCGAACGGTAATTGTGGCGGTTGCTTTTCGCATGATTCTCAATATTGCATTTCTTCAGTTTTAGATGCATATCGCACATAGAGCAGTATATAGTGGAGGTCACTTCATTATAGACTAACTCAGGGTGATTTTCAATCCACGTTTTGATCCGATCTTGTACATTACTCATTTTTGTATGAATTGATACCTTGCAATATTAAGTTATTATACGTATATCCAACACGTCGGATTCAATGCGTTGCGAAATAAATAATACCTAGATGCAATTTACGTTTTATACGTAATGAAATGACAGTTAAAGTGTGAATGTCATATGTCATGTGAGATGAAATTTGCAGTCGTTTCTATTATTTTAAATGAGGTGGTATAGTTACTTCGTTCTAAGTTGCACATGCAGACCTACCTCTTTGTTGCTCGACTATGGCAAAGCTAAAATGAAAAGTTATTTTATTACTTATATAGGATGTCCGGTAATTAATGCACAACCTTCTAACCCCCAGTAGGTCACCTTAGACTGGTCAAAAATATTGATTTTGAGCTCTAGTAAGTCTCCTGTTTTTCGAAATTTTCGCACGTTTGTAAGTTTTTAAATTTTGACATTCACACTGATAGGTGTACCATCGAATAAAAAAAGAAAAAATGTACTGAGGCAATACCTGTCATATACTCTAGTAAGACTCTATAGGTGTCGATAAAATAATATTTCAAGCACTGGCTAAATTACGCTAGTGTTTTGTTTTGCCGTGAAAAATCCGAGCTCTGGTAATGATTGTCAAAATAGATAAACATAAAAGAATCGTTGTTAGGTTATGGCATAACTCTGGAAGTATTTTTTGTGCTCATTTTGGTAGAGTATAACCCATTCATAGTAAATATCATTGATAATAACCAGTTGGATGACCGGAGCATAGTTAAGTAATTTTACAGTAATTACTGTTTTTCGATTTCTGTTTTATTAAACTAAATGTCGTGTGACAACCCTAAAGTTCAGAATTATCAGAAAAACATAGAAGTTTAATAACTTCCAAATCCAGAGACGATAATTAATGAATTTTTGATATGATTTTTTAAGTAAAAGAATATTTTTTCTTGAAACTAACTTCGCTTACAGTATCAAAAGGTAATAAGACAGATATTTAGTTTTTTTGTACAAAGTACGATATCTTTGTTATTTAAGGATTAGGAACATTGCTATTTGAAACTTAAATACTGTGTAACAATATACTGACGATAAGCAGTAAAGTTCAAGCCAATAATTAAAGCAATTAAGAATTTCACTTTTAGAAAAAAATTAAAGTCGGCACATTAATATGAATATCTTAAAAAGTATCATTAATTTGCATAGACAGACCTTGCTATTTCGTCGAACACCTCTAAAGCTATATATTAATGCCATAAACTGCCTCAGGTGAATGGCATGTCCGATTTTGATGTAAAATTTCACACTGTGCATGGGGGCAACAGCCAACATAAAAATGGCTATGACATACGGACGGACGGACGGACATGACAAAACTATAAAACGGAAGGTTTTTGTCATTTTGGCTACGGAACCCTATAAACCTCTTATCCTTTTCAACCGACTTTATTTTTATTTTCAACCGACTTCAAGATTTCGAAGGAGGAGGTTATCAATTCGTCGGAATCTTTGTTTTTTTTGCAATTTTTTTTATTTTTATGTATGTACACCGATTATTCGAAGACGGCTGGACTGATTTGCAAAATTCTTTTTTTGTTTGAAAGAGTATACTTCACTGTTGGTCCTATTGTTCTGATGATGGGATCCTAGAGATATCGAGGGAACTCTTCAACTATTATAGGCACATCTATAGTGATTTGAGTATTTTTTACAGCAGCTCGAGCATTTGCTTTTGGAAAGGTGAATGCTAAGTGAAGTCGGTTCTTTTTTGTTTAAAATGATTATGTATGTTCACCGATTATTCGAAGACGGCTCGACCGATTTGGAAAATTCTTTTTTTGTTTGAAAGATTATACTTTACAGTTGTCATCATGTCAGGATCTGATGATGGGATCCTGGAGAAATCGAGGGAACTCCTCAACTATTATAGGCACCTATAGTGAGTTGAGTATTTTTACAGCAGCTCGAGCATTTGTTTTTGGAAAGATGGAAGCTAAGTGAAGTGGGTTCTTTTTTGTTTAAAATTAATACCATACGGCTATTATAAATTAACATGTAACATGTAAGGGCATAAATGGTATCGTATTGAGACTAAGAAAAAATTTTTGGCCGCAAAAAAAAATTTTTTTTTGGATGGGGCACGTCGACCCAGCCGGACAACCCTCCATACAAAAAAAAATATTTTACATGAAATTTTTTTTCTTAGTTCTTTATACTTAGAATACGTTACCAATAGTCCTTAACACTTTGACTACCGAGAACCCGCCTGGTAGGCACTCGTAATGTTTGCTCAGATGCCGGGCACGCGGCGTGCGGCATTGCGTTGCACGTCGTAGCCCGCCTGGCGGGTTCTGTCGGTTTCTGGGGTATTGTTCAAAATTTTGCCCGGTTGCGAAAGTGTTAAACGGATCACCAGCATTTTTTTACACCTTGTATATGAAATTTTGCAAGCATGTGTAATTAATTACTAACAAAAATATGGATCTTTTATAATCCGAAATAAATATTATTGATTAATTCATAAAACACAATGACAGTAAAATAATTTGGTAAGTACCTTCGAGCTGATATGATGATGGAGCTAGAAGGTGGGTAGTCTAGGCTCTTTGGAGCGACTAGTATCTAGATTTTAGGTCTCAAATTATCTGTTTTGACGAACCTAATTTTTGAGGGTATAAGTGCAGTCGAATTTTCGGAAACGCTTATTTTATAATGATTTGTAATTTAGGTAGGTAACACATAAGCCGCTTATAACTATTTACAAAATCAACGTGAATGAATTACGCTCGCATACAGGTATTTATTTATCTTGTTATCTAGACAACAATTAGGCTGACAACCGGCATAAGGAAATATAAATCATGTTTATATAACATAAGTACCTACATAACACACTTATACAAGGTCAACTACTTATTTATAAGACGCAGTTAAAAACATAAATACTTGAACTGTATACTAAGACTAATGAATAAACTGTGGCATTTGTTTATTATAAGCAAAACCTGCACGATACATTATGTTTAAACCAAATCCAAAAATAGTTTTTGTCTAATAGTAGTTTTCGATACAAGTGCGAGAAGTATGTCATTTTGCACGAGTACCGAGGTTACTTGGCCCGAGCCGAGAGGCGAGGGTCAAGACTCGGGACGAGTGAAAATGACACTTCTGCACGTGTGTCGAACAACATTTTTTAATACAATTGCGAAAAAACTACAATGAAATAATAGTAGATTGTTTGACAAGAGTCTAAAGTAGGCCATATTACCACCAGGTTCGAGTGATAATATGGCTTTTAGACCAGAGTAATGCATACAATGTTTCACTTCGATTGCGAGAAAATATCATAAAAATACTTATTATTTACGCACAATAACTAAACTAAGGTGAAATTATGGTATAACTTGACGGTCTTTTAATTTTTACATAGATACAAAAGATCAATACCGCGAATAAATGCCACAGACGACGGTATAATTAGCTCTTTTTAAAACGGCTATTACACATGGCAATTTGTAGGGCCCAACCTGTCGTGTCCAACTCCTGTCGGCGTTGGGCCCGTTATTACACTTTCCCTACAAATCGTCCCTACAAACCCTACCTCACCAACAAATCGTCCCTACCAACGTTTACAGAGATGCCTTCAAAACATCTAAAAAATGTATTGGTGAAGCATGGTGATAGTACTCATAACAGTATACATTAAATAAAAGAAGAAACTGTTTTTATTATTATAGATATTTAAATGACCGCTCGAGCTGCCTGAATCTAACTTCATCTGCCCAACCCGTCTATTATTTAAATACAAAACTAGATAAATATATTAATTACCAGCGAAACTACACATTTTAACTTTTATTTTAAACTAGCTGTGCCCGCGGCTCCGCCCGCGTGGAATTCGGTCTGTGTAAGTGGCTAATTTGCCCCTAATTTCTCTCCCGCTACCCTGGAGGCGGAACTTGAAGTAAAGTTGAGACAGATGGATACGCTAGAGGACAGTAGTCCTGATAAAATATTTTACAATTACCACTAAATGAAACTACACTCAAAAATCAATACTTTTTTTTGGCATGATTTAAACGACATAGAGTAGTAGGTGTATATCGGATACAGTACCACTTTTTCAAATCGATTCTCCCGTCAAATCAGTCTAAGCATGAAAGGTAAGAACAGGTGCGGTTGAAATTTGGGGGGGGGGGGGGCACAAATGCAGAAATGATTTTTTGAGGGGGTCAGTAACGTTTTCTTCTATTTTTTGAGGTGTACTTGGGGGGGGGGGGGAATGTATTAAAAGACCTCTATTTTTTTTGAAAGACCTATTCAATAATACCCAACACGATAGAGTTGGAGCGAAAAAAATTCACCCCCCATTTTATGTGTAATAGAAGCATACACTGCTTTATCTACACACATATTTAAAAAATCCTAAGTGACGTGTTCGGAAACCATTAGAACCCGTTACCGTAGGTAATGAATTTTCATACGTTTTTACCACACTGTCACAGATAATACACTGATGTTACGTTACTGATTGCATTAATGGTGGTAATTACATACGGTTTCTGAACGCGGAATAGAGGATTTATGATATTGTTGTAGATCAAGATATTTATTCTTCAATGTAAGCAAATTACTATGCACTAATGAACGTCAGAGAAAAAAAAATACCTGAGTGCGTTTCGGTTGGAACGAAGTTATGTTATTTAATTTTATTTCATTTTTGACTTTTTCCTAATTTTTGTAGTTTTTTTTTTTGTATTTTTTTTAATTAAAATTTTTGAAATTTTTGATATTTGTGAAATTTTTGATATTTTTGAAATTTTAAAAATTTTAGAGATTTTTGAGATATTTGTGATATTTGAGATTTTTGAAATTTTAGAAATTTTTGGAATTTATGAAAATTTTAGAAATTTTTGAAATTTTCGAAATTTTTGAAATTTTTGAAATTTTTGAAATTTTTGACATTTTCGACATTTTTTACTTTCAGGTTCTCGACTTTTTTTACTTTTTTCACTTTGTCACTTCTCACTGTCACTATACACTCATTGTCACATCTCTATACAAAATTTCATTAAAATCCGTTCAGCTGTTTTCACGTGATGCGCGGTCAAATAAACAGACAAACAGATAAACAGACAAAAATTCCAAAAATTGTTGGAACGTGTTCTGTTATCGACTCTAAGTATCCCCAGCCAACTTTTTTTCGAATATATTCCATGTACAGACTTTCGACCTTCTACAGCTTTATTATATGTATAAGATAGATTTTTGGACCTAAGATTCTAAAGTAAAATGGGGGGGGGGGCTTTTTGAAGATGAAACTATCCTTTGTCCTTTCTCGAGACCCATACTATCTCTATACCAATTTTCATCAAAATCAGTTCAGCGGTAAAAAATTCCTCATACCAACTTCCAACCCCCTTTTCACCCCACAAGGGTTTGAAAACTATCCTATAACGTTTCTCGAGACTCAAATTATCTCCATACTCATTTCTATCTAAATCGTATCAGCGGTTAAAAATTCTCCATACAAACTTTCAACCCCATTTTCACCCCCACCAGGGTGGATTTTCGGGATTAAAACTATATATTATCCTTTCCCGGGACTCAATTTATCTCTATACAAAATTTCATCAAAATCCGTTCAGCCGTTTTCACGTGATGCGCGGTCAAATAAACAGACAAACAGATAAACAGACAAACAGACAAAAAATCTAAAAATTGTTGAAACGTGTTCTGTTATCGATTCTAAGTATCCCCAACCAACTTTTTTTCGATTATCTTCCATGTACAGACTTTCGACCATCTTCAGCTTTATTATATGTATAGATGTACAGACTTTCGACCATCTTCAGCTTTATTATATGTATAGATAGCTGTGCCCGCGGCTCCGCCCGCGTGGAATTCGGTCTGTGTAAGTGGCTAATTTGCCCCTAATTTCTCTCCCGCTACCCTGGAGGCGGAACTTGAAGTAAAGTTGAGACAGATGGATACGCTAGAGGACAGTAGTCCTGATAAAATATTTTACAATTACCACTAAATGAAACTACACTCAAAAATCAATACTTTTTTTTGGCATGATTTAAACGACATAGAGTAGTAGGTGTATATCGGATACAGTACCACTTTTTCAAATCGATTCTCCCGTCAAATCAGTCTAAGCATGAAAGGTAAGAACAGGTGCGGTTGAAATTTGGGGGGGGGGGGGCACAAATGCAGAAATGATTTTTTGAGGGGGTCAGTAACGTTTTCTTCTATTTTTTGAGGTGTACTTGGGGGGGGGGGGGGGGGGGAATGTATTAAAAGACCTCTATTTTTTTTGAAAGACCTATTCAATAATACCCAACACGATAGAGTTGGAGCGAAAAAAATTCACCCCCCATTTTATGTGTAATAGAAGCATACACTGCTTTATCTACACACATATTAAAAAAATCCTAAGTGACGTGTTCGGAAACCATTAGAACCCGTTACCGTAGGTAATGAATTTTCATACGTTTTTACCACACTGTCACAGATAATACACTGATGTTACGTTACTGATTGCATTAATGTTGGTAATTACATACGGTTTCTGAACGCGGAATAGAGGATTTATGATATTGTTGTAGATCAAGATATTTATTCTTCAATGTAAGCAAATTACTATGCACTAATGAACGTCAGAGAAAAAAAAATACCTGAGTGCGTTTCGGTTGGAACGAAGTTATGTTATTTAATTTTATTTCATTTTTGACTTTTTCCTAATTTTTGTAGTTTTTTTTTTTGTATTTTTTTTAATTAAAATTTTTGAAATTTTTGATATTTGTGAAATTTTTGATATTTTTGAAATTTTAGAGATTTTAGAGATATTTGTGATATTTGAGATTTTTGAAATTTTAGAAATTTTTGGAATTTATGAAAATTTTAGAAATTTTTGAAATTTTCGAAATTTTTGAAATTTTTGAAATTTTTGAAATTTTTGACATTTTCGACATTTTTTACTTTCAGGTTCTCGACTTTTTTTACTTTTTTCACTTTGTCACTTCTCACTGTCACTATACACTCATTGTCACATCTCTATACAAAATTTCATTAAAATCCGTTCAGCTGTTTTCACGTGATGCGCGGTCAAATAAACAGACAAACAGATAAACAGACAAAAATTCCAAAAATTGTTGGAACGTGTTCTGTTATCGACTCTAAGTATCCCCAGCCAACTTTTTTTCGAATATATTCCATGTACAGACTTTCGACCTTCTACAGCTTTATTATATGTATAAGATAGATTTTTGGACCTAAGATTCTAAAGTAAAATGGGGGGGGGGGCTTTTTGAAGATGAAACTATCCTTTGTCCTTTCTCGAGACCCATACTATCTCTATACCAATTTTCATCAAAATCAGTTCAGCGGTAAAAAATTCCTCATACCAACTTCCAACCCCCTTTTCACCCCACAAGGGTTTGAAAACTATCCTATAACGTTTCTCGAGACTCAAATTATCTCCATACTCATTTCTATCTAAATCGTATCAGCGGTTAAAAATTCTCCATACAAACTTTCAACCCCATTTTCACCCCCACCAGGGTGGATTTTCGGGATTAAAACTATATATTATCCTTTCCCGGGACTCAATTTATCTCTATACAAAATTTCATCAAAATCCGTTCAGCCGTTTTCACGTGATGCGCGGTCAAATAAACAGACAAACAGATAAACAGACAAACAGACAAAAAATCTAAAAATTGTTGAAACGTGTTCTGTTATCGATTCTAAGTATCCCCAGCCAACTTTTTTTCGATTATCTTCCATGTACAGACTTTCGACCATCTTCAGCTTTATTATATGTATAGATAAAAAACCAGACGGAATGTGTAGCAAATGGCTAACATTATAAATAAAAAAGGTAAAATAACTCTAACGACCTCCATAACCAGCTGCGGGTGTCGGGGCACTGCCGATCGCCCTAGATCGGGACTCCTACTCCCTAGGTGCCATTACACCTACCAACCCGACAGGTTGGGCCCTACAAATTGCAATGTCTAATAGCCGTTTAAACAGTTTAAACACACTCTAAAGCGTTTCCCAAAAAATTAAATCTTTTTTAATGATTGTGAAGTAGGAACTAAAAAACACCTCATGTTTTGAGAAATAAATTGCGTTTCCTGATTGGTCGATTTTAACATTGCTGTATTCTGATTGGTTGATATTAAATACAATGTTTTTTTTAAGGACTTAAATTATTTACACAGTATACGCACCAAAAAAGTATCTAGCGTTCCGATTAACTCCGATATGTGTTGTGATTGGTGGATTTAATATAGTGAAGTGTTCTGATTGGTCAATTTAAAATGCAATATATCTGCAAATCGTGCGTAAAATCAAACTTTACGCACGATTTGCAGATCAGCTTACTTTTTAGCACTAGTGCATAAAATCAAAATTTACGCTCGATTTGCAGCTACATAAAGTCAACTTTTTGAGCAATTGTATTAAAAAATACATTTTGATACGATACAAGCTTTTATGACCGCCTTTATTTTTCTTAAAACACCCCAGTAGACGATTCTAAGCAGCCCAAAATTTTTTTTCGTGTCATTGTCCTATTTAAGCGTTCCTCCGACCACCTTAGGACTTTATCATCAAACCATATTGACGGTGCCATAAGTGCCATAACATTGCATTGGCATTGAAGTCAACGAATACACTATTTTACAAAATGTTTTATTTGTAAGCATTTTCTACTATGTAAAACTCATTTGTTCTAACAAGTAGTATGTAAATACGGCATATTATTAAGTATCTTAACTTACCTATACAAATCCTCTGACCCTCTCCAAACGGCATAAATGTGCACGGCTTTACTTGCTCCTCCATCAGCCTCTCCGGCCGCCACGTCTCCGGGTCCTCAAACCACTCCGGATTCCTGTTCAGATGGTATATCGGCAGGTGCACCCTGCAACCTTTATCTAGCACCACTCCTGTCGGCAACGTATAGTCTGCTAGGACCTCTCTAGTCACTACTCCTAGCACGGGATATAGTCGAATAGTCTCCTCCATACAAGCCATGAGATATGGCATTTCAGTGATGCAATCATAAGTAATTTTACCATCAGTTTTCTTTAAATATTCATCTATTTCTTCGTGAGCTTTCGCTTGTGCTTCTTCATTCTTTGCAAGTTCGTACAAACCCATGCTTAAAGTAGTACTTGAAGTCTCAAATCCAGCAGCAAAAAAACCAACCGCTAAAGCCACTATCAAATCATCGTCGACTTCCAGATGAATTTTCTTGTCACCCCAAATACTATCACCAGAAAAAGTGAGTTTACCATCTGTTTTCATTTCTAGTATCAAATCGATGATATCGTTCCTAGATGTCGGTTTATACTGTCTTTCTTTGCAAATTCCGTTCACTAGTTTACCGAAAAAACTTTTAATTTCTAGTGGAAAATTTGCGAAACCTAGACCGTAGAAAACTCCAGGCCAAATAGCGCGAGCGGTCGCTTTCAAAGCTCTGTACGTAGATATCTCGAAGATCATATCACCCATGATTTGAAAAGGATTGTTTGTCGAGTCTCTTTCCATTGTATTGGTATCGATACCGAAAGACACTGAGCATATACAATCCAAAGTATATCTTGTCATTAAAGAACGCACTTCAGCGACCTCAGACTCCGCTAATTCGTAGTCCATCATGTCTTCCAACATATTGGAACATTTTTCTATTAAATGGAACATGTCCTTCATCTTCTTTATCGAGAACAATGGAGACAGATTCTGTTTCAACACTTTCCATCTGTCTCCGCCTGAGAAGAACAGGTTCTCAGTAATAGTTTCCCTGTGATAATAATCCGTAATCTCTCTTCCACTAAAATAAGAGAAATCTTTAGTTAAAATTAACTTAATTAACTCAGGGTCCTGTGGTATTAACACTGGTTCCGTTCCATAAAAAGCTCCAAAATAAGGTTCATTTGGGAATTTTTGGCATAACTTTTGCACTTCCGCACCTATGTATTCCTTAGTCAGAATATAACCAGCATAGTTTCCAAATAAAGGTACCGGCTTAGCGTATGGAACTCCCTTTTTCTTCCAGTAGTTGAATTTCTTCGTAGACACATGGTATAAATATGCGACTAGTAATATTAGAGACGCGAGTAGGAGCGTAGTTATCATTTTGTGGGCGGGAGACAAACTGCTTTGCGCGACCGTTGTAAATATGTATATACCACGTTGTGGCCATGGTTTTAAAAGTTGTTTGGAGACTGGTGTTTAATAATAGATCCTGTATTTTTTATGTCGTTGACCCATTGATTGGGTTACTTAATGTCAAAGCTGGGCCATTTGACAGCCTATTCAGTTTGTTTATGATTTATTATATTATGCTTCGCGTTCTGGCAAATTTGGCTCGCGAATTATACAATGTTACGTTACCTATTCTATTACGTTTAAGGAGCATAATTACCATAGGACTGTCGGTGTGATAGAAAAATGTGAATAAAATGTCACTTTTTCTCCGTAGTAAATGTATGGAAAAGATTTCTTCAATTTGTGGCTTTTTTTTTACATTACCGTAAGTTAACCCCTAGGAAATTATTGATACTGAATAGGAATGGAATTGATTGGCATAAAAAAATTTCATTTTCATACAAAAGTTTGTTATGGGAAAAGTTTTCCTCGATTTGTGGCTTTTTTGTGGCGAATTTTTTGGTCCCATACAATCTTTTGATCCTGGATAGGAATGGGATCGATTGGCATTAAGAAAAAGTTTGCCAAACATGACCTTTTTCTCGCAACCTGTATATTTTTTACAAAATATGTAAACGCCAATCTTCATTAATTTTAAATCGAGGGAAGTTCATCTAAGATCATTTTTGCGTAGCACGGGGTCTGGTAGCTGCCCTCACTGATCCAAAAAGAAAATCCAATCCTGTATATATAATTTTGTCATGTGTCAAAATGCTTTTTTGCCATACCATGGCAGCCATATTTGCTTACAATATTTGCCATTTCTATAGACCTTCGGTATACAGACTATTCACTTGGTCACAATAGTGTTTGAACTTTCATAAGGTTCAATTAATAGTAATTGTTCCCTACGTCTCCCCCTTATCTAACAAGCAACAATGAATGTACCAGTATAAATACGTTACTTATCTATCCTTATGCATTGAACAACATTGTGACACTTGTTAAGATTGTAATGAACAGACGGGCGCGTAATAAACATGAAATGCTGCTCTGGATCTAAACTTTCGTTACACTAGACAGTGCTTCCATTACGTTGGATCTAATGGGAACTGAAAGTACTTATATGCGATTATATCGGCAGATGATGATGATATACATTAAATAAACGAATAAGGACAAGGAAGGATATTACCTGGACTACAATGTCTATACAAAATTGTGTACAAAACAGACGTCCATTGCAATAAAAACATGAACTATGAACGACTTGAATCCACAACCTCTGGCTTGATTTGACAATAACATTGGATTTTCTTTGCAGATGAACCTGAAGGACCTGGAAGACGTTGCTAAGCTGGAAACGAAGTGGTCCCTCAACAAGATTAGAGAAGCCAAAGGGTGGGGTAAATGGGTGAAGAGGTACAGGCAGAGGATCGAGAAAGAAAATTGTGAGTACCATCGTTTGACGTTATACGTTTTTGAATTAGATTTCGAAGGAGGAGGTTATCAATTCGTCGAGATCTGCTGGACCGATTTGGAAACTTTTTTTTTGTTTGAAAGAGTATACTTCACAGTCGGTCCCATTGTAACCAGGTCAGGATCTGATGGTGGGATCCTGGAGAAATCGAGTGAACTCTTCAACTATTATAGGCACACATAGTGATTTAAGTATTTTTTACAGCAGCTCGAGCATTTGCTTTTGGAAAGGTGGATGCTAAGTAAAGTCGGTTCTTTTTTGTTTAAAATTATGATATAAACGTTGTTATTTACATATAAAAGTTTGCTCAGTAACTTATTTTGTGGTCGTTATATCCGATATTTAGTTACAGTTGATGACTTAGGTTTTAAGTAGGTAAGTAACACTTTATTGTAAATAACACAGTAGATACATCCAGTAAATAAAAGATGTAAAGTACAACGGCGAACTTACCACTTTAAGGGATCTCTTCCAGTTAACCTTTGAGTGAATGATAATGAAATTGAAATAAGGAAGACAATAGGCATGATGAAATATTTTTATCTTTGGTATCAATCGATTCGTTTTGTTGTGAGGATCAAATGTCTATATGGGGACAATTGCGTTAAAGCAACACAAAAGTCAGAAATTAAAGTCTGAGATTAATCCTTTCTTTTAATAATCGTAAAATTTTGATATTTTAGATTTGAGAGTCTTTTAATAATCGTAAAATTTTGATATTTTGATGTCTTATACCTATCTTGAAACCATTTCAATAGATTTTTTTAATTTACACTTTATTAGGATATATCGATTATTTTGCAATCTACAAACTAAACTTGCTCGCCACAAGCTGCCCGCAGGGCAGCTTGTGGCGAGCTGTCGGGGAGTGACGACCCCGCGGACCCGAGTGCTCCAGAGAGTCGGTCAGGGTCCCCGTCTCCGGCGTGTCTTCGTCGGTCGGAGTGGACTCCAAGGGGACCCGCAGGACTCTCGGCTCTGGCTTGCCTTAATTGGCCGTCCAGAGAGGAGCCGTCAGAGCTATATGCTCGCAGGGTGGAAGTGAAATATGCATAAGTCGCGAGTTGGTACAGTGGCTGGGCTTCCTACAGTCCAGTTTTCAGTGGGCCCCTGAGGGCCCATCTAGTTGGCGGCGAGTCACCGCCTGCCTCAATAACATGTTATAAAATTGTTATGGCAGGTGTCCGGACCTCTTTACAATAGCCTAATCTTTGACCAGCCAAACTTCAATACCATAGCCCATTACTCTGTCCATTTTATTTACAATATCCACAACGCCTGCTGGAACCGGTTCACGGGTATCTATTAATGTACCCGTGAATGGGTTCTAGCAGGTGTATAACATAGCAAATTTCTCCAAGGGGCCTCTGCGTGTTGGATCTGTATCCCCACGCAAGCCTATCAAAAGACCGGGATATAAAGGCCCGTGATACTCAAAGGAGATACAAAAAATAATAATAGCTCCACAACCGGTTTCGATCACGGCGACTGCTGTCGACTCCAATGTCGCCTCTGATATTGCATAATTCAACATGTGTTATCATCCCTATAACAGCCACATGTACCACAAGGTACACAAATAAACAACATTGATATAAATACATAGTATAAATAGGTAGGTTTTAGCGGTATATTTAACATGAAATGTTTTCAGTGAGCGAAGAGGATCGGCGCTTGCGCATGTCGGCTGTCAACCCGGTGTACGTGCCGCGTAACTGGATGATGCAGGAAGCCATCGCCGACGCAGAGAACAATGATTTCACGAAGGTGTGTATGTCACCAACCTCCTAGTGTTTATACCTTTTCAACCGGAAGGAGGTTCTCAATTCCTCGGGATCTTTGTTTTTATTTGCTATTTTTTTATTTATTTTTTAATGTATGTTCACCGATTATTCGAAGACGCTGGACCGATTTGGAAAATTCTTTTTTTGTTTGAAAGAGTATACTTCACAGTTGGTCCCATTGTAACCAGGTCAGGATCTGATAATGGGATCCTGGAGAAATCGAGGGAACTCTTTAACTATTATAGGCACACCTGTGATTTAAGTATTTTTTAAAGCAGCTCGAGCAGTTGATTTTGGAAAGGTGTCGTCTAAAGTGAAGTCGGTTATTTTTGTTTCAATTTTTTATCTACACTCAATTGAGCCGCTCGGTAACTTAATCCTATGTATTAGTGTAGGCACTAGTTTTTACGAAAGCGACTGCGATTTCCAATCCAGGGGGAAACAAGGCCATATTGGGATTAGGTTCTGTTCTCACAATGTATTTGTTCACCGAGAAGCTACTGGTAAATATCAAATTATATTTCGTATGTAAATTCAGAAAAATTTGAGCTCCAGATTTCGGGACTGAAGGTACAGCCTTGGCCAGAAGTGTTGAGCATACCTGTTTTTTGTTTACAATTTAGATTATTTCTCTATCATAACAATGTACGATGACGTAAAATGTTATATTTTATTTACTATATATCTTGTAAACTTCACTTAATAACACTTTCAAGGTACCGATAAAATATGAAAACTTAGGTAACAAAAATGCGAATTTAAGTCGGTGCGACACTTTAGGTGCCATTTGCAAAAATGCTTCATTTCTCTTAAAATTACACTTCCAAGTTTAGCTGACCTCTTCTGCCCTAGTAATTCTTCTTATAAAATGGTCAACTTACCCTGGTTTTTTCACATTAATTATAGCTAAATAATAATAAAAATAGTCAATTTTAGTCTATGAGTGTAAAATAATTTTGTCCAGCTAGATCGGGCGTTTGGGCCATAGTGCGCCGCCACCGCGCGCGCAAAAAGTGCCTGAACTTCATAGATTATTTAAACAACTTTATTCTTTGTTAAATGATCTGTGGATTTGGAAATTTGTAGTTCAACTCCTCCTTAATGCAAAAGAACCGAAATTATAACGTTTTTCAAAAATTAAAATACCCTCCCAGTCGATTTAAAAAAAGGTCACTAACTTCAACAAAACATGCCTGTTTGAATTAATTGATAAAATAACTTCAAAAATGATAGAAACGCTGGACTAAACTTTCGAGTTTTGTATGAAAATCGCAAGGGTGCTTAATACTTCTGGCCACGGCTGTATTTGTATTGAATTTTAACTTTCGTTATAATTAACATTAGAAGGTGCAACACACAGCTGAATTCAGCTCTGATATCAGCAGGATTCAGGCAATATACAGTCCTGTTTAGAAAATAGCGCGTCTTCATAACCCCTTCTGATTACAGGCGCGGTTTCTTCTAGAGCTGTTCCGAAGACCGTTTGAAGTGAACGCAGAGGCCGAGAATTTGGGGTACTCCTCGCAACCTCCCAGCTGGTCCTACGGTCTCAAACTTAGCTGTTCTAGCTAAAGCTATGTGATAAATGCAATGCAATCAAATATTTTAATGGTGATGAGTTGAGTAAGATTACTTTTAATTTAAAAAAGTGAATGATCGCCAAACATTCTTCTTTCTTGTATATCACTCTCAATTGCTCAAAGGTTAGCTGGAAGAGATCCCTTACAGGGTCAAGTTCGCCTTTGTACGTTGTGTTAAGACCGTATTTTTATGTACAATAAAGTGTTTACATACATACATACATTCTCTAAGTAGGTAGTTTTATTGTGGTGTAATAGCACTAGTGTGTTTTATTTTGACATTTAATATGTATATTTAATCAATATAGAAATGTGAACTTACAATAATACCATTATTTTTGGACTCATCAACAGTGTTAATTTATCAGTTTAGACCACAAATGCAGACCCTGCAACGGCCCTATAAATCTGTTATTTTAAGTGGAACATTATTAGCGAGTAGGTAATAAATTATTCACTTATTATTTTCAAAGTTTTATGGCGCAGGAACTTCGCATATACTTTTTCATGTTTTCGAAGACCTGTAACTATATGTGGAGACCATATAGCTTGAAGAATTAGTGATTTATTTACGAAATGTTGTTTTATAAATCAATTTCATGATGGTGTATCAGTCGACAAAAATTATAATATGTAAGATAATATTATGGGTAATAGTAATATTAATGATCTTGACCGTACTCCTTTGTGTTGTTACTTGTTAGTAATATTTTGAAGTTATTTTTTCCGAAGTATATTTATTTTCTGTTTTTTTTTATATCTTGTTTTATTTTGAATCCAACTTTGCTATGTATATTGAACATTTTCCTGACCATGAATCAATATCCGTGGATTAAAATAATAATTTAGGGCTATCAAGTATCCAGGGAGTTTTAATATACTCGGTGCTCGTGAGGGGGATTTTAACCATTCGTGGTAAGGAATTCGTTCCTGAGGTCATTAATACATGTTATATGAATTTAGGTCAATTTCGCCAAAAAAAATTTTTTTTTTGCTTTTTTTTCGAATTTTTAAATGCTTTTGAACATAAAAACATAAATGTTATTGGTAAAACTATCTATTAAAATAAATTAGTACATTTTTTTTGGTAAAAAACAGTTCACGTAAAGCAAACGTAAAGTATTCCTTGGCACTTTGATATCTGTCAAAAAGAATGTCTAGACTAGAGGTGTGCGCCGATGGCAAAATCATCGGCGGCGGCGTCCGATCGTTTTTTGACCGGCGGCGGCGGCGTGATCGGCGTGAAATCGGCGTGGTACATATTTTTAATATGCCTGGGGAATTTGACTAATTACCTTCTAAATTGAAGCCTACTGAGTATTTATAAGGATAAAATGCTTTAATAAAACACCCCAAATCTTTGAAAACGTATGATTATCTCGCAAACATTGCACATTTTAAATCAAAGACTTGATTTTAAAGAATTTTCCAAAAGATGGACTAGTTATGGTCCGCGGTGGTTATCTATGTAGAACTGGCCACACCACACACCACGTGCCTGAATATCAACTTAATAATACCAAAAGCCCCGAAGTTAACAAGTGCAGAACAGACTGATTTACAATTTGTAATTTGTGAGAGAAAATGTTGATTTTGAAGTTCTAAAAGACAAAGATGCTTGCGGTAGCCCGAATTTGCTAACGAAATAAAATCATTTTATTTTATCTTTCTTCGATGGATGGATTGGATTCTAGTTTCTTATTAAACCAAATACAAAAATTGAAAAATAATCAAACCCAGTTGGGCTTGAACCAACATACGCCTTGCCAGGGCTCGATCGCTTTACCGATTCGCAACATACATGAATTTTTGGGAAGACGTCATTTGATTATATTTCCCGTTAGATTCAAATGTCTCTAATAAACCTTCTATCTATTGTAGCCTTGAAACGTCAACAATGCGAAAATACGTTAGGCATCTGCGCCGCGCGTCAAACGCCCCATTTTGAAACATGACTTCACCGGCCTCAAATTTGCGGAAAACTGTTTGGAAAGAATAAGTTTTTGGAATGACGAAACAATGCGTTTTTACCTATACAGTTATTATACTTTTTTTTCTTGTAAGAACACAAGTAATCGAATTGAGGTTTTGAAAATATATTTGGGGCATACAAAAAATTGCTCAAATTTAACTTTTTTAAACCGCAACATCTTTAGAAATATATTAGAAGATTATTACGGATTTCCACAATTTTAAATCAATTTGGTGTTGTTGTTGAACGTGTTTATTGAACAAATTCAATTAAATATTTTTCACGCATGTTCCCAATTAAGCTATGGGTCAAGTAACTAAGATGAAGAAATGTTCGATGCATTACTTTAAAAAAATGCAAAACCAATTATGGATTAGATTCCTTGATTAACTAACAGAATTCAGGTTTTTGCTATTATTTGTGTTACTTATTTCATCCAATCATTCCCGCTGCGAGCGGCTTGCGAAGTTCTATAAAAAAAAGATAAAAGATATTTATTCTTCAATTTAGGCACATTACAATGCACTTATGAACGTCAGAGAGAAAAAAAAACTACCTATTCTATGTTAATAGCAAAAACATGAGTCCTGTGGAACATCGATGAACCACGATAAATCCATGCGCCTAACGCACGTCAGTAGCATCGGATAAAAAGAACGAGTAACTTTAACCATAAAATTGAACCATCTTTTCCAAATAGTTTAAGTTGACATCATTTTATAGTGATATCCACAGTTCCACTTTACTATTAAGTATTAAGGTCGCTAACAGAGCGTAAAGTGCGAGTTATTATAAAAGCACGTAAATTACAATTTACTGCAGGTGTAACGTTACGTAACTATACTTAACATTAACGTAAATATATATCTCTCTCGATCCCAAAATCAAACTTGACTTAATACGAATGGGCCATTTAAACAAAAAAAAAACTATCCCGCTTTTTGGAGTCAGTCAAAAAATAAAATTTGTTACTTCACTCTTATTTTAGGGAAAATTAAAAGTAAATCAAAATGCTTTCAATTGAAAAGCCGGAAAAAAGCAAATTATATAAAAATATAAACCCATCATTTAAAAACCAGACTGTCATAAATTATCGACGTAAATCTTACGATAGCATCGAAATGACAGCAAAAATAACGTCAGTTGGTACACCGGCAAGTAATAAGTGAAGAAGGAAAAGCATTTTTTTAAAAGAAGTAGTATACTGGCCACTCACATACACACATACACAGGCCACAGTATTTTACCTTTTCTTTCAAAAATATTAGAAAAGGCTGTCTATGAACAATTATACAAATACGTAGATAACAACAGAATTCTGCCTCAATTACAGTCAGGTTTTCGTAGAGGTATGGGGACGACGACCGCCTTGATTGACGTTGTTGACAATATTATTTCTGAACAAGACTCAGGCAAAGGCACGTGTTTAGTGCTGTTGGATTTTTCTCGCGCATTTGACTGCATAAATACCGATTTGTTACTCTCCAAATTGATATATTATGGCGTAGAATCAAAGTCACTCGCGTGGTTTAAAAGTTATCTTGATAGACGTACGCAGTCAGTTAAAATATGTAAAGAAGATGGCGCGTTTTTGGTATCTGATGCTCAGCCGGTAACTCAAGGTGTCCCTCAAGGTTCGATACTGGGTCCTTTACTTTTCATTATCTATAGTGCTGATATAACCAAGGCTATTCTGTTCTGCTATTATGTTCAAATGTATTACTCAGCTCGCACTAATGATTTTGCCGACTCAATCACAAAAATTAATGACGATCTTAATAACATCTCTTCCTGGGCTGAAGAAAACTGTCTGTTATTGAACCCTCTCAAATCGAAATACATGATTATGGGTACAAAATTACAGGTTTCACGAATCATAAGCTGTGACCCTCAAATAAATATAAAAGGATCACCAATTGAAAGGGTATCAGAGGCCAGAAACCTGGGTATAGTCATCAATAGTCAGATGTGGTTTGAGAAGCACGTTGGAGAATTATTAAAATCGTGTTTTTTCCGTTTAAAGATTTTGTACCGGATAAGAAATCTCTTATGTGAAAAGGTCCGCATAATCTTATGTGAATCGCTGGTTCTCTCAAAGCTTAATTACGGTGATGTAGTTTACGGTCCACGTCTGCAACAAAAAACTCGTCGCTTAATACAGAGAGTCCAAAACGCAAACGGTTTTGTTATTCTATCCCTCCAAGAAGCCACATCACGCCATATTTAAACAAGTCGTCCATGCTGAACATGTCTTCTCGTAGACATCTACACCTTGCATGTCTCCTCTTTGGCGTTCTAAACTCTAAAACACCCGAGTACCTCTATTCCAAAATAAATATATCTAAATTTCATAATCGTCACGGCACTAGGTCTACTCGGCGTTGTCTTTTAGAAATGCACCTTCATAGAAAGGCTGCTTTCACAGGATGCTTCCGATATCTCGCAACCAAGTGCTGGATTGACATCCCTCCACCTGTAAGGCGGTTGAAAACCAAACTATCTTTCAAACACCATTTCAAAAAGATACTTTTGGAAAAACAAAAAACAGGGATACCTTACGGTTATTTGGTTGCAGATTTCAGAGTCTAAATTCTGACTTGGTCAAGTTTCACACCATTTTCGTCCATTTTATATTTTTTTATTATTTGTTCATTTATATATTATGTATATGTGTTACACTGTACTTATTTTATACTATTGCACAACACACGCACTATCACACATTGCACATTATACACCACTTTGTATACCTACCTACAAGTATTAACGTAAATATATTTTGCGCCTTCGAGTACCTACCTTTTTATATAGTTTCAGTTGAAACTAATGTGGCCTGGGTTTCAGCAGAATTATCAGTGCTTTGCTCGAAAGAGTGAAGCGTAAATCTGAGCTGTGAACCCTTTTGTTTTGCTGCAACGCACACTACCATTCTTACTACCTCATTTCATGTTTTGTTACATTTTATTTTTATTTTTTCAAATGATTCCTTGTGTTATTGTTTTACTTTGCTGTTGTGTGTTGCAGAATTCAAATAAATCTTTTATCACTCACTGCCATTTACGGGCATTAAAACAAGATAAAGACTTAAAAATTGCTACGCCGATTCTACGCCGGTCAAAATCATCGGCGGCGGCGGCGTGGAAAAATTGTCGGCGGCGGCGGCGCGTCGCACATGTCTAGTCTAGACTAGACCCCATAAAGGGTGAAATCGCCATCGAAAAAGCGTTTTGCACTGAGTCACTTTTAGTCTCCATTTATGATCAGGAATACGGTGTCAAAATTATTCGGTTTCCTCATGTTACACCGTGTATTGACATTCACGTAATAAAGAAAAGAAAGAGTTAATTCAACATGTTTATTACATAAATACAAACAATATATTAGGTACTAAGTATCACAATCACAATGTTTTATCTAAAATTAACAATATCTATTAATAAATTCATCGACAAATGACACTAACATTGTACATTCTCTTAAAAATATATGTAAAGTAAAAAAAGCAGGACCGACACGTGGCAACTTTACTGTTCTGAGTACTTTTAACTTAATAGTACTATTTGTTAATTATTTGTTCTGACAAAAACCTAATTATTAATTTTTATTCATAATAAAAACTTCACTCGCACAAGATCATGGGCCGTTACGAACCTACTTGCTACTTGTGACCCTTGAAGTGTTCTTGGGGTCAAGAAGGTTAAATTAAAAGCATCAAGGTTACATCGACCACGTACGTCATAATTGCATATGAATGTAAAATTGCCCCAATATCTAAACTAATAAGTACACTCAATGAAATTGACCTAAAACCGTAAGAAAATACTCTAAAGTTTACTCAAGAGTCAGGATTACTAGGCTCCACTCACCCCGCCTAAAACCTAAAGGTCTATCGAGCAACGAACAGATAAACGATAAACATAACACATGGTTAATAATCCTGGTCACAGCACCAAATTGTAACTGCCATACGTTTTGTGGTAACTGGCTAGTTTAATGTTAGCACTTCGCTGGCCCAATATTACAGGGTTCTATGTTGCATATTCAGGGTAGTTAAATTTAGACTTAGCATCATTATGACAATGTTCAAATTTCAAAACATACAACCCTGTAATATTGGGTATTGCATACTTACGGAGCAATTTAGTGGAGTCTACTTGTTAAAAAAGTAGCTAACAACATTTTATACGGCGTATTTTATTATTTCTTATATAGAGTGCGGTAAAATAAGTGTCGTAGAATTCATTAGTTCCCAATGGGTTATACTCTTACAAAGTGAGCACAAAAAATACTTCCAAGGTTATTTCATACCCTAGCAATGATTCTGTTATATTTATCAATTTTGACAATCATGCCATCTTTGTCACTCTCGTTGTTAGAAAATTACAGTATGTCTCTCACGCGGGTGACGGAAGCTCATTAGCACGTCCGTATCTCTCGCTTGCCGGTGCACGACTAGCGACAATTGTTTCATTAACTCATTTTAAGTGCTTCAATTTTGGAGCGTGCGTAACCCATCGTCATTATTATACATCATAGTTAGTTCCCATTTAAAGTAGAATAAATCCAGTACATTAGACCATTAGTACGGTAGCCGTAAGAGTATTGAAGTACAGTATTAATTTTACTGAATGTAACGGTTATACAATACAGCACCATTCGAAAGTCGATTATCAAAACTTATCGCTAGCACAGCCGAGAGATGCTGATACAGCAGCTACGGTTATATAGTTAGACCACGCCAACTCTGCACTTACTGCATGCGACGAAGTTTTAAATACCCTCTGAAACGTCAAATTAATATAAAAAAACTACGTTTACGGTGGCAGTTTCGAATTTCGACGCTGTAAATTTCATGCAGAGTTAGTGTGGTCGGGTTCATTAAGGAGAAACAGTATCTGAAAGCTCTCTTATTTTATAATTTAATTATAATAAATATTGCTCGTTAAAACTTTAAATTAAAACTAAATTTATTAACAGCCGGACGGAGCTGCTTATCAATAATTTTAATACATATCACTATATTATATCACTAGTATATTATATCACTAGTATATTTGTAACTTACAGCACAAATATTTTGTCTGTTTTAAGTATGTTTTTTGCCAAACTTATATTTTAGTCTTCCGCAAATAAAAACAAGAATAAAGATGAACTAAAACTATTTCAAATTCGATTTATTTGAACTTTAAGCCCAAAACTTAATACACTTCCTTTTTTCTAAAGATAATTTATGGTTTATGGCTGTGAATTAAAATTTCTAGTCTTTTCTATAGATCCAAAGGTTTAAGAATATCGTATCAGTAATATAAAAATATTTCTATGATTCCGTTAATTTTATTTATACTTCAGGTTATTTGCTTCCAAATACATTATGTCAAAATTGAAATCTGGCTTGATCGGTAAAAAATATATTCAATCATTTAGTTACAAAATTTAACTAAGTATTCCTCTGGTCAATAATTGATGTAGGTTCTTACTACGCTTACATGCATCGGCATTATCTGTGACCGTCTACACTACAAAGTCTACATGAAAAAGTACCAGTTGGCGGAACGTTGTACTGGGCGTCGATTCGACATGCCAAACTGTGAGACGTGGATGTCGTGATATCCATCTGTCCACACGTGTCCACACCTAACTGTCAATCTGTCAGTAGGTCTCGCTAGAGCGTTTTTTCTATGGCTATGGCCACCATTTTAGATATCACTCTTGAGTGATTCCACCCCAAATTTCAACTGTCACAAAAGTGTGATATCATAGTTGTCTCGCAAGCGACTGTCAGTATTCCACCCCAAATTTCAACTGTCACAAAAGTGTGATATCATAGTTGTCTCGCAAGCGACTGTCAGTTATGCTATGTCGAATTGAGGCCTGGTTAAATATTGTATTCAAGCAGTAAATGCTTAAAAAGCCTGACCAGAAAATATATGATCATGCGCCATGTTGCGGAATTTCATTGGAACGAATTTTTTACACTGGCAATAATTTTAATGATAGGTTGTCACTGTTGTCAGTGCCATTGTGGCGGGTTACTTGAACAATACAATAGTGTTAAATATTAAACGTCAAAAAATGCCCAAAGTTATTCATAGTCAAGAGTGAAACATTGTAAATAATATATACAATAAACTGCTGGATATTGCGGTACAAAACAATTAATTCCAAATTAACATCAGTGCTGGCAGGTAAACAAATCAAGATGTGACTACCATAGAGAATAATGTACTT
Source organism: Pammene aurita (assembly GCA_947086415.1). Classification (NCBI taxonomy): domain Eukaryota; kingdom Metazoa; phylum Arthropoda; class Insecta; order Lepidoptera; family Tortricidae; genus Pammene; species Pammene aurita. The sequence goes on from OX352307.1 coordinate 3,399,891, forward strand.
TTTGACTATACTGAACAGTTGCCATATAAATGAGTATAATAACGCAACGCCCTCTTGACAATTATCATATATTTTTGGTCAGGCTTCAGTCGACGTCAAAGATATGTTTACGCTCTTGCAACTCGTTACCAAGAAAGGAGTACGTTGCAAAAGTTAAGCATAAAAAGAGGCTATAATTTTTCTAAGTTTAGCACCGCCTAGTTGAGTATCTTGAGTAAGATCACGTAGAAATAGTAATGGGTACAGTATGGTCTCCCCTCTTAGACTGAAGCACCTTGTAGTAGACCACGGCATCGTGGACGGTCGGGAAGGTGTCTAGGTGGAGCTGGTTCGTTGTCTCCAGCTTGTTGTAGCGGTGGATCATCTCTAGCATTGGCCCTGAGGAGATTTGTGTGATGTGAAAATGTTACGCTATGAGTGTTGAAAGTGTTCTTCAATGGAAACAAAAATGTTCTTCAAAAATGGCCTGGGTCTTCCATGGAAACACTTCCAAAAGAGCGCCATGAAAACACAAATTAGTTTATGAGGAGAAAATCAAATTCCGAGTTAATTGTGAAGAGTATTTATGTTTTTGTAGGCACCGATCAAACAATACTAGGGATACACAATCAGCCCAAAAAAATGGCCCCACAATAGTACCGCAAGAACGACTTGGGCGGTACTTTCTTTATCTTTAAAGTCTTTTTACGGTATAAGACTAGCCGGTTACAAGTTTTCAGGAGCCATATTTTCGGTAAATCTTGTTTGAAACTCCTTTAAATTGTTGCTCGAAGATTGTAGATATAAATATTGTTGGAATCTTGCCATTGGCCCCCGCTATGCGTCTATTATCATGTACTGTAGGTATAAACTTACCATTGGCCCCCGCTAGCACCACCATGATGCTACTCGCCTCCAGCTCCCGAGATACCAGTACTAGCGTCTTGACTCCTGGTGCGTCCACATAAGAAAGTGCAGACGCGTCTATTATCACGCATTGGACCTGTGAAAAAGAGGGTACGTCAGCACATATATTTGAAAAGTCGAACGTCGTTTTGGTAAGATTGAAAACAATTTTGATTAAGGTTTACAGATGTGAGAATTAATTTTCGCGCATAAGACGAAACAGGGACTATTTTTGAAATTTCTCGTAATATACCGTAAGCCAGGAACAAATTTCGTTGGTCATCGCGTCCCAGGCGATAACTTGTCAAGTGGTTAAGGGCGATGTGTAATGTAATGAAGCCTCGTGAAGGTCAGCTGCCTCTCCGTTGGTGGGTTGAGGAACGGCAGCGATTTAATCAATTAAAAAAAAAATGGTCATCGCGTCCCGATTGAAACTTTGTCAGATGATAGTTTATATCCTGTAATAAATATAAAAAATCATCAGTCGGCTGTATCGCAGTGAAAAGACCGTCAGCTGGTCACGTGAATATACGACCTTCAGGGCATCAGCTGACGGTCTTTCCACCTCGATACAGCCGGCTGGCGATTTTTCACGTTTGTAAGAGCATGTAAACAATCATCTGACAAATTTTCTATCGGGACGCGCTGAGCGTTTTTTTTGGAAAGTGATTAAATGGCTGCCGTTTCTCAACCCACCAACGGAGCGGCAGCTGACCCTCACGAAGCTTCTTTATACATCGCCCCTAACCACTTCACAAGTTATCGCCTGGGACGCGATTGGTCATGAAATTTGTTCCTGGCTTACGGTCCATAACAATAATTTCAAATCACAGGCGTTCAAATGAAAAATTCATTTTGAATTCGCGTAATTATGTCAAAATCGGTTTTAAAGCCTCCTATATCAGGCCTGTTTTATCAACGAGTGTTATAAATTAAATATTCGTCACAATTGGGTTACCGTTTGGTAGTTCTATCACCCAAAAGAGTATTTTTTTTTTCTTTTACCTTTTTCCCAATCCCCAGTATTGGGAATCCCACACGTAGCTCTTGGTGTGAGCTCCATTATTGTTGTGATCCTCCGGCACAGTGTCTAACGGGTTCATGTATAGGTAACCCACCTTGCGTAAGAGGTCTGAATGTTTCCTACCGTCTTCCGTAGCTCTCGCTCGTGGTCTGAGCTCCATTATTGTTGTGATCCTCCGGCACAGTGTCTAACGGGTTCATGTATAGGTAACCCACTTTGCGTAAGAGGTCTGAATGTTTCCTACCGTCTTCCCAATAGTGGGGTCCCACACGTAACTGTCGGTCTTGGTAATAGTCCCATCATCGCTGTGGTCCCCTGGCGCGGTGTCTATGGGCTTCATGTAACCGACTTTGCGGAAGAGCGTCTCTCGGAAGAGGTTCTTGGTGGCGAAGTTGAGGCCGCCGCAATAGTGAAAGATCTTGATGCCGGGGAGCTCTTCGGCCTGAAATGGAGGATGAATTTGGTAATTTTTGACTTCATTCCTACAAAGTTGCATTCGGCGCTCGAGGTCACAAACTTGGATTATTCATTGGGCCAACATCATAAACAAGTCTGCAAAAAATCAGATCTACCGGGTTTGACGCACAGTACCTCGTACTTTCAGGCGACAAGGTTTCTGGATTAAGTGGGGGGGCGAATTTTTTTAACTCCCAACTGTAATGTGTGGGGTATCGTTGAATAGGTATTTTAAAAAGAATAAGGGTTCTTTTAAATATTTTTTTGAAAAATAATACTTTCGTAAATAATAGCTCTGAAAGTTTGAAAAAGTGTATATCTTATTCCCTCGATATCTCATGAAATATTGATCCCAGCAAAAAGTGTAAGAATATTTTTGTAGAAATTTTTATGTGGAGAATTAAGTACCAGAACATTTTTTCGTATGGGCCACCGTTTCTGAGTTGGCTTATGAACACTTGTTGCAGTTGGCTCGTGGTGGAGGAGGAGGTGGAGAATACAAACCACTTCAAGAAAACAAGTCCTAGAGTTCTGGGTTTGAAGCAATATTATGAGAAATTATATAAATAATTAGATTATATCATTGCCAACAGTTTCTGTTGGGGGAAAGTAGTGTCAAACGACGTATAATGTAAATCATAATTTGTCGCCTACTGTTTTTGTTTCCGTAATAATACGCAATGTTTTTTTATTATAATGTTAAAATATAGGTCCTGTCCTTTACGAGTATAACTTATAACTGAGAGAACTTCGACAGTTTTTACCTATTTTGGTATTACTATTTTCCAATTCAAAAATGTTGCTACTCTGTCACTCTAACCTCCACCCATTAAAAGCTGCCAGATGCCCGGATATAGAAATAAGGATAGTATAGCAATCTAACCAGACGGGTTTTGTTGCTCTCATTATTGTGTAATGTATGAGGTGGCCAGCTATTAGTCCTTACTATACGTGAGTTCACCATCGACATATAATATCAAGACGAGTAAAGGCAAGCAAAGTTCATGTGAAAACACGACCCATTTTCACGTTTACAAAACTAAAATGCCTTATGTACTAGTAACCAATCAAGTACTCATTCTTTAAGCATATTTTTTTGTGTTAACCTTAATTCCGCAAAGGTTTCATGCCATTTCACCAATAAGAAAAGTTGCCGTGTTGTGAGTGGTCAAAATCAATTTGACAATGAAGTTTAATTGGACAGGAGATACTCAAATGAAATAACTGAAATGTCAAGTTAACGTATAATAAATACGCCTAAGTTAGACGTGGATAGGTTCACGTAATAAATAATAATACAATCAATTAACAATTTATTTTTTAGTGCATTTTCATTACTTATGCAATATACCTACGTAAATTTAATCGTTCTTGGAATACGGAATAATATGAAAGCCCATCATCATCTTTCATTTATTTAATAAAAGTGCTTAATTAAAATATAGGGACTTACATACTACAAAATAAGCATAAATTAACATGAAATAGTAAAGATTTTGAACTTTTTTACAATTTTATAAATCCGTTACATTAGGGAGACCCTCTTGGTCTCAAGCAACATAATTTTAAGCAATTAAGGTTGATTATGGCAAAAAAAAACGATTATTTTTTAACTTTATTTATGACCAGACTAGAAAATAATAGCATACCTTCAATATAAATAGTTAAAATTCTCTTTGCTTTCTCGTTTTTTAGAACTAAAAAAATAACGGATGAGTTCGTTTATGTGTACTATTTATTTTAGCAGGCTTAGGGAAATACAAAGATAAATTTATATTTTGTATCCATTTTTTTAGACTACAACGGTAGCAAACAGGTATACGGCTCACCTGATGGTAAGCAGTTACCGTAGGCTATGGACGCCTGTAACTCCAGAGGTGTCTCATGTGAGTTGCCGACGTTTTCATATAAAAGAGGATTCACTGTGTTGACAGCTAAAGGGACAAAAGGATCCCCCGTCGTCAACACACTGCATCCTCTGAGCTCTCTGGCAACCTTACTCACCGGCAGGAACACAACACTATGAGTAGGGTCTAGTGCTAATTGGCTGTGGTTTTCTGTAAGGTAGAGGTGGTTCCCCAGTCGGGCTCTGCTCTAGATTTGATAATTAAAGACTATGCTATGAAGTTATAGCATTCATTATTAATGAAAAATAAGAGTCATACCTATTAGTCAGTTGTACTAGAAATGTCATACTGTATATCGAAAAAAAACAAACTGAAAAGATTCTTTGTTAATAACGAAAACCTAACTGCTATTACTACTAGGTAATACTTATAAATGAACATTCATTATACTTTTCCTCAAATGAGTTATGTTTACTTTTCCAAAACTTATATTGTATAACATCGACCAAGTTCGTAATGTATGAGAATATCTATGCGTGATTTACTTACCAATGAAAAGAAATATCACCATTTTTGGCGCCCGTGTGGCTCCTGCACCAATGCACGGCACAAGCTGGCATTTTAATACCGATATATTACGTGAAAAAAAAGTGAAATTTCATGAACCAAAAAAACTAATATTTTGACGACATGACATTAGGGCACCGCTGTCACAAGCCCCGCCCACTTTGGCACCAGGAAAGTGGAGCAGATTTTGAGCGTTGATTACGCTTCCTTACTTATTATTCTTCCAAGGAGTTCACGCATACTTAAAGGTATTACTTTTATAAATTCGATGCAACCAAAAATTATTTCATACAAATTGGAATGTGATATACCTACCAATACATACGTCCCATAAAAAAAACACTTCGTTAAATTAAACATGTTGATTTATTTCAAAAATTAAGATATTATTCCCTTGTTCGTTTCTTCGGGATTTTAAGTGTTCAGTATTTTCTTTCAGTGGCCTATTTCTTCAAGAATAGTTAATTAATTTTATTATTGAGCAGATAAGTTGTTATGTTATGTTGAGTTAAGTTTCAATAATTTTACAAATAATTCTGGAAATCAGTTAAAAGTCGAAAAAGGCTTGGCTTTTAGCAATTACAAAATAAAAGACAAATAATCATTTATCATTCTTCAGCCAACGAGCCCCTGCTAGCCATATTCAGCTACTCCTCTCTCCTGGCCATCATCAGTAGGAACCCTACCGTATACATGACCTCCCAGTATACCACCAGGCACACAGCCCATCTGGACATGTCCAACACGCTTATCTCGTAGTCTACATCATTTATCTTTGGCCAACAAGCCTAGACATATTCAGCTCCTCCTCCCTGACCATCAGCAGCAGGAACCGGACCGTATACATGACCGCCAGGCACACGCCACCATCTGAACATGTCCAACATCTTGTAGTCTCCATCATTTATCATTGGCCAGCAAGCCCCTGCTAGTCATATCCAGCTCCTCCTCTCTTCTGGCCATCACCAGCAGGAACCCGACCGTGTACATGACCGCCCAGTACACCGCCAGGCACACGCCCCATCTGAACATGTCCAATACGCTGACCTCGTAGTCTAAGGAGTACGGGTATTTTTTATATGGGAAAAAGCGCATGGCGGATGCTTGTATATGCTCTTTTTAGGTCCAGTTTTTACTTTTAGTAATCAAATTTTTGAAGAATAGCTGAACAGGTCCAATCACTGATCTCGTAGTCTAAGCAGTACGGGTACTTCTTATAAATATGGAAGTGAACGCATAGCGAATTTTATTTTAGTTTCTTGGATTTTTATCTTCTAATATTTTCTAACCCAATGTTTCGAAATCATCGCTACAATGATCTTGTCAGGCGTTTTTATCCATCTATATATCTTTTACTCTTTTAATTATTCCAATTTGAAGGATAAGTAGATTACAACATTGAGGTATCTGTGTATGTTGAATATTTGCTGATAATTCTGTATTTTTGTGAGGTGGAAAGTTACTTAAACGTCCATGTTTTTCAGTTTTGATTGTTTGGTTTTGGCATATGACATTGACATATTTGATTGACTCACGGTTGACTACATAGATAAAGTATTATTTATAAAAAGGTTGCGTTATTAAAAAGCAAATACTGATTATGATAAACTTGTGGAAGGCAGAAAGTTCTGTAATGACGTAATGAGACCTGGGGGGCGATTTTAGAGATTCGAGCTCTCGAATATATGCATTTAAAACTCTAAATAAAACGAAGAAATGATTAAATTTAAACTTTCGTGAGACATACTATCACTATAAAATATAACGGTTACACTCACGTCACTTTAGTCACTTCGCGCGACATGTTTCGGAGAGCTTAGGTCTCCATCTTCAAGCACTAAGAGTGCTATTTTGAACCGGCCCGTAGCGCGCTGTTGCACGACGCGTTGCCGACTGGCCTGCGTCCCGCTCGCCGCGCAGCTCGTGTCGCCCGCTCTGACTCTGACAGAGCTTGTTGAGTGTGATCTTGCGCCGGCGCTGCTACCGTGCTTTGCAGCGCATTCGGTTCATCCGACATGAGCGACGATAAGCAAACCACACTCACTGTGTCCACTAAACTCTCACAGCACACACTGAAGTTCTTGCCATGGATTACTGGCTTCCATGCTGGCGGTACGCCCCAGCCCCCGTCTCGATTAAAATTCGGACGACGCCCAATCTCGATCGCCTCGCGTATTTTGCGTGGCACGTAGCATTTTTCACGAACCAGCAGTCTAGCTTTATCAAATCGAAGGAAATGTGACGCGCCTGCATCGTAAGCGTGCTCTGCTACCGCCGAGTGACGTGAGTGTAACCGTAATATTTTATAGCGAAGAAATGATGTTTTAAAAACAACAGCGATAGTTATTTAAAATCATGATTATTAATATTATTAATTTCAGGCGTAAATAATGGCGACAAACCTTTGTGTGCGATTATATTCGATGTTAAATTCTTTGAATTCGAGCGCTCGATTGTCATAAATCGCCCCCCTGGTTCGAGTCATTGGCTGGGAAAAACTTGCGCAGGCAGCATACCGATGCTGGAGCCTCTAGTAGGCACCAAAGGCATTGTCTACACATAGTTAAAGCAATGGTATGTAGTTTCAGTGACCGCAAGGCAACCGAATGGCTCGCGGTATTTAAACTTCCGTAGTGATGAGGAGCCGCCCTGAGCAACTCGAACTGACCCAACTTGGACTGGGGCGGAAATAGAGGGGGGTGCAAAAGTTTTTTCACCTCAGCAGCTCGAATAAGCCTACTTCTCTGCGAATACAGTGACGAAAGTCGCACTTTCGTCACTCCCTGGAGTGAGACAAAGTAGTTTTTAATTTAGTGAAGTCCATGAACTGCCACTTCATATTTCGGGGTCTATTATAAATTCGAAATACATACTTTTAACCTTTAATATGTTCTCACTACTGAGATGAAAAGTTGTATGTGTCACACGAGAGCAAAGTTATTTTACATCTCGTGTTTTTGAGTCCCTCGCTACGCTCAAGATTCTAACTTAGAATCACTCGCTTCGCTCGTGATTCAATTATAGAATCTTTCGCTTACTCGGTACTCAAAATCAACACTCGCAAGCAAAACCAACTTTCCTCTCTTGTTGCACAAATAACTATTGCTAGTGGTAATGAACATTTTATAAGTTTCCTACATTGAGTAACAGGAGATGACATCCCTAAGAATTTTTTGTCCCAAAAGTTATAGTGAAAATCACTACAAGTCTATACTACTCTTTGATTCTGTCATAGTTGTCAACCGCCAAACATGGCGCACAAAATTTGTTCTAGATGTCACATCTAGTAGAATACATAATAAATGAATGGTTTCCTACTATAAAAATGTAAGCTTATATATTCAGTAGTTTAGGATCTGCGTTGACGACTACGTCAGGGCATTTTTATTTTATATTTTAAAATCGCCCTCGAGTAGGGAGAAAGTTTACGAAAACGAAATAGTCTATCAGTGCCAGAGAAAGTAAATCAGCGAAAGCCAACTCACCCCGTTCCTGCGCGGTTAACAGCTGGTCGATACCGACTCTTTCCCTGGGCGAGCTGATGATGTGGTGTTCGAGGCGAGGGTTGTGATCACACAAATTCGATTAATTTGGGTGTTTTTGGTTAGCGCGACAAATTAGCTTGCGTGTACGGCAATGAGCAGCCAACGATCGATATACCTTCAACTGGCTTTTTATAAATGTCAAAACGATTCGAAAAACTATCCTAATGCTAAAAACTGTCGCTAATACCGGCGTACCATTTTACGATATACAGTGTGGAAAGATAAGTCGGGCCCTGGAGGGAAACTACCTTAAAACGTTGAGATAGCTCAATTCACTGAAAGGAAACATTCTTTTATTTATCCTAAAAACTAAAACTGCATTCACAGTTTTTTTTTAATTTTCACTTTTTTCCATACGAATTCTATGAAAAATATTTTTATTATAATTTATGGGTTCTCTTGTGCCCTAAACTTGGTTGGTATTAAGAATTTTTTATCCTTGTTGGAAATAGGATCGATTGGCATCAATTGTCATAAAAAATATTTATGGCAAAAATTACAAAATAAAGAGTTTTTTTGTAAACTGTACTCTTTTTCAAAAAATTGTAAATGCTGTTAAACCCATTAAAAAAATTTAAGAATGTTTCCTTTCAGTGAAATGAGCTATCTCAACATTTTAAGGTAGTTTCCCTCCAGGGCCCGACTTATCTTTCCACACTGTATAATATTTACATGCATCTAAAATACAGATAAACTAAGCTAAACATGGTGTCCGGAACCATCATATATAATAAAAATAGGTATAATACGCATAGGGTTGAAAGACTTGAAAGTATCATTGAAGTGTACACGAGTTTGTCGATAGTTAAGATGGACTATTCTGCTATTTGACAGAGCAGAAACAGACTTTACGTTGTATATAAATACTTTAGGTACTCAGCATGTTTTTACGACGTAATACGTGGTTATATTACAGGAAGGGAAAAAATGCGGTACAATTATAACTACATGTTATTTTATTTATTCTGAGTCTCTAACATATAGGTCATCAATAATTATACATAACATGAAGGACTACATGTAAAAATATATCTTTTTTGTATTTGAACACCAAACAACATGAACTTTGCGTGAAGACGGGATTTCAACTGGCCATAACTTGTCGTGTATATGCTGGGTGAAGTTTTGGTTGGTACCCATGCGTTGCTCACTTCATTACGATTGAATTACCACACAGCCAATATAATATAAACGGTATTTCTTTTAAAATAAAGTCTTTTTTCACTTGCGGGTGCGAGGCCGGAGATCTCTGGGCCCGTCAATTATAGGAGTGCAAAATGGAGGCCGGAGATCTCCGTGCTCGTCAAACAATGGAGAAAGATGGCGCGAGTTTCATGTCAATTAGTGCGGAGCGATATGTAAGCCGGAGATCTCCGGGACCGGGAGACGACAGGTTAATAGAGAACATGCATGAAAAATATTTAATTGAATCTGTTGCATAAACACGTTCAACAACCCCAAACTAATATAAATAAGTGGAAATCCGTAATAATTTTTAACAGTTTTTTTAAAGATATTGCGGTTTGAAAACGTAAAATTTTAGGCATTTTTTTTAAAACACAAATGTATTTTCGAAACTTCAGTTCTGGATTACTTATGTCCTAACAAGAAAACAAATGTATGACAACTATATAGCTAAACGCATTTTTTCGTGCCTAAAACTACAAAAATCTTACAAAAACTTGTTCCTTCCAAACAGTTTTCTGCAACTTTGTGAACGGTGACGTCACAATCCGCACACTTATTGTATGGGGCGTTTTGATGCGCGGCGCAGACGCCTAACGTATTTTCACATTTTTGACGTTTCAGGGCTATCATAGATAGTAGGTTCATTAGAGACATTTGAATCTACAGGGAAATAGAATCGAATGACGTCTTCCAAAAAAATCATGCATATTCCTAATTGTAAGAGGAATAGAACGAAAAATTATGTTCTCATTTTTTTATCGAGACATGAATATAGATACTTATTATCTAGGAATGAAAATATATTTCTTTAAGGTATAAATGGTATGACATTATTATAAATGTTACTTACAGCTCGGTACCGCTTGATGTCCAAATACAAGTCTGTCTCTAATACACGGCCCAGCAGGCAGGTGTAGGGTTTCTGCGAGCGTATGAACAGCGCCGCGACGCTGGCTAGGAGACCTGCTACTAACCTACAATATAAATAAATAATAAATATAATGGCATAATCTTACACAATAGGCATGGTGAATTTTTCTCATGTATGGTATCAATCAGTTCGTTTTATTGTGAGGATCAAATATCTATATGGGGCCAATTGCGTTAAAGCAACACAAAGGTCAGAAATGATATTTAAAGTCTGAGATTTGCATTTGTTTCTCAAAACGCTCCTAACATAAAAAAAAATCTGTCGAATTGAGAACCTCCTCCTTTTTTGAAGTCGGTTAAAAATTACGCGCAAAAGTGACTTCACGATCATATAAGTAGTCGCCCTGTTTAAAGTATGGAAAAATTATGAATTTGCTATTTTTACAGTAAAATGTTGCGTTTATGGATATGGTTGCCATACAATTTATTTTATAGTAAAATGTAAAAAATCGAATGGTATTATTGTTTTACAAAATTTTGTACTTAAAAAAAAATCGTAAAATTTTGATATTTTCAATAAATTTTTATTATTTTCACTTTATTTGGATATTTTGATCATTTTGCATCCTATCAACTAAATTTTATAGCATAGTTCAACATGCGTCATCATCCCTATTCAACCTAGTCCAACAGTAAGCTCAATAAGCCTTATATGGCACGTGTGTAAAGTAACATGAACATCCATAACTCAGGAACAAATATCCAACATAGACACGCATATACATGCCCTGACCTAGATTCAAACCCAGGGCCTCCTGCTTCGTAGGCAGGGTCACTACTGACTAGGCTAGGATATAATCGCTGATCCGCCGCTTGTGCTCGTCGTTCAGACCGGTACGATTTAAATGTATGATATATCAATGAATATGTTTTAAAAACAGCGGTGGCTGCTCGTCTCGCTGCCCCGCTAGTCGTATGCGTTGAGTCTACGGCCTACGTGCAGGGAAGTGTGAAAAGGTTACATTATTTGTGACTTTTTGAAACTAAAATGACACTGAAAGCTTACCCATAATCGATGTTGACGAGTGTAGTCATGAGGAAAGTGATGAGCCAAACGGACGCGTCCAACTTACTCAGATAACAGAACCTAGAACAAAACATGAATAACTGTAGACACACAACAATTGGTAAAGCTCCCAGTAATAACGATTATAAAAAATATTTAGGACCATAAAAATCCAAAGAAGTGTTACTAAAAACTTAAATTTAGGTACATTAAAAACTATGTTAGTAATACTCGTACTCCTAAGTAGGTACAAAACAACGAGGGGCATAAAGATTGATAGTACAGGCATTTTACGGGCGGCTAGTATGGCGAATTGGAAATATTTAATAATAGCTAATATTTTTAGTGTAACGGATATATCATGTCAATTTTTTAAATGTGTAAGAACAAACTACCACGTATTACTATTTGTTTCTAAGGATTATGTGGTTTTACATGGACACGGTTTCTTGTTTATCGCTTTCAACTGAAATAAGACTTCAATATCGTCATATTACAAATAAAAATTATAGATATAATTGTAAATACACAATTGTATCTTTACTAGGGTATGATCCTATTTTGACAAATAGGATCATGAAGGTGGTTAACATGAAAAAACGCGTGGCGTCTTCTGAATCTTGACACCCAGAGGTTTAGCAACCATAGGATACGGCAACCGCCTAACATTAGGCGTGAAACATACTTTCTACCAAAGTGGCATAAAAAAATGGCAGAATACAAAAGATAGGATTTTACAATACAAGAGAAGGTTAAGTACAAGTATCCTGGTTACGGCACCAAATTGTAGGTTTCAACGAATTTCAAGGAATTTTAGTATGAGTACACAGGAAGCATAAATGACTGAATTACGTTTACGGTGGCAGTCAACATTTTACTGCTGCAAATCCATGCAGAGTTAGCGTGGTCGGACTTTAAATTTAATATACATGCGATCGAAATGGGGTATCACTAAGAATTAATCCCACAACAGCCCACTGAAATAGTATCAATAGAGTTTAAATCACAACGTTGTAATCACAACTGCCATATTAACGCGTTAGGTATGTGATTAGTTGTTAAATGATTAAAAAAGCCAGTAACAATAACAATGGCCTACCATCATACAGTTACTAACCGCGACATAGAAATCGTACAACAAATGGAGTCTTATGTGTTATAAAATGTAACGTTAAACGAAGACCATTTTGGTTAACTACTGGCATTAGGCGATCATGTAGACAAAAAAGAGTAATATACTTTAAGTACCTAAAAAATTAAAAAATATATAGCAAATATTATAAAAATTACAATAAAATACTTAAAAAAGTAATTACGTACTCTCAACGACTAGAAAATTTTAATAATATGAACAGATCCACTAACAAGGGCAAAGAAATATGGGGCATTATAAATCAGAATAAATACAAAAACACTAGACCGGAAATTCATCAAATAAAGTACAAAGGTAAAATTCTACAAGATCCAGGGCATATTGCGAATGCTTTTAATAATACTTTTGTTGAACTAGCAAAGCCTTACTTCAAAAAAGATACAATGAGTACGCCTGTAATGAATGTAAACCCTATTGAAAATTCTATTTTTATGCAGCCAACTTCATCAAAAGAAATCTCAAATATTATCAAAAGCCTTAAAAACTCACATAGCGTTGGACATGATGAGATAAGTACAAATGTGATCAAAAGTTGTTCTGATGAGATAGTAGAACCAATCTCTTACTTAATAAACTTAAGTATACAAACTGGAACATTTCCAGAAAATTTAAAAGTGAGCGTAGTTAAACCTGTATACAAAAAAGGCGATAAAGAAGAGTGTGAAAGTTATCGCCCGATAGCTTTAACTTCAGTCATCTCAAAAATATTTGAAAGAGCAATTTATAATAGGCTAAACAATTTTTTGAGAAATATAACGTATTAGCAAAAGAACAATTCGGGTTTAGGAAAAATAGGTCAACCACTTTAGCTGTCTTTGAATTAATGAATACTATTTCTGAATGCTTAAATACCTGTCAACCTGTCACAGCTATATTCATGGACATGACTAAAGCTTTCGACTTTGTATGTCATAAGCTGCTACTTATCAAATTATTTAAATATGGTTTACGAGGTAACGCCTTTGACCTTATTAAATCATATCTAGAGAACAGAAAACAGTATACAGTCATAACAAGGATAGATAAAAAAAGGAAAACAGAAGTAGTCTCTAACTCAACAATAAGAACTGTAGAACGAGGAGTACCACAAGGTAGCATATTAGGACCACTGTTGTTTTTATTGTTTATTAACGATCTACCGAACGCGACTGAAAATCGCACTGTTCTCTTCGCTGACGATACAACTATCCTAGTTACAGGCAAAGATATTAATACTTATCAAGACAGACTTAACCTTGCACTAAAGAATGTAATGGACTGGTTTTCTTCAAATCAACTTATTGTAAACTTAAGTAAAACAAAGTATATGCAATTCTATTTACAGTCCCAACCAAAAGACATCTCACTAAAGTATGAAGACATTGTACTAGAAGAAGTAACGGAAAATAATTTTCTCGGTCTGATCTTGGACTGTCATGGAAGCTGGAATGCACATACAAATAGTCTCTGTAAAAATCTTAGTAAATATGTGTATGCACTTAGAAAAATTTCAACTGTTGCCTCTCAGAATACTGCACTCTGTGCTTATCATGGACACGTATCATCTATCTTGAGATATGGCTTGCTGAACTGGGGACATTCTTCGAATAAAAAAAATGTATTTATTCAGCAAAAAAAATGTGTAAGATCGATAGCAACAGCCAGATATAATGCTGAGTGTATGCCTTTATTCCAGAAACTTGATATCTTGACTTTACCCTCTATGTACATATTGGAAGCGTGCGTTTTTGTTAAAGAACACTTAAATCTATTTCAAATTATACAAAAAAATCGCCCTCGCAATCGTCAGAATAGATATGAAGTACTTCCAAAAATCTCTGTAAACAACGCCTATTATAGCAAAACTATTTATGTAATGGCAGCTAAATTATTCAATAAATTACCAGAATTCATAAAGGATCAACACATTAAAGAGTTTAAAAAGTCCCTAATAGGGATATTAAAAAGAAAGAGGCCCTACGATATAAATGCTTTTCTAAACATAGACTTCTACTCAATTGAATAATACCCACTTAAATAACATTACAATGACATAATAACATTACAATAAGTACCCATTGTAAATATTGTACATATTTCATTCTAGATATTAAGACAATTTAATATTGTACGCCTGAAAGGCAAAATTATAGTGACTCTATAAAATAACTATTATGTGACCACTATGTATACCTATAATTTGAAAATAAATGGTTTGATTGATTGATTGATTGATAAATACCTCTTGAGGTCCAAAATCTGCATAAACATGCCCTTAAGAGACACAACGATGATCGAGGCGAGCACGCAGCGCGGCAGGTCCTCGAAAAACGGCCCCAGGAAGAGCAGGACGCACAATATTAGCATCGCGCTCACTACTTGCGTCAGACCAGTTTTGGCGCCCGCCTAGAAAAAAAAAATCATAATGAACACTTAAAACAGTAACACAGGTTATATTATAGGATACTAATATTAGAGAATTTGAAACGGGCAAATGTTCCCGTTTTTTAGGGTGTCGTAGTCATATATATGCATACATTGCTTTAAGTATCTTAACACGATGAAATCAATTAAATTTCGGATGAATTAACGTCCTAACCATAGATTATATAAGTCCCAGATAGAGTGCGGCTAACAAAATTTTGTGATTCCATAAAGAGCCAGTGTCCTCGTCGTTACGCACTACACACACATACGCACAGCAATAATGAGCCGCTCCCCCGTCATTCGTGTCTAAACGTCTATGCAGTCAAGAGCAGTTAAAAAATAATTAAAATATGCCGTCGTGCGTTGTCAAATGCTGCAGAAATGCCACCGGTCGAAAGAAAAAAACGGATGGGATAACTTTTCACCGTTAAGTAAACAATTAATGGAGTAATCACATTAAATATCAGTAATTTCATAAACTATTAACTTCATGGTAGCGGTGTTGCCAGGTGGTTGAATAGGGAAACTTCCCGAATGTAAAGGGGTCTATAATCGCCGCGATATGGTGTCAACACGATATGAACCAAACACAACTTGATGTTTTATTTCACGCACGTTTTCAACTAATATTGACATATTACCTAATAGTTCATAAATTATAAGTTTTTGAAAGCAAATTATATTCCTTAGTATTTTTTGAATAAAATTTGTTAATAAACTAAATTATATATTTCTTAAAATAATTACAAAAATTGCGTAAAACATAAAGCTCATATATTATCAAGTCGTAGGTTGAATGCGCAAAATTATGCCACAATGAGTGATCTGTCCAACTTTCATCTCATTCTAACTATCGCTCCCTCTCACTCTGATCGGTTGACTAGTCGCTTTAGTAAGCGACTGGTCAAGCGATTAGAACAAGATTGAACTATAGTTAGAATGAGAGGTTAGCTGTCAAACCGGTTGTGTTGATCGATCTAGGAGCATTTTTAACCGACTTCAAAAAAAGGAGGTTCTCAGTTTATGTGTGTGTATATATGTTTGTTCACGATTATCTCGCGTTTGGCTGAACCAATTTTGATGCGGTCCTTATATACAGCTGTATTTTTTATCTATCGCGTTCGTGAAAACAAAATATACGTTTAAATAATATCTAATATTACTTTACTGTAATAAAATTTACCACGCCGCAGCATTGCGTAGTTCCATATTTTTCGAAAAAAAAGGAGAATTTTCTGAGCTACGCTTTTAAAGGATTCACATTCAATGATTCGTAACTCATATTTGCCATAATTAATATCAGGTATTACAAAATTTTCACAACCTTGTTCAAATTAAAAATAATTTTATGAATTCCATTGAATTACTATGGAATTTAACGGTTCGGAGACCTCCGTCGTCTACACTAATGGCTCTAGCGGAAATTCGTACGCGATAGTCATCATTCATATTCAGAGGCGATTGTCTATGGTTGCGGAAATTTGTCTATTGTAAGATTGTAACTGATTTTTTTTATGGAGGCCATAGACAAATTTCCGCAACCATAGACAATTGTCTATGAATTGATGAATTCAGATCAATTGTGTCGAGCGACAAATGCCACCTTCTTATCGAAATCGGTTTTGTAGTTTAGGAATGACAGTGTTATAGACAACATACAAATAATATAGGTGTACTTGCCCTTGTACCCCACGTGCCTGATATAAATATAAATTCAATTCAATTTAATGATCATTTATTTCGAAAGTTTCCATATTATATTAGTACATTTTATTTCTACTAAATTAATAACATCTTATAATTATGCCAGAAAGCCCACTGTCCACGACTGTGGCTAGAAGGCTGTCGTAAGTAGGTTTTGCACGATGGAAAATTATCAGTGGGCCCCATATAAAAAAAGCCAGAACCCATAGACCTGGCTGAACTGAATCACGCTAAGTGTGTGTTGCGCCTAATCTTACCAAAAGCAAGCCATGTAAAATTAGCGGCCAAGACTCACAACACAAGCTCATAACGCTTTAGCGTCTGCTAGATGGTTGCCAACAAGGCTGACGTCGAAGGTCAACCTGACTGAATTTTGGTTCTCTAGTGTGAAACGGTTTGAGATAAGGTAAGTTTATAATAATACGCTTTTAGTTGGGTTCACCTTGGCCATATTAAAAAGGTATAATAAATGTTTAAAATAATAATATTGGGTCGAGAAGAGAGGCCGGACACACTCAAGTCGTGTCCTTTTATAAATTTAGATTTTTTACATCATTATTTTTTCTTTTATCCGCCTCTTCAGAAATATATTTTTTCAAATTTATTAAAACAGGTGCTTATTAATTCTATTTAAACATATATATTAATAATCTATTT
The DNA here is from genome assembly GCA_947086415.1 of Pammene aurita. NCBI lineage: Eukaryota > Metazoa > Arthropoda > Insecta > Lepidoptera > Tortricidae > Pammene > Pammene aurita. The sequence goes on from OX352307.1 coordinate 3,417,259, forward strand.
TTTTTTTAATTCAAAAATACTGTATTCTTAATCGGGAAAATTTGTATTACATGGCAACACTCGTCTGGACACACACATTCAAACCAGCCGCCATCTTGCGTCACAGTTTGTTGTACCGCCATGCTCCGTCCTTTAATTTTTTTCGTCCAAGGTCCTAACTGCACAAATACCTCTATTCATTTCAATCAAAAATGATAGCTTATACTCGTACCTTGTAAGAAATGTATTACACATATCCTATAAAACAAGCCATGTTTAACATGTAAAAAATATATGTATAAAAGTCAAATATGCAGAGTTCGTCTACGCTAATTCTGCACTGAATATGCAGTGAACATGTGTGGGAGCGCCATACTTAGCTTACCACATGGTGTAGAGGAGTTCTAATTATTTACCTGGTATTGAATGTAGGATCTCGACAGACTCGCGCAGATCGGTGCGCAGCAGAAGAAAGAACCCATTATATTGCTCGCACCCTGTAATGCATATGTAAATTTAAATAAAATTACGTACATACAACTCTGGCTAATTATACCATTACGTTTAACTTGGAACACACCTATCGACTAGCGGCTAGCTGCATTTCCGTGAATTTTGAAGATTTATATTTTTGATAGATTGTACCGCGATAACTTTAGTAAACTTTATCCAATCTTTACTTAGAGAATTCAACCCCGAGTAGCCGTGTCTGTCATTTTCTATACAAAAAAAGTCTGCCGATTTTTGCGGGGGAGGGGAACGTTAAATGTATGGCTATTCGAACGTAACGTACAAAAAGCTACGTCAGATACACGTGTGTCCATACATGTGTATGACCACTGGTCATATGTTTTCGGCAGAGGGGAACGCCTGTCAATGGCGACTCCGAAGATCTCTACGTGTTAAATAATATATTATTTCAACACACCTGCTCGTAACGAGGTTCTTATTCCACCGCTTTTATGCTCATAATCCTAGATATTAAACACGCGTGCATTTCACAATAATTATCCAACTAGTGGAATAATTTAATAATCCGATCAAGTGACGTTTGTACTCTAGTACCAAGTTGTACGTACGCAGACGAATCGTTGTAATTTAGTCGGGTATTACCTTTACTTTTTTTAACTCTTTATGAGTTTACATTCTAAAAAAAATTAAAAATGTAAATATATTAAAAATATACACATTTACGATAGAATACAAATTATACAATCCTGATTGTGAATAAGAATCATTTCAACTTATTATATTACTCGTAATCTAAATATATAAAAGAAGAAACTGACTGACTGACTGACTGATTGACTGATTGACTGACTGACTGACATATCAACGCACAGCCCAAACCGCTGGTTCTAACTAGAGATTCCAAATTTGGCACGTAGGTTCCTTATAAGGTCTAGGGGTGCACTAAGAAAGGATTTTTCAAAATTCACCCCCTAAGGGGGTAAAATGGGGGTCCAAAGTTTGTATGGCGAATCAAGATTTGTTAGATTATTTTATTCGAAACTTCACAGGAGTATTCCTAACGATAAATGAGTAAACACGTGTTTCATGTTTTTTGAAAATTCAACCCCTAAAAGGGGCAAATGTGGTCACAAAATCTGAAAATCAACATGGGTATCGTTTCCTTTTTGAGTACTTATAGTACGCGGGCGAAGCCGCGGGAAAAGGCTAGTACACAATAAATTACGTTTTAAACACGAATTGTCTGTTTTAATATTGGCTGTTTGGCATAAGTTAACCTCAAATCATTGTTTATTTGTTCGATTTTTCTCGTCGTGTTTTATAATAAATAAATATAATAAATATTATATCTTCAATCTTACACAAATCGATCTAGTCCCACAGTAAGCTCAATAAGGCTTGTGTTATGGGTACTAGACGACGATATATATAATATATAGATATAGATAAATACTTAAATACATAGAAAACATCCATAACTCAGGAACAAATATCTGTAATAAACACACAAATAAATGCCCTGACCAGGATTCGAACCCGGGACCTCCTGCTTCGTAGGCAGGGTCACTACCGACTGGGGTAGGAGGCCGTTTATTAATTTAAACAAATTATATTTTCAATGAATAAGAAGACAACTTTAGCGTTAATTTAACCTCTGGATGTATTTCAAAATTGTGATACATACTAGTAAAATGTCATCATAAAAATCTAGTGAGCAATACGTAAGAAAAAAATACTATAATTTATTGCACAATAAATGTAAAGTCTTTAATTTTATGAAATGATTTGAAAAAGAGTTCCAGATACTCAATAACATCACAAAAAAGGTTAGTTAAATTTAATTATCTTAGGTTCGTAAGTACCTCTATCCTGTAAACATTCTGACAATTAATGTATTAATCAAAAGTTATTAATTATACTATTCTGTTATTTCCTCGCAAGTGTGTTGAAAAACGTCGTATGAAACGCGTGTGCTTGATCATTACATAAGCTCAGCTTCCTTATGCGCACTCGCATGCGTTCGTGCGCACAATATCGCTTCGTATGTAATGATCAACTTAGCACACTTGTATCATAATATACTATAACACGAAGGTTTAATATAAATGGCAATTAATTGGCAACATCATTTTCTATATTATAAAATGACATTGATTTTCCTTCTCATATTTGAAGGTTATTAACTGATTAGCAAAATATGGAATACAGTGTAAATTCACTTCTCGGGTCAGAGGTGTAGGGTTAGAACCGGTGGTAGTTTTTTCTCTCTCTCTCTGACATTCATAAGTGCATTGTAATGTGCCTAAATTGAAGAATAAATATCTTTTATCTTTAATAATATATATATATTAGCCAATAAATTTTAGTGATTTAAAGTGATTAATTTTGTAAGCTGACATAATCAATATCGATCAGGTATTTATGGAATTACGAGGCATAAAAGCAGCCTTAGAGGTTTTGGTTTTGATACTGTCAACTGACCAAAGCAAGTTACTCCTGGTCAGAGTCCACTTCATACTTGTCCCGGGCCGCGAATATAAGCGCCATAGACATAGAGATGGTGTATGTCACCATGGTTATGTCAACTTACCAAAGCAAGTAACTCCTGGTTAGGGTCCACTTCATACTTATCCCGGGCCGCGAATATAAGCGCCATAGACATAGAGATGGTGACATACAACCATGGTTATGTCAACTTACCAAAGCAAGTAATACCTGGTGTAGATATTGTAAATAACTTGAAGATTCGGTATTTCTTGCACTTGACTAATTTATAGCGATAAAATTATACGGAGTCTGATGTAAACAGTGTGGGTGATCTACCCTCCATCCCTGGTTAGAGTCCACTTCATACTTGTCCCGTGCCGCGAATTTAAGCGCCATAGACATAGAGATGGTGTATGTCACCATGGTTATGTCAACTTACCAAAGCAAGTAACTCCTGGTTAGAGTCCACTTCATACTTGTCCCGGGCCGCGAATATAAGCGCCATAGACATAGAGATGGTGTATGTCACCATGGTTATGTCAACTTACCAAAGCAAGTAACTCCTGGTTAGAGTCCACTTCATACTTGTCCCGGGCCGCAAATATAAGCGCCATAGACATAGAGATGGTGTATGTCACCATGGTTATGGTGATGGAGTCTATGGCCACTGATGGCATGAGCTCCAATGGCGGTACGAAGGGTACAGGTAAGCTGGAAAGAAGTCATTAATAGTTAAATCTAAATCTCTCTGTAATCTATTTACAATCTTATTTGATCCTGCTTCACCGGATCATCTAAATCAAAATTCCAATTTGTAACACCGCGTCCTGGTTGCGAGCTTCGTACCTCCCGGAGTCTTAAACTCTCAATTCCTCTTCACCACACTGGTTTTATGGCAAACTCTTTCACCCGTCAGGCCATTCGCCTCTGGAACGATCTTCCTCTCCCTATACGACAAGCACTGAGCAAATTTTCCTTCAAGCGCAAATTACGTAAATACCTCTCTGATGCACTTCAAGGTTAATGATCTGCACGATGATTATACATAAGTACAATATTATTTATATATTTTATTATGTAGTTATATATGTATGTTTATAGTATTGCATATTTATGTATGTGTATTAATAATCATTAGGTATGTTAATGTGGTTTGTTTTTATTAAGTCATCTCTGCTCTTATAATCCTGCACCATTCATTAGTTTCTGTTTAGCCCAATGGTTGACTGGTAGAGAATGCCTTAAGGCATTAAGTCCGCCATTTGTACTTTCTTGTATTGTGCAATAAAGATTAAATAAATAAATAAATAATTAATAAGATGTTCAGAAAATCAATTACAAGACAGACGATGTGGTTACGATATATAATCTTGTATGGCCGGAAGGAGATTTTACTTATTTTAGCGGAAATGCCTCACTGTATCGTCTTGAATTGGTCCACAAGGGAAATACGAAGGTTTCCGAAATACTTTTAAATTAAAATGCTGTAGAATAAAGCTACAGCTAAGAAAAGCCTTCTGACTGTATATAGTTTCCGTACAGTCAACCAATTTGATTCCTAGGCCACTCTAGAACCTTGTCACAATAGCTATTTTCCACGTTTATACGTATCCACGGGCAACTATCATTACGACAAAGTTCAACAGTGGCCTAGGAATCAAATTGGTTGACCGTTTTATCTCTTTCTCTCGTATGGAATCTTGAACAGCGCCCTCTACAATAAGTTTTCACCGGCCTTTTTTTTCACTTACCCAGTGGGTATTTCTCCGACGAGAGACAATCCAAACTTGGCCTTCAACCCTCCTAGTTTGGCGACGAGCGTTCCTATCACTATGGCTAGCAGCTCGATGGGGACAGGCACTCGGCAGCGTTTTGCTACCCATGGCTACAAATATAAAAGTCAATTTAACATTTTAAAACTTCCGACTAAATTACAACAACACTATCTGTTTAAGAACCATTAATCTTGGCTGAATACTGCAGCTATATACAAGATATTTCTATATTCCGCTTAGCGCGTTATTTCTTTGAAACCTAAGCTGCCAAAAAGAAGGGGTGCGGGAGGGGAACTCGCAATGCCAGACAGGGAACGCGCGATTCTTCCGTGGAGCGTAAGAGAGAGTCAGATATTAATGGTTCCCATTGAGTCGTACTATGTTTACTATCACTTCCAATATTGAAAATCAAGTATCCACACTCAAAGCAAGTATATACAGGGTGGAATTTTGTAATGCCACCTGAAGGGGAAGTACTCTTAATATTGTAGATAGAAAACTTTACTCAAAGAAAACATTCCTTTATTTTTTTAAAGAAAGAAAACTGCATTCAAAGATTTTGCTTGCCGCACCCGGTAATCGAACTGACTAAAATCTCTAAAAGTTGCATCCTGTACTTTTATTGCATCGATCGTTAGGGTCAATGATAAGGATGAAATCTATCTTACAAACTTTATAAATTAAATGAAAGGAAAACAATGAAATCTTAAATTATTAATTCAATGGATCAAGTTAAAGCACTTTTACTCAAAGATCCATCTGTTTACTTATGTTATTAATTAATAATTATCATTGACGTCATTTATCCATTAAAATGACGTATTACTTTTTAGATAAGACGATTGCAATTTGCACGTGTTTGTAATGCAGACTCCTTTCTTAGATGCGACATAACTCCGTGTGTGACGTAGTTTAAATATGGAATGTTACATTTGAAAATAGATTTTCATCTGTTTACATTAAATCTTATGAGAATGTAAACGAGTTGAGAGTTGAAGTTCAGAATACGATTTATAACATTCACCACAACACGTTATTAAAGGTTACTAGAAATGAATTCCTTAGAAGAATAAATTTGTGTAACCAAAAAGGAGGAGCCCATTTCGAACAATTAATTAGTTAGTTTACCATTTTTTGTAAAAAATTAAAATAATTTAAGATTTCATTGTTTTCCTTTCATTTAATTTATGAAGTTTGTTAGAGAAATTTCATTTTTATATTGATCCTAACGATCGATGCAATAAAAGTACAGGGTGCAACTTTTAAAATTTTAGTCGGTTCGATTACCGGGTGCAACAAGCGAATTTTTAAAAATCTTTGAATGCAGTTTTCTTTCTTTTAAAAAATAAAGGAATGTTTTCTTTGAGTTAAAATTTTCTATCTACAGTATTAAGAGTACTTCCCCTTCAGGTGGCATTACAAAATTCCACCCTGTATAGAGTTGAAACACGCGTTCACCCAAGGCCAGAATACACGCAACGCGACTAATTTTAAAACACATTTCAAGATGGCTGGTAGCATACCGTAACTAGCCTACATAATTTCGTCGGTTGCTTTGTTCCCCTTCAAAAAGCGGTGGAGGGTAACAAACGTTTATATTGTACTTCGGGCCTTTTGGAAGTAAGCAATAATCACAATGTGACACTATGACAAGGGCCAACAATAATAGCGTCTTCTCCGTTATACATATTGAAAGTTTAATAAGACCATCCCGTTCAATCTTGGTATTATTATTACCATGACAGGTCTATAGCTATAGTCTATGGAACACGCTAAAAAAACAGGTTCTCGCACTAAATACTCGTACATAATACCATCTATTCCGGATGTCACCTAAATACCGTGGCGAAAAACAGATCGGAATGATTTTATGTACGGTCACGTCTGAAAATATGGATACATTTAATGTGACAAAAACATGTATCCAATACTTTACGCCTTGGTAATAGAGTCGTGGCTAGAGATGCAACGGATATCCGGTCACTATCCGGTATCCGGCCTATCCGGCCATAATAGGCATGATGACACATGTTGAATTATGCAATAAAATTTAGTTGATAGGATGCAAAATGATCAATATATCCAACTAAAGTGACAATTTATAAATTCTATTGAAATGGCTCAAAGATATCAAGCTGCAAAATATCTAAAGTATACGATTTTTTAAAGTGCGAAATTTAAAAAAAGCAATGATACCATTACATTTTTAACATTTTACTGTAAAATAAATTGTACAGCAACCATATATATAAACGCAACATTTCACTGTAAAAGTAGCAATTTCATATTTTTTCCATACTTTAAACAGGGCGACTATGTGATCGTGACGTCACTTTTGCACGTTTTTGTTGTAAGGAGCGTTTTGAGAAACAAATGCAAATCTCGGACTTTAAGTCTCATCTCTGACTTTTGTGTTGCTTTAACGCAATTGGCCCCATATAGACATTAGATCCTCACAACAAAACGAATCGATTGATACCATACATGAAAAAAATTCACCATGCCTATTGTACTATTCGGCTGAATACCGGATAGTTGCCTACTATCCGGCCGGATATCGGATAGTAAAATGACACATAGTTAAGTTTAAAAACGGGATAAATTCATAGTGAAACACTAAATCTTTTTTTTTTATACCACGACGGTGGCAAACAAGCATACGGTCCGCCTGATGGTAAGCAGTTACCGTAGCCTACGGACGCCTGCAACCCCAGAGGATCCACATGCGCGTTGCCTACCCTTTAAGAACCTATATACTCCTTTTTTGAAGAACCTCATACTGTAGCCCGCTGGGAAAACCTCGGCAAGGAGTTCATTCCACAGTCGCAGCGTTCGTGGGAGGAATTTACTTATCAATTATTAATATTAGTTTATTATGTAATATTCTTCCAGTCAATAAAGGGGATAACTTTAGGTAGCTTACAGTTTCTTAAACAAGTTGCAACCTGCACGGAGTGGCACCCACGTGCTCGAATTAACTGAACTTTAGGCAAAACTTCTGGCCGAATAACCGGCAGCCGGGTATCCGGCTATCCGGCCGACGGATCCGCCGGATATCCGTTATCCGCTACATATTTTTATCTTATCACATTCAATCTAAATATATAAAAGAAGAAACTGACTGACTGATTGACTGACTGACATATCAACGCACAGCCCAAACCGCTGGTTCTAGAGATTCCAAATTTGGCACGTAGGTTCCTTATAAGGTCTAGGGATGCACTAAGAAAGGATTTTTCAAAATTCACCCCCTAAGGGGGTAAAATGGGGGTCCAAAGTTCTCATACTGTAAGTACTCTAAAATGCGTTCAAAAACCGTAGACAATGACAAGCATTACAACAAACGATTTAACTATGATAAGTTTCTTATCTGCGGCAGTAACGTAATTTTAACTATGCATGCTCAAATATTGTTAAGCAATGAGTTTCAAATTTGGAACATCAAATTTGATAACATAATGTTACCGCCATGGCCAACTCGATTGGTCCCGCGCGAGCGCCGGCACAATCGAGTAGGCCATGACGGTACAATGGCGGTCATTCTATGGTTTCCGAACAATTAATTTAATATATATAATACGAGTGTAGATAAAGCAGTGTATGCAACTGTACGTAATTAGGCCTTAAAACACTCGTGTGATCTTATTATGAAATTCGCCTGCGGCTCATTTCATAAAACCACACTCATGTTTTAAGGACCCTTATTACGTAACAGTTACATAAACTACTATTCCATGTTATCGCGCTTTCTTCGCTATTAATTAATATAAATATTGAGTAAAGTTTGAATAAGTTACCTTCAGCAGCTCATTGTTGAGCGCTATCACCAGGCACATGATGAACGATATGGTCAGCGCCGCGTAATTGGTGTTCGGCAGAGCCTTCACCACCTCGATCACTGTCTTCAACAAACAACATGTATGTTATATTAGACTCCGGCCAATTCAGTTACATTGTTAAACATCAGTGCTGTGTTAGTAAACTCCGATACACCGGCTTGGTTTTACATTAGATCTCAATACTTTTTGCAGTAGGAGAACTGCGTTGTGAGACTGGCATTTGTGTAAATGTTTTTGATGGGATTATCTATTTCCTAGTCTGTCTTATTAGTTCACGGGTGCATGCTACTTACAAGTACAACTTTATAGTTCCCCGTCAGCTTGGGTATCCTGAGGCCGAAGAGGTCCTTCAGTTGGGAGGCCGTCACTATGAAGGCTGCGCCCGTCGTGAAGCCGGACACCAGGGGCTCCGACAGCAGCGTAGACACCATGCCGAGTCGAAATACCCACATGAACGACTGTAAATAGGAAAACGTGGGTAAAACTATGATTGCCTGCCTTGTATCACATAGATAAATAACTAAAATAAATAAGGTAAGGTAATAGTAAATAAGTTATAGGATAAATCAGCAAGTTATTTCTTACAGCACCCAATTTAGCGAATTTCTGTTTCGGTCCTATGGTTGACTGGTAGAGAATGCCTCGAGGCATTAAGTCCGCCATTTGTACTGATCCAAAAATATTGGCACTACTTGAACAAGAAATGTATGCTTTAGACAAAAGAAAACAATTTAATCATTAGTACGCGACTCCATTACCCTCTCTTCTTTTTTTATACCACGACGGTGGCAAACAAGCATACGGCCCGCCTGGTGGTAAGCAGCTACCGTAGCCTATGGACGCCTGCAACCCCAGCGGATTTACATGCGCGTTGCCTACCCTTTAGGAACCTATACACTCCTTTTTTGAAGAACCTCATACTGTAGCCCACTGGGAAAACCTCGGCAGGGAGTTCATTCCACAGCCGCAGCGTTCGTGGGAGGAAATTCCTCTTAAATCGTACTGTGCGCGACCCATTGGGCTCCAGGGTGTGGGGATGAACACCCTGCCGGCGGCGAGCGGTGCGGTGATAAAAAGCTGCCGTGGGCATCATATCAAACAGTTCTTCAGAGCACAACCCATTGTACAAGCGATAGAACACGCATAAGGAGGCAAAGTCCCTCCTAAGACTCAAAGGTTCAATATCGCTCGTGAGTTTGGGATCGTCGACGATCCGCACAGCGCGCCTTTGCACCGAGTCAAAGGGCCCAAGCTGGTATCCAGGTGCTCCCGCCCAAAGGTGACAACAGTACTCTCTACACAATAATGCCACCACCTATCCGTACGCTACAAATTGTAATGCTGGAGTCGAAAAATATTACTTGTTTAGTAAGTGAGAAACTCCCTGCCCAATCATATGTGAGTAATAAGACTAATAGGTATACTAACCTGCATAATCCCGACAGTTAAACATAATACGCTGAGAACTTGTTCTGGGGTGTATTCCATATCTTCGTCAAACGTCCCTGAATCTGCAATATACACAATATCACACTTATCTATCGCTTTCTTTCTGCACAACAGACACAAACAAAATGTCACCGAAAATATGGCATGACAATAGGCTTGATGAATTTTTTTCATGTATGGTATCAATCGATTCGTTTTATTGTGAGGATCAAATGTCTATATGGGGCCAATTGCGTTAAAGCAACACAAAAGTCAGAAATTAGATTTAAAGTCTGCTATTTGCATTTATTTCTCAAAACGCTATTAAAATGACCCTGTCGCCCTGTTAAAAGTATGGAAAAAATATGAAATTGCTACTTTTATGTACATTATTGAGTTTATGTATATGGTTACCATAAATTTATCTTATAGTAAAGTGTTAAAAATCTAATGATATAATTGTTTTTTTAATTTCGTACTTTTAATAATCGTAAAATTTTGATATTTTGAAGCTTCATCTTTGAACCATTTCAATAGAATTTGATTTTCACTTTATTTGTAAATATTGATCATTTTGCATTCTATTAACTAAATATTATTGCATAAATCAACATGTGTCCCTATTCCGGTTATATTCACAACACCTATGTATTCTATTGCAAGTACGTGACTAGTAAGTATATCTTGACATTCTTGATCTCCATATTCGTAGCATTTACGCTAATCTGTTGTTTCTTACGCTGGTTTATACTCTGTATCTTTAGGTATTTAAATAAAAGTAAATAAGATCTACCCTCAAATGGCTCCTTAACCCAGTTGAGGGTAGATGAAAACATTACACGATCAAATAATATTGGTTAAAGCCAGGTCGTTAAGTGACAGATCCAGGCAATTTTGTATTTGATTGGTTAACCAATAAAAGATATAACTACCCGAAAATGTAAAAATTGTTTGTTTACTTTTATTTAAATACCATAGAGTATAGTTTTAAGGAAACGATATGTCGGTGCTTTCACCCCTTTGTGACTAGCAATTCCCTAAGGACGATCGGCTGTCTTCGGCAAAAGACGGTCTGCGCGACGCCTTTTACCTACTGTGCCACTTTCTGTGAGCTGATTGTGTTTCTCGATCTCAATATTTTGATACAGTCACCATAAGGGATTGTTGTGCCACTTGTCATTGTTCCTAGCTGGCTGATGACAGCATAGACCTGTCATGGTAATAACAATACCAAGATCGAACGGGATGGTTTTATTACACTTTCAATAGGTACGACAGAGAAGGTGCTATTATCGTTGGTCCTTGTCATAGACGCAATTTTTTTTATTACCCTCCACGCCATTACTTATAGCAGTGGAGGGTCACAAACAGATATATGGTCGCGATTACTTCAAGAATGTCTGTGTTTACTACGAGAAAACCTGATATTTTTCTTAGAAAGTTGTGTGGGCTAAGGAAAACAATGGTAAATTGTTTTGTTTTGTGCTGTAGAAGTGATTTTATCGACATCTATGTCTATCCTTTACGGTTGTACGCGTCTGCGGTATCTAGTTAAATTTTTGCTTTGAGGATGACAGCTAGTCGGTATTATCAGTCATCGGTAACACGGCAAAATTACGAACAATGGCAAGTGGGCATTCCCGTGTCGTGACTATACTTCAATGTTTATTTACAGGGTTGGGCATATTAAGTGTCCTAGTTTTAGAAACCTCTTTTTTTCTTAAAATACTTCAGATCTTTTTGAACTATTATACTTTTTAAATTGCTTATTTATTATAGTATCTATAAATCATAATGACAGATTGATTATCTTTTTTTTTTGTACATTTGTCAACGATGGACGCAAAACGCGAACTCGTAATAGATTTGTACAAGAAAAAATATAAGCCATGCGAGATATTTAGGAAACTAAAACGCCTAAATATAAATATAAGGTTCATATCGCGGACTATAAAACGTTTTATAGAAACCGGATCTTGCCGACCGAGGCCCAAACCTGGACGAAAACCATCGATACGTGTGGGAAATCTAATAAAACGCGTCCGTGAGAGAATTAGGCGGAATCCAGCACAAAGTGCGAGTAAACTCGCGAAGGGCCTGAAAGTCTCAAGAAGATCAATGGGTCGAATATTGCGAATTGATCTGAACCTCAAGGCCTACAAAAAACAGAAAATACACGGTTTGACAATAGCTCAAAAAAAAGCTAGAGTTAAAAAATGTAGGGGTATATTAGCTTGGCACGATGGAGATGATATGATTTTTTCGGATGAAAAGATGTTTGTGCTACAAGACAGCCACAATCAACAGAATGATCGAGTGTACGGAGTAAGTTTACGGGATATTCCAGCGGACAAACTAGCAGTGCAATGATTCCAGAGTACGTCTGCAGTTATGGTATGGGGGGCCATAAGTCCTAAAGGGAAGTTGCCACTACTGTTTATTGACCGTGGGGTGAAAATCAACCAAGACTTCTACATACAGAACGTTTTACAAGATCATCTGCTTAAAAACGCTCAAATGTTATATGGGAACGAGTATTACTGTTTCCAACAGGATAGTGCCCCATCACATAAAGCCAAACGTACACAGGACTGGTGTCGGCAAAATTTAACAGATTTTATACCATGGGAAGAATGGCCTGCGTCGTCACCAGACCTGAATCCCTTGGATTTTTCAATATGGGGTTACATGTTAAGCAAAATTGGGAGCACACATGAACTAAATTTGAGTTCATTTAAGGATCGGTTAATCAAAATATGGGACGAGATACCTGAAGAAGTCGTGCGTGCCGCATGCAAGTCGTTTTACAAGAATTGCGTAAAGTTTTACGAGCCAAAGGAGAGCGTTTTGAGTTAACGAATTAATTTTGTAAATATATAACATAGTTTAACACAAATACATACAGTATTTTTATTTTTGTTGTTTTATTTAAAATTTATTGTCTGATTAAAATAGGACACTTAATATGCCCAACCCTGTACAATAGGGATGATGACAAATAAAAAAAAAAAAAAATTTAGAACTATTTATTTCAAAGAAAAAAACGTATACTTAACTAGAATTTTACATGTTTTGCAAAATCTCTACTATGAGATTATGTGCGCGGTCACTCAGTTCGCTTCTTATTATATTGTTTTTTTATTAAACATTTATCTTATCTAATTAGTCTTGTTTTCGTTGTTGGTAAATATATTAACTATGTACGTAATAAAATTTAGTTGGTAAGATGCAAAATGATCACGATATCCAAATAAAGTGAAAATAATAAAAATCTATTTAAATGATTCAAAGATATCAAGCTTCAAAATTTCAAAATTATACGAATTTTTTAAAGTACGAAATTTAATAAAATGATTCTACCATTCGATTTTTAACATTTTACTGCTAAATAAATTGTATGGCAACCATATACATAAACGCAACATTTCACTGTAAAAATAGCAATTTCATAATTTTTCCATCCTTTGAACAGTAGGCCTAGCACATGAGTGTAGTGACAGTATCTCGCGGTCGACATAGACATTTGTCACTGTCTAACTGTATTCATCAGAAAGTGACAGATGTCGACCGCGAGATACTGCCGCTACATTCATGTGCTAGGCCTACTGGGCGACTATATGATCGTGACGTCACTTTTACACGTCATTTTGTTAGGAGCGGTTTGAGAAACAAATGCAAATCTCAGACTTTCAAGTCTCATTTCTGACCTTTGCGTTGCTTTAACGCAATTGGCCCCATATAGATATTTGATCCTCACAACAAAACTAATCGATTGATACCATACATGAGAAATATTCATCATGCCTATTGTAGTTAGGGTAGGTACACTAGGTACTTGCCCTAATGAATGTACGAGAAAATGTGACTAACCTGAAAATGTAGTCAAATTTGTAATATTGCTAATATGATCTACTTCTCGATGGCTCGCGTATGTGGTCACAACCTGCAAGTGAAAATCAACATTAAATACTATTTTTAAATACAATTATGATTATTATGAATAACGAAATAAACGCGCAACGCAACGCGCAGAAGGAGCTGTAATTAACTAAAAAAAATCCATATCCTTCTTCCTCCTAGAGTTTGTCCCTTTTAGCTCTATTGAGCCTGGGGTCCACTCGGCAACCTAATCCCGGGGATTGGCGTAGGTAATAGTTTTTACGTCACACCTGGCCATAATGTTAGTTTTACTGCACGCTAAGCGTACGGTAAAACTCACGTTATGGCCAAATGGAGACGTAAAATTGTGTACTCACCACCGGCAGTAAAAAAGAAAGCCCTCTATCGCATATTTACAACCCTCGCCTGCGGCTCGGGTCACAAATACCCGCGATTTCAGGCTTTCTTTCAGTCCTTGGTAAGTAATGTACTATTACGAAAGCGACTGCCATCTGACCTTCCAAACCAGAGGGGAACCAGGCCTTGTTGGGATTAGATCCGGTTTCCTCACGATGTTTTCCTTCACCGAAAAGCGACTGGTAAATATCAAATGATACATACATAAGTTCCGATAAACTCAGTAGTTCGAGCCGGGGTTTGAAAGTTTCCACCTGCGGATTGAAAGTCTGACCGCCAGGCCACCAGCGCTCTTTAAACTAAATCCATATATCAGACAAATCTGTAAGCTTGTGTATGGTTCCATCATATATATACAGTAAAACTCGCTTAAACCGACTTTAAAAGGGACTAAACCAGAAACGCGTCTTAGGCGGGAAAGGGTATGCGGGACTTCAAGTTGCAGGGTATATAAAAGGGTGTAATATGCGAGACATTGGACATATGACAATAGTACAAAAATTCAAACATGCCAGCGAGCAATAGAAAGGAGCGTCCTTAACATCGAACTTAGAGACCGTTAAGAATGTAGGTACGGAATTTCGAAACAGGACTAAAATCATCGATGCTCTACATCACTTGGTGCCCTTGAAGTGGATGTGGGCAGGCCATGTGGCACGCGCACCGAATGACAGATGGATAAACAAAATAACTGCATGGTCAGGCCCAACCAACTATAGACACAGAGGCGCCCCAGAGAACGGTGGGCGACCGACATCCAAAAAACTGCCTCGATCGAAAACCTTGGAGGCTATTGGAGTAGGCCAATACCAAGAAATGGGTTTAGGCTTAATAAGTTACTATGTAATCTAACTAAATTGTAAACATTTATAGTTAAGGAAATAAAGGCTTTATTTATTTATTTAATATGCTAAAAATCGTATTAAACGTGATCGATCGTATTAAGGTGCGACCACACCGCTGCTTAAAATACGGCGACGTTACGGAATCGCAGTGACGCATCGTATCCGTACCGTTTTTATCGCATGCCCTCCACACCGCTGCTCAAAATACGGTTTGGAAGGTTCGCGTCAAAAATATTTCGTATGAGGCACGTCACGGCGTACACGTTGCGTCTGCGTATTTTGAGCAGCGGTGTGGAGAGCGTGCGGTAAAGTCGTGACGTTTACGGCACGTCATTGCGATTCCGTACCGTTAGCGTATTTTGAGTAGCGGTCTGGGGGGCATGCGATTAAAACGGTGCGGATACGATGCGTCACTGTGATTCCGTAACGTCGCCGTATTTTAAGCAGCGGTGTGGTCGCACCTTTGTTCTACTGTAGTATGTGGTTTATTTAATCTCAGCATTAAAATAACATACAATCCAAACATTATGTACCAACATTAAAGGCCGTGTCGTGAGGTTGCATATTGTAGACATTCTACAAGAACAAATTATTTGCGAAGGATACGATTTATATCAAGCAGTTCCTTCTACTGCTGATTGTACTGAAATTCAGGCGCCACATTAGTCAATATTACTAAAGAATTACCTTTCCGGACATAAGGCAGGCCACGGCGAAGGTCCCCAACGAGATGTGGGGCGAGGTCCCGAATAGCACGTAGATCAGTACTGGGAAAAACGCCATGTATAGACCAGCTACTGGGGCCACTTCGGCTAACATCGCGTACGCCATTCCTAAAGAAAATTTGTTTTATTGTCAAAAGTCGGTACAGAAAAAGTGTAGAAGTGAAGCATAAGAGTCAGGCAGATAGCAATGTCCTATGTGATAGCAGTTATTGTACAAAAAGACCCCCCCCCCCCTGCATACAAACTTTGTAAGCAGCGTGGCCCTTTTTTCTGCAGCTGACCGTACTTTTATACGAACTGTCCCAATGTTGACCACGGGCACTCATTCACAAGAGGGATCGGATTAATGCACATTATTTTAATGTATTCCACATCATCAAAATAACAGGTAAACATCGAATGATATTTCGTACCTGCGTAAGTTCAAAAAATACTCATTGGTATGAGCCAGAGTTTGGCTCAGACCTCCGAATTAGTCGGACGTCTTACCACCAGGTTACCAAAAATGCTTTATCTTATTAAAATTGTAGTATTGTATATAGTTGACATTATTAGACCGCCTTTTGTAGACCACACTTATTATAATTTAGTTTTTGAACAGTAAAGAATGTATTGTAGGTTTTGTTCTTGTAACAAAAACACAATATTTATATAAACATGTTAAACAACCGCTAATATTTACATGAACACTTGCACAGGTGGTTTTTATTCGTTTGATTTACTACATTAACAGCCACAATAACAAGTTTTTTATGACTTAAAAACACGTTAAACACGCCACTCAAAAATATACTATTTGTAATAGTAAAGATTTATGAATATTACGTTCAGTTTAAACAGTCTGGCAGATACATCAATATTGTACAGTCAACGTCCAAAATATGTATAGGTACAATATTAAACTTTATTCATCATCATCAGCCCTTTATCGGCCACTGCTGAGCATAGGCCTCTCTTCGTGAACCTTATTACAGTGGAGAATGGTGCAAAAGTATATACATATTTTTGGCGTTGACTATACAGCGAGTAGTAGAAGAACGATGTGTTCATAATTATCTGAACACGCTGTTCTCTGTCTAACAAAGGTCTTTAGTTGTTGTCCCCCTAAGGGTTTCCCCCATCTATCCTCATAAGAAGGCTCAAAGTCACCCAAAGGGCAATGGAGAGGGCTATGGTTGGAGTCTCTCTGCGTGATCGCATCAGAAATGAGGCCATCCGCAGCAGAACCAAAGTAACCGATATAGCCATCCGAATCGCTAAACTAAAGTAGCAGTGGGCGGGGCACATTGCTCGTAGAACCGATGGCCGTTGGGGCGGAAAGGTTCTCGAGTGGCGACCACGAACCGGAAGGCGCAGCGTGGGTAGACCCCCCCATAAGGTGGACTGATGACCTGGTGAAGGTCGCGGGAGTCCGCTGGATGCGGGTGGCGCAGGACCGGTCATTGTGGCACTCTTTGGGGGAGACTATGTTCAGCAGTGGACGTCTTTCGGCTGATATGATGATGATGATGATGATCGACGCGGATTCGGCAAAATCCGGTGGAAAAAAGCTTTAGGTCCACGCAATAAGAGCTAACAAGGCACGGTTCGGCTCGGATCGGCTCGGCCGACGCCTGCCGACGCATCGACGTTTTTTCGCTCAAAAAAAAAGCTTTTTTCCACCGGATTTTGCTGAATCCGCGTCGATAGATGGGGGGAAACCCTGTGTCTGGTTTACCCACTCTATCATTTATTCACTGAACGGATGTTTCCTTACCTTGGGGAATGTGCATGACGGCAGTAGTCGCTCCAGCCGTGAAGTCTCCTATCGCGTACTCCTTGAGCTTGTATTTCGGGAGCCACTCGATGATTGGCAGGATGCCGGAGATACACTTGGCGAGGCCGCAGTCGCGTATGCATTTCTTCACGTGGTACTTCCCTAGAAAGATAAGAAAGATATTTTAAACAAAAAAGAACCGACTTCACTTAGCCTCCGCCTTTCCAAAAGCAAATGCTCGAGCTGCTGTAAAAAATACTCAAATAACTATCGGTGTGCCTATAATAGTTGAAGATTTCCCTCGATTTCTCCAGGATCCTATCATCAGATCCTGACCTGGTTACTATGGGACCAACTGTGACGTTACTCTTTCAAACAAAAACAGAATTATCTAAATAAGTCCAGCCGTATTCGAATAATCGGTGAACATATAAATAAAAAACCGGCTAAGAGCGTGTCGGGCCACGCCCAGTGTAGGGTTCCGTAGTTTTCCGTCCGTCACAGAAAGTGTCCCCACTTAAGAGTTAAAATAACACCGCCATGTAGGATATGATATGAGCGTTCCACCTACAGCGACATCTATCGGCAAATTAAGTACACTATTGCGCGCGAGCTTAAAGTATAGAAGATGATTTTTATGGGATAATTCTTTATTGCGTGAACCGATTTTCACCGTTTTTACTTTATTTGAAAGCACGTCATTTTATTGTGATTTTGTAGAAATTACAAGTACAATAAACACCTGCTTATACGGTTAAATTACAAACTTCGTTCAGAAATTAATTTGTAAATTTTTTTCAAAAACTATTAAACCTATCAAGTTCAAAATAATTTTCCTAGAAAGTTTTTATAAAGTTCTACTTTTGAGATTTTTTTCATATTTTTAAAACTTATGGTTCAAAAGTTAGAGGGGGGGACACACATTTTTTTTTACTTCTGGAGCGATTATTTCCGAAAATATTTACATTATCAAAAAATGATTTTAGTAAACCCCTATTCATTTTTAAATACCTATCCAACAATATATCACACGTTAGGGTTGAAATGAAAAAAAAAATCACTCCCCACTTTACGTATAGGGGAGGTACCCCAATAAAACATTTTTTTCCACTTTTTATTTTACCACTTTGTCGGCGTGATTGATATACATATTAGCACCAAATTTCAGCTTTATAGTGCTAACGGTCACTGAGATTATCTGCGGACGGACGGACGGACGGACGGACGGGCAGACATGGCGAAACTATAAGGGTTCCTAGTTGACTATGGAACCCTAAAAAAAGCAAAAACAAAGATCCCGACGAATTGATAACCCCCTCCTTCGAAATCTTGAAGTCGGTTGATAAAGATTGTCCTGACCGATTAAAGTCTCAGCAGTATTTCATTTAACTAATCGGGTGCGTTCTAGAACTTCCAATTCCGGGATTTTTGTATGGCATTGGCCCGCGATCCAGGTGTCTGCATACCTACAATCGTAAGAGCGCGTGAAAGGTGCTCTGAATGGGCGGACATAATAGTGAGGGGGCACCGTATAGGCGCCTGTTTAAAGAGCGTGCGAAGCGCGCTCGGATTATCGGACTCAACATGAAGGCGCCGCAGGCGCCCTTGGTAAGAGCACGCAAAGCGCACTCTGAATATCAGGCCTTCAATAGCGTGAAGGCGCCCTTGGTTATCCACGCGCTTTTACTCTGGTCCTCTGTCTGCCTAATAGTACAGTACGCGAACAGTTTTGAGCTTCGATAACTCACAAGTGCCATTTTCTTTTTTAGTTGGAGAATATGATATGATTACTTATAGTAAAAAATATTTTCTAACAGTTTTTGACGTTGCGCTAGGTATTATATAGATATTTGTTAATAACAACAAGAAAAGATTATACAAGATATATTTTCCTTTACCATACTATTGAATTCAACTATTTCAACATCATCTGTCATTTTATAACAGATTGGTCAATAGATTATGTGAGCATAATCGGAAATAATTTGTTAAAATATAAGTGACCTTGAATTCTAAACGTATTACAAATGGCTAAGACGACATATGCTCTTGACAAAACCGTTATAAAATGTGAAGATATGTTGCAATAGTATAAAACGATAGCCTGGTGGAGAAAAATAAAACTTACATTATCTTTTCTATGTGTAGCAAACAAATACATGTATCATATCTAGCGCAATGCTAACAATTGTTAGAAAATATTTTTTATTATTATTAGTGCTTAACGTATTCTAACAGGTCACAAAATAAAATCGGACTTGTGATTTATGTCATTTATATAGGTTAAAAAGGCGTTCCCGTACTCCACTATAAATGGAATGACGTAGTTACGCTAGCGACCTTCGGCTCCGCGCGCCTGCGCAAAGAGCACCCGAAGCGCGCTCTGAAGCCCGACATCACAGTCAAGGGGTACCGCAGGCGCCTGTGTAAAAAACGCGCGAAGCACGCTCTGATTGTCAAGCTTTAAATAGCGCGAAGGCGCCACAGGCGCCCTTGGTAAGAGCGCCGGAAGCGCGCTCAGAATTTTGGAGGTAGCAGTATAGGAATTTGAACCTTTTGTACAGCAGTTACGTTTCATATTCTAATGGCAGCAGTAAGGTTGCGACCAAGCGCGAGCATGTCGCGTGGCGAGAAGCTGTCATTCAAACATGGAACGTAACTCCTTACATGAAAAGTTCAATTTCCTTTGGTTCTAGTATATCGCGCGCCGACTTCCCTCGTTCGGTGGGAATCGTACATTAAATGAAGCTTTGAAAGTGCAACTCACATGGTCGGACAGGCTCGTGGTAGTCCGCGTCCTCGTTCAGTGCGTCCTGTTGGTACACGCGCCGCACCACATTGAACTGCTGGCTGGACGGCGCTCGCACCCTGAGGAAAAAAAAATTTGAGGATTGGTAGTCTGGCAATATAATTGGTCTGTAGAATAAGGTGTCAGTCGCCCTTTTACATCGACAATTTGATTTGGCAGGTTTTTTGTGAGATGCTTGCTTGAATGGCAATGCTAATGGAACGCCGTATTTATATACCGAATATTTATCAATAGTATATGGAGATTAAGCGCAAGATGACCATTCGTACGGGTCATGAAACTATATATTAACCTA
Source organism: Pammene aurita (assembly GCA_947086415.1). Classification (NCBI taxonomy): domain Eukaryota; kingdom Metazoa; phylum Arthropoda; class Insecta; order Lepidoptera; family Tortricidae; genus Pammene; species Pammene aurita. Next base: position 3,437,964 of record OX352307.1, read on the forward strand.
TCAGGGAGCAACGTTGTAAAGTTATCGTAAAAAAATCATCAATCTTAGTCCATTCACTCATACGTGAAGGGTAGTCAACGCCAAACATATCGTACATACACTTTTGCACCATACTCTCAAAACTATATACATATTTTGTACATATAACGTACGAACAATGACAATATTGAAAATATGACGCCATTAAAATAAAAAATATTTATCTCGGCATTGCTGTCTTCATAATGTTGATATTATAGAATACTTGTACCTAGGTACAAGATAATAAATCGCACTTAGTTCTTTTAAAATGTGAATCAGCCATAATGCCTTTGTTATTTCGCACCTGTTTGCATACATCCTAATTGGCACTTATTTAGAGAAACACAATGGTCGTTGTACTCGTACATAAAAATAGCTAAATTCGTTACATTCGGCGCCCAGACTAGAAAATAGTGAAGTACTCAGGATTTTTTATGAGCCTGGATTTAGTTTTATACTGAGAAGAGCCTAAAAAAAACAGGTATTTAAATTAAAAAATACAATTAAATTGGTAAATGAAGCGACTGGATGTTTGCGAGTACAAATCTTTCTCAATATTACATGTCAAATAGGTATATACAATAATTAAAATAGTCATAATCTTATTGATTAATTATTATTAGTATAACTTATTTTATATTCATTAACTAATTAGGTATAGTAATCTTTTATACAATTTCGTTATAAATAATACTTTTTTACTCTTAAAAACATTTTTGATACAAGCTTTTAATGCCGATTGTTATCTACAACTTTTTTTTTCAATAGTCATCTACATCTCATCGAGATTCTCTTCCAACAAACCTTAACCCATGGGTCAAATTTGACCCAAGCACGACAAGTTAAATAATAGCTTGTAAAATTAACCGATCGTACCGTAAATTATATCGATAACGTCAAGTGGAGAAAATAAGGAGACACCTTTGCCCAGCAGTGGGATACTAAGCAGCCTACTAGGTGGTCAAAAAAAAATACTTCAAAATTGTTTTATAACCGTAGCTCAGCTATTGCCAGCCTAACTTAGTGTTGAAGTAACTTGCCAATCATCATTGTCGCAATCCTGTAGTAGCGGCTCTCTCTCTCCGACGTTCATGTCCGAGTCGAAAAATATGAACGTCTTTTTCATCCGCATTTTTTATATTAACAAGTCAATTCAATTAAACAGAAAAATTATAAATCTGGAATTAATCCCGATTTGTGTCGGAAAAAAGGTAAAAATACCATTTAAACTAATATCACTAATGAAGTAACATATGACTAATCAAGTAATCACAGTATCAGGTTTAAGTTTATACCAAAAAATTAAACACATTAATTAGGTAGATTAGATAAACAACGCCCACATAAAGTATATTATGACATTTATGACCTATTTCTAATTTAATTTAATTCACCACCGAAAGAACACCTAAATTTCACATCACTAACACCACACCAAAAATTTGAGCTTTTTGAATTTTTATTGTTTAAGTATATTACTTTTCACGACTTGTTTTTTTTTTTAAATCATACTTCACCCACAATTTATTACGATTAACTTTTACATAAGCTTGACTAAGCAACGATCGCAACTTGTAATTTAACACTTATACTTATTAAGGTCCACCAAAAATTTGTAAACTGCACCCAATTGCGGAAATTTCATTTATTTTGGTATCCCATATTATAAAAGTATCCCTTGAGCAAAGTTCGGTGATTGACAAGAATGTCAGTATATAACTGGGCCAGATTTGGCCGGCAGGTCAGTACGACGAAACGATAACGCAACGTCGCGGTTGGACGCGCAACTGTTGGTCCAGCTAGTGTGATTTCGAGTACAGATTCAGGAAAAGGTCAATGCTGTGTTCAGATAAGAGGAAAAAAACTATTACCGATTGCCGATTTAGATAAAATTAATGAGAACGAATTTAATCTACAAAAATACAATGATTTAGTCTGATTGAGCCCCGTCTGGTAAATAGCTGAAAAAAAAAATGTCTTTCATGCTCTGAAACTTGGCTGAAGCTATTATATAATCTGTGGCTGAAGTGAGTCATTGTTTATGGAATAAATGGGTGGAAAGTGCCTTAGTAATTTCCGTTCACTTTTGAAGTATATATTTTTTTATTATATACAATTACTAATTTTGAAAATTAGGTTCAAAATGGATTTGTCTAATTTCCATTCTGATATTCAACTCTCTCATAATAATATCTCGTCAGAAATGGGTGCCTTTCATTCTTTACTTAATGTTTTATTTTGTTAAATACTTAAATGTCATAAACAAAGGAAGTTACCCCGCTAAAAAACACTTTATTTTGTCACTGAGGGAACTTAGTATTACCCGTTTGGATAGGCTTTTTAGGGTTCCGTAGCCAAATGGCAAAAAAACGGAACCCTTATGGATTCGTCATGTCTGTCTGTCTGTCTGTCCGTCCGTATGTCACAGGCATTTTACTCGGAAACTATACGACGTATCTGAATAAAATTTACACATAAGGTGTATTCTGTATGCAGCTACTTAGTTATGTAATTAAATTTGAAAAAAAAAATATTTTTAGGGGGGCGTTCCATACAGGTAACTAAATAAAAAATAAAAAAATAACCTAATATCAACATGTGACACATCAATCGATAGGTCTTTCAAAATAACATTGAGGTTTCTTTGACTATTTTCTGATTAAGTGAATATTCTCTGAAATAATCGCTTCGAAAGTCAGAAAAGTTGTGTACCCCCCCCCCAGTAACTTTTGAACCGTAAGTTCAAAAAATATGAAAAAATTTGAAGAGATGCGCCTTATCATATAATTTCAAAGAAAATTGTTTTGAACATTATCGGTTCAGCCATTTTTGAGTTATCTCCAAAAAACTTCTTCAATAGGCATCAGATACGACCTTTTGGTATTAGTTTGGTTCTTATTCCATTGAAGGTACGGAACCCTCCTATGCGTGGTCCGACACGCACTTGGCCGGTTTTTAGTTAACTTTACTACTGTAGCGAAATTCGGAGTATGCAAAACAAATAAAGAAAATATTTGAAGAGATAACTAAATAAAAAAATCGGCCAAGTACGTGTCGGATCACGCATAATGGAGGGTTCCGTACCTTCATTTGAATTAGAACCTAATACCAAAAGGTCGTATCTGATGCCTATGGAGAAGTTTTAGATAAATCAAAAATGCCTGAACCGATAAGGTTCAAAATAATTTTCGTAGAAAGTATGTGATTAGGCGCATCGTCACAATTTTTTTAATTTTTTTTGGACTTACGGTTCAAAAGTTACAGGGGGGGAGGGACGGCCAAATTTCGAAGGGATTATTTCAGAAGATATTCACTTAATCACCAAATGTTTAAAATAAACCTCCATGTTATTTTAAATAAATAAATATTTTGGGGACAATCTTACACAAATCAACCTTGTCCCAAACTATGAAAAGCTTGTACTATGGGTACTAGGCGACGATATACATACTTATATAGATAAATATATACTTAGATACATAGAAAACATCCATAACACAGGTACAAAGATCTGTGATAAACACACAAATAAATGCCCTTACCAGGATTTGAACCCGGGACCTCCTGCTTCGTAGGCAGGGTCACTACCGACTGGGCTAGGAGGCCGTTAAAAGATTTTTAAAGACCTATCGCTTGATATGTAATATGTTGATATTTGGTAAAAACATTTTTTTAAAGTTTTGGTACACGTATGGAGCGCCCCACTAAAATATATTTTTTCTGCAATTTAAATACATAACTAAGTACTCGTAGCGGCATACAAAATACACCTTATGTGTAAGTTTTATTAAGATACGTCTTATAGTTTCCGCGTAAAATGGCTGTGACATACGGACGGACGGACGGATGGACAGACGGACATGACCAAACTATAACTATGACGAAGCTACGGAACCCTAAAAACGAAAAATATCATTTCATTCATTTTTTAAATCAATGTCTAGTTTTTTTTAACAGAGCAACGAAACCAGTTACAAATAAGACTGGATAAAAAAAAGTATCCGATACTTAAAGCCTTGTTACACTTTACTTTTTTTAGTGTCCTAATTAGGATCCTAACTTTTTTCAATTGTAAATTTACTTGCTAAATGCGGTTAGACTTGACTAAATTTAGGAACTAAATCATTTAGGAAGCTAACTAGGACAAGTAGGCCAAGCAAATAAGATCTATAAAAAGTGTTTTGAGGAATTAATTCCCAGCAGGCTTGAAATCGTTTTAATACCTTCACGTGGTCCTAAATGCATGTGATCTGAGTTTGCCCAATCCCAGGAGGTGTGCATAACTTTTTAGCGAATTATTTGCTCTTTGTCAGTTGTTTGCTTGTAGCTCGAAAACGATACGTCCGACGGAAAATGTCATTCATTTCAATTTTAAAGAGGGTTAAATTCTGCGTCGATTGAACAACTTATCTTTTAGTTCGGTTCAGCGGTACAGCCGAAATCAAAAGTTATAAACCGGGAAGGTGTCTCATTTAATTGAAAAACTCATATTTTGACTTCCATACCACATATCTTTGAAACAGATGACTCCTGTTGAAAACCCTATAGAATAAAAGTTGTAGAGAATATAATTTCACGTTATATTGACATCTAAATTTTCAAAAACAGTGATTTTGAAAGACTAAATTTGGCATGAATTCAAAATCAGTTTTTTATAAATTCTTCTGAGTTGCATATTTTCCATAAAATATGATGTGTGAGGCCTACATTTAATGCATCGTTACAACTAAGAATATTTCAGTGCAAATTTCTAAAACGTACCCAATCAGAAAACTATTTATACACCGTGTTTTATTTATTTGTAAATTGCAAGGGTACATTCCTGAGCATTCTTAAAGACGCCAGTGCCCTAATTTGCTCCAGTTTTGTGGTAATCGATATTTCATTTTTGTCTTTCTACATTTAATTATTCTTTTAGTCTGAGAACCCGCTATAAAATCATGTAACTGTGTGTTAAGTCACTACAATATGGTTCCTTTGTATCTCGGATTGTTATTGTTCAGAATTTCATTGACATGTCATAATGTTCAATTGTTTGGTTGAGTTAATATACCTTATTTACATAATAACTGCTGAACCTATTTAGATGAAACTTAGTATAGAGATAGTAATCCACTCCCCTTTTTACCTCTTAAGGGATGACTTCTAAGATAAAAACTATTCTATTTCCTTTTCCAGAACTTAAACTATCTCCATACCAAATTTTATCTATTTACTTAAATCAGTTCAGTGGATATTGATTCCCCATACAAATAACTTTTGCCCCCTTTTCACACCCTTCAGGGATAGTTTCTGGGATAAAAACTCCCCAGAACTCAAACTATTTTCATAGGTACCAAATTTCATCTAATTCGATTTAACTATATTACTAACTCTTCATACTAATTTCTTACCCACTTTTCAGCCCCTTAAGAGTTGGTATTTTGGGATCAAAACTATTTTTTATGTACTTTTTTTTTTGTTTTTTTTTTTTTGTTTTTTTTATGTTTTTTTTTACCGGCCCCTTAGCCTAGTCGGTAGTGACCCTGCCTACGAAGCAGGAGGTCCCGGGTTCGAATCCTGGTCAGGGCATTCATTTGTGTGTTGATCACAGATATTTGTTCCTGGGTTATGGATGTTTTCTATTTATTTAAGTATTTATCCATATTTATCTATTATATATATCGTCGTCTAGTTCCCATAAAACAAGCCTTATTGAGCTTACCATGGGCCTAGGTCGATTTGTGTAAGATTGTCCTATAATATTTATTATTTTTGTTTTTTTACGGACTCAAACTATCTCAATCTCTATACAAAGTTTCATCTAAGTAGGTTCAGCAGTTACTGACTGATTCCTCAATCAGTCCCTAAACCAAACAATTGAAAACTAGACATGTCAATGTAATTCCATTTCAAACATTAACAGCCTGAAATACACAGGAAGCATATTGTATTGACTTAACACACAGGTGCATCATTTTGTAGCGGGTGCTCAGAGCAGAAAAAAATTTAATGTAGGTTTACACAATTAGAAAGACATAAATGAAATATCGATTACCTCAGAACTGGAGCGAATTATGACACTGGCGTCTTTGAGATATAAACTTAAGTTAAGCTCAGAAATATATCCTTGAAATTACCGGAAATAAAAAAACACGGTGTATAAATAGTTTTCTGATTGGGTACGTTTTAGAAATTTGCACTTAAATGTTCTTAGTTGTAACAATGCATTAAATTTAGGCCTCACACATCATATTTATGGAAAATATGCAACTTAGAAGGATTTAGAAAAAAAACGATTTTGAATTCATGCCAAATTTAGCCTTTCAAAGTGACAGAATTTGAAAATTGAGATGTCTATATATCGTGAAATTGTATTCTCTTCAACTTTTATTCTATAGGTCTTTCAACAGGAGTCATCTGTTTCAAAGATATGTGGTATGGAAGTCAAAATATTAGTTTTTCAAATAAATGAGACATTTTACCGATTTATAATTTTCTATTTTGGCTGTACCGCTGAACTGAATTATAAGTTAAGATGTTCATTCGACGCAGAATTTATCCATTTTTAATATTTGATTTACATGATACATATTTTCCTTCGGACGTACCGTTTTCGAGCTAGAAGCAAAAAACTGACAAAGAGCAAAAATTTCGCTAAAAAGTTATGCACACCTCCTGGGATTGGGCAAACTCAGATCACATGCATTTAGGACCACGTGAAGGTATTAAAACGATTTCAAGCCTGCTGGGAATTAATTCTTCAAAAAAATCTAATTTTCTTAGCCTAAAGTGTAACCGGGCTTTTACAGAATATATCAAGAAAGACATAAAAGTTTCCAAAACGTGTTCTATATCTTTTCTAGAGATTCAAATCTATATATATATAAACGTCAAAGTCCTGACTGACTGACTGACTGACTCACTTAAATCAACGCCCAGCCCGAACCGTTGGACCTAGAGAGCTGAATTTTTCACAATAGGTTGTTTTTATAACGTTAGTATCCACTAAGAAGGGGTTTTTCTAAATTCATCCCTTAAGGGGGTAAAAAGGGGGTTGAAAGTTTGTATGGGTGGGGTTTAAAATTTTGAGTTAGAGATTTGAAACTTCGTACGTTTAATACTATTAATTAAAAAACAATAAATGTAATTTCAGCGTTTTTAGGGTTCCGTACCTCAAAAGGAAAAAACGGAACCCTTATAGGATCACTTTGTTGTCCGTCTGTCTGTCTGTCTGTCTGTCTGTCTGTCTGTCTGTCTGTCTGTCTGTCTGTCAAGACCATTTTTCTCAGGAACGCGTGGAGGTAACAAGCTGAAATTTATATCAAATACTCGGGTCTATTGTCCCTTGGAGCTGTGAAAAAATCAAACTTAAAAGCCAACGCAATCAAAATATACAGTCGTTTATGCTGCAAATTTTAGTTTTTCGGCACTCTCAAAACCTACGGGGTACTTCCCGTGAACTCAGAAACTTGAAATTTGGCACGAAGCAACGTCATATAGCACAGACAAAGGAAAAATTACGAAAAGTAGACATTTTTAGTAATATCATACAAAAAAATATTTTTTTAAATTATAAACTTACTACCTTATTCCTCGTCAACGCGTGTAGGTATTAAATTGAAATTCATGTCACATACTCAGGGCAATAGGACCTTTCAGATGTAGCAAAACGAAACTTTTATGTCAACGCAATCAAAAGAAATATCAATTTAAGTCGCATATTTTGAAACTGATTACTCGCAAGAAACTCAAAACCTAAACGGTACTTCCCGTAAACTCAGAAACTTGAAACTTGGCACGAAGAAACTTCATATAGCACAGACAAAGGAAAAATTACGAAAAGTAGACATTTTTAATAAAATCATACGAAAAATATTTTTTTAAATTTTAAACTTACTTACTACCTTTTTCCTCGTAAACGCGTAGAGGTATTAAACTGAAATTCATATCAAATAATTCACAACAAAATCAATTTTTTATGTCAATGCAATGGGTGAACTTTTACTTATATACCTACAGGTTTCTACGGAACCCTCGGTGCGCGAGTCCGACTCGCACTTGGCCGGTTTTTTTTAAATTCAACCTCTAACAAGGTAAAAAAGGGGTTCAAAGTTTGTATAGCTATAAGTATAAATAGATTAAGAAGATGGTTCGGGGATTAACAAAAGTTAGTTAAGAAGATAAAATGGGATATGAATATGAAACTCTGTATGAGGAACCGTATTATACGCGGACGAAGTCGCGGGCGGAAAGCTAGTTACCTATACAAATTACTTTTACTCGAATGACCAGTTTCCAGTAAATAATGTTCCGTCCGAGTTGTAGATCCCTGGCTTTATCTAGAAATGCTCCATTTACTTAGTCATGTGATTTGATATTAACAAACACAAATAAATGACTCGTAACTACCTATGTAACGTTGACGGCTAACCTTTGTGACGGCGGTTGAGATTACAAAGTGTATTGACCAGGGGGACACTTTTTTTTATACCACGACTGTGGAAAACAAGCATACGGCCCGCCTGATGGTAAACAACTACCGTAGCCTATGGACGCCTGCAAACTCAGAGGTGTCACATGCTCGTTGCCGACCCTTTACAAAAAGGAGGATTCACTGTGTTGACGGCTAAAGGAACAAGGGGGTCCCTCATCGTCAACACACAGGGTCCTCTTTGAGCTCGTTGGCAACCTCACTTACCAGCAGGAACACAACACTATGAGTAGGGTCTAGTGCTATTTGGCTGTGGTTTTCTGTATGGTGGAGGTACTTTGATTTTGAGATTTCAGCGAGATGACATTCGCTGTGCTGTGCCCTACGACATATAGCGAGATGACATTCGCAGTACCCATACCTCTCTTTTGGACGTAGTTTAAGGACATACCCGTGTCCGGACGTAGTTTAAGGACATACCCGGGTCCAAAAGTTTCATAGAGTCAAACAAGTTGATCAAGCATAAAAATTTAGTAGGTAAATAGGTGCGCAACATGCACTGTTTTCATATTACAAAATGTTATGACAACAACTAGACACACGGCAGTGTGTCAGCCAAGTTCGCAGAGCAAAGAGGCGAACCACCAGCCGAAAAATTTACTTTACACGAACCATTTGGGGCCACTTTTGACCCCCCAATAACTTGCACCCTGTTTGACCTTCACACTTCCAATTTTGTGAGTCTTGTGAGACTATTTACTGAATCCTGAATTTCAGCTAAAAACCTCTTACCGTTCACGAGATATTGACCCCCGAAAATTACTATTTTTACCACTGACTGAGACTGACTGACTCACCGATTCACTCATCAAAACCTTTGACTACTTCCAGGTGACCTAGAAATCTGAAATTTGGCATCCAGCTTGACAATCGTGTGTAAGCAATAGGAAAAGTCTAAAAACACTAAATTTTTATATTGGTCTATGGTATTGCTTAATTTTTTTAAATTTCTTGACAAAAATAATTAATAATATCCTCTGGCCTCGGACACCGGAGGGTTTGGTCACTTTTTCTGAAGTATATGACATCTATTTTCAGTTTAATAATATCCTATCAAATGTGAATGAATGCCAAGTTCGTAAATGGTTTCGCTAGTTCTTTCAAAGCTCCTTAGATCACTGTGTCTGTTATACAGTTATACATAACATTTTTGAATCGCTAAAATGATTTATTGTGTATTATTTGCTACTTAATACCGCAACTTGGCAAGTTTTTACCCATCCAAGTAATCAAAGAAGTGCCTCGAAGTAAGGGTACAGATCAAGATCAATCAATTTAAAAGACAAAAAACTTGCCAAGTCGGCCTATTAGGCATTTAGAGGCAGTTTCCGCTATGCTGCCTCTAAATGTTGGAATAATCTGCCACCACCAGTAATGAATTGCAAGTCCCTGGCGGTTTTCAAAAAACAATGTAAGGCTTTCCTACTGGACCTCCAAAAGGAAGTTACTTTCACTTTTGGTTGACAGATTGCTAAACTTGAGTGATGTAACTGTTTTATTGTATCCCTATTAGTTAAATTAGATTAAGTTAGATTAAGTCCCGGGGGTGACAGAATAACAGCGTCCGTTGCTTGAAGGTGGTAGGGCCTTAGTGCCTTTAAGCCCACTCGCACAGACATAAGTTGAGTCACTTTCCTTTTTAATAAGTTTAAGCATGATCTACTGTACTCTTATTATGTACTTATGCAATCTTATTAAATAAACGTCTCTCTTATTATTATTATATTATAAGTAGCAAAACACAAAAAATCATTTTAAGCAATTGAAAAACGTTATGTATGACAGAAAAAGGAGCTTTGAAAGAATTTGGTTTCCAACTAGATCTCATTTCTTTTATTAGCAAAACCATTTACGAACTTGGGATTCATTCACATTTATGTTTTAATATTACATAATTGTGATTATATTACATCATCGTTGGTATAATGATGATGTAATAATAATGTTTTAAAGTCATAAATTGTCCTGCGCCGACACCTGTCCCAGCCCAGTTCCAGATTTTAAGACTGCAATCACAAAGAAATGCCATATTGTATTTTGCAACAAGTTATTGCTGCACTGTACAACGCGGAACTTTTAAAATATCAGCGATTCGCGCGCTGTCAACATCTCACGCCTGTTTCACTTGAGCTGTCAACATTTGCCGATCGTGTTCTCGTAGTAACGCATCGTGAGTTTGTCGGTTCAGTCAACGTTTAGCTAGTGACGTGCCGTGCGCAACTAATTATCGACTTTATTTTACGATTAGATATTTTGACACATGACACCATATGCCTTTGACCTAAGTTAAACACAATACGAAGATGGAAAAAAGGCATTAGTTCTTTTTAAACTAAACTAAGCAGAAACTTGTAATAATATATCCAACCTTCATCTTCAACAGGGTAAAGTAGGTTTTAATCTCTAACCCCGTAGCTCTTATAAGTACCTATACTTACATATGTACTCGAGGGACAAAATGCGAGGTCATTTGGAAATTGATCAAATGAAGATTTTTTTTATCGTTCTATGGTAGCAGGCACCGCGCGTGCGGGAAGGTCAAACCCATCGCGGAACGTTGATTGGCTGTCCGCGGCTACCCACGCTCTTATGAATTGACAAAAATGCTTAACTTGATTCGTTTCGCTCTACGAGTCCTATTCAGCTCGGCCTACCCTAATATAAAAATACACGGTACCAATGACACTTGCTTGCACATTAATTATTATAGTAGTACAGTACAGCACGTGTTCATGGGAAAGATCACGCGAGCGGTCACGGCATAAAACGTGACGCACTTCACTTATCTTGCAGTTCACACATATATCAGGCAGCACATGACATTGTATAGATTACTTGTCAAGTGTCTTGATTAAAAAAGTTTCCAACTAAGTCTGACTTATCGAGATAGTAGCAGGCGTCTCTAGGCTACCTTAATTGCTTGCCAACAGGCGCTTTGTGCGATGTGCGATTTTTCACAGCAATGTGGAATAAAAATTTTATATTTACTAGTAAATACACTATGCCCAACGTATAAATAAACATCATTTTTAAGTTTTTTAATTTCATGTTTTTGTTTCATATTTGTTGAATTCATGTTGATAACTTACATAGCAAAGAGACCTTTCTTGTGTAGTAAGAGAGACTGACAGTCCTGACACTGTGTAGCGTCAGATTTGTAAACACTATTTCTACTGAAAACGACCAATATTTTACTTACCATCCATTTTTTTCGGGATTCAGCTCCTCTTTTTCTTCGTCCTTGCTAGGACGCTTGCCGTTTCTCATATTTGCTTGGTATTAATTAAAAAATAAGTACTCTTCTTTTATTTAAACACATCAGTCTCACTGTTCGTTGACTAGCACACACTGAGTTTAGTTCTGTGTTATACGTTTTTAAGTGGTGCGAAGTCTGATTTATAAAAATAGTGAGATCATAAGTGGTGGCTGAGTTTGGATATAAAATAGCATTAGAATATGAAAAACGAAGTTACACATTTTTTTTAAATAAGTTGTGTACTTATGGAAAATCAGTCAGCCGTATAAGTATCTAAACGAGAGACTGTTGAGCGAGTCAACATCATTTTGAATACCTTATTTAGCTAGACCGTCAGCTGGTCACGCGAACATACGATCTTTAGGGCATCAGCTGACGGTCTTTCCACCCCGATACAGCAGGCTGATGATTTTTCATGTTTGTAAGAGCATATAAACTATCATCTGACAAATTTTCAATCGGGACGCGATCACAGTCTTTTTTAGTGATTAAATGGCTGCCGTTCCTCAACCCACCAAAGGACCAGAACAGTACCTAATTATCTATACATCTTGTATAACTTCAGATTTAAAAAAAAAAACATGTGAAAGACACTACAAAATAAAGCAACACTTATAGCAATTAGGTTTGCTACAAACTACACATAATCGCGAATTTGTGACTAACTACCGGAAAGGAACAATCTGCATATGAAATGAATACTTTGTCTGCTTTAGTATACATTTTAATATAAAGAATGACACATTGAACTGTTCATACATGATACGAGTTCAATGTGATGATATTAAGGACTGTCAAGCTGAAAATATTGATGTAGTTAAGGCGCTAGGCGCTGATTGTGGCCGAAAACTGTTACTTTCTAAGGGATATATCTCAATAACGGGTCATTCAAAAATTTTGAAAAAAATATATGTTATTTACCATTTCATGTACAACATTGTCAACGTTTGAATAAATCGTGTAACGTATAGTTTCTCCGTTATGTAAATGTAACGAAATGTCGTATTACGGTTAATTTTGCTTATATCTACTGAACGGCTCATTCGATTTAAAATATTGTTGAACTAAAAAATATGTACTACAGAACACTACAAACTCAACGTAGGATATTTAAATTGATTAAATTTTCTTAAACAACTTGATCATAATTCCACATTTCGTGCGCTATTAGCTCGAAAACGGCGTTGCTGGCAGTCGTGAGCTAGCTTTGAGACGAGGAGGCTGTGTCGCTCGTCGCTCCGTGCTTCCCTTGTACTACATATACTTGTGCTTGGCCCGTGAGCAATAATATCGGACTTACTGTGCCTAAAGACTAAATAACTGCAGAGGGTTCATGCGGTGCGGATATAACGTGTCTTCCCGGAAACAATAATGTATAGACGTTTTATCTTTTAAGATAATGTACTCGTATACATGTTTATGTACGTTCGTATAAAAAGTGTATTTTATTTAGATTATAATACAAGTAAAAAACAAATGAAATAAAAATGGAGAAAAACAAAAATCATGAATCTCACATTGCTCTGAAAACAAATTTGGTCATGTAAGTAAACTAAAATTATTATGTTTTAGTAGACGCATGCATCACGCAAAATAGGCATTAGTCGTCGAGTTGCGGAAATCTGCTAGTACTGCAATACAATAGACTAATAATTAATTTAATAAAAGTTTTTTATTAATCCAAAGAACCGAATTTATTTAAACATATTTATTTAAGAATACCGTGGTCTAAACGAATGTAATATGTGTTTTATTTTAAAATTAAACACAATCTTTAATGTTATACTTTATACTAATTCCTCAAATCTAGAAATTGCGAAGTAATTATATAAGTAAAGTAAAGGATTGCAGATAAACCGGCCAAGAGAATATCGAGCTATGCTCAGTGTAGGGATCCGTAGTTGCCGGCCTGTTACAATACATCCATTCAAAAGGTAGTCTATAAAGAAATATTTTGTGGCACTTACGTTATTTTACTATAGGCATAACTCAAAAACGGCTCAACCGATTTTATTCCATATAGTTTTTATTGAAAAAACGTGATAAGTATTTCAATGGCCTCACTTCCAGGAATTTTCCCAATTTTTTTGGACCCACGGTTCAAAAATCAAAGAGCATTTTAACTTTCGAAGCTATTATTTACGAAAGTATTCGTTTTATCCAAAAGTTGTTTAAGGCATATTCTTCTTGAAAGACCTATCCAACAATGGGTTTCAGATACTTATTGTTTTACCACTTTGTAGGCGTAATTAAAACACATAATTAATTACTCATACCAAATTTCAGTCTACTAACTATCACTGAGCAAAGCCTGATTGAGAATCTAATAAAAATTGCTGATATTTAAGAGTTCAATGTATGTAAGAATAAAGGAAATAAAGCTTTTTTTTATACCACAATGCTGGCAAACAAGCATACGACCCGCCTGATTGAAAGCAGTTATAAAGCCTATGGACGCCTGCAACCCCAGAAGATTCACATGCAACGCGCATGTGAATCTTCTACGCGAATAGTCAACGCGACTACCCTAAAAAAACTTTACTATATCGGTGAAATGCAAATAAATACAAATTTTACATTAATTATCAACACAAGTGAATAAATAAATTACTACTAAGGGTTAATACTACCTATCAAATATCTTTAAAAGACCGGCCAAGTTTATATCGGACCATGTATAATGTAGGGTTCCGTAGAAAGTAGTTTCTTGGAGATAACTCAAAAACGGATGAACCGATAATATGTGAAATAATTTTCGTAGAAAATTAAGTACTAAGCCTTCTTAGTATTTTTTCATATTTTTTAGACTTACGGATTAAAAGTTAGATGGGGGCTATTATATTTAGACTTTCGAAGCAATTATTTCTGAAAATATCGACTTAATAAAAAAGTTTTAAAAATACTCTATATATATATATATATATATATATATATAAGATATTTTTAAAGCCGTATCGTACAACATGTTCATATTTACAAAAAAAATATTTTTGACATTTAGTTTGGCATATGTATGGAGTGCCTCACCTAAAAGATTTTTTTTAGCAATTTAGCCAGAAAACTAGGTAGCGGCACGTGAAACACACCTCTAGATAAAATTTCAGTAATATATGTTTTATAATAAAAATGGCTGCGACATACGGACGGACAGACGGACATGTTTCAAAAAACTTTTCAGGGTTCCGTTTTTACCATTTTGGCTATGGAACCCTAAGAAGTGTTTGCGCTGTGTTATATTTTAAAGCTCTAAATTTAATGGGCTTACAGCTCTAATTTGTATGACGATTTCGTGCACAAATACCGCTCCTTACATGTGCATTTTTACTATTCGCAACTCGCAACAGGCTTAGTTTTGTTAATTTATCGTAATTAAGTGAATTTTTACGGTTAATATTTAAAATCGCAACAAAAAAATAACCATCTATTAAGCTCACTTGCACAGCAAAAAAAATCCAAATTCACATGAAAACACCGCTTTGATGTGCATTCAGTTTTTTTTGCTGTACTAGTCAGTATTTTTTATTTTTTTCTGATATGCGGAATATTTTTAACCATATTTCGTAAATTCATAAATATTTTGCCGCTCACTGTAGGTACTTCGAATTCAAAATCTAGGTTTTCATTTTTTTACATAAAAATCTACTAATCGAGATCGTTATTACTTATCTTATTTAGTAGCATTCCTAAAAAATGTCACCGTAGTACTTAATCACAGTATTCAAATCACAAAACATCCACAAAAGGATTAGGTATGATTATTATAAATCTGCCCGCGCGCCTCTGAGTAAAGTCATATTCTTTGAACATTATTGCGGTGCATCGCGGCGGATTTACGCACGATCGCAATGAGAAGGGTACGCGGGTGGCGCGGGTAGAGAGCGCCCAAACGCTCAAGGACACTCCGGCGACAATCGTCTTAACGTTTGTTCTTAGATAAATACTAGGTCGGTTTGTGTAAGATTGTCTTTAAATATTTATTATTATGTATTTATTAGGGAAGCTAAAATGTAGCAGCCTTGATCTTAGATTAAATATATATTCGAATACACTTTTCTAGTAATCTAGGCACAGATTTCTAAATTACAGTTTGGATAAGACTGCATACGGTTGATTATTCTCATCAATGATGCATATTTTTTTATTAAACCTTTTAATTTACACTAAAAAAGCAGATTAGATATACAATCAATATTATATGAAGCTTCAGAATTGAATAGGATGATCATTTATTTTTATTAGTATTTTTATCAATATTTTAGTTCACTGCGACAAATTCTGTTTTAAAAAATAAAATAAAGGACAGGACAGGTATATATGTAACTATAAGTATACATAGGTATATCATTGCTCTTCTTAATCAACATAACCACCTATCTGTTTAATTTATAACATGAATGTGGAATGTTTGAGTAATCAGCAAACAGTGAACCCAGGAAATGTAACGAGGTTGCAATACAATAATTACAAAATAGTAATATTAATATCAGTCATAGAGTGATATAAGTATGCTAGAGCAAATATGATGTTATTTTGTTTGTCCTCAAGTATGAAGGAGCAGTAACGTGCTGCAATCGAGCAACAATGTAAAGAAGATAATTCAAACAAGATTTACTGAAAAGATGGCTCGTAAAAATTTGTAACCGGCCAGTCTTATACCGTAATGTCCGTAATAAAGACTGTGCGAGAAAGTACCGCACGAGTCGTTCTTGCGGTACTATTGTGGGGCCATTTATTTCCGCTGATTGTGTATCCCTTGTATTATTTGATCGGTGGTCACAAGACAGTTGGAGCCAATAATTATAATCTGTGGGTATAACCTTATTAGACAAGCTACAACTTCAAAACCAAAATGGTATATTGATCGGATATCGATGCCACAATCCTACATAACATAGGTAATATATGTATTTATTTTGTTTAAGTGTATTGTATCTTAATGGTTATTTATTTATTTATTAGAATATGGTTTTGTGATATTAAGTTTTTTTTCCGCTTTTCTTCACTGTTTTGCAACACTTACTGACTTTGTTTATTTAATGCAATTCTACTACCTCAAGGTTGTCTGGGGGAAATCGCTTGTTAGCGATAAGACCACCTGTTGTTTACCTTTATTCTGACTTTATGCATTTTCTGTACTGGTTTTCTTTTAGAAGTGTTCAATAAAGAGCATTTGTATTGAATTGTATTGTAATCTATATTTACTAACAGTTTTGAAGACGTCAATGCCTATTTTGCCATTGATAGCAAAATATATGACATCTGAATATTTAGCCACCGTAGCTATCGGTAAGTGACATCTAGGTAATCGAAATAGATGCTTTGAAGTACCGAAAAAACTATTGAGCTATAAAAAGTACGATAAGAAACATATAAAATATTACGAAATCCTTAAGTTGAATGCTCTTGAAGCATTTATAAAATGAGTTTATGCGTCGCCCCGCTGAGAATTGTTTCTTTGCTTTCATATTAAGAGTCCGGTAATGGTTTTTTCGTTTTCGCTCATCTTTTTGATACCATTTTGCAATAAGTGACAAAACTTCGATTTGTTATACGTATTTTTAAAGACCGTTTCTTTTTAAACTGCACAAGTGGAACACTTTTTTGATTTTACGTTTCATTTATAAATAATGCACCTTAATTTAATCTAACAGCTGTTTCGCGATTTTTGCTTGAAGAGGTGAACCAAGTAAGATTGTTAATGATTAAAATTATGTTAAGTATGTAAAATAGCTAGTATGTAAAATAGCTAGTATGTAAAATAGCTAGTATGTAAAATACATAAATACGTTGGAAAATGAGTCGTTTAAGGAATAAGTGGAACAGTTTTTTAATTTTCACTATATATATTATATATTTTTAAGCAAAAGTACGTTTAGCAAAAGCAATTTTAGGAAAAATTGCCGAAGTTTAGGTGATATTTTTGGAAATTTTATTCTATAAAATTTTTAATGTAAAAATAAACTTGTATCTGTGGTCCAATCAGATAACATAAAACATATTACTCGGCAAAAAAAATTGCATGAATCAACGTCCTCACTTAACAAGCACTGTAATAATTGAGTTTTCGGGTGTTAAATAATAATATATAAGTATTTTTTTGCAATCACAAGACTTCAAACTATCTTATCAAATGAAATTCATGTGCGTTATTTCATTATTAACATTTCAAAACGTTACCGGACTCTTAAACTCTAAAGAAAAGGATAAAAAAACACAGAGCGAAACTTGTATTTGCACATGCTCGAAAGTTTAATAAAAGAGGCGTATTAAATTCAGTATTAAGGAAAATCTCCGTACAAGAGATATACTCAAATTTATAACATGCAGGCATTCCTGGAAACTACCTTCCTCAAACCAAGTGAATGTTACGTCATCATTGGAATTCAATGCTGTATTGTGCGTATCAGTTTTATGACAATGCCGTTTCGATTATATTCCTCACTTACTCTATTACACATGTGATTCTATATTTTTAATTGAATCTTTTTGTCGTGTTACACAAGTCTGACAACAAACATAAATTGTTGGATTTGATACGTGGTTTATTTTATTTTTCGCTAATTGGGAAGTAAAAATCGAGAGTAAAATTACGATTTGGCAATTTTGTCAACAGAAAGATCGCTAAATATATGTATATCCCTATATCACTATAAGAATTGTGAATTCTGTATTGGAGAATACCTAATGTATGCTAATTTTTATAAGAGATTTGTTGCATGAACCATAACCATATCCCGCATGTATTTATAACACAAATACGTATTGACCAATCTATATGTATGGGGATTTCCGCTGTGTAAAAGAAGTCATCTTCACAAAAGGTTACCCTTTTTTAGATATTGGACTTGTAATTTATGCACTTATTTCTAAACTCAGCCTTCATTGGGACGGGTTTTCACTTTTAGGGCACAGATTTTGCAAGATCTAGTACATTCACTTCACTTATTCATTTTTCAAACGTATTGTCAATTAAAATGGTTAATCAAATCATTGATATAGCATTATAACTTTTGGTCATACATTTATTTCACTACAGTATGTATTCTTATCTAATGAAGTTTTATAATTTAATTTAAAACGATATTAAAGTAGTTTCTACCCGGCCTACATTTTATCAAAAGATATTGGTCTTATTTAAGTGTAGTTCGTCATATAAAACTAAAAAAGAAATTACGAAAAAGGAAACTGTACCGCCTTGACACTTTAGCTTTATGTACGAATTTGAATAAATGAATTCACTTCAATAAAGCGCGCGAAAATCGAGAATCACGTAGTGATGTCCCGCGTCCCGCTTTATCGAGCGGCTGCCGTGTACTGTCAATGATATGAATGATCTGACATTTCCGCAATCTTCAAATCGCCAAGTTGAAGTATCGATAACATGGGACAGGTTTATGATAGAGCCAAATTTACATACCTACATATATATACAATCAAGGATTTTCAGTTTTAACTAGGTTTAAAACATTAATGTTCTTTGTTTAAGATTTTGTTCTGCAGATCACCGTAAGATGATAAGTAGTGTGTTTAAAAATGCTTGATAATTGTTCTTCGTCCTAATTTTACGAAAATATATATACAATATATGCTTGACAACAGTAATTTTTAGTCGGCGAAGGAGCAAATTCAGCATAATTTATTATTGAATTTGCCGCTGTTCAACTGTTGAACACGTACGAATATAAATGAATCAACAATAATTTCTTTAAAAATGTGAATTAAGATGGTTTATAAAGAATATTTACGTTGTTTGACCCACTTCCCGGTTTCCGATTGAGCAGAAATTTTGCATGCATATGTATATCGCGTGAGAATGCAATATTATGATGACATGGAGTTGATCTGATGATGGAGCTGAAAGGTAAGCTTTTATTTAGTTTCACCTGCGTTGTCTGTAATCAAATCTTGGAGCTTGAAGGTAGCCAAAAGAACTCCTAACCTCTCGACAGTATCCCGTCGTGTTTGGTTGTGCTCGTTGCATTCGACTTGGCGAGCAGTTAGGGATTGTAGAAAAATGAAATCAAATTGAAAAATGATCAGAATGACAATTTTGAAAAAAAAAAAAAAATTGTATGAGGTGATTAGGTAGGCCATAATGAACAACCTCAAAATCTCAAAAAAAATTGGCCTTTCTATAGGTAACGGCGACATCTGAACGACCGATATGTAAGAAATTGGCAAAAAAAAAAACGTTATTTCGGAGTTGGTTCCATTAGTAGTAGTTGTTCAGTATGTCCTACCTACTTAATGTCCTAATCAACTAGCACAATATTGCAAAGGGTTGAAAATCATCCTGTACAACGATCACTTGAAGGACAATATATGATATTTTTACATATGATAAGCTTATCTCATAAAGTCATAATGTTCAGCTCGAAAGTCAGATTAACATAAAGATTATCTTTTGAGGAAAACGTGCACCGTAAAATTAAAACTAGACACGTCTGATATCAATGCTATGTCAACAGTGTCAGAAGAACCAGAAAACAAAGTTCATTATTATATTTAAAATATCGAAATTATTGATGGATGAATATTTCATTGCAATAAAGTACTCGTAACTAAGATCATCTGAAATCTGTACAAGGAAAATACGCGACCAATTAACATGCTCACTCTGCCTAGGACGTCACCGCAATAGCCACATATGTTTGACCTTGTGTTTATTAAATAAGGAGAAATATTTACTTTAAGTCGTCGCCGTAACTAAATTATTTTGGGGCTTAAAATAAAATACTAAATTGCTTATTTATTAATAAACAAGATATGATACGCCGATATTTTATTACGACTTTCGTCATGTTTGAGCTTACCTAAATATAATTTTAGTTTGATTCAGATTAGAACCAATTGAATTTCTCCTCATATACTGTGTATTAAAATCTCCTTGAATATGCGTCATCGTTTTATTAGTTTTTGTAGGTACCTACCTAGTAAAGTAATGGATTAATTAAACTATACCAACTACTTATATAACTTGGAGTTCGATGTTATTGACATAAAACAATATATATTTGCATCAATGGCGCATTATTATTATTTATTATTATTTATGTTATGTTTTACACAATTCTTCGCTATATTTTTTATTACAATATTAATAAGAGCACGAGGTTTGATGAAATCAACGGGTATTACACAACAGTGTAGAATTTGTTTCTATTATCTTACGTCAGCGTAGATATTAATATTAGGTCAAAAGTTAAGTTTTATCAGTTTAAGTGAGACCAGTATTCGCGGTAGGTCACTGTCAATGTCACGTTTCATTTTATTTGAGAAAACAGTGGCGTTTCCTAATTCTTTTAAAAGGCTTATGATTCCCTAAGCTAAGCCTTTAATGATTAACCCTGGCCTTAGTATGCAATTATCATTGAGGGTATTGTAAAAAAACACTTTTCGAATAGCTATTAGCCATAATTTGTATTAAATGGGAAGCTATAACCGTCACAGACAAAATTAGGCTCAATGGCAGCGACATTGCCCTTGTGCTGTGTACAGTCGAGGACAAAGAGATGTATACACTTTTGGACCTTATTACAACGCAATAAGGTCCAAAAGTGTATCTCTTTGTCCTCGACTGTACTAATTATAGAACATTGGAAAGTGGCAGTGTATGGTTCGTGACGGTTCAATCTAAGGAGCGTCACGCATTTCGCGACAAAAGATGGAATTCTATTGTACTTATTACCAAGGGGAAAAGGAAATTAGTCAGGGTTCGAAATTATTAAGATAATTATGATCTATGATATTTATCGCGATAATTACGGTACGGTACCTTACGGTAGCACCCGTACCTCTACCAAACGGTAGAGATCGCTTAATAGGGATAAGACCGCCTGTAGTTACCATTATTTTATTTGTTAAATCTGTTTCTGTATTTCTTTTTCTTTGTGTGGTGCAATAAAGAATTTTGTATTTATCCGATTTATTTTTTCTATTATAGTTCTACTAATATTTAAATCCACGCGCGATACATTTTTTGTGCATTCCGCCTTTACTAATTTTGGATTATCAAATTGATAATTATCAAGATATGTTTGCGCAATGATAGTTTCATTGCGCTTTTGAGGAGTACCATACTAATTCATAATTTCATACATATAGTAGTAATTTATAATACATATAGGTACGTGCATTAGTGCTTACGTGAAAGCGTGTTAAAGGAGTTAATTATGTCTAGAATCTGTGCACTATTTGATTGCTAAGAGAACTAGAATATGTACAATAGAGGGTCACTTTGGCCCATATAAAAAACATAAATACCTAAACGGTTAATTAAAATTAACCCCAAGGCCAAAGTTACTTAACCAGGGAGGGCTAAAGTAACGCGACTTTACTGTATAAAAAAATTAACACTTAGCTACTTCTGCTGCTGACTGTACGAAGGCAGTATAATATGATATGATACATATTTAATATCAAGAAATTATCACATTGGATGACACTAACGTTTCCGTGAATTCTCACATCTAGATGCTAAAAATATGTCTATTTATATCTATCAATATGTACGTCGATACAACTTGTGTATGAGCAAATTTATCCAAAAAAATATTATGGTCGTTTAAGACGTGATGACAATTCTAGTATCACAATCGTGGCTTAAAGCGTGAAAACATTTAATCCTTAGAATCAAAGGCTCATGCATGCATCACGCATTTCATATATTCTCAATACGCTTAAATTTATAGTACTTAAAGCAAGGTTAAATTTATGTAAACCACAGACCTGGATGCAAACGCATGGATTGTGTTGGATGGACATCGACCAATATGTACATTTTGATGTCGCAATAAGTAGGTACTACTAAGGTAAGCGGTGTATATACGTATGGTTCAGATAGAAATAGTTTGTTTTTGTTTTGTTACATATTCACATCTCACCTTTGTGGATTCACACCTTGAGAGCCATATCAATATAAATCAGAGCCTCTTTGTATAATTACTTAGGAAATAACTACAATACTAGTTGCTAAATTACTACAATCTCGGTATCGATGTAGAATAACAACTTCATCGCTGTAAAAAGTCAACGTTGCGATAGATTCTACGATTGAAAGGGATCACATATCGGCTTACGCTCAACGTTCATACGCTGTCACAACACCATATGCCACTGTAATTAGATACGGTCTGCAACTTTCCAAACCTCTCACTGGAGGTTTGTACTAGAGCTCGCGCTACACGTGTTACACGCGGAGACGAATACCCGTGTACTTGAGACCAGCGGTGCTAAGGAACCGGTTTACACGAACCCGCCGGGATTCGGAAACGACTCCA
The DNA here is from genome assembly GCA_947086415.1 of Pammene aurita. Taxonomy (NCBI): domain Eukaryota; kingdom Metazoa; phylum Arthropoda; class Insecta; order Lepidoptera; family Tortricidae; genus Pammene; species Pammene aurita. Next base: position 3,460,993 of record OX352307.1, read on the forward strand.
GGTAACATTTCCAGTAGTTAGAACCGATGCAAATAAGGTTTACTATTGAATGCTCTACAGTTGACTACGCTCGAATGCTCTACTTTCGACTGATATCTCTGCCACTCGTCAAGGACGTCTCCAGATCCGCGTGTAATTAAGAAACGTTTCTTCGGCTACCCGTTTACTCGTGGAAACGGATCTAGACACACGGCAGTGTGTCCGCCAAGTTCGAGCAAAAAAAAGCGACACACCGGCCGTGGGTTATATTACACGAACCATTTCGGGCTAATTTCGACCATCCTATAACTCAAAACATATTTTATCTACGCATATGAAATTTCGAGTGTCTGTTGACATCCCCTTAATTGTCTAGAATACAAAATTTCATTATTCTACCTATAGCAGTTTTTGAGATATTGACGTCAGAAAATCGCTATTTTTACTATACACTCACTGACTCACTGACTCACTGACTCACTGACTCACTGACTCACTGACTCACTGACTCATCAAAAACCTAGACCACTTCCAATGGTCGTACTGACTTGAAATTTGGCATGGAGATAGGTCTTAAGGTCAAAGTAAAGGGAAAAATCTGAAAACGGCCAAGTGTGAGTCAGTTTTAAAAATAGCGAAGGTGTAACTTTGTTCTACTATGAAGTCATAATGAACTAAATGGGTCTATCTTCCAATGGTCGTACCGACCTGAAATTTGGCTCGAAGGTTTGTCTTTAGGTCGAAATAAAGTAAAAATCTGAAAACGGCCAAGTGTGAGTCAGTTTCGAAAACAACGAATGTGTAATTTTGTTCTACTATAAGTAGGTATGGAGTGGAAATTAGATAAGACTTATTTAAATTTAGATACATACCAATTTAAGACAATACATGTTTGTCTTAAAGACAAGAACAATAAAATTGTTCACCACTCTGTGTGTGTCTGTTGCGGGAACCGAACCCACGATTTACGAAGTGCAAAGCAGGTCACTAGGTACACTAGGTGCGCTAAATCAGTCAAACAAAAATGAAAAGACTATTTTTTGCAAGTTTTAATAGAAAATTATATACTTGACACATTGCAGTCCAAAGGTGTCGATTCATTGCATTGAAAAGGTGTGTGGTGTGTGAAAACTTGCCAAGTAACATCATTAAAAAGTACTGAAAATAATAAATGTTATCAGGAAACTGCTAAAAAAACCGGTGTGCGTTTCTCTGACTATTATAATTTTAGGTATTTCTATGTAACGTGATACTCATTCAAAATGTACCTTAAAAACTGCTGGAATTCAAGTGTGCATTCCTATAACTATTTATGATTTGAGGTATTTTTATGGAACTTGGTACTTATTCAGATCTCACTTCTTTTATAGGCGAAGCATTCCCATAGTATCGAACTTGGCAGCCTTTCACATTTATGTTTTTGATGGGTCTTAATTACACGTTTCTTTATTACACGTGGGAAACGGGCCAGAAAACCGTTAGTCAGAAACGGATCTTGGAAACGGGTACCCGAAACCCGGAACCGACCGCGAGCCCTAGTTTGTACTAAAGAGGGACCAGAAAATATGTTCTCAGATTATGCATTCTTGCTACGAAGGCATGCATTATAATTACTATGAAAGACTATTCAGTCGCAACTCACATCGGAAAGCTCAATGATTAAATTGATTATGACGCCGAATGTATCTGACTAAAAAAATAGCTATATCAATACCAGGATTTTCGTATATGATTTGCTTTGTTGGTGTTTAAGAGTCCGACGTAACATGTTCGATTATTCAGAGCTATTTAATGCAATCAAACGTTCTACGTAGTTAACTAGATTACTTTGACGTGTGTATAATCCGCGTAATACTTACATATAAAGGAAATTTATATTATGATTTAAAATAGGATTAAGATAGTCTAGTTCTTTCAGACAGATAAACGGTGGAGTGTACGATAATGGATCTAACAATCGTTTGTTATACTTTAGTTATAGGCCTAGTTTTATGATATATAATGTACGTTTTATCCGCACTTAAATACGTTGAGAAATCTAAAGTACTCAAAAGGTTTAAGTACAGATAAACTTGAAGATTAACAGCCTTATTCATAAAAAGTTACAACTTCCTTCAAACCTACTTGAAGTCCGGAAGCCCAAAAACGTTATTTATAAACGTTATTTATCTCTAAAAAGCTCTACAAACCTATTGCAAATGTTCGAAAAGTTACATGACCCAGGACCCTTCTTTATCTCCTCAATAAGGATCAAAATGGCCGCCATAATATTGAACAGCTGATTTTGACACTAGCGACACCGAACACAAATCAGAAGATTTCTACTGAATGGAAGCTACATCGTTACAAGTTTTATGTTTTGTGAAAAATATTATTATTTATGTAATAGTTTCTATCTTTTAAAGTGACTGTGAACTTTTGAAGTGAAATTGTTGCTATAAAATGCCAATTCAGGCAATGGAGCATGTGAATAGGTACAACTACGAAAGCCGATTTTGGAATATGTATCATAACATAAGGTAAGAAAGAAGTGGTTACTATCAACTTGTCGTAATATTATATACTTTACACTGCCCAAGGTCAGGGGTCAGGATGTTCTTTATATAAATATGTACACCTATTTAGGCTATTTTTTTTGATCTCAGGTAAGTAGTTACTAAAGTAGTTGCAACAGACTTTCTATGAGGAGGCAGATAGGTTACCATTGGGACCTAATCTAGTTTATGCTTAACCGTTTGAATGCTAAGAACACCTAAAGGTATCATGAGTTCTCGTGCTTACAGCGCCAAGAGCAAAATGTTACGGCATACACTGTCAAAGTAACTTTCATACTTTCAAGTAAGGTTTATATTGGGTTACCTACTTGCGCTAGTGAAATTTGCGAGTGAGTGGCATATGGCATTCGAAGGGTTAACATACCTGATATAAGTGATATAAAACAGCCTCCATCCAATCTTTGGATGAACTCAATACCTAACCTACCTACCTAACTTCTTACTAAAAGCTGAACATCTAACTATTCTTACTTTAACTGGTAGTATATGAAAAAAAAAACATCTTTAATTAAAGATAATGAAGTGGTATTTGTAATACAAGTGTTAAAGCGGCAATCAATGCACATACATTACTGATGTTGTTCATTACAATTCAACCACAGAGGTATAGTTTGTCCGGACAAACTATAATATAATTATTGCAACATAAATGTTATTAGCAAAAGGTTATCATCATCATCATCAGTCGTTCCCTCAGAGCTGAGGATCGTGACATCATGTCCTTCTGCTGAAGACCAGGTTCCTCCATAGGCTAAGATTAAGCTCTTGAATAATAATATGCCACTAAATAAACAGATTCTCCCAGAGAGAGAAGTATTAAAAATCATTACAAAATCTTCATGAAATAAAATAATTTTATTTAGCAAAATTAAACATACAATTCAATAATAAAACAAAGCTAAAGAGTATGAGAGTATTATGGGGTCAGAACCAGTAGTTTTGACCAAAATCAGGCTATGTAGCTTCTTATTTTTCTTTTTATGTTTCAGTTGATTGCCTTGCCGCTGAGGACTGCTTGGCTTCGAATATGTCCGGGGCCGGTAGACTTTTCCTGGATTTGTGTGGATTCTTGACCTGGTCGCCCTTTCCTGTTTAATGCTTGACGACTTACTGCCTTAACAATGGCAGTGGATGATGACGGCTGTTGATAAGTGCTGACCTGAAAAGAATGCAAAAAATTTAATTAAATTAATTTTAAACAAACACTTTTTTTATTTTTAGCTTTCATATATATTGTTCCATATACCAGGATATGGAAGTTTTCTATAAAATAGGCAGAAATTGATGTGACTACATACATATTATAACCATACATTTAATTGAGAATGACCAACATCCTAAGGTGTATATACCTATCACCACTGCTTATTAGTAGTTATTACATAAGTATGTAGTCAAATTTTCCTGACAATAAATGACATTAATGTAAGTACATCTGCTTGATGCCTTTTATTGTCAGCATCTGACTGATTGACTGAATAATATAGTCATTTACAGACATTACAGCATCACAATATGGAATACCTACTTATTTTCTGCAATTATGGTGACATTAATAAGGATTTTGAATGAAAATAACAATAAAATTCTACCTTACTAATGCATATTATGTTTCAATACATTTTGCACATTATCTAACCATTGATTTTTCACTACTTTAATATCATCCTTCTGGGTATAGTTAGTACATGATTATTTTACTGCATTAACTGTGGGCGATATCAGACAGATATAACTGGTTTACAATAAGTATACCTAATGTTATTAGTTGTAGGCACTGGTATAGAATTATTACTGTGAAAATGTCTGACTTGGGCACTTGGGCAGGTATTGTACTTACTTGCAAAAGGTCCATCTTAAAGGCGTTGGTGTTTGTATCCAGTATTTTTTCTTATATTTTGCTCTTGTAGTAATACCTGAGGAGGATATATCAATGATTAGATTCATTAAAAACATTAAAGGCAAGCAAGAATCAACTTCACATAGCCTAATTTTAAGTAAATGAATTGGTATTCTTACCTTGTATTGTTGCATGACGTGCACACAGTTGACGTGTAATTATTACTCCCTTTTTTTGTTGCATTGATTCGTCTTTTCAATGCAAAGGCTTATTTGATTTAAATTAGATTTATCTAAACTAGTATTTGCATTTATTCGATTCTATTTCCCGCTCATTACTGACATTCGCTGTCATACTTTTTTTTAAATTGCGATTGGGATACGATTTTGTCTATGATTTTGCCAAGAGTGCCAACATAACGAGTCGAATCAATGAAATTACTATTGTCGGCTTATGGAGAGATTATAAATCACACATTTCTTAAAACGTCATTTAGGCTTATATAGCGTTTTAACTATATGATGGTTAAAATCTCATTTAAGGATTTTTTATGAATAAGGCTGTAGTGTTTATTGTTTATTTTATCCTATATGCTGTTAAAAAGGGTATGAGAATAAAAAGGTGTACTTAGTTAGTTTAGTTTATTCTTATTTTTTATGGTTTTGTGAAATTTAAATGTACTTTGACGATCATAATATAAATGTGTATAGATTAGGCTAAAACCATTTTTTACTATAATTTATTATTATGAAATAAATAAATCTAAATCTTACGTATGGTTCACTATTGTCTTGCAGAAACTTTTTTGACATATATTTGTTTTGCATAATGATACTTGGCAGAAGTAACGTTTGGCAGAAACACCTTACGCAGAGTATGCTTTGGCATAAATCATTTCGCAGATTTTTATAATGTCGAATCTTATATTGGCATGATGTTGATGAGCATAACTATCTTCTAAACGAGCAGTACATTTGCAGAATTTTTTGTTTGCATAATATTTAGGCGGCATAAAGTTGTGATGCCGAATTTTTTTATTACAAGATAATCTTATCATATTTTACAAGACATATGCGGGATTGGCTGTATTGCTCATAAGAACGTGCAGGCGCTGTAATAATGAGCATATTTACTCCCGTAAATGAAACTGTTATCTGCCAATTGTGTCTGTGGTAATTTGTTGCGTCTTCCCAAGGCGGGCTCCCGGCCAGGCTGCTACGTGCGAGTTATCGCGGTATGCTGGAGCCACCCTGAGAGCAATGGCCTGTTGCGGCCGCCACAAATACTTTTACCTAACCGTTTGTTTCCGCGGGGGTCGCAGTTCTAACCTAACCCACTTTTCTGGCAACAGTTTGTTTCTGCGGGGGTCGCAGTTCTAACCTAACCTAACCCAATTTTCTGGCAACAGTTTGTTCCTGTGGGGGTCACAGTTCTAACCTAACCTAATCCAATTTCCTGGCAACAGTTTGTTCCTGTGGGGGTCACAGTTCTAACCTAACCTAACCCACTTTTCTGGCAACAGATTGTTTTCGCGGGGGTCGCAGTTCTAATCTAATCTAACCCACTTTTCTGGCGACAGTTGTTTCCGCTTGGGTCGCAACTCTAACCTAACCTAATCCATTTTTCTGGCAACAGTTTGTTTCTGCAGAGGTCGCAGTTTTAACCTAATCTAAATAAATCTAAATTTGGTTGGACTTATATTCTACTACGTAAAATTTACCTAACCCACTTTTCTGCTAGCAGAAAATAATTATGCTATTGTAATAGTATGCTATAGGATTATTATGGTACGTAAACTGATGCTAAACCAAAATCGGCCAAAGTAGTGCTCTGCAAAACAATATGCTGCAAAACGTGTCGTATGCGTAGTAGTAGTTATGCCAACTATACCTTTATGCGAAATTACCATTCGACCGAAAGTGTTTCTGCGAAACATGTTATGCCAAGTGTATTTCTGACCAATATTTTTCTGCCAGATGAGGGTAACCCCTTACGTATACCTACTCGAATAGTGTTTTTACTTTGCAGATGCAGATCCACAAATGCAGATGTATTTTAGTCAAAAGTCTAAAATTGAGTCCAAGCGCAAACTACCTATAAGTAACCTCTTAATCTAGATTTTTGGACAACAGTTAAAGTAGGAAACAAATAATTATCGGTTAACTAATGAGTCTCATGAATGCTAGGCTCTGAAGTAGGCATCATATCATATGGCAGTTTTAAAGTCGTTAGTTCTACCTACTTGATTTGTGTAGCTATTTATAATTCCTAACTTGATACCTCTTAATACGTTATTAAAAGGCAACAGTTGCAAAAATTAACAAAAAATGCGAACAGGTTATTCGTGGCCTTTTTGCGTTAGGTGTCTACATTTGAAACATGAAGCTTCGAAATTATACACATAAGTTTTTTGTATGTATTATTAGTCTGGGCCATTATTTAAAATCGTTTTTTAGCGACTTTAAATTTGAATCCGTTTGGATGGAATTCGTTTTTTTATTGCGATGGCTTACTTACTAGCAGTTCAGTTTAGTAAAGTTAAGCTTTGTATGGTTAATTAGTTCTGGGATGAGAGACTGATGGTGTCAATGGTGCCTACAACACTTGGCGTTATACCTAATAGTAAAAATCTTTAATCTTGAACAATCCTGTGAACTCGTGACGTAAAATATACGGTCTTTAAAACTATGAATAAACCTTGAAGAAAATTTCTAACTGGAACCCTACAAGGCGATGGTAATGCTGCTAGTAATTAGATTTGATGTAATAAAAAAAAGTTAATTCCACATAGTTACAGTCTTCCAGTGTAGGGTTTTGTAAAAACTACTAGTTACAATTTCGCTCTTTCTAACGAACTAATCTATTCTATCAAATGCTTGCTTTTTCTAACAAATATGGTTGTTAAAAAGAGGCAAACAGCGAATATCCCAGATCCTAGGGATATTTTCGTGTATGTGAGTGACGATCGTAAATATTGATAATATAATAATTACGGTTTAAAGGTCTGTATAAATACATTATAAATTGAACATTATATAAGTAGATATTCTTTCTGTACTTGAACTGACTAGTGTAATTTGTGTTATAGATATAATATAATAAACATGAATTATATCTACAACTTAGAATAGTAAACATTGTCGTGCAGTCATACAGCACGGTACGTTGGTACGTTGGTTTTTTATCGATAGTATCAATACTTAGGAGATATCGACAAAATCGTTAAGGCCATCACTAGCTAAGGTATTAACTTCTTTGGATTACTAATAAATAACAAGTTTATAATTAATAAATGCCTTATTAAAAACATGTGATGCGGTTAAAATAAAGTTTCTATCCATTTTAATACTAAGTAGTAAGCAGAACATGCTGGTAAGTCTTGTAATATAATAAAACATCGTAATGTAAATATAATAATTACATGCTATAAATTATACTGTTAGTTTGTATGTAAGTACAAATTGAACTGGGTTAATGTTCAAAGTGGAATTTGTAACAGAATATACGGAAAACTCACCATAGAATAATATCGAATTGCTTACAACGAAATTTAATAAATAAATGGTCGATGAATGAACATGATCGTATACACACAGAACTAAATTAAGAGAACACTCATTATCACTGGCACTAATCGTCTTAATTATTAGGGTTTTAGTTCTCAAATTTTATTTTGCAAATTAATAACATAACCTATGTCATTGTCACACGAGCACCTCCGTCAAGGGCACACAAACAGCTGTTTTTGACTTTGCAAAACATCGATGCGCTACTACGATTCGGTGCCAAACTCACTCATTTCTCGCTTCAATCTTAACATACTTTATTTATTCGATAAATCTTGGTATTGTTGATATATTTCTTGATGATTTTTATTAATAAAACGTATTATTTAATGTGAATACTGCAAGAAAACTGTAGAAAAATAAATTTTTTAATTATATTTCACCCTGGCAATGCCCACAATGTCAAACTCAGGGCGATTAATCTTAGTACTACGGACATGGTAATCTCAACAGTATAACCATGCCAAGTTATGTATGAAGTTATGAATGAGTAAATTCATAGTTTTAAGTTATTCCAAATTTGACAGCATTATTACTAAAAACTTCTTTACTTACGATTACAGATGTCGCGATAAGCGCTAAAATCATGACATTGTAAAAATTTAATTATGTTGTAATTATTTTGTACTAACAGGAAATAATTTGCTCAATATAAATAACTTAAATTAACAAATAATACGCTGCTTTGGAAAGTATATATATTTTTTTTTTTGGCAACACTACTTATCGCGCAGCCGCAGAAAAGAAATTCGTGGCTGAATGGCCGTAAGTGAAATGGACGGTCATTTAAATGCTTTTGGAAGAAAATTTTGGACAAGGGACAAGTTTATCTTAATATTCGGAAATGTCGGACAAAAAGTGTTGTGTACTCGGGTGCACACCACAGGACGGTATGTATACAATCTAAATCGGTATGTATATAAGACTATCTGTATCAACATGAAAGCAATAAAATGTATTATTTATTATTAAACCTCGCCTATATCACTGCAAAATCAAGATACAATTTTGGTATGTCTGTGCGGGAAGAAAAGTGTCGTATTGTGTCGTATAATGCGTGAGCTCCCATTTAAAACCATACTTAATCAAGATTGTACCTATTATTACAAGTAAATTAAATGAAAAATTATAAAAACCCATCGCAAATAACACTTCTCTTTTTGCGTAAGGGGGTAATTTTCCCTTTAACATAGCTGCAGTCTGAATGTCTATACCTCGTTTTTAGGGTTCCGTAGTCAAGTAGGAACCCTTAGGCCCTGGGTTTTCTGAACACCCGTCGCCGGCGGCCGGCGACCGACGCAATACAAAACATCGGATGTTTGTATTGCGTCGGTCGCCGGCCGCCGGCGACGGGTGGTCAGAAAACCCAGGGCCTTAGTTTCGCCATGTCTGCCCGTCCGTCCGTCCGTCCGTCCGTCCGCGGATAATCTCAGTGACCGTTGGCACTAGAAAGCTGAAATTTGGTACTAATATGTATATCAATCACGCCGACAAAGTGGTAAAATAAAAGTGGATTTTTTTTATTAGGGTACCTCCCCTATACGTAAAGTGGGACTGCAAACCCTTTATAAAAAACCCTATGGTAGGTTTGATTTTATTAATTAATGTTTTTTTATTGGCTGACTTCTAAATTTTAAAACTAGGAAGTTCTCAATTCGACTGTATAATTTTTTTTTATATTTATTATTACTTTAGGAGTCTGTCTTATTGTGAAGTTGTTTTTTTTTTAATATATATTATTTTTTGATTGTACAGCAAATAAGTCTATTATTGTTATTATTACATACTGCGCTAAAAATGATCCTTAAAAATGTACATTTAATATTCGGTGCTTCAGTACATACTTGGTTCTGGTATGTTACGTAACTTGTAATTAAAATTTAAGGCGAAAACACTAAACTTATTTTACCATTTTCAGATACTGTTCATGTAGCTGGCCATCACTTATTTTTATTTCACGATCCACCTCATCTATTAAAATCGATCAGAAGTAATTTTCTAAACAAAGACATCAAATTCGATAATAAAACGGCATCTTGGAAAGATATTTTATGTCTATGACACAGAGCTATGCTATGCAAGGTGGCCACACCAGAGCACTTCCGAGATTAACAGCTTATCACGTGGACCCAAAAAAGGTTAAGAAAATGAAAGTGAAAATGGCGGCTCAAGTATTAAGTGCCCGAACTGCTGCAATGTTGAAATTTACGGACAGTGCTTGTAAGTCTTTTTTATGAAAGTATTTTAATATTAATTATTTATTGACTATATATATTTATTTATTTAACCTTTATTGCACGAAAGAAAATCTAAAAGTACATAAGGCGGACTTAATGCTATAAGGCATTCTCAACCAGTCAACCTATATATATATATATATATATATATTTATATCGATTTTAATAAGCGATGGTGGCCTAGCGGTAAGATGTCAGATTTTCAATACAGAGGTCTCGGGTTCAAACCTCGGCTCGTATCACTTAGTTTTTCGGAACGGATAAATATCAAATATCATTTGATATTTATCCGTCGCTTCTCGGTATGGAAAAAATCGTGAGGAAACCCATCCTAATCCCAACATTCCCAACACGGCCTTGTTTTCGCTCTGGGTTGGACGGTCAGATGGCAGTCGCTGTATCTTTGGATTGCGTTGACTTGGGCACTCCACACACTTGGTCTGAATACAGTAATGAATTCATCAAATCATAGACAATTAATTATCTATGGATTGCAGAAAATTGTCTACTCGTATGGTAGGTGATGCTTTGTATTGTGACGTCAGCTACCATAAACAAATTTCCGCAGTCCATAGGCGTATGACTTGCTGAATTCAGTACTGAATTCAGATCAATTGTGTGAAGTGCCTTAGAAGCTTGTTGTTTTACAGCTTTAAGGAACCGCAGACATACACGATGATGATGATGATGATGACGTGTAACGTTTTAATTTTTCAGACAAGCGAGTGAATATGCCGCTGGAAACAATGGAGGCAACAGCAGAACTTGTGTTGTTTTTTGACGAGTTAGTTGACAGCGTCATTGGATCACGAGGCCAGGGCAAAGGAAAATTGAGATGCGCTGTTAAAGCAAGCTCACCACAAATAGAATTTTGGCGGATAGCAATACAAAAAATTCAAAATATTACATTCATTGACTGTAATAGCAAACTGGCGCAACGTGCAGGCAAGCCTAGACATGTACGCCCACCTTGTTTGGAGGACTGGATTACGACATTAAACAGCTTCATAGGGTTAACAGAAACATTATGTACTAAATATGGTGTGGAACACTTTTACCCTAGATTTATAAACCAGGATCCCCTAGAAAACTTCTTCGGTCGTATTAGGGCTGCTAACTACAGGAACGTCAATCCATACTTTTATATATTCTTTTAAGTCTATAGTATTGTCTAATATATTAACTCCCCAGTCAACATCAATGAACTGTGAAGACGATGACGGCGAAACATTGATACATTTAAATAACCTTTTTTCGTCTGAAAATGAGAATTCGCCTATAAGCTGGAACATGCCGTCGTCGTCTTCACTCACCTCTTCCAGCCAGGCAGGAGAGTCAATAACCAGAGATTCTGTAACGTTGGAGAGAATTAAAGTACAGACGTCGGCGTACACGGCGGGTTATATATGTAGAAAAATGACTAAAAAAGTTGAATGCAATGATTGTTCCAAAACTTACACGACCGAGGAACACCAGGGGATCCATAAATACATTCAATTCGGGGAATACAAACGACTAAAACATTAAAATTTAAAATATACAAATGCCAGAATGCTATGTCTGTATAGGGAATGTGCCTTAACTACACACAATTATTTAAATATATACAGGTTGATTCATGAGACGTGAGCAGGCTTAACACCACGGATTCAGTTAAAAATAAGCTATTGTTCGATATCAGTATTAGTGTGATAAGCGCAAAAACATTTTTTAAATAAAAATAAAACGTTTAAAATTATTTACGACACGCATGGTCACTCTACAATTAGAATACTCCGTCGAGTACTGATATTCTCTTGTTTTTCTGTGATATGTGTCAAATTGATGTCTGGTTACTTTTGAAACATCGTATCTCACTTAATTTTTATTTTTTATTTTTCATAATCAAAGTGCTGTCATGATTGTCAAAGAGGTTTTATCTTTATTGATTTGTTTATGTGGGGTGACCATGATTACAGAGAATAAAATTTCTACGAAACAAAAAGGTTAAAAAAAATTGAAAGGCGTTATTGTTTCACTTAAACATGATGGCGGTCGCTTCATTATCGTTACCTAAGTGTGTAGGGTCGTTCCTGCTCACGTCTCATGAATCATCCTGTATAGTCATAAACATAATGTGAAAAAAAATTTAAAGATCCTTTTTTTAAAACGCTGTGACATGTCTTGGCTAGGCTGCAAAAAACAACAACGTTTTACAACACTTTTTATGTCCCTAATAATCCGCCTGCAAGTTCACAACTGGTGTAACACTATTAATAGAATACTTCAGGAGAAAATACAAGAAAAATATGTATTAAAAATGCATACATTGCAAATGACTGCACTTAAAAAATATAAAGTGCATCGTCTAAGACAAAAAGCCACTAAAGATTACGAATAAAACGCGATTAAACACATTTTGTAGTTTTATTTATTATAATTTGTTATAATTCAATTTTATTCCCTAAGTACCCTACAGCCATTCATCGTATTTTTTATCGTTGTCACATCACTAAATTATATCGATAGATACACGTAGCACCCTTGGAATCCCTAGTACTGTTAAAAAAAAAAAAAATTACAACTCTCGATTACAGATGGCGGTGGCGACTCGGTTACCCGCCAGAGCCCCAGAGTTTGTTCTCTATTTCAGTATATAAGAAGGTACTCTGTGGTCAAACTGACACTACTGCTGGCCGCTAGTGGCGCTAGTTTCATCTTTTTACTGATACTGCGTTGTATAAAAGTACATTCTATGTATAATTATAATACAGTCGATTTTGATTTACGTACTGACCTGTAGTGAACATTTAAAATAGTTTCAATATATTACGAGGTATCACATGGTTATCACTGGTACGATATTATGACAGTACTTATTTATCAAAATTCAAAATGATTTGCATCAAAATTACAAAGTCTGTAATATTTTGCATGTGAACCCGTTTCAAAATTATCGCATGCTTCGCTGCTATCGCACTCCAGTCGCTTGGTCACTTTCGAAACTAAAAAGATATTCTTAAAGCCAAATATGGATCGAAAACTGTTACCTAACATCTGTTAGTGTAAATGGTTTTAATGATAAATAAATTGGTGTATGAGAGTTATGAGATAGCCTTGAAGCCCGATAAATTGAATCAGTGCACACGCTTGTGGCAGCGAGGGAACTGGGTTTGGTCCTGATACCATTTAAGTATGGGACACGATACGGACTTTTTCCGTGACACTAAAGTGCGATATTTAGGTAAGTTACTAAGTTAGGTAAGTAACTGTTTTTGATAAAAGTATAGTATATTATTTATGTTTTTGTTTCTTCAACTTATATACATGTAGATCCATACATACATACATATATTTATTATAAATGGGAAACTGTATGTGTGTGTTTGTTTGTTTGTTTGTCCGTCTTTCACGGCAAAACGGGGCGACGAATTGACGTGGTTTTTTAAGTAGAGATAGGTGAAGGGATGGAGAGTGACATAGGCTACTTTTTGTCTCTTTCTAACCCCCCACTTCCCTAAAATGGGGGGTGGAAGTTTGTATGGAGAATTTAACGCGAGCGAAGCCGCGGGCAAAAGCTAGTAATTTATAAACTTGTGCACCTAAGCTAAAATTCGTGGAATGCAGTAAGCAACAACATTAGGAAAGCAAAGCTAGTGTTTAAAATCAGTCTTTTCTATTATGCTGCATCTGCTTACTTCTGCAGCTAACTGTATAAGTAGTGTCTTAACTTTTTTATTACAAGCAACTATTATTACATCCATTACATATAATAATAATAATAATAATAAATACTCTTTATTGCACACCTCATACAGTTACAAGCACAAATTTTACAATTAGATAAATTTAGGTAGAGGTAACAATAGGCGGTCTTATTGCTAATGAGCGATTTCTTCCAGACAACCTTTATATATTATTATTCTTATAATAAATGGAAAAACTTAAAAGACAATAATTATTAGGTAATTAATTAACTAATTCTATCACTCGTGTGTGTGTGTGTAAGTCATTTTCAAATAGTCAGATTTGGACTCATCTCTTTTCTTTGGTATTTTTCTTAAACTATAACCTATTGTTAGTTAATCTAACCTTGGTTTGATATGTTTTCTTATAGAACAACCCATTAATATGTATTTTTAAGTTTTGATGTAGTGTTGTTTCGGAAAAATAAGTCCTGCCGAGTTTCTTGCCGGTCATAATTCTTCCCGGGTCAGAGGTGTAGGGTTAGAACCGGTGTAGTTTGTTTTTTTTGTTCTCTCTTTTACTTTGATAAACTATATGACGTGTAAAATTGCCCTTGTTGCCTACTTACTGAATAAATGTTTGTGTTTGAGTTTGATTAAAATAATTTAACTAAAACTAAAAACCTAAATTAAAAGATTAAAATAAACTACTAAAAAATATTAACTATATATAGTTGTTAATTGAAAATGATTTTGTGTGATATTCTATTGAGCCGTAATATATTCCAAACTGCAGATAAATATACCTGCAGAATATATACTTCAAACTGAATGATTGGTGTCCACTTTTTAAATTATGCATCAGTACCTACTAATGGATACATAACTTTATTCGAAAACAAGTCATTAGATTTAAAACTACTTAAAAAATAAAATTACAAATATATCATTAATTAATTATAGATACGTATCAAAACTTTGCCCTTTAGCCAGGGTGCCCATCACGCAGGCAGCATTCCCGCGCTGAATAGCAATCGCTATTCTTTGAGCGAGAAAGCTGCCCGCGCGAGGGTCACCCGTTGCGTCCCTCAACCGCTTACTTATCTCCTTGTAGAGCCCACGCGCGCTTTTTCCCCAAGGGCCGAGTGTCTCGACGCCAAATGCAACAAAATCGTACTGGGCGCCGAGACAGCTATACTTCCCGACCTTGGATCGCTCTCGGGCATCCGCCGCTGCCCCAGCTTGTTTGGACGTGGCTGGCAAGTAGGACACTGCCAACGTATCAGCGCAAGTAGCGTCCCACACCAGTGCACGGCCCATCCGCCAGGGGATCAACGACATCCCGTCTGGACGCTTGCCGTCATCCCGTACAATCCGAGGCTCAAGAGCCACGGGGACGCATGCGCTGGCAAGCGCCCTTCTCAGGATGTCGTTGAGTGCAGCGTGACGGGACAAGCGGCCGGCGCCCGAGGAGCAGGCGAGTCCATGGTGACCAAAGCTATCTACTGCAGCTCCACAGGAGATGCAATTGTGGTCCACGCACACATCAACTCCGATGCGGAGAGCGACTGCAATTCGGAGTGTGCCCGGATCAATAAAAGTACCTAAGTTAGGTGACGGGTAGGCGTGAAGCCATTGCCCCGATTCTGGCCTGGATGCTGCCAGCAGCCTGGCTCGGTCCCGCCCGGATGAGGAGTCGATCAAAGACTTTATGGTAGCGGCGGAAGCTAACGAGTCCCATGCCCTTTGTAATTTTGGTCTTGATGGTAAAGTTGGGCTCGATCCAGCTAGCCAGGCGTTCTTAGCCTCAACCAAGCACGCGATCTCGCAGTTTGCAGTCATTGAGACTTTAAGGATTTTACCTGCGAGATCTTGTGTGCTGTGGGTTGATGATAAGAAGGCCGGCAAGGCCACGCTCGAGATTTTTCGAGTTCCCAAACCGCCATATCGTATGGGTAAACAGGCCTGAGTCCAGGCCTGTTCGCTAAATTTAACATTGAGAATTGATTCTAGTGTGGACTTCAAAAGGATATCAATAGAAAGGGCTAGATTGGGAAATTTCCAAATAGGGCAACAGCGGAGAAGGTATGTAAATTTAGGAACGAGTAGGCAAAATTTTAGAATGAATAAGGCAGAGTGAGAGCTTATTTTGGCTAAACGTTCAGAGTTATTTTTGAATTTTGAGATTGATTTATCTAGAACAGACGGAATGGCCTCGTCAAAAATGGGTGATCCAAGGAGGTAGAGGTTGTCTTTAGTCAAAATTTTAAGGTTTGGAGCTATGTTTTTAAAACTATCAATTATTTGAGAAGCCAAAAATGGATCCGTTTTTTCGGAAATGTACAGTTCGCATTTGTCGAAATTTAGTTTCAGTCCAATATCATCAAATTTTTGTATAATTTTGGATAAATCAGCCAGGACGGATTGATACTTACCGCCAAATGTGCCATCGTCTAGATACCATACGTTTAGGTCGGAAGAAAGACTGTGGATGATTGGATTGATGGCGAGACTAAACAGGGCCGGACCTAGGGGATCCCCCTGCTGGCAGCCTACGGCTGAAAGAATTTCGTTGTCTTTGTGGAGTAACTTGGATGGAGAATGGTAACACTGTAATAAAAAGTTATATATTTCTGGTATATGATATCGTATTTCATTCAGCAAAGTTTCCCTATTAACTGAGTTAAAAGCGTTTTTAACATCTATTTTCAAAAGGACCTCACATGGCTCAGTATTTATAAAGGTGCGCACAGCGTGAACTGCGGCCTCGCAGCCGCCACGAGTTCCAAAACCAACCTGTGTAGGTTCGAAAAGTTTTTGTAATTTAGTACGGGTGTGTCTTACGCAGATTTTGGCTGCAAGACGCCGGAAGGTACAGCCAACAGCTATGGGGCGCACGCCAGCATCCTTCTTAGTAAGAGCAATCAAGTTAGCTCCATAAAGTATCGGTGTCACATCTTGGCATACGTCGCCCAGGAGCATAAGGTTTACCAGTTTTGTAATGCTTACTGTCAGCTGTTCACCGGCAACCCCGGAGCCGTAGCTAGTGAGGTCTAAAAGGTGTTGAGGCGTGATACCGTCTAAACCTGACGCCGACCCTTTGGGGAAGGATGCGAGGGCTGCCACTACGTCCTGCTCTGTAGCGCGGAGGCATATCGAAGGGTCTGATGGAGGATCAACAAAGAAAGGGGTCAAAGGGCCTGGGGGATGCTTAGATTGTAACGCGGCTGCGGTTCCGGGAGTGTCGGGGGCAATGGTATCATTAGTGAAGAGGAGCCGTGCCGCCCCTTTAAGATCACCATCCTGCAGTTTCTCTTCAACCTTTTTACACAAGTTGTACTGTTTACCTCTAGTTTGTAAAGGCCGTGATAGCGACGGTGTAGCTGGTGCTAAAATATTATTTTTTATTTTCCTCGTGAGGGAAATATTATTGTTGTTATTGTCTGGAACATGTAATATTTTGAAAGGTAAGGTTAACAAATCATGCCACGATTGGAGGTTATTATTTTGTACACAATTGTTTATTGTGGCTGTTAGTACTTCGGCAACGGCGGACCTGGCACCACGTGGAATGCGTTTGACTAGAGGCGTCGAATGTTTTAGTTGGCCGAGGAGGGTTTGAAGAGGAATAGCATTGTAGGATGATGACGTAGATGGGTTTACGTTATGGGTATTCGGGGCAGTTGAGATAGGATGAACGCGAACCTGATGGGTACGCGATTGTTGAATATGTAGGCCTCGTGTTGATGTAAAATCTCGTTTACATACTACGCAACATTCCATTCTACAATATAGCAAATACAAAAAGAAATGTAAGTAACTTAACTAGGAAATACACTACCTAAAAATATAATAAGGACTATACAATTAAAAGATATAAGCAACGCTGATTCACCACATAGAAAGAGTCTTAAGAGTCACTCGGCGATCCAATGTTTCTGATAATCAACTAGTAGAAAATTTATGTATGATCATTGTTTCTGACTTGCACTGCACTTTTATACTATGATTGAAATAATTTAACACGATTTCTTGATAAAAAATACCCAAATAAGAATTTTCATTGGCTTCAATTTGACACCCGACTGTCACAACAGCTGTTTTCTCTGGGGCGTAGGATCTCGGGCCGCGGACTCCGTCGCAGAGAGGTTTGGTTGATGGCCTGTTGTCTATTCTAACAAGAAATAATAGGCCGGGGGTCCGATGATTAAAATATCCATTACTAATAATTTATTAAAGTAGCCGAAATATTTTTTCGTGTGAGCCGATGACAGATGCCATAAGCACCATCTTCTAAATATTTTTCATATTTTTTGGATCTCCAGTTCAAAAGTTACAGGGGGGCACAATTTTTAGACTTTATCATTGTGTGTTTAATCAACCGTCACTAAGGTCCGAATGATTTAAATAAAAATACCTTAAAAAAAATTCTCTTAAAAATGTATGTATGTAGTCTTATAAAAATATATTTTACGAGTTTGTTTAGATCATTTAGATTAAGGCTAGCTAGGGACTATTATATGAAAAAAATATATCTTAGGGTATCTTCTCCAGCAGGTGCACAGTTGCGGGTCCAAATGGGGTAAAATCGTATGAGCAGCGTTAACTGGCATGGACGCGACTTTTTCTTTGATTCGTCCAGTCGTACAAGATATAGGCACTTAAAGTCTAATTTCATTTCAACTTACTGTTCATCCCTGGTGATAAAGTAGTCGCTGAACAGGTCCATGTTTCAGGGTACGCCAACGAGGTGGGCGAGGCGTTTCGGCCGCTGGTGTCGAGGAACCTGGTGACGCTGAGCTACAAGGTGGCCGGCGCTTATGTGCTCGCTGACACTGCGGAGAAGAGTTTGAAGATGCTTCGGGTAAGTGGATTAGAAACAAATGGACAGACGGATATGGCATGACTATCTAGTTAACTACGGAACTCTAAAAATTAAGTGTAAGTATGACAATAATGCTTTTATAGAGTCATGAATATTTAACAAACTTCAAAAAAGTTTGTATGTTGGGGCATATGTAGTTTTTGGTTTTAAATTGCATGATTACCTCTGTAACACTTGAAACCGGTATTCGCATAAAACCCAATATGTTTCATTATATTATGGTATTTATGTAGAACTCGGTATTGTATTTAGGAAATGACTTCGTATTATAAGATTGTTCGATTAAAAATGAAATAGTAAACGAAAGACCGAAAAAACCGAAAAAATTCCGGAGTATGGAGCAAATACCAACTGGTATTCAAGCCCTGCCTAGCACAGAAGTCATGGACTTCAGCACTTTTTGTAACCATTTCTGATAATAAAAGATTTTTTTATATATTTTTTTTATAATTGTTATTTACATACAACATTAATTATGGATTCCAGAGGGACGGTATCTCCGGCATGATCATCGGTACCGGAGATGCCCTGATTTGGCAGACCCTGGCCTCCATCGTGATCCCCGGAGTCACAATCAACAGGTATGATAATCAATCATCTTGCTGTAGGGAACGTGTGTTAAGTGTAGGGGGCGGCTCTGGAGCCCTCTATTCCAAATCAAGATCGAATTAGTCCTAGTAATTAATAAATACATGGAATGTAAGGTGCACCTACTATTGGATTAAAGTGCTCAAGTTGAGTCTCAATTTACGCCACAAGGGGCCTATTTTTCGAAAGGCGTTAGAGTTTTATTGAACCAACATCTTTAGGCTACAAACTATCAAAGCGTATGGGGGTCCATCACAACACTAATAAATGAAGTTTGACGACCTCCTAGCCCAGTCGGTAGTGACCCTGCCTACGAAGCAGGAGGTCCCGGGTTCGAATCCTGGTCAGGGCATTTATTTGTGTGTTTATCACAGATATTTGCTCCTGAGTTATGGATGTTTTCTATGTATTTAAGTATTTATCGATATCTATCTATTATATATATCGTCGTCTAGTACCCATAACACAAGCCTTATTGAGCTTACCGTGGGCCTAGGTCGATTTGTGTAAGATTGTCCTATAATATTTATTTTATTTTTATTTATTTAAGTCTTATATCGTTTGAGAAATGGGTCCCAGGTTGCAGAACCTATTTTTAGGGTTCCGTAGCCAAATGGCAAAAAACGGAACCCTTATGGATTCGTCATGTCTGTCTGTCTGTCCGTATGTCACAGCCATTTTACTCGGAAACTATACGACGTATCTGAATAAAATTTACACATAAGGTGTATTTTGTATGCCGCTACTTAGATATGTAGTTAAATATGAAAAAAAAAAATTTTTAGGGGGGCGCTCCATAGATGTAAGTAAATTTCAAAAAAAATCTTTTGACCAAATATCAATATGTGACACATCAATCGATAGGTCTTTAAAAATAACATTGAGGTTTCTTTGACTATTTTGTGATTAAGTGAATATTTTCTGTAATAATCGCTTCGAAAGTCAGAAAAATTGTGTCCCCCCCCTGTAACTTTTGAACCGTAAGTCCAAAAAATATGAAAAAATTTGAGGCGATGTGCCTTATCATATACTTTCTACGAAAATTATTTTGAACATTATCGGTTCAGCCATTTTTGAGTTATCTCCAAAAAACTTCTTCCATAGGCATCAAATACGACCTTTTGGTATTAGTTTGGTTCTTATTACATTGAAGGTACGGAACCCTCCTATGCGTGGTCCGACACGCACTTGGCCGGTTTTTTTTATACCACGACGGTGGCTTATTGGTACGAGCCGGAGTTCGCACCCGTAACCTCTGGATTGAACGAGTCACTCCTTACAGTCAGGCTATCAACACTCTACCTACACGTCAAGGATGATATAGACATGGATGGACAATAAGTCCTAGTTTCTAATACTTTGTTCGGCGCTTAACGCTGACAGAATAACTCGACTCCAGACTCGACAGATGACGCTGTGGCACTAAGTACCGAAAACAGATGTATAGCCTGAACGCGATTTTGTATAGGCATTGCAATCCATGTCTTAATCATCCTTGATGCCTATACAAAATCGCGTTCCTCGAACTTTCAGGCTATTGGTCTGTTTTCGGTACTAAGTGCCACAGCGCCATCTGTCGAGTCTGGAGTCGAGTTATTCTGTCAGCGTTAAGCGCCGAACAAAGTATTAGTATTAGAAACTAGGATAGGTCTGGTGTGACCGATAGATGACGCTAGTGCTTTAACCTGAAATAAGGGAATGCTATTTTGTATGGATATTGTCCGTCCATGTCTATATCATCCTTGCTACACGTGTTATTTTGTTAAAATCGGGATTTAATCGCGTACAAAGCGCTGGTGGCCTGGCGGTAAAACGTCGGACTTTCAATCCGAAGTTCTCGGGTTCAAACCCCGGCTCGTACCACAATTTTTTTCAAAATATATGTACGAAATATGATTTGATATTTACCAGTCGCTTTTCGGTGAAGGGAAACATCGTGAGGAAACCGGATCTAATCCCAACAAGTTTCCACTCTGGGTTGGAAGATCAGATGGCAGTCGCTTTCGTAAAAACTAGTGCTTACGCCAATTCCTGGGATTAGGTTGCCGAGCGGACCTCAGGCCCAGGCAGAAAGCTGGGACAAACGCTAGGAGGAAGGGACTTAATCGCGTACACGTACTATTATTATTTTCCTGACGTTTCGAGCGTGCCGTAACGCTGATGGTCGCAGACAGAAATTGAGTCTGCTCTGAGCTGAAGTGCACGCGATGTTCCGTTTTTAACAAAATAATGAATGAAAATCGCGTGAAGAGTTTAAATCAGTGCTCTACACGTGGTACATATTTATTAGGCATGATGACATTGATGACACATGTTCAATGAGGGTTTCCGCGATTGAGATTTTCACTAGATGGCAGCACCGTGACGACAGGTCTTTTTGGCAGTAGCTGTCAAAATCCACCAATCAAAAAATATATGGTTAAACATGATTGGTGGATTGTGACAGCTAGACCTGTTGCCACGGTGCTGCCATCTAGTGAAAAACTCGATCGCGGAAACCCTCATTATGCAATAAAATTTAGTTAATAGGATGCAAAATGATCAATATATCCAAATGAAGAGAAAATTTAAAAACCTATTGAAATTGTTCAGTTTCAAAATTTTACGATTTTTTAAAGTACGATATAAAAAAATTATACCATTCGATTTTTAACAGTTTACTGTAAATAAACTGTATGGTAACCATATACCTACGAGTACATAAACGCAACATTTCACTGTAAAATAGCTATTTCATTTTTTTTTCATGATTTGAACAGGGCGACTAATGATCGTGACGTCACATTTGCACGTCATTTTGTTAAGAGCGTTTTGAGAAACAAATGGAAATCTCAGACTTTAACTCTCATTTCTGACTTTTGTGTTGCTTTAACGCAATTGGCCCCATATAGACATTTGATCCTCACAACAAAACGAATCGATTGATACCATACATGAAAAAAATTCACCATGCCTATTGTTTTTCTAAATTTTCAGGATCGTCTATTACACAGGCCAAGCTCTAAAGGGTAGACCGGTGTCCCCGGCAGTCAAGCGGTTCGCGCCAGTGGCCGTGGGACTCGCCTCTATCCCCCTCATCATCACACCTATCGACCGAGCAGTCTCCGGGTTCATGAACCTCACATACAGACTGATTTTTGGACACCATTATTAAAGATGCCTCCAGATCCAGCCAGTTTCGAGTCGAGGTACCATGGATTTGTATTGAAGCTAGTTCTACTGGCCCTATTTATAATTTTGAATTTTACATAACCTTTTTGACGCTTTGACAAATCACTGGCCTAATATTACAGGGTTCTATGTGTCACTTTTATCGAATTGAAATTTGAACATTGTTATAGTGACACTAAAGTCTAATTTTAACTACCCTGAAAATGTAAAATAGAACCTTGTAATATTGAGTCAGCGAATGCACTCATTCATACCAATAATGAGAGCATATTCTCGTTTCTTTTCGCGGGTCAGATTGTGTGGGGTATTAGTACATTACTTACCAAGGACTGTAAAAGAAAGAAAGCCCGAAATCGCGGGTATTTGTAACCCGAGCCGCAGGCGAGGGTTGTAAATTTGCGATAGAGGGCTTTCTTTTTTACTGCCC
Source organism: Pammene aurita (assembly GCA_947086415.1). Classification (NCBI taxonomy): domain Eukaryota; kingdom Metazoa; phylum Arthropoda; class Insecta; order Lepidoptera; family Tortricidae; genus Pammene; species Pammene aurita. The sequence goes on from OX352307.1 coordinate 3,483,906, forward strand.
GTGGTGAGTACACAATTTTACGTCTCCACCTGGGCATAATGCGAGTTTTACCGTACGCGTAGCGTGCGGTAAAACTCACATTATGGCCAGGTGTGACGTAAAGTTATTTTTCTCCGGCCCGATTGGTAGACTTCCGGGCCGGACCCGGCCCGCACGCCGTGGTTTAGAAATAAAGACCCCTGTTTTAAATATCATAAAATCTCAGGGGCCATAGCCATAATGACAATCGTTTATCTACAAATACAATAGGTATGTACAGTCGCCATCAGATATATCGGAGCGGCCAAGGTGGTCACAAATATCTGAACAACGCCTTTATTGTTCAAGTCCATAAAGTCCATGTTCAGATATTTTTGAGTACTTTGGCCGCTCCGATATATTTGATGGCGACTGTACCGTAATAACAGAGAACTAAAAGTCACGTGGTCGTTTTCATACATAATTTACTATTTAGTTTCGATTGGCACTTGGCTAGGGTTAATTACAAACTGCGGGTTAGATCTGTAATGACAAAACTATAATTCATGAAAATATTATAGTGATAATATAATTAAATCTAAATCTGGTAGCCGTAGCAAAATTACATTTAGAAAGAACATATTTTGCTTGAAAGCTTCAAATATAAATTTGTATGCGCAGCACATGAAAACGATATAAGTAGGTAATAACTATTCCGAAGATATTGTAAAAGTGAACAATTTTGACGGACCACGATGACATGAAAGTACAAAACAAAGAACAAAACATTTATATTTAATACAATAGACAATATTTGAATTACGTGTCATTTGTTAAAATTGTTTTCTCGATTTCACCCATTCGGAGAAAATGCCTATAATTTTTGTGCTAGCAATGTCTACGCAAACAACATTTATCAGCTGGTTCAGCTAGGGCTCGGAAACCCGTATTTGCTCCATACCAAAATAACGGTATTTTTTAGTTCCTTTTTGTTATTTCGTTTACTATATCATAATCAATCGAACAATCTAATATGAAGCCATTACCTAAATACAATATTGAGTTCTACATAAATACCAAAAAAATAATTAAATAAGTATATATTGGTTTTTTTCGGTTTTTTTTGTTGCGAAAACCGGTTCCGAAGCGAAGCCTAGGTTTAGCAATCTAAGAAAGGATTTGCAATCGATGTGATACGACTGGAGTGGGACAGACGTGTATTAAAGTTTGCTCTTAAGTCATTAGTTCATTACCTAAATATTGAGTAAGTATCCTACCACTAAGGAGATGAGAGGAGCCGTGTGGGAATCAATCAATAGCATCATTTGCCGCCAGGGCTCGGAAACCGATATTTGTTCGATACTAAAATACCGTTCTTTCGTTTACTACTTCATATTTAATCGAAAAATCTTATAATATTCTTGCAAACGAATGACCAATATAACAAAACCCTAATGATGATTTTTTCGAGCCTTCTAGCTCCATAACCCCTTGATCGATCCTGCTCATAAACCAACTCTCAAATTGTATTGCGCTCATCAAATTCATATAAATCAACGTTACTAAAGTTATCGCGCGACAACTATTCAAAATCAAAAAGCCATCGAAATCCAGGAAATGCACAGACGTCTAGGCAGCCGAAGTTGTTTGAAAGAACTTCACTTCGCTTAAGCAGAGCCGTTCGAATATTGAGTTCTACATAAAAACCATAAAATAATTAAAGAGATTGGGTTATTATGGGGTTTTTTATGAAACTTCCGAGCCCTGTTTGCCGCTCATCCCCGCGTCATCAGAAAGGCAGCCTATTGGTTGATTCCCGCATGTATCGTCTCATTTCCGCCTCAGTAGAAAGGCAGCCAGGCGGCTTGTTTGCAACCATATGGATGACTACCCCAAAAACCGAAGCATATATCTCTAACAAGAAGTTACGTCATCTCTACAGCTCTGGCTTATATTCAAATGGCAAAGCAGAAAGAAAATTTATGAATTTCAGAAATTATTAAATATCGATAATCGTAGGTCACCTATGACAACATAATATACATACACTAGGTTTTGTATTCAAGGGCACTGAAACATATTCTCAACCTCAATGGTATTTTAAGTAAATACAGGAATATTATTTGAAATAAAATATAAGTGGCCTTAAAATACGGTTTTATGGAAGAAATAGTCCAAAATTTACTTTTCGGCGCTCAATTTGAGTTGTGATTAAATATCGCTTTGTTACCAGTGGCGGTGAGTCAAAATATTTGTAGCTATTAATTTGACCTGTAAAAAAACGGTGCGAAAGAGATCTATGGACATCCGCCACTGATACAAGTACCCATTTAATCTGTCTGCATCTGTAAATCCGATCATTATAACAAACACCTTGCCTTGGGTATGGTCCCGGTTCTGTTATTTATGGCAAGAACCGGGAGATCTCGGTTTTGTACGGAAATCGAGTACCGGGAGTTCCTGCTTGAGAAACTGTTTCACGTACTTCACTCCCACCGTCCCTAAGTTCCTTTAAAACTCTGATTCACCTGCAGTGTATTTTTTTAAATAAATATGTGCTAACAAATTAGTTTACTAAAAACACTGCCTTAGTTTTTAAATTAGTCACTAACTTTAGGCCTTTTAAATCGCTAAAAGTGATTGTAAAATGTGGCGACACTGGCGGTGTGGTAGATTTAGGAACCATTTTAGAAGAAGAGAGTAGAAAGTTAGTCTAAAAATAATCTATGACTATGATGGTGTTATATAGAAAAGGTTAAAAATGTACACAAACCAGGTTGTCTGGAAGAGGTCGCTCATTAGCGATAAGACCGCCTGTTGTTTGCCTCTTTTTATCATGTTTTTTTATACTGTGCTGTTTTTTTTTGAGGTGTGCAATAAAGCATTTATTCATTCATTCAACCCGTTACTGAAGCTAAACTTTTCGTTCTTTTTACTTGGCATAGAGTAAAGACCAAAGATTTTGTGTAGTCATTAGCAGAGTGCTAATGACTACACAAAATCGCGTTCCTAAAAATTCAGGCTATATTCCCGTTTCGTATTTAAGTGCGGTAGCGCCATCTTTTGAATGGAATTTGAGTTATTTTGATGCCGTTAAATCGCCGAGGAAGTATGACAATTGACTACGTCGTAGTCCGTAAGCGACTGCAACGGCGGATCGGTGTTACGGCGTGTAGTTCAAGCAATGAAGCGTAGTCAGAGTAACCGCGAGGGAACCGGATGGCTCGCGGTATTTGAGCTCCCGAAGTGATGTGGAACCGCCCTTTGCAACCCGAACTGACCCAACTGGAACGGGGGCGGAAATAGAGGGGGGTGTGGATTTTTTTTAACGCGAGGCGACTACGCGTCATTGCTCTGAATAGTGGTTTACCGCGGTTAGAGACTCGACTCGATAGACCGCTCTAGTGTGCTTACCTGCAAAACAAGGACATGATTTTGTAAAACATTCATCATCAGTCCATGTAATAAACGTATGTTTTTGGCATAACTCAAAATTTCACGAGTAAGTATCCTATGTTTATAATGGGGATGTGTGTTACAATCGTAAAAATCAAATAAAATTATATACGAGCGTGCTCACTCTTCAATAGATATCTGAACTGACAATGTTTACATCTATAATCGCGTACCCGTAATTCATAAAAATGCACTAGCGCCATCTATCGAGTGACTAACGCAGCAGGTCTCAATTCTATACAACTTGACAAAAAAAACTTGACTTGTTAAGAACTTGAATCCTCCTTTTTTGTAAAGGGTCGGCAACGCGCATGTGACACCTCTGGAGTTGCAGGCGTTCATAGGCTACGGTAGCTGCTTACGACCAGGCGGGCCGTATGCTTGTTTGCCACCATCGTAGTATTAAAAAAAAACGAGAAAAAAAAATCGCCTAGGACATGTATTGCTAAACTTGTGTATGACCCTCTTAAAGATTTGCATAGCTACCAAACACCCTGTATAGTCCCTCAGGTCATGGAGGATTCCCTAGAATCGTTTCAAACCAATAAATGGACCTAAAAAGCCATTATTATGACTACTTCTTTCTACTCTCCTTTAGTAATTATTGCTGTGATAATTTTAATAATTCCATAGTATTAGAAAAGTTTTAAATTCTAAGTAGCTGCTTTCATATGATTATTATGTTTTGTAATTTGTAGGTTTAGACATTTAAAAACAGTTGGGTAGCTTATGGTAGTAGAATACCTATAACTAGAACATGTCAAATTATTAATAACAATCCAATATGAGGGTTTTCCGCGATCGAAATTTTCACTAGATGGCAGCACCGTCTTTTTGACAGCAGCTGTCAAAATCCACCAATTAAAAAAAACCGGCCAAGTGCGTGTCGGACCACGCATAGGAGGGTTCCGTACCTTCAATGTAATAAGAACCAAACTAATACCAAAAGGTCGTATTTGATGCCTCTGGAAGAAGTTTTTTTGGAGATAACTCAAAAATGGCTGAACCGATAATGTTCAAAATAATTTTCGTAGAAAGTATATGATAAGGCTGATGAGACATCGCCTCAAATTTTTTCATATTTTTTGGACTTACGGTTCAAAAGTTACAGGGGGGGGGGGGACACAATTTTTCTGACTTTCGAAGCGATTATTTCAGAAAATATTCACTTAGTCACAAAACGGTCAAGGAAACCTCAATGTTATTTTTAAAGACCTATCGATTGATGTGTCACATGTTGATATTTGGTTAAAAAACATTTTTTGAAATTTAGTTACATCTATGGAGCGCCCCCCTAAAAATATTTTTTTTTCAAATTTAACTCCATAACTAAGTAGCGGCATACAAAATACACCTTATGTGTACATTTTATTCAGATACGTCGTATAGTTTCCGAGTAAAATGGCTGTGACATACGGACGGACAGACAGACAGACAGACATGACGAATCCATAAGGGTTCCGTTTTTTGCCATTTGGCTACGGAACCCTAAAAATGATTAAATATGATTGGTGGATTATGACAGTTAGACCTCTCGCCACGGTGCTGCCATCTGGTGAAATACTCGATCGCGGAAACTCTCACTCTCACTACATTTGAGATCCACTACAGGTGCTGAATCTGCCCTTCCTATTTGTTTTACTTGTTCTTAGATTCATCTTATTTCACAGAGGCATTGAATTAATTATATAAAATGTACAGGTAAAATTAATGAAATGTAATTGCGTAACCAATATTTTGTTTTAATGTACCGCCTACAATGAATCTCTTTGAAATACTCTGTTTTATTTATATTTACATACATATACACCTAGGTATAGTTATAAAACTAAGAATACTATTGTTATCGTTGAGTAATAAATGTGCTGTTAAAATTGTGTTATTTATTAATTGTTATCCTGAAATTACTCCTTTGTAAATATTAATAGCAAAGATCCTTTCAATAGAAAAGCAGGCGCGTCATTAAATAAATTGCATGATATTTTTTCCCAGATACTTAGGCCTTGTAAACATTTTAGATTTTTTATTTATAAAATCTATCTAGCAGCTTTAGATAAACTTTAGGATATATAAAGGATGCAAAGAAAGTGGTGATTCGGTCGTACCAATAGGCATCTTAACACCTATTAAATAATACTAGGGATACACAGTTAGCACGGCTAGCACGTCATTAGGCATAATATGATATTTTCTCAGACTAACTCTCAACCTATCTGTTTATCTCTACTCTTTCTCAAATCGTTCCCGCACCGAAAACCCCGATGTATGATTATTACGGAAACAAAAACAGTAGGCGACAAACTATGAACTATATTTTATTATACATCGTTTGGCACTACTTTCTCCCAACATAAACTTTTGTATAATTTCTCTTAATATTGTATAGTATTTGTATAGTTTCTCATAATATTGCATCAAACCCAGATCTCTAGGATTTATTTTCTTGAAATGGTTTGCATTCTTTGACCTCCACCACTTTAAAGCTGCCAGATGTCCAGATCTAGAAATAAGCATAGTATACCAAACTGACTAGAGGGGTTTGGTTGCTCTCATTATTGTGTCATATCCGACGTGGCTAGCTATCCGTCTATATAGACCAACGCCATTTTGTAAATAATTTATAACCTAAAAATAAAATCATGCGGACCTATTTATACAAGGAAAATACCTATATAATAATGAAATTACTTAATTTAAGACTGCTCAACCAACACTATTATGTTAATAATGCAAAACTCGTTCTATACGAGGATTTCACAATTGTTTTGTTTATTTGACGCATATCTTTTTATAATATTTTATAGCAAAACCACAATAAATCATATTGCGAGACAAAGTAGTTAAATCACAACGTTCATTATATTATAACATTTGTTGCGTCGGTGTTAGAGACGTTTTTGCATTGACGTAAGGTTTATTTTACTACACTCTTATGCTAGTATAATGCTTTTGTATTGCGATTGGCAAGTTAATCGAGAGTACTTATGCTTCTTTACTGCGATTAGCAAGTTTTTTGGCCGTATTAATGCTTCTTTAATGCAGTTGGCAACTTAATAGAGCTTACTAATGACAAATCTGCGTCACGGGTCCATATTGGCTCACATAAAATTATTTGGCATATATTTTTAGTAATACCGTTTTGTAATCAGAATGATCATTTGTCATAAACTCATAATTTTTTAAGCTATAAATTTTTTTCATACTTATTTTAACTACTAACAACATTGTTCATAATTATATGTAGTCCTAATATTTTTAAATATAATATCATTTCCAACTCTTCATCACGACTCATAAGTATGTTTTAAATAAACTAATTAATTATAAACTTATATTGTATAACTATTTAAAAGCATAACATATAAAGTATGCGCATATTAGAACTTACACGAGGATTATGATTATTACATTGTGGGTAAGCACTAAGATATTCTGTGCCGAAATAAACGCGGTAGTACGCTAAATAGTAATGAATCGCAATGGTAGTGGTAATAACAGAAGTAAAACTTGTATATTATAATTTCGAGTACAATATTTATTGATGATAGGTAGTAATTTCTGTGACAGGGTCGACGAAGCCCCCGCTTCAAGGGGGCTTCTATTCTGGGTAGTTATGCCCTTCGGGCAGGATGACACACTAACCTAACCTAAACCGAAATTAAACCTTACCTACAGTTTTTTGGTGATAGGCAGTAATTTCTGTGACAGGGTCGACGAAGCGGCTTCTATCCTAGGTAGTTATGCCCTTCGGGCAGGATGACACTCTAACCTAACCTAACCTAAACCGATTGAACCTTACCTAAATTTTTTTTCCCCGTTTCGCTCGTCGTCGTACCTAACGTTGACTCTGCCACTGTATTTCGTTTTTGACAGTGAGTTGTGTATGTTGTGAACCACTTTCGCGTTCCCCAAACCAAGGACCAGCATATCATAGACACAAGATATTTATCAGATGTACGCATTTATAAGGTGACATTTGTATTTATAAATAAACAGTTTAGATGTAAAAACTAGTATAGTTTAAAATAATTATTATATAAAATTATATTACTTGAAAACGTTATATCGACAAAGTTTATGACAAAAATATTAGTATAATAGATATTTCTATTGACTAACATTATAAACTTGAATAACTCGGAGTAACGATAGTTATGATCAAAGAATACTTATAAAATATGATCATTATGATAAAAAAAATTATGAACACCATTTTCGAACTTCCAATAATCGAAGTTGAAATTTTATGTGAACTTTGGCGCACCCCTGCGCGACTTGCTGTGCAGGCCAAAAAAGTCGCCCCACAATAGTAGCGCAAAAACGACTTGGACGGTACTTTCTTTATTAGTCTTATTACAGTATAATACTGACGGGTTACAAATTTTCAGAAGCCATATTTTCAGTAAATCTTGTTTGAAACTGTACCTCCTTTACATTGTTGCTTGGCGTCTTAAGTAAAGTTTTTTTTGTGTAAAACAACTTTAGTCACACCTATTTTTGCGAAGTGAATGTATGGTGCATTGGGATAATTCCGATAGGAAAAAAGTGGCAGGTAATTCCAAGAGTTAACTCTTATTACAATGGGATGGGATACGAGCGATATTTGATTGATGTTCGGAATTACACGCTTTGCGAAATTACCCCAACGCACCCTATACATATATACTGAGCAACTTCTACTATGGGACATGTATGGAGCCAACCTCGATATCGCGAGGGCGTATGGGCGTTTCATACATTTGGGCGGATCGGAAATATATAGAAGATTTATAGTAGAAGTTGGTCAATATAACCTATACATTCACCTCTTAAATTATATGGCTGATATTGCTAGAGGAAAGGAAGACGGGTGAAAAAAATTGCGTGTGACGGCAATATATCGAAAATCTATCTTTTTTTATTGAAAATGGGCAGGCATTTGACCATAGTCTCATATTAGTGTGGGAAATCTACCGGGTCGTTGTATGGAGACCTCGCATTAATTCCTCAGTCGATAATTATTTTGCTGGGATGTAGTTCATAACAAACACAAAAAACTATTTTTCCAAAAAAAAAACTTATGTCAGTTTTGGTATTTTTACCAAAATGTACAAAAACCTTAATAGTTTGTACTGGAATTTTCCTCAGGGTATGTTTTTTTTCACTAAACGAATTATTTTGATTCCTGACAGATACTGTCAAAAGTTCAAAAAAATATTCCAAATAAAACTGTCACTTTTATTCAAAAATAATTGGTTACACTCGTCATTTTGTTTGGAAAATTTCTCAGTTAAGTTTGTAACAGTGGGTATATATTATCATAACGGGCCAACGAGGACATTTTGTTCCAAAACAAAAATTCAAAAAAATCCTATAAATTCAAATATTATTTTATAAATATGTTATTTTGTCTTTTTAATCGAAAAAATACTACATCTAACTTTACAAGTATTCCTATTTGTTTGTGCACTTTTAAAGCAAGCGCCGGTGGCCTGGCCGTAAGACGTCAGACTTTCAATCCGAAGGTCTCGGGTTCAAACCTCGGCTCGTACCACTGAGTTTTTCGGAACTTATGTACGAAATATCATTTGATATTTACCAGTCGCTTTTCGTTGAAGGAAAACATCGTGAGGAAACCGGATCGTATCCCAACAATGCCTAGTTTCTCCCCTGTGGCTTGGAAGGTCAGATGGCAGTCGCTTTCGTAAAAACTAGTGCCTACGCCGATTCCTGGGATAAGGTTGCCGAGCGGACCCCAGGCTCAATGGAGCAAGAAGTTGGGACACGCTAGAAGGAAGAGCAGACGCCAGGTCGTCCACGAAATGACGACGAGCGACCATCCCACCGCAGTGGGACAGCGACCAGACACAGGAGCAAAAGCAGAAATGTGGGCGTTCCGACCCCTGCCCCCATCCCCCATCACAAGAAGAGGAGCAGCGGACGACTCTACTACTAGGGGGAAGAGTTTTTGCACTTTTATACAGGAGCAAAAGCAGAAATGTGGGCGTTCCGACCCCTGCCCCCATCCCCCATCACAAGAAGAGGAGCAGCGGACGACTCTACTACTAGGGGGAAGAGTTTTTGCACTTTTATACAGGAGCAAAAGCAGAAATGTGGGCGTTCCGACCCCTGCCCCCATCCCCCCTCACAAGAAGAGGAGCAGCGGACGACTCTACTACTAGGGGGAAGAGTTTTTGCACTTTTATACAGGAGCAAAAGCAGAAATGTGGGCGTTCCGACCCCTGCCCCCATCCCCCATCACAAGAAGAGGAGCAGCGGACGACTCTACTACTAGGGGGAAGAGTTTTTGCACTTTTATACAGGAGCAAAAGCAGAAATGTGGGCGTTCCGACCCCTGCCCCCATCCCCCATCACAAGAAGAGGAGCAGCGGACGACTACTACTAGGGGGAAGAGTTTTTGCACTTTTATACAGGAGCAAAAGCAGAAATGTGGGCGTTCCGACCCCTGCCCCCATCCCCCATCACAAGAAGAGGAGCAGCGGACGACTCTACTACTAGGGGGAAGAGTTTTTGCACTTTTATACAGGAGCAAAAGCAGAAATGTGGGCGTTCCGACCCCTGCCCCCATCCCCCATCACAAGAAGAGGAGCAGCGGACGACTCTACTCACTAGGGGGAAGAGTTTTTGCACTTTTATACAGGAGCAAAAGCAGAAATGTGGGCGTTCCGACCCCTGCCCCCAACCCCCATCACAAGAAGAGGAGCAGCGGACGACTCTACTACTAGGGGGAAGAGTTTTTGCACTTTTATACAGGAGCAAAAGCAGAAATGTGGGCGTTCCGACCCCTGCCCCCAACCCCCATCACAAGAAGAGGAGCAGCGGACGACTCTACTAACTAGGGGGAAGAGTTTTTGCACTTTTATACAGGAGCAAAAGCAGAAATGTGGGCGTTCCGACCCCTGCCCCCATCCCCCATCACAAGAAGAGGAGCAGCGGACGACTCTACTACTAGGGGGAAGAGTTTTTGCACTTTTATACGGGACAGTGTTATCTGGACCGCTATGCGTATACACCAGTGGCGGTGCATCCATAGTCGATTCCTATTAGCTTGCCTACGTTATAGAGAGCACTATTAGCACTTTTTCTATAGCTCATAATAAAGTCGATGGCTCAATATTACAGGGTTCTATGTGTCACTTTTATCGAATTGAAATTTGAACATTATCGTAATGACACTAAGTCTAAATTTGACTACCCTGAAAATGCAACATAGAACCTTGTAATATTGGGCCAGTGAAATGGAAAGACAAATTAGATCCCATGACCTTTTCACGCTGCCACTGATATAGGTAGTTTGTCCGGAAAGAGAAGTGTCGTGGTTTATATAGGAGCTCATACATTCTTTGACACTTCTCTTTTCGGACAGACTATTTCTACCTATTTCAAAAATAGTACTTTCGAGGAGGGGCATTTATTAATTAATTATCACCCTACTACCATTTGCTGGGATTTTTCCACGTTTCGATTGAGCCTTTTAGGGTTAGCTTGACAACTTAATCCCATAAATTGGCGTAGGCACTAGTTTTTATGAAAGCGACTGCCATCCGACCTTCCAACCCAGAGGAGAAACTAGCAAGTCTTGTTGGAATTAGATCCGGTTTCCTCACGATGTTTTCCTTCACCGAAAAGCGTCTGGAAAACTTCAAATGATATTACGTCCCTAAGTTCCGAAAAACTCAGTGGTACGAGCCGGGGCTTGAATCTTAGACCTCCGGATTAAAAGTCAAATGTTTTACCGCCAAGGCTACCAGCGCTTAAAATCATGCTTTTTTTTATTCGTGTAAAACTGTAAAGTAACTCACCTCTTAACACTATCACTTCCGCGTCAGCATTCACATCAACTTCGATCCTTGTTATGGCAATATCACTTGCTCATAGGCGGTTATCGCTTGTAGCCCGCGGCGGCTGCGCTGGTACTGAGCGATCACAATGTGCGATAGCGGGCTGTTACGGGAGATGGATCGCAAGCGACGAGCGGAGAGCGGATTGAAAAATAAAATAGAAGAAACGAAGAAATAAGATGAAAGGAGATAGGTAAATGGTGTAATTATACGATGTCGGTGTCAAACTAGTATACCTACAGCCCGCCTGATCATAAGCGGTCACCGTTGCCTATGGACGGCTACAGCTCCAGGAGTGTCACGGGCACTTAGGTCGGCACCCTTTAAAAATCTGTATACTTTTTATAATCTTTTATTTTCGTCATCCACTGTAATTTCGATCTTATTCGTTAGAATACTAGGCGTACAACTGCTTGAGTCGCGTGAGTTAGGTTATCGCTCATAGGCCGCGGCGGCTGCGCCGATACTGAGCGATCACAACATGTGCTGTAGCGGGCCGATACGAGAGATGGATCGCAAGCGATGAGCGGAGAGCGGATTGAAGGATAAAACAGAAGAAACGAAGAAAAAGCAAGCAAGATGTAATTATATAACGTCGCTGGCAAACTAATATACAGCCCGCTTGATGGTAAGCGGCCACCGCAGAGTATGGACGGCTGCAACTCCAGGGGATAATTACACATGCTTCATACTACTTTCATAGTCAATTCACCCTTTGAAAACCGCGTAGGTACGGTTTGCACACGAGGTTCGAGGAAGCGTATACCACCCCACGCTTGCACAACACGCTTCCGCGCGAGTCTCGTCTTATTAGAGCGTGGTGCACTACTTTCTAGGCCCCAAAATCCACGAACCTAGAATGTAAACGTTTCTGAAAGCTTTCTGTTTTGTTAGATACGAGTTCAAAGGTGTCTTGCAAATCTTGCAATCAATTAGTCAATTACGCGCATAAGTTTATAAAACGCTCCCGCCTTTGACTTGCTACAATAAGCGAACCGTTACATAAACCTGAGACGCGCGGAAAGGCTTAATTTATAGAACTTGGACTAATTATATTGATATTAGAACGTGTGAAAATATCGAAGCATTTAAAAAAAAAACAAAAACAAAAGACAAAAATGTGTGTAAGACCCATAACAAATAAGGGTTTGTCCAAAAACCTCGTCGATATTTTTTGACCTCGACTATACTATACATAGGTTTAGTCAGCAGAAAAAGTAGCTAAGCAGGCGAGGTGTTCAGAATGACCTTCACACGGTCTTATTCTCTTAACAATAAAGTCGTGTCAAGTTCATTTTGAACACCTCGCCCGCTTAGCTACTTCTGCTGTTGATTGTACTCTAATCGCATAGACGGCTGTAAAATAAAAAAAAACCGGCCAAGTACGAGTCGGACTCGCGCACCGAGGGTTCCGTACAAACCTGTAGGTATATAAGGGTAGTAACTTTAAAATTACTAAAAATATTTTTATTATATGATGTAACTAAAAATTTACGGTTTTCGCAATTTTTCCTTTATCTGTGCTATAAGACGTTGCTTCGTACCAAATTTCAAGATTCTGAGTTCACGGGAAGTACCCCTTGCGAGCGAAAATTTGCGGCATAAACGGCTGTATCTTTTGATTGCGTAGGTTTAAAAGTCTGATTTTTTCACAGCTCCAAGGGACAGTAGACTTGAGTATTTGATATAAATTTCAGTTTGATACCTCCACGCGTTCCTGAGAAAAATGGTCTTGACAGACAGACAGACAGACAGACAGACAGACAGACAGACAGACAGACAGACAGACAGACAGACGGACAACAAAGTGATCCTATATGGGTTCCGTTTTTTTCTTTCGAGGTACGGAACCCTAAAAATCATCACACTTGTTCATTAAGTGTGCTATACACAGATAACCTCATCCACTAGATAGATCATAAGTACAACTCGAGGTCACCTCACATCGGGCCGCGATTCGACATGGCATAACTGACAGTCGCTTGCGAGACAACTATGATATCACACTTTTGTGACAGTTAACATTTGGGGTGGAATCACTCAAGAGTGATATCTAAAATGGTGGCCATAGCCATAGACAAAACGCTCTAGCGAGACCTACTGATAGATTGGCAGTTAGGTGTGGACACGTGTGGACCAGAGAAATGGGATGACAAAGAATGCTTGTCAACGATCAAAAGTGTGGCAAAAAAATAAAATCCATGTATGTGTCTAAATTGTCTATGTGAGCGTAAAATAGTGATGCCAAATACAACATGTTAATTATCTATCGGTATTTGACTTTCTTATCGATACGTTCTAAAGGCCTCTACAGACGTAAGCGACTAGTCAAAGTAGTCAACTGTGACGTCAATTGACATCCCCACTACCAACTTGACGTTTCATTTCACACACATTTTCGACTAAGTAATATTATTACATTACCTAATAGTTAATAACTAATATGTTTGTTTTAGCAAATTATGTCCTTTAGTATAAAAAAAACGGTTGTTTCTAAAGTTGGTTTACTGACGATAGTTGAACGTGACAACGTCATAAGAAAATACTGATTGCATTTTTCAAAAGAAAATTTTAATTTCACTGCAATTCATACTTGACGAAAACATGTACCTAAATGTATTATTGTATAGCAGCTGTCCACGCGGACGCATCGCTCACTCAAGTAGGAGAGAGACAGATGTCGAACGCTGCCGAACGCGAAGGTGCCACTTTGTCGCTCGTTCCGCGCTCTCGCTTGCACTTCAAGCCTTAAATGGAACGCCTCAGAGCGAGGTAACGCCGCATGAGTCATGTTTTTTCGTGCGTACAGCCGGCTCCACCGAATTATAAGACGTTGTCACGTCAAAAAAATGTAAATAAACAAAATTATTTATTATTAAATTAAAAATATTAAATAAACAAAATTATTTCCTAAAATAATTTCAAATATTTCATAAAACGGAAAACGGAATTTCAAGTCGCCAGTCGAATACGCATTCGATTGATCGCACGACCATTTTGACAGATGACCTCTTATTCCAACTATATTTCTATCTCGTTCTAATCGTTTTATTCACGATTGTTTTATATTTTCCACGCTAAAATATGAGCTGTCACGACGTGGGTACGTAAGCTAACTACCCAAATTCAAAAGCTGTCACTCCTTCAAAATGATCGTGTGTCTCTTTTGCACTCGTGGAATGTTCATATACGTGTTGGTTTCTCTTTTGCGCACTTCGTTTATCTTTTAGCGGCAAGCGCCATTTTATATCTATGGTGTGGACAGATGGATATCACTCTATCCACTAGCGATACAAGTGTGACATCCACGTCTCACAGTTTGGCATGTCGAATCGAGGCCCGCGCTCCCGTACTAATTTAGTATGAGAGCGCGACCGCTTATTTCATTTGAGTTAACGTTTTTGATCAATACTTATGTGAATTAAAAATATACACAAAAATTAAGTTATAGGGATTGTTATACTACAAAATGGTGTAGAATACTATTGAGATGTGCTGTTCGCATAGTAGAAATTTACGAATAAAATTGAGCTTTTGTGTGGTGACCCCGAGCTCCTTGTAAAAGCTTAATGATGAGTAGTCTGTGTAGTCTGTGGTACTATATCACGCAAGTGAAGCGGGAGGTAAATCGTATTAAATTCCCACGGGAGTTATAGCTTTTTATTTGTTATTATGCCACTAACTTATACGAACATAAAAAGGTATTAAGTCAAATTATTGTTCAAAATCAAGCTATGTATGAATGAGTTTTACTTTTAAAATACGAAATATTTGAAGCACCACTATTTGTCTCGGTTGACATGACAACCCCGGGTGGACCCGTGCATATATGTTTAATAACTAAATATCATTTGTATTTTCAACCGACTTCAAGATTTTGAAGGAGGTTATCAATTCGTCGGGATCTTTGTTTTTGCTTTTTTTTAAAAGTATGTTCACCAATTATTCGAAGACGGCTCCTGCGAAATCTGGAAGTCAGTTGATAATAAAATCCAAATCTGACTGCTTCACAAAACGTTTGATATGCTTTCCTATTTGAACTGTGTCCTCTAAATGTTAGATGATTTTGTGGTAGTTTCTGGTTTGGGACATGCATTTTTGTCTATAACGTAGTTAAGTAAATGCAAAATATGTAGCTATGTACTTAAAACTAGCGGTACATTATGTTATGACACACGCGCCCTTCTGGCACGTGTGCTGGCAAAGGATGCTTTATTTTGCTTTTCACACCACCTGCTCGACAATGCCAAATTATATATCATGCAAACCTCACCGAAAGCAAATCATTATAGCCCTTGGCTTTAGCCGGGTTATAATGTTGTACTAAATCTCATTATAACCCGCTGGTTAATAATGTGATTTCACTTCCCATAGTTCTTATTGTTATGTACTTAAAGTCTAATTTGGTAAAGTCCGCACGGTGCACAGCCCCGCGACGCCAGCCGGGGCCCGCGCCGCCGCGTCGAGCTGATTTGAAAATCGAATTTATTCGGAAAATCGTGCTGGCCACCTCAATTTTAAATACCTAAAACAAATGCCGCGAGTGTCATAAGACGCTGCAGTATACGGAGTAAAACTGCAGGTTCTATAAAAATTGAATATAAAATTCGAATAAAATGGACTAATGTATCAAGAATCAATTTTTAGGGTTCCGTAGCCAAATGACAAAAAACGGAACCCTTATGGATTCGTCATGTCTGTCTGTATGTCTGTCCGTCCGTATGTCACAGCCATTTTACTCGGAAACTATACGACGTATCTGAATAAAATTTACACATAAGGTGTATTTTGTATGCCGCTACTTAGTTATGTAGATTTTAAAAAAAATTAGGGGGGGGGGGGCGCTCCATACATGTACTTAACTATTTTTTTTGACTGAATATCAACATGTGACACATCAATGATAGGTCTTTAAAAATAACATTGAGGTTTCTTTGACCATTTTGTGATTAGGTGAATATTTTCTGAAATAATCGCTTCGAAAGTCAGAAAAATTGTGCACAGAAGGGTTTCTGTGACTTTTGAACCGTAACTCCAAAAAATATGAAAATTTTGAGGAGATGCGTCTTATCATATACTTTGTACGCAAATTGTTTTGAACATTATCGGTTTAGCCATTTTTGAGCTATCTCCAAAAAAAACATAGGCACCAGATACGACCTTTTGGTATTAGTTTGGTTGTTATTCCATTGAAGGTACGGAACCCTCCTATGTGTGGTCCGACACGCACTTGGCCGGTTTTTACTTTTAAATTGATTTACTTTAATAAAAATCCGTTTCTAGTAGCCTTAGCTATTTTATTGTCTCGCAAGAGGTGAGAAAAGTAGAGTATACTCCTCGGGGATAAAGCTGTTTTTGTCACGGGCGCGCTTGAACCCCTCACTGCACTCAGGACTCAGTCTTAATTCCCTCGCTTCGCTCGGGAATTAACTCATAACCCCCTCGCTGCGCTCGGGAGTAAAATCTGGAGTCCTTCGTTACGTTCAGGATTCAATATTGCGCCCGTGACATAAAACAGTGCTTTATCCCCTTGGTGTACAATCTACTATTGTTTATGCATCTATAATGTCCTACTCATAGAGTTGATAATACATTAGGAATAACTAACTCAAAATGTTTTTACGGCGCCTTTGGCTTGCGGTTTTAAAGATTATTGTGAATAGAAGTTCGGAATGATTACCTAGGGGGCGTCCATTAATCGCGTCATACGGTTTTGGCTTGTTTTAGACCCCCCCCCCTCCCCCATGGTGATCTTTGGTGATATTTTCAGGACACCTCCCCCCCCTATCCAATATGACGTGTAATTTTTTGCTAACTAAAGTAAGTACAGTTTTCTAACATGTGAACCTACTAACGTAACGTACGTACACGTAAAGGGTAAAAAAATTAAACTACGCGTCGGACCACGCGGTTTCGTACCTACTATAGAAAAAGTAATATCAAAAGGTCGTATCTGCGTATGAAATGAGTTTTTTTAGACTTACGGGGTGATTTTTCCTTAAAATATTCACTAAATAAAAAAAAAACAAAAATCCTCAATGTTATTTTAAAAGACCTATCGAGTGATGTGCATCATGTCGGTATTTGGTAAAAAAAAATTTTTTTGACAAATAATTACATGTATGGAGTAGTGCCCCTCCTTAAAATATCTTTTTCAGCAATTTTACTACAAAACTAAGTAGCGGCATACAAAAACACACCTTATATTTAAATATATATTAAGATACGTTTTATAGTTTCCGAGTAAAATAGCTGTGACATAAGGACGGACGGACAGACGGACATAACGAAACTATAACGGTTACGTTTTTGCCACTTTGGCTACGGAACCCTAAAAACCTACTTCACAAAATAATATGTCAAATGCCATTAAAAAATTTTACAATCATAGTGCTACTGCAATTTTACTCTGCTTTTACAGATTGATTCATTTAAAAGTTGATAATTTTTATTTTATTGACCATAATACAGTATAGCACAAAGAACAAAAAAAATTACACGTGATATGTGTCCAGACCCCCCTCCCCCCTGTGGTGATCATTGGTGATTTTTTCTTGACCCCCCCCCCCCTATATAATATGACGCGATTAATGGACGACCCCCTACCTATAAATGTATTGAGTTGAAATTTAGCATATTTAGCATACCTGCGGAAGTTGGATTACAAACATTACAATATATCAACAAACAAACATTGAGCTTTGTCTCTGATGGAGACCGAATGTGGTCTGATAAAACAATGGAAGCTCATTGTGTTTGGGTTTGTTGCAATCATCTTGTTGAATAGTAGATGCTCGCTGCTGGAGCTGTTATCGGTCTAACGTCTGGCAACGGTTTCCGGATTTATTTGCGTTAGGTATTTATTTTTGCGGCGAGAGGGTGGGAACATTAATGCACGCAAAATACGCAAATAAGTATAACGGGTTTAGTGGAGTACGGGAACGGTAAAATTGCCCTGAAAAAAACGTAACTCACAAGTCCGATTTTTTTTGGTATCAGCAAGAGTACACTGAGCACTAATAGCGAAAACTTTTTTCTAACTGTTTTTGAGGTCGCTGTATGTATTAAAAATAAAATTGTTACTGACATTTATAAGTTTAACAAAAGATAATTCGAGTGGTATTTCTTTTCATTAGATTATCGTATTTAACTATATGAATGTCCACTGACATTTACTAACAGATTTATCAGTAGCCGTTTTTAAAACAAATAAAAAATATATACTTCCTCCAAAAGATAATTAAAGTGTTAGGATATGGCAACTGAAATATATTAAAAACTATTGAAGGCAAGTAATGGGTTTGATTTATAACACAGTATTCAATCGCTTAAATTTTAATGAACAATTGAATTTTAAAAGCGTTCTAATAGGCATAAAAGAAATCTCAAAAGTTTCAAGTCAACGCGTTGTGTTCATTATCATTTTACTAAAACTTGCACCAAAATTATAACAAATCCATCAATCGCCCCCAGTTTTTTTTACTTATCAGTTCTTAACTTAATTTAAACGCGCGGAGATTATGGCAGCCGTCATGGCGCTAGCGGCGGGACCAATCATTACGCGCACGCGACGTTGCCTGTTCGCCGTGCGACGTTGCCCGGCCGCTGCGGTGTTTCCATGGTAAACCAGTAGGTACGCGAATATTGTATCTGGACGTTTGGTTTAGTTTAGGGCACAGAGTAAATAATAGTACTGCCCAGAATGCGAACAGTTTTGAGCTTTGATAACGATTTAATTTTTTAGTTGGAGAGTATAATATAAAGGTTTTACAACAGGTCAGTGAGTTATTTCATTTTTATACGTAAAAAGGCGTTCCCGTATGTACCTACTAGTCATATTGTCACTTCTTCTTTCATGACACGTTCTTTTTTTCTCATATGCATGTACTCGAGTATGATGTCAAACTGGTTGAGTAACACATTGCTGGCTTAGGTATAAAATGTAAAAAAATGGTATTTTTGAAGTTGCGATATTTCAATCCCTCTGAGTTGTAAGTGACTTTGAAACTATATATTTACATTTATAATGATTTGGTGAAACCAAATAAGAATGGGAAGGAAAAAAAACAGTCCATACACCTAATAGCAGAATAAAACATTCCCACCTGCTCCCATATGGCTTTTTATGTGCGAGGAGATGGAAAGTTTTTTTGCCCCTTCCTATATTCATATGGAGGGAAATATTCCCATCGGTTCCCAGCGGGCACAGATGGAAATAGGTGTATTTTCATCCGTTCCTGGCGGGTACAGATGTCGAACGAGAAGAGTCATTCGCATGTGCGCTGGCCTTGATGAAGGTCATGCGCGGTGGAGACAGATAATAAATCTAATACGGGAATAAAATATTCCCACCTGCTCCCACATGGCTATCCATGTGGGAGTAGATGGAAAGTGTATATTGCCTCCTACTATTTTTACATGAAGGGAACTATTCCCATCGGTCCCTATCGGGCACATGTGGGAATAGCTACCTATGTTCTCATCCGTTCCCGGCGGGTACTGACGTCGAACGAGAGGAGTTGTTCCCATCTCATCTATGCCCGCCTTGGTCATGCGAGGCCGGGGCAGATGGGAATACATCTAATAGCGGAATAAAACATTTTCACCTGCTCCCATATGGCTTTTTATGTGCGAGGAGATGGAAAGTTTTTTTTACCCCTTCCTATATACATATGGAGGGAAATATTTCCATCGGTTCCCAGCAGGCACAGATGGAAACATGATTATGTAACATTTTAAACAAAGATATTAGTTAAAGCCATGGCGCTTAGTTATGGTGTCCGAGAGTCAACCAGATGGCTTGCGGTATTTGAGCTCCCGAAGTGTTGTGGAACCGCCCTGTGCAACCCGAACTGACCCAACTTGTACTTTGTCCCCCCCCCCTCTTATTTTTTCCCGGTTTCCAACACTAACGGATTGATTGACTGACCACGCCAGGGTGAATGGCAATTTGCATGCTCGGTCTTCATCACACGAATACACTGGAAATTAAAAAAAGTCAAAGTGGGGTTAGTTCGGGTTGCACAGTCTCACTACACGTCGGGAGCTCAAATACCGCAAGCCACCCGGTTGTCTTGCGAACACTGCAACTACGCGTCATTGCTCTGAATATATCAGTAAACGAATAACAGCCATCTACATTCATTAGTATGATTTAATCAACTTACTGCTTTAACGGCTTCCTAGCCTAGTCGGTAGTGACACTGCCTATGAAGCAGGAAGTCCCGGATTCGAATCCTGAATAAGGTATTTATTTGCGTGTTTATCACGTTCCTGAGTTATGGATGCTTTCTATGTATTTAAGAATTTATCTATTATACAACGTGTTATTCCCAAGACTAGAAACCTAAAAACTGTTTGTTCAGAATCTAGAGTGGAATCGATTGCAGTATATCTTAACATGGGTATACTTTTTCTTTAATTTTCCAATTTTATACGCGTTGAGTCCACCAGAGAACCAGGAGGGATGGCAATAAAATTTTGTTATATAACCAGCGTACATTCTTTCAGGCAACCGCTGTTGCAATCGGTTGCCTCGCGATAAAAAAAAAATTTGCACCCCCCCTCTATTTCCGCTCCAGTCCACGTTGGGTCAGTTCGGGTTACACAGGGCGGTTCCTCATCGCTTCAGGAGCTTAAATACCGCGAGCCATCCGGTTGCCTCGCGGCTCACTGAAACTACGCGTCATTGCTTTAACTAGTAGTCCAGGGACTAATGTAGGAAATAATTAGGTGTAAGAGTAAATTAAAATAAATAAATATGAAATACTGTTATCGTTTATTGATGTCGTCACTTAAGATGTTACATAATGTGTACAGTCCTCAGCAGAAATAGGTAAACGGAAAAGGGATTCAAAATGATCTTGACACTACTTTATTACATAACTTGTACCAGTTGTAAATTGACTAAATCAAACAAATAAATATGAAAAGTTTCTATCGTTTATTAACTAATGTCTTTGTTTAAATGTTATATAATGTATTCAAGTAGTGTATTGACTAGTAAAATAAATCAATATGAAAGACTTATCGTTTATTGATACCCTTATACGCTGTATTCCTATCGGTTCGTCACATGTGGTGTGGAAAAATGGAAATAAACTCTTAGTTTAGATGTCACAAAACTTGTTCTAGCAGTAAATAATAAACATTATGGGACAACCTTACACAAATCAACCTAGTCCTACAGCTTACTCAATAAGACTTATGTTGTAGTTGTAGTTACTAGGCGACGATACGAGTATATACAACGTGTTACTTGAGCCACTAAAAACCCCAGACCCCCCAAATGATTTTTATTATTGCTAATTAATCTCGAGTTTTTATTTTTCAACCAGTTACTTATTTTGAAAGATATTCGTGTGTTTCGTTTTCCTTGCAATTTTATTCAATTGTTAACTATACATTTGTTGCGTTGTTGTCACATCTCTACATGTGTCATGTCATGTCAACCTATCAACCTACTTTGTCAATTTGTATGACATGACATAAGATGATATAGTTTGACAATTTCAACCCATATGACACTATGTACAGTAAAAAAACAAGTTTGTCAAAGCTGCCAGCCTTTATTAAATAGTCAACCTCTATCTCCTAACCTCTCGATAAAATAGTAAACTGTAGTAATAGAAACTTTTAGACTCAACGCGTATAAAATTGGAAAATTAAAGAAAAAGTATACCCATGTTAAGATATACTGCAATCGGTTCCACTCTAGATTCTGAACAAACAGTTTTTAGGTTTCTAGTCTTGGGTATAACACGTTGTATAATAGATAAATACTTAAATACAAGAAAGCATCCATAACTCAGGAACGTGATAAACACGCAAATAAATACCTTATTCAGGATTCGAATCCGGGACCTCCTGCTTCATAGGCAGTGTCACTACCAACTAGGCTAGGAAACCGTTAAAGCAGTAAGTTGATTAAATCATACTAATGAATATAGATGGCTGTTATTCGTTTACTGATATATTCAGAGCAATGACGCGTTGTTGCAGTGTTCGCAAGACAACCGGGTGGCTTGCGGTATTTGAGCTCCCGACGTGTTGTGGGACTGTGCAACCCGAACTAACCCCACTTTGACTTTTTAGGGTTCCGTACCTCGAAAGGAAAAAACGGAACCCTTATAGGATCACTTTGTTGTCCGTCTGTCTGTCTGTCTGTCTGTCTGTCTGTCAAGACCATTTTTCTCAGGAACGCGTGGAGGTATCAAACTGAAATTTATATCAAATACTCAAGTCTATTGTCCCTTGGAGCTGTAAAAAAATCAAACTTAAAAGCCAACGCAATCAAAAGATACAGTCGTTTATGCTGCAAATTTTAGAGTTTTTCTGCACTCGCAAAACCTACGGGGTACTTCCCGTGGACTCAGAAACTTGAAATTTGGCACGAAGCAACGTCATATAGCATAGACAATGGAAAAATTACAAAAAGTAGACATTTTTATTAAAATCATACAAAAAAATATTTTTATTAATTTTAAACTTACTACCTTTTCCCTCGTAAACGCGTAAAGTTATTCAATTTAAATTCATGTCAAACACTCAGGGCTATAGAAACTTTCAGATGTATCAAAACCAAACTTTTATGTCAACGCAATAAAAAAAAATAGCAATTTAAGTCGCATATTTTGAAACTGAGTACTCGTAAGAAACTCAAAACCTAAAGGGTACTTCCCGTAAACTCAGAAACTTGAAACTTGGCATGAAGAAACTTCATATAGCACAGACAACGAAAAAATTACGAAAAGTAGACATTTTTAGTAAAATCATCCAAAAAATATTTTATTTTATTTTATACTTACTACCTTTTTCCTCGTAAACGCGTAGAGGTATTAAATTGAAATTAGTAATAAACATACTACACCTTTTGCTTGTTATGGGTTTGTACGGAACCCTCGGTGCGCGAGTCCGACTCGCACTTGGCCGGTTTTTTTAAATATCCAGTGTATTCGTGTGATGAAGACCGAGCATGCAAATTGCCATTCACCCTAGCCTGGTCAGTCAATCAATCCGTCAGTGTTGGAAACCGGGAAAAAATAAGAGGGGGGGGGGGGAAACAAAGTACAAGTTGGGTCAGTTCGGGTTGCACAGGGCGGTTCCACAACACTTCGGGAGCTCAAATACCGCAAGCCATCTGGTTGCCTCTCGGACACATAACTACGCGCCATGGCTTTAACTAATATCTTTGTTTAAAATGTTACATAATCATGTTTCCATCTGTGCCCGCTGGGAACCGATGGAAATATTTCCCGAACCGAAATACCGCGAGCCATCCGGTTGCCTCGCGGTCACTAAAACTACGCGTCATTGCTCTGAATATACTGTAATGAAAGAAATTTTGCTTTATATAATAATTTCCTGTAAATTCTAATGATTTGTTTAGTTTTATTTAGCATGCAAATTTGAATGTTAGAATTAGTCAATTTAATTTATGTTTTTCTATTGTTTTAATTTTGCAAGTATGAAAAATATTTATATTACCTATATACTAGCTCGGCTACTGTAAGTTACACAATAAATTATCTTATTTATTATTTTTAACTAAACAAACCACTCGAAGTTATGTAATATCTAAAGGAAGACATTAGTTACTGAACGATAACATATTTGCATGTTTATTTGTTTAACCAAGTCATTTACAACTGGCGTAGTCAGTAGCAGAAGTAGCTTAGTGGGTGAGGTGTTCAAAATTACGTTCACTCACTCTTATTCTCTTAACAATAAAGTAGTGTCAAGAAATTTTTGAACACCTCCCCGCTAAGCTTTTTCTGCTGCTGACTGTACAAATTAAGGAACATCTGAAGTAACGGCATCAGTTAATGATTACAGTATTTCGTATTTATTTAGTTGAACTAGTCAATCCACTGGAATAAGTTATTTAATTTAAACATCTAACCAAAGACATTCATTAATAAACGATAACAGCCTTTCAATGTAACTTTTTCAATCTACGCCCACCGTGGACCGAAGGGAACAGTTTGTTTTCCATCTGTGTCTAACCCACGTGACCACAGGTGGAGACAGGTGAGAATATACTTAACAAAAACATCAATAAACTTACAATTTACTTCTTTAATCTTGTCGATCCACTACTGGGATAAGTAATGTAATATTCATATCGTATATGAAAGCTATTTGAATCCACAACACCACAGACAGCTATTTGAATTCGGCACAAAACATAAATATACATGTCCATGTAAAATTCAATAATTGACCACAAAATGCACTTATGTTCGACATTTTGTTATGTTTGAGATGATCATCGCCATCGCGGTGAGCGGTGAGAGTTAAACACAAACAAATACAGTGACACGGCGCGTCGTGATTGGTGGACCCGCTCGCGCTGCCTGCGCACAAGACTCTCGCGCAAATCTCCATGCGTTCAAATTACGAATTGAACTGATAAGTGCATAAAACTTACAGCGATTGATAAATTCGGTATTTATTTTTAAGAAAAATTACTATAATAATAATAAACTAAACACGCTGACTTGAAAATTTCGGAGATTTCTTTTATGGTCAAGACAACGCTTTTAAAATTCAAATGCTGTAATAAAATCAATCTATTGATGAATCTATTATAAATTAAACATGATAGTTACTTTACATAGCTTTCAATACAATGCAGTCATCATAAAATACTTGAAAAATGTTTTTGTGGAAATATGTTTTTTTTTTACGTTTTACATTATACTGAATTAAGCTGTTGAAAAATACGTTATTAAATGACAGCCGATGTTCAAACAGTCAAATACTATTATGTCATGAAGAAAAATGCCACTTGTATAATCTTACCTTGAATTAAGAAGGCCTGTTAACAAATACCTACTTTATACCTAAATCTACACCAAAATCCGATATATTTTTTTATAAGGAGTAGTTCTCAGAGTATTCTAACAGACTACAAAAAATTGGCCACTTGTGAGTTATCGAAGCTGATTCTGTTCGCGTACCCTACTAGTGTAGTGTAGGCACATGACGTGTAAATTCACACGTCATGTGACATTTAGACAATAGAAAATATTATTGTTATAAACCTAGGATATCGGGTTACAACCCAAATATGTAAATTGTTTACAGTACCCAGTTAAATGAATTATTCCATTATTATTTTATCTAAATGTCAAGCTCATCCTAAAGGTTAAACTACGTAATAATACTACTATAAAAACCATGTACTTTTAACAATAAATGTTCAGTATCAAACCTGCATCGTAGTATTACTTAGCTACCCTTGCGCCACACCATTATACTAGTTGTCACTAATCAACTAGCAAGTTATTATACCGCGTAATAGCAAAGCAATATTATTGTATTTAATAATAAAATTTAAAGAAAAACGTAATCAGCTTCACTACCTACTCTACCATCAAGAGCAAACGCCCGAGCTACTGTAAAAAATACTCAAATCACTGGCATGCCTATAATATTTGAAGAGTCCCCTCGATTTCTCCAGGATCCCATCATCAGATCCTGACCGGATGACTGACGACAATGAGACTAAGTCAAGTATACTCTTTTCAACCGACTTCAAGATTTCGAAGGAGGAGGTTATCAATTCGTCGGGATCTTTGTTTTTGCTATTTTTTTTTTTTATGTATGTTCACCGATTATTCGAAGGCGGCTGGACCGATTTGGAAAATTCTTTTTTTGTTTGAAAGCGTATACTTCACAGTTGGTCCCGTTGTAACCATGTCAGGATCTGATGATGGGATCCTGGAGAAATCGAGGGAACTCTTCAACTATTATAGGCACACCTATGGTGATTTGAGTATTTTTTACAGCAGATCGAACATTTGGTGTTGGAAAGGTGGATGCTTAGTGAAGTCGGTTCTTTTTTGTTTATAAATAAATAAAGTATAATCCAAAAGGCGGGTCTACTGGTGTAGCAGTAAGAGGGTGAATGGCTTGTAGTAAACTGGTCGACTGCTAGTGACAGCGGGTTTAGTCTGTCCACAGAACAAATTTTAAATAGAAGAAGCAAGCACCGCCAATAGTATGTAAACGCTGAGGCCTTATTCCCAAAACGCGCGAATTTCACGAAATGCTTCAGTTTCTTCGAAAGCTATGGCGAAAAATCTTAGTTTTTTTAAATCAACTATTGATGCATATAATAGTTCATTTCTTTATCTAGACGGCCATCGGAGCAAAAATTACATTTTAAAAATAAAAATATGAAAAAAATTGGTTGTCTTTGAAGACCTTTCCGCATTTTCCAGTTAGATGTACCGTTTATTTCCAAACTACGCAAAAAAGAGTAAAAAT
The DNA here is from genome assembly GCA_947086415.1 of Pammene aurita. Taxonomy (NCBI): domain Eukaryota; kingdom Metazoa; phylum Arthropoda; class Insecta; order Lepidoptera; family Tortricidae; genus Pammene; species Pammene aurita. The sequence goes on from OX352307.1 coordinate 3,510,434, forward strand.
TCTTATTCAATTTGAATAAAATTCAATTGAATATATCATTGAGACGGCCATCGAAATAAAAATTGAAGATTCATCTTGGATAATAGACAAAATACCTTCTGATTATATGCCAGTTTTTTGATGAAAACACGGTTACATTTAATTTTTTCCACGAAAACCCTATAAATATTTAGCCCTAAAAATATTACCATAACAAAGTTAGACTATATTTCTATCACGATAAAAAAATATCATTACTATAGTGGTCAATTTAAAAATAATATGAATTTTTTAAAATGTTTATAAATCACACTTCACAGGACACTTTTTGTAAGAATCGTATTTTTGGGTACTTAATAATAATAAATATGGTTCTAAAGTATTTTTTCGTATTACTAATACTTCAAACTATCTCATAAATAGCATTTTATGCGGCTTTTTCCATAAATACAGTTTTTCGACCTTTTAGGGAATAAGGAGCCTTAATACTTACTTGATCATCATTGGAGTGGTGGCCTCTTTCAGATGAAAGAAGCCCCTGGCGTCCGTTGGCTCGTTGGGTAGACGATATTCGGAAGGTTGCGGGTCACTTCTGGATGAAATTGGCACAGGACCGGGACAAGTGGCGTACACGAAGAGAGGCCTATGCTCAGCAGTGGGCGATAGAGGGCTGATGATGATGATGATGATGATCATCATCATCATTCGTTTGCCTTTGTCCCATTTACTTGGGGTCGGCGCAGCATGTCTTTTTTTCACACATCTCTGTCACCCGTCATGTCATCACCCACCTCCTTTCTTTTCATACAATCCATTCACCTTTTCCTAGGTATGCCTCTACATCCCTCCACATTCATTCTTAAGGGGCTGACAACAGCTAAATTCCCTCCCTATTATTTTCAGCGAGAGTGAAAGAGAAACACTGTGTTACGAATAGTATGGGAGCTCATTGCAAATTTTGCAAAATGATGAATTAAAAAAAAACTACGCATTAATTGAGAAATATAAAACAACGAAGTTTTTAGTATTAGAATGGTGGAATGTTGTCCTTAGTTACAGACGTATAAGTGAAGAAACTAAGGACATACAACTGTTTAAAGCTAATTTTAAGATGTAACTTTGGAATTATTTTCTATCGAGCCGGTTTCGTCCAATCGTTTATCGGAATTAACGAAGTTCTTCCAAATATAACGAATATTAACATATATTTTTTTTACTTTCTCAAAACAAGTAGTTATAGCTAAAAAACTGTTTGAGTAAAGTGAATTTGAAGGTCATCGGGTGTTGTTAGCCCATTGTCAGTCCATTAAATGTATGTTTGCTATGAATTGACTATGGAAAGCCGACTATACCCTTTATAGGTTATGGGTGCAACTTTCAGGCTTCCTCTTATATATCATTACTTATCCGATCCATCCACGTTCATCTTAACATTCTCATCTCCGTTACATGCAATCTCTTTTCATCCGTCACCTTTAGGGCCCAACACTTTGATCCATACATGACGTCAGATTTTATAATTCATACTTATAGTGGTATTTTTTTGAGATGTCGGTATCTTGCAAAAGAGTTGTACCTACAATTCCGACATCTTAAAAAAATCATACTATACTTGATAGGTGTTTTTATAGCAAAATGATAAGGAGACCTGGCCATTTACTTGGACCGCATTTTTGGATGAATAATACCAATTTCTTCACCGTAATAGACCATATTCTATTGTAGAGATCAATCAAACAATTGGAATATCACGAGTTCATGATTTGGATACTATACTTCGTTTTTTTTTGAGATTAGAAATTGAGTAAACATAGAAACAGTAGTTGCCAACCTGTTCTAAATGTTCAATTTAAATACACTGCAAGGACACCAACAAACGATTAGTTAATATGATTAAGAGTTCACATTTGTGAATAAATAATAACAATTTGCAGATTAAATAATACAACACAACAATAAAAACACAATTTCGTCTTGATTATCACGTTAGAGACACGTGAAAAATTACTAACTGACCTGACAGGGAAGCACGTACAGTCGCCATCAGATATATCGGAGCGGCCAAACTGATCACAAATTTCTGAACAACGTATTTGATGGCGACTGTACGTTCTAAAACGAAAACTTAACGTCTAGTTATTTAATTGACAATCGTAACATGCACTTATTAATAAATTTTCTTGAATAAAAGTGCTTCTAAACGTTATTTAATAGTTTTATTATATAATACTAAATAATAAAACTATTGTCTTAGGTGATGGTAAAAGATTTGGTGGACTACGAGGTGGCTTTTGTTGTTGTATGCCACTCGGGCCTGCCTCTGATTGCTCCATAACTCTTCAACGAAACGCACAATAATAGAACCTTTACTTAAATAAGAATCACAATAAGCTTTAAACATTAAAAACTATCCAGCACGGCTAGCACGTCTTACGCGACAAGAGACAGATCTGCGCGACTTCATGCGTTGTCACTAGTTGGCAGCACAACTTCCGCGTGAAAGAAGCGACAGACTCGCGATCAAATGCCACTGTCATAAAATGACAGTGACTCGCGACTTTGAACTTAAATCCTTAGCACAACTTTGAGTTCTCTTCGTGTCAATTGTAGCCGCGGGTGCATGTTATGCTACCGGAAAGCGAAATTTTTGACAGGCGCGAGAAGGTTTTCCCTACTCGCGGCTTAAGTCGCTCTTGCAAGACGTGCTAGCCGTGCTGGTATATCTAAGAGATACTAATGACAGATGACGCGAGAAAATATTGAAAAATCGATCCATTCGTTTCGAACTTCTTCTTCTCTAGGTATTTTATGGTGCAACATTCACAAGAACATTAACAATGATAAAAATAAAATATTTCGTGCTTATAACTATTATCAAAATATTGTTAAATACTCAATATAACATTTACAAATACGAAAGCATGGCTTTACTCTAAATACAAATTAAATTAAATTAAAAAAGCTTTATTAATTCCATACATACATTACAAAGAAATTCGTTAAATATTAAAAATGCAGAACAATCAATTACAACGTCAATAATCAATTAAATTAAAAATATGTTAAAATAAATCATCCTTTATGTCAATGTCGTGCAGCAATTAATTGAATTAATAAATATAATTGCATTGAATTTACAGAAGTAGTATTTCGTTTAATGTATGGACCCCCTTCGGGTAAAAGCCTCCTCTAAAGAATTCCAAGTGTCCCTTTTTTTAGCTTTGTTCGTCCAGTTTTGGCCCGCTAAAATTTAATTAAGTATGTTTAATGACGGCGTAGGCACTTTGACAGTTGTGACATGTATCTTGCCTAATAAAGAACCCTGTACATCGTTCTGTCAAAGTTTTTCTAATCTCAAAAAAAACGAAGTATATGTGATCGTTGGACACATCAGTAACACGCGGAGTAAGCGCGGAGTAGGTACGGTCATTTGTCACTTTTAGGCGAAATCTAAAAAAAACTTTACCGGACTCTTAACGTAAGGATAAGTAAACACTAGGTACACTTACATACTGTTTACTATCAGGCGGGCTGTATGCTTGATTGCCACCGTCGTGATATAAAAAAAATACGTTGTAGGGTTCTGTAGTCAAAATGGCAAAAATGGAATCAAACCTGCGGCCATCTTTGACGCCAAGGTTACTGTTCAGGCCTGAAAAGTTGTATGAAATCCCATTACTGTCCCCTCGACTTGCTGCGCTCGAATCAGAATACTTCCGCGCCTATTATATGGAGCGTAGCGGCAATATTTCAAGTATGAGAAAATAGGTCATTTATTAAACAAAACTAGAATATCTATAAAAACATAATATATAACACTAACTAAAAACTTATAAATAAAAAATCTGCCCTAGGTCTCTGTCAGTAGGTAGTGCCCAGATGGCTGGCCGCATTTCCGCGCGGAATAACTACGCTGATCCGTTGGCTAAAATAGAGGCCAGCCCTCTGGTCACCAGAGGCCTCAATAAAACGCGCCCGCCCCCACGCTAAAAAAAAAGTACGAGAAAATTACTTTTGCTATGAGAAAATTGAAGGTGAAAGAGTCTTATCATTATGTAAGTGAGCGTAATTTCCATGTCATCAAGTCATTATATCGTAAACGGCTCCCGTGTGTTTGTCCTGTACACAGAAGGCTGCCATTCATAAAGATAAGACCCACGGCGAAGCGGTGTGAGGTAGCATTGATACGTTTTTGGCAATTTCGTTATTAGTGTTAAGTAGGTTTCTTTGAGTAGGTATCCCGCGCCGCATCAACGATACTTCTGTGTCTGGCCTATATGTTGACTGGTAGAGAATGCCTTACACCATTAAGTTCGTCTTTTGTTTTGTAACTGTATATTTTTACTGTGCACAGTTTAAATAAAATAAATAGTATGAGGTACCTACGAATTGTTTATATTAGTCGATACGTAAATATAAGATTTGTACACTTACTATACCAATGACCATGCCTGTCTAGGTCATAGCTGGCCTAGTTGGGCACTTTTATTTTTACACCCTTTAAAAACACTGATAAGCTTGAAGCGCTTAGCTTGTAAACGTGGTCAGTCAGACTCTACGCATAGATTACTTAGTAACAGAATTTGAAAGGATAAATCTGTAAAATAAAACCGCAAGCGTCATTCTAAAATGCAACATTACGACGTTCATGATAACGTTCCTTGCTATCTAACAAAATACTCTGTGTATGTTGTATTAGGTATTTGGTCGGAGAGTTTCATTACGTAGTTACGTAATGAAACTCTCCGACCAATCGTCTCGACCGGTTTCGTAATAAAATGTAAATTATATTTGTAAAGTTAAAAAATGTTTTAATCTCTACAATTGTTATGCAACTTTTGGAACATTTATATACCTATATTGTTTCCTTAATAGGTATGACTAAATAAGTGACATAGATAACTATATACAGCACGAGAATACGCCACAAAGTGAGCTGATACCTGGCACAATTGAGGTGAGGATACTTGGGGTGCAAGTGCATTAGTCGACCTATGTTTTAACAATGACTTTTTACTTTGGACGGGTTAAATCTAACATAATTAGCACAAAAAATACTTCCACATTGATTTCATAACCCAGCAATGATTCTATTATGTTAATCTATATTAAAAATCATCATATCCTTTTTAGAAAATTACAATTTGTCTCTTTCTCGAGCGGGTGACGGGAGCTCATTAGCACGTCCGCATCTCTCGCTTGCCGCACTACTAGAGACAATTTGTTTGAAATCACTCCTTTTAAGTGCTTCACTTTTTGAGCATCTGTCATTATTATACATCATAGTGTATTAGATGACATCGCCTGATGTTACAAGTGGACGTACTACTCGTATTATGGACGTGTTACAACTTCAAAAACTATTTATCTGAATGTTTCATTGGCCAAGTTTTAATTCGTCCGAACGAATCTTTATTTTTAAAAAACCGTACGATTTTCATAAGGGTCACAAATATTGCCTACCCTAATGGCTTCAACATATACAAAACAAGCATTTGGTTAATTGAACATTTGGGACAAGTAACATTTTTCGAAGTTGAAAAAGGTTAGTAAATAGTTTGATTTTTAGGATTTGTAGTTAATTAGATATAACTTTAAGATTTACGATACATTTGCATTGGAATTCATAACTCTATTGTCTGTAAAAATGTCCAGTTACTCATTTGTTTGTATAATCCTTGCCTTACAAGAATGTGCGTTTTCTTACATTTATTATTTCATATTAATGTAGGTACCTATAAGAGGATGCTCCTTTAGACACGTGTTCCCTAGCTTCTTTAATGAGTAATGATGAGATAAAGAGTCACAGATTATAAATGTTTCTTTTTTTTTAAAGAACCATTTAAGTACTTACTTGAGGTTTAAATAAGGACTCTGGGCCAGACCCTAATGCACACTGTACATTAGGGGAAGATTGGTACCATTCGTACGCGGGGAACATTCCTACGTTGGCCATATCTTGATTTTAAAAACACACTGACACATAATTTTTGTATGGAAGACTCCCTCTCAGACGCTAGATATGTACTCACGAAGAATGGTAACATTGACACTCTTAGTTTCCTTGAAAAGAGAAGTTTTGTGTTTTTGATAACTTTAAGTAATTCTTGGGTGATTGTTTAAATGCACTTATCTGTACCTAGTAATATTTGTACAATTGCAGAGTAACTTTGTTGTATAAATCTTTATTATTTTTATTTATTTCCTGATTTTTTTATCAGTCATATAAATCTATGATAGGTCTTGCTGTATGAATGTGCCCCGCTTACGTTAAAATTAAAATAGCTCGTTTACAACATAAATATTTCTTCAAATTCATTGTGATTTAAATACAAACAGATATTTGAACTGAAGGTGTATATATAGGTAGTATTGGTACATAACTTGCGAAAAAAGAGGCAGTGTACCCCATACACTGCCTCTACTAACCCGCATTTGGGGTACATTCGTACAATTACCATATTTTACGAGAACCGTCATAGCTTGGCTTTGCCGCTTAGTATAAAGATGAAATGACACTATAATTAAAGCCAAAAAAGTGGACTGTTTTGTTTACTAGTGTTTAATTTATTTTGATTTAACTGGAATGGGCACCGGAGGCCTAGGTCACTTTTTCCTTTGTCATCGATATAAATTTATAATTCAACTAATAGGTATTTTTTTACAAGGGTTGGAATAAAGTGTATACGAATGCCAATAATGCCCTAATGCCCTATGTAGTACAGTCGAGTTCATAAATATGTGTAATTTTTTTCACCTTTTGCAATGGATTAAGGTGAAGAAATGTACACATATTTATGAACTCGACTTTACATGTATTTTTTTTATCGTATGGATACATGTCACTGGATATAGATAGGTACCTATTTCTTCCCTAGGGTAGTAGTAATGGGAAAGCAGATGATAATGAAAATCCAGTGAGTGCTGCGAGGTCCAGATGGGACAGTGCAGCTGCCAAGTTTGTTACTTTTTTAGCACCACCCAGGGATCACGTGTAGGGTTGTCTAACATGTATGTAGTACTATGGAAGCATTTAATGTGACAAAAATATGTAGCCACGACTCTATTCCCAAGGGTTATTGATTTATTCATATAACAGTATAAGTGTAACTAAAAACATAATAAACACAATCCCTACCCTAATAATTTAACCTACTTAAAATTACAAATAAAAAATTACCAAGGTGTAAAGACATTATTTATTGTCATACGAGAAAAATAAAAACAAACACACACAAAAATCACATACATAAATACACACATAAAGTCATGGATACATGTTTTTGTCATATTAAATGTAGCCATAATTTCAGACGTGACCGTACTAATTACAGGGAAAATATTGTTTGAAATTAGACTTTGAAAGAAATTGTGCACTATTGTGTACTATTTCTAAACCATAACCAACAATACGTAAGTTTTTGCGATTGCAAGGCCATCTGTGCATGAGTTTGCGTGTTTATCTTGTATTTAACTTTATCGACTATTACTTTAGATGATGGATATTCTTTTTTTATTATTGAATATAAAATTTTTCTATCTAAAGATCTCTGAAACGGCCGTACTTATGTGTTTGTATCCCCATGAATAAATTTCCCATATACAAGGTATAGTCTGGCCAGCCAACGAACGCAGTAGCAATGTACAGCGAGCAAAAGTATGAGAACACTAAGAATCAGTGAAAAAAGCAGCAATGATCATCAAATTTTAGGTGGTATTTCCGCCCCTTTCATTAGGTGACATTTACGGTGTGTAAAAAGGAGACGGATATATTTCGTTTGATCTGTCATCAACTGCAACAGATAATCTAGTTGAGGCAATTGACATATGCCTTAAAAATAAATTTAAATTTAATTGGTAATGTTGCAGGAGTTCTATCTCACTCGCGCTTAAGATTAGAGAGTGAAATGCACTAGAAACAAATTCAATGTGAATTGAAATATTCGTCATGAAATACGGTGTCACAAAGATCATGAATCACAAAGGGTTGCCACATGTACGTATTTTGAATTTGCCGCGCGTTTCTAGTGACCGAAATGGTTTGCCAGACTATATAACAAAAATAGTGGTAATCTTTTTAATTGGTATCGTATTGCGACTATGAAAAAGAAGGAAAAAAACTTTCGGAAGCGAACACATTTTTTTTGTATGGTAATTAAGTACACGTCGTCCCAGCCGACCCACTATACAAAACCAATTTATTCAAAAATGTCCGGCAAGGTTGACTTTTACGGTTAAAAACTAGGCAGCGAAGTGCCTAGTTTATGGTCAAATAAAAATTAAAAAGTTACGGAAATTGCAGGCTCGATTTCGCGACATAAATGTTGCATACAAATTCCATTTTTGTCGAGGTACAAACTTTTTAAAAAGTTCAACAGCCATACAAAAATAAAGGCAAAGGTCCTAAACAGCCAAAACACAACATTGGTATTTGTTATTTATAATGTTGGTACCGCGACTTTTTAGTTAACTCAAATAGCTTACGGTAAATTCAGAAGAAAAATACACTTCAAACATTTTAATAAAAATATATAATGGCGGCAAAGCTGAGCGTGTATCGCGAACATAGAAAATTGTAGTTTCGAATAAATCTGTCTCTCTCATTCAAAATGAGAAGCGATGGAGAAAGAGATAATTATAGGATTCGAATCGAAATTCGGTGCTCGCGGTAGTGGTCATTCTTTTAACCTAGAAGTTATCCTGAATATATTATTTATGTCAATATTGTTTGTTGTTCATCAACGTTGGCTGTTTATTTATTATTTTTGAATAAAGCACTATATGACATCCGTTTGGGTATGAATGACCAGAAGCTTACAGTTCTTGCACTTCTAGATTTCAGTAATGCCTTTAACACGGTCGATTTTGACATTTTGCTCGCGTTCTTACAGTCTCTTAACATATCGGCTGCAGCGATTGACTGGTTCCGCAGCTATTTGGTTGGTCGTCGGCAAAGAATAAAACTAGATTCTTCGTGTTCTTCCTGGTGCAGCACATCAGCTGGTGTTCCACAGGGTGGTGTGCTGTCTCCTCTTTTATTTTCTATCTTCATTAATTCCATAACTCTTGATCTCTCCTCTTCGTATCACCTCTATGCCGACGACCTTCAAATATATTCGCAGGGTATGCATAGCGATTTCAATTCAGTTATAGAAGCCGCGAATCTTGATCTGCTCCGCATATCAAATTGGAGTCAAAATTACGGTTTAAAAGTAAACCCCCTAAAGTCACAGGTAATTGTGATGGGTAGCGCTAAACAAGTCTCCAAAATTGACTTTCTCAGGCTCCCTCCGATAGTCTTCGATGGTATCCAAATTCCTTTTTCCAACCAAGTGAAAAATCTTGGCGTAATCATGGATCGTTGTCTATCATGGGTGCCTCAGGTGAGTGAAGTGAGCAGGAAGATGTTTGCTGCCGTAGGGTCTCTCAGACGGCTCCGGAATTTCCTGCCAATTGCTACTAAAATTGCGCTTGCTCAGTCGTTACTTCTCCCCATTCTTGATTATGCAGATATCTCCTATTTAGACCTAACCGAGGAGCAACTTAATAAGCTTGAGCGTATTCAAAATGCCTGCATTCGGTTCATTTTCGGATTACGCAAATTCGACTATGTTTCTAGTTTTCGTTCTCAACTCAAATGGCTCCCTATACGTCACCGCCGTAACTCTCACATACTTTCTTTACTCTTTTCTATACTTTTTAACCCTGCAACTCCCCGCTACCTCAAAGAGCGTTTCTCTTATCTTAATTCTATTAGATCCTCTCAAAAATTGCTCCTAAAAGTGCCATCTTCATCTTCCAAATTTTATAATTGCTCATTTACGTTCCAGGCCGTTCGTTTGTGGAATTCTCTCCCTCTCAACATAAAACGCGCGCAATCTATTGGTAGCTTTAAATCGCAACTTAAGGAATACTATTTATCTCTTCCTTAGGTTTTTAAGTTGACACTGTTGTTTCTTACTGTGTGTATTATATATGTATATATGTACGTATATGTATGTTCAGAGCGCCATGGCGAGACAAGCGGCCGGCGCCCGAGGAGCACGAGAGGCCGTGGTGGCTAAGTGTGTCTACCGGAGCTCCACAGGCAACACAGCTGTGTTCCGTGCAGATTTCAACCCCGAGACGGAGACCGACGGCTACACGGAGTGTGCTTGGGTCGATGAAAGTACCCGCGTTGGGAGACGGATAGGCATGGAGCCAGTGCCCTGACTCCGGTTTGGAGGCTGCTAAAATTCTAGCAAGGTCTTTGCCTGACGATGTCGCAACCAGTGATTTTACAATGGCGGCGGAAGCTATTGTATCCCATGCTCTTTGGTACTTGTGCTTGGCGGGTAAATTTTGACCCGGCATAGCTAGCCAGGCATTCGTTGCCCCACCCAAGCACGCGATCTCACAGTTTGTAGCCGTAGAGGCTTTAAGGATATTTCCTGTGAGATCAGACGTACTATGGACAGAGGACAGGAATGCCGGCAGAGCAACGCTTGAAATATTTCGAGTTCCCAAGCCGCCAAACCTTACCGGTAAGCAGGCCTGGGTCCATGCCTGCTCGTTAAAGTGGACGTTAAGAATGGCTTCAATTTGCGATTTTAGAATTAGGTCTATGCGAATAATCAAATTGGGAAATTTCCAGATGAGACAGCAGCGCAATAGATAAGTAAATTTCGGTACAAGCAAACAGAATTTTAGGATAAATAGAGCACAGTGACTGTTGATTTTGACGAGGCGATCCGAATGATTATTGGATGTAGTTATTGACTTATTAAGGACAGGAGGGATGGCTTCGTCAAAGATAGGCGAACCAAGCAGAAACAGGCTGTCTTAAGACAAAATTTTGATATTCAAGGCGACATCGTTAAAATTTTGAGTGATTTGAGAAACCAGTGGGGCCATCTTATCAGAAATATACAATTCGCATTTATTAAAATTTAAGTCTACTCCTATGTCCCTGAACTGAGTTTTGATTTTGACTAGATCAGCTAAGACAGTCTGCCAATTTCCACCGATTGTCCCATCATCAAGGTACCAAATGTTTAATTTTGAATTTAGGTTATGAATAATCGAATTAATTGCCAAACTAAATATTGCTGGGCCAAGAGGATCAATTAATAAGATTAATAATTGGAATCCAAGTGTCTGGTTTTAGATTCCTTAAATATTTATTTCAATATTATGTTCTTGTTGTTTATATTTTCTAAGTGCTTACTTATAACCTGATTGTAACCTTTCTATAATAAAGTGATTAACATGGATACTTGTCTATCCTCAATCTTAGTGACGTCACTTGTTTATTGAATCGAAGTGGTGTGATTGAACACCTGGGGGTGGTGTATAAAACACCAATACCTGCTACTTTTGGAAGCATTGTAACACTAGCGGCTCTGAACAGAAGGTGGTGTCCAAACTGTGCCAGTTAAGTAACCTTATTATTTACTTTATATTTTGTTAATCATTATATGACCTTTTATTACTTACTGATTTGATCACTTATTAATAATTGTGTAATTTTACTGAATTTTAAAAAGTTATTATATAGATGATTGAAAGTTGTAATATTTTGTATCATTAACTTATAATTTATTGGATAATTTTGGGACACTTGTATAATCTTGTGTTTGAGAAGTATTAATTACTTAAAAGAAATAACGATACCTGTAATGTACTATTATTGTGATATTTATTGAAAAGAATATACCTCGCCAAGTTTCTTGCCGGTTCTTCTTGAGGCAGAGGTCTACTTTCCGAACTGGCGGTAGAACCAGGAGTGCGATTTTTGAATCTCACCAAGTGACTAATTCTCACCGATGTGAGTGATTTACTTTCGGAAATCACTCACATCGGTGAGAATTAGTCACTTGGTGAGATTCAAAAATCGCACTCCAGTACCTTTATGATTTTGCAATAAATCATGATTATTAAAATATTTATTTGTTTTATCCTTTTTACCTTTAATCTAACATACTCGTATTTCCAATAAAAATTTTACGCATATGAGACATAACTATTGTTCTAGTTAGGTAAGAGATTTTAAAACAGTTATTTATTACGTGATAATTCATGTTTGGTTCTAGCACAAGCATGGCACGTGTAATAGGGATATTCATACGTTAACGATGTGATTTATAATAATTTTATAACTATTAGTTGCTTTTGTAACAGTTTGTCTGGCTCTGGTCAATTAACTAGGTACAGGGCTATAAAAAATCGATATAAAATTTATTTTTTATGTAATTAATGTATTGTTGTGAATATTAATCAACCAATGTTCTCACGGTGCTGGATGATACTTGCGTGTAAAAGTTGATTAGATATGAATCTTCATAGGTACTTAGTACTCGTAATTGTCAGGGAGGGGTTCATTAATATAACGTGAGTAATACAAAGAAACTCAGTGTTATCAACCGACTTCAAGATTTCGAAGGAGGCAGTTGTCAATTCGTCGGTTTTTTTATGTATGTTTACCGATTATTCGAAGACGGCTGGACCGATTTGGAAAATTATTTTTAGGGTTCCGTACCTCGAAAGGAAAAAACGGAACCCTTATAGGATCACTTTGTTGTCCGTCTGTCTGTCTGTCTGTCTGTCTGTCTGTCTGTCTGTCTGTCTGTCTGTCTGTCTGTCTGTCTGTCTGTCTGTCTGTCTGTCAAGACCATTTTTCTCAGGAACGCGTGGAGGTATCAAGCTGAAATTTATATCAAATACTCAGGTCTATTGTCTCTTGGAGCTGTGAAAAAATCAAACTTAAAAGCCAACGCAATCAAAAGATAAAGTCGTTTATGCTGCAAATTTTAGAGTTTCGGCATTCGCAAAACCTATGGGGTACTGCAGATGTAGCAAAACCAAACTTTTATGTCAACGTAATCAAAAGAAATAGCAATTTAAGTCGCATATTTTGAAACTGAGTATACTCGCAAGAAACTCAAAACCTAAAGGGCACTTCCCGTAAACTCAGAAACTTGAAACTTGGCACGAAGAAACTTCATATAGCACAGACAAAGGAAAAATTACGAAAAGTAGACATTTGTAGTCAAATCATACAAAAAATATTTTGTTAAATTTTAAACTTACTACCTTTTTCCTCGTAAACGCGTAGAGGTATTAAATTGTAATTCATATCAAATACGCATTAAACGCATTAGTCACTAGAATAGACTGCCCACTGATGAGGCGTTGGGATAAACTGCATGAACCCAATGCCTCTTCAAAACAATAATAATTATTTAATTTTGCAATTGGTTTTTTATGTTTTATTGTATTTAAAATTATAATTTATGAATATCCGTAATACTAACATAGGTTAAGTCGTATAATTGTAACTAACATTGTATGGGACTTGTGCCTGAAATAAATAATTTCATTTCATTTTTTTCATTTTCATTTCAAAATACTCAGGTCTATAATACCTTTAAGTTGTGAAGGTTTGTACGGAACCCTCGGTGCGCGAGTCCGACTCGCACTTGGCCGGTTTTTTTTTGTTTGAATGAGTTTCACAGTTGGTCCCATTGTAACCAGGTCAGGATCTGATGATGGGATCCTGGAGAAATCGAGGGAACTCTTCAACTATTATAGGCACACCCAGAGCCGGATTAGCCTTTAGGCAGAGTAGGCAACTGCCTAGGGGCCCCGCATCGGCCAGGGGCCTCGCGTGCACAAATAATCTTTCATAGAGTAAAAATGAAATTGGAAAATTTATATATATCGGCTAGGGGCCACACGTGTGCACAGAGGAAAATGAAAATGTTTCATAGAGTGAAATAGTAATTGGAAAATTTGTATATATCGGCTAGGGGCCTCGCGTGGGCAAAGAAGATGCTGAAAATGTTTCATATAATTAAATATACCTTACTGACTGACTTAATATACAGACACAAGTTTTTTTGTTATATAACTTTTGCTAAAAAGGGGCCCCAAAAATTGCATTGCCTAGGGGCCCCGAAGTGCTTAATACGGCTCTGGGCACACCTATAGTGATTAGAGTATTTTTTACAGCAGCTGTTGGAAAGGTGGATGCTAAGTGAAGTCGGTTCCTTTTTGTTTATTTTTTACTAGGTGTTTAAACTAAAAAACTATCTTAAATGTTGCTCCGGGGTAAACACTGTTACTATAAAAAAATTCATGAAATTCTGTGCAGTAGTTTTAGTATAGATAGTTCGCGAACAAACAGATTTCTCCTTTCGTGTTTATTATGTAAAGATGTATGGATTAACTTTGTAAGTGAAACGTCCTAGTGTTTGACACGCTGCGTTTCTAATGCCCAATAGTTGATAGTGCCATCTTCATTGCAAATGGCTTAAGTTTAAATATGATATGTACTTGGACATTGACGAGCACTACTCTGGGTTGTGGCTGTATGTAAACTATGTGTAAGTATATGTATGTAACTGGGTTATTGCTGAATTTATAACAATAAGTTTGTACCAGGTACTAGATCATAAAAAACAACTATATTTATTTATAAAAAACCGGCCAAGTGCGATCCGGACTCGCGCACGAAGGGGTACTATAAAAACGGCAAAAAAATCATGTTGTATGGGAGCCCCCATAAATATTTATAATATTCTGTTTTTTAGTATTTGTTGTTATACAGAAATACATCATCTGTGAAAATTTCAACTGTCTATCACGGTTCATGAGATCCAGCCTATTGACAGACGGACAGGAGGACAGCGTAGTCTTAGTAATAGGGTTCCGTTTCTACCCTTTGGATACGGAACCCTAAATAACGACACGAGCATGGAAAGTAAGAGCAGTACCGTTCGATAAAAAAAAAACTTTGTTTTAAATATAATTAGTTTAATGTGGGGTATTGAATTAAAACAAGAAATACGTGTCGTTTGTTTAATTCAATACTAAATTAATTGACTAAAATTCACAAACCAAACGTAATGGGTACAATCAAGCGCACATTTGTACAAACTGCTTTTTGTCTTCAAAAGTCTATCTCTAGGTATACGACGGAACATTAACAGCATTTTTAATATTTTTCTCTGACTGCATACTAAGGTACCTATAAAAGTACCATTTGAAAAAGAAAATAAAATAAAATAAATATACCGGGTGTGGCCTGTAACACGAGCAAAAAATTTAATCGTACATTGTATGTACTTCTCAAACTAGACAACGTTTGTTCAGCGACTTTAAATATTAACTTGTGGTTTGATTTTTAGTACACCTTAAAGTTGATTCGAATACGCAATTTATATAGAAGTGTATCTATTTAAAATAAACAAATACAAATATTTATAAAAATGTATCCATTGCAAATTACACGAATAATGATTAAAAATATTTAGATATTCAAGGTGTTTAATAGTTTAAATAGTATTTTTAACCCTCTTTTAATTTTGGGGATCTTTCTAACTGTGACCATTACACATATGAAATATTTGTTTGATTATAACATAATATACAACACGACGTTGCTGTTGCTGCCGATGTCCCGTCGTAGTACCTATGAAAGACGAACTACAATGTGAAATGAATTTATATCTGGACCAAATAATTTCTCACTTCATTTCTTTAACACACGTAAAGACGCCAGTTTTGTTCAATATTGCAAAAAAAAATTTGACCAATTATAAATTTAAACACATCATTTAAATTCTGTAAACCGTAAAAAGTGATAACAAATAGCAAAAAATAAAGACAATTGTGCTTTGTTACCCAGGTTATATATAAAATAGAAGAGACAATTGAAGTTAAAAAAAAAACAGTTTTGTCTACTTTTAAACATAGTAATATGTCGGTCAAAGATAATCTTTAGGTAATATATAAAAAATAACTGTAAGTTAGGCGCCGTTGTTTCGCAGAATTAAATTCATTATTATTTACTATAAAAAACATATATTTTTTTAGAGAAGGTAACGTTAGAAGTCCCTAATATAACACAACCCAATTGTCTTTAAAAATTGTTCCCGGACACGTTGAAACAATGTCGAATAGAAAGCCTAATTTCTGATCGACGATCTAGATAACTCTCCAAACCTATAGCAAAACCTATATTATATTACTCTGTTTCCTCGGCATATCATATCAGTTTATAAAACTATGACTTGCGTTCTTAGACTTAGATCGTCGGTTCAAAATTATCAACAGAGTGAAACAAGCATAAAAACCTTAGCTATCTTGTCAAGCACTTTATATACTTATCAACTATAACGTTCTTACATTTCCTCTTTTTTTCTTTCCAGGCCCTGTAGCCAAGATGACAATCGTTTGCAGAAAACGAAACGAAACGCTACACGCTCTCGCTCACTCTTGTATATTAGTGCGATAGAGAGACGGATATAGTTTCGATTCGTTTTCTACAAACGATTGTCATCTTGCCTAAGCCCCCTGCTTCATATAAATGTAGAGAAGCTATTTCAGGAAAATTTGTCGTAAAATACTTTTTTTTTACTGTTTGCATAAGTACATATATGTACCTACCTATTTTCATAATTTATATTTGCCTGAACTTTTGTTTGTACATTGCAAAGTTTTTCTGAAATGGCTTCTCTTGAGTTATCGAGGTTTTTTTAATCCAATTTATGGAATGGATATTTTCGGTTTACATTAGACTAAATACAAAGATTTTATAAACGCAGACGCTTAAAATCATTTGTTTAAATTATTTATTGTTGATCTTGATTATTCATATCATATTGTTATTCAACAAATACAATCGTGACGTGGTATACTCACATGCTATAATATTTCTCACAAAAATGTGCGCGAAAATGCACTCACGATATCATTATGCGTAGAGCGAAGAACGAGTCTCATATTCTACGGCCTCCGTTATGGAATATATTATTGCAAGTGAGGGGACTTGTACAATGTACTTTAGTTGACGTCTGTGAATAAGATGAAGTCAAGTTCAGTTGTTACATTTCTTTAAAAGTCACTAATCATTTTAATAAAATTTAGTATATTATGAAACAATTTGTTCTTTAAACATTTACCTACTGAGCTCCTATCACGTACAAACAAATAGGTACTCTGGAGCTTATGATATCTTTATTTATTCTCTAGCCTTATCACTCCTCGGTAGAAACAGTAGATTTTTCTACATTCATTTAAAGATTTTAAAGTGATAAACATGGGAAAATGTCATAGTGTAGAGTAGGTAAATATCAATAAAATAGTTTTTTATTGTCATACGAACGGATAATATTTACTAAAATACTACGAGATAAGCAAAATACTATAACACGAGAAATTTTCTTTCACAAACAGGATAAAAAAAAATTCATTTCGCTCAAAAATATTTGACCCGGTAGGTATGTATAACCTACTCGTATCATCAAAACCAACTCATCACCAGTATCATCACCATCAGTGTTTTGTTTACATACTTTAAGTTTTAAGTAATTGTTTTAGATAAATGATATCTGCGCAAGTCAGGAAGTCTTGATAAGATAATTACGTTATCTTTACTCTCTATCGTTTACATATTTAAATGGGAACGTCGTTAATTTAATGAAGGTTTACCTTCATTCATTCAGCTAAACCATCTAAAAAAGCCAGAATACAGTTGTGATGTTTTTTATCTTGCATATATATTTTATCTAGCCTCGGACACCGGAGGGTTTGGTCACTTTTTCTGAAGTATATGACATCTATTTTCAGTTTATATATAGTAGTGTAACTACTTAAAAATTGCAAATCAAAAAATATTGAACAAAATAATTTGATTTGCTTCAAGATTTGCATATATATAGTCTGGCCAGCCAACGAACGCAGTAGCAATGTACAGCGAACAAAAGTATGACAACACTAAGAATCAGCGAAAAAAGCAGCAATGATCATCAAATTTTATGTTTTTAATTTTAGTTGGTATTTCCGCCCCTTTCATTAGGTGATATTTACGGTGTGTAAAAAGGAGACGGATATATTTCGTCTGATCTGTCATCAACTGCAACAGATAATCTGGTTGAGGCAATTGACATATGCCTTAAAAATGAATTTAAATTTAATTGGAAACGTTGCAGGAATTCTATCTCTCTCGCGCTTAAGATGAGAGAGTAAAATGCACTAGAAACAAATTCAATGTGAATTGAAATGTTCGTAATGAAATACGGTGTCTCATCACAAAGGGTTACCAAATGTACGTATTTTGAATTTGCCGCGCGTTTCTACTGACAGAAATGGTTTGCCAGACTATATGTTAACGATATAATTTATGTATTAACGATGATATTAATGCTATATGATAGTCTACCAAACCAATTTGGCAGTAGAAAAAGGGGTAAATTCAAACATTGTATGAAAGGTCAATTTTTCGTGTCTTTCTTTTCTTATTTTTCCGCCTTTGACACAAAATAAGTAATAGTACACTTTTGTCTATTAAAAAAATGGTTTGGTAGACTATGGCCGTTTGTACTAGACCATGCGTTAACATAATCGTCATCATAAAAATGTTGTTTTGTGAAAAGTTTGACAACTTTCTATGGGATGACAACTACGCCATATTTAACGTTGACCAGCTCTTTAGTTGTGCGTGATGAAACCCGCCTTATAGCTCATACCTATTAAAGTTCAATCAAATCTTACTTAATAAAGACAAAGATTGTTATTAGATGTTTTAACTGCGTGGTCAACTTTGATGGTATTTCCGTATCCACGAAATTGATTTCCTAAAAAGCTTTCAAATTATCCGTAATAACCTCTACCCTCAAAGCAATGAAAATAATTGTCTTCGTATTGTTTAATTATCAAAGTACATATCTACATCATAACATTTTCCCACATTTAAACGCCGAACCTGCAACCTTTATTGACCATGGCAACATTAAGCGCAGATTAGAGAAAAAGTTTAAAATCCGCTGACAAACATGTCCTTGCTAAAAACACTTGAAGATTGGTGTTCGATTTTATATTCCATACCTAATCATCAACCCAGTCATTCTTTTACATCCTTGGAATAGTTTATGTATTAACGTATCTATGGATTATACGACAATTTCAACATTAGAAATATACATGATATCTGTGTTAACACAAATATGAGAATAATTTTAGTCTGACTCGAAATATACAGTATTTTACAGGTTAATTTGTATCGCTAAGTACCAAAATATGTAAGCCTTGTTTTATGTTCCCGGTGCTAAAATGGAAGTACGGTTGACCAATCTGCCCGATCAATCTGTCATTTCAATGCAAAATAAATTTTGGTTTCTAACTTGAATCTCATATGGCTTGGCAGATTGGGTATCGCATATTTTTTTTAGTATCTCGAATATAAAAGAGGGCTTAGAGTAAACGCCAAAAATATATATACAGTTTTTAACCTTATTACAAAGGGTGAAGGTGCAAAAATGTTCACATATTTTTGACGTTGACTGTATGTCATTTAGGAATTGTGTTTTTATGCATCGAATATGCGACAGCTGAAATGTAGGTTACAGGTATTTTCCGATATATTTTAACTTGTATAACCTATATATTCCTCAAGACTTATCGGAAGGAATTGTGTTTTTATGCATCGAATATGCGACAGCTGAAATGTAGGTTACAGGTATTTTCCGATATATTTTAACTTGTATAACCTATATATTCCTCAAGACTTATCGGAATTATGTATGTACATGAATTATATACAAAATTCCTGACTAGCAAACAACATCCCAATAAAATAAACATATATACTGGTGATGAACATTTATTTCAACTACATATACAATTAGCGCCAAAATATACAAACAATTGTTCATATATGTTTGGGACTGAAGAAAATGGTCATAGGCACCGTTAGACCGTATGTACTGGTGATATAATTTATATAAGTATTTACATACACACTATATCTGTTTCATGTGACCAATAACTTAATCAGAAAGACTCAAAAAAAATATTTAAGGAAAACATTTTCCATATCAAGAAAGCAGATTATCTATAAATAACATTTCATTTTTTTCTTCTATAAGTCACATAAAACAAACATAATGCAACAAGTCTAGTTTGTTATGTATAAAACTGGCTACTAAAATTATTCAATTATAAAAAAATCACAAGTCACTTCGACCTAGATATTACTAACATGACTAGATACAATATTCTCTTATGAAATGGAAACATTAACAAAAAGCCTAAAAACAATAAAAAAACAAAAAAAATATCTGAAGCATTTTTATAATACAGTCCTCCAAAAGCACAAATACTTGGACTCAACTTATTTTTACCTTCAAAGCGTAAATAAAACTGTAATTTGTGTTGTCTATTTCGAAGATTATTTAAAAAAAAACTACTAAAAACTACTAAAATAACCTTATGAATACTTCCACGGATAATATCACATAAATATTACGATCTCCTTAAGGATAGTCAGCCACAAACAGCTTACAAATAAAATAAAGCTTTAACATCGCTCACCACCGCGCTTAGACTAATATTTATCCACATTTTGACACCGACCGATTTCAACAACTGGCAATACTAATTCGGAATTTAAATAAAAACCTTTAGTATGTTATTCAATCAAATACAAACATTGAAAACATTGAAAAAATAATCAACCCAGTTGGACTTGAACCAACATCGATACGCCTTACCGGGGCTCGATATCGCTTTACCAATTAAGCTATGGGTTCAGTTACCGAGCTGACGAAATTCTCAATGCCTTCAATCATCTTTTTGCATTTATTTTTACATCGACTTTATAGCAGCCGTAAGCGACATCTAGGTGCCAACCACTAGAGTTAGATACCCTTCCCGCCGACCCTTTTACAAGTGTCACAACGGAAATAACAGATGGCGCCTGCTATCAACTCATAATTATTTTACATTTTTTAAAGTGGGTATTCCACTCATACATTAGTATGTTATTCAATCAAATACAAACATTGAAAACATTGAAAAAATAATCAACCCAGTTGGACTTGAACCAACATCGATACGCCTTACCGGGGCTCGATATCGCTTCACCAATTAAGCTATGGGTTCAGTTACCGAGCTGACGAAATTCTCAATGCCTTCAATCATCTTTTTGCATTTATTTTTACATCGACTTTATAGCAGCCGTAAGCGACATCTAGGTCAACCACTAGAGTTAGATACCCTTCCCGCCGACCCTTTTACAAGTGTCACAACGGAAATAACAGATGGCGCCTGCTATCAACTCATAATTATTTTACATTTTTTAAAGTGGGTATTCCACTCATACATTGTTTGTATTTGATTGAATAACATACTAATGTATGAGTGGAATACCCACTTTAAAAAATGTAAAATAATTAAAAACCTTTAGTTTAACAGAACATTTCCCCCACTATGTAGGCAAATGAAAAAAAATTACACCCAAAAAAATATATTTTGAATTTCGTGCCTTTTTAGTGACAGGAATGATAGCCCAACTTATATACTCGTACTACTTATTGGTCTAACATTTTCGTCAAATAATCTAAGTACTTGTAAATGTAGGATAAATAAATAATTTCAGGATTTTGTCTTTTTTTTATGCCTATTTATTTGTTTAATAATAGCAGGATTGACACGAACATAAATAGTTTTTTTTGTAGAATTTAATTAAATAATATATATAAATAAATAAACTACGTCTCCTTCGGGTAGGAAAATAATAGTACCTAGCCTACGCCTAACAAGTTTTAAGCTTTTAAATCATTGGTCATAATTGGCTGAAAGGAGTCATGCGTACATTTAGGCACGAACAACAGATTCAAATTGAAATGTTGGTGGTAGTTCCCGACTAGGTCAGTGTTGCCAGTTGCCTTTCGGAGTAGCTTCTATTCCTAATCTGCCTTTTGGTCCGAGTCTCTGTCGTGGCTCTCCGACTGCGCGAACTTGAGGAACACCTGTTCCAGCGTCGTTTGGCTGAAGCTGTACTCTACGATGTTTAGTTTTTCTTTCGCTGTAAAATGAAATTGTCATAATAAATGTTACTGTCATATATCCTAAAAACATGACAGATTTGATAAAAGGGATAATTTATCTTAAAAGTATGTTTGCTACCCTTATTTCGAAAATATACTAATTATGCATTAAAAAAATATGTTGGCGCCCAACGTGGAACGAAATTAGTCTCAATCTGCGCATGAGCTCCAAATATTTTTGGGGTGAGAAAGCGGGAAATTTTTCACCATGCGTGAAAGTTTAGGGGCATGGCACCTTAGAAAACGTGCTCAAAAGGGACGAGGGACTATAGTTAAGATCTTTTAGGCCCCACGTTGGGCGCCAATATTAATTTTAATTTTATTGACTGAATCTCCAATTAGATGGACAAGCACGTAATTGAAGAGGACGGGATCCGATACTTCGCGGATGATTAATATTGCCGGAAAAGTGAGGCGCTGACACCCCCCCGAGGATTCCATCCTGACAACAAAGATGGTTTGGCTTGCTATCCTCAATCTACTGGAGGCAGCAAGCCAAGCTGGAGACCAAGGACTGCGGCACGAAGAAAGCGGACAGTTCACAACCAGATGGAATAGGTGGATCTAGTAGAACCACACTTGATCCATTAGAAGGTAAACCTCACAAGTTGGACACGAAGACTACGGTGCGGAGAACAACAGACGGTCCGCGAAACTCTCCTCCAGAACTACTGCAGGGAACTGCTGGACTCTGAGGTAAGTCTTACCTTCCTCAATCTGCTGGAAGCAGCGAGCTAAGCTGGAAACCGAAGACTGCGGTACGGAGAACACCAGACGGTCCGCGAAGTTCTCCTCCAGAATTGCTGAAGGGAACAGCTGGTTGACCAGTGCTATGCAGGCGTCTGCGCTGACACCGCCTGAGGATTCCATCCTGAGAAGATAAGGTTAGGTGTAAAGTCCGGCCAAGTTACATAATTCAAAAGCCGCGGGTGTCAGCAAGACAGGTGCCCTTGGGCTGGGACACACCCACTTCACCGGTTTTGGTCTCTATGAACTCTACCGGGCGATAGCTCGCGACGTAATGATAATAAAAACGGGCCTTAGCACTCCAAACTGTGTTTATTCTTAGATTTTTCGGGTGTAAACACCCATATCTTTTTTTATAGTTAAACTTACTTATTTCATTGGCACCCGAGCAACAAAGCGTAAACGAAAAGAGTTAACGCTCGGAGCTTTTTGAACTGACTTCGGTATAGAAGGAAAAGGTTCTCAATTCGTCGGGATCTTTGTTTTTGCTATATTTTTTTTTAAATATATGTTCACCGATTATTTGAAGACGGCTGGACCAATTTGGAAAATTCTTTTTTTGTTTGAAAGTGTATACTACACAGTTGGTCCCATTGTAACCAGGTCAGGATCTGATGATAGGATCCTGGAGAAATCGAGTGAACTTTTCAAATATTATAGGCACACATACGAGTATAGTGATTTAAATATTTTTTACATTAGCTCGGGCATTTCCTTTTGGAAAGGTGGAGTCTACGTGATCGGTTCTTTTTTGTTTAAAATTATTTTTGGTCTGTAGGTACAGTCGCCATCAGATGTATCGGAGCGGGCCAGGTGGTACAAATATACTGAACAACGCCTCTATTGCCAAGGCGATAAAGTGCATGTTCAGATATTTTTGAGTACCTTGGCTGCTCCGGTGTGTTAAGTTACCTGTGGTGTGTCTGGTGCCGCATCGGTGTCCCAGCCACCAATGGCGTGTGTATGCTGACATCCACCGTGTCCGCCTCCGCCTCCCCTTCCGCTCCCTCCGCGCACATCGACCCCGTGCGCGAGTTGCCTGATAAGGATAACACATTTAATAGGCATGGTGAATTGTTTTCATGTATGGTATCAATCGATTCGTTTTTTTGTGAGGATCAAATGTCTATATGGGGCCAATTGCGTTAAAGCAACACAAAAGTCAGAAATAAGACTTAAAGTCCGAGATTTGCATTTGTTTCTCAAAACGCTCCTAACAAAATGACGTGCAAAAGTGACGTCACGATCACGTAGTCGCCCTGTTTAAAGTATGGAAAAAATATGAAATTGCTATTTCTACAGTGAAATGTTGCGTTTATGTATATGGTTGCTATACAATTTATTTTATCTACACTCACACTGTAAGTCCTCTAAAACGTGTTCAAAAACGGTAGGCAATGGCTAGCATTACCACAACCGATTTTACTATGATAAGCTTTTTATCTGTGGCAGTAACGTAATTTTAACTATACATGCTCAAATATTGATGTGCTATGAGTTTTGATAACATAATGTAAATCCTGTGCTCCTTCCTGACCAACGGCACGCGCCCGCGCGGCCGCCGACATGCGCCTCCCCGACCGCCGGCACAATCGAGTTGGCCATGGCGGTGCAATGGCGGTCATTCTATGGTTTCCGAGCACTTAATTTAATATATATAATATGAGTGTAGATAAAGCAGTGTATGCAACTGTACGTAATTAGGCCTTATTACGTAACAGTTACATAAACCACTATTACAGTAAAATGTTAAAAATCGAATGGTATCATTGTTTTTTTTTAAATTTCGCACTTTAAAAAATCGTAAAATTTAGAAACTTTGCAGCTTAATATCTTTGAGCCATTTCAATAGAATTTATAAATTTTCACTTTAGATGGATATATTCATCATTTTGCACCCTATCAACTATAAATTTTATTGCATAATTCAACATGTGTCATCATGCCTATTATATTTAGGTACCTAGCCTTTGCCTGCGACTTCATTCGTGAAAATTACTAAGTAACAAAAGTTTGCCCGTGACATTCCACCAACTGTGTGCAGAAATAGCATGATTTTGTGTCCAAGTGTACATTAATTAAATTTTGAACTGCCTCCTAGCCCAGTCGGTAGTGTTCCTGCTTACGAATCAGGAGGTCCCGGGTTCGAATCCTGGTAAGGGCATTTATTTGTGTTTATCAGAGAACACAGCCAACACAACACAGTCAACGCCGTCAACACCGTGAATCCTCCCTGTAAAGGGTTACAGGCGTCTATAGGCTACGGTAGCTGCTTACCAACAGGCGGGCTGTATGCTTGTTTGCCACCGTCGTGGTATAAAAAAAAAGATATTTGTACAGTTATGGATGTTTTCTATGTATTTATGGATTTATCTATATCCATCTATTATATATATCGTTGTCTAGTACCCATAACACAATCCTTATTGAGCTTATTGTGGTACTAGGTCGGTTTGTATAAGATTGTCCTATAATATTTTATTTATATTTATTAACCGCTTAGGAAGACGCAAAACGTTTGCTTGAAAGAGTAAATCTAAGATTATCTCATTATATTGCTTCTAAGATATCAATTCAAAGATTATTTCGTTATCCATAACGATAAAAAAACTGCCTGGAAAATTACGCTATAAATAAATAATTGATTGAAGATTATTTACCTTCATCGGCTTCTCCCAATGAAGGCGAGTTTTCTGTAGACCGTAGTGGTGATGGCGACATTGACTCTGACTCTAACACCTAGAATTGAATGTTCATACAATATTGAGTAGGTATTTAGATTACATTTGATTGGAACCTAGATCGAACAGATTCGTGACCTTTTACATTCTCAACGCCAAGACAAAATTATTAGGACCAGTCGTGCCCACAGCCCCACGAACACTTACAAGTGTGCTGTCAAAATTACAACCTTTATACTTTCAAGTAAAGCTTATAATGGCTCGCTTGCTTCTGTGATCTTGCCATGTTATCAGGGGGTTTCACTATGTCTAGAGAGACATAGTGAAACCCCCCTGATAACATGGCATTTGACCCCATTTTACCCGTCCATTGTAACCATGCGCTTACCTCACCGCGAGGGCTAATGAGGGAAGGGTCGGCAGTGTCGGCACATAGCTTATAACAGTTATCAAATTACCTTATAGGTACGTTCGAGAATGTGTGACGTTTTCAAGTCATAGGTACATCATTTTCGATTGTTAATAGAGTTTATTTCTAAATTATTTTTTATGGCCGTTAACGTCTTAATGACAACCTACAATAAATAAATAAAATAAAATAAAATTCATTTATTTCAGACAAAATGTCCATAGAATTACCATTACAATATAAAAATAAGAAAATTATATAACAAAAAATTAGATTAAATTACAATTAAAACACAAAGCAAACAAAATATAAAATAAATTACAAATTAAATTAGATCACAGAATTAAAATTAAAATACAAATTAAAAAGTCAATTAAAAATTAAGTTAAGAATTCAATTGAATTAACATCGGATAAAAATAAATGAGGTGTAGTTTTGATTGAAAACGTCACATTTTATAATTTCAGCCTGTATGGATAGTGAAGTCTTAAACCTGTATGGATATATGAAGCACGTTGAGAATCCTATTTTATTTTTAAGAGCGCATGACAGCTAAGGTTTTCATCTCTGTAGTGTAGTTAAATGCAATTGAGGAAGGAGAATCTTCTGTACTTTTTTTTTCTTTTTATTTAAGAACTTGTCACCGAAGTGAACATGTCGCTCCATAAGAACAACAAAACATGAATGTCTTACATCTAGCCTTATCTGTACTTTTACTTATTCTGTGATGTTAGTGACGTATTGTACTTGAAAGACCGACTTAGGAGAATAAGATTGCTATACAGTTTAATTGAGCAATAAATACGTTTAAATAAATACCGATTTCTGATACGGCTGTCCTATCTTCATTTCTAACGTGTATCCAGCTCCATACAGATTCTTTAGATGCTGCGTTGAACCAATACACCTGCAAGAAAAGTACATGATCAAGATCCAAGAGGGGAGTTTGTGTTATTTGCTAGCAATCTAGGGCATCAAAAAAAGATACGTAAGTATAACTCACCTAAGGCCACCTTTAACCATTATCCCAACCCTAGAACATAAAGCATCAGCCTCTTCCATGGAATGTGTTGTCAGAATAGCACCCTTTTTACCCTGTCAAAAAACAATCAAATACATATTATAATTCGTCAAATTAATTACATACAGTACGATATCTAAACTTGGCACTCGAAAGCCAGGATTGTATTTTAGAAAGCATTATGTTTCTTCCTGCAGTTTAATTTCGCTTGAAATCTGCCGTGGAGATATATTTCCTTGAAAGTAGTTCTCGTGCTACTTTCACGAGAATCATGATGAAATAACGGGGAGAGTGTAGACATGGCGATATTTAATTTAATAATCATTTTAACACCCTGGCCCCCCAACCATAGCCAACGCGAATATCTCACCTGGAAGCTGGCGAAGATGGTGTTCCACAGGAACCTCTTGGACCTGGGGTCTAAGCCCGTCCTGGGCTCATCAAGCCCACCCTCGGCCCTCCAATCATGGGTAATGCGAAGATCTCACCTGGAAGCTGGCGAGGATGGTGTTCCACAGGAACCGCTTGGACCTGGGGTCCATGCCCGTGCTGGGCTCGTCCAGTAGCACCACCCTCGGCCCCCCGACCATGGCCAACGCGAAGGACAGTTTCCGCCGCGTGCCGCCCGAGCATTCCTCGGCGTTTTTGTTCGCGTGCTCCATTATTTGGAGACCGTTTAGGTAGGCGTCTACTATCCTGCAAGCAAAAGTATGGTTAAGTCTTAAAGAGTAATCTACTATCCAATCTCAGAGTCTAATTCGCGCAACAGCTAGGGACCTTGGTCTACGGTGGGTAACGTATTTCTCTGCGTAAATCATCACATTGGTAGGGCGTCCATAGGCTACGGTAGCTGCTTACCATCAAGCGCGCCGTATGCTTGTTTGCCAGCGCCGTGGTATAAAAAATGGACCACTGGGAGAGGAGTGCAGGGGGTACCATGCCTAACACAGTGTAAACTATATAGTATGGAAGGATGCTTGTTTTCGCTATATCCACAATAATGAATGTAGACCCTGACGACCTAAAGAAACTGGTAAACTAGTAAGACAATTACAAAATTAGCAATCGAGGATACTATACTAAACTAATACAGTTCAGTATCTTAGAATTTTAACTAAATAGAGGCCAGATACATAAAATCAGTATTCGTAGTTAAACAATTTGTCTCAAGGACCATGAGAATAATGGATCCTTTACGACCTTCACTCATTAAAATCTCTTTTCATCAGCTTAAGTTCGAATTGAGAGTTGGAGGCGGGAATTTCGATGAAATTTCCAATTTATTTAAGTAAACTTAGTCAGACACCTCTAATTGCCGCGTAACACTCGATGTGCTCGCGTATAGTGACGTTTTTCCACAACGCGTCCTGCTGCGGGCAGTAGCCGAGCTCCTGGAAGGCCTGGAGCTACTTACTTGGGTGTGTCAGATTTGCTGACACCTCTAATGGCCGCGTAGCACTCGTTGTGCTCGCGTATAGTGATGTTCTTCCACAACGCGTCGTGCTGCGGGCAGTAACCGAGCATCTGGAAGACCTAGAGTTACTTACTTGGGTGTGTCAGACTTGCTGACGCCTCTGATGGCGGCGAGCACTCGATGTGCTCGTGTATAGTGACGTTATTCCACAACGCGTCGTTCTGCGGGCAGTAGCCGAGCACCTGAAAGACCTGGAGCTACTTACTTGGGTGTGTCAGATTTGCTGACGCCTCTAATGGCGGCGTAGCACTCGATGTGCTCGCGTATAGTCACGTTCTTCCACAACGCGTCGTGCTGCGGGCAGTAACCTAGATCCTGGAAGACCTGGAGCTACTTACTTGGGTGTGTCAGATTTGCTGACGCCTCTAATGGCGGCGTAGCACTCGATGTGCTCGCGTATAGTGACGTTCTTCCACAACGCGTCGTGCTGCGGGCAGTAACCTAGATCCTGGAAGACCTGGAGCTACTTACTTGGGTATGTCAGATTTGCTGACACCTCTAATGGCCGCGTAGCACTCGATGTGCCCGCGTATAGTGACGTTCTTCCACAACGCGTCGTGCTGCGGGCAGTAACCGAGCATCTGGAAGACCTAGAGTTACTTACTTGGGTGTGTCAGACTTGCTGACGCCTCTAATGGCGGCGAGCACTCGATGTGCTCGCGTATAGTGACGTTATTCCACAACGCGTCGTGCTGCGGGCAGTAGCCGAGCACCTGAAAGACCTGGAGCTACTTACTTGGGTGTGTCAGATTTGCTGACGCCTCTAATGGCGGCGTAGCACTCGATGTGCTCGCGTATAGTCACGTTCTTCCACAACGCGTTGTGCTGCGGGCAGTAACCTAGATCCTGGAAGACCTGGAGCTACTTACTTGGGTGTGTCAGATTTGCTGACGCCTCTAATGGCGGCGTAGCACTCGATGTGCTCGCGTATAGTGACGTTCTTCCACAACGCGTCGTGCTGCGGGCAATAGCCGAGCACCTGGAACGCCGACGCCGCGTTATCACAGACACTTTGTCCGCCCAGCATCACCTGTAAACACGAATATTTCAAAAATCATTCGTAAAAGGAGGTAGGTGCCTATTTAGGTACATAAAATTAGAGTGCAACATTATTAATACTTCTGGAGACCTAGGTTTGCTTGAAACGTTACGCGAAAGATTAGAAAATTGGGGCCTAGATTGATTATTAATTGACCACTTACCGAGCCACAAGTGGGCCTCGTCTCAGCTGTAATAATCTTCATGGTGGTGGTCTTCCCAGCGCCATTATGCCCCAGCAGGCCGAACACCTCCCCGCCCTCCACCGCCAGGCTCAGGCGCGCCACGCCTGCCTTCCGCGCCGGCACCGAGCTGGCTCCGCAGCACGAAGCTTCGCCGGTGCCACGGACTTTGAACTCTTTGCGGAGATTCTGACATAAAATGACTTCATCAAGGTCTCGGTCGAATAATTTTATACACAAAAGAACGGACTTCACTTAGCCACTACATTTCCAAAAGCAAATGCGGGAGCTGCCGTAATAAAATACTCAAAGCACTATAAGTTTGAATGATTGAAGAGTTCCCTTGATTTCTCCAGGATACCATCATCAGATCCTGACCTGGTTACAATGAGACCAACTGTGAAGTATACTTTTTCACAGAAAAAAAGAATTTTCCAAATCGGTCCAGCCGTCTTCGAATAATCGGTGAACATACATAACCATGTTGCCAATTATTTCACTGTAAATTTTTAAACGAACTTGAATTGGACTGATTGTTTGTTTATTTTTTCAAGTGTATCAGCCGCTTATATACTTCGACTATTGCTGCCAATTCGGTAAAGGATTTCGGGGAGATATAAGATTGTTAGATAGTTTGATAACTATAGTCTGGCAAACCATTTCTGTCAGTAGAAAAGCGCGGCAAATTTGAAAAATCGATAGTTGGCAACACCTGTCTTTGAATAATTCGAAAATTGTGCATAATTTGTGTTTTATCTGTGGCATGTAACATTTTTATTAAAAAGTTAGTTTTGTTTACTTACGTTTTTAAGTTTCAGGTTGCGGATTTTATTATTTATAGTCTGGCCAGCCAACGAACGCAGTGGCAATGTACAGCGAACAAAAGTATGACAACACTAAGAATCAGTGAAAAAAGCAGCAATGATCATCAAATTTTATGTTTTTAATTTTAGGTGGTATTTCCGCCCCTTTCATTAGACATAGACGTCTAGTACTAACCATCACTGAGCAAAGCCGTGGACGGACAGACGGGGACAGACGGACATGCCGAAACTATAAGGGTAGGCACCCTGCTCACCCTGCTCAGTGATGGCTAGTACTAGACAAGTGAAATTTCGTATGACTATGTGTTTTAATTACGCACACAAAGTTTTAAAATAAAATAAGAAAAAATATTATTTTTTCGGGTACCTCCCGTACACATAGAGTGGGGGGGTAATTTTTTCTTTTACTCCAACCCTAATGTGTGAGATATCGTTGGATAGGTATTTTAAAACAAATGAGAGTACTCTAAATCAATTTTTGGATAAACTAATACTTTCGTAAATATTAGCTCCGAAAGTTTAAAAAAACGTTTATCGTATTTCCTCGATATCTCATTAAACATTGATCCCAGGAAAAAAGTGCAAAGAATCTTTTTTATAGAAAATTATATGTGAATGAATTAAGCGATAGAACATTTTTTCGTATGAGCCACCGTTACCGAGTTATTTACGAAAAACCAAAAGAAGGGACCCGCTAGCGGCGCCCCTATCCACCGGTACTTTTAGTATGTTGTGTAAGATACCTTTGCCTACAACTACACCAAAATTTGGCTATACACGAATTATTTCCTCTAAGTTTTCATTCATTTGGTGGGTTATAAGATATAAATGTAGGTACCTACTACTTACCTTCTGCAGGGATAATAAAGTTTGCATGATAAATATGGCTTTGAGGTTATGCAGATTTGTATAGAATTATCATTTGAAGTTCTTTCTTTCAGTGTATATAAATCGAACAAATCAAAGCCAAAACTGGTGCCAAATGAAG
This sequence comes from Pammene aurita, assembly GCA_947086415.1. Lineage (NCBI taxonomy): Eukaryota > Metazoa > Arthropoda > Insecta > Lepidoptera > Tortricidae > Pammene > Pammene aurita. The sequence continues at coordinate 3,541,646 of OX352307.1, forward strand.
TCCAAGAACGTTTATTGCATAGGCTGGTGCTCAATATTGTCACAAAGCGATAAAACGGTAAACATCAGATTTAACAAGCAACAAGCACCCCGCTACTTTATCAAATTATTTTAATGTTTCCCATCATATACCTAAGCTATATATTAAATAATCACCAAAATCTCACGTGCGTTTATTAACTACAAATACACTTCACACAATAAATAATAGTCTTATAAACGAATGACCAAAGAAAATCACAATTAATAGGAGTATTACTGAGTAATATGCATTACACTTTTATTCGTACAGATTATGCAGGTAACCCGATTCCATTCTAAACTGAAAAGTTGAATTTTCTGGTAGATATACTCGATTTCCTCGCCGGACTTATGATTTTAGCATTCAATGTTTGTTTCGTTCCTGGATTTCAACACTCAGCAGTATTTTGACCGCATGATCTCTACCTCTAATCTTCAGTCCTTTTAATATTTTGGTTATATTAATTTCTTCGCATCTTCTTATTTGTTGAAAAGTCATAATTATATGTACATATATCAGGGATTTCAATGATTTTATCTAATAATGCAGTTACAATTTACGAAATTACCACTAACTACACTGACGTACGAATTTACGAAAGCACCGTGCCAATGCAGCCAACTTGAAAAAAAATGTTGGTTCGATATACATTGCTGCTTTTCTATGGAGCAATGCTGCTGGTCGATTCGCCCTAGAGTGTTGCTATATTTTTGTTTGATGTACATTGCTACTGCGTTCGTTGGCTGGCCAGACTATATCTAACAATCTTATATCTCCCCAAAATCCTTTTTAAATACCAGCAACTATTGTTAACGAACTCGTTTTTCTGTGATGGCCTGATGGCTAACTCTAAAATGATACAAATTGGAGTACGACATTACTTACATGCACCACCAGAGCGGGCGCAGCCTTGCCCTTGCTGTGCAAGATGGCGGCCACTCGGCGCCGCTCGCGTCTCACGTCCTCATCCTCGCCCGCCTCGCCCCCCGCCTCTACTTCAGGGTCCGGGGGCTCTTGAGGTTCACTGGCACGTTTCTGCACGAACAGTAAGTTCTCATCACAGCAAAATTACTTCGACCAAGGATGTTTTATAGTGGCTTTAAAATATTTTAGGTACTAATTTCTGTTGGCTCATGGACATACTTACCAGATTATTTGGGTTGATATCTTATCCCCTTATTCATAAACGGCCACTAAAGTTAAGAGACCGCGGATAATCGTTTGTCCCTTTACCTCATATAGGTTGGACGGAAAGGGACAAACGATTATCAGAGGCCATTTAACTTTAGTAGACGTTTATGAATAAGGGGGTTAGAGTCTAACTAAAAACTCTGCAAAGCCCTTGATTGCTTTCAGAGCCGCTGTTGTTATAAATTGCTAAGTGTATTACGCTGAATTGCTGAAACATACGGTTCTAAAAGGAAAAGAGCCTTTTGTTAACAATTCGCTGCTGCAATTCGCTACTTTAACGAGTTTTCCCTTTAATCAAAAAAAATGTTGTTAAGAGTAACTGAGTAGTATTCTTACCTTACAGAGTCTCCCACCGGATTTTAATCTGTCTGCTGCCAGTAACGCAGCCCCACACACCGGCACATGGAACACCATGGCCACGATCAGCACCCATATTTCAGCTGTGAAGTAACTCCATAGAGCTGGAGTCGTGCAGAGCCCCCGTAAGTTGCAAGTTACGTACACCCTGGAAATATTGCGACATGGTCAAGAAGAGGTTAAAGGAAAAGACAATTAGTCCAATTCTTCTGCTTGTAAAGAAGCTAAATGCTTGTTACCAAATTACCATTTTTACCATACCAGTTACCATTTAATTCAAGAGAGTGGACAATACACCTAAATTCAACAGGTACTTAGTAAAAGTCTTACCTATCAACATAATAGATGATGGCGTACGGTATGTACAAAACGTTCAGGAAGCTAAATATCAGGTGCAGCCAGAACGCAATGTCGTTGCCTGAAACAGAATATAATTAGCTATCAATTAAGAGCCTGCTAAAAACCATCGGAAATAGAAGAGGGAACATGTTGGGACACCAGTTACAAGATGACGAATTCATCAAGACCATCATAGAAAGGAAAGTGGAAGGAACAGGAAAGAGAGGATAGCCAAGAAGGGCATGGAACATACGGATAGATGCTATTCAGGCTTTCAAAGAGATGGCTAGAGAAAGGAGTACACGGAGTTAGCTTCACCGACAAGACCACATAGTATATGATGATAATTAAATAATACTCAATCATTAGGTAAATTGCATGCATACGGAGACGATTTTAACCCTTTCACAGCAAACTAAAAAACTATTCATTTAAATTTGAACTCTGAAAAGTTCTGAATAGAGTTGAAACTGTAACTGCCATAATAACGAGTTAGGTTCGGTAACGGTACGGTAGGTATATCGTAAATGACAAGGTCCATGGAAATGTAAACACGGTAATACTAACCTCTGGTGAACTTCTCAACAACAGCAACCAGAACGAAAGGGACGACGCCGACCCACGTAGTAATGTTGGGCATGATGCTCTGCGCGGAATCCATCTTGTCAAAGACGTATGAGAGGCACGTGTTGAACAAGATGGCGGACGGCGCGTACAGTGCGAGAAGGAAGGAGAGCATGGTAATGGCTGAGCCGTTGGTTAGGCTGGGGATGTCGTTGAGGATTACCTGGAAAAAGACAGGTACTTTTTTACTGTACCAGTAAATGACAGAAAAAATTGGTAGACGGCAGACAGTGTCATTAAAGGAGCATCAGATTTATAGTTGAATTAGAAAAAGTAGGAATGTAAACCTTTACATTGTACACACCTAGCTAGCTACGGTTACACATGGTTTATATAACTAGCTGGTTGACAGACGAAATACATTGTCAATTTTGAATATTTGAGCAAGAATGGCTGATAAAGATAAAAGCCAAAAGCTGACCAATTCTAACCAAGTTAAAACCACACAAAGATTTCAGGGCCGTTTTCTAACCTATCACTTTTATACAATCAGCAAAAGCTGCCACTTATATTTATTCGACGCTGTCATCAAAACCATTCAATCATATTTTTTACAGTCCAGTTCATAATATTGAAATAATACACACAGCTAAAACGACTTACCAAGAGTAGAACACCAATGCTTGTAACGATCATGATGAAGATGAGAATGGTGAAATATGTCAGGAAGTACATGCTCATAGACAGCCCGTTGACACGAAGCTGATTCTTGGCTTTGATCTGAAAAGTAAGGAAGCATTCAGTTAATCAGTTCCCACTAAGCATATTTCTATTTATTTATTAGTTAAGAGCCCAGAATATTCCTTATCCCTGTCGAATTAAGGGCTTCCTTCTAATCTCTTTCTTCTAATTTTGGGATTTTGAGCAAGCTTCGACATTTCCTTATGGAGGCGTCATGGTAGTATTTTAACGGTCTGCCGTGATGGTATACTCATTTTTATGGGACCTACGAAGCGATTCCTGTTCCTGTAGTTAAATTCTGACTAAGTTGACTAAATTCTTGTTTTGACGAATACCCTCTTACTATTTTCCTTCCCTCTCACAATGGCAGTGACAGGTACCAAAGCGGCGATCATACGCATAAATAATATGCTCTTCGACTGTTCTCATTGAAATTTGAGTATATACCCAACTCGCCTCTCTATCATAAACGATAGGTATCAATAGCCGAGGTAACAGGAACTAAAAGAGGATCATGCCCATGAATTTGGCCCAGACCAAATTTTCCAAATGGAAATCCTCCTGCTCTGCTAATTGAAACAAGAAATTGTCCCAACTCACCTCTCTATCATAAACGATGTCCACAGCCAACGTAACAGGTACCAAAGCGAAGATCATGCCCATGAATATGGCGCACACCAGGTTACCCAGGTTGAATTCCTCTGGCTGTTCTGTCTGCTGGAACGGGTGCGCGAACACCTCGATTGGCTTGAAGCTCTCTGGCTGGCCGGAGGTGTGCATTAGGATTCTGGAAGAAAGATCTTGTTAATAATTTGAGACGATAGGTTGATTTAATTAAATGCCCTCTTTTGTCTTTATCAAAGTAGTTTCAGCTTCGCTTTTATTACTCGTACACGCTTGAGTTAAGAAAGAAGTAAGAATCTAATTAATCATCAATACAGATGTGGATTATTTAAGACTGGATAGGCAAATATATGCCTTACCAGCCCTCCACATTAGATGCAGGTAGTTTAACACGGGTAACTTGAACTTAGAGATGTGATGATCGTCTATCGTAGTTTAGAAATAGGATTATCATCCTCTTGCCCTTGTCCCATTTACTTGGGGTCGGCGCAGCATGTCTTTTTCTCCCACACATCTCTTTCACCCGTCATCTCATCGCTCACATCCTTTCTTTCCATATCATCTCTCACACACTACATCCAGAATTAGAAATAAGGATATCTGCAAGTAAATCAAGGTCGCTGGTATAGCTTCATAGAGTTGCCAGGTGCAAGTGACAGTGGTCAGGGCACGTTGTTCATAGAATTGATGACCACAGGGTCAAAAATATTCTTAAAAAGCTGAAGCTCACCTAAATATACTGTTGTCGAGCAGATTGATGATGATTGGCAGGCCATGTGTTAGTGTGGTGTTGTAGTAGGCCATTATCTTCCCGTACGGAATCACGCTGTCTCTCACGCTGAAAGCTCCGAAGTTCTCCATTTTTAGCAGGCTTGAGAAATTGCCATCGTACCCTGAAAATACAAACGGATGTAAAAAAAAATATTGAAGTTTTCGTAAAAATTTCTCCCGCGGCATGGCCCACGAATTGCTTATATAATACTTATACAGATAAAATTAACAAAGGTTTTTTTTGTTTATAAGTTCGCGTACCACCTCGGGTGCTTCCAGGGACCACCAGTGGTCCACGGACCACTGGTTAATAAACGACTGATCTAATATATACCTCTCTTCTTAGTCGTTATTCTTTGCTGAAGGTCGTGTCCGTTATGAGAGGTTTCCAGTATGTTCTTGATTATGGAATTCCATGCAGTTTTGTCCTCAGCTGCACGTAGAGCAGTGGCAATGGATAGGCCCGTGCCAGCTATAATTTGGTGGTACCAACGGGCGGACGATCTGCCGCGACGATCGCCCCGACTTTACCAACCATGACTACTTTCTCGAGGTTATTGGGATCTTTACGCCCTATATGACCAAAATAGGACAGAATTCTCTGAAAGCATATTTTGCTCTATCATATAAATACCTACTACCTAGAAACGATGACTATCTACCTCCTATCGGCGTAGCTCCTAAAACTTCTAAGGAGCTCCTCAAATCCAGAAGGTCTCTGGTGTTGTTCTGTTCGCTGAACAAGGCAATTGGAGTCTTATTATGGTACGCGTAAGGATCCAATTTGAGTGGCTGCATCCGGAAAAATACTATCTGCTTCGACTTGATGTAGAGCCCGAGAGCGCAGGATACTGCAAAAAGAAAATCGATTCTTTAAAACAGTTCTATTTAATCATTACAAGTTGGTAAATAGTTAATAAAAGTAAAACAAAAAGCGCATGTAAAACCTCTGGAGATGCCAGCATCTATAGGTTACGGTAGCTGCTTACCATCAGGTTGGCGGTATGCTTGTATTCCACCACCGTGGTATTTAAAAAAAGCACAATCCAGTTCAAATCTATGACAATTAATTTAGAAATCCCTCATTCAGATTTGAAAATACAATAGCAATTGCGGTGGAAACTTCTGATTTTGTATGGCGAGAACGGGGAATTCCTGGTTCCAGTACTCGATTTGTATTGAAAACGAGTACCGACCGGGAGCACACCTTCCTTAGGTTAATGGCGTGAAACGTTGTTTGTCTAGTGTGCCTAGTAAATAAAAAATAAATAAATAAGAGCACTTACTAATAGGCATGAAGATCATGACGTAAAGCTTGTACGGGTCCCTGATCATCCGCACAGTCCTGATGTAGACCAGGGCGCAGAACGTCCTCCAGCATGATGGGTTGGTCTTCACCACGTCACCCAGCGTGTCCACTGATATTGGGGTCTCAGGAGTCACCTATACAGACACATGACGACATCAGTCCGTCACAGTAAAACTTGGTACATAGAGGTGTTTGAAGAACATTTTGGATTCGCTGGTTAATATGGAATTTAGGGCATGCAATATCGGTATTTTTTGTATGGCAAATACCGGAATTGCGGTATCCCGGTATTTCGGAAATTCCAGTATTCTGGAAATTCCGGTATTGGCCAAGAAATACTGATCTATGATACCATGAATTATTTATTTATCTGGATATAATTAGTCCTATTCAAAAATAAGCTATTGTAGAGTCAAAACCAACGAGGGCAAGCGAGAGGTCCAGTTTCACTATAAACCGTGGGCCCATATAACTAGACAGATTTTAACAGTGTATCATATTTAGGCACTAAAATGTCCTATAAACTTTTCTGGAATACGCCTTGTTTCAGAGTTAATACAAATTTAAAAAAATACACTTTTTATTATAACTCATCATTAAACGCCTTTCTAATGGCGTTGTTGCCACTATTGGACATAGTTTACACGTCCTTATTGACACATATCAAAGTGACAAGGAAAACTTTGCAGAAACTAAATTTTTACAAAAAAAATGTATCAATTTGTTTTAGGCGATAACTTTATTAATAACATTTGCTTTTCATATAAATAAACATTTAAAAAATAGGAAAACGAAAAAAAAATTTTTTTTTGGCGAAATTTACCTAGTCACATAATATTTTTTCCTTCTTTTGGTCTTAGAAATTCGTGGTTAAGATCTGTCGGGTTATTCCAGCCCACGGTGTATAGTAAAAACAAAAAAAAAACAAAAAAATATTGGTTAGGTAGGTAATTGAGAATCTAGATGGATCTAGGATCGCTCCTGAAATTGGAAGGAGAAAAAAACCAAGTCCAACGTGGGTCAGTTCAAGTTGCACAGGGTGGTTCGACAACACATAGGGAGCTTCAATACCGCGAGCCATCCGGTTGCCTCGCGGACACTGAAACTACGCCTCATTGCTCTGAATAATAGGTATACGCATTTCTACAAGCTTATGAGTGACAGGTAGCATTTGACAAAGATTTGGAAAGAATCCGTACAGGCATCACCTTGACATGTTCGACGCCATGTGTGGTCGAGTGTAGCGCATGCGACGCCTGCGTTGGTAGAGATGTCGCTTTCTGGTTATCCTTGTCGTTCAGTTCCTGAAAAACACGGCTCTATAATATTTTTCTTCTTTTATTCACATTCTTGGCAAACTCCGCCGGCGATGGTGGGATTAACTACACAGCACAGGATAGAGGTCGGTGGATAGATTCGGGAAGGCCAAAGGGCTGGGTAAAGACCCAGCAGTGGGATACGATAGGCGCGATTCTATATAATAATTCTTATTAATATATTCATGTATGGAAGAGAGGCCCTTCCGTCTTGGTTATGGGCTCATTAGTTTAATTGGTATGGCAACTAAACGTTCTGTGATAAGTCGATTGGGAAACGAAATAACGGCAGTGCACTCTAGATAGGTTATCCTGAAGTTGAAGGCAGATACAAATAGAAAGAACTATATTTCACACTGCAAACATACCTGATAACTCAACGTTTTACTCTGCAACGACAGACTCCTGGACAACGCACGAGCTCGCACCAACTTCACTGAAGACACGCCTTCCACTGCCTCGATCTCTTCAGCGTTCTCCCCTTCCAGGCTCAGGAACACCTCCTCGAGTGTCGTCATGGAGACTCCGTAACTTGTAACTCCTGTAGATGAGATGTATAAATATCCGGAACTTTTTAAATGTCAAGTGAAAAAAAACCAACACGTTTTCAGGATTCACAGGACTGTAAAATTTAAAAACAGTTAATTGGTAACCAGTTCACAGTCAAAGTTTTTTCAAGAAAAGATCTAGGAGATACATGATTCTAGAAGGGATATTTACCGTCACGTGTGGGGGATGGTTCTTTGACTTGTGCCACTTATTAAAGAAAAACTGACCTAATCTGTTGGTTTTCTCCCGTATCTCTTGCTCAATGGCAAGGAAGAGCGGTGGGAAAAGATGTACAGCGTAATGGGGAAGGATGTAAGACAGCTCTCTGCCGTGCCTCCGTGCTTTCTCGGCGCGGGGCACGTGTCCGCGGACCAGCCGCGTTATTTGGTGCTCTCGACACGCTCCTAGAAGATAACAACAAGGTTATATGTTCATCGATTATTCAAATGCGTCTGGACAGATTGTCTTCGGCGGAGGCAACTGCAGCCCTCAAAAGGCACATATACAGGAGTCTCGACGCCAACTACAACTTTGTTACAATTGGAGTCGAGACTCTTGGTCCGTGGGGCCCAGCAGCACAGAAACTAAATAGAGAGTTGGCTAAACGGTTGGTCGATAACCGGGGATAAAAGAGCTGGCAGCTTCCTCGCCCAACGCGTAAGTATTGCAGTCCAGCGAGGAAATGCTGCCAGCATCCTCGGTACCATGCCACAGGAGCCAACATTAGAAATAGATTTATAGGTGTATTTAATTTAGGTTATTTTATTGTAGGATTTTTTGTTTTTTAGATAATTTAGTGTTGTTTTTAAGTGATATTATTGTTATTTTTATTTAAGTTTGTTATTTGTATGTTTCAAAATAAAATCAAACTAAACAAGCTTATTTATTAGTAACATGAAATATAACAGAGCAGCATTGCCGCAATAGTTATTATCAACCATCACAATTCTTTAAATCTGAGGTAACACGACGTCAACAACTATTGAGTGAGTTGAGTGTGTTGTGCAATCGGCAGCAGAAGTTTTAACGGGTGAAGTGTTTAAAATGACCTTCACGCGCTCTTGTTCTCTTAACTATAAAGTCGTGTCAAGCGCATTTTGAACACCTCGCCCGCTTAGCTACTTCTGCTTCTGACTGTACAGTTGCCATCAGATATATCGGAGCGGCCAAGGTGGTCACAAATATCTGAACAACGCCTTTATTGTTAAAGCGATAAAGTGCTTGTTCGGATATTTTTGAGTACCTTGGCCGCTCCGATATATTTGATGGCGACTGTACATGCAATAGATGACGCTACAGCTGTATCAGTACCAGTTCAGTGCAATATCCATAGCGGTACTATAGGAATAATATAGTATACAGTTCACCTCGCATTGGTTTTCTGTATAGTGGGTACTCACCATCTAACACTAGTGTAAGGTGGTATCCGATACCGAATTTGTTCTTCAGGAATAACGATGTGCCAGCACACCTCACCTGTAATCAACAAGTTGATTAAAAAAAACTTCAAAATTACCATATAAAAATAAACACTAAGACCCGTAAACAAATCCGTGAACGTTAGTTGGTGGCTTTGAAAGGTCTCGTACATTATAGTGATTGACAGTTCAGCCACTACAAACAGGGCGGAGTATACCGCTATCTCCTTCCAGTTTGACACTTGCGGTATCAATATTTTGCAGTCAGTACCTACTTAAAGCGTCTTAGTAAATATCGTATCGTAACTTCTTGAAACCCTGTATCTATATGATTAATGACGATGTAAATAACCCAACGATTGAGAGACATCTGATTCATTGTTCCTTCTGTATATACTCACCCTGCCTTTACTAATAACAGCCTTCCGATCTCCCAATATGTCCGCCTCGTCCATGAAGTGCGTCGTCAGCAACAGCACCTTGCCCTTCTTGGCCCGCTGCAGGATCCGCCATGTTTGTCTCCGCGACACAGGATCCACGCCTGCCGTGGGCTCGTCCAGGATTATTATCTGGGAATGATCAGCACGTTGTAAAAATATGGCATCACTTCCCTGAAAACCATTAAAGTTGACTACACCTTGGTTGGTTCTCTAAACCTCTTACATCACATGGCGATCCTGCCAGAGCGGTATTGTTCTTAAGACACATATATATTAAACCTCGAAAACTATGCCATTTTCATAATTATTTTACATGTTTTTTTAAAGTGGGGCATTCCACTCATACAATAGTATGTTATTCAATCAAATACAAACACTGAAAACATTGAAAAAATAATCAACCCAGCAGGATTTGAACCTCGCATCGATACGCCTTACCGGGGCTCGATCGCTTTACCAATTAAGCTATGGGTTCAGTTACCCTGAGTTAAACTGAACCCATAGCTTAATTGGTAAAGCGATCGAGCCCCGGTAAGGCGTATCGATGCGAGGTTCAAATCCTGCTGGGTTGATTATTTTTTCAATGTTTTCAGTGTTTGTATTTGATTGAATAACATACTATGCCATTTTCATTGGGCCAAATTTGCTTAATCTGAAGTTAATCAGCTGTTGTATGAGCCCTTTAAGCCTGGCCTTTGGTTTTAGGAGTATACAACATAATTAAGTACAAACAGCAACAACCCTAACCGGCCATCGGTAGACCTTATGCCGTTGCAATAAGGATTACAAATGGCCGGTTAACAGTGTTGACGATGGTACTTTACTGACGACGAGTTAACGTTCTGAACAATGAATATGTGGTTTTTTTCTACTGGTGATGGAAAGAAACTTGACCTGGGTAATCAAACCGAATTATCAAGAAACTTTAATAAGCCATTTTATAGATTAGATATTAACAGGGTTCGATTCGACATGCCAAACTGTGAGACGTGGATGTCACACTTGTATCGCTAGTGGATAGAGTGATATCTGTCTACACGTGTCCACACCTAACTGTCAAGCTGTCAGTAGGTCTCGCTAGAGCGTTTTGTCTATGTCTATGGCCACCATTTTAGATATCACTCTTGTATAGTTGTCTCGCAAGCGACTGTCAGTTATGCCATGTCGAATCGCGGCCCTGGTGACTCCAAAATAGCCCTGACCAGGAAGAATAGATGCCAGGCTAATTATAATCGCCTAAAAGTTGGATGTGTTAGATATAAGGTTGGCATGAGAAGTGACCACAAAGAGCCAGGAAGCGAAACCAGTAGAAGAATTCAATTCCCAACAAAAGTAAACAGGAAAAGTAGAAAGTGTAGGTAACAATATCGTCGTATTACCTTGGGATCTCCTATGCAAGCTATAGCTATGCTGAGTTTCCTCTTCTGCCCTCCCGACAAATGTTTGGAGAACACGTTGGCCTGATCCGAGAGCCCTACATCGCTCATCGCTCTGCTGATCTCCTCGTTCTGACGCTTGCGGGGTATACCCTGGCGAATAAAGAAATTCATAGATTACAACCACTTAACATTTTGAGCATCTTTTCAACGGGTTCAAATCCCCGACACGTCGAGGTCGCTTCGTGTACCCTTCGGAAGTATCAGAAGAATTTGTGCGACTGACCGGAGTTAGACTCGCAAGCCTAGCTAGTATTCTTTACATGTACAATGGTCCGAAACTTACGGGCCGAATGTAAAAACAAGAGCTCATATACATTCAAACCAAATTCCAATGAATACATCTACTCTACTTAGATCCTATCAGAACCTATTGTAGACCTTATTGTATTATAGCAATAAGGGTTATTAATAACCCTTATTGCCATACTTAATAGGGCTTCCAATTCCGGTATCTCTCGTAAGGCCAATTCCGGAATTCCGGAAAAAATACCGGCATTGCAAGCCCTAGTTATTAATTGTCAGTTAACAGAGTGGATGATGGCTTCGATCTTTGGGACTTGACTCATACATCCCTGGGTATTTGAATAGCTCACCTTTACGGTTGCGAAGAATTGAAGATGCTCCCGGACGGTCAGCAGATCAAACAGCACGTCTTGCTGCGGACACACGCCGATCATCTGCCGGATCTCATGCATGTCGTTGGGATCCCTAAAAATGGCAGCAGATGTTAATAACTTCCAGGTTTTAGAAAGTAGAGAGAAGAGTGATGATCAAGTTGGAAGTCGTATTTGCTTTGTCGCTCTTACAGTTAATCAAAAGACGCAACTGAATATAGCAGTGAAATTGGATACTTAATTTAAAAGATTAAAAGTCTTAAGAAAAATCTTGATCTCTGATTTGAGTAGATACTCGACTGGTTAGAACATAATAGCTTAGGTACATCAGTTAATTTCAATCAAAAAGATACGCATTATGCGATCGAAATCGGTATTACGAACAAAGTACTGCTGTTCTCCTTTACTGCTAATCTTCTTCTTGAGTCCTTTCATCATGAACTTCACCAATAGTGCAATAGGTAAAGTAACTAAACCCAGCTTACCTAACATCCAATCCATACACATACGCAGTTCCTGCCGTTGGCGCAGTCAGCCCAGTCAGTATATTAAACAGTGTAGATTTCCCCGCCCCATTATGCCCCAGGACTGCCGTGATCTGCCCCTCGTATATGCTCAGCTCTATGTTGTCGATGGCCTTGATCTCTGGTCTGCGGCAGTGGCGGAAGGATTTTTGCAGGCCGACGATGCGGATGGCTTCTTTATCTTGGAGTTCCCTGTTACAGGAAAGTCGTTAAGTTTAAGAGAATTTAGCTGAAGTAAAATATACATTCTGAAATCTGCAATATATGCTGGATGACCTGCGGGCTAGAACATTATGATCCCAATTGCAATTTGGTCACAAAATCTAGACATGACCAAAACTACTGAAAGTCTGCTATAAGTCGAGATACTTCTTACTACCCATTTAGAGAAACAAGAGATAGACGTAATATTTTTAGTGTAAAATTAGAAATGTCAAAAGTTTAAATAATTAGGTGTTCAAATGTTTGTTTCTCATAAACACTCAAAAATATTGAACAAACTCGTACCTATTTAGAAAAAACTTGGTACCCTCATCACTTATTAAAAATCCAAGTAACACTTTTAATCCTACAATTAAACTTCCGAGTAAGTTTTATAGAGGAAAATTATTACGGAAATACTAAATTTGGGAAAGAGGGGTTATTTTTTAACAATGAAAAGTTTTACGTCCTCGATATTGCGGGCGGAGGCTAATGTACCATAACTTACCTGGGCACAGGCTCAATGTCCTTATTGTGCAGCGTGTCGCCGTTGGAGTGGAAGTGCACGGCGGACACTCGCCCGCGTCTACTGCCGAGCCAGTAGGACGGTAGCAAGCAGAACCAGGGCTTCTGCTTTATACCGTATTCACCTGAAATAAAGATGGTAATTTAGCATATCCTAATGAATCCGTGGTAGCAGGACCTACACTATACACATAGTTAAACAAAATATTTATCTTTTCTATGCACAGCATTTACATGTTACCAATTAAAAATACAATCTAAAACAGCAAATACAAAAAACAAAAAGCACTAAAACTACAAAAAACTCTTAACCTAAATTAACATCCCAGCCCTCAGATGTCCCCCATATCTTTTTTATGTTCCAAAGTTAAGGATATAAATCCAATTTATTTTGTATCTTAAGCCGCGTCTTACAAGAGCGACTTAAGCCGCGAGTAGGGAAAACCTTCCCGCGCCTGTCAAATATCTCGCTTTCCGGTAGCATAACATGCACCCGCGGCTGCAACTGACGCGAAGAGAACTCAAAGTTGTGCTAAGGATTTTAGTTCAAAGTCGCGAAGTCACTGTCATTTTATGACAGTGGCATTTGATCGCGAGTCTGTCGCTCCTTTCACGCGCAAGTTGTGCTACCAACTAGCGACAACGCATGAAAACGCGCAAATCTGTCTCTTGTCGCACGTAAGACGTGCTAGCCGTGTAGACACTGTCATAATTTACCATTCATTAGTATATGAAGGATGAGAAGGACGGGTATAGAAATAATGTCATAATTACTGACAGTGTCTGGTGCCCTTTATATTGTTAATGCTGGAACGGCATAGTTTTAGACTGCGCCAAAAAATCGACTCGCACCAATTTTCCTTTTGGGTACAAAAAATTTAGTTTGAAACACAAGTTTGTATATGGTATAGGACAGTTTTCGTTGGCATTAAGCGTATAAATAGGGATGGACTGAAAGAGGGAAATAGTAAAAAATAGAGGGATAGAACTTACTGGGCATCACAGCATCCAGCCAATAAGCGATGAGGGCATACAGCACGGTATCCACCGCCATCATGATGAGGCTGCCGCCGAACGGCACACCGGGCCCGCTCCACAGGCTGTCCCACGTCACACCCTGCCCCTGCATGTCTAGTACCAGCGCCTGAAACAGCATGATTAAATGTACAATGCTTTTCGTAGATTTGGCATAAATTAAAGACCCCAAGTCGGGATTCGTTGGATACACACTAGATCTCTTCTTTACAATTTTATTAACGGAAAAGTCCTTGACAGGAAGTCGCAGTCAGAAAACACGATATAACCCGTGAGGTAGTACGGATGTTACTGGTCCATCTTGCCATTTGTACGATGGGCAAGGATTTAACTTTAGACAAGACTTTAGACAAATAATTGTACTCTGAGTCGTATTTATGATATTCCGTGAGAAAAGTTTACAGTTTCAGAAAAAAATGCAGTATGCCAAATGACACAGTTGGCAAATGAAACAGTTTGGGAAACATTATTCGGCGAAAAGGCAGGATCCCGTTTATATGATTTACCTTATCCATAGCGAGTGCGTAAGCGCTGGAGCTGATGAGAGAGACGAACCAGAAGGCGAGCGAGTCGGCGTTCTGCACAAACACTTGGATGAAGTAGAGCCCGCTCATCAGGTTCACCGCGAAGCTGCCCAGGATGCCGGCCGTCTGGAGACAAATAATGTTGCATTGGTTTGTAGGGAAAACCGATAGGACGCCGCCCGGTCGGTCGGCCTATGTATAGATGGGCGGATGTGGTGGATGCGATTCTGTGCGAGCTCCGAGCTGGCGACTGGCGAGAAACTGCACAGGACCGGGATCAGTGGCGAGCAGTCGTGTTGGAGGCCAAGATCCACTTTGGGTCACTGCGCCAGAGAAGTAAGTAAGTAGTATTCTTTGTCATATCTTAACCACATTAAGACCTAGTTTATCTTCTTAGTTGTAAGCTCAGTTGGCAGTTACTCTCGTGAAAACTAGTGCCTATGTCAATTCATGATCCTGTTACCGAGCGGACGCAAGCCGCTATTACCAGCTTATGCTGGGGACACCCCTGCTTTCATTTTACAAGAGGGTTTGGATTATGCTCAATGTTCGAGATATGAAGAATGTTCCTTGTCGAATAAGACTTTCGACAGGGAAATCACATTGATTAAGGTTAAGCTTGTTCAAAACGGTTACCCTATCATTGGGGTTACCCAATGATTGGGTATCCATTTAATAGGGTGACCCTACCGATAAGATTAATTAAATAAAGGAGTTTTCCGGTCCCAGGATTCTAGTCAAAGGTATAATTTCTAGTCCGATCCGAAAGGCAAGTGTTTATTCGAAAAAATATTGCTAATGGTTTATCCTACCACTTGTGGTTTAGCTAAACTTACCCTAGCCTTATCGAAGAATGGAGTGAGCATAAAAGCAAAGGTGATAATCGTAAATCCAAACAGCAGCATGAGGAGGAAGATGAGGATATACGAAGAATGCTGGAACACCTGGAAAGAATTAACAGAATATTAAGAATTCTTTATACTTTTAAAAGGACTAGATCAACAAACTGCGCAGTAAGCTTAAAAGGATGCAGTGTATTGGCGACGGGGAAGCCTTTTGTCTCTTTAGCCGTCAACTAGTGAATCCCCTTTTATAAAGGGTAGGCAACGCGCATGTGACACCTCTGCAGTTATAGGCGTCCATAGGTTACGGTAGCTGCTTTGATATGTATGCCTGTTTGCGTTCTACCTACACTCGCCAGTAATCATATGCTCAAGTAAACGGTTGTTTTAATTGCTATCGCTCCCGTTTCCATAACGAGGCATCTAGCGAGGAGGAGACGCGCCGTTTACTTGTTTACCACCGGGTAAACAAGTAAACGGCGCGTCTCCTCCTAAGAGTATAAAAAAAACATAATCCTTACATTCATATAGGCTTACCTTTAGAGCAAACAGCAAAACGGTACTGAAGACTGATAGAATGGTCACAAAGACTGCGTAGATCAGGAACCAGGATGCCCTGGGAAAAAAACAGATATTTAATTCATCATCCATCAATCATAAGTTACCTCTTTACAATTTTTTTGGTCAAACGGACCTAAATTCATATAATGCTGTTTCCTTTTTTTGGGCTAAGACATGTGTGATTAAAATACCTATATGTTCGGTTCCTCGAGACCACATTGTATATCCCACATAGGATCCAATTTTTCACAGAGAAAGTCTTTAACCAGGCCATGCTACCTAGACTCAAGATTAATACCAAAAAGATTTATCGTCGATCCCAAATCTCCATTTCGGTAGGAACTTTTAGATTTTGGCATGTAGCAGTTAGCAGCAGAAGTAAGCAGGCGAGGTGTTCAAAAGCTAAGTAGATTTTAGACTATCTCTCTTCACAAAAAGCTGTGCAAATAATTTTGAATACTTCTGCGATGATTGAACCTCAATTTCACCACAGTAGCTTCAACGACAGATCCGGAGATTGTAAACTCACCAGTAAACGGAATCTTTCAGCCCCATAATCCTCATCCCCTCCCTAATCTTCTTCTCTTTCTCTCCCACTACAAACATGAGCAGATACGTGATGAACTGGCTCAGTGTCATCACCATGTACATGGGCATGATCACGCGGAAGATCACTAGCCAATCGCCCGTGTGCTGGCGTTTCGGGAACTGCGTCAGGTCTACTCGGGGCGGGGGGAAGGGGGTGCCGGTGTCCAGCTGGAAGATGGTAGAAAAGGAATTGTTAGCGAAGCAGTTATAACTTCGATAAGAAAATCGCTTACCTACAACCAGATGTCGATGGAAGATAAAAACTTAATTACTTATAGAGTAAATTAACCACACTCAAACTTTAAAACATGCAATCGAAGCGGTTTAAATATATTAAATAATTCTTAAAGGTTTCACTGCATGACTTATCAAAAATGTCCGGAGACACAGTATGCCGGCCACATCATTTCTCATTACTACCAAGTCGGTGCAGATTTGGCGTTAATGGACTCTATAAAATTATTGACAAAATTGGATATAACTAGGTATTGACTTACTTTGCGGTGAAAGATCGAAAGTAACTGGGATGAGGCTAGTTATAACGTGGCACTTTCTCATTTAGTGTCAAGGGAGTGTTCTTTATATTCTATTCTATATCACAGATAACACATTAACCACTTTTGCTTTAAAACAAATCACTGTCTAAGTCTCACCTTAATCTTTGTGAAATCTATCAAAGTTTGCAACGCCAGAAACCCCGAATAGTAATACTGTAGCACCGGACACGTATCCTCGCTATGCATCTCCGACAGCGGTATCAACTGTCCTCCGCGCGACCAGTCGGACGACCAGTCGCCTTTCGGAGGCGCCTCGCGGCAGAAGGCGTCGGATGTGTAGAGCGTTCGGGTCGATGGCGTCCCGAAGTTGGAAGGGTTGGTGCGGATCGTGTATCTGGACATAAAACATTGCAGTGGTGAGGATAACAAATTAGCTTGACTTTGATACTACCTCTAATAACGCTAGAAATGGTTTAAGGTCTGACTTTTAGATGCCCAATCGGAAAATTAAGTTACAACATAAGTCTAAAGACGTAGAAAAACAAAAGAATATCTCTTTTCGAGAGGATTTCGTGACAAACTAGCATTTATTAGGCTTAAGTATTACGTCACGAATAAACGTTTTTTCTCTGTTTCTTTCCTTTCTTTTTTATTATCCAAGTCTAAATTATAGCCTTAATATCTTCTTTTTCTTCCTAGTTTCCTCATGCCTGAGGGTCGCGATCAGATGAAGTCGTTGCTTTAATATCCAAGGCTCTCCAAGCTGCACGATCTTCTACTGTTCGGATGATAGCCTCTTGTATGGTACCTTAGCAGGCCTTCTTCACTATGTCGACCCAACGGGTCGGTGGATGACCCTTAATATGAAGGAACTTAATTTCTGGTGGTGTCTTATATCGTCTAATGCCATAGCCTGACAATAGTTGCACCAAAGTTATCGACATTCGTATCCCCAGCAATGTTCCTTTCTAATATTGCATCCAATTCCTTACCACGTTACTGTTGGAATATTATATTCTCATTTATTGCAACACCTTGACGTCTGTCAACTTCACCTAAAAATATTCTTCTTGCTCGCTTGCTGAACCTTATATGGCCGCTATGTATATTTAAATATATTTTGATTATAAATCTAGTTCTGTTTGATCGTGTATACCCTGGACAAATATCAAGACATTGTATTATTGAAATACAATTGCTTCATTGGCTGAACCGTGAGTGTTTTACTTATAACTTCCCTGCCATCATCACGCCGTATTTCACTGCTGGACCACGACATTTGCTACAGTTTATGGTACCCAGGTGGATGGTAGAGACTCCACAAATAAGGAAGAATAAGATAGAAGCAGTTGGCTGAAAAGCAACTGAATTTTGGAACTCAGATAACCTCAAAATAGCAAGGTGTGTGTTACATAACCTCTACGTGTTCATCGACACACAAGATGGACGGCGCTAACACTAATGCTAATCCTTCATCTTCTACTGTTAGCGGAGGAATGTTTATAGAGAAATTGGATGGCATTGCCAACTATTCTTCATGGAAATTCATGTGTAAGAATGCACTGATTCTAGAGGGACTTTGGCCAGCAGTCACGGGGGTTGACACGGATCCAGTTAAAATACAGCGTGCCTTAGCAAGAATATCATTAAGCCTCAAACCCCATTTATTTCAACTAGTACATGGCATCGAGACGGCAAATGCAGCATGGGAAAAACTTAGTTCTGTATTTGAGGACAAGGGACTATTCCGTCGTGTAAGCCTACTGCGTCGCTTGCACAGGATTGAATTAGGCCAATGCGCTGGCATGACGGCTTATATTGATACAGTTTTTACTATAGTTTCTCAGCTAGCAGACAGGAAAACCTTGGAAGACGGAGAGATAGCCGAAATTCTACTTGCAGGGCTCCTGCAGGATTACGACACTTTAGTGTCAGCCTTGGGTAATGCATCGCTATCGCAGTCATTATCGTCAGAACTAGTAAGAGCCAGGCTGTTACAGGAAGATTTCAGAAGAGTTAGCGCGGACACAAATGGAACTGGAAATAGCGCTTTTGCTGCCAGCAACAATTATAATAAAAAGAAGATTGTTTGCCATTTTTGCCACAAGCCGGGCCATATTAAATCAAAATGTTTTAAACTCAAAAGATTGAACAAGAAACATGAAGAAAAAACTTTGGTTGTTTCGTCGTTTATGGCTACAGCAGAAGACACATCGACTACAGACAGGTGTTGTGGACTTTATTGTGGATAGTGGAACAACATCTCATATGGTGAATAATTATGACTTCATTGATAACTTAAAAGACTCTAAGACAAATATTAATTGTGCTGATAAATCTTCCAAATTAGAGAGCTGTGGCGTCGGGGATGTTCATGTGAGCATTGATGATTCTGACAGAGTCATCAAGAATGTGATGTTTGTGCCTCAACTCTCTGAAAATTTATTGTCAGTAAGTAAGATGTGTGAGAAGGGTTTGATAGTGGTTTTTAAGAAGGATGGCTGTTTTATTTATGACAAATGTACTTTAGAAGGCAAACCTATTATGTCAGCTGATTTGTGTAAGGGTGTATATCGGTTGAAAGGTATTTGTGCAAAGGAGCAGTCGATGGCTACTCTGCATCAAGTGCAGGGATCACAGACTGCAAAGTTAGCTGTGTCAGATGCAAATAAAGCATTTTTGTAGCATTCGCGATTAGGTCATCTTGGTATGAATGGAATGTGTGCGATGAGAGAGAGTACTGCACGTGGTGTTTTTTTTCAGATGGGCGATGACAGCATACAGCAGTGCGTCGCGTGTCTTACGGGGAAGCCTGTGGCCAAGGCTTACCCTAAGGATGGAGCAAGGCGTGCAAGCAGACCTCTCGAACTGGTGCATTCTGATGTGTGCGGGCCGATGAGTGACTACAGCTGGGGTGGTGCGCGTTACCTGTTAACCCTTACAGATGACTATTCGAGGAAGACCTTTGGATATTTGATAAAAAGGAAGTCTGAGGTAATGTCTTGTTTTGTTCATTTTAAGAATGTAGTCGAAAAGCAGACTGGTTTGCAGATTAAGTCTTTACGCTCTGACAATGGTGGTGAGTATTGTAATGCAACTTTTAAGGAGTTTTTAGCAAAGGAAGGTATACTTCACCAGCTGACTGTACCTTACTGTGCTGCCCAGAATGGTGTCTCAGAACGCCAAAATAGGGTGATTTTCGAGAAGGCTAGATGCATGCTTTTACAGGCAGGTCTCTGCAATCGTTTTTGGGGCGAAGCTGTAATGACAGCTATCTACCTCAAGAATCGCAGCCCTACCCGGGCTTTAGCAGGACAGTTGCCGGAGGAGGTCTGGTCCGGACACAGTGTTGATCTTGGACACCTTCGAGTGTTTGGGTGCATAGCATTTTCTTTGTTGCCGGAGCCTACTCGCACTAGTAAGTTGTCAGCTAAGTCAAAAATGTGTATTTTTATTGGCTATTCAGAGACTACAAAGGGATACAGACTTATTGAGCCATCAAATCCCACTAAGGCTATTTTAGCCAGAAATGTAGACTTTTTAGAAGATAAGTTTTATCGAAATTTTAAAAATGACTTGAATAATAATAATGTTATTGATCATTTGATAATTCCATGTGAGCAATATTTTAATGAATTGAATGGAAATAATAATGAAAACTGTGACAAAGATATAAATATTCAACAAAGTTTAAATAATGATTTAGAGTCTAGTCAGTCAAATGAAAAACCTAGTCAAAACCAAAATGAATTATCCAATTTACATGATGATGATGATGAACGGAACCATACTTATGATTTTTCTTATGAATTTACAGATGCAATAGGGCTGGCAAAGATAGCAATAGTGAGGAAGAGTCCTCTGCTGGCCAGCGGTCACCTGATGCGGAGCTGCTTTCGGAGCCGATGCCCGCGGGAGACGCTGCAGTTGGAGGGGAAGGCGCGACTAGTTCAGGGGAACCTGTAACCGTCTGCGGCCGCCCTGTTCGAGCCACTCGTGGTAAACCACCCACTAGGTATGGTGACTACGAATTAGGTATGTTTGCCAGCTCTATATTAGATGAACCTCAAACTTATGAAGAGGCTATTGCATCATGTAACTCTGATGAATGGAAAAAGTCAATGGAAATCGAATATAATTCATTAATAGAAAACAATGTATGGCAGTTAGTAGATAGACCCCCTGACGGTAATGTCATCAAGTGCAAGTGGGTTTATAAACTTAAACATGACACATCGGGTAATTTTGATCGATATAAAGCACGCTTAGTTGCTCGCGGCTTTACACAAAAAGAAGGAATAGATTATACAGATACATTCTCTCCAGTTGTACGTCATTCAACGATGCGTATTCTATTCTCATTGGCTCACCAATATGATATGTTCATAGAGCATATCGATGTAACTACGGCATTTCTGAATGGCGACTTGAATGAGAGGATTTATATGGAGCAACCCAAAGGTTTTATATCTGATGAACGAAAAGTTTGTTTGCTGCAAAAGAGCATATATGGGCTGGAACAAGCCAGTCGCATGTGGAATCTGAAAGTGCATGATTTGCTCTCTAAAAATGGTTACACTCAAAGCAAAAATGAACCTTGTGTTTATATCCGTAAGTGTGATAAGGATCTTACCATTATAGCTCTCTATGTAGACGACTTTTACATTTTCTCTACTAATAATACAAAAGAATTATATAATATGTTACAGAAAAAATTTAACATAAAGCATTTAGGTCCATTAAAAGGCTGTTTAGGCATGCGTGTCACTAGGGATAAAAATGTATTAATAATTGATCAGAAGGAGTATATTCGCAAATTGCTTAAGAAATTTAATATGTTACAATGTAAAAAGGTTGCGACTCCTTTAGTACCAAATAGTAAATTACAAACAGACACGGAACCATTAGATGATGATGATTATAAATACAGGCAATTAGTCGGCTGCCTTATGTATCTCTCAGTGTGTACAAGGCCTGATATTACATTCAGTTTTAGTCAGCTAAGTCAATTTTTATGTAACAATGATAAAAGTCATTGGGTGGCTGCAAAGCGTGTTCTAAGATACTTAGCAGGAACAATAGATCTAGGGCTATGCTTTTACAAGAGTAAGAACATGGATATAACAGCCTATACTGATGCTGACTGGGCTAACGATTTATGTGATAGAAAATCATACACAGGCTTTGTAGTAAAGTTAGGCGCAAATTGTGTAAGCTGGGAATCTAGAAAGCAGCGTTGTGTGGCCTTGAGTAGCACCGAGGCAGAGTACTTAGCTATTAGTGATGTAGCAAAATAATTGTGTTTTATTAAGAATTTCCTGTGTGAAATTATTGATAAACATTATGATCCAGTTATCTTTAACGATAACCAAAGCGCTCAAAAGTTGTTATTAGCGAAGGAATATTCACATAAACGCACTAAACATATAGATATAAGATACCATTATGTCAAAGATCTGATTCAACAGTACTGTATAACTGTAAAATATATGCCTACAAATGATATGACAGCCGACATATTTACTAAACCGTTATGTACAACTAAACATTACACATTTATGAAAGGTTTGAATTTAAATGATAAGCATGAGTTAGTATAATATTTTATTTAAAACTGTAATGTTAAATGGTTAGTTTTGCCTGCAAATGATAAATTTATTATGTTTGACATATAGTATATCGTGCATTAATGAATACATGCATATTGTGATGGGAATTTAATTTAATTGGCATGTAACTTCATATGTATATTGTAAGGCCTAGTCTTGTATAGCATCTTGTACATATAAATGTTGCTATTGTTGAGAATAAGGGGAAGTGTTGGAATATTATATTCTCATTTATGGCAACACCTTGACGTCTGTCAACTTCACCTAAAAATATTCTTCTTGCTCGCTTGCTGAACCTTATATGGCCGCTATGTATATTTAAATCTATTTTGATTATAAATCTAGTTCTGTTTGATCGTGTATACCCTGGACAAATATCAAGACATTGTATTATTGAAATACAATTGCTTCATTGGCTGAACCGTGAGTGTTTTACTTATAACTTCCCTGCCATCATCACGCCGTATTTAACTGCTGGACCACGACATTTGCTACAGTTTATGGTACCCAGGTGGATGGTAGAGACTCCACAAATAAGGAAGAATAAGATAGAAGCAGTTGGCTGAAAAGCAACTGAATTTTGGAACTCAGATAACCTCAAAATAGCAAGGTGTGTGTTACATAACCTCTACGTGTTCATCGACACACAAGATGGACGGCGCTAACACTAATGCTAATCCTTCATCTTCTACTGTTAGCGGCGGAATGTTTATAGAGAAATTGGATGGCATTGCCAACTATTCTTCATGGAAATTCATGTGTAAGAATGCACTGATTCTAAAGGGACTTTGGCCAGCAGTCACGGGGGTTGACACGGATCCAGTTAAAATACAGCGTGCCTTAGCAAGAATATCATTAAGCCTCAAACCCCATTTATTTCAACTAGTACATGGCATCGAGACGGCAAATGCAGCATGGGAAAACTTAGTTCTGTATTTGAGGACAAGGGACTATTCCATCGTGTAAGCCTACTGCGTCGTTTGCACAGGATTGAATTAGGCCAATGCGCTGGCATGACGGCTTATATTGATACAGTTTTTACTATAGTTTCTCAGCTAGCAGACAGGCAAAACCTTGGAAGACGGAGAGATAGCCGAAATTCTACTTGCAGGGCTCCTGCAGGATTACGACACTTTAGTGTCAGCCTTGGGTACTGCATCGCTATCGCAGTCATTATCGTCAGAACTAGTAAGAGCCAGGCTGTTACAGGAAGATTTCAGAAGAGTTAGCGCGGACACAAATGGAACTGGAAATAGCGCTTTTGCTGCCAGCAACAATTATAATAAAAAGAAGATTGTTTGCCATTTTTGCCACAAGCCGGGCCATATTAAATCAAAATGTTTTAAACTCAAAAGATTGAACAAGAAACATGAAGAAAAAACTTTGGTTGTTTCGTCGTTTATGGCTACAGCAGAAGACACATCGACTACAGACAGGTGTTGTGGACTTTATTGTGGATAGTGGAACAACATCTCATATGGTGAATAATTATGACTTCTTTGATAACTTAAAAGACTCTAAGACAAATATTAATTGTGCTGATAAATCTTCCAAATTAGAGAGCTGTGGCGTCGGGGATGTTCATGTGAGCATTGATGATTCTGACAGAGTCATCAAGAATGTGATGTTTGTGCCTCAACTCTCTGAAAATTTATTGTCAGTAAGTAAGATGTGTGAGAAGGTTTTGATAGTGGTTTTTAAGAAGGATGGCTGTTTTATTTATGACAAATGTACTTTAGAAGGCAAACCTATTATGTCAGCTGATTTGTGTAAGGGTGTGTATCGGTTGAAAGGTATTTGTGCAAAGGAGCAGTCGATGGCTACTCTGCATCAAGTGCAGGGATCACAGACTGCAAAGTTAGCTGTGTCAGATGCAAATAAAGCATTTTTGTGGCATTCGCGATTAGGTCATCTTGGTATGAATGGAATGTGTGCGATGAGAGAGAGTACTGCACGTGGTGTTTTTTTTCAGATGGGCGATGACAGCATACAGCAGTGCGTCGCGTGTCTTACGGGGAAGCCTGTGGCCAAGGCTTACCCTAAGGATGGAGCAAGGCGTGCAAGCAGACCTCTCGAACTGGTGCATTCTGATGTGTGCGGGCCGATGAGTGACTACAGCTGGGGTGGTGCGCGTTACCTGTTAACCCTTACAGATAACCCTCACGCCGTATTTCACTGCTGGACCACGACATTTGCTACAGTTACCCAGTTGAAAGGGCTTTAAGAAAAGTTGCTAAAATGGTTTTATATTTATACCATTAAATGACAACAGTGTTTGAGAGATGTTTATTCGACGGAACATATAAATAGACACAATCAGTGAAAGGGAATCCTAGATGTTGCCAAACAAATGCATAAGTATCTACTGCTTCATTACAGTCCAAGTCTAAATTATATCCTCAATATGAAGGGAATCGGGTATAATTTCTGGTGGTGTCTTATATCGTCTAATGCCATAGCCTGACAATAGTTGCACCAAGGCTATCGACTTTTGTATCCCCAATGTTCCTTTCTAATATCGAATCCAATTCCTTACCACAGTTACCACCCAGTTGAAAGGGCTTTAAGAAAAGTTATGATTTTTAATTGATACCATTAAACGACAACAGTGTTTGAGAGATGTTTATTAGACGGAACACATAAATAGACACAATCAGTGAAAGAGAATCCTAGATGTTGCCAAACAAATATATAAGTATCTACCGCTTCATTACATTCCAAGTTTCAACATATATTACAGTAACTTATAGAATTTTTATTTAACCCTTAATCAGCAATGGGGAAGTTTTTCAGAAGTAAGAGGGTATTGTAACTAGCAGCCGTAATTTACCTCATTTGTTCCCCGCAGCTAGTCGGATCGTACCTATAGCGGATCGGCTACAGGCGACCATCTAGCTACTCATTAAGCACTTCTGTACTAGCGAAGATTTTCTACAAGAAGAGAGTATTATAGCGTAATCAGCACAAGGTATAATTTACCTCAGTGGCTCCCCGTAGCTAGTCGGATCCGTGTGGAATATGACGGCAATGGGGAAGTTCCTGGCGTCGCTGTGGTAGGCATCGTTCAGATCGGTGGTGTTGTTGTAGCGCACCCAGCGGATCGGTTGCTGATGGGACTCTAGTAACATCTCGTTCAGCTCTTCAATGAACGCCTGTGGATAACAACTCGATTAAAACATAATAAGGGGAACCCAAACAGACATATAGAAACCAGTACAATTGTTAAATAGTGTCATACTCATAGGTACTGAGAAATATATTTATTAGAATAAATTATAGATAATTATAGTCTACGGGGAAAGAGAAAGCCTCTACCCATATAAACCGCGAGATCTCTCCCCTCGCACAAACCTCACAAAACACAGCATAGGTAAGACAAGTGTCACGAAGTGGACTCTTTTCAGCACGTTGCGAGCATTAGCCAGCGCTGATCTTCCGAAAAAACCACGCGGTGAAAAATTCACGGCAGGTGACAAACACATGTAGCGAATATAATTTATCATTTCAAAAGAGGCAATAACAGACAGCAGTAATAAACTTAAACAGAACTAAAGAAATATGTCTAATAATAACTTTTATTTTTATTTTATTAGCCTGTTTTAGATTTAGAACTGCTACAAGTTTCGATTGCTTTATTTGTCTGATAATCTAAGACCGACTTTGTGGTGGCTTCAGGGAAGTTGACTACGAGATAAGGTCTACCTTTAGTCAGTAAAGATCGCTGTTAGTACTCACCATAGTCCCATTATCGTTGAGCCAATCAGCGACGACTGCGACTGAGTGGTTCGCTGGGAAAGCGTCATAGTGGACCCGAACCGTCCGGCCCGGCTTCGTCACTTCCGGGAAGTTGGGGTTCGGCACCAGCATCTTCAGGAATATTAGGACGCCCAGCGAGTATAGTGGTACTAGCACCTCCTGTAAACAAACAATATCAAGATGAGAATCAATTCAAAGTTAACGGATACTAGAAAAACGAAATTTTATTTAGGTTAAATATTCAATCCAATTGGAGTACTTATATTATTCGTCTTTGTCGTCCCACGAGATTCTTAAGACACTTGGTTAACCTGGATCTTTGATTTGATTTGTAATCTTTACTTTAAATACTGCTTGGAATCATACTTATGGCCAAGGTTTTCCTTATGCTCAATTTCTTGTGCGCCAGATTTCAATTCTTCCAGTAAATCGTAAGTTTGGGCACATATACACTGCCCATAGCAATTACTATCCCGTCACAATTTGGTGCAGTGACCAGGGCTCGATTCGACATGCCAAACTGTGAGACGTGGATGTCACACTTGTATCGCTAGTGGATAAAGTGATATCCATCTGTTCACACGTGTCCACACCTAACTGTCAAGCTGTCAGTAGGTCTCGCTAGAGGGGGTTTGTCTATGGCAATGGCCACCATTTTAGATGTCACTCTTGAGTGATTCCACCCCAAATTTCAACTGTCACAAAAGTGTGATATCATAGTTGTCTCGCAAGCGACTGTCAGTTATGTGTGTCGAATCGCGGCCCAGGATTCATATCTATCATGCGTTTGAAACATGTTGCCGGTCTTGCCTTTGCGATCTTGATAGACAAAAGAAGATACTTACAGCCAAGGTCTCCTTCGTGTCTCCCTTCTTCAGCAGGAGGTTTGAAATTATTAATTTTATTTAACCCAAATGTTACTTTATTAATCATAAATTCATGTAAACAATTATTATATTATTAAGTGAGTGATTGAGCGCAACGCACCATCAAACAGTCATTCCAACCAATAAAACCCTGTAATAGTTTTACAGGAATAATACATAATATTCATAAAGCATATAACTTATTTTAACCTACGAAGAAAGAATAGAGGACATAGTTCAGGTAAGAAAGCATATCAAACGTTTTGTAAAGCAGTCAGATTTGAATTTTATTATTTATTTTTCTTTTATTTATACAATAGTTACATTGTCTGTCTTTTAAATCGTTTATATATGGCTTCTTAAAGAACTACGCTTTATTGTGTATTTTTAAGATTTAATGTATTACTGTTTTGAAAAAATAAGTACTGTGAGTTTCTTGCTGGCATACTTCTCGGGTCAGAGGTGTAGGGGTGGTAGTTTGTTTTCTATCTCTGACATTCACAAGTGCATTGTAATGTGCCTACACTGCAGAATAAATATCTTTTAATAATAATAATAACTTTTCCAGTTACTTACTCGTCTTAACGATACTGCCCATGGAATGACTAACCGGTTGCAATTTGGTGCCGTGACCAGGATTAACTATTGGATATATTTCTGCTGGGATCTTGGCCTTTACGATCTTGCTAGATACAGGTACTTACAGCCAAGGTCTTCCTCGTGTCCCTCTTCTTCAGCAGCAGGTTTCTAACGGTGGTGGCCCAGAGCTGCGGCCAGAAGCGCGCCGGCGGCCGCGAGCCCATGTTTCCGCGCAGGCGGCTGCCCGCCGCCACGCAGTCGGGCGTGCCGGCGCCTTTTTCGCATTTTCTGTAACAATAAACATTATTATTAACAACAATATCGCCGTTATTTTGGAATGAAGTTAGTAACTACCTAAACCATGGTTAATTGACCAAAAAAGTGAAATTACTATATCGACTTATTTATTTAAAGTATATGAATTTTTAAATAAATAAGTCGATGCGGTAAATTAAACATTTGCTACCACTAGTATGGTTTACTAATTACTTACTCGTAAAGTAGGTCGTTAGTGTAATGTATACCTTTAGGTAGGTAATATTAAAATTAAGTTGATTATGAAAGGAGTAAAATTAAAATATTAATCAGCTACAATGACAGCAAAATGTCACATTTCCATGGCATTTGTAGTGTAGAAATATCATAGCTCAGCTACATAAAATGCGTATAAAGATATCTACGGTAAAAAGGTCAAAAGTCTAAATTTAAAGTAGTTTGCTAAAATGTTAGTTCCATAATCACCTTTTCAGAAAGGTGGCACTCGCATTAAACGTTAATAAGTGACATTTAGGTACGAGGACATGTTACAAGATTATACCTAAATTAAGTATAAAGTTTGCTGAAAAAATCAGAAAATACCACAAATTTAATCTGCCTGGGGATACGTACATTACGTACCTCCCATGCAGTGAGTGATAGTGAATATTTTTATAAGATGGGTTGATTATTATGTGTACATGTAGACTTTAAATATTAAATTCATTTTTAAATTAGACAAAATAATTATCTAAAATTTGCATAAGGTGGAAAGGGAAGAAAAATCTAGCTAAGTCATAAAAATGTGAAATTGCGTGCGATAGGTAACCTAGTAATTTGAACGTAGGTATTTACCTACACATGCAGGTAAACTTTTACGTTACTTTTAGCGTGTTTGAGCCCCACCTTTATTGGTGAGTGATTATTAGGGCTCCCTAATGAGGGAGCCCCCCTGGCGCCTGTCATGCATTATAACAGGGGCTGTGTTCTCGCACCGCGCAAATGTTATTGAAAATGAAGAAATTCTTATTGTGAGTTCCTTGTAATACCTTTAGTATTTTTAAGGTTATAAATTTAGGGCATTTTTGATCTCCAATTTTAAGTAGGTACATTATCCCCTGCAATATAAACTACCACAATTAGTGTAGGGTTCGTATATACATTTTCATTAAGTAAGTAGTAAGTATTTTGTCAAACTTAGAACTTTTTTAGGTAGGCACACGAAGGTTCTTGGAAGCCATAGTTGTGTCTAGTTACAGCGGTAAGTAACTAGGTAACAGGAAAGTTATCTTGAAAAACAAAGTTCTAATAGTTCCTGGTATGCACGAACGTAACTTTGGTATTCATTATTAGCAGTAGGCTTTGAATTATTTGGTACGTTCTGTGCTTGCTTAACAATGCGAAACAGAAGGGTAGCACTAACTTAATGGCCCAAGATTTCGAAGGAGGAGGATATCAATTCGTCGGGATCTTTGTTTTTTTTGCCCTTTTTTTATGTATGTTCACCGATTATTCGAAGACGGCTGGACCGATTTGGAAAATTCTTTTTTTGTTTGAAAGAGTATACTTCACAGTTGGTTCCATTGTAACCAGGTCAGGATCTGATGATGGGATCCTGGAGAAATCGAGGGAACTCATCTACTATTATAGGCACCTGTTGGAAAGGTGGATGCTAAGTGAAGTCGGTTCTTTTCAACCGACTTCAAGATTTCGAAGGAGGAGGTTATCAATTCGTCGGGATCTTTGTTTTTTCTATTTTTTTTTTTTTTATGTATGTTCACCGATTATTCGAAGATGGCTGGACCGATTTGAAAAATTCTTTTTTTGTTTGATAGAGTATACTTCACAGTTGGTCCCATTGTAACCAGGTCAGGATCTGATGATGGGATCCTGGAGAAATCGAGGGAACTCTTCAACTATTATAGGCACACCTATAGTGATTTGAGTATTTTTTACAGCAGCTCGAGCATTTGCTGTTGTAAAGGTGGATGCTAAGTGAAGTCGGTTCTTTTTTGTTTAAAATTATTTGTTTAAAATTATGTGTATTGGGTTTGAGTAAGGTATAACGCTTCGAGCAACAATGTAAAGGAGGCACAGATTCAACAAGATTTACGGTAAATATGGCTCGTGAAACATTTGTAACCGGCCAGTCTTATACCGTAATAAGACTGTCAGAGAAAGTACCGCCCGAGTCGTTCTAGCAGTACTATTGTGGGGCCATTTTTTTGGACTGATTGTGTATCCCTAGTATAATTTGATCGATGGTATAACGTATCAAAACTCAGTAGGTGCATTCCTTTCCTAATAGTGCTCCCACACTGATCTTATATGCAACTAAAACGACTACAACGTTACATTGTTTTGCACCAATTCAATAGAATTTTCAAGCAAAAAGGCGTAAGCGCTGGCCGCCATAAAGGGCCCTTTTGACTTGGATTACCACATTTTTTGCGTAGGTTACTTGACAATCAAACGTGTTTGTTTCTTTTAGTTGATTATATTGGAACAGAATTTTGTCCGTCACAGAATAGAGGCTTTGTCATACAATATGCACCGCGCCTCATGGCAGCACTTCCGGAGGGCGCCGAGGTGCCTTGGCAAGTTAAAATTAATGGGGAGTAGTAAACGATCGATTTGATTATGGAATAAATATCCAACTGACTTTCTAACTCCATATGTGTTGCGTAGGAACTGCAGGGACTGCATAACCCTCAAAGCAAGAATTTAACTAGAGACCGCACACGCGTACTACCGTAAGGGATAGACATAGATCACGATAAAATCACTTCTACAGCACAAAACAAAACAATTTACCATTATTTTCCTTAGCCGACACAACTTTCTAAGAAAAATATCAGTTTTTCTCGTATTAAACACTGAATTTTTTTGAAGAAATTGCGAATTAAGTATATCTGTTTGTGACCCTTCACTGCTATAAGTAATGGCGTGGAGGGTAATAAAAAAATGTGAGTCTATGACAAGGACCAACGATAATAGCACCTTCTATATCGTACCTATTTAAAGTGTAATAAGACCATCCCGTTGGATCTTGATATTGTTATTACCATGATAGCTGTCTATGGCTAGTAAGTCTATGGCATAACCGGAATATAAAGGAACAAACGGTACCAGTTTGATATCATGTCCATTTGTTTGGATTAGATTTCGATACTTTCGAATTTTTCGATAGCGTAATATGACGCTTAAGGATGGTGCACGACTTATTTTGGTATGTGTATATAGCTATTTACTATTATTATAGTGCATAAAATATCCCCTTTAAATATGGGACGAATTTATAAATAAATTATTTCGGTTGTTATTCTATGTAACGTCAATTTAAAATTATAAAACTGAATTGATTTGGAAACATAGGTTTTATTATAATTGTTAAAATCACAATTATCACTATAAAAGATGTAACGATAGATAGACACAATAAAATTGTCAATAAAATGAATAATTGCCATTACGTTTAGTATTCATAAGTACATACTGATAATATAAATAAATATATTTATTTTAGGAAATAGTTATGGTTTCTCAATTAAAATAGGCAAGAAATAAATAATAAAGCTATTTCATTTATCTAAAGGGTATTTATTGTTATAAAGTAAATATACTCTTATCATTTTAATTTACTTTTAATGACAATTAAAGTATTGCAATTGATTGTGAACAAACGCTTATATATTTTTATATACATAGTTTATTTTTTAAATGCAACTCCAATAATTTCAAAATGTACACAATATAGTCAAACAATCAGATTAAGGTACTTAGCTCTGTTCATGTCGCTGGTAGCACAACAAGTGACTGCTCCTCAGTGAGCGGTCCCTTTTATACCTGGCTCCGGCAAGTGCCGCAGGTGGTCTGATCGACCCGTTTTATTCGCTTACCCACATTCATAAAATGATTAGTGATTGAGTCAAGTAAATCCCTTAAAATGTTACAAATATTAGATGAAATAATCTTAAATCCAACACACGCAGTTCCGTTCCGCGACACGTGATCCTCGGAGGCCATGTGATGATTTCTATACAAAATGAAGTGTGGCAAGTGTCGTGTAAGACGTGGAACGGAACAGTGTGCATCATCCTTTAACCTGTTTTTAAAAGTTTGAGCTTTATGAACGGGCTATTTAGGTACCTATTATTTTGTATACCCTTATGATAACATATATCCATTTTCTAATTTAAATTTATAGTAAAGCTTTTTAATATTTCAGATAATTAGCATATTCAATTATTAATTTAACCACATTATATTATACTAGCGACCCGCCCCGGGCTCGCCCGGGATAAAAAATGGTTATTGTGGGTTATCTCTAAGAGATAGACATATACCATCGCGGAGTTTTTTGTAGACCTTTTTAAGATGTATAATACTGTAGTACATTATTTTGATCTATCTCTTAGGACTC
Source organism: Pammene aurita (assembly GCA_947086415.1). NCBI lineage: Eukaryota > Metazoa > Arthropoda > Insecta > Lepidoptera > Tortricidae > Pammene > Pammene aurita. The sequence continues at coordinate 3,574,124 of OX352307.1, forward strand.
AGCCAGCGTTTGCAATGTAAGCGCAAATAATGTGTTTATTTACGACATCACATTAGAAACCTCTAAAATCATCAGTGTTTCTCTACTATATTGCCATCTTCATCTTCCAAATTTTATAATTGCTCATTTACGTTCCAGGCCGTTCGTTTGTGGAATTCTCTCCCTCTCAACATTAAACGCGCGCAATCTATTGGTAGCTTTAAATCGCAACTTAAGGAATACTATTTATCTCTTCCTTAGGTTTTTAAGTTGACACTGTTGTTTCTTATTGTGTGTATTATATATGTATATATGTACGTATATGTATGTTTATTTTGTATTTATTTAAGTATGTATATTCATATGAATGTGCTGTGTTATCTATTTCGTCTCTTTTGTTTCTATGCACCACCTACTGCTTATTGTTTTTCTCTAGTCTCCACTACCCAAAGGTTGTCTGGAAGAAATCGCTCATTAGCGATAAGACCGCCTGTTGTTACCTCTACCTAAATTTATCTAATTGTAAAATTTGTGCTTGTAACTGTATGAGGTGTGCAATAAAGAGTATTTATTAATATTATTATTATTATTATATTATGCATGTATTATACATATAAACATCCCTCTTGAATCACTCTATCTATTTAAAAAAAAACCGCATCAAAATCCGTTGCTTAGTTTTAAAGATCTAAGCATACATACATAGGGACAAACAGCGGAAAGCGACTTTGTTTTATACTATGTAGTGATTATCGAGATTTATTATCATATCAAACACACTGTATCAACAACATGAGTATAAACAAGTCAGATAAAGAGCATGTGAACAAATCATATGTAGTTTATTACAAAATAAGGTTTTTGCTAATAATAGTAGTTTATGTTACTGTTACGTAATAAGGCCTAATTACGTACAGTTGCATACACTGCTTTATCTACACTCATATTATTTATCCAAATTGCCGTATTCGGAAACCATAGAATGGCCGCCATTGCACCGCCATGACCAACTCGATTGTGTCGGGGAGGCGCGTGTCGGGCTGTCGGCGGATGCGCGGGAGGGTGCAGGTGTACATTATGTTATCAAAACTCATAGCACATCAATATTTGAGCATGAAAAGTTAAAATTACGTTACTGCCACAGATAAAAAGCTTATCATAGTAAAATCGGTCGTGGTAATGCTAGCCATTGCCTACCGTTTTCGAACACGTTTTAGAGAACTTACAATATGAGTGTAGATAAAACATATTTGCAGCATATATTTTCGATCCTATCTTCGATCTAAAACTACGGCATACAACTTCATGCATTTGGTTACTCCATTTTTCTCGTCGTGAAGACAGTCAACAGTTCGTGAAACTGTAGGAGGGCCATTCTATTTAAATTTGTACCCTCCCCTTTTTTTTAAATTTGGAAAGTTTTAAATTATTTCAAGTTAGAATCACGAGCTCTTTCGAACTTAGTAGGACACAAAAACCGGCCAAGTGCGTGTCGGACCACGCATAGGAGGGTTCCGTACCTTCAATGGAATAAGAACCAAACTAATACCAAAAGGTCGTATCTGATGCCTATGGAAGAAGTTTTTTGGAGATAACTCAAAAATGGCTGAACCGATAATGTTCAAAATAATTTTCGTTGAAAGTATATGATAAGGCGCAACTCTTAAAAATTTTTCATATTTTTTGAACTTACGGTTCAAAAGTTACGGGGGCTACACAACTTTTTACAATATTCACTTAATCACAAAATAGTCAAAAAAAACCTCAATGTTATTTTGAAAGACCTATCGATTGATGTGTCACATGTTGATATTTGGTTAATTTTTTTTTTAAATTTAGTTACCTGTATGGAGCGCCCCCCTAAAAATATTTTTTTTTTCAAATTTAACTACATAACTAAGTAGCTGCATACAAAATACACCTTATGTGTAAATTTTATTCAGATACGTCGTATAGTTTCCGAGTAAAATGCCTGTGACATACGGACGGACAGACAGACAGACAGACATGACGAATCCATAAGGGTTCCGTTTTTTGCCATTTGGCTACGGAACCCTAAAAAGTGGCCCAAAAATGTCATACATTTTTTGTTACTTCCATTCCGTTACCTAAGAAGTCTATGGGAAAATGGTAACGGAATGGAAAAAAACTCAAGACACATTTATCGTCCTAATAAAATCGAAAGAGCTCGTGATTCTGAGTAGAAGTCACCTAAAATTTCCCAAATAAAAAAAGTGGAATGTACGTTTAAATGTATGTAGGGCAGATCCCCCAGTTGTGGGCACTGCGCTGGTTTTGGCCACTTTTGACTTTATTAAGGTATAGACAAATTTACAAGTGTATGGTTTATAGTTAATATAAGAGTAATTTATGGCAGCATAGATTGCACTATCATCTGTCATGTATCAATTGTCATTCAGTTGTCAGGAGCCATGGAAAAAAGTGGCCAAAACTGGCTCCTGGGCCCGTTTCTGTAATTTCATTAAAGAAAAATATAAGAACTAATGCCAGAGTCTTAACAGCGGAGATTCATATAAATATAGTAATACTCGTATATTTTCAATTACTCAGCACATAAAGAGTGTCATAATTCCTTATTAACACAAAATGACGGCCGTCTGAACAGACAAACTCTCCTTAAAGTGGCCAAAACCGGGGCATTTGCCCTATGTTTGAATAAAATGGCCCAGAAACAGTTCGTTTCAATACATTATGAAACGTTTAGTATCTATCAAATTCCAAGAAAGCTTTCCATCTCTGAATCATAAAGGAAGTGAGCAATAAGAGAAATACTTGTGTTTCTGGAATTCTGAGAATTGGCAAACTATTGGATTGAGTGAGTGGACTTGTGGAGCCAGTCATTGGAATTCTGTTCAGTTATTTACCTTATTTTATGATACAAAAATACCACTATCTCTGAAGTAAACTGAAAATTCTACGTTGCAAAAACCTGGACTTGGCGACAGCGGGTGACATCGATTCGAGTGCTCGAATCTGACATTTAAAACTCTGTCTAAAACCATGAAATGGTACTTTAAAAATAACAGCGTTAGGAATTTAAAATCATGGTTAATTAAACTATTTGTTTCATGGGAAAATAACGGCGACAAACATTTGTGAGCGATTATTTTCGAGAATAAATTTCAAAAATCGCTCCCCTGAAGAACTGATATCCGATATCAAAGCAGAGCATAAGCGAAGTGAGATTCTTATAGACAACTTCGGTCACAACGAAACTGTCAGCTGGCTAGACGTCTGTGCATTTCGATAGCTTTTTGATTTCGAATAGTTGTTCCGCAATAACTTTAGTAACGTTTTCTAATCTTTATGAAATTTGTTGGGGTTGTAGTAGACCTCAATACGATTTGAGAGTTCGTTTATGAGCAGGATCGATCAAGGGGCTATGGGGATAGAAGACTCGAAACAATCATCATTAGTGTTGTTATATTGGTCAACATGGTTTGCATGTAAATCGCGAGTTCTCAGTTCGAGGCGGATACTAGTCTAATCTAATCGAGTTAACAGCTACCATCTATAACTGAATTAAAGTCCTAAAACATCGTACTTATTCACCAGCTTCGTGTACTTATGTGTGTGTTTTTTAAAAAGAAACCACACTCATAGGTATAATGTACATATTTACTGGGTATTTTAAATCCTAAACAGCTTCATTTGCCTTTATTAAGAGAAATGCAAGCGAAAAGTAATCGATTTGGACTTGAATAAGATTATAGGGGTTGAGAATTAGGTTATTAACTAGAATAGCTGTATGGTGGGTCAGGTTATTATCACGATAGTCCTAAAATAGTAGAGTTCCCTTCAAGGTTATTAAAATAGAACACTTAATTGTGTCACAGCGGTCATGAAAAACAAGATCATAAGTTATTTAAGAACTAATTTATTTCTTAAAGTTTCGTTATATTTTATAAAGTTATAGTGTTTCTTTACATCAATAAAAGCTTATTAAATGGAGGTGTATTAGTCACAGTTTATGTACTTTGATTGGATTAGTCACATGCTGACTTCGTTGCCGACCATTAACAAAAATGAGGATTCACTGTGTTGACGGCTAAAGGAACAAGGGGTCCCTCATAGTCAACACACTGGGTCCTTTTTGAGTTCGTAGAGCTCTTTAAGCTCTTTAAACCTACTTTAAACTAACCTTTCTCACCCGCAGGAACACAACACTATGAGTAGGGTCTAGTGCTATTTGGCGGTGGTTTTCTGTAAGGTGGAGGTACTTTCCAGTCGGGCTCTGCTCCAGATTTAAGCGAGATAACATTCGATGTGCTGTGCCCTACCACACATAGCGAGATGACATTCCTCTCTTTTGGACATAGTTTAAGGACATACCCGGGTCCCAAGTTACAAGTTAACTAAAAAGTTCAAAGTGATAACTAACACTTACAATAATAACCAAAGACCGAGAACTTGCAGTAGTTATCCTACATTTCATTTGTTTTTATTAAGCCCCGTCATCGTTCTCTATCAATGATCGTAATCTACGAGGTGAAGGGCGCGCTGGCGTCCACTTTTGGCGTCCGTCCATTTCCCTATTGGCTGCGTTCGAAGTGGCGTGTAGGGCAAGCGACGCATAGCGTGGAAAAATTACAAATTTCATGGGAGATTTTAATACGGGTGGTGACGAATGACTACACCGTAGTCCGTAAGGGACAACAACCGCGAATCCGTGTAACGGCGTGGTCTACGGCGATAAACCCAGCAACCTTGCACATGACGACTCTCTTTATTTATTAATAAAGACTTAAAACTGTATACTGGTAAATAATGAGCTGTTTCGAATCTAGTATAGTTTATCTGGCGGCTTAAGGACAAATGCTCCATACTTAAAGTACGGCGCACTTATCCTTAAGTCGCCGGACAAACTATACTTATACTACGTTATCTGTGCAGTTAGATGTGCCCAATTAAAAGGGTGTAAGTGCCGTGGAAGTTGAATAGTGTTATGTTGTTTTGGAATGAAGAGATTCTGTTCTATCGTAAATCTGTCAGGAAACAGCTGAACGAGAATGTTGCTATGATGATATCATCATCATCATCTCCGTTTTAGGCTACAGCGATTGCGTTATACCGCTGAGAGCGACGCTAGTGCGCTCTTAGGTGACTGACATAGCCAATTTTTAGTTATAAAGTATTCAGAACTATTTAAATACATATTATATTTGTTAACCACGTGTCGTTAAAAAAATTTTAGTCCGTAAGAGCAAACACTGTACTATACTTTTCTCAATAAATTATTTGTATTTGTTGGTTTAATGGTTTACGTAATTTAGGTCCAAATTTGCTCGACATATTTCGATTCGTTACGAGAATCTTCGATTGGAGAACCACTCGCACACAAGGCTCTCCTTAGCAGGCCAAGGAGCGTCGTAGTTTCAACACAAGTTATTGTTAGCGATGCTGCGTCATATACCTAGGGTATTATACATATTATTTTTTACGGGATATTTACCATGTATATTTGCGTTCACGAGCAAATAAATATACATGGTAAATATCCCGTTTCAAATAATATTTATAATGTGAATGACCATGTGAGCTTGAAATCATATACCTAAGGTATACCGGGGGGGCGATTTTTGACATTCAAGCGCTCGAATCTGACATTTTAAACTCTGTCTAAAACCATAAAATGGTACTTTAAAAATAACAGCGTTAGGAATTTAAAATCGCGGTTAATTAAACTATTTGTTTCATGGGAAAATAACGGTGACAAACGTTTGTGAGCGATTATTTTCGAGAATAAATTTCCTTGAATTCGAGCGCTCGAATCTCAAAAATCGCCATAGGCATAACATTTAGAAATATCAAATTTTGCGACATTTGTTAGAAAACAGCCATTCTCAGTCCGAGGAATGTTCTTTTGATCTTTTACATGTTTGTGAGAAAGGATTGCGTCGAAGTGTTTTAGAACAGTTAGAAATAACTTAGGTACAGCAGAAGGGGTGTAATTAAAAATAAAAACAGATATTTAACTACAAACAAATGTTATAAGATTTACAAATTGTCAATAAGCTCGTGTTTGATTGTAAATTGCAATGTTTCGCAATAATCAAGTTGAATTGGCTTGTTGGCATAATTTTAAATTGCAATCAGTACAAGATATAGGGCTTAGCATTGTTCAATCCAACTCATTCATTCGTATAAAGTGTTGTCAGCTGTCAATCATATTAATAAATATGGATTGATTGCATCGAAGACGTGACTAGTGTCCTTGATTCCCTTCTTTACATACAAACCACATGATAAGTAGGTATGTATAAATTCTCTGATAGAAATAAAATCATTGTTCAATCATTAGATTTCCAAACGCTTAGTTAGTTTTTTATTTTGTATTTCAAACTGGTATATAGATCCGTGGTTTTGGAATGACCATGCGGAAAGCAGTGGTAGAAGGATTGATTGATTACCTATTCATGTATCACAATAAACTATTGTAAACATAACACCTAATTACCTACTAAAGGTTGAACCCGCCAAAACTTAGGCACACAAAATTTGTTTTTAAACCAGTTTGAAAATAAATAACTACATTATGAATACCATTAAATGACAAATTAATGAACTCGAAAATCACATTTTTAATTTTAATTAATGTTTACACAGTAAGCCATAGATCGAATTTTCTACGCACACGGATAAGACTTTGCACCCTCTCTTTAGGAAAGATGTTTGTCGCCCAGGTCCATATTTTTTGTAGCTGAGGGACCGATTTTACTTCTCCGCCTTTCTTTTTTAGAATTCCTTTCATAATACTCCAGTACTCTTCAACAGGCCGCAGTTCTGGACTATTTGGCGGATTGCATATTTTGGGTACCACCATGATCCTGTTAGCGTTGTACCATTCCATAACTGATTTTGCGTATTAGCAACTGGCTAGATCTGGCCAAAACAGCGGTGGTGAGGCATGCTGTCTTATAAAAGGCAGCAAACGCTTCTGTAAACAATATTTCCGATAAATATCGCCGTTTATTGTCCCGGTGGTGATAAACGTGCGACTTATTTTACCACAGCTACATATTGCCTGCCAAAGAAGGTATTTTTTTGGACATTTCCCTCGTTTTTTTAATTCACAATCTTCAGTTCATGATTTGCTAGTATAAAACTCTTGACCTGGTATTTGTTTAAAATCCGCTTTATATACGTCTCGCCGTCCATCACCGCGCATTCAAATTTTGTAAGAAAATATTCATAGAGTTTTCGCGACCGTTTCTTTGCGGATAAGTTCTATTTTGAGTCTATATCTGGTGCAGCCTGGGCTTTATAACTCCTCAGTCCTGTCCTCTGTTTCACTTTTTGGACAAAAGACTGAGAAATTTTCACTATTTTTAGCAACATGAGGCAAAAATCTTTAAAATACTCTGTTCCTTTTTCTTATTCTTGACTCCCTGCAACCCACCACTTCCTGGCTTTCTATCTATTGTCAAGCGTTCACGGAATGTTTTTGATATGTGACCAACCGTAGATTGTGGATATTTCAGCCTTTTCGCGATATCTTTGAAGCTTAACATGGGATTTTTTACATGTTCGTGCAGAATGCATTCACGTTTTTGATGTTGTACGCTCGACATTTTGCCAATTAATAAATAAAAGAAAATAAAACTATCATCATTTTATAGCCCAGTTACTCGTGAGAAAATTGTTGTTTAAAAAGTTTGAATATCTCCATTTTTCGAATAACTATAGCTATTTTTACATGCCCAAATTTTGGCGTGTTCAACCTTTAATGTAACACTAATGTTTCAAGGCGTTAATACTTTAAAAGTTAACAATTGCTTTACAATTTCATTATATATGTGTAACTGTTAATGCTGCATTGTCTTACAAAAGCGCCCTTACAAGCGCCTCGCAATTTTTTTTTTGAGTCACGTATTTGAATTATGGCGTGTGTTCTACCGTAGCGTCTTTATTATAGAGACTATCGGAGTAATGTTGCGTATCGATTCGTTTCTATCTTAAAAAAATACTTACGTAAGCTTACGTATTTCTCTATGTTTCTATGGCCCACTGACCATATGAAATAACATCTGTAACAGCCAAGTTATAGGTTTTGAAACGTATAAACAAAGGAGAATCTTACCCAAACCGGTTCAAACCGGTTATTCCATCTCCTGCCCGGGTAACCTAGATTATCTGGGACAAATGCCAACCCCCGCCGCCGGGGAGTCTGCCCTTGCCGCATTTCACCCTAAACGAGTAAAGTATAAGTTCCTAAAAACGTAGTAGGCGTATACGACTTTAGTGTTCTGAGCATAATTGCTTAGAAAACGTGTTGTAAATTCAGATCGTAACCAGACTGAACTAAATAGGCTTTTTTCTGCGCCATTTGTCTGTTTAGTCGGTCGGGAAAATGCATTCAATTTAATAGTTTGAACTTAAAATTAGCTAGCAAGTTAGAAGGCAAACGTTACTCTATCGGCACAACCGCGCGATTTAAATAAACATATTTCGAAACAATACCCCTGTGTAGGGACCTAAAGTACATAGGGGTAATGGGCGAGGGTATTTATACTCGTACATCCCTTACCTACTAACAATTTCCAGGATTTTGAGCTTCGTTGGACTACCGACTACTCTTTATAAGTAAAACAAAAAAAAAACCGGCCAAGTGCGTGTCGGACCACGTATAATGTAGTAGCTTCGTAGCTTCAATGGAATAAGAACCAAACTAATACCAAAAGATCGTATCTGATGCCCATGGAAAAAGTTTTATGGAGATAACTCAAAAATGGCTGAACCGATAATGTTTAAAATAATTTTCGTATAAAGTATGTGACAAGGTACATTTTCTCAAATTATAACATATTTTTTGGACTCGCTGTTCAAAAGTTTTCTTACTTTCGAAGTAATTATTTCTGAAAATCACTTAATCACAAAATATTCAAAGAAACCTTGATATTATTTTTAAAGACCTATCGATTGATGTGTATCAGTTGTTGTTGATATTTGGTAATTTTTTATATTTTTTAATTTAGATATACTTATATGGATCGCCCCCACTAAAAATGTTTTTTTTCTCCAATTTTACTACATAACTAAATAGCGGCATACAAAATACACCTTATGTCTAAATTTTATTAAGTTACGTCTTATAGTTTCCGTGTAAAATGGCTGTGACATACGAACAGATGACGAAACTATTAGGGTTCCGTTTTTGCCATTTTTCCTACGGAACCCTAAAAAGGGATAAGTTCGCCTTTGTACAAATTGTATGTTTTTGTAACTGCCTCGTGTACGGTCAGCTGCAGAGGAAAGGTACCACCGTGCCCTACAAACTTGTATGGCGGGTGGTACCTTTTCTCTGCAGCTGACTGTACAATGCTTTAGTGCAATAAAGTGTTTTACTACTGCTACTACAGTAATTGAAAAAACTTTAAATCCAAGCTCTCAGACTTACTTCTCCCCAAAATGACAAATTATGTAGATATAAAAAATAAAACTAACTAAAACTAAAATAATTCAATATAGTGAACTCTTAAAATAAAAGTATACTAAATCTAAAATATATCTAAAAGAGGCCCCTGCGGCATGATACCGAAGACGCTGGCAGCATTTCCTCTCTGGATTGGTAAACTAATCCGTTCACCCTGGAGGCTACTTACGATTCGCGCCAGTTTTACGGCAGTCTTTACAGCCTGAAACGTCAGAATAACTACTACCGCAGTACATTAACTACATACTATCGTAAAAAATACCAGCTTCCTACTCCTACAGTCACACGCTAATGCAGTTTTAGTCTGGTTGAGTTAATTATGATTAAATCCTTAAAATTTTCGCCGTAATAAAATCTTTAAAAATTAAAAAATTAATTAGATTCCTCAAAGCGAATTGTTAAAGAGCTAGCCTTATATGGTCGGATTTTTATCGTCTGTCACCAAAGCTGTCACGTTCTAACAAGTATGTAAGTGCGAAAGTGATGCATGACGTGATAGGCGATAATATGACAACCATGATACGCGTTCTGGAGTCTATTAGTCGTTACAGAAGAGTGCCACTACTTTTGAGCTCTATTATCAATTTATCAGGTCAGCTCATGATATGATACTAAATTATTGCATTATAATCTGTAATTTATGTTTAAACGGCCTCCCAGTCGGTAGTGACACTGCCTACGAAGCAGGAGGTCCCGGGTTCGAATCCTGGCAAGGGCATTTATTTGTGTGTTTATCACAGATATTTGTACCTGAGTTATGGATGTTTTCTATGTATTTAAGTATTTATCTATATCTATCTATTATATATATCGTCGTCTAGTACCCACAACACAAGCCTTATTGAGCTGACTGTGGGACTAGGTAGGTTTGTGTAAGATTGTCCTGTAATATTTATTTATTTATTTATTATTTATGTATTCTTAGAATACTTGTAAAGTTTGGTATGGATATGGCTAATGCAGAAACAGGAAAAATTTAACTAATTCTGTGGTGCGAAAATACTACCATACAATAATGTTGATCAATGACCGAGTCAGAAAATGTGGTGCCGGATCACGACCCATAAACCACTCTGTATAGGTCAGATATACCGGGGATTTCATACGGATTTCAACTTTTAGTCTGCTATTCGGTGTGTGCATGATGGTGGTGCCATCTCTTGGGCAGGGATTCAATCTTTTTTTTCTTTTTTATGAACGGCTTGTACTCCTTGCTTATATGAAATGTCTCTGGCTGATTCACCACTATTTTAACAGTTGACCGAGTCGAGGTGACATAGGTGATGTCAAATATTTGATATTGACAAGAGCCCTTTGCAGTTTAATTTTTTGTCACATTGTGCACTTCGATCGTTCACGTTACCCCCACCATGTACTTCGCACATAGCGAATATCACGTTGGCACCAACGTTCCGCGAATTAAACGCTCACGTTCCAAATCGGCTCAACCCTCGTCACGTTTGGATTGAACACGTCACCACTAAACGGCTTCCGAAATCCGATTTAACACTTTACATTCTATTGACAAGTAATCTTAATGCCTGATCTAGATAGTGCTCGAATTTTTTTATACTACGACGGTGGCAAACAAGTATACGGCCCGCCTGAAGCGGCGCGTGCGTGAATGGTATGTGTAGGTAGGTATTTAAATAATTTTGTATCAGATATTGTTGCGCTTCGTAGTGCAAGTATGGAAGTGTAGGTACATACAGATCAGTCATAATAATTAGTGGGATTTCGTACGGAGTACACTAGTACTAGTAGAATAGTTGTCAACCTTCAATTAGAACATATTTAATTTGCGTGAGACTATCCTATGTTCCACCCCTACTAAAACTATCTTCATACCTAATTTTACCTGACGTCAGTTCAGTGGTTTAAGCGTGAAAAGATAACAGACACACAGACCGACGGAGTTACCTACATTCACATTTATACCTACTATTAATATAGATAAACATCGTGAATTTTGCTGTATACTTATTAAGGGGTTTGCTAATTTGTAAATAATTTCGTGACGACTGATTGATATTTGTCATTTTTTTTAATGATATCATATTTTATTTTTCATCACGTCCTATAAGTAATGCAATAAAAAATCTTCCAATAAAAACAGAATTGCAACAATCCCAAAAGCGGCTAATTTTATGTTTGTCTAATTTGAATTAAAACTATTCGAAAAAAATTGGTGACTAGGTAAATCATATCTTATGTCGTCAATTCACCCTTAAATTTCAAATCAGCCTAACCCTCGTCATGATCGCGATAAAACACGTAATTAAGTCCAACGGCTTCCTAATCGGATCAGACACTTCAGGTTCTGACGCGTGACCTTCTACATCGATTGTCTAAAACAGGCCTGATTTATCATTATCGCGAACAATTTCGCGTGGATAACGAGAAGTGATAGAAGCTGTCATATTAACGATAAAATTGTCAGCTGTCATTTTCTACAATACGAGTAAGCTTATGTCACTCAAAGCAAGTATCTCTAGAGTTGAAACACGCGAACACCCAAAAAGGACAGAATACACGCAATGCGACTAATTTGGAAAAGCATTTCAAGATGGCTGATAGCATACCGTAGCTAGCCTACATAATTTTGTCGGTTTCTTTGTTCCCCTTTAAAAAGCGGTGGAGGGTAAAGAACGTTTATATTGTACTCAAGGCATTTTGGAAGTAAGCAATAATCACAATGTGAGACTATGACAAGGACCAACGATAATAGTGTCTTCTGTGTCATATGTATTTAAAGTTTAATAAGACCATCCCGTTCAAACTTGGTATTATTAATTTATTACTACTAGCCATGTCTATGTTATGTCACGATATGACTCGATAACTGCAGCCCTATCAGCGTGACATTATGTCCTTAGTGACAATGACAAATCACTCATTAGGCTGACACAGACATGTTTTATGTGTGCTTATCGTGCGCGATATGACATGGCTTGGCAGTAACCATGTAAGTTTTGGGAACATTAAAGACAAATACATAGGCTGCTATTTATATATCCGGAAACCGGGATTACAATCTTCTTAAATAGCATATTTGACCTCCATGGTAAAATTTGAACTTTTTTAAGTACTGGCCGGTATATTTTTTCTTTCTTATTAACGCCCGTGTTTTGTTTTTGACGGGTTTTAAATGTCATCTCGCAGCAAGAATGGAACTCACTCGTGAAAATATTCGTGCTATGATTTATTATGATTTTCGGCGTGGTTTAACGCAACAACAGTGCATAGATCAACTAACTTCAACTCTTGGTGATGAAGCCCCATCTAAAACTAATGTGTATCACTGGTTTAGTGAGTTCAATCGTGGACGTAGTATGCTTACGGACGAAGTTAAGGCAGGTCGCCCGAAATCGGTCGTTGTACAACAAAATATCGAGGCTGTGCGAAAACTTATAATGGACGACCGACATGTTACGTACCGCGAGATAGAGGCGACTCTGGGTATTTCTATGACCAGCATTAATAGCATATTACATAATAATTTGGCTGTAAAAAAAAATTGTTCGCGTTGGATACCCCACAACTTAACAAAAGAGCAAAAAGATGCTCGCGTCGAATGGTGCAATAAAATGTTAGAAAAATATAACCGTGGTGACTCAAAAGCCGTTTATAACATCTATACAGGTGACGAATCCTGGATCTATGCATACGATCCCGAAACGAAGCAACAATCAACGGTATGGGTGTTTCAAAATGAGCCGAACCCTACGAAAGTTACTCGTGCAAAAAGTACATTGAAACAAATGGTGGCCTGCTTCTTCGGTATTAATGGCCATACAGCCGTACAGCCCTGACTTGGCACCCAACGATTTTTATTTATTTCCAAATATAAAGAATAAATTACGCGGTCAACGATTTTCGACCGCTGAAGATGCTGTCGACGCATTCAAACAACACGTTATGGAGGTACCTCAGGCGGAGTGGCAGAAGTGCTTTAAAAATTGGTTCACGCGAATGCAAAAGTGCATAGATCATCAAGGGGAATACTTTGAAAAACAATAAAACCATTTTCAGCCGTGTACGTTTGTTTGTTTTTTTGTTTCCGGATATATAAGTAGCAACCCTCGTATAAGGTGCTAATTAGTCACGGATATTTTAAGAGATAATACATTACATTAAAACAATTAACTGTTAACTATAATTAAGGAACCTTTGTATATCATTTTTTTGTTTTCATTTACCGAACAAAAAAAAATTATAATTAATTTTTAAAATAACCATCCCCTATAATGTACCTGTCAAGATGTTCAACACTGTCTGTCATGTCACGTCAAAAGTTTTTTTTCTTAAATGTCATTATGATTCGGGTCCAAAGAGGTCTCATTTAATTATCTTATTAACAGGGTGTTTTAACGTAGGAAATTTGTTTTCTAGTTTTCTCCAAAAAATCATAACAAAACCTATGATGTTTCATACTTAAATATACTCCGAGAACCGAGTACTATCAGCGGTAAAAATATCCGTGTCTAATTTGTTTGCACCTTATATATCTATCCATGGACCATGAGCTATCACAAACTCACTAGATGAATCATTATAAACTCGCGCTATATTCCAAACTTCCCATTTGGCGCCATTAATTTATTACGTAAGACAATTTAGGGGGGGGGGGGGGGCTGACCATGTCTTACTTCTCCTTACGAGAGGAGGATTTTTATTCTTGTTTTTTATTTTTTACTGGGTGAGGGGGTCTAAATGTGGCAAAAATTGTCTTACGTAATAAAAGAATGACGCCTTTCTTGCTAAAATCTCACAGTGTGTAGGCGGAGCAGGAAAACAAAGTCCAGGGTTGCAGGGCGCGTCAGGGCCTCGGCCTCGAAGCTTTGATTGCCGTGACGCATTCACTCTCTAGATGGAGTATTTCAGGTGAGCTAACCATGATACGACTAGGGCATGTAATACCAGTATTGTATGCCCTAGCTACGACGTACTATGTAACCGATATGAGGATAGCATTAGACTTGGCAGATTTGCCGGACACTTATCTCAAAATTAATATGGATTAACAGCTATCTCTGTCCTATTCTAATCGTGCTTTAGTAATACACTGATCCTGACTGAACCTGGCTATTTCGTTCCTGATAGGTTTGTAAATTTACTGGCTATTTATCACTTTTGGTCTCTAGATGAGTTTAGATGCTTAGTTCTCAGTCTTATAGGCAATTAAAAGCGTTGTTTAAGTCTGAAATCTCGTTCATGATCGTTTGCCCCTATCCGGTATCTTGGACATAATGTTTGCGTGACAGAGAACCGAGAAATGTCGAAGGCAATAGACGACCCTATCTCTATACCTAAGCAGCCTAATGCGGAATCTTTGGAACGTGATCTATGCCGTGACGTCTCAGTGGTCGTAAACCCGAGTTAATTAAAAGGTGTTTATATTGTGTGACCAGGGTATTGGCTCCGATGACAGAGGGATGTTGTTCCAGAATAAATCGGCAAGGTCAGCCAATGACACTACATGAGTCCATACTAAGTAACTATGATAATCTATATTGAAAGGACCCTTATGGCGGCAGGCGCTTACGATTAATCCTTGTACAGATTCAATATAATTTACAAGCAATAAAGGCGTAAGCGCCGGCCGTTTTAAGGGCCCTTTCAATATGGATTATCACAATTTCATCAAACTCGTATAATACATAGAATTACAGTCAGCATTCGCTCGGCTCTCTTCAGCATAAGGAGTCTTATTAGGGCCCGTCTGTGCCTGTTTGCGACTGATTATTAGAATCCTCTAGGTTGGAAGGTCTGGTGGGAATCGCTTCTGTTAAAACTAGTGCCACCAATTATTGGGATTAGGATGCCGAGTAGACCTCAGGCTCCCTTTAGCCGTAGCAAAATGCCTTAGAGTGGCTTTTGACTAAGTAGATTATTAATTTTGTTTCGTATAAATACTTTTAGCCCAAAGATATAAAAAGTTACAAAGCCCTGAAATAGGTAACTTAATTAAGGTCTATTTACAAATTCATCCCTACTAATTAGATAACTCAATGTATTAATTTACATTGCTTTAGAATACCACAAACAAACTCAAAGCTTCTGATTCTGTTAAAGTACTTTCATGATTAAGGGTAGGATTACAAGGAAAGGGCTGAATTTTTAGTAAGTACATGAAAAGTAAATTTTGTTACAGTGTCAAGTTTTTTGGTTAGGTGAGTTTTTACAAAATGTTAATTTTTGTTTAAAGTTTCTATTGAATATATTATTATCACTCATTATTTAAAATAAAAATAACAGCCAGTTTACTCTAACTATGATTTTTATAAAGCCTTTAACAAAAAAAACGAGATTCAGACACAAAATCTGGGATCTCATTGGCTGAATAACCGAGTTAGTTGGTACATAGATCCTTATAAAATTCACTTTGAAGTTTTACAGTTTTTAATACACCGTGAAAATCCTTTGACACCCTTCCGACCACTTAGTATATTTGACAGGAAATAAATAAAACTGACGCGGGTCCCCCTCCTAATCAAATCGGCGCTCCCTGGAATCACACCGCGCCCTGACCCGAAAAAACAAGAAGTAGTTAATCCACTTAAAATGCACTTTTTGTAGCTTTGCTTAACACGTGGAACGATTTTTAACTAAGAAACATTTACCCAATAAGTTTAAAAAATTAGAATAAAAAATTAAATAATCGTTTAATTCAGACCATTGCCCATATCGTTGTTAGTAAACGATATCGTTGTTGTCGTGTATCGTTGTTGGTTTTTAAAAACCCACAGCTATTATTAGTTCCAATATAAAGTGACAATTGACTAACGAGAATCGAAACTATTAATTAGAAAATGTTATAAAATGGCACCCAACGTGGGGCTTATTAAGTGCCGTATTAAAATATTTTATCACTAAAAGCCATCAAGCGTATTGGCATCTAATTACGATGTTCTTATCATAAACAGCTAAGCCAGCCGTCGCCAATTATGCAGATTCGTATCAATCCTCATTTTCTTAGCTAATAGCATTTGCTCGCTAATTTATTATAAGTATTAATAGGGTGAATGTCAGAAGGTCAGAACAGTGGGTAGTTTTATGAGTATATATCAAGATAGCATCTACTTTAGAGATAAAATTGGGAATAAGGTCATACTAAGGTCTATTACTAGACAGTTTCATTGTTTCAGAAAAAAATGAACTGCAAGCTCGAGCTTATAAAGGGGCCAAGCCAAGTGACAATCATTTATAGGCAATCGAACCTTTTTTCATGATATCAATACAGTATACAACCAAACGTAAGGCAAAGAGATCAGGTACATACTGTATAGCCCCATGTTGGGCGCCATTTTATAACATTGTCTCATTTAATAATACTGGCATTTGAATATGATATCCCTTACATAAATAGCTAAACAAGTCCTCGCCAATTTATGCATTTCCATCAGCTTCATTTGCGTAACTAATAGCATTGGCGACCTAATTTATTATTAGTGTTATGATTGTATGACATCAATACAGTATGTAATCTAACGTAAGGCAAAGAGGCAGATACATAACGTATAGCCCCATGTTGGGCGCCATTTTATTACATTTTCTCATTGTATAATACAGGCATCTGAATATGATATCCCTATCATAAACAGCAAAGCAAGGCTTGGCTTTGGCTAACTTATAGCAGTGGCTAGCTAATTTATTATTAGTGTTATGATTTCTTGACATCAATACAGTATGTAACCTAACGTAAGGCAAAGAGATCAGGTACATACTGTATAGCCCCATGTTGGGCGCCATTATATAACATTGTCTCATTTAATAATACTGGCATTTGAATATGATATCCCTAACATAAATAGCTAAACAAGTCCTCGCCAATTTATGCATTTCCATCAGCCTCATTTGCGTAACTAATAGCATTGGCTAGCTAATTTATTATTAGTGTTATGATTTCATGACATCAATACAGTATGTAACCTAACGTAAGGCAAAGAGGCAAGGCGCCATTTTATAACATTTTCTCATTGAATAATACTGGCATCTGAATATGATATCCCTAACATAAACAGCAAAGCAAGCCCTTGCGAATTTATGCATTTTCCATCCGCCTCATTTGCGTAACTAATAGCATTGGCTAGCTAATTTATGATTAGTGTTATGGTGGGTGAATGTCAGAACAGTGGGTAATTTTACGAGTATATTAGCATATACACTTGACATTCGAGTATTAGGTCATATGGATTCAGCTAGTCATGATCCAAATTTTATGGTACTGTAGGTTTGAGGTGTAGCTGTAGGCAGATTAAGTTGTGTTAACTTGTATTAAGTTGCCACATAGGTGTATGTAATCCTGTTTTAGTGAGCATTTTATATTATGTATACTCTTTTGATTTTAATAAGAGAAAATGTACTAAAGTATGAGACCGTATCTACTTTAGTGCGAGGTAAAATATGCATATGCGACGGGGTCCCACGTCCTTTAGTCGTCAACACAGTGAATCCTCCTTTTCGTAATGGGGTCGGCAACGCGCATGTGACACCTCTGGAGTTAAAAGCGTCCATAGACTATGGTAGCTGTTTACCATCAGGCGGGCCGTATGCTTGTTTGCCACCGTCGTGGTATAAAAAAAATATACTGGCGCTGTCGGTAGGATTACTATTTTCCTTTATCAAGCTTTTATTACGAAATTAAATATTTGTTTCATTATTTCCACAGCATTCACATCGCACAAACTTATACTTACAGTCGAGTTCATAAATATATGAGCAAATCTAAGGCTTCAAAACTAAATGAGCATAGAAAGGTAGATATGGATCTGAACAGATTTACCAATCAAAAATATATATATATATATCACCTGTCATATTAATCTGAGCAAGTCTCACAATAATATGTAAGCAACTGAAAACTCATAAATGTCTGTACTCATAAATGTGTGTATTTTTCAAAATTATTTAACCAACCATTTGGCGGCAAGGTACTAAATTTGGATAAGAAAAGTGTTTTAGAACCGGTGGTAGTTTTTTCTCTCTCTGACGTTCATAAGTGCATTGTAATGTGCCTAAATAATAAACATCTTTTATATTTAAGCGCCGGCCGCCCAATGATACCTTTAGCAAAATAATGTCACATAATGGTGCTAGCAATCGATTGCTGTAATAGAGAAAACGTATGGAAAAGTTAAACATTTTTTGTTTTATTTTCTATTAAATATGTTGAATCTTCGTTCGCTCAATGAGTGTGCAACTATTACGTCGCCACACTGGTAACTCGTGTTTTATAAGTTGAACGTACGTTACGTGAGTTACCAGTATCGATTTGTTTAATAGTCGTACGTGAGTGCCTCACGGAAGAATAGAGGCGTCGTTCAGTTACCACCTTGGCCGCTCTGATATATCTGATGGCGACTGTACATAAAACAAATAAATATGAAGCGTGTATACAACCTTTCATTGTCTGAAAGTTTAGGTGGCAATTTTTATATCTTTTGTGTTTACATTATTTATTCCTAGAAGTACAGACTGTAATGTAGCTTACATTATAACTGTCAATGACCTCACATAAACCCTATTTTGCCTGTTATTGACAGTCAGAGCAGGTATTCCCATTGCATGAATTATAGAACAACCTTAGTGCTTCCACAGACATATATCTAACAAGATCAAACATATATCGCGAAATGAATAACCATTAATTAATAGACTGCAGAGACAAAATGTTGAATTGTCATCATTAACGTTGAAATTTTATTTAAACTAGGCTTTTATGCTGGTCCTTCACATCTATCTGGAGCAGATCTCTAGTGAAGAATTGTACCCCCAGCTTAAATAAAACTACAGCCAAATAGCACTAGACCCTACTCATAGTGTTTTGTTCCAGCTGGTATTTGTAGCTGGTATGTGAGCTGTAGTGTGTGCTACGCCTTACCTACACATGCTTAGCCACTTTGTATATAAGATCATGTAAGAGTCATTTAATACACAATATATACGACATTGAACCTAAATAGTTGTTTCACTACGCCACACATTACATGGCGATCCTGCCAGTGCGGCCGTGAGCTGCACTGGCGGCGCGCTGCGCCGGCCAGTAAAACAAGTAATTATCTTTTGGGACATTATAAAAAGTGTGAATATTACTACAGTCGTGAACTGTATATACTTGATTTTTTTATTTTTTTTTTATTTAATTTGTTACTAGAAGTGATTTTCATTACATAAAAATACTAAGGACATGGACCTCTACACTGACGAATGTGCATCGTAAAAGTGATTAATTAACATTTCGTGAGATAAACAACAGTTTTCTTGAGTGAAGTGACATTTGGTAAGGTGAGAAGATAACGGAAATTACGGAAGTGAAAAACGTGACAATCGGACACAAATCATAATATAAACGTGTACTCTAAAGTATAAATATGAAAATCGAACTGAGACGTGAATTTGCTGCTGGGAACTGGGAATCCAAACACGCTTTGTCCCGAAATTGTCTATGCCCTTGGCTTGGGCAGGGAGCAGCCAAGGACGCCAGCGCCAGCGCAAGCGAGTGCGGACGGAATCCCTATTATTCAAATACAGTTACACTTTTGTCTCAAATTTATTATTGTATATTTAATTGATAATTCTTATTTTTATTATAAGTAGTTATAGAATTATCTGTGTTTTTCAGAACATCATAAAATTGTAATTGAGGAGAATATTTAACGAAAATTGATTATTTTGTATTAAAAAAACACCTCTTGGGAACTATCAACAGTACAATAATTAAAATATTATATTTTAATAATTTTGTAAAGTATTTTTGTACTAGTATTAAAGGATTTTATAGGATAAGGATATTATATGGTTACAATACACATGTATTCAATTATCTATTTACTTCATCGTGGTTGAAAATTTCAATTTTCGGAAATTTCGTTTTAATTTATGACAGTTAAACTTGATTTACAATTTTTATTTACAGGAGTTTTGATAAAAATGTATATTATTTTAACAGAGTTAGTAGGTACTAACACGTATTTCATCATACTTTCGAATAAGGCGCATCGCGACGGCCCATGCCCTCCATGTAGGGATTGGCATGCGTCGTCTGCGATTTCATCTCATATTTCATAGACTTAGTGACCTTAGTGTCTTGTGTTTAATTAATGTAAATTAAAGATATTAATGTTATTATAATATTTTTTTTGGATATTTATGTTAGGTTGATATTTTAGCGAATAGATTTATAATTATATAATCCTATGTTTGTATTTCAGAGTTTATTTTTATTATATTTTGTTCGGATTTGTCGCAAACACTAAATAGTGTTTATTTATATTTGGACGTGACAAGTATGGTGAATGGCAATTGCTTAAATACAATTTATGGAACATTTAAATAATGCAACAACATATATTTTCTATACCTTGGTATAGAAAATATATAAAATAATGATAGATATTAACTGGTAATGATGTTATTTGGACGTGTATGGGAAATTTAGCAAGTAATGGATTTGAATTTTGAAGGTTTTGCAGTTGGGATTTGCATGGAATGGAGTTATAATAATAATAATAATAAATACTCTTTATTGCACACCTCATACAGTTACAAGCACAAATTTTACAATTAGATAAATTTAGGTAGAGGTAACAACAGGCGGTCTTATCGCTAATGAGCGATTTCTTCCAGACAACCTTTGGGTAGTGGAGACTAGAGAAAAACAATAAGCAGTAGGTGGTGCATAGAAACAAAAGAGACGAAATAGATAACACAGCACATTCATATGAATATACATACTTAAATAAATACAAAATAAACATACATATACGTACATATATACATATATAATACACACAATAAGAAACAACAGTGTCAACTTAAAAACCTAAGGAAGAGATAAATAGTATTCCTTAAGTTGCGATTTAAAGCTACCAATAGATTGCGCGCGTTTAATGTTGAGAGGGAGAGAATTCCACAAACGAACGCCCTGGAACGTAAATGAGCAATTATAAAATTTGGAAGATGAAGATGGCACTTTTAGGAGCAATTTTTGAGAGGATCTAATAGAATTAAGATAAGAGAAACGCTCTTTGAGGTAGCGGGGAGTTGCAGGGAGTTAATTAGTTCAAAGAGATGGAATTGGTTTGATATCTAAATGGTGTTATGAATGTAGTGTTTGGGAAAGCTGAACCGCATAAGTTTTTCAAAGGACGATTAGTCTGATCAGCTAAGAGTTGCTTAAATTCTTATAAGTTGCAGTTTTGACGATGTTTGAGATATTTGATTGAATTTGAAAGATTTTTTAAATGTGATTTAAATACGAGTTACTTGTTGTAATGAATGATAAATATACCTATTGTATCTTCGGTGGCCCAGGAGGCGGCCATGATCCTTAAGGTATAACAAGGGTATACCAGAACACAAGACAGGCACGGAGTCTGACCATGATTCGATCGAGTATCAATCGTGGAGACCCTTGGACACATGGAAGGATTCGAACGGTATGAGGTATGGAAGTGTTAAAAGAACTGCCTGAATGAATAAATATGAAGTATGTGTGCACGCTTAAAATAAAAATTATCTTGTGTCCTGAGCAAAGAAATAAATGTGTGATAAGGTCAGCCGACCACAAACGTAAATCCGTTGTATACCGTTGTTACAAGTGAATGCACACAGAAGATGTACATTTTTAAGAAAATGTTTTGACACGTAAATGAAAAAGTAAAAACGTCATATTATAAAGGTGAATATATAATATAACACTAAATACGAGTATGTACCTATAAATACTTGCGAGTAACTTATTGTCGACAAAAATGAGTAATAAATACCAATGTGATACAAAGAAATGTAAACGTACGTAGTACGTATCTCAATAAGGACTAGGACATAACTGTATTGACGAATACAAAAAAAAATGAAAGTAGGTTACCTACTTAATTATATGTTATATTTTTATTTATACAATATTATGTTCTTAATTTTTACATTTTTTAATATTCAGTTCAGTATAGTAAGTTAGGTATAGAATTTTTTTTTCAGTACCTTATTATCATTGTTAGAATTTAATATTGTAACAGTAAGCAGTGGATCAATCGATATTGCTAATGCAAATAACTTTTAATTTTTGTTTTTACGAATATTGTATATTTTTTTATGTGTATACCACTTTATTCAATTTGTATAATGCTACTTATTAAAAAAAATAGATTGTCTTACTACACAATATATACGACATTGAACCTAAATAGTTGTTTCACTACGCCACACATTACAGTAACGTCGCCAGAGAGCTCAAAGATGATGCAGTGATTGACGACGGGTTACCCTCTTGGCTCTTTAGCCGTCATTACAGTGAATCCTCCTTTTTATTCAAGGGTTAGCGGCGCGCGTGTGACAACTCTGGAGTTACAGGCGTCCATAGGTTACGGAAGCTCCTTACTATCAGACAGGTTGTACGCTTGTTTGCCATCCTCGTAGTTTATAAACATAACTTGTCGTCGCAGAGCTAGCATCGTCTGTCACTATATATATATATATATATATATATATATAACCTATGTATATACTATAATACTAATATATAGTATATAGATAGGTCGTTCTAGGCAGTCTTCCTAAAATGGCGCTTCTGGTCTAGGAAGGGTCTAGGTGTTCAAGTCGGGTTTCTTCAAAGGAGGCCACACCTAATCCAACCCTTCTACTTTTACACAACATATACAAACAATATTCCTTTTTATCACAATTCCCACCAATATTTTTATATTGGCATGGTTCTTAAGATCACGAAATGTGAAACGCGATGTATGGAGCATAATTGCCGCCATTGGGCAAGGTAAAAATTGTTATAATTGCCGCCATTGGGCAAGGTAAAAATTGTTAAATGAGACTCGTATGTGCTCTACTTATATATCTGTGTATCTTTCCGTCATAAAAACACCCTACAACCTTGCTTGCATACAATTATGCCAGCCTTCGCCAGCGCGGCGCGGAGGTGTGCCCCGACCTTTTTTATGAATATGGTTCTTATACTTGCTAGGTATAACGAAGTATTCTTTTGAAGAAATTGTATAAATAAAGGTGGGTTAGGTATTATAAATCTGGGTAGGTGGTACCAAAATGCTGGTGATTCTTTTAAAAGCATACTTGGTATAGCATTCTAAATATATCTAAATTTCATAATCGTCACGGCACTAGGTCTACTCGGCGTTGTCTTTTAGAAATGCACCTTCATAGAACGGCTGCTTTCACAGGATGCTTCCGATATCTCGCAACCAAATGCTGGAATGACATCCCTCCACCTGTAAGGCGGTTGAAAACCAAACTATCTTTCAAACACCATTTCAAAATGATACTTTTGGAAAAACAAAAAACAGGGATACCTTACGGTTATTTGGTTGCGGATTTCAGAGTCTAAATTCTGACTTGGTCAAGTTTCACACCATTTTCGTCCATTTTATATTTTTATTATTTGTTGATTTATATTTTATGTATATGTATTACTTATTTCAATTTCAACTGTACTAATTTCAAGATACTTATTTTATACTATTGCACAACACACGCACTATCACACATTGCACATTATACACCACTTTGTATACCTACCTACAAGTATTAACGTAAATACATTTTGCGCCTTCGAGTACCTACCTTTTTATATAGTTTCAGTTGAAACTAATGTGGCCTGGGTTTCAGCAGAATTATCAGTGCTTTGCTCGCAAGAGTGTAGCGTAAAGCTGAGCTGTGAACTCTTTTTTTTTGCTGCAACTAAAGATGTGCCGTTCTCGAGAACGTTCCCGAACGAAAGAATGTTGCGAGAAAGTTCTCGAGAACGTTCTCTGTAACGAGAAATTCCGAGAAAGTGCATTAAATCTGCACAAATTCAGATTTTTTAATTTTTGTAAATCTTCCTAAAGGTGTTTTAAAGATATTCACGATCACTGTAAACCGAAAAAAAGATTCTAAGTGCAAAAATCTCTGCTATCTCGGGAAATTTCAGAGAACGTTCTCGGGAACGTTCTCACGAGAACTTTCTCACATGTTGCTTTGTACTTTTATTGGAAGAGGACTCATTTATTTCTTAATATTTTTGTCTTTATGTTCTTCATCTTTATTTTCACATATGTTTTATTGATACTGGTACAGCAATTTTGTCTCCAAAATGAGATTATTAATATTAAAAAAGCTTAATTCTCTTTGCTCTGGAGAACGTTCTCGGAAATGTTCTCGACTAAGTTTTATGTGACTATTAATTTAAAAATAAATGTGTAATATGTCCCAAAAATATGTAACAAGTATGTAATTGAAACGAAAACGTTGGCATAAAAAACGAAACTTGTTTATATTTTAAAATATCTTAATTATCTATATAATCGTTTTCTATTTTTTTAACTTTGAAATAATTATTAATAAAAACTAAAAATGTAATGGAATGAAATCGTGTTTATTTTATGCAAAAAAACGGCCAAGATCATGTCGGGACATGCTCAACATAGGGCTCCGTAGTTGCCGGCCCCACACAATTCACCCACTCAAAAGGTCGTTTTTGGGGTTCCGTAGTCAATAATCACACCGATAAAGTAGTAGAATACAAACTGCAAAAAAATATTTTTTATTAGGGTACACATCAAGTGGGGGTTGATTTTTTTTTGCTCCTACCCTATCATATCGGATATAATTGGATAGTTCTTTCAAAATGAATTAAGGTCTTCTAAAACATTTTTTGGATAAAAAATAATAATAGTTTCGTAAATAATAGCGCGGATTTCAAAAAAGGGCGTCTAACTTTTGAACCGTGGGTCCCAAAAATTGGAAAAATTCATGGAAGTGAGGCCTGATAATTACTTTCAATGAAAACTATATTGAAGGAAGTCGGTTGAGCCGTTTTTGAATTATAACTCAAAAACGCATAGTAAAAGGATTCATGTGGCCCATAGTAAAATGACGTAAGCGCCGCAACATATCCCTTAAGAAACGACCTTTTGCCCGACATGCTTTTGGCCGGTTTTTTCGGTTTAGAATGATTGTAAATATTTTTCAAACACCTTCAAAAAGATATACAAAATATAAAAAATCAGAATTTTTGCAGATTTTATGTAATTTCTCAGTAATTCTCGTTTAGAGAGAACGTTCTCCAGAAAGTGCGGAAATTCTCAGGGGAAGGAATTCTCGATGGCAAAAATGTTCTCGCCGGCACAACTCTAGCTGCAACGCACACAACCATTCTTACTACTTCATCTCATGTTTTGTTACATTTTATTTTTATTTTTTCAAATGATTCTTTGTGTTATTGTTGTACTTTGCTGTTGTGTGTTGCAGAATTCAAATAAATCTTTTATCTATCTATCTATCTAATTATGAAAAACTAAGAAAAAAAAATCTCGAGAAAAAAAATTGGTTTTGTGTGGTTGGTCGGCTGAGACGACGTAACATCCTACAAAAAACAATTTTTCGAGTTCAAAAATATTTTCTCCTGCTTTTTCTTAATCGCAATACGATACCTATTATGCCGTTAAACGGATCACCAGCATTTTTGTTACAGCCTGTATAAATTTATGTATACAGGAAATATTTTAGCGATTTTGACACTCTGGTTTGACCTGATTACCTAATTCCATTGATTTATACAAAAAGAGAGATATGGTACCAGGCGCTCGATTGTGTGCCATCAAATATAGGTTCCGGAACCTATATTGAATTAGTCGTGTGGGCAGAGTCTCTCAGTCACACTTTGTGCAATGCGCAAAATATGGAGGCCTCCCTTGCATACCCGTGTTAACTATATAGGTTTATCTCTTTTCCCCATGATGCACATACATTATAGCGGTGTGTAGCATTTTACAAGTGTTTAGGTGCTGGACCACATTTCAGTTTTGTTTACTATGAACGTCACTCATCTTCCTTTTTGTTTATATCTATGCCTAATTCTACATATATCTACCTACATATGAAGAAATATAAATAGAAAGATATAGATACAAAAAAATACTCTTTATTAAGAATATGAAAAAACCTACTACATTATTAGACATAAATTAAATATTAAATACAAATCTAAACAACTTAAAAATAAAATAATTCTAAACTTATAAAATAAATCTAATCTACAAAAAACCCACTCCGAGCTGCTTCTGGTGCAAAAGTGCCCATCACGTTCGCAGAGTTTCCGCGTTGGATCGCGATGGACAACCTTTGCAGCAGGAACGACCCAGAGCGGGGGTCAAGACCCCTCTGCTGCAGGCGGCGACCCAACTCCCGAAGGAGAGAAATGAAATAGAAATAATTTATTTGCTTAAACATGGTAAAATACATAAGTATAATATAGATGTCATGATTGATGTCATTCTGTATCACATGTTTAGCCAACATATGGCATAAAAATTAAAACCTGAATCGTTTGTTACACTTAATTTACAATTTGACAAAAAAAAATCAATTAATGTCAAGATAATCATTAAAGTTCATAATCCGTTAAGTTAATTAATTAAATTCTTGCATGTGGCAAGCAATCAATATAAATCCAAGCTATATATAGTCAAAATATATAATAAAAACATCTAAGTATATTTAATTAATCATCATTAAGTCATTCAAATTATATAATAATAGCCAATAGGTTGTCTTAATCGTTGTCGTTAAAAAATTCGTTTAGGGAGTAGTAACATTTACCCCTTAGCCACTTCTTTAGTCTGGCAGTAAACAATTTGTCGGGTAATTGTCTGATTTCATATGGTAACTTATTGTAAACTAGGATACTCATTATGTAGCAGTTTTTTTCAAAGAAAGCGCTGTCAACTAGAGGCATCTGTAATTTAAACTCATCCCTTGGGTTCAATCTGTTGTTGTAGGATGGCCGTTTAAAGTAGTGCGGAAATTTGCGTACAAGGCATCCTAACTCTAATATGTAAAGTCAAATTTATTTAATCGTATGTTAAAATACAGAAGCTTAATATATGTATATTCAATAAATTAGGTATTAAATGTCAATAGGTCATAAAGTTTCTTAAATAAAGGCCGGCAATGGGCTCTTGGTTTAGCTCCAAAGACAGCTCTGATACAATATTTTTGAACGAGAAATGCTTTTTTTGCGTCTGTAGAGTTACCCCAAATTTATATGCCATATTTCAGGACCGAAGTACCATAACCATGGTAAGCAAGCAGTGATGTTTTTTCTCCTGCGATAGTCCTTAACCGTTTTAAAGCATAAACAAACCTATCAAGTTTACCGCAAACCAACTTGACATGATTTCTCCACGTACAGCATTCATCTAAGGTTATACCTAAGAACTTTAAGTCGCTAGCCCTTTCAATGATCTGATTCTGACAGTGCAGTTGTAAGTCGAGAAGTTCAGTCTTATAATTCCGGAATTGTATGTAGCATGATTTTGAAGTGTTCGTTTGTAAATTATTTCGGTTTAACCATGAGTCTACTGCGTTTATTGTTGCATTAATCTTATCCCTATAAGGGACAGTAGAGTCATCGGCAGGTATTATTGAAGTGGATAAAGTAAATAGTAAAATTTAATAACTTTGTGTAACAGCACGAACACTTTCCTTAACTAATCAACCATATCTACCATTCCCTATAGGCAGTTCAAAGTCCTTAAACAATTCGTTTCCAATCGTTGAACTTTCGCAATCGATCTGTGCCAATCGATGACGTTTGTGCCCTTGAAACCCTAGTCGCTATGTCAAAATAATAAAGCGTGAGTTGAAAGCCACTCGGTTTTGTTAGGAGCTTACAGATAACTTCATCCCGCGACTTTGGCTACCTAACACTACCCCAATCTTTGGAAATAAAGGAATAATTCACTGTCAGGCATGACTCGATCTTGCAACTACGGGATACCAGCTCACCGCTCTACCAAGCTACTGCATATGCGCCTTAGAAAGTGACTAGTGATATTTACCGTAAGTGTCACTTCTTAGGCTGCCTTTCCACTTAGGTGGAGATGAGCGGAGAAGAGAGAAGACGTGCTGGAATCAACGAATAGCATCATTCGGTGGAAAGAAAGGGCTTTTTGTTGATTCCCACAAGTCTCCTCTCATCTCCGCTCACCTCCGCCTCAGTGGAAAGAAAGGAAGCCTATTAGTTGATTCACACACGTCTCCTCTCATCTCCGCTCACCTCTGCCTCAGTGAAAAGTAAGCCAGCCTATTGGTTGATTCCTACAAGCCTCCTCTCATCTCCGCTCACCTCGACCAGAGTGGAAAGAAAAGCCGCCTATTGGCTGATTCCCGCACGTTTTCTCTCATCTTCGCCTCCACCTCGGGGGAAACTGAAAAGGCAGCCTTAACCAGCCATTAGAAATCCAACTCGTATTAGTTCGAGTCTCGTTGGAGGCAATAATTGTTTCTCTAATTTCTAAACTTTTTGGTATACACTTAGCAGACATCTCTGCTTAGTACAATGTAAGTTTAGAGCTACGCCCTAACCTACTCCCGCTACTCATAGTGTTGTGTTCCTGCTGGTGATTAAGGTTGCCAAAGAGCTCAAAGAGCCCCCAGTGTGTTGACGATGATCGCTTAGATATTGTATATTTATCAAAATGGCGAAGCCATAATCTATTCAGTTTTAGCTAAGCTCGCGAGGTCTACGGACAGATCCCCTAGTAATAATAAACCAAGTCCTCATTATTATCTGTCTCTGCCAAGTTCGCAGTCCTGCATCCTAGACGGTGCGGCGCTACACTTGGCGCGCGGCCAACAGACAAAGGTCGCCCGAATACACCACAATCAATAATCTGTTTATTTTCAAACATAATAGTAGTTTATGTAACTGTTACGTAATTAGGCCTAATTACGTACAGTTGCATACACTGCTTTATCTACACACATATTATAAATCCTAAATGATGTGTTCGGAAACCAGTAGAATGACCGCCATTGCACCGCCATGACCAACTCGATTGTGTCGGCGGTCGCGCGGGCGCGTGCCGGCGGTCGGGGAGAGCGCGGATCTTGGTAACGTTACCGTGGGTAATGAATTTTCATACGTTTTTACCACACTGTCAGAGATGTTACGTTACTGGTTGCAATAATGTTTACTTTGTTAAATCTGTTTCTGTACTTCTTTTTCTTTCTGTGGTGCAATAAAGAATATTGTATTGTATTGTATTGTAATGGTGGTAATTACATGCGGTTTCCGAACGCGGAATAGAGGATTTATGATATTGGTGTAGATAAACGTGATTAAACGTCACGGGAAGTCTACACAGAGCTACTAGTAGACACTTAAATTTGCGTCCATGGATTGCGCTTGAAAAGTCGGTGCAGATTTAGCGTGGTTTGGCTCTAGTATGCTTAGAATACATATGTCATACATCTACCCAAATCACATCAGTCACATCTACCAAGTACCACATATAGTACTATTAGTGCGTACGTAATCGTCACAGCTCTCAATGACACCCGTGACGTCTAGCCTCAATGTTATTTTATCGTTGCCGGCGCATTTTACATCTTATTTCGTTATATATAAAGTCGATGATGCCGAGAAGGTAGTTGTGACGCAGACGGTGGGTGGAATGGCACCTGTCTGACTGTATTCCGAAGTCTTGGCGAGTATTAGTAATAGTTAATTTTCTACACCTAAAATTTAAAAATGTCACGCACACGTAATTTGTTTGGTAAAAGCTAGCAGTCATACTTGCTAGAAAACTTTAAAGCAAATTACGATGGTAGCGTACACCATAGGATAAACTGTACTAGTACTAGATCATAACGCGACACGCGCGAGGCGGAGATGAGCGGCGACGTGCGGCAATCAAACAATATGCTACAAATGGAGTGACCGCTCGAGCAACGGCGAACGACTGCGCGTCGAGCGCCGCGTCCATAGCAAACAAATGAAAAGGTATGGCAGTGGCCTCAGTGATCGCTGCTCAAATCCCTTGAAAGCTCGATGCAACGCTGGTTGCGTCACCCAACGTGTCGCCGGTCGCTTGCCAATGAGGCCGTACACTATTTAGTGGAGCATTTGGAATAACAGTGGCCTGTCCAAACAGACGGAGTCGCTAATGCCGTCTTTGTTTATAGTTAGACTACATAGTACAGTCAACTTCAAAGATATCTACACCAGAGAAAATACATTAGGCTAGCGACAAATGGGTTGCCACCCGTACTATAAATATAGTATCGTACTACATATATTTTGGCTTGGTGTACTGTGCAGTAAAACACTTCGTGAATTGCATTAACACGTTTAATTTTGCAGATTAAGTAAATTATTTGAAATTAGCAACAATAATCAAATTATTTAAAATTAGCACTTCACATAAAGATGAAGATAACGATATCGATAAAGGTATTTCACATTCAATAATTTTCTTAGTATCGTAGACCCGAATAGAATGTAATTAAATTAGAATAATCAGAATATTTAAAATTAGCACTTCACATAAAAAATGACGATAACGATATCGATATAAAGATATTTAACATTCAATAATTACCTTAGTATCGTAAACGTCTACTTTCCGCACAAAAGGAAAATAAAAAGAGGGAGTACTAGCAAAACTAGTAAGTACAAATAAAGACTCGGCTGGTAATTTGGCTGCGGGACAATAATGGATTAATGAGGCGGGTGATATGGATGGTAACAGATGATTCGCTGGCTGAAAGTAGCCTAAATTCAAGAGCCAGGTCTTTGTACGCCCGTCAAATGAGGCAATTAGAATTTTGGGGAAATTTTGGCAAAACAACAAAAAAATGCTATTATGGCACACAACACTGCTTACAAAAGGGAATCGGATTTATAACGTTTAAAAAAAATGTAAGTAAAATGATATTCTTGAAAGTCAGGAAATGGTTGAAACTCAAACTGAATTTAAATAAAGTTCGTGGGCAGGCGCCTCCTTGCGCTTTAGGTGGACCCAACAGTTCGCTGAAGCCTCTGTCTCACTTGGAGAGCCACGCTGGATGCGGGCTCTAATCCTCCGACGACGGTGAAGAACCACGCGGAACACGCGGCGGTTGCTGATCGTCTCGCAAGTCCGGCACCCACAAGCGCCTTCTGGAGTCCTCCCGGCTCAAACGGTCCCACCGGCGACCTCGGCAGGCACTACCCGCACCCTCAGACACGGCCGAAGGGGAGCACTGGGTATTGGAAAAAAACTATACCCACGGCCACCCTCTTCTAGGGAATTAACCAACTGTGGTGAACACTTTCCAGGAACAAAAAAAGGACTTAAAAGGATTTGCACAGGACAATTTGCAGATAATTCCTGTGTTTTTCTTCAAAAATCTCTGCGTCGATCTGACACTTCCAATAAACCAACTTTCTCTTCTGACAATCTGGAATACCTCAAATATTCATATTCAAAATTAGCGCGAATATCATCTCAATTTTATAACTGCCAGTCGTGTATTACAAAATGCGGACTGATATAAACGCCATCTACCCGTAATGCCGTGAATCACAATGTACGCTTTTTTATATATCAACCGCGACCTAGCCTTAGACCTTCCTTAGACACGGAAGTTCTAAAGAACGTCGACAGATGTCGTACGATAAACGTAGCGCCATGCTACAGCATCTCCCTACCAAACAAAGAAACAAACAAACAACAACACAAGAAAACTAACCCCAAGCAACAAAAAAACACAACTTAATGCTAAGCCCAAAAAAGGTACAACAAGAGAACCCTAAACGAATTCCAAAAAAAAGCAAAACCAACCAGTTATTAACATTACCCCTAAAGACTAACCTAATAGATTAACAAGATGACAAAACGCCAACCAACGCGTCACGCGGTCCAAGACGTGACGGCCGGGATAGGACAGAAACTGCACCTGGCCACAGATCTTAATCCCTCACATCGAGTCATCAAATTACACAACCAGGCTATCATAGACCGGGAAAGATAAACGAAGCCTTAAGCACCAACGGTAAAAAAAAAGGTCAAATCTGGAAAAAGGAGCAAGGAAACGCTCAAACGAAAACAAAAAAACTATAAGAATCGAATCAAGCAAGGATTACCGATAAGGGGAGGGCGGACTAAAGCGCAACTTAGAATTTTGAGAAAACTGAACGGGCCGAAAGAAGAAACTATTTCAAGATATCTTTAATATGATAGGTACCGATGTGCTCGGAATCGGTATCAGCCAGTACATATACCTGTGGAGACACCCGTCTAACCACACGGCACCGAACGAAACGTGGAGCGAATTTACCGCCTCGAAAAGGATCAGCGGAGCCACGCTGGAAATTCCTACGCCAAACGATTTGGTCACCAACGATTCTTGGCGAAGAACGGTTCGTGTTGAACTTGGCGGCGTTACGATGAAAGGCCAAAGCCATCGAATTAGAAACTTTATCGTAAGATGCGAAGCGCGTTCCATCCGGCTGAGTCCCACATCTTGGTCCACAACCTGATTCTCAACACGTTCACGAATCATTGACAACTCGCGGCCGTATATCAAAAAAATCGGTGTATAAGCAGTAGTCAAATTTATACAAGAATTCAAATAAAGAGCGACCCGATGTAAATGACCCGACCAACTGCGTTGGTCATTTTCAACTAAAATGCTCAAAGTAGTAATCACGACCTGGTTATATCTCTCCACAACATTCGCTTGTGGTGAATAATATGGGGTATAACACGGACCTGGAATATTATAGCTCGCCAGGAAATCC
Source organism: Pammene aurita (assembly GCA_947086415.1). NCBI lineage: Eukaryota > Metazoa > Arthropoda > Insecta > Lepidoptera > Tortricidae > Pammene > Pammene aurita. Next base: position 3,607,135 of record OX352307.1, read on the forward strand.
AGAAATTGACGACTATGAAAAACTGTAGCGTTGTCACAGAGAATGTTAGTAGGAACACCGTACCGCAAAATAACCTCCGACTCTAATGCCGTCGATATTGATCTCGCATTCACCAACTTTAACGGAACCAACCAAACGAATTTGGTAAAAACGTCAACCAAAGTCAAAATATAACGAAAACCACTACGGCTAACAGGTAATGGACCAATTAAGTCAATGGAAAGAAGATCCATTGGAGCAGCAACAGGACGAGGGAACAAACGAAGGCCACGAGGTTGTGAATTTGCAATTTTAAAAGACTTGCAGACCTGACATTCGGAAAGGAACCTGGTAACATCACGGTACATATTCGGCTAATAATGTACATCACGAGCTTTTAAATACGTCTTCATAACACCAGGATGAACATTAAGAAACCCATTATGAATTTCAGCAACCGCCTCTCTAGTCCTTGAAGCAGGAAGAACTATACGCCACGGATTAGGTGCTAAAGGGTTTTCGATAGATACCCTGCGCATTAAGACACCATCCCGAAGAGCAAATGCTGTAAACATTTGAGGATTGTCTAAAACTCCCTGGTAAATACGTTCATACTAAGGATCTCCAGAAGGAGCCACGCCACGCGCAAATGAGATAAGCCCAACCTGAGAGCGGGACAAGGCGTCAGGAACAACATTAAGGACACCTTTTCTATGTTCAATCGCAAAGTTATATTGGGAAATCAAAGTTGCCCAACGAGCCAAGCGCCCGGTAGGATTATCAAGGGTGATCATGATCAACCATTTAAGAGCAATATGGTCAGTAATGATCTTAAACCTCATTCCATCGAGATACCCGCGGAAATGCTTTATGGAATCAACAACAGCGAGAAGCTCATGTTGGTTGTCCCGTATCCACGCTCAGCTTTAGTGAATAAACGAGAATAATAAGCAATTGGATGTTCAACGCCGTCCAACTCTTGAGCCAGGACCGAGCCTAAGCCAACCTGTCTAGCGTCACATTGAAGGATAAAAGGTTTCGAAAAATCCGGGCAAGCCATCAACGGAGCGCTCATCAAGGCATCCTTCAATTTAGAAAAAGCTTCACTAGCACTATCGTTCCAATCGATGGGATCACGTCCCTTTCTCTTACCGATAAGTGCCGTCAGAGGAGCAATAATCGAAGAAAAACCATCCACGAAACGGCGATAATACGAACACATACCAATGAAAGCACGTAGAGACTTGGCAGAAGAAGGGGTAGGGTAATCCCTAATAGCTTCTAATTTCTTCGGATCAGTTTGAAGACCACGCTCATTGACGATGTAGCCGAGATACTTCAATTCAGACTTACAAAACTCACACTTATCTAAATTAACCGTAAGACCAGCTTCCTTCAACCTATCACGAACCTTGCGAATAAGCCGCATATGACCGTCAAAAAACGAATAAGTGGCGCACTGAGAGGTCCATCGGTGTCGCCCGTTTATATTAATAATTCCCCGGATAATAGACTTTTTATTGATGCTTTAGTTGCTGGCTTGAAAAAATGCAAGAAAGGCGAAAATACTATATTTTTGCTACGTCCCATAAGGTATTTTTTATGTAGGTTTGGAAAATACTATATTTCTCTCAAAAAAGGTGGCAACCCTGACTCGGAGTGTTATTTAACTATCCAAATGATGAACTTGTGATGTTGATGACCAACTGTCAGGTATCGATCTCTCAAATATAATATGCTCTAATACGCTGAAGAAATTGCAATTATGCATCCAATGGCTAAGTAAATGGCGATGTTTCCTTATCATTTTACTATAAAAAACATATTTAAAGTATGCAAAAATTGGCATGCGCAGTTTCATAGTATAGAGGTTCTTGCTTTATAACCGACTTCAAAAACCAACAAAAACAAACAGAATGCTGTCAAAGAAACGTGGCACCGACTTCAAAGACTAACTAAATAAGTAATTCAACGGTTCACATGTTGACTTCACGCTCAGCAGTTTTGATAAGTTATGGCGTAATTGTGGTTATAACGAGTATAATTTTCCATAAATTCTAAATATGGAGTGGCCTCAGGTACTATTCCCCCTGTGCTAAAATTATTGGCAGTTAAATCATATCCTTCTATAAAACTATTTCAATAATCTATTCTGCGCTACCAAGCCGAATGGCGCTATTTCAAAAAAAAATGAATGCAAATTTATACCTTAAATTCTGTGGCTGACTAGTTCCATTTTCAAGAGAATTTGATTTTAAAATAGCGCCATTTTGCTTAGCAGAGTAGTATTAGCCAGTGATCGGAATAGGTAGTGCCATTTCGGGTGAATGACCTTACACATTGTACAATACATGGATAAGACTTGAGATTCTCTGACTCATATTTCTTCAAAACGCAAAATTTGTCATTATAAATACATCATTCATTTAAAATTACTTGCGCTTAACAGTTACAATTAACAAAAATAAAATCATAAAATAAAACACGAAACATCAACTTCACTAACTAGTAGGCTAAGAAAATTAGATTTTTTTGAAGAATTAATTTCCAGCAGGCCGGAAATCGTGTTAATACCTTCACGTGGTCCTAAATGCATGTGATCTGAGTTTGCCCAATGTGTAGGTGTGCATAAATTTTTTAGCAAATTTTTTCATCTTTGTCAGGTTTTTGCTTCTAGCTCGAAAACGGTACGTCCGACGGAAAATTTTATGTACATTAATATTAAAGATGGTTACATTCTACGTCGAATGAGCATCTTAACTTATAATTCCGTTCAGCGGTACAGCCAAAATAAAAAATTATAAATCGGAAAAATGTCTCATTTAATTGAAAAACTAATATTTTGACTTCCATACATAGCTGGGCACCGTTAATCAAATAGTTAACTTCGTTAATCGTTAATCCGCTACAAAAAAAGTTAGCTTCGTTAAACGTTAAAGCGTTACATTTCGGAAGAATTAACGCAAGTTAATCGTTAATCCGTTAATATGTGTAAAATTGCATTTTTATATCTTTGCATTAGTGAACTTATAAAATCTGTTGATTATGGTTCTGGAAGTTAACAGGATAGGAACAAAACAAAATACTTGTATAATTCAAATGTGTAATTTAATCGTCGGGCACAAGGTTAAGGTGCATATTCCCCTTCATGAACATTAACATGTTGAAGTTCTCGTCTGAAAGCGAGGCTCGTTTTGGTGTTAAAATGTCTTTACCTGTGGAAAATGTCTTCGCAGTTTTCTCACTCGCACGCGCCGGCAAAATATATCTAGTTTTGTTTTTGTTTCACTCGCTGCCACGCGCCGCCCGGCACTTGTCGTTCGTTTCATACGTGTCTGAACCTGTTTTTCGCGCCACGCCGCGGTGCCGTGCGGTAAATAGTAGGCATTGGATTAACGATTAACGGACTTCTGCATATTAACGGAAGTTAACGTGTCCGTTAACATTTTTAAAAGTTAACTTAAAAGTTAATCCGTTAATCAAAATGTTAACTTCGTTAATTAACGATTAACGGATTAACGAGTTAAGGCCCAGCTATGCTTCCATACCACATATCTTTGAAATAGATGACTCCTGTTGAAAAACCTATAGAATAAAAGTTGAAGAGAATACAATTTCAGGATATATAGACATCTCAATTATCAAATTCAGTCACTTTGAAAGGCTAAATTTGGCATGAATTCAAAATCGTTTTTTTTCTAAATCCTTCTAAGTTGCATATTTTCTATAAATATGATGTGTGAGGCCTACATTTAATGCATTGTTACAACTAAGAACATTTAAGTGCAAAATTCTAAAACGTACCAAGTCAGAAAACTATACACCGTGTTTTTTTTTTTTCGGTAATTTCAAGGGTATATTTCTGAGCTTAACTTAAGTTTATTTCTCAAAGACGCCAGTGTCATAATTCGCTCCAGTTCTGACGTAATCGATATTTCATTTATGTCTTTCTTATTGTGTAATCCTACATTAAATTATTTTTTTACTCTGAGCACCCGCTACTTAATGATGCACCTGTGTGTTAAGTCAATACAATACGCTTCATTTGTATCTCAGGCTGTTAATGTTTGAAATGGAATTACATTGACATGTCTAGTTTTCAATTGTTTGGCTTAGGGACCGATTGAGGAATCAATCAGTAACTCTTGAACCTACTTAGATGAAACGGTGTATAGAGATTGAGATAGTTTGAGTCCGTAAAAAGTACATAAAAAGTAGTTTTCATCCCAAAATACCAACTCTTAAGGGGCTGAACAGTGGGTAAGAAGTTAGTATGACGAGTTATTAATATAGTTAAACCGATTTAGATGAAATTTGGTACCTATGAAAATAGTTTGAGTTCTCGGGAGTTTTCATCCCAGAAACCATCCCAGAAGGGTGTGAAAAGGGGGGCAAAAGTTATTTGTATGGGGAATCCATATCCACTGAACTGATTTAAGTCCATAGATAAAATTTGGTACAGAGAAAGTTAAGTTCTGGAAAAGGAAATAGAATAGTTTTTATCTCAGAAGTCATCCCTTAAGAGGTAAAAAGGGGAGTGGATTACAATCTCTATACTAAGTTTTATCTAAATAGGTTCAGCAGTTATTGATTTATTCCCCAATCGGTCCCTAATGTAAATAAGGTATTTTAACTCAACCAATTGTTTCTCAACTTCAACTCAGTCAATTGTTTAATTGAACATTATGACATGTCAATGAAATTTCGAACATTAATAATCCGAGATACAAAGGAACCATATTGTAGTGACTTAATACACAGTTACATGATTTTATAGCGGGTTCTCAGACTAAAAGAATAATTAAATGTAGGTTTACACAATCAGAAAGACAAAAAACAAATATCGATTACCACATAACTGGAGCAAATTAGGGCACTGGCGTCTTTAAGAAATATATTTAAGTTAAGCTCAGGAATGTACCCTTGGAATTACTAGAAATAAAAAAAAACGCGGTGTATAAATAGTTTTCTGATTGGGTACATTTTAAAAATTTGTACTGAAATATTCTTAGTTGTAACGATGCATTAAATGTAGGCCGCACACATCATATTTTATGGAAAATATGCAAACCAGAAGAATTTTGAAAAAACTGATTTTGAATTCATGCCAATTTTAGTCTTTCAAAATCACTGTATTTGAAAATTGAGATGTCGATATAACGTGAAATTATATTCTCTACAACTTTTATTCTATAAGTTTTTCAACATGAGTCATCTGTTTCAAAGATATGTGGTATGGAAGTCAAAATATAAGTTTTTCAATTAAATGAGACATTTTCCCGGTTTATAACTTTTGATTTCGGCTGTACCGCTGAACTGAATTAAAAGTTCAAATGCTCAATCGACGCAGAATTTAACCCTCTTTAATATTGAAATGAATGATATTTTCCGTCGGAAGTATAGTTTTCGAACTACAAGCAAGAAGCTGACAAAGAACAAAAATTTCGCTAAAAAGTTATGCACACCTCTTGGGATTGGGCAAACTCAGATTACATGCATTTAGGACCACATGAAGGTATTAAAGCGATTTTCAGCCTACTGAGAATTAATTCTTCAAAACACTTTTTATAGATCTTATTTGCTTGGCCTATATGTATATTAAATGAACATTATTAAATTATTAGTTATTTATTTAATATCTTTTATTCCTTACTTTCTTTGAAATTATAGTAGCAAACCATATTTTTTTCAATATTTTCTACTGTCAATCTATTTCTTTTGACGTTTAATATCCATTTATATGTAGAAAATGACCTTTCAACCTCTACTGATGTCAGCGGGGCAAATTTATAAAACGAAATGTCATCAGATGCAGTTTCTTTTGAAATAATTTCTGCGTATTCTCTTATAGTATCTAAATCCGGATTTCGAGACATGACCGCTTCAAGTTTCGTTTCTACGGGTAAACTAGTAGACCAATTTATGACCATCCTAACTTGATCAAAATCCATTAAGGCATCGACCATTGACATATTCCGTTCCTGTAAACGAGTTAAAACCACCTCGATTATATTAAAAATTTCATGAATAAAATCTAAATCTTTTTTAATGTTAGGCTTTTTAAGCACTTGTTTAGCCTTTTTAATCGAAACTGCATCTGAAGTTCTTAATCGTGACAAGACCGTATTTATTTCATTAAAATACTTTACATAGTAAGACACTGCAGCGAGCCAGGTCCCCCACCTTGTAATTACTGGCTTAGGAGGTAAAGGCAAATTTGGATAAATTTCCTTTAACAGTTGCACTCTACTAGGAGACTTTAAAAATACTTCTTTCAAGTTAGCGATCAGGGTGTCTACATCCGGATATTGACATCTTATTTGCTCTGCCACCCGATGCAGAGCATGAGCTAAGCATGTAATATGTTTCATTTTCGGTAAAACACTTTTTAAAATTCGCCCCGCCTTCAACATATACGCAACGCTATCAGTACATAATAGAAGCACATTATCGAGTTGATTTTCATAGGATTCACCCCACATATTTTCTAAGCAGTCTGTAACAAACTTAGCAATAGTCTCCCCATTTACTACTGCTAGCACTTTACATGCCACTAAATAAGTTTTTTGGGAAAAAGTTGCATCCAAGGGCTTCACCAAGAAATGGACCACATATCTGCCTAAAAAGTCTGTCGTTTCATCAAGCGATATCCAAATTTTTTTATTTGCTACTTCACTGTGTATAGCAGATATTCTGGCGTGATAAAACTTGTCCAGGTATACTTTTCTTATCGTTGATTCACTTGGTAGAGTTCGAAGAGGCTGATCTGCACAAGTACAGCAAAAGTACTTTTGAAAGAAAGATGTGAATGCTGGATTTTCGATTTGCACCCATGGGATATTGCAATGTATGAGGAATTCGATAAGGTCGAAGTAAAAACCTTCATCTGGTTTGCGATGAAATCCTTTGTGTACAGTACCTCTACCACGAGTCATGCAAATAAGCCCAATTCGAGATTCGTTCACGAATTCGTAAATTATTTGTATGGAGAATTTGTGCAGAGCCTCTAGCGGTCACTTATAGAACTAAAAATTACTGCCATACCATAAGTTAAATTATCGTTTATGCAATTCGCTCACGAAAGTTCGATTGCTTGTTTCGTTTGTGTAGATTTCAATACTTTACAAAGTGACGTGACGTGACAAACGTCACATCCTTCACACCAACCGAAACCAGTAAGCGCCATTTTATATCTATGACCGAAACAGATTGTAGGTAAACCAAAAAGGTTTTACTTCCTAAGTACATTTTATCTGAAGGTTTAGAACTGTAGACAATTATATGAGCAGTGAACAATAATAAGCATAGAAATCGTACTAGCTCTGAAAAATTACCCTACTTTTTGTGGGTATTTAATACGCTTGCTAGACCGTTAACTAGGAATAATTTCCGTTTGTCATCGTGTCCCAAGCGGTAAATTTTAAGTCGTTAAGGGCGGTCAATAATCAAGCTTCGTGATGGTCAGCTGCCGTTCCTTGAGTGCGTTGAGGAACGGCAGCCATTTTCTCACATAAAATACATATAAAATAAAATGACCATCGCGTCCGAGTTGAAACAGGTGATAGTTTATATGCTATTACAAATAAAATCAAAATCATCAGCCGTCTGTATACCACTGAAAAGACCGTAAACTAGTCACATGAATATATGGTATTTAGGGTATCAGCAGACGGTCTTTCTACCTCAATACAGCCGGCTGACGATCTTCCTGATAATAAGAGCATCAAATACTGACAGCTGACCTACGCGAGTCATCATTATACTTCGTCCTTAACCACTTCAAAAATTATCATCGCCTGGGACGCCTTGCGATTGGTCATGACATTTGTTCCTGGCTTACGGTTCATGCCATCGGAGCCGGGAAATACAAGCTATGACAGTAAGCCTTTCAGCTTTAAGCATCATCATCTCAGCCATAAGACGTCCACTGCTGAACATATGCCTCCCCCTTAAGCCTTAAGTCTGGTAAGCCTTTACCTTCTTTAAACGCGCGTGACTTTGAACGCATAAAATGTTATCAACCGACTTCAAGAGTTCGAAGGAGGAGGTTCTCAATTCGTCAGGATCTTTATTTTCACTATTATTTCATAATGTTCACCGATTGCAACTTTTTTTTAAACAGGGAAATTACGTATTTCGTCATACATATTCAAAGCTAGGAAAAGGGGTGAAAACTGTCAGTACTTCATCCATCCATCCATATACTTATTTCGTCGTAGGATATAGGATTACCTAAGAAAACCAAATTGATGAAATTTCAAATGTACAAATAACACTACTAGTTCTATTGTAGGTCTTGTGTATCTAGGTCTATTGTATAATCACAAAAGGATAAGTACCCTTTCAGGATGTTGTTGATTCTCTAAAGTATTAGGCAGTGCGCTACTGTTACACATCCCACCTGCGTCGACGCCGACACGTTGGCCAAGTCCTTTAATTTATTTACCAGCGAACAAGCCGGAGCGGCGTCCGACTATTCCGACGACGACACTACAAGACTATTAAATATAGTTGTCGTTCGTCTAACTATTGTTGGTGTCGAGGCAATCGATCCGTGGAGCAAGGGGCACGGAGCCTCACGACCTAACAAACGCACAAGGGAAGCTAAAGATGCTCCAGCAAGCCGCCGGTTTTCATACATAACACAACGCAGGATTGCGGCTTTGCCGCTTCTTACATAATGATGGTTTTATTTCTATTTATAAGTTACACGTACGAGTAATTGTTAGTAGTACTTATAAGTTTCTAGTTTGTGACAATGTTACTTTAAAAGGCTATTTCGCAATAAATAAATCTTTAATATAATTATGTACATTATAATTTCAAAGTGCCCTGTATAAATCTGGATGTCTTTTAAGTAAGCACTATTTTATAGTACTTGGATGCAATAATTCGAAGATCCCGGCCTGTAACGCAGTTGTTACTTCTTGAATATAAAATAATACACCTTCCTGGGATAAATAGTTTGCCTTGCTGGTGATAAGTTAGCTGCTACAGCAATCAATCAGAAATGAATAATGCACAAGAACCTGTAAAAGAAGTTTCAATATTATTTGATATTTTTCACAGTTTCATTGTAATTATTATGATTGAAAATGAAAGTGTTTATAACTACGAGTATCATATCAAATTTCAACTACTTACCATTCATTTTAGGTTAGAGTTGGTATTTTTGTGTCGATTTAAAATCAGATTAATTGGCTATTATATACATAAATCTCACAAATATTCAGCAGTTCTTGGGTCTAGATTTCTTTTTTAAAAGTATTCTTATTGAAGTGTTGATGTGGATATTTCTATTTCTCATATCGGCTTAAAATTTACCGTTTCGTTTTCCAGTTCCAGTTATCATACTATGCAGTCTTATTAACAAATTATGCTTAATATAAGGCTTTGTCGATATTATTTCGTCAACTAATAATATATAAATATAACACAATAAATACGAATGGTTTTCACTTTCACCATGTTTTGACATCTCACCTTATAATTTGATAGTGAAAGAATTTTCTACAGTCGATACGGTATTTTTCGGTGACGTAAGTCAAATTAGTGTCTTATGGTAACGTTTTAATAAAACCTATCGACAGAGCTCGGATTTTTCACGGCAAAACAAAACACTAGCGTAATTTAGCCAGTGCTTGAAATATTATTTTAGCGACACCTATCGAGTCTTACTAGAGTATATGACAGGTATTGCCTCAGTACATTTTTTCTTTTTTTATTCGATGGTACACCTATCAGTGTGAATGTCAAAATTTAAAAACTAACAAACGTGCGAAAATTTCGAAAAACAGGAGACTTACTAGAGCTCAAAATCAATATTTTTGACCAGTCTAAGGTGACCTACTGGGGGTTAGAAGGTTGTGCATTAATTACCGGACATCCTGTATAAGTAATAAAATAACTTTTCATTTTAGCTTTGCCATAGTCGAGCAACAAAGAGGTAGGTCTGCATGTATAACTTAGAACGAAGTAACTATACCACCTCATTTAAAATGATAGAAACGACTGCAAATTTCATCTCACATGACATATGACATTCACACTTTAACTGTCATTTCATTACGTATAAAACGTAAATTGCATCTAGGTATTATTTATTTCGCAACGCATTGAATCCGACGTGTTGGATATACGTATAATAACTTAATATTGCAAGGTATCAATTAATACAAAAATGAGTAATGTACAAGATCGGATCAAAACGTGGATTGAAAATCACCCTGAGTTAGTCTATAATGAAGTGACCTCCACTATATAATGCTCTATGTGCGATATGCATCTAAAACTGAAGAAATGCAATATTGAGAATCATGTGAAAAGCAACCGCCACAATTACCGTTCGGGGCAACCAAATAGGAAACATCAATTTTATTTCGATTTAATTATATTTCTTATTTCATGCAACATACCATGGGCAACAGTCAACAACAATAATTTTCGTCATTTTTTTAACAAGTATTTATGTTGCGACTGCTCTATGACTTCTTTACCGGACGAATCGACCCTGCGAAAAATTTATTTAAATCTCGTGTACAAAAATACTATACAGGGTATAAGAGAGGTAAACAAAACCAATTATTTGTGGATATCTATAGACGAAACACCAGATTTCATGGGAAAATGTGTGACAAACGTGGTGATTCGGTCTTTGCAAAAAAATTGTTCTAAGCAATTTTATCTTTTGGGGTCGAAGGTTTTAGAGAAGGTAAATGGGGAAACAATAGCAAACCTAATAATAAACCAATGAAAATTTTTGTTTCAAAATTCTTTCAATGATAACGTAAACAATTTGCTTTTACTTTGCACAGATAGTGCCGCATATATGCTTAAAGCCGGTCGTATTTTAAAAGCAACGTTTCCTCGTATGAAACACATTACGTGTTTAGCTCATGGTCTGCACCGGGTTGCCGAAGAAGTGCGAGATAATTTCAAAGGTGTGGATGGGTTGATATCGAATGTCAAAAAGATATTCCTAAAATCTCCAGAGCGTGTACGCCTTTTTAAGGCAAAATATCCGTCCATTCCCCTACCTCCCGAGCCAATTATCACCAGATGGGGAACTTGGATATCTGCTGCGGTATATTACGCTCAATACTATGAGCAAATACGTGATGTCGTCTCCATACTTGCTAATGACTCGGCAGCTATAAGAGCTGCAAAAAAATGTTTTCAAACACGCAAACTACGACCGGAGTTAAATTTCATTCGCGACAACTACGAAGTAATAGCCTCTTCAATAGAACAATTGCAATGTTCGACTTTATCCATTGCGGAATCCTTCCTCATTCTGGATACTGTTCGTTGCTACGTAAACTGGAGTAAACTTTTACCAGTGATACGTAAATTTGAAGCCGTGCTCGAACGAAATCCTGATTACGAAATTTTAAGAGACATATCTGAAAATATTACCCGAACTGATAATGAATTCTATAAATTTGCTCCCTTGACGTCAACTGAAGTTGAACGTACATTTAGTGTACATAAATGGATTTATAGTGATAAACGCAACTGTTTACTCCCAGAGAATGTTGAAAAGATAATGATCATCTACTCCTATCACTATTACCCAAATAAAATGTCTTGTGCTGCTGTGTGTACTGACGCAGATTTTGAAGAAGAAATTGCGTCTGTTTCTAATATATAGTAACTTTATACAAATGTTTTTATTAGTTTTATTACATATTAATTTTATTTGGTGACTTTTATTTCTTCTAGTTCTGAATTATCGATATCGATAAAATAATATTTCAAGCACTGGCTAAATTACGCTAGTGTTTTGTTTTGCCGTGAAAAATCCGAGCTCTGCCTATCGATAACAAACTGTACTGACCTTCAGTGCGTTAACATGACAGATCACATTCGACGTGCCGCATACATCCGTCTCGTTCTACCTATGAGACGGATGTATGCAGCGCACTAAACGTAATCCGACATGAAATGTCAGCATAGATCGTTTGTATGTGTTGCTGTCGAAACTGAAGGAAAACGATTCGAAGCCCGATTATTCGTTAACGCCTATAGAAAAATATTCAGAATTTTCTACATGACTCGTGGTAGAGGTACAGGCCCTTTGACGTATCTTTTCACTGTACTTTTTCTACACCCTAGATCAACTTCACATTTTCTACAGTATATTAAATGTCTGGTCGAGTCATACTTTAAGTCGGGATATAATTCAATCCAACTTAGTACAGTTTCTTTCTTAGTTTTCCGAGGCATGTTCAGTTAGGTAGAAAGATTTAATACTGTTCTTATTTAAACCAACAAAACTTCACTTAGTCTAATCAGAAGCAAATCGGAGTCCAGTTAGGGTCAGCCAAAATAGTCACAATAAGAATATCAATATCACAAGTCCGGTAAATTTTGCGATTATTGAATTTATATTTATATGGCGCTTACCGCTAAAAGATAAACGAAGTGCGCAAAAGGGAAACCAACACGTATATGAACATTCCACGAGTGCAAAAGAGACACACGATCATTTTGAAGGAGTGACAGCTTTTGAATTTGGGTAGTTGGCTTACGTACCCACGTCGTGACAGCTCATATTTTAGCGTGGAAAATATAAAACAATCGTGAATAAAATAACTTGGGATGAAAAAGGAGAAACATGGTGTCGTGTTGTGTTCCAGATTGGACTATTACTCATAGGAAAAACCCAAGTAATTACTCTTTTCACAGGTTTATATGATATTCAGATCGATGTCTTTGAAACAATATTTTATCAAAATAACAAAATAAATCATGTAAGTATTTACTAGGTACAATTAATTATTAGTGTTTCTTATACTGTGTGCCAATATTTTATCATAATAGTTAATATTCATGATTATTTTGTGTAAAAACCGAAACATTTATTCGACGCTAGGGATTGACAAAATGTTTTAGGGACTTATATCGATAACTGTTCAATATGAAAATTATAATTATTGCTTCAAAAAAATCCACTGAATAAATTGATCTTATATTCACATTACGTCATTCATTACGTAAGAAGATTAAATTAGGTTCTTATTATATCCAGTTTTAAACGGGTTTTTTATTATTAAAGATTTTTTTGCCTTGCAGTACTTGTATTATTTCATTCAAATATGGCGCTCGTTGAATATTGTACATGGGCTCCATACAAAAATTCAGCTCCCGTAAAGAAATTTCCGACTTTTATGCTGCGGCTGATTTTAATTTATGATATGCTGGGCTGGATTCCGCTCAAGTGTGTGCCGCGCCTACAAGCGACTAGTCAAACGATTAGAACGAGATAGAAATATAGTTGGAATGAGAGGTCAGCTGTCAAAATGGTCGTGCGATCAATCGATTGCGCATTCGATTGGCGACTTGAAATTCCGTTTTCCGTTTTATGAAATATTTGAAATTATTTTAGGAAATAATTTTGTTTATTTAATATTTTTGATTTAATAATAAATAATTTTGTTTATTTAATTTTTTTATTCTAAAGAATATAATTTGCTTAGAACAAACATATTAGTTATTAACTATTAGGTAATGTAATACTATTAGTCGAAAATTTGCGTGAAATGAAACGTCATGTTGGTAGTGGGGATGTCAATTGACGTCACAGTTGACTAATTTGACTAGTCGCTTACGTCTGTAGAGGCCTTTAGAACATATCGATAAGAAAGTCAAATACCGATAGATAATTAACCTGTTGTATTTGGCATCACTATTTTACGCTCACATAGACAATTTAAACACATACATGGATTTCATTTTTTTGCCACACTTTTGATCGTTGACAAGCATTCTTTGTCATCCCATTTCTCTGGGTACAAACTGCACATGACACCGACGTGCATATGAAGTTGACATTGCAATCGTTTTATCTCTATTTAACTGGCCAGCTTTAAACTAATGTCACTCTTTTAAATAGATAGAGGATAATTGGGACTTATTAAAGTAATAATACTTTGTTATCTAGTACAAAGTTAGTTGATACATTGAAGGGTAGGTGCTACCACTCTATAGAGACTTTTGTTCAGGGCATTTAAATCTATAATATATCAAAATTCCAGGGCATTTAACTGAAACCACATGTTTCATACGTTACTCCCGCGGTTCTTTAAAACATTTTTTAAACCAAACACAAACTTTAAAATTTTCATATCAAATCCCGGGGTTAAAAACTATATCCATACTAAGCTTACGAACCGAAGTCCCGCGAAATGGCACTACCAATTCCGATCACTGAGTATTACACTCATTTCGGTCATCGTTCTTTGTGGGTGAAGTGGATGAAGAGCACCGTGAAAATGCTTTTTTAATATAATTGCTCAAAACGTTTAGTTTATGTAGCTGCAAATCGTGCGTAAAGTTTGATTTTATGCACTAGTGCTAAAAAGTAATCTAACGTAAAATCAAACTTTACGCACGATTTGCAGATCAGAATTTTAAATAAATGAGTATTATGCGAGACCCGCTTATAAATGACCCACCTGAACTACGCGTGATTGGGCATAAGGAGTATGATGCGAGACCCAATAGTATTACTTGAACAACGCGCGATTGAATGAAGCTGTCTTTCGTACACTGACAGAATATAAATGTAATTTTATTTCATTGTAGTTTTTTCGCAATTGTATTAAAAAACGTTGTTCGACACACGTGCGGAAGTGTCATTTTCACTCGTCCCGAGTCTTGACCCTCGCCTCTCGGCTCGGGTCAAGTAACCTCGGTACTCGTGCAAAATGACACACTTCTCGCACTTGTATCGAAAACTACTATTATGTGTTTATTTTTGAATGTAAAAATGTTCTTCTACTCTAGTTTACAAAAAGATGGAATAAAAGGGTATTGCCGATTTTTATATAGAAGGCCCGGCCAAGAGGTCGTAGTACAAAAAATACACCTTATCTAATTTGAAGACAGTAAAGTGGGAGATCACGAATCTCTAAGTCAAAATGTCACCAATTATCAAATAAGAGCTGAGCTTGATGGACTAAAGCCCGATAAGTATGTGTACGAAAAGGCTTCTCATAGACATGTTTTGTCTCAACGCGGTATCCGTAATTCTTTCATACGTCCATGATTGTCACCATACGATTATGTGGAGACTTGAAGAGTAGAACGGCGCGGGGCGAAGTCCACCGCGGTCAAGCGTAAACGTTATTAATAGACGTGAATGGGCCACAAATATGGACCTATTTATAGATCAAAAGGGACTGTCGGTAGATATTTACAAAAGTTAAAGTAACGTGCATTTTTCAAGGACTGTCACTATCCTTGACTCCATTTTCCTATTTAAGATGCAACACATAGTTAAGCATCATCATTGGCCACAGCATCTATTGTAGATGTTTATTGCGGTGCTTTTGGGTTTACGGGTTCCCGCATCTCCGTTGATGGCTATAGAATCCTATAGCAGCACAGTATTTCTTGCCACATCGATCGCACACAAAACGCAGGAGGTGGTAGAGCACGACGAAGAGTTTTCTGCTTAAGGTTCTCCAGCCAGTCAGCGTCATGCTTTGAAATTCCGATTTTAATGGCGTTACGCCAGTCGGGTCTCATCTCGGCGCGTTTCTCCCAACCGTCGGTCCGAATGCCAAAACTATTCATGTCCCGCTTACATGAGTCTTTAAAACTTAGAGTTGGACGGCCAACAGGTCTTTTTACGTTCGCTATCTGACTCATCATTACTTGGCGTGGTAGTCTCTCAAGGTCCAACCGAACATGACCAAGCTAGCGAAGTCTTCTTTGCTTTAACATATTTAGCAGTTATGCTGCAGCAGTGCATCCTCGAGAGTACTACCTCGTTATCTTACCTCTATTTTATCTTGCCAAGTGACTCCAAGAATACTCCTCATGCAGCGCATGTGGAAAGCGTTGAGTTTGCGTTCCTGTTTCGCATCTGCAGTCCACGTTTCTGACGCGTACAACAATACACTTAGGACGCAGGTCTGGTGTACAAACAGCAACACTCTTAACTGTACATCGGTGGACTTTATTACAAAAGGCATAAGGTCCACCGATGGGCAGCTAAATAGTGTGGGCGATGGTACAAGGACTTTGGTGTAAGTAGGAATATTACGGTTTCTCCATACGCGTGCAAAAAGCTTCCCAAGAACAATTGATGCTCTGCCTATCGGAGTATCTATCTCCTTGTCGTTAGATAGTGCAGGCGCGGATACAGGGGGGGCAACAGGGGCAATTGCCCCCGCCCTGAAACGCAAACCTCGTATACTACGGGGCCCATAGGAGCGGACCCCCCTCCTGAACGAAATCCTGAATCCGCGCCTGAGATAGTGACTGTAGTGGTGGTGGAGCCAAGATAGCAGAAATGATCCACGACATCCAGCACATCATCATTTAGCAATCATAAACAAAAATTTGCCGGAGTTCGGAAAAATCCAATTTCCAGCTAAATATTGTCTATGACCTCCATACAAAAATACTGTCACTATAGACATTCGTGTGAAGGTAATTTTGAACACGTTGCCCGCGTGGCTACTTCTGTGTATTGACACTATTGACAGTGTTATTGTTACCAACAAAGTTATAGATTTATTTAATTGCGCAACGGTACTTTGGACGAGAGCCAACACTATTCAAAACGCCTACGTCGTTATTTGAACATACATGGACTTTACGGCTACGAGATAAGGCTTATAATTGATCAGATAATACAATTGCTGTTAGTAAAACACCAGAATAAGTCTGACCCTGATTACTAATACTTCCTATGAATACAGAGCTCAAGTAAAACTGGTGTGGTCTACGAATTCGTTGTGCTCTTGAGCGGGGATTCATAACTCAACTTGTTATATTGATTTGCATTTGTTTGATGTTTTAGGGTTAAAGGGCTGAGTGCTGACAGATTGGTTAACAATAGTTATAGGTAGGTGTACATATCTACTATAGTTTTCTGTAAATTATCAGCTTTAATGTTGCTAATATATAATGTATTTAGTTATGTATACAAGAAACCGGAACCTATAGTAGATTATCCGCACAGGACTGAATATTTTATTTTATTTTATTTTATTTCATAGGAAACCTTACAGCTAGGGTAACAAGATAGGCAGTAATGTAGAAACAGTGAGCCAATTAACAGTTTCCACAGGTAGAAACTGCGTAAAATAAATAGCGTGCGAAAGTAAATTCAATTAATAACTAAGCTTATAATTATGGTTGCTTATCAGCAGGAATTAAACAGTCAACAAGAAGAACAAAAGGAATAAACAAGTTATAATTACATACAAGTGATATAGTACAGTACGCGAACAGTTTTGAGCTTCGATAATTCACAAGTGCGATTTTCTTTTTTAGTTAGATAATATGATATGATTACTTATACTAGGTATAGTAAAAAATATTTTCTAACGTTTTTTGACGTCGCGCTAGGTATAATATAGATATTTGTTAATAACAACAAGAAAAGATTATACAAGATATATTTTCCTTTACCATACCATTGCATTCAATTATTTCAACATCATGTCATTTTATAACTGTTTGGTCAATAGATTATGTGAGCATATTCGAAAACAATTTGTCAAAATATAGTGACCTTGAATTCTAAACGAATTACAAATGGCTAAGACGACATATGCTCTTGACAAAACCGTTATAAAATGTGAAGTTATGTTGCAATTGTAAAAAGCGATAGCCTGGTGGAGAAAAATAAAACTTAAATAATCTTTTCTATGTGTAGCAAACAAATACTTGTATTATACCTAGCGCGATGCTAACAATTGTTAGAAAATATTATTTATTATTAGTACTTAACGTATTCTAACAGGTCACAAAATAAAATCGGACTTGTGATTTATGTCATTTTTATAGGTTAAAAAAGCGTTCCCGTACTCCACTAATATCAGAAGGAGAAGTCTTGGAGCATTAGCTTACGTATTTAATTAAGGCTATCGCAGAACAGATCGATGACATTGTGATGTTTACAGAGCTGATTAAAAGACCGAGCAGCTCTTAAAAGAAAGGATTTTTTCCTATAATAACGAAGCCTATTAGAGAAGGGAATATGGAACGTTGATTTGTTACGAGAGGATAGGCGTGGGGTCCTGACAACCTCAAGTTCGCTAGCAGATCAGGACAGTCAAGATGGTTTTGGACAATTTTCATAATATAAATTACGTCCGAGATATTACGCCGGATATTGTCCATGGTCAGCTGATTTCTGCTGAGATCTGGACTGAATTCCGCTAAGTGTCGCGCCTAGAACAGCCGTTCTGGAAGGAACCAACTGAAACGGTACCTCGTTAACGTTTTCGCCTCTCGCCCATAAACGCTACGAATTAAAATGACGTCACGCTACGGCGCTACGACCACGAGACCTCTACGCGCGTAGCACCACTAGTACCGTAGACTGCTACGAAACCCTATGGACTAAGAGCTGGCCACGTCAGATATGATACAATAATGTGAGCAACTAGAATGATAGCAATACTATCATTATTGCTAGATCCGGGCATCTGGCAGCTTTTAATGGGTGGAGGTCAGAGTGACAGACTAGCAAAATTTTTCAGTTGGAAAAAAGTTATACCAAAATATAAGTAAAAACTGCCGAAGTTGTCTTGTTTATAGAAGACGGGGCCTATATTTTAACATTAGAACAAAAACATTGCGTATTATTTCGGAAACAGAAGAAACGAAAGAAACTTTCCCACATCAGAAAGTTTTAGCAATGATATAATTATTTTTTCAACACACCTGCTCGTAACGAGGTTCTTATTCCACCGCTTTTATGCTCATAATCCTAGATATTAAACACGCGTGCATTTCACAATAATTATCCAACTAGTGGAATTATTTAATAATCCGATCAAATGACGTTTGTACTCTAGTACCAAGTTGTACGTACGCAGACGAACCGTTGTAATTTAGTCGGGTATTACCTTTGCTTTTTTTTTACTCTTTATGAGTTTACATTCTAAAAAAGTAAATATATTAAAAATATATACATTTACGATAGAATATAAATTATACAATCCTGATTCTACACCGTCCGTGAATAAGAATCATTTCAACTTATTATAATATTACTCGTAATACACAATAAATTAAATTACGTTTTAAACACGAATTGTCTGTTTTAATATTGGCTGTTTGGCATTATTGGCTACGAATCATTCAAAGAAAGACTTTTCTGCCTTCTGGAAGTCTACCAATAAACTAAATGTCCGGACTGGCCCTCCCGTGAGCGTCGACGGGGTGAATGACCCTAAAGAAATTGCCAATGTTTTTAGGGAGCACTTTATTGTAAAGCCTAACTTCAACTCTTGTGGGAAGGGTGCTGTCATTGGGGCTGTGAATGACCGGAACGTGATGACAATATCGGCCCATGAAGTGGCGAAAGCCATTAAGTCAATATCAGGAGGCAAATCACCAGGTCACGATGGCCTCAGTGTCGAGCATCTGCGCTATGCTGGTCAACATATAACGCGAGTGCTGGCGATGTTCTTTTCTCTCTGTGTTGGTCATGCTTATCTGCCCCCCGACTTAATTAAAACGATAGTTATACCTGTTGTAAAAAAAATAAAACCGGGGACTTAACAGATAAGTGCAACTATAGACCGATATCACTCGCGACTATTGTTGCAAAAGTGCTCGACGGTGTGCTTAACGCTCAGTTAAACAAAGTACTCTTGCTGCACGATAATCAGTTTGGGTTTAGACCCGGACTTTCGACTGAAAGTGCTATTCTGAGCCTTAAGCACACGGTTGCGTACTATGTGACCAGAAACACGCCGGTCTATGCATGCTACCTAGACCTGTCGAAAGCATTTGATCTGGTTTCCTACGATATACTATGGAATAAACTTGAGTCAGTAAACTTACCTCAAGAACTCATAATTTTGTTCAGATATTGGTATGGAAACCAGATCAACTATGTTCGGTGGGCTGGTGTGCTATCTGAGTCATATGGTATGGAATGCGGTGTGAGGCAGGGTGGATTGAGCTCGCCAGCGCTGTTCAACCTGTACATTAATGAGGTGATTGTCTCGCTCAGCAGTATGCATATAGGCTGTCATGTAGATGGCGTTAACGTAAACAACTTGAGCTATGCCGACGATATGGTGCTGCTGAGCGCGTCAGTCTGCGGTATGAGAAAACTGCTGCAGGTTTGTGAGGACTATGCGCAAGCTCACGGGCTGAGATATAATGTCAGCAAAAGTCAGTATATGGTTTTTGGGGTCGGTGCTATTCTACCATCTGAAGTTCCACCCATTCGGTTGAACTCGATGGACCTCGAAAGAGTGTTCAAATATAAATACCTAGGTCATATACTAACCGCCGACCTCAAAGATAATGCTGACATTGAACGCGAACGTAGGGCCTTGTCGATAAGAGCAAATATGATTGCGCGCAGGTTTGCTCGTTGCTCTAAAGAAAGTAAAATTACCCTATTCCGAGCTTTTTGTACCACTTTTTATACCTGCAGTCTGTGGAGCAAATTTACAAAAAGGTCGTACAAGGCCCTACAAGTTCAGTATAATAATGCGTTCCGGGTGTTGATGGGGCTGCCGCGCTACTGCAGTGCCTCACAGATGTTCGCCGAGGCACACGTAACCTGTTTTAAAGCGACAATGCGCCTGCGAGCCGCATCGCTAGTACGACGTGTGCGCGCCAGCCCCAACAGCATCCTTATGATGATTGCGGACAGGTTTGACTGTCCGTACATTATGCACTGTTGTGAAGTCCACTTCACAAGCCCAGTAACAGTGAACTAACATAGTTATTAAGTTTAAGTACATTGTAAAAAACTAACATTTTATGAGCCACAGCAGGCTTGAAATAAACGTATTTAATTTAATTTAATTTAATTTAATTATACGTCCGCGCCTTTGCCTCAAGCTGCACGCACATCCAAAAAAGAAAATTGCGCGCCATTTATAAGTTAACCTCAAATCATTGTTTATTTGTTAGATTTTTCTCGTAGTGTTTTATTAATTTAAACAAATTATATTTTCAATGAATAGGAAGACAACTTTTGCGTTAATTTAACCTCTGGATATATTTCAATATTGTGATACATACTAGTAAAATGTCATCATAAAAATCTAGTGAGCAATACGTAAGAAAAAAATACTATAATTTATTGCACAATAAATGTGAAGTCTTTAATTTTATGAAAAGAGTTCCAGATACTCAATAACATCACAAAAAAGGTTAGTTAAATTTAATTATCTTAGATTCGTAAGTATCCTCTATCCTGTAAACATTCTGACAATTAATGTATTTATCAAAAGTTATTAATTATACTATTCTGTTATTTCCTCGCAAGTGTGTTGGAAAACGTCGTATGAAACGCGTGTGCTTGATCATTACATAAGCTCAGCTTCCTTATGCGCACTCACATGCGTTCGTGCGCACAATATCGCTTCGTATGTAATGATCAACTTAGCACACTTGTATCATAATGTACTAATATAATATCTCATAATACTGCATCAAAACCAGCACTCTAGGATTTGTATTCTTAAAGTGATTTGCATTCTTTGATCTCCACAACTTTACAACTGCCTGATGTCCAGATCTAGAAATAAGCAAACTAACGAGAGAGGTTTCGTCGCTCTCATTATTGTGTCATATCTGTCGTGGCTAGCTCTCCGTCTACTTGTTTCAAACCCAGGTATGTCCTTAAATTGCGTCGAAAAGAGAGGCATCGGCACTACGAATGTGGTAACTTGGTAAGGCACAGCTCAGCGAATGTCATCTCGCTCAAATCTGGAGCAGAGCCTCACTGGGAAAGTACCGCCACCTTACAGAAAACCACAGCCAAATAGCACAAGACCCTATTCATAGCCTGCCGGTGAGTAAGGTTACCAGAGAGCCCAAAAAAGATGCAGTGATGTGGAATACTATGAGTAGCATGAGATGCACTATCAGTGCATTGCGCTCGTATAGTGATGTTTCAAGTGCAATAAGCCAAGTTGCCCCGATCAATACGTTTCCAATATTCAAGTATCAATTCGTGTGTCAAGCCGTTGTGAATGGAAAATTGCATTTCAATATAAGTGTGTCAAGTCGTATCTTGTTGAGTTCCAATTTAGTAATTTTTTGTGTTATTGTGGTGTGAAAACGAAATGCTATTGGAATCGCGATTTACATAATTTATTAAATAGTAATGCGCAAAATAAACCCAAAGAGAGGACCCAGTGTGTTGACGATGAGGGACCCTCTTGTTCCTTTAGCCGTCAACACAGTGAATCCTCATTTTTGTAAAGGGTCGGCAACGCGCATGTGACACCTCTGGAGTTGCAGGCGTCTATAGCTACGGTAGCTGCTTACCATCAGGCGGATCGTATGCTTGTTTGCCACCGTCGTGGTATTAAAAACTGCAACTCCAGAGGTGTCACATGCGCGTTGCCGACCCTTTAATATAAAGGAGGATGTGACTGTTGACGGCTAAAGGGACAAGGGGGTCCCTCGTCGTCAACACACTGCATCCTCTTACATATACCAGAGAGTATATATTTAATAGAGCAAGACAGTCTAAGAACTAAGAACATCGTGAGGAAACAGGATCTAATCCCAACAAGGCCTTAGTTTCCCCTCTGGGTTAAAAGGTCAGAATGGCAGTAGCTTTCGTAAAAACTAGTGCCTACGCCAACTCCTGGGATTAGGTTACCAAGCAGACCAAGGTCGATAGAGCAAAAAGATGGGACAAACGCTAGGAGGAAGAGAAAGAGAGGACAGTCGAAGCACTTTTTGAAACTACATCTCTGAAGTGCTTAATTTCCTCTTACATTTTGGGTATCTTTAGATTGTTCTCGGTCAGATGGCGCGTCTGACTTGGAGCTTCAAAAAATTCTTCGACTAGACAGCCACAGTCGAAGAATTTTTTGAAGCTATATGTATAGTTTGGCTACTTTCCTAAAAAAATATATTTAGTCCGTCAGTTAGATTATATAAAAATATTGGACACGTATTTTTTATTTCGTCAATCAAACAAAAATTGGTGAAGATATAGCCCGTTAAAGTTCCGCGTGACGTCACATTTCAGTACAATTTTTAGTATAATCTAACTGACGGACTAAATATAATTATATTTTTTTTACCCAGGAAAATACCCAATTCTTTCTGATGGGGGAAAGTAACGACGTATAATGTAATTCATAGTTTGTCGCCTACTGTTTTTGTTTCCGTAATAATACGCAATGTGTTTTGTTCTAATGTTAAAATATAGGCCCTGTTCTTTATAAGTGAGACAACTTCAGCAGTTTTTACTTATTTTGGTATAACTATTTTCCAATTCAATTTTTTTGCTAAGTGTCACTCTGACCTCCACCCATTAAAAGCTGCCAGATGCCCGGATCTTGCAATAAGGATAGTATAGGAATCTAGCCAGACGGGTTTTGTTGCTCTCATTATTGTATATCTGACGTGGCCAGCTCTTAGTCCATAACGGCAGTTCCATATTGCATGCCAATAAAAAGTCCATGCAAATTTAGCGTGGTCTAGCTTTTCATCTAAAATTATGGTATTTCAATATACTAAAGGCTTATAGCGATTCATTCACACGCGTCTTTTATTTCTTATTTTAAGGACCTCCTAGCCCAGTCGGTAGTGACCCTGCCTACGAAGCAGGAGGTTCCGGGTTCCAGGTTATTGTGAAATGTTCGAATCCTGGTGAGGGCATTTATTTGTGTGTTTATCACGGATATTTGTTCCTGAGTTATGGATGTTTTCTTTAAGTATTTATACAAGGTGTAAGAAAACTGCTGTTGATCCTTTAAAGGGCATATTTGGTATCGTAGTCTAATTATGAAAATGTAAGAAAAAAAAATTTTTACTAAAAAAAAGAATTTTTTTTTCGCATCCAAAAAATGTTTGTCCTAATTTTCCTTAATCACAATACGATGCCCTTAAACGGCTCCCCAGTATTTTTGTTACATCATGAATGTATATGTCTATTACTAGCCTTTTCCCGCGGCTTCGCGCGCGTACTATAAGTACTCAAAAAGGATACGATACCCATGTTGATTTTCAGACTTTGTGACCACATTTGCCCCTTATGGGGGTTGAATTTTCAAAAAACCTGAAACACATGTTTACTCATTTATCTTTAGGAATACTCCTGTGAAGTTTCGATTAAAATAGTCTAACAAATCTTGATTCGCCATACAAACTTTGGACCCCCACTTTACCCCTTTAGGAGGTAAATTTTGAAAAATCCTTTCTTAGTGCATCCCTAGTATGTATGCACCTTATAAGGAACATACGTGCCAAATTTGGAGTCTCTAGAACCAGCGGTTTGGGCTGTGCGTTGATATGTCAGTCAGTCAGTCAGTCAATCAGTCAGTCAGTCAGTCAGTAAGTCAGTTTCTTCTTTTATATATTTAGATATATATCGTCGTACCCATAGCACAAGCCTTATTGAGCTTATTGTGGGACTAAGTTGATACCCATAACCAGTGATCGGAATTGGTAGTGCCATTTCGCGGGACTTCGGTGCGTAAGCTTAGTATGGATATAGTTTTTAACCCCGGGATTTGATATGAAAATTTTAAACTTTGTGTTTGGTTTAAAAAATGTTTTAAAGAACCGCGGGCCTGACGTAAGTATGAAAAATGTGGTTTCAGTCGTTATCGGACGTCAAAAGAAATAGATTGACAGTAGAAAACATTGATAAAAAATATGGTTTGCTGCTATAATTTCAAAGAAAGTAATAATTTAATTATGTTCATTTAATATAATGATGTTGATGTTTCGTGTTTTATTTTATGATTGTATTATTGTTAATTGTAACTGTTAAACGAAAGTTATTTTAAATGAATAATGTATTTATAATGACTTTTTTTTTACTTTTTCGTTTTGAAGAAATTTTCTGTGAGAAATACGAGTCGAAGAATCTCATGTCTTATCCATGTTCTTTACAATGTCATTCACCCGAAATGGCACTACCTATTCCGATCACTGCCCATAACACAAGCCTTATTGAGCTTACTGTGGGATTAAGTTGATTTGTGTAAGATTGTCCCATATTTTATTTTTATTTATTTTATTGCCTATATTGGTCGCGGAAATATCTACGTTTCCCGGAGAAAGAGGTACATAGATACAAAATATACATGCCACGTAGGTCATAGGACGTAGGTAAAGGGTTTTCAATAGCAATGTATTCTTTGATTTACGAATATTTTGGTGGTATTTATATATTACTGCACCCTTTTCTCCATAAAATGACATTGAAACAAAATAAGTCAAGCATGAAAAGCCGCGATGACCAACTAACCTAGAGACGCAATCCTCTTTAGGTTATCCGAAAAATCGCTTGATTTCTTAAACTTTTTCCGGAAAACACCTCTTATATAAGTAAAGATTTCTTATGCTATTTATTGTGTAGTTTTAATCGTAAGAAATGTAAATTAAATATATAATAATTTCGAAAAGTATTTAAGGTATAAAAACTGTTGCTCAAATACCTAGAACTCAAAGCACCGGATCATCACCTACAAACATAAAGCTCCTTGCTTTATGCCCGCGGCAAATACATTAAAAAAACACGTAATTCGAAATACAAAAATCAATCGTTACGAACGTTAGCTGCTCGGTGCTGGCCGGCGAGTCTCGACCGTCGACGCCGACATGGTCAATCATGCAACAGAACTAAACGACACTTGAACTGGAACAAACTGACACTTTTGTGCACTATAACATTTTTGGGACACTGTTTTGTGGTTGAAACACGGTTATTGGGACGCGAGGCGCGCGGTGCGAACGGCGGCCATCATGGAGAGACTTGGGGAGGCGATTCGCGCGCGCGCCAATTTTAATAAAGTGTTGCCAGGTTTAGAAGAAGTCTGAGAGTTATAGGGTTTTGTGGTACGGTCAACCAATTTGATTCCTAGGCCACTGTAGAACCTTGTCGTAATGACAGTTGCCCGTGGATACGTATAAACGTAACCTATTCGCTACCAAACTGTGTTACAAGGTTCTAGAGTGGCCTAGGAATCAAATTGGTTGACTGTACAAACGCAAATATGTAAATTACATTTTCCGAGATAACGTGTTACTGTGTGTTAAGTGATTTACACTCTCGGTATTGAAGCTGCACACTATGCAATTATGTAAGTATAGGAAAAACTTCGTTTCCATGTCCTTCTGACCTATTCTTTATTAAAGTACTTAACTGTCAACACAGTGAGTCCTAATATTCTTCAAGGATCGACAACGTGCGAGTTTACTAAAAATTCGATCGCCCATAGGCTGCTGTGGCCGCTTAACCTAAGGCAGGCCGCAGGCCACACGTTTATTTGCACCCATCATGCATGCATGGTATTAAAAAAACTTACAACGGGGGTGTCTCCTATAGACAAATTTCATTGTTTTCAAGCATTTTTCAAGCACTAAAATAAAATAAAATAAATATTATGGGACAACCTTACACAAATCGACCTAGTCCCACGGTAAGCTAGAAAAAAATATCTGTAATAAACACACAAATGCCCTTACCAGGATTTGAACCTGGGACCTCCTGCTTCGTAGGCAGGGTCACTACCAACTGAGCTAGGAGGCCTTTAAAAACACACGGTAAAATACACGGAGTAACGACAGGCGGGCAGGGTTAGACAGTATTTCAAATACGTATTTTATATTTGTATTTCAAATACTACTTGGAGAAGTATTTTTTATTTTGTATTTCAAATCCATTTTAAAAAAGAAATCCACAACAAAAGTTTTTAGTTACAATAAATCAAGACCTTACTACCTTACCGAATGGACTAAGAGCTACGTCAGATATGACACAATAATGAGAGCCATTTTAAAATGTATTTTGTAGTTTGTATTTGAAATACAATGAACCCAGTATTTTGGCCAACCCTGCAGTCG
Organism: Pammene aurita; assembly: GCA_947086415.1. Classification (NCBI taxonomy): domain Eukaryota; kingdom Metazoa; phylum Arthropoda; class Insecta; order Lepidoptera; family Tortricidae; genus Pammene; species Pammene aurita. The sequence goes on from OX352307.1 coordinate 3,633,928, forward strand.
GGCCAAACTCTTGTTTGCCTCAGCCGTGTTATCGAACGAGCAAGCGTAGTGAAGTGAGTTCTTACCTTAAACTTTATCTACCAGCCGGTACCGCCACGTCCCTGTATTTTGAAGTTTTTTATTTTTGAGAGTTTCCGCATTTAATTTACAATTGTTCAAATTTAAACGAAATTTGTTAAAAGAATGGTTCAAATCTTTATTTTTTACTGATTCAAATATGAGCAGAATTGATCAAGGGATTGTGTTGTTACAAGGATCAAACGTGATTATAGGGCACAGATAAAGTAAGGAAAAGGTTCTCTGTGAATAGGAGTCTTATGTACTATTTTAATTCTATACTACTGGTCATAGCGTAGGTATTATGTACTAACCCATATTTTTAATATACATTATAAAAAAATAAAAAAAGATGTTTACTAACATAATATGTGTCAAAGATACACGAAATAAACGATTTTGCATTTTTTGATAGCGTTTTTTACTAAATCGTGATTTCTTAGTTGTTCGAGGCGGACTGCCAGTTTAATGGATTCTCGGATTATTGATTGCCGCAGCTGGCAACTCCATCGCGCCTGCGCTATACCGCCACCGCATTACGACGAGAGCGACATGCGCCTATTTTTATTTTCCCCACGACCGAGGAGCAAGACGTACATGCATTATTGACACAGTTAAATTACAATCTTAACCTTATTACAAAGAAATAAGAGCTATGTTCAAAATGATAATGGTATAATATGCACGTGCAAGAAAAACGATTTCTACTGGCTTAAAGGCCCTTTTAATGAAAAATACTAGAATTACGAGAAATTTTCCGAGACGTGGACTCATTCGCAGGGTACCCTTTTCCAGCTTACCGGTAGGGCGGACGTGCGGTTTCCGGTATGTCACAAACCGGATACTATAAAAACATCGACTGAAGTGTGTACCTATGCATTCTTATGAAGGAATATGTGATAGTTTTTAGTAAAAGGTATCATTTGGCGGAAGCCGCTTACGTTGTTTGTACAGATTTAATATATTAGTTAATAGCTTAAACACTAATGTTGAGGTTGTATTGTATGTAGTTTTTAGGGTTTCGTACCGTAAAAGCGGGTTCCTATTACTAAGACTCCGCTGTCCGTCTGTCACCAGGCTGTATCTCATGAACCGTGATAGACAGTTGAAATTTTCACAAATGATGTATTTCTGTTGCCGCTATAACAACAAATACTCGCTCTCTAGCGATAAGATCGCCTGTTGACTGCCTCTACTTTTAATCTGTGTACTGTACTGTTCTATTTTATTGAGATGTGCAATAAAGTATATTTGTATTGTATTGTAAATACTAAAAAACAGATTAAATTAATGTTTAAGGGGACTCCCATACAATTGACGATTTTCTTGCTGATCTGTCACCGGGCTGTATCTCATCAACCGTGATGGTTAGACAGTTGAAATTTTCACAGATGATGTATTTCTGTTGCCGTTATAACAACAAATACTAAAAAACAGACAAAATACATATTTAAGAAGGCTCCCATACAACAGACATGATTTTTTACGGTTTTTAAATAAAATGGTACGGAACTCTTGGTGCGCGAGTCCGACTCGCACTTGGCCTGTTTTTAGGGTTCCGTAGCCAAAATGGCAAAAACGGAACCCTTATAGTTTCGTCATGTCCGTCTGTCCGTCCGTCCGTCCGTCCGTCCGTATGTCACAGCCATTTTACTCGGAAACTATACGACGTATCTTAATAAAATTTAGAAATAAGGTGTATTTTGTATGCCGCTATTTAGTTATGTAGTGAAATTTCAGAAAAAATATTTTCATGGGGGGCGCTCCATACATGTAACTAAATAAAAAAAAAAATTTTTTTAACATATATCAACATGTTGCACATCAATCGAGAGGTCTTAAAAATAACATTGAGGTATTTTGAACGTTTTGTGATTAAGTCAATATGTTCAAAAGTCGGAAAAATAGCGTCCCCCCTGTAACTTTTGAACCGTAAGTCCAAAATATATGAAAAAATTTGAGAAGATGCGCGTTATCAGAAACTTTCTATAAAAATTGTTTTGAACATTATAGGTCTAGCCATTTTTGAGTTATTTCCAAAAAAACTTCTTCCATAGGCATCAGATACGAACTTTTGGCATTAGTTTGGTTCTTATTCCATTGAAGCTACGGAACCCTCCATTATGCGTGGCCCGACACGCACTTGGCCGGTTTTTTTGTATTGTCTATGTATTTATGCGATTCTATTTTGTATTTAAATTTGAAGGTTTTTGTCATATATTTATGCTTTAGTTCATTTTCTTTACTCATGTCGACTGCTTGTGTTCTTTCTCTCATTTAATTAAACCCTTTTTCAACTGACTTCAAGATTTCGAAGGAGGAAGTTATCAATTCGTCGGGATCTTTGTTTTTGCTTGTTTTTGTTTCTATGTATGTTCACCGATTATTCGAAGACGGCAATACTGATTTGGAAAATTATTTTTTTGTTTGATAGAGTAAGTATACTTCACAGTTGGTCCCATTGCAACCAGGTCAGGATCTGATGATGGGATCCTGGAGAAATCGAGGGAACTCTTCAACTATTGTAGGCACACCTATAGTGATTTGAGTATTTTTACAGCAGCTCGAGCATTTGCTTTTGGAAAGGTAGATGCTAAGTGAAGTCGGTTCTTTTTGTAAAAATTATTATTGTTTAAAATGATTTATACTCATTTAGGTATCGAATCCTCATTTCGCTGTGTGCATGATTGCGGCGCCATCTCTTTGGCAGGGGTTCCACTTTTTTTTCTTTTTTATGAATGGCTTGGACTCCTTGCTTATATGAAATGTCTCTGGCAGATGCACTATTTTTACAGTTGACCGAGTTGAGGTGACGTAGGTGATGTCAATTATTTTGCAATTTGATATTGACAAGAGCCCTTTGCAGTTTAATTTCTTGTCACATTGTGCACTGCGATCGTTCACGTTACCCCCACCATGCACTATAGCGAATAGCTAAGTCTTTTTCCGGGTAGACGTCGGGCTCAGCTAGGTGCTTTATGACCATAATAATCATAATCAAAATTATTTACTGCCCGAATGGTACTCTAACCCTATTCTAACAGTTGATAGGTATAATAGACGGATAGCTGGCTATGTCAGATATAACACAATAATGAGAGCAACAAAACCCCTCTAGTTAGTTTACTATACTATGCTTGTTTCTAGATCTCGACATCTGGCAGCTGTAAAGTGGTGGTGGTCAAAGAATGCAAACCACTTCAAGAAAAGTCCTAGAGTTCTAAGTTTAATGCAATATTATGAGAAATTATATAAATAATTAGATTATATAATTGCCAAAAGTTTATATTGGGGGAAAGCAGTGACAAACGACGTATAATGTAATTCATAGTTTAAATTGTCGCCTACTGTTTTTGTTTCCACGATAATACGTGATGTTTTTTGTTCTAATGTTAAAATATAGGCCCCTGTCCTTTATAACTGAGACATGTTCGACAGTTTTTACCTCTTTTGGTATAACTATTTTCCAATTCAAAAATGTTGTTAGCCTGTCACTCTAACCTCCACCCATTAAAAGCTGATGCCCGGATCTAGCAATAAGGATAACATAGCAATCTAATCAGATGGGTTTTGTTGCTCTCATTATTGTGTCATATCTGACGTAGCCAGCTCTTAGTCTATAAATACATGTAACAGGATCTACAAGGTTACAGCAAACCATCAGCAAACATTCGTTATTATCTAGAATATCTAGGTACATACATCAACAGCCCCGGCTTTTTACCACGGCTTGTTGACCCTGGGATCCGTTTGGCAACCCAATCGACCTAATCCCACGACGATGGCAAGCAAACAAGCATACGGCCCGCCTGACGGTAAACTACCGTAGCCTATGGACGCCTGCAACTCCACATGTGTCACATGCGCGTTGCCGACCCTTTAAAGTATGCTGCTAGGTTGTATTAGCAAATACTGTAAACTTATGTGTTATTTACTTATTTTGAATAAATTATTGTGATAAATCAATCAATGAAATATTTATTCAATCAAATACAAACATTGAAAACATTGAAAAAATAATCAACCCAGTTGGACTTGAACCAACATCGATACGCCTTACCGGGGCTCGATATCGCTTTACCAATTAAGCTATGGGTTCAGTTACCGAGCTGACGAAATTCTCAATGCCTTCAATCATCTTTTTGCATTTATTTTTACATCGACTTTATAGCAGCCGTAAGCGACATCTAGGTGCCAACCACTAGAGTTAGATACCCTTCCCGCCGACCCTTTTACAAGTGTCACAACGGAAATAACAGATGGCGCCTGCTATCAACTCATAATTATTTTACATTTTTTAAAGTGGGTATTCCACTCATACATTAGTATGTTATTCAATCAAATACAAACATTGAAAACATTGAAAAAATAATCAACCCAGTTGGACTTGAACCAACATCGATACGCCTCACCGGGGCTCGATATCGCTTTACCAATTAAGCTATGGGTTCAGTTACCGAGCTGACGAAATTCTCAATGCCTTCAATCATCTTTTTGCATTTATTTTTACATCGACTTTATAGCAGCCGTAAGCGACATTAGCGTATCGATGTTGGTTCAAGTCCAACTGGGTTGATTATTTTTTCAATGTTTTCAATGTTTGTATTTGATTGAATAACATACTAATGTGTGAGTGGAATACCCACTTTAAAAAATGTAAAATAATTATGAGTTGATAGCAGGCGCCATCTGTTATTTCCGTTGTGACACTTGTAAAAGGGTCGGCGGGAAGGGTATCTAACTCTAGTGGTTGGCACCTAGATGTCGCTTACGGCTGCTATAAAGTCGATGTAAAAATAAATGCAAAAAGATGATTGAAGGCATTGAGAATTTCGTCAGCTCGGTAACTGAACCCATAGCTTAATTGGTAAAGCGATATCGAGCCCCGGTAAGGCGTATCGATGTTGGTTCAAGTCCAACTGGGTTGATTATTTTTTCAATGTTTTCAATGTTTGTATTTGATTGAATAACATACTAATGTATGAGTGGAATACCCACTTTAAAAAATGTAAAATAATTATCAATCAAATATTTATTTGCAAATGTAGTGATAAATACAGTTGGAAGGTACAGGTTAAGTGGGTACATTTTACTGAAATAAGCATGCAAATTTTACTTTAATATATTGTTTTATAAAAAAGCCGTAATTGGGGATTTCTCAATTATTTGTTTGTTTGTTTGTTTATTCCTCAAATCAACACTTACAGTCTAGCTACACATGTTAATACCGGACAGATAAAGCGAGAGAATATGTTACAAATTACTTAAAACTTACGTACTAAATAATTTTAACAAATCCTAATTAAATAATAATGGAGCTTCGAGCAGAAATGGATTCCAAATAGCAGTTACTATTGGCAAGAAAACTACTTTCAGTGGTAAAGAATATATCTAGTTTAGTGTCGTTGTCTAAAATATCGTTGAGAAGACTCAGAGCTTGGTGTAGGGGTGAGTGGGACAGAGCACAAGTTTGCGCCGACGGAACTGCAAACAGTTGACGGCGACGTGGCCGGAGCTGAATACCCGTCACTGGAGCCACACGCAGTGACACGAGGGCTAATAATGGAGGGTTACAAGTTTGGCCACGTATTAATTGAAAGAAATATCTTATAAGATACATATTTCTCCTGACCTCAAGGGAAGTGTAGTTCACCATCCCGAGTATATATAGAGTAGGGTACAAGTGAGGGTAGTACCCATAGAGCTTTCGGAAGAGAAAGCGAAGAAAGATTTTCTGTATCCTCTCTAGCATTAAGGTATACTGTTGTTTATGGGGACTCCAGATTAATGTGTTACTTTCGAGTCGGCTTCGAACATACGCATTATAAAGCACAATAAGGGCGGTATGAGAATCGAAAAGCTTACACTGGCGAATAACAAAACCCAAACATTTTCTTGCAGCATTACAAGTATGTACAATGTGTTCGTTGAAGGTAAGGTGTGAGTCAAACCGTGTACCTAGATCACGGGCAGATGAAACTATTGCTATGATAAGATAAATTGCGAATAGTTTCATAACATTTCATTCAATCGCTCAATCAATAATCAATTTTGACACCCTGTAATCCTACCTATTAATCTGTAGGGTTTCTGTAGGTAGGCCCTGGAGTGCGATTTTTGAATCTCACCAAGTGACTAATTCTCACCGATGTGAGTGATTTACTTTCGGAAATCACTCACATCGGTGAGAATTAGTCACTTGGTGAGATTCAAAAATCGCACTCCTGGTTTCGAATCCCGGTTAGGACGTTTAATTATGTATTGATTACTAATATGACTTCCTGCCTTCCTTTCCTACCTTCGTTATTCTATGTGTTTAAGTATTTATATTTATCTTTCGTAATTTAGTACCCACTACATAACTCTTACTGTTAAAAAAACTGGCCACGTGCGTGTCGGACCACGCATAGGAGGGTTCCGTACCTTCAATGGAATAAGAACCAAACTAATACCAATAGTTCGTATCTGATGCCTATGGAAGTTTTATGGAGATAACTCAAAAATGGCTGAACCGATAATGTTCAAAACAATTTTCGTAGAAAGTATATGATAAGCCGCATCTCCTCAAATTTTTTCATATTTTTTGGACTTACGGTTCAAAAGTTACAGGGGGGGGGGACACAATTTTTCTGACTTTCGAAGCGATTATTTCAGAAAATATTCACTTAATCACAAAATGGTCAAAAAACCTCAATGTTATTTTTAAAAACCTATCGAGTGATGTGTCGCATGTTGATATTTGGTTAAATATTTTTTTTTATTACATGTATGGAGCGCCCCCCTAAATTTTTTTATTTTTATTTATTTACATAACTAAGTAGCGGCATACAAAATACACCTTATGTGTAAATTTTATTCAGATACGTCGTATAGTTTCAGAGTAAAATGGCTGTGACATACGGACGGACAGACATACAGACAGACATGACGAATCCATAAGGGTTCCGTTTTTTGCCATTTGGCTACGGAACCGAATCCAACAATGTTACAAAATCACCTTTGTATGAAATCCCATCTCACCCCAACTACGAGGTACTACAAAGTTATGATTTATGAAATGGAACTACCCAAAATCATAAAAAAACTAAAATACAAACGTCCGGAAAATTTATTATATACATATACCATTCAGTTTACATATGTAAAAATAAAATTATACCGAGGTTCGAATGTCAGTTTTCTCCCTACTCACCCCATTTTACGGTAAGTTTCAAACTCGATGTAAAAATCGTTCTTGAATAAATAAATGAAATATGTTAATTCCTTTTCACCTGCTGTTATCGTGGATAAAAGGTAAAAACACTCACAAATGACGTATAATACGGGCCGATAATGTCACAGCAGGTTTTACACATTGATTATGAGGATTAGTTTAATAAATTTCAATTTTAATGTAGGTAAATATGTAAGCCAAGTCGTAGTCAAGTCTCACACCAAGGGAACTCCTCAACGACACGTAATTTATGTTTGTCGAGTTGTTTTATAAGTAAAATATGTATTTGGGGCACAATTTTACACAGTTTTTACAAACAATGTTTGCACAAAATAAAGCTTGTACAAACTATGGGCAATAAGCGACAAACACATACTTTTGTACATGTACTGTATTTCTTTGGTTAAGTTTTGTTTTGTAAATAGGTACCTACTTTCACAGTAGGTGGTAAAAACTAAGTACAAAGGTGATCTTATCCCATTAAGGGATCCCTTCCAGTTAGTTAGCCTTGGAGTACACGAGGAGAAGGGAGAATAATAGAATATAATTAATTTATTTGTAATGGTGAAATCACAGCATGGTTGGTTCTAGTGATTGCCAGCGCTGGTCTTACAAAGAGGTAGCCTTTCAACACAATAGTTATTGAGCTTGCCGTGTGACTAGTTTGAAGTGTGTAACGCAGTAACATGCAAAACAAGATAAAGACATGAAATTAACAGCGATATAATGTGAAACTGCCACATTTAAACGTAATTTTCTCATATAAATTTGGCGAGATACTGGATGCCCGCTTTTAAAGTCAAGGGTGAGTTAGCTCGGTCTAACTATACTTAATAATATAAATACATATCGCCACAATTTTTTGGAAGACGTATAGTTAGGTATTGCAAAAAAAACTTTTGCTAAGATAAACAAAACTCATGATTCAATGCTGATCATGGATTTCATGAAAAATTTAAAACAGATGGATTCACATTCATTAGGAGATCATCCTTGGCGGGCGCACTACCGTGGATCTAAATTATCTACGGACTTTATCTTCTAATCCATGATTATAAGAATATTGATAATTTTTGCCAAGAATGATTATTTCCAAATTAATTAATTCGACACAATCGTCAAGATGAAGACATGGGGAGTGATTCTGTGTTTGGCGGCTGTAGCCGGAGTCCAGGTATTTATTTAGAAATTATATATTATATTTAAAGGAAAACTTAAAAAATACGCTGGTCGACGGACCGATCTATTACTTACTATTCGTTTGCAAAAAAACTAGAACCTGGTACCTGTTTATTACATAGTTTACACGTCCTTATTGGCAGTTGATATCTGTATTTTTTAAGTTTTTCTTTGAATATAGTGACAAGGAAAACTATGCTGAAACTAAATTTGTTCATAAAAAAAGTACCAATTAGTTTTAGGCGATAATTTTATTAATAACATTTACTTATCATGTGCAATACACATTCAAAAAATAGAAAAAAAATAAGAAAAAAAATGGTATTTTTTGGCGAAATTTACCTAAAGTCACATAATTAGTAATTAAACGAACTTACCTTAAGTGAAGTTCCATTACAATTATACGAGCTTTGTGATTCCGAATATTATAATAACTTGTAGTAGCTCGTCGCTTACGCCCTTTTTGTCACGATATGTTTAGAGCTGAAAAGACTCCTAAAAAAATAACACTTAGAAATACAACTCCAATACGTCAAGTGACACACGTCACTGTCAACTCCTACGCGCCAAACTCTCATTTAGTTCAGAGCACCGCTGAGATGTATAAAGAAATGTTTACCTCTCAATAGTCACTTGATTATTTTACAACATAGTACTGTAGTCTAGTATGGTACAGTACACTTATACTGGGTTTAGCTTATTGTAATCATTAAGCACGGGTGGGAGGGTTACTAATATTCGGAATCACAAAGCTCGTATAATTGTAATGGAACTTCACTTAAGGTAAGTTCGTTTAATTACTAATTATACTTCGCTTTGTGATTCCTTCATATTATAATAACTTGTAGATGTTCAGAGACTCGTAAAATAATCAGAACTAGATCCGCATATAAAACAGTATAGTTAACTAGAGAACATCAGAGAGAGAGAGATCTATCTGGTCCAAGGTATGAAACAATGCCAGGTTTAGTTTTTTATTTCTGGTCAATCAACGTAAGTTAACTTTGTAGCATTAAAGTGAATTATAATAATTATTTACATATGGATTAACACTACACAACTGATTGGGTTAAATTATATAATTATATGTTTGGTTTCAAGACAAATGAAATTAACATAATAATCTGTGGATCTTGACCTGATTGTGGACAAGAAAGTTTATAAATATTATTTATGTATGTTCAATCACAAAAGAAAATGTGATCTATACATATAATAAAGCTGAAGATGGTCGAAAGTCTGTACATGGAAGATAATCGAAAAAAAGTTGGCTGGGGATACTTAGAATCGATAACAGAACACGTTTCAACAATTTTTAGATTTTTTGTCTGTTTGTCTGTTTATCTGTTTGTCTGTTTATTTGACCGCGCATCACGTGAAAACGGCTGAACGGATTTTGATGAAATTTTGTATAGAGATAAATTGAGTCCCGGGAAAGGATAATATATAGTTTTAATCCCGAAAATCCACCCTGGTGGGGGTGAAAATGGGGTTGAAAGTTTGTATGGAGAATTTTTAACCGCTGATACGATTTAGATAGAAATGAGTATGGAGATAATTTGAGTCTCGAGAAACGTTATAGGATAGTTTTCAAACCCTTGTGGGGTGAAAAGGGGGTTGGAAGTTGGTATGAGGAATTTTTTACCGCTGAACTGATTTTGATGAAAATTGGTATAGAGATAGTATGGGTCTCGAGAAAGGACAAAGGATAGTTTCATCTTCAAAAAGCCCCCCCCCCCCCATTTTACTTTAGAATCTTAGGTCCAAAAATCTATCTTATACATATAATAAAGCTGTAGAAGGTCGAAAGTCTGTACATGGAATATATTCGAAAAAAAGTTGGCTGGGGATACTTAGAGTCGATAACAGAACACGTTCCAACAATTTTTGGAATTTTTGTCTGTTTATCTGTTTGTCTGTTTATTTGACCGCGCATCACGTGAAAACAGCTGAACGGATTTTAATGAAATTTTGTATAGAGATGTGACAATGAGTGTATAGTGACAGTGAGAAGTGACAAAGTGAAAAAAGTAAAAAAAGTCGAGAACCTGAAAGTAAAAAATGTCGAAAATGTCAAAAATTTCAAAAATTTCAAAAATTTCAAAAATTTCGAAAATTTCAAAAATTTCTAAAATTTTCATAAATTCCAAAAATTTCTAAAATTTCAAAAATCTCAAATATCACAAATATCTCAAAAATCTCTAAAATTTTTAAAATTTCAAAAATATCAAAAATTTCACAAATATCAAAAATTTCAAAAATTTTAATTAAAAAAAATACAAAAAAAAAAACTACAAAAATTAGGAAAAAGTCAAAAATGAAATAAAATTCAATAACATAACTTCGTTCCAACCGAAACGCACTCAGGTATTTTTTTTTCTCTGACGTTCATTAGTGCATAGTAATTTGCTTACATTGAAGAATAAATATCTTGATCTACAACAATATCATAAATCCTCTATTCCGCGTTCAGAAACCGTATGTAATTACCAACATTAATGCAATCAGTAACGTAACATCAGTGTATTATCTGTGACAGTGTGGTAAAAACGTATGAAAATTCATTACCTACGGTAACGGGTTCTAATGGTTTCCGAACACGTCACTTAGGATTTTTTTAATATGTGTGTAGATAAAGCAGTGTATGCTTCTATTACACATAAAATGGGGGGTGAATTTTTTTCGCTCCAACTCTATCGTGTTGGGTATTATTGAATAGGTCTTTCAAAAAAAATAGAGGTCTTTTAATACATTCCCCCCCCCCCCCCCCAAGTACACCTCAAAAAATAGAAGAAAACGTTACTGACCCCCTCAAAAAATCATTTCTGCATTTGTGCCCCCCCCCCCCCAAATTTCAACCGCACCTGTTCTTACCTTTCATGCTTAGACTGATTTGACGGGAGAATCGATTTGAAAAAGTGGTACTGTATCCGATATACACCTACTACTCTATGTCGTTTAAATCATGCCAAAAAAAAGTATTGATTTTTGAGTGTAGTTTCATTTAGTGGTAATTGTAAAATATTTTATCAGGACTACTGTCCTCTAGCGTATCCATCTGTCTCAACTTTACTTCAAGTTCCGCCTCCAGGGTAGCGGGAGAGAAATTAGGGGCAAATTAGCCACTTACACAGACCGAATTCCACGCGGGCGGAGCCGCGGGCACAGCTATCTATACATATAATAAAGCTGAAGATGGTCGAAAGTCTGTACATGGAAGATAATCGAAAAAAAGTTGGTTGGGGATACTTAGAATCGATAACAGAACACGTTTCAACAATTTTTAGATTTTTTGTCTGTTTGTCTGTTTATCTGTTTGTCTGTTTATTTGACCGCGCATCACGTGAAAACGGCTGAACGGATTTTGATGAAATTTTGTATAGAGATAAATTGAGTCCCGGGAAAGGATAATATATAGTTTTAATCCCGAAAATCCACCCTGGTGGGGGTGAAAATGGGGTTGAAAGTTTGTATGGAGAATTTTTAACCGCTGATACGATTTCGATAGAAATGAGTATGGAGATAATTTGAGTCTCGAGAAACGTTATAGGATAGTTTTCAAACCCTTGTGGGGTGAAAAGGGGGTTGGAAGTTGGTATGAGGAATTTTTTACCGCTGAACTGATTTTGATGAAAATTGGTATAGAGATAGTATGGGTCTCGAGAAAGGACAAAGGATAGTTTCATCTTCAAAAAGCCCCCCCCCCATTTTACTTTAGAATCTTAGGTCCAAAAATCTATCTTATACATATAATAAAGCTGTAGAAGGTCGAAAGTCTGTACATGGAATATATTCGAAAAAAAGTTGGCTGGGGATACTTAGAGTCGATAACAGAACACGTTCCAACAATTTTTGGAATTTTTGTCTGTTTATCTGTTTGTCTGTTTATTTGACCGCGCATCACGTGAAAACAGCTGAACGGATTTTAATGAAATTTTGTATAGAGATGTGACAATGAGTGTATAGTGACAGTGAGAAGTGACAAAGTGAAAAAAGTAAAAAAAGTCGAGAACCTGAAAGTAAAAAATGTCGAAAATGTCAAAAATTTCAAAAATTTCAAAAATTTCGAAAATTTCAAAAATTTCTAAAATTTTCATAAATTCCAAAAATTTCTAAAATTTCAAAAATCTCAAATATCACAAATATCTCAAAAATCTCTAAAATTTTTAAAATTTCAAAAATATCAAAAATTTCACAAATATCAAAAATTTCAAAAATTTTAATTAAAAAAAATACAAAAAAAAAACTACAAAAATTAGGAAAAAGTCAAAAATGAAATAAAATTAAATAACATAACTTCGTTCCAACCGAAACGCACTCAGGTATTTTTTTTTCTCTGACGTTCATTAGTGCATAGTAATTTGCTTACATTGAAGAATAAATATCTTGATCTACAACAATATCATAAATCCTCTATTCCGCGTTCAGAAACCGTATGTAATTACCACCATTAATGCAATCAGTAACGTAACATCAGTGTATTATCTGTGACAGTGTGGTAAAAACGTATGAAAATTCATTACCTACGGTAACGGGTTCTAATGGTTTCCGAACACGTCACTTAGGATTTTTTTAATATGTGTGTAGATAAAGCAGTGTATGCTTCTATTACACATAAAATGGGGGGTGAATTTTTTTCGCTCCAACTCTATCGTGTTGGGTATTATTGAATAGGTCTTTCAAAAAAAATAGAGGTCTTTTAATACATTCCCCCCCCCCCCCCCCCAAGTACACCTCAAAAAATAGAAGAAAACGTTACTGACCCCCTCAAAAAATCATTTCTGCATTTGTGGCCCCCCCCCCCAAATTTCAACCGCACCTGTTCTTACCTTTCATGCTTAGACTGATTTGACGGGAGAATCGATTTGAAAAAGTGGTACTGTATCCGATATACACCTACTACTCTATGTCGTTTAAATCATGCCAAAAAAAAGTATTGATTTTTGAGTGTAGTTTCATTTAGTGGTAATTGTAAAATATTTTATCAGGACTACTGTCCTCTAGCGTATCCATCTGTCTCAACTTTACTTCAAGTTCCGCCTCCAGGGTAGCGGGAGAGAAATTAGGGGCAAATTAGCCACTTACACAGACCGAATTCCACGCGGGCGGAGCCGCGGGCACAGCTAGTTTGTAATATTTAAACAACGAAAATAATCATATATTATTAGTATCATGACTTTTACATCTGATGAAAGTATACCTGCTCGGCACATGGTATCACTACAGAACCAAACAACCCAATACCTGTGACTGTGAAGATCCAATAATTAAAATATAAAATATTTTTAATAATATCGTATTTTAATAAGAATGATCTGTAGAATTCTAAGTAATGAAACAAGAAAAAAAAATCAAGTAGTTTCATTACGTTTTAAGGAATTCTTTTTGAAGAGGACCACACCTGTTAAGTCAATTTAGAGAAACCCCCTAAATAATTAAATACTTATATCTGTTTATGTGTCATGAAAGTATTGACAGTATATAATCATTATAATGAACCAAATCTTAATAGGACACAATCTTATACGAGTAGATGTAATATGACAAATAACAAATATATTTATTTTTGTGACGTATTTTACTATTATTATATTATGTTATGAAAACATAGTCAACATAGGTATAAATAGACATGCCTTTATACAATGCAGCCCAATGTAGCAACCCAATGACCGCCAAGGGTTCAAAGCACTTCCTTGATAAGTATTCTACCAATATATATAAAACACCGGTTCACAATATTAATTAAAATTACAAAATTCATTGCATAACTCTGCTACCAGACCAGAGATATTTTGGCTACCACTATATATGCTGACATAGTATTATTTCAGGTAGTGCTTGAAGCATTTTGCTTTAACGTGCTTATATAAATTATTGAATCAATAAAAGCATAAAATACAGCATTATTACATCATTAAAAAATCGTTTCTATGGCACGTCAGCTAGGAGGCTCAGAGAATCCCAACTGTTTAGAGTCCATTCATTTACTTCCATATCTTTTGATACCAAATGGTGACAATGAGCTAAGTATGTCAAGTACCATCTTTCTTGAAACATCATGACAATAGATGTCAAAAATAGTTAAGATAAAGTAGGCATGTACACAAAATTTGTAATAGGTGGCATAGCCTTCAAGTAAAATATTAATGATTTGTTAACTGCATTATGTTATATTAATGATAATAAAATCAATAAGATGAGCAGGGAACTTATCTTACTGAGCAAAAATTTTGCTGTATAATTATACCTTTAATAATTATTAAAGGTTATAACTAGGTTTGTAGACAATTAGACACCAAGTGCATCAATTTTGTGATAACCTTACTCATATAAAAGTGTGTGTTGAGTACACACAGAGTATATCAGGATCGAGCATTAATTTACGCTAGGTATATAAACAAGAAACATATTTTTCTCACAACGGTATGCACTGCTTTTTACATTTCAAATAAGCATTTGACACATCAGTTTGCAATTTACTAGATCAAAGGTAATCCTTTATCTAAAGAAAAGGTTTTTATCTTTAACAGTCTACATATACTTAAACCTTTAAAAGCGGGCCTAGTCCGCCTAGTGGTTACGATTAGGTTTAATATTTATTTCAGTTAAAGAGTTTAATTGACAAATAGTTTAAACTAATAAGCGGTAAGCGTAATTTCCACTGAGTGTCATAATCCGTCAAAGATGTGCTACAACTGCCACAAGGGCATAGGCATATTAAACAAAACAAAAAATATATCATTGTAGTCGGGTATATAATGTTTCAAATTAAGCATGGCAATATTTTATTTTTCTCCCTTAGCTGATATGGAGTTCAGTTACATATCAAAATTTTACCAAATAGTTCAAGAGTAAAAAAAAAAAAAAACCATAAGCAGATTTAACAGAGAGTAACCATATGGTTACCTAATGATCATAGAGGGATTAAGTAACAGTTGCTTTTATCAAGCAGTTGTTATGGCTTGTGCCAATAGGCAATTGTTTGTCTTTATAAGACAAAAAATTCGTTTTAAATGACTTTATATATGTATTGTCAAATTTGATCCAATGTAAAATTATATTAAGTAGCTATGACCCACAAATACAGTGGTGTGGGCTCCATTACATATCAGCATGGTAAGGGAACCGAATAGTTATGCAATATACTTGCTAATATATGCAGCGCAGAATACTTTTATATTAGATCCATTTAATTTAAGTATTGTTGTAGACTTTCTTAACACTGGTAGTTGTGTCTATATCGAGTCTGACACACCAAACATTAATCAGGCTTTCTGCTGTTGTTGATAGGTACTGAAAATGATACAATTGTAATAACATAATATTAGAGTAGTAGATAATAAATGCATCATGTTCTGTTTATTTTAACACAATTGCTGGATGTTGCTTTGAGTACTATCCAAATACGTGAACCAAGTTCTAACGTAACTCTAACAGTGATGCATTTTTCTCTGTTAATTAGGCTAAAACATAATAATAGCCAGCAGTGCAACAATTGGTAAAATTTAACAACAGCTGGAATAAAACCGAATGAATGTAATAATTATACAGCCTGGATTTTAAGTATGCCTGGAAATTAAGTAGTTGCAATAAACTCAAGTTTTTAGCATCATATAGAGCCAAAAATAGAGAATACATGGACGTGTCAGATTTAGTTAATAAGAGACAAAATATAATTTATTTCATTTATTCAACATTGAATAGATTAAAGGAGAGAGTCCATTTTATAAATATAAAATGCTAAGAACAACCATAGTAAATGCAATGATGTTTATTAAATAATATTACTTATAATAATTCTGAATAATTTAATCGATGTTGCAATACTGCCATCACCACTAAGTAAGTCAAGATATAAAACAAAGTATATTAAATCCATTCTAATTCCTCAACCATTACTACAAGTATCCCGTAAGGCCATTAATCATAATATTCTGCACATAATATATCTAACACTTGTAGCAAAAACAGAGTAATATATAATCTCATGTAATCAGAAAGGCTAAATTATTTCCAATATAAGGTTGGTGTGTACGTTGTACCATGCACCAACTTGAAATACAGTATTACACGTTTATATATTTAAATACATTATTAGGTACACGGTAACAAGGTACACACTGATACATTTTATTTAATTAACCCTCAATATTATTTAGAGGTGAGTAATCAATATTACACTTAACTTGGTTCTTGCTGGTTAGCTCTCCAATCACCAATGTGTCCCACAACTGCCAGTCACTTGTTTATAAGGGCTTACCCATTACCCCTTCTACTACCTGGCAGGACAAGCATTCTATATTTCCGGCACATCCGGTTATCGAAATAATTGGAAATAGTATAATAGTAAATATATTTGCTTAGTTCAAAATAGATGAAAATATAATTTAAAAATGACAATAAGTTATTATTCACTAAACCATCAATATTTAGTATCGTTTACTTAATCATAATGTGACAGCAATACAGGATATCCGCTTCGCAAAATACGTGAAGGTTTAAGTAATATATTTACTCCTCGTAAATAACTTCAAGTGAATAATAATTAGCAATGCTAAATTATTACACTTGACGAGATTATTTACTTGTACAACTATTCGATTATTGTCAACTCGACTATAATAATTGAATACAGGATATCCCGATACGTAATATTTAAGTTAGCAAGCATATTTACCAATTCCAATCCAAATAATCTAATAAGGATTAACGGAAACGAATAGAAATCAAACTGCAATTATCTCTGATATAATTAGGTAGTCGCATTATTTGCATTCTGGCAGTCACGATCACATAACAATACATTAAGGGTAGTTGTGGTATTTGAAAACTTACGTCTACCTTACAACTTCAACTTCTTGGATTTCAACTTATGGATTACTTTAGATGTATATTCGATACTGGAAGTGATGAAACTGTACGTTTTGGCCATTATTTATCTCACCGACTGTATATCTCACACGGCCATACTGACAGGTACTTCGTTCCCGAAGTGCCCATTTCTCATTATTACATCAAGTTGGCTCGCAGGCTCTGTATTAGGTCCCTATATTGCTACTGTTTCACTCACATCAGGTGAGAGCTCGCAGGCTCGGAAGCAATTATCCTATCTACATGATACTCTGCTAGCGTTACTCACCACATCAAGCACAGCTAGCAAGCGCCTCTAAGGTGCTACTCTTCCACCCATAACATCAAGTGGGGCTCGCAGGCTCGTAGCTGTCCCCTATATTGCTACTGTTTCACTCACATCAGGTGAGAGCTCGCAGGCTCGGAAGCAATTATCCTATCTACATGATACTCTGCTAGCGTTACTCACCACACCAAGCACAGCTAGCAAGCGCCTCTAAGGTGCTACTCTTCCACCCATAACATCAAGTGGGGCTCGCAGGCTCGTAGCTGTTCCCTATATTGCTACTGTTTCACTTACTTACACCAAGTGAGAGCTCGCAGGCTCGGCAGCAATAGCTTTATTTACAGTTACGTTGCTACTGCTTCTCTCATCCTCGTCAAGCAAGGTAAGGTAGCAACTTTTCATTAAAATTTCATTCATTTCTTGTCAATAAATTCATTCGTTTCGTCGTCGTGTCATTCGTCGTCGTTTTCACTCAATCAGTCCAACTATAAACATAACAAGTCGGTCACTTGTTTGAAAGAGGGTAATGTGAAAATTTTACGGTGATTTGTATACCTAATGATCATATCTGACCTTGGCATCTGGACAAATTCTGAAATCCCACATGGGGTTACTTCTCAGGAATGCTATGTCGCATACTGTATCAATCATGGGAGCGTTTATGACAATTACAGGTTAGTGACACACCACGTCAGGGCAACGCAATTTGTTAGTATATGTGTCTGTGTTCACTCTGACGTCTCACATATTTGTCACATCAGACACTTGTCAAAAGTCAAAACGTAATTAATGTCGTGAATAATGTAACTACTGGCATAAATAAAAATAATAAATATAATTTAAAAAAACGAACGGGGTTTTATACCTTTCACTGAATGTGTTTTAATGACTGTATTGCCCTAATGAGCTTTTAATTACATACAGTAAAAAAAAAGGTAAATTATTAATTTCTTCGCAATTACTGGACCGAATGTTATGATACTTTGTATACTGGTTCTAAATACCTTAACGCATATGTTCGTTTCAGCTTCGTCCAGTGGCCAAGGATACTCAAAAATTAAACTCGTGAATTTCGTCAGGTGGACACATCAAAAACCCAAATCGATAGTTCCACAAATTTAGTACATAATCAATTCAGAATATATAATTGATTCATCTAATAGGACATGGTTTCTACATCGTAACCGTTTATCCTTCAATGAGCGTTTTGGTTTTTCAACGAACCTTTCTTTATCCGAATTTTATTCGGCAACACATTTCATTCTTTGTATCTATCAATTATAATGGAATAAGTTTACTTATTTCATACGAGTTTGACAATCGTATAGAATAATGTTCTGTTTATGCTTGTATTTATAAGGGTCTTTTTTTTGCATGTATTTAATCGGAGAACCGTTCAATTTAAATAGTCATGATATGTTTATTAATTATGATCGAAGGAGCCGACTTAATTTATTGTTTGATACGGCTTGCAAATTGAAGCTTAGCGTAACGCCTACGAAAGCATTTTACGACATAAAATATCATGTTTTACGAAGTGTTTCTAAGTTAATGTCTCAATCCTAACAAAGTTAGGAGAACTACAAATTTTTGTGTTGAGTTGCGACGTAGTTAAAATTATACAAGGAAAAAAATTAGCTTCGAAATGCGATCGACGATTAATCTTCGGGAATTATATAGTGAACCCTTTTAATACATACTAACAAAACAAACATAGAAACAAACGGTCTTCCAGCCTAGTCGGCAGTGACCCTGCCTCAGAGTTGGGCAAAAATTATTTATTTACCAATAACCGGGAAGATAACTAAATGATCTTTTATTTGAAATAACTAAATAATCCATCATTTGTTGTTTTGAATATATCCAGATCAGTTTCATTTTTATCTAGATAAATTAGTTGGGATTTATAATAAAAGATGAATGTCAGTAGTACAGTCATGTAGAACTAGAAGTGGTCAGATGAATAAGATAGCTGTAGCATAGCTCTTATATTTAGTCAGGGGCCTTGACGCGATATTCTATATAAATTCATTATTCTAAGCTTACTTCAATAACAAACGAGGCCAGTTATCTTCATCTAGATAATTTATCTCAATAAAAGAAGTTGTCAACGCAATGTTTGTGATTGAATTTATCTTCTAATAAATTTATTTGAAATTATTATCTAGACAATAAATTATCTAAATATCGCCCAACTCTGCCCTGCCTTCGAAGCAGGAGGTCCCGGGGAATAGATCAAGGTGCATTTTATCCGCTTTCTAATACTTGATTGTTTCAGAATTTAGTTACTAGTATGGAGATTGGATGATGAAATAACAATTAGCAATAATTATTTTATATCCGCTTGGTCATTCTGCAGATAACGGAAACCAAATCTTCTGTTTTTAAATATCTGTTCAAGTCTCAAGGTACTGAAATCTTTTACAATTTCAAATAACTCTAACTAATTTAAATTTTACTAACAGTTCTCAGATCATATCTGATCAAGAAATCGTGAATTTAGTAGTCATACGAGTAAAACTATCATCTGAAAATATTATTACTTTATTTGTAATTGGTAATACTGTTAGTAGAAACTCGTTGGTATCTCGAGGTGTATGTCACAACTGCATACCTAAATATATAATATATATTTTTTTACGTTTGCTTCATCTATGTACTAATCACAACTTGGCATTGTCTTGTTGTATAGCCTGACACTACGATTTACTATATTGTATCTACTTTCCCAATTATTACTTTTAATTACGTTAATACGTAATACATCATAACTTAAAATGTAGTACATAACATAAGCTAGAATGTAAGTACATTTAAGTGAATGATACCATTTTTATAAAAAGATTAATGAACTGCTACATCGAATTGTTTCATTAATAACAAATTCCCCCTTTTTTTTAATGAAAAACTTGTATCATCGTTGACGGTATGACGGTAGGTATATCATGATTTGCTTAAGGCGTTTACCCTTAAAATGGCAGTACTGCGGATAACGTTAATGATCTGTAGAGATGAAAAGAGGTATCGTACTGCGAAATAGTGACAAGGAAATACGTAAATATTCATTAGATATCATATCATACAGTCCAAGAAAAATCATCGGACACAGGCAGCAATTTTAGGACGGAAATTGTTATGGATGCCACTTAATTTGTATTTAATATCAATATATTTTTGCTATAGAGAGGTATTTTTTTGAATGATAATGGTGAACTATCACTTTACAACCTCGCAAGACTCACGTCTTTTGATGTAGAGAGATCGTGATCTTTAGATAAGTGGATTGTCGATAATAATATTAAATATTAAGTTTATTTCTTTATAGCATATCACGTATTATTTTATTTTTGACGTCAGGGTTATCCATGTTGGTTATTATGTTTGACGTCAAAATAACATATTGCTACCTGTCGCCGAACACTAATAATAATAATATTATAGCCTAGTACGTATTACGATTAATGCCTGCAATTATTCGGATATTATCCGGATAATACGAATATTTCGAATAATTTCCAACCAAATTACTATTCGAAATACTCTAATTGCAAGCCCTAATTGCGATTTAAATGTGCTTAAAACTTAGCAAGAATAAGTTTAACTATGCGATTTATAATTCAATAAACACAGTTCATAATGATGGTCATCAAGTTTTTTTTTGTACGTTTCGTTAATATTATTATTTTTTAAACGATTTGTATAAGATATAGGATATTCTTGTTTTTCTTAACTAAAAGAACACAACAAAGCAAAAGATTTCTCAGCAAAAAGATCTTCAAGTATAGTGTTCCTCTATCGAATAAAAAAAAATCATGGCATACCGCAATTACACTTCATACTAGCCACCATTCTTCACACTTCACACTAACCACCATTCTTCACTTCACACCATTAGATAATTTCGAGCTCCAGGTATACTCCTGTTGTCCAGCCGCAGTCTGCTCGTTGGTGGCCACCATGGGAGGCACGGAGTAGTAGTTGATGTCACGAACTGCATCTGTTATGTCAATTTGAAAGGTATCATATCCTTTGTATTTATCCACCTAAGTATAAGTAAGTACTTATACGTGAAAATACTCACAGACAGCAATACTTAACATATTTTGTAGGTACTTATTTGTTATAGATGGATAAAATTTAATATACCTAACTCAATCATTACTGTAAGCACTTCAGTGAGAAAAAAAATCATTACACGAGTTAGAAGCAAAATATATGTGTATAAGCAAGTGGTTGTTCTTATTTTTTACGCGATATAAATATAAAACAAATTGGAACTAAACCTTTCCTTGATTTTCCGTTGGTGTCAGATAGTCAGCTGGCCCATATTTCCAGTAATTTCAGCCTATGATGTATAGGTATGGTGCAGCATTCCACGTGGAAAGTCATCTGAAACATTAATTTTATAGGCGTAGAGCGTGTTTAAGATCCCTGACTTCTGATGTCAGATTTAGTTAATAAGAGACAAAATATAATTTATTTCATTTATTCAACATTGAATAGATTAAAGGAGAGAGTCCATTTTATAAATATAAAATGCTAAGAACAACCATAGTAAATGCAATGATGTTTATTAAATAATATTACTTATAATAATTCTGAATAATTTAATCGATGTTGCAATACTGCCATCACCACTAAGTAAGTCAAGATATAAAACAAAGTATATTAAATCCATTCTAATTCCTCAACCATTACTACAAGTATCCCGTAAGGCCATTAATCATAATATTCTGCACATAATATATCTAACACTTGTAGCAAAAACAGAGTAATATATAATCTCATGTAATCAGAAGGCTACAACAGGCTACCACACACTTCCGAAATTGACCCTGGCTACGTTCAACGGACGCACTCTGAGGCTTGACCATCATCTAGCGCAGTTGGAAGTGGAGTTAGAGAACATTAAATGGCATGTTCTTGGGTTATGTGAAGTCCGTAGAAAGGGGGAGGACACCGTAACCCTAGACTCAGGCCATCTTCTCTACTTTCGCGAGGGTGATAAAACATCCCAGGGTGGCGTAGGTTTTCTCGTCAATAAGGCCCTCTCTAGCAACGTTCAAGAAATCTCCAGTGTGTCGAACAGGGTAGCGTACCTGATCCTTCGGCTTTCCAAGCGGTATAGCGTGAAGGTAGTTCAGGTTTACGCACCGACCTCGGCACACTCGGATGATGAAGTGGAGGATATGTATGAAGACATATCCAAAGCCTTGCACAACACCACAAAGGCTCACTTCAACGTTGTTATGGGGGACTTTAACGGCAAGGTGGGAATCCGGACTGGCAACGAATCCCGAATAGGCCCGCATGGTTATGGAGTTAGGAATCACAGGGGGCAAATGCTTGTCAACTTCCTTGAGAAAGAGGAGCTATTCTTAATGAACTCCTTCTTTAAGAAACAGCCTCAAAGGAAGTGGACATGGCAGAGCCCCGACACTGTGACAAAAAATGAGATCGACTTCTTGACGGATAGCAAGCACATATTCAGAGATGTCTCAGTGATCAACAGGTTCAATACCGGATCTGATCACCGACTGCTCCGAGGCTCTCTGAATATCAACTTGAAGCTTGAAAGAAACCGTCTGATGAAGTCCACGCTCCGGCCTAACCAAATCCAAATCGTCGCGGGCACCGAGGAGTTTCAGCAGCTTCTCGGGAATAGATTTGTTGCCTTGGAACCCATTGATGACGCCGACGAGACCCTACACAATCTGGTCGAAACGCTGAGGGACGAGGGTATCAAGTTCTGCAGAAAACAGCGTACTGGTAAGAAGTCCAAACTCTCGGATGAGACTCTGGGGCTGATGACAAGAAGACGGGAGACTACCCAAGCGACTTCGTCAGAGAGGTCAGACCTGAATAAGCGAATTGCGAAGATGGTACGGCGCGACCTTCGGAGCTCCAACACACGCCTTATTGAAGAGGCGATAGAGCGAAACCGAGGGTCCAAAGTATTCACTCAGCAGCTTAGCAGGAGCCACCTGACGAAGCTAAAAACGCACGACGGGAGGACCGTGTTGTCGAAGCCGGAGATCTCCGCCGAGATAGAGGATTTTTATGGCCGGCTGTACTCTGCACATGCCCCCCACTCCCGACGAGACGACCATGATTCAAGAGCCACCCTGACACGCCACTATACCGACGAATTGCCAGACATCAGTCAAGACGAGATCGTGTTAGCTCTGAGGCAGCTTAAAAATGGAAAAGCCCCCGGTGAGGATGGTATTACTTCAGAGCTTCTGAAGGCAGGAGGAGCTCCTGTTATACAGGAGCTGCAGAACCTCTTCAATACCGTCCTTCACAGTGGGAGAACTCCTAAGGCGTGGAGCGGGAGTTTGGTGGTGCTCTTTTTTAAGAAGGGTGATAAAACCCTCCTTAAAAACTACAGACCCATCACACTTCTGAGCCACGTCTATAAGCTTTTCTCACGAGTGGTCACGAATCGTCTCGCCAGAAGACTCGATGAGTTCCAGCCACCGGAACAGGCTGGATTCCGCGGAGGATATGGCACCATAGACCACATTCACACAGTGAGGCAGATTATACAGAAGTCCGAAGAGTATAATCAGCCCCTGTGTCTCGCTTTTGTGGACTATGAGAAGGCCTTTGACTCCGTGGAAACTTGGGCTGTTCTGGAATCCTTACAGCGATGCCAAGTAGACTATCGTTATATCGAGGTGCTGAGATGTCTCTCCGAAGCCGCCACTATGAGTGTCCAAGTACAGGGCCAGCAGTCTAAACCCATCCAATTGCGCAGAGGGGTGAGACAGGGGGATGTCATATCCCCGAAACTGTTCACAAGCGCATTGGAAGACATGTTTAAGACGCTGGACTGGAAAGGTAAGGGCATAAACATAAACGGCGATTACATCTCACACCTGCGATTCGCTGATGACATAGTCGTAATGGCGGAGTCGCTAGAGGAGCTGACCCGGATGCTGGACGGCCTAGCTTCAGCCTCGCGACGCATCGGTCTTGGCATGAATTTGGATAAAACCAAAGTCATGATCAATGGCCACATTGATCCAGGACCGGTCGTCGTACATGGCCACCTTCTTGAAATTGTTTCTGAGTACACCTACCTTGGGCAGATCCTGCAGTTAGGTAAAAACAATTTCGAGAAGGAGGCCAAAAGGAGGATCCAGCTAGGCTGGGCAGCATTTGGGAAACTACGCCGAGTCTTCTCGTCATCCATACCGCAATGCTTGAAAACGAAAATTTTTAATCAGTGCGTCCTACCCGTAATGACCTACGGAGCTGAGACGTGGACACTCACGGTAGGGCTGGTCCACCAGTTCAAAGTCGCTCAGCGAGCTATGGAAAGAGCTATGCTCGGAGTTTCTCTGAAGGATAAGATTCGTAACGAATACATCCGACAGAGAACCAAAGTTATCGACATAGCTCAAAGAATTAGCAAGCTGAAGTGGCAGTGGGCCGGCCATATGTCGCGAAGAACCGACAACCGCTGGGGTAAACGTGTTCTTGAGTGGAGACCGCGACTCGGCAAACGTAGTGTAGGACGCCCTCTGGCAAGGTGGGATGACGATCTGCGAAAGACTGCAGGCAGATGCTGGATGCGGCAAGCTGAAGACAGGGCGCTATGGCGCTCATTGGGGGAGGCCTATGTCCAGCAGTGGACTAAAATAGGCTGATGATGATGTAATCAGAAAGGCTAAATTATTTCCAATATAAGGTTGGTGTGTACGTTGTACCATGCACCAACTTGAAATACAGTATTACACGTTTATATATTTAAATACATTATTAGGTACACGGTAACAAGGTACACACTGATACATTTTATTTAATTAACCCTCAATATTATTTAGAGGTGAGTAATCAATGTTACACTTAACTTGGTTCTTGCTGGTTAGCTCTCCAATCACCAATGTGTCCCACAACTGCCAGTCACTTGTTTATAAGGGCTTACCCATTACCCCTTCTACTACCTGGCAGGACAAGCATTCTATATTTCCGGCACATCCGGTTATCGAAATAATTGGAAATAGTATAATAGTAAATATATTTGCTTAGTTCAAAATAGATGAAAATATAATTTAAAAATGACAATAAGTTATTATTCACTAAACCATCAATATTTAGTATCGTTTACTTAATCATAATGTGACAGCAATACAGGATATCCGCTTCGCAAAATACGTGAAGGTTTAAGTAATATATTTACTCCTCGTAAATAACTTCAAGTGAATAATAATTAGCAATGCTAAATTATTACACTTGACGAGATTATTTACTTGTACAATTATTCGATTATTGTCAACTCGACTATAATAATTGAATACAGGATATCCCGATACGTAATATTTAAGTTAGCAAGCATATTTACCAATTCCAATCCAAATAATCTAATAAGGATTAACGGAAACGAATAGAAATCAAACTGCAATTATCTCTGATATAATTAGGTAGTCGCATTATTTGCATTCTGGCAGTCACGATCACATTCATTAAGGGTAGTTGTGGTATTTGAAAACTTACGTCTACCTTACAACTTCAACTTCTTGGATTTCAACTTATGGATTACTTTAGATGTATATTCGATACTGGAAGTGATGAAACTGTACGTTTTGGCCATTATTTATCTCACCGACTGTATATCTCACAGACGCATACAGTCAAATTATTACATCAGTAGAGCCTAGGAAAGCAGAACCACGCATGTTCCACTGCAATGCCATCATTGTTAATTTTTTGCTTTGAGTAGAGCCTAGAATAGCAATACCACAGAAGCATACAGTCTGAGTCTGACTCATAATCGATGGCAGCAATGTTTTCACTGTTAAATTTTTGCTTCAAGTAAAGCCTAGGAAAGCAGAGCCACGCATATTCTATTGCAATACCATCATTGTTAATTTTTTGCTTTGAGTAGAGCCTAGAATAGCAATACCACAGAAGCATACAGTCTGAGTCTGACTCATAATCGACGGCAGCAATGTTTTCACTGTTAAATTTTTGCTTCGAGTAAAGCCTAGGAAAGCAGAACCACGCATATTCTACTGCAATACCATCATTGTTAATTTTTTGCTTTGAGTAGAGCCTAGAATAGCAATACCACAGAAGCATACAGTCTGACTCATAATCCTGGGCAGTAATGTCTTCACTGTTAAATTTTTGCTTCGAGTAGAGCCTAGGATAGCAATACCACAGAAGCATACAGTCTGACTCATAATCCAGGACAGCAACATCCTCACTGTTAAATTTTTGCTTCGAGTAGAGCCTAGGATAGCAATACCACAGAAGCATACAGTCTGACTCATAATCCAGGGCAGCAACATCCTCACTGTTAAATTTTTGCTTCGAGTAGAGCCTAGGATAGCAATACCACAGAAGCATACAGTCTGACTCATAATCCAGGGCAGCAACGTCCTCACTGTTAAATTTTTGCTTCGAGTAGAGCCTAGGATAGCAATACCACAGAAGCATACAGTCATAATCCAGGGCAGCACGGCATAGCATGTACTGCCTTTATTTAATTTTTTTGACTGGTTTATAAACACAGATATAGACAATAATGCCATCATTGTAGATTTGTTTCAAGGGATAGGCTTAGCATAAATAAAAGTGCCATAAACTTTGTTGTTATGTTGTGCTTAATACAGCAGGATGCAAAAAATTTTGCTAAGTGATTTGGTTAATATCGTGAGTACCGCCTTGTTCAAATAAATATCCAGCGAGACCACAGCTGTCATAGGTTACATCAAGCATTGCTTTGATCAGTATACCGTGGATGTAAAACTGAATTATGAATAATCAGCCCAGTAGGGTCTTGATATGCATCATGACGGTTCATGCTATAATGATTCCATGCATCTTCATCACAATGACAATTATATCTGTATTTCGTATCCCAAGTATGTAAATTTTGTCAATATAAATCTCAAGACGCTTTTTCTTAAATATGTACATATTTCTTGTATTTTCATCAAGTGAGACTTAATGATTTACATCATTTTATTAAATAAATTTCTAATTTGGTTGCTAATTGTGTAATACTTGTTCATGAATATAACATATTCTTACTGATTTATTGGACATTGATTTGGTTATTATTATCATTTAAAGTTCCAATTCTATCAGTTTAGTACAATATGGGACTTCTTATGCGTATTCTACATGCATGCCATTATTATTTTATTTTGCATTACTTACAAGAGACTAATCTAGGACTATTTAAGGGTTTATTACTCATTGAGCCTTTTAATGTTTTATTTGTACTTTTATATTATGTGACGGATATATGTACTACACGAAGATGTTGATGTTAACTCTTATAGAAAGTCACTTTCGTTTACGGTTCAACCAACATAACCTTAAAGTATAATCGACAAGAGAAGGTTACCTCTTTGACGTAATTTGCTTTACATAGTCCACCGTCTTGACATCATTCAAACCTTTAATAGTACATTCACAGTCGAAATTGCAGCTACTTTTGCTTATTTCGGCGTTTTCTTTCGTCGGCGTCGGCGTCCTTTGTCGGCATCTCCAATGTTTTCGTAATGCATTCTTCTTGCAATAAGTTAATTAGGAACCTGAAATACACTTTCCACCACTTCATATGCTATATTTAAGCAGCAATGCATTTTGATTTTCAACTTTCAATCGGAAATTCATCTAAATATATAAAAGAAAGTGGTGTTAGTAAGACCGTTTATAACTCGAGAACGGCTAAACCGATTTAGATGATTTCGGATTAGTTTGAATGGTCACAGCCCTGGTTAACAGAATAAGTATTAAAAAGTCACAAAACCCTTGATTTCAAAGAACAAATATGACCTTAATTAAAAGCCGGCCATATCGGCCATTTTGTTTATTGACATTGATATGACAAGCCTGTTCGAGCTCAATATTTAAAAGTGGGTAGCAGCTCAATATTTAAATGACGGTAGTTATAAAATTGAATTGAAGCATTCGTAACATTGGCACGACGAGTCTGTTCAAGATCAATACATAAACGCCGGTAGCTGAGCATTTTCAAATAAATAGCATTTTCATTTTCACACCATTTTCAAATAAACTTTTATTTTATTTTTGTGTTTGACTGTCTGTTTTCATTGTCTGTCATAATTTAATGGTGAATTGTAATAATGTGTACAAGTCGTCATCTTTGTGTTGTACCTTCGCAATCAAAGAAAAGTCTATTGCAATATTTTGAAAATCGACTATCTCAACTCTAGATAAAGCGTCAGCAACGACGTTGTCCTTTCGCTGTATACAGCCTTGGCCAGAAGTATTGAGCATAGCAGTTTTTTGTTTACAGTTTTGATGTTAAGTATTATTTCCCAATAATAACAATGTACGGTGATGTAAAATGTTATATTTCATTTATATATCTAGAAAACTTCACTTAATAACAATTTCAAGGTAAATATAAAACATGAAAACTTAAGGTCACAAAAATGCTACTTTAGGTCGGTGGGATAAATTGCAAATATTCTATGCAGTTACTACTAACTTCAGCAAAACATGCCTGTTCAGTTTGAATTAAAAATATAGAAACGCTGGACTAAAGTTTCGAGTTTTGTATGAAAATCGCAAGGGTGCTCAACACTTCTGGCCAAGGCTGTATGTCTTATGTCCGTAGACAATCTTTTATATTATATATATAAAAGAAAGTCGTGTTAGTTACACTATTTATAACACAAGAACGGCTGAACCAATTTGGCTGAAAATTGGTGGGGCGGTAGCTTAGAATAAGAAGACGGACATAGGATACTTTTTATCCCATTCCCGCGGAACGTGACATAAAACGTGGTATAACAAAACGCTATATACCATTTATAACTCAAAAACGGCTGAACCGATTTTCATGATCTTTGATTTTTAACCGACATCAAGATTTCAAAAGAGGATGTTCTCAATTCGGCGTGTATGTTTTTTTTTAGTTTATATATATAATACAGATTG
This sequence comes from Pammene aurita, assembly GCA_947086415.1. NCBI lineage: Eukaryota > Metazoa > Arthropoda > Insecta > Lepidoptera > Tortricidae > Pammene > Pammene aurita. Next base: position 3,663,444 of record OX352307.1, read on the forward strand.
GTCCCGTTTTTGTCGATACGCAGTTCAGATGACAGGATCCATGAGGAATCGAGGGAACTCCTCAAACTTTAAAGTCATACATATAGATACTTTTATCAAGAAATCCATCATTTTCATTCAAAACGGTGAATCATTTCAAGAATTATTTATTTATTTTCTAAAGCTGTTTTATTATTAATTGTACCATCTTTTATAATTTCATATTTGTGTATTAAAATATAATAGGGTAGAAACTAGAAGCCGATAACATTTTTTTACCCCTACTTCATGTGAACCTTACCCAAAAAAATGTTAACTTCAGTTTTTATTTCACCATTTTTTCAAGAAGATCATTTGAAGAAGTAGATCTGCTGATGATGATCAGAATGGAACTCTTCAACGATGCATAGTTCACGTTTGGCGATTTGTCCTCTTCGCTGTGTTTGTTAAGCAAGTTTGATTGTCAGGACAAATTTTCGTCAACCTCAAGTTCTGATGATGGGATCCATGAGGAATCGAGGGAACTCCTCAAATCTTAGGGGCATACACATAGTGATTTTTGTATTTTTTTCAACAAATCAAGATTTTCATTCAAAAGAGTGACATTTGATAAAGTGGAACTGCTGATGATGATCAGAACGGAACTCTTCAACGACGCATAGTTCACGTTTGGCGATTTGTCCTCTTCGCTGTGTTTGCTAAGCAAGTTATTTCATTGTATGGAGTCTAAGAGTACACCATCTACTTAATAATCTTTCACCAGCTTTCCCCATTGAAGTCCGGTTTTTTTTCTTAAAAAATATTTGGATGTACTTATCTCCACCCCGAATAACAGAATAACTATTAAAATATTGGAGAAACTAAAAAGAAAATGGAACATAATCTATGGAAGTAGGGTTACCAGGCCCAAAAATTAAAAAGCCGCTTAATTTAGCCGGACATTTGAACCCAAAAGCCGGACATGCCTTTTTTGCAAACGCTACGCTGGTCTTTCGAATCGTGCCTCTGACGTGACTGGCGCGTAGCCAGAAGCCTAACAAAAGCCGGACAGTCTGGACGAGGAATTATTTGGCCGGACACACTGGTAAAAAGCCAAACATGTCCGGCTAACACCAGGCAACCCTATATGGAAGTTAAGAAAGTGTAAGTCCGTTAATAGGAGTGGATGAAGATAATGGGAGGAGATGGAGATGATGAGACTGACGTAGTGTAAGAGTCAGTGGGAATGGAGTCGATGGGATGGGAGTGAAGTAGGAGTCGGTGGGAGAAGGGTGGTGGAAGAGAGTGAGAGAAGGGTGGACAAGAGTGGGAGATGGTTGAACGACAGTGGGAGAGTGGTGGGAGACGGTAGGACTGGCGTAGGAGTGAACTTGAGGTCGACGGGAGTCTGTGGAAGTTGGCGGTACGAAGTTCGCCGGGTCAGCTAGTTTAAAATATAAATAAAAGAAAGAACTATAGCGCGTGACGTTAGGGCGATAGCACGAAGATGAGAGAGAGAGAGAGAGAGAGAGTTTGGCGCGTAGGAGTTGACAGTGACGTGTGTCACTTGACGTATTGGAGTTGTATTTCTAAGTGTTATTTTTTTAGGAGTCTTTTCAGCTCTAAACATATCGTGACAAAAAGGGCGTAAGCGACGAGCTACTACAAGTTATTATAATATGAAGGAATCACAAAGCGAAGTATAATATTTTTTTCCTTCTTTTGGTCTCAGAAATTGGTGGTCAAGATCTGTCGGGTTATACGCACCCACGGTGTATAGATAAATCAATATAGCCAAAGACAGAGAAATGGAAATCGATGGTGGAGGCCTTCACCTAGGAGGGGGTCTAATGCATAAATAAATTCAACTTTATGCACACATAAATACAGATATATAATAATTATATATTTTAAAGAAAAAACATTGTAACATACATGCATCTATACATATAATAAACGCGTAAGGAGAAAAAAAATGTACATTGAAGATATTCTAGAAAAACTTATTCAGGGGGTCTTAGAAACGTTGACTGAATACATTTCAGTGATTTTTGGAATTCTTGTCTGTCTGTCTGTGAATTTGTCCGCGCTCTACGTAAAAACTACTGCACAGAATTTTACGAAATTTTGTATAGTAACAGTTTATACCCCGGAGTAACGTATAGGGTAGTTTTTATTCTGCTTATTAAAAACATAATTTTCATAAAAAAATAGTTCTCAAAAGTGGTCACAGATGGCGCTGTATAGGTACCCTGCATACTGTATACAAACATTATTTAAGGACGTCTTTAGATTAAATTAAGCGATTCGGTCTGTTGCGTTCCGCCGAGGTTTAAACCATGGATTTTTAAATGCTTTCCCAATTTAAGAATAGCTGGTTAAATATTTTTAAAACGTGTTACTTCGTTTTGGAAATTGTAAGTATCCGGACTTATGTTGTGATCCATCAATACCTGGAGGTACTTTAAAGTTACTGAAGCTACAGAAGGTACTGAAACCTACTACTTACAATATACGTCAAAACAAATAAAACAGGTAGTTAAGATTTATCCATTTCGATTTACCCGACAGCAAAAATTGTATCGTTTGTGAGATCAATATGTTTTATCTCGCTTTAACAGCTGATTGCAGTAAAAACCGGCCAATTGCGTGTTGGACCACGCATAATGAAGGGTTCCGTAGCTTCAATGGAATAAGAACAAAAGGTCGTATCTGATACCTATGGCAGAAGTTTTTTTTGGAAATAACTCAAAAATGGCAAAACCAATAATGTTTATAACAATTTTCGTACAAACTATGTGACAACGCGCATTTTCACAAATTTTTTCATATTTTTTGGACTTACGGTTCAAAAGTTACAGGGGGGATGTAACATGTAGGCACTGGCGCGAGCAATGAAAAGGCCGAAAATAACTGTCACAAGGAACTTTATTGAAAATCGAGTAGAGAGCCGAGCGGAATGGCTCGCGTCTAGCAGCGGACTGGTTCGGCCGCCGTTAACAAAAATAAAAAAGGGTAAACAGAGCCAAATCTTAAAACTACCTTAATTTTCAAAGCTTAATAACTAAATAGTCGCCAATACAAAATTAAAATGTATCGATCAGGGTGCGCGTCGCCTACAGGGGAAGACGCTATTTTTCCGACTTTCGAAGCGATTATTTCTGAAACTATTGACTAAATCACAAAATGTTCAAAGAAACCTCAAAGTTATTTTTAAAGATCTATCGATTGATGAGCAACATGTTGATATTTGGTAAACAATTTTTTTTTTATTAAGTTACATGTATGGAGCGTCCCACTGAAAATATTTTTTTCTGCAATTGTACTACATAACTAAATAGCGGCATACAAACTACACCTTATGTCTAAATTTGATTAAGATACGTTTTATAGTTTCTGAGTAAAATGGCTGTGACATACGGATGGACGGACAGACGGACATGACCAAAACTATAAGGGTTCCGTTTTTGCCATTCTGGCTACACGGAACCCTAAAAAGGGTAGTCATGAATCTAGCAATTACTAGCTGCTACTTAGCTGTCACGCTGCTGCTGAAGAAATTCTCGCTGCGACGCTCCGGGCCTGGGCCTACGCGGTACTCGGCCTATGGCTTTCACCTCAACTCAAACTCAAACTCAAACATTTATTCAGTAAGTAGGTCCCAAGGGCACTTTTACACGTCGAAGTAAAAGTGAGAAAAAAAAAATCAAACTACACCGGTTCTAACCCTACACCTCTGACCCGAGAAGAATTATGTCCGGCAAGAAACTCGGCGGGACTTATTTTTTCAAAACAAGAGTACATCAAAACTAAACAATACATATAAGTGCGTTGTTCTAACAGAAAACATATCAAACCAAGGTTAGATTAACCAACAATAGGTTATAGTTTAAGAAAAATACCAAAGAAAAAAGATGAGTCCAAATCTGACTATTGAAAATGAATTACATACAAGTTTGATATACTTTCTTACCTGAACTGTGTCTTCTAAATAAATTTCCAAATTATAATAATCCATCATCAACAGTTAGAAACAAAATAATTTTGAATTTAAATAAAAAAAAGTAAGTGATTCTAGTATACAATAAACATACTATTTATAAATTATCCTTAGAGATGTATAAGGTCTCCAAGTGTCTTGATCTATATATTCTATATAATAATAATAAATATGGATAATCAAGCACCGAATGTTGTGTCTAAAGCCAATTAAATTAAAATTAAATATGATCAATAAAAAGTTACGTAAATGTGTTGCCCCAGCCTAAACAGACCTGTCTCCACAAACAGCACCCGTTCACGAGTATGACGCATATCTCAGCCATCGCCTCCCTCAACCTTTCTTCGGGAAAGTGGCGACCCGATCAACGACGCCGACCTCTGGCCTCCGGCCCTCAAATTTGCTAAGACTCTTCGCCATTGAGTTTTGTCTGGATTCTGACATGCTGCCTGCTGCTGCTGAATAAATTCTCGCTACGACGCTCCGCTCCCCTGTCATGCTGCTGCTGCTACTGCTGAAGCAATTCTCGCTGCGACTCTCCGGACCTGGGCCTAAGCGGTACTCGGCCTATGGCTTTCGCAGACATTGCCGCTCAACTTCGGGCCTCCGGCCCTCAGATTAGCTAAGATTCTACGCCATTGAGTTTTGTCCGGATTATATTATGTTGCTGCTGCTGGAGAAATTTTCGCTGCGACGCTCCGGGCCTGGGCCTACGCGGTACTCGGCCTATGGCTTTCGCAGGTATTGCCGCTCACCATCGGGCCTCCGGCCCTCAAATTTGCTAAGACTCTTCGCCATTGAGTTTTGTCCGGATTTTGTCATGCTGCCTGCTGCTGCTGAATAAATTCTCGCTACGAAGCTCCGGGCTTGGGCCTACTCGGTACTCGGCCTATGGCTTTCCCAGACATTGCCGCTCACCCTCGGGCCTTATGTATGACACTTCACCATTGAGATATGTCCGGTCCCTGTCATAGTACTGCTGCTGACCTGGGCCCTACACGGTACTCGGCCTTTGGCTTTCTCAGACGTTGCCGCTCACTCTCGAGCGACAGCCCTCGGGTTCGCTAAGACACTTATTCGCCTTTAAGTTATGTCAAGGCATAGAATCCACATATGTTCACCTTATCCGCAACATCTATGCCTCTAGCACCGCCAGTATCAAACTGCAGTCTCCCGGACCCTCCTTTAATATAAACAAGGACGTCAAGCAAGGCGATCCTCTGTCCCCCAAATTGTTTAACAGTACCCTTGAGCAAGTGTTCAGGAAGCTGGTGGCAGGGTGGGAACATAGGGGCATTGACGTCGGCGGAAAGCAGTTAACCAATCTGCGTTTCGCCGACGACATTGTCCTCTTCTCATCTTCAGCTACCGACCTCTGCGAACCTAAGCAGGGCAAGCCTTGAGGTTGGATTAGTGATGAACATGTCAAAGACTAAGCTCATGACCAATAGCGCACCAATAAGAGTAGAAGTGGACGGGAGAGAAATAGGATATGTCCATGAGTATATACCTGTGCCAAATAGTCTCCTTCCAGGCACGGCAAGACAAAGAAGTCGCAAGAAGGACCGAGAATGCCTGGAGGAGCTTTTGGTCTATGAAGGAGTACATGAAGGGAAACCTTCCTATACAGCTAAAAAGAAAACTCATGGACATGTGCATTCTCCCCATCCTTACCTACGGAGCGCAGACTTGGTCTTTGACAAAAGTTCAAAAATCCAAACTCAAGGTTTGTCAGCGGGCCATGGAGTGTAGTATTTTGAGCGTGAAATTAACTGATCGCATTAAAAATACAATACTACGCTCCAAAACGCGAATCACTGATGTAGCTGAAACTGCCGCCAAGCTTAAATGAGACTGGGCGGGATACGTCTGCCATATGCCGGATGCTCTGTGGGCCAAAACTGCCACCCGTTGGGTCCCACAGATTGTAAGGCGTCACGGTAGACCTCGTCGGAGATGGCGGGACGAGCTTGACGCCTTTGACAGAGACTGGTGGGAAACTGCTGGGGATAGGGATACGTGGAGAAATAAGAGGGAGGCCTTTGCCCAGCAGTGGGACAATATTGGCTCATAATGATGATGATGATGATGAAGTTATGTCCGGTCCCTGTCATGATGATGTTGAAGAAGTTCTCGCTGCGATGTTCCGAGCTTGAACCTTACGCGGTACTCAGCCTTTGACTTTCACATACATTTCCGCTCACCCACGTGTCCGCAGCCCTCGAGTCGCTAAGACACTACGCCAGTGAAGTATGTCCGGTCCCTGACATGCTGCTTCTGCTGAAGCAATTCTCGCTGCGATCATCCGGGCCTGGGTCCTGCGCGGTACTCACCCTAAGGCTTTCGCGATATTGCCGCTCACCGTGTCACGACTTCGGCGTTCGTGTTCACCAAAAAACTTGACTATTGAGTTTTGTAGGGACCCTTTCATGCTCCTGCTGAAACAATTTTTGCTGCCTTTGGCCTTATTAGACTTTGGTCTGTTGCTGCAAAAGCAGTTTTCGCTGGGACGTTGCGCTCACACGCTACCTCGCACCAGTACCTTCAGCGTTTGACCCTCTGTTCGAAGCATATTCTCCTGTAGAAACTCGGTCATTAGCATTCGCAGGTCTCGGCGCACGCCTTTTAGTCCGATCTTATCTTTATCACGGATGAACTAATAAATTAAGATATATATTTATATGTAGAACGCGTAAATTCTACACGAATGGCCTGGATAGTAAATGAAAATGACAAAACCTCCCACAAACGCGAGCGAAGCCGCGGGTACAGCTAGTATAGAATATAATTGTAACATAAAAAGTACCGACTTCACAGCCTCCACCTTTCCAAAAGCAAATACTCGAGCTGATGTAAAAAATACTCAAATCACTATAGGTGTGCCTATAATAGTTGAAGATTTCCCTCGATTTCTCCAAGATCCCATCATCAGATCCTGACCTGGTTACAATGGGACCAACTATAAAGTATACTCTTTCAAACAAAAAAAATAATTTTCCAAATCGATCCAGCCGTCTTCGAATAATCGGTGAACATACATAAAAAAGCAAAAACAAAGATCCCGACGAATTGATAACCTCCTCCTTCGAAATCTTGAAGTCGGTTGAAAAGGCTTTTTTATTTATTTTATTTATAGAAATTTCCATACCGTAACCAGTTATCGTCTTTGAATATAGTTTCAGGGGCGAATTAAGCCTCATAAAATTTGGTAACACTTTTATATCAGAAAATCGCGAATGCATACTACAAACCTGTTCATTTTAGTCATTGATTTATACAAAAAGGGAGATATGGTATCAGGCGCTCCATTCTGTGCCATCAAATATAGGTTCCGGCACCTATATTGAATTAGTCGTCTGGCAGAGTCTCTCAGTCACACTTTGTGCAATACGCAAAATATGGAGGTCTTCCTTGCATACCCGTGTTAACTATATAGGTTTATCTCTTTTGCCCATGATGCACATACATTATAGCGGTGTGTAGCATTTTACAAGTGTGTAGGTGCAGGACCACATTTCAGTTTTGTTTACTATGAACGTCACTCATCTGCCTTTTTGTTTATGTCTATGATTTTAGTGGCATTGTTGTACAGTCAGCAACAAAAGTGGCTAAGTGGGCGAAGCGATCAAATGATCTTAGGACGTATTCTATCTAACTTTAAACGCTTAGACTCGATACAACTCCAATACGTTAGGCACTGGTCCCACCGCGAGCGAGTAAGCTATGAGCTATCGGCTATTTTCTAGCCCAAGAAACGAACAAAAGATAATCGCTTCTGTGTAAATAAAAGAGAGAGATATATATTTATAGTTCATCGCTGGCTGTTCACACTGCCGGCGAGGACACTATCCCACCGCCCGGCGAGTAAGCGATAATTCCATAGAATTTTTACTAGCCTCCTGCCGATTGTCAACTGTTTCTAGTACAGAATTTTACTATACTTCGTTTTTTTGAGATTAGAAATTGAGTAAACATAGAAACAGTAGTTGCCAGCCTGTTCTAAATGTTCAATTTAAACACACTGCAAGCACGCCAACAGAGGATTAGTTAACATGATTAAGAGTTCACATTTGTGAATAAATAATAACAATTTGCAGATTAAAGAATCCAACACAACAATAAAAACACAATTTCGTTTTAGATTTTGTATGCCAACGTTAGAGACACGTGAAAAATGAAAAACTGACCTGACAGTGACGCACGTACGTTCTAAAACGAAAACTTAAGAGTTTTTGTTATTAGTATTCACGAAAATTATTTAACTGGTAATCATAATATGCACTTATTAATCAATTTTCGTAGTTATTTAATAGCTTTATTGTATAATACTAAATAATAAAGCAATTGTCTTAGGTGATGGTAAACGATTTGGTGGACTACGAGGTGGCTTTTCTTGTTGTATGCCACTCGGGCCTGCCTCTGATTGCTCCGTAACCCTCCAACCAAACGCACAATAATAGGGCAAGCAAATACCTTTACTTAGATAAGAATCACAATAAGCTTTATGCATTAAAAACTATCCAGGTGTGGCTGTGAGATACTAATGACAGATGGGACGAGAAAATATTTCGTTAAATCGAACCATCCGTTACGAACCTCTCCTTCTCTAGGTATTTTATTGTGCAACATTCACAAGAACATTAACAATTATAAAAAATAAAATATTTAGTGCATATAACAACTACCAAAATATTGTTAAATACTCAATATAACATTTACAAATACGTATGCATGGCTTTACTATAAATACAAATATATTTAAGTATGTTTAATGACGGCGTAAGCACTTTGACAGTTGTGACATTTATCGTGCCTTATAAAGAACCCTGTACATCGTTCTGTCAACATTTTTCTAATCTCAAAAAAAACGTAGTATAGTTAATCGCCGAGCTCGCCGATAGCTGGCGGTGGGACCACTGTCTACTAGTTGACCGCACCGATAAAAGCTATCGACTATAAAACTAGCTCAGCGGTACTCGCTCGATGCCTGCTTGGCGATCAGAGCGATCATTCTACCACCCCGGCTGAGCTAGTGGAGCGAGTAATCGCCCGTCGCACGCGAACACTCGCTTATTAGCCGAGCGTCAAAACTATCAAAACTATACTAGCTTTTCGCCTCTCGCCCACTCGTTTGTAGTTTATAGTTCTACTCGCTTATAGTTTGTAGCCGGCGGTGGGACCAGTGCCTTAACTACCAACACGGCTAGCGCCCAAACGTCTGAATCAGATATATCAGAATTTTCTTGAAAATTATTCCGTTGCAACTCAATATTGGTTGATTATTTGTTGTGTTGGAGTTATCAACCGACTTCAAGATTTTGAAAGGTCATCAATTCGTCGGGATCTTTGTTTTTGATTTTTTAAAAGTAAAGTAACGAAAACGGGTTACATAGATGTTGAAGTAATTACAGAGTATCTCCATTTTCTACCTATATTCATTTTCTTTTTCTTTTTTTAATGTATTTTTGCCGATAATTCGAAGACGGCTAGACTGATTTGGAATATTTATTTTTGTTTGAAAGAGTTTTGAAAGAGTTTCACAATTGGTCAGGATCTGATGATGGGATCCTGGAGATTTCGAGGGAACTTTTACAAAGATATTACGGGTTTTGTTGATTTTTGTTGTTGTGCTTAAAATTATACTGTCTTATTCTAAGGGGACGCGGTGCTTTTGTTTTATTGATAGGCCACCGGCCACCGCCTATGTACCTTTTTATTAGGGTCATATAATATGTATGTCTGTAATTAACCCTGAGGGGGTTAAATTCGCCGTGCGCCATGTAGGCGTCGCCGGGGGATACCTAATGTAGAGGCCTAACAGAGTCAACATGCCACATTGACAAAGGTTCCTTAAAAAAAGTACCTATTAAAAAAATAACATACCTATAGGCCTACATTATTTTTAGTTTTTGCCTAAAACTGGTCTGAAGCCGGATAATCGTCACAGATAGCAGATAGCTGGATTACCAATAAGTATTTTATCTTGTTAATTAGAGATTCATTGATCTTGTTGTTGTAGGTACTCGCCGATGTGCTCGACTTCCCTGAAAATGTGCGAAGTAAGTATTTACGATGTATTTAGTTTATAATAGCTGTTCTCACACTCACATTCATCCCTTAAGTGTATGGATAGCCGCGTCTTCTACGCGTTGTTTTGAACGTTTAACATGATTATTCAGAGCCATTAAAAGTCTGCAATAGCTATTCCTAACCATCGGGTATATGTACTGGGAACAAAATTTTTATATAATAGAATGACCTAGTTGCCCCCAGTGACAAATAAATTCCCATTAAGTTGAAAAGAAGTACTAATCGTCGTGGAAAAATCAGTGCTTTAGATGTGGGGTTCACTAAATTGCCATTAAAAGCATATCAAAAGGTGCTGGTGATAAAACACTTTATTTTATGGCCACTCGGAAGTGTAAAATGTAAACCGGCAGAAAATCGCCCTGCTGGGATGTTGAGCCGCTCGTATTTACACCATTATTTGTCTATTACTATTAACTAATGAAAATTCAAAACCCCATGAAGTTCAATAGTAGGAACTGGGAAATAACTAGAATGAGTACTTATTAGGTAGGTAAAAGCTATGATATATAAGGTGCTAACAAATTAGTCACGGATATTTTTACCGCTGATAGTACTCGGTTCTCGGAGTATCTTTAAGTATGAAACATCATAGATTTTGTTATGTTTTTTTGGAGAAAACTAGGAAACAAATTTCCTACGTTAAAACACATCTCATTAGATAATTAATGAGACCTCTTTAGACCCGAATCATAATGACATTTAAGAAAAAAAACTTTTGACGTGACATGATAGACAGTGTTAAACATCTTGACAGGTACATTATAGTGGTTATTTTAAAAATGAATTATATATTTTTTTTGTTCGGTAAATGAAAACAAAAAAAATATATACACAGGTTCCATAATTACAGTTAAAAGTTAATGTAATGTAATGTATTACAGTATAATAATTACAGATTGGTTATGCACGCTCCGAAAGTGAAGCACTTAAAATGAGAGATTTGCAAACAATTGTCGCGCATCGACCAGCGTGAGATGCAGACGTGCCAAAGAGCTCCCGTCACCCGCGTGAGAAAGAGACAAACTGTAATTTTCTAACAATGAGAGTGACAAAGATGTAATGATTGTAAAAATCGATAAACATAACAGAATCGTTGGTAGGTTATGAAATAACTCTGGAAGTATTTTTTCTGCTCATTTTGTTAGAGTATAACCCATCCATAGTAAATATCATTGAGGTACTTCTGCTTTTGGAAATAAAGCAATTTTTCCATTTTAGGCCTCTCCGGTGCCCGTATCGTGTCCGGCTGGGAGGCCGCAGAAGGCCAGGTCCCGTGGCAGCTATCGCTGCGTATGGTGAACGCCACGGGCTCTGTTTCCTCGTGTGGTGGCTCTATCATCCATCCTGAATGGGGTCTAACAGCCGCTCACTGCACTGCTACGTATGTATTAATACAGAATAGAAACAAGTATAGGAGGGATTTATGCCTGAACCGGGTCTTGAGTTTAATATTGTTTCAATCTTTACCAATAACGTGCTTGATGTTCCAAACACCATTAGATTTTTACTATTAGCTACTAATCCCATGTATTCCTAGTTATCCCTCCACATTGAAAACTATTTAGCTAGAAATACGAGTACACGCACAGATCTAATCGTCAGATCTGTCAGGCGGACATGCCCAGCGGACCTATTGTCAATATGGTGCTATTAGACGGAGAGCTATTAGCCACGTCAGGTATGACACAATAATGAGAGCGATATGGCTCTTAGTCCATATACATATCTGTCTGCAGACACATCCGTGTCGAATTCCCGCCATATATTGACGGGGCTGCCCGCCGGGCACATCTGCCAGACAGATTTGTGCTTGTATTTTAGGTTATTTGTTTTCGCCTCACACAGTCAGCCCAAAAAATGGCCCCACAATAGTACCGCAAGAACAACTCGGGCAGTCCTTTCTTTGACAGTCTTATTACGGTATAAGACTGGCCGGTTACAAATTTTCAGGAGCCATATTTTCAGTAAATCTTGTTTGAAACGGTACCTCCTTTACATTGTTGCTCGAAGGTTTTCGCAAAAAACATAGTCACTGCGCCAATTTAAGCGATCCGGAGAGGCTCGAAGATGGATCCAGAAATAAGCATTTCCAGTTTTGGCAAATAATTATATAACGGTCGGACGCTCCTTTATTCTGGTAATACGAGTAGGTAGGGTTAACAATAAAGATCGCAGATGACAGACCTCACCTATCACCTTCTTCACAGGCGCGTGACCATGGTGATCCGCGCTGGAGCCGTCAGCCTGTGGCGCCCGGAGCTGATTTTCGAGACCTTTGAGTACTTCAACCACCCGCTGTACATCGACGCCCTGCAGAGTATTGTGCAGCCTCATGACATTTCTATCTTGAAGTTCCAACGTACCATAACTCTTTCTCGTAAGTATCTCTATGCTTACTAATATTACAATGCTATAGTAGATTGTTTGATGGGTCTAAAGTAGGCCATACTACCACGAGGTGGTGATTTTCCTGAACGAAATAACTGTACTAAAAGCACCTCATGTTTTGAGAAATTAATTGCGTTTCCTGATTGGTCAATTTTAACGTTTCTGTATTCTGATTGGTTGATATGAAATACAATGTTTTTTTTTGGACTTAATTATTTAAAGCACCAAAAAAGTATGTAGTGTTCCGATTAACTTCGATATGTATTGTGATTGGTGGACTTAATATGCTGAAGTGGACAGATGGATACGCTAGAGGACAGTAATCCAGATAAATTATTTTACAATTACCACTAAATGAAACTACACTCAAAAATCAATACTTTTTTTTTGTCCTTATATATTTTTTTGGCATGATTTAAACGACATAGAGTAGTAGGTGTATATCGGACGATACAGTACCACTTTTGTATTTATATGTTCATGTCCACAGCAAATATCATCCAAATCGATCCTCCCGTCAAATCAGTCTAAGCATGAAAGGTAAGAACAGACGCGGCGCGGCGCGGGGGGGTCAGTGGGGGTAGGGTTATGATTTTTTCTATTTGAGGTGTACTTGGGGGGGTCCATGTCCCCTAGTATGATAACAATGCAAAAAAAACCGGCCAAAAGCATGTCGGGCGATGCTCAGTGTAGAGTTTCGTAGTTGCCGCCCTGTTACAAAACATCCGTTCAAAAGGTCGTTTGTTAAGGGATATTTGGCGGCGCTTACGTCATTTTACTATCCAGCACTTCCTTTCTCTATGCGTTTTTGACTGATAGTTCAAAAACGGCTGAACCGATTTTATTCAATATAGTTTTTATTGAAAGTTCTTACCAGGCCTCACTTCCATTATTTTTTTTCAATTTATTGGACCCACGGTTCAAAAGTTAGATGGAGGGGAGGAGACGCCCTTTTTTTGAACTTTCAGATCCAATATTTACGAAACTATCAGTTTCATCCAAAAAACGTATTATAAGATCTCTATTATTTTTGAAAGACCTATTCAATAATACCGGTTGAAGCGAAAAAAATTCACCCCCCATTTTATGTGTACCCTAATAAAAAAATTTTTTAGTTTTTATTCTATTACTTTGGCGGCGTGATTAATGCATATACTGATACCAAATTTCAGTTTTCTAGTGCGAACAGAGAGATAAATAGTAGTTTATGTAACTGTTACGTAATAAGGCTTAATTACGCACAGAAGCATACACTGCTTTATCTACACACATATTAAAAATATCTAAATGACGTGTTCGGAAACCATTACAATGACCGCCATTACACTGCCATGGCCAACCTTATTGTGCCGGCGCCTAATTTTCATACGTTTTAACCACACTGTCACAGATAATACACTGATGTTACGTTACTGGTTGCAATAATGGTGTTAATTACATACGGTTTCCGAACGCGGAATAGAGGATTTATGATATTGGTGTAGATCATAGTAGTTTATGTAACTGTTACGTAATAAGGGTCCTTAAAATACGAGTGTGGTTTTATGAAACGAGCCGCAGGTGAGTTTCATAATAAGCTCACACGAGTGTTTAAGGCCTAATTACGTACAGTTGCATACACTGCTTTATCTACACTCATATTATTTATACTAATTGCCGTGTTCGGAAACCATAGAATGGCCGCCATTGCACCGCCATGGCCAACTCGATTGTGCCGGCGGTCGGGAGGGAGCGTGTCGGCGGCCGCGCGGGCGCGTGCAGGTGTACATTATGTTATCAAAACTCATAACACATCAATGTTTGGGCATGTAAAGGTAAAATTACGTTACTGTCACAGATAAAAAGCTTATCATAGTAAAATCGGTTGTGGTAATGCTAGCCATTGCCTACCGTTTTTGAACACGTTTTAGAGGACATACAATGCGAGTGTAGATGAAGATATTTATTCTTCAATGTAAGCACATTACGATGCACTAATGAACGTCAGAGAAAAAAAATACGTGAGTGTCGTGGAACACTCGGTCGGAACGAAGTTATGTTATTTATTTTCGTAATTTTTATGTTTTTTTTTTGTATTCATTGAAATTTTTGAAATTTTGACATTTTCGAAATTTTTTAAATTTTTTACTATTTCACTTTTATTATTTTTATTTTTCCTCGACTTTTTTCACTTTGTCACTTCTCACTTTCACTTTTCACTACACTTCACTCTATTCTATTTTAGATATTTTTTTAATTTCAGTCCATTTTACATGTTTCTGAATCGTATGGGCGTCGCGTTTTCGTGACGGTCACGTGACTTTTTCGCCCCCATCCGCGAACCGTCCGATAAAAAACTTCGTTCCAAAACTACCACCGATTCTAACCCTACACCTCTGGCCCGAAAAGTATTATGACCGAAAAGAAACTCGACGGGACTTATTTTTTTTCAAAACAGTAATACATTATTAGATCTTAAAGATACAAAATAATGAGTAGTTGTTCTAGAAGACATATCAAAGCAGCTTGAGAGACAGAGAATGTACCTATTGTTTAATTATAAAGAAAACAAATCCTAATCTGACTGCTTCACAAAACGTTTGATATTCTTTCCTACCTGAACTGTGTCCTCTAAATGTTAAATGATTTTGTAGTACTTTCTGGTGTGGGCCATGCATCTTTGTCCGTCATATAGGTAGTCCTCGACCCTGCAATAACCCTTTGACATTCAAGTTTTTGCGGGAAATGAAAAATTTAAAGCATCGACGGGTAACTTATTATAAATGTCAATACCTTGACCAAAAAATCAATACCAATACCAAATTTCATTTAAATACGTACAGCGGTTATTGGTTGTTTCTTCCCCATGTAAACTTCCATCCCTTTTGCATCCGCTTAAGGGATAACTTCTGAGATAAAACTATTTTATTTCCTTTTCCAGAGCTCAAATTATCTCCATACCAAATTTTATCTAAATCGATTCAGCGGTTAATAATTTCCTATACGAATTTCCAACTCCCTTTTCACTCCTTTAGGGTTGATTTTCGGGATGAAAACTATCCTTTGTCCTTTCTTGAGACCCATACTATATCTATACCAAATTTCATCCTTATCTGTTCAGCGGTAAAAAAATCCTCATACCAACTTCCAACCCCCTTTTCACCCCCACAAGGGTTTATTTTCGGGATGAAAACTATTCTCTCGTTTTTCGGGACTCAAATTATCTCCATACTAATTTCTATAAAAAATTCTCCATACAAACTTTCAACCCCCTTTTCACCCCCTGCAGGGTTGACTTTCGGGATGAAAACTATTTTTTGTCCTTTCCCGGGACTCAAACTATCTCTATACAAAATTTCATCAACATCCGTTCAGCCGTTTTCACGTGATGCGCGGTCAAATAAACATACAACCAGATAAACATATAAACAGACAAAAATTCTAAAAATTGTTGAAACGTGTTCTGTTATCGATTCTAAGTATCCCCAGCCAACTTTTTTTCGAATATATTCCATGTACAGACTTTCGACCCTCCTCAGCTTTATTATATGTATATTATAGATATGTTATTCAATCAAATACAAACATTGAAAACATTGAAAAAATTATCAACCCAGCAGGATTTGAACCTCGCATCGATACGCCTTACCGGGGCTCGATCGCTTTACCAATTAAGCTATGGGTTCAGTTACTGAGTTGACGAAATTCTCAATGCCTTCAATCATCTTTTTGCATTATATTTTTACATCGACTTTATAGCAGCCGTAAGCGACATCTAGGTGCTAACTACTAGAGTTAGATACCCTTCCCGCCGACCCTTTTGCAAGTGTCACAACGGAAATAATAGATGGCGCTGCTATCAACTCATAATTATTTTACATGTTTGGTAAGGCGTATCGATGCGAGGTTCAAATCCTGCTGGGTTGATTATTTTTTCAATGTTTTTCAATGTTTGTATTTGATTGAATAACATACTATTGTATGAGTGGAATGCCCCACTTTAAAAAACAAGTAAAATAATTATGAGTTGATAGCAGCGCCATCTATTATTTCCGTTGTGACACTTGCAAAAGGGTCGGCGGGAAGGGTATCTAACTCTAGTAGTTAGCACCTAGATGTCGCTTACGGCTGCTATAAAGTCGATGTAAAAATAAAATGTAAAAAGATGATTGAAGGCATTGAGAATTTCGTCAACTCAGTAACTGAACCCATAGCTTAATTGGTAAAGCGATCGAGCCCCGGTAAGGCGTATCGATGCGAGGTTCAAATCCTGCTAGGTTGATTATTTTTTCAATGTTTTTCAATGTTTGTATTTGATTGAATATCATACTATTGTATGAGTGGAATGCCCCACTTTAAAAAACATGTAAAATAATTATGAGTTGATAGCAGCGCCATCTATTATTTCCGTTGTGACACTTGCAAAAGGGTCGGCGGGAAGGGTATCTAACTCTAGTAGTTAGCACCTAGATGTCGCTTATGGCTGCTATAAAGTCGATGTAAAAATAAAATGCAAAAAGATGATTGAAGGCATTGAGGATTTCGTCAACTCAGTAACTGAACCCATAGCTTAATTGGTAAAGCGATCGAGCCCCGGTAAGGCGTATCGATGCGAGGTTCAAATCCTGCTGGGTTGATTATTTTTTCAATGTTTTCAATGTTTGTATTTGATTGAATAACATACTATTGTATGAATGGAATGCCCCACTTTAAAAAACATGTAAAATAATTATGAGTTGATAGCAGCGCCATCTATTATATCCGTTGTGACACTTGCAAAAGGGTCGGCGGGAAGGGTATCTAACTCTAGTAGTTAGCACCTAGATGTCGCTTACGGCTGCTATAAAGTCGATGTAAAAATAAAATGCAAAAAGATGACTGAAGGCATTGAGAATTTCGTCAACTCAGTAACTGAACCCATAGCTTAATTGGTAAAGCGATCGAGCCCCGGTAAGGCGTATCGATGCGAGGTTCAAATCCTGCTGGGTTGATTATTTTTTCAATGTTTTCAATGTTTGTATTTGATTGAATAACATACTATTGTATGAATGGAATGCCCCACTTTAAAAAACATGTAAAATAATTATGAGTTGATAGCAGCGTCATCTATTATTTCCGTTGTGACACTTGCAAAAGGGTCGGCGGGAAGGGTATCTAACTCTAGTAGTTAGCACCTAGATGTCGCTTACGGCTGCTATAAAGTCGATGTAAAAATAAAATGCAAAAAGATGACTGAAGGCATTGAGAATTTCGTCAACTCAGTAACTGAACCCATAGCTTAATTGGTAAAGCGATCGAGCCCCGGTAAGGCGTATCGATGCGAGGTTCAAATCCTGCTGGGTTGATTATTTTTTCAATGTTTTCAATGTTTGTATTTGATTGAATAACATACTATTGTATGAGTGGAATGCCCCACTTTAAAAAACATGTAAAATAATGATATATTATAGATAGATAGATATCTTCACTGGGGGCTAAATTTACTACTTTAATCCGCCTTGGTAAGCATAATAAATATGACACACTTTTTGAGCATGAGAAGTGAAAAAGTAATTGTCTCTCTGTACCGATCGAGCTGAAATTATTTATGGAGATAGTTTTAATTTGGGCCGTCGGATGGATAGACTTTTAGCCATTAATGTCATGATTTGCTCTCAAACGCTTTGAACACCTTTTTAACTCCGTTAAAGGTTGCATTTTGAAAATCGCTGAAATTACTTGTATTGATTTTTAATTTTTAGCAAACGTGCGAACTTTCTAACTAACTAAATCTCTAACTTTAAATTGTAAACCCCATCCATACAAACTTTCAACCCCTTTTTTACCCCTTTAGGGGTTGCATTTTTCAAAATCGCTTCTAGTTTCCGTAGATCGAAAGGGAGAAGCCTAAGCGATATCTTACCGTACAAATCTTTCTGCCAATTTTTGCGGGGGAAAACGTGCATAGTACATACATATGCACTTTTCATACACTTACATACCAAAACCAACTTGTAATGACGGCTCAAATACATAGAAAATGACGCACTACACACACAAATCGTGCACACTTCGATCTATGTATTTTATGTACGGACGAGTGACAACTTTTAATTTAAGGAGAAAGGAACAACCCCCCCCCCCCCCCCACCCCCGCCGGGTGCCCACCTTGTTGTGGAGGAGGGGCTTAGTAACTGTGGCTTGGTCACCCACGGTGAAGCGAAGAGAATAATCAACAATAATAAAATTTGTTTCACATTTGTTCAGTGCAAGTGTTGTACCAGCGTAAGAAAGGCTATGACTCTCTGTCTATGCTCGAAGTGAGAAAATATCTGGTCAAATTATAATATGAATGAACTAGTCATTCCTATATGAGTGTATAGGACGTTACTCTTGTTACGTCACTCCGAGAGGTAAGCGAGATTTACCGCTCGCGCGTGCATATCTCACTTCACACCCAAAAGAAGACGTAAAATTATGTACGCACCACGGGCGGTAGTAAAAAAGGCCTCAAATCGCTTGTTTATGGCCCACACCTTCGGTTCGGGCTACAACTGCTCGTGATCTGAGTCGTTCTTTATTTTACCGCCCTGGGTACGTAATGTACAGTCACCGGCAACAGTATTATCTTCCTACATGAAGGCCGCAAAATTATGTGACACGCTCGTATTTGTAGGGCCATAAGAGCCTGTCACATATTTTTGCGGCCTCCGTGTAGGAAGATATTATTGCCGGTGACTGTACTTTGTTTTCAGATCGTTTGTATATGTAGTTTTAGCATAAGTAACCCGGTATATAATATGAATGATATGAATGACTTAGTAGCACTTAATAAAATTGAAACTTGAATTTATTTATTGTTATAATGTTTTATTAACGAAATATACCTTTCACATAAAACCATAATAACAATTTGTCTAACATATAGAGCAATTAGCCATTTTTCTATAGCAGGTTTCACTCGCGCAATTGGACTCGATCTAGTTAGAAATCCGAGCGCAACTAGTTTTATTACCCGTGCAAGCCCATTTGGGCTTGTACTTCGGCAGAGGGGAAACAGCGCGAATGTCGGCTCCCTTCTCTGTGTTGCTCTATGTTCGTACCAATCTTAAAGTGATGTAGAAAAAACAATTATTTTACAAGATAGCATTTTTTTAAGAACGCCGCATACTTTCCTAACGATCTTATTTAGCTTTGTAGTGGTTCTGGCAGCAAAGCTGATGGTCTGTTGCTTAATCCCAGCAAGGACAGTTAATTGTGTGGTGATGGGGACAGCGGATTTATTCATGGCATGCTCCACAAGATGATGAATAAAATAGTTCCGTTTATTGACAGGCCGTATTCAGCCCATCCGTGTGCAATTGTCGGAGGAGAAGGACCGTAACTACGATGGCGTCAGACTCATCGCCTCTGGCTGGGGCCGTACCTGGACCAACGGTAAGCAGTAGTTGTCATCACGGTTTTTGCACATATCTATTAATAAAAACCGGAATTAACCGCGCGTATATTACCTTCGACGTTTTAAGGACGACATTGTCCCCGTGGTCCTGAAGAAAGACTGGCTACAGTTAACATCAACATCTTCTAGACGCGCGAGTTTTCTAACTACCCGCACTTGGTCTTGTTTATCAACTTGAACGTTTTGCACACTATGTATGTCAATATCATATACATTAGGTTCAAATGGCACTTCAGAGTTACCGCATAATGTACAGCGCCACATAGTAAAGCAATTCAACTTCGACCCTGTGTCGATAGATAAAGATAATAGAGTCAACCCCTCAGACTTGATAAATATGGAGTAATAAATAATTGGAGCCGATTCCGGATTTGTTCCGATTTTTCCATGTCTAGTAGTTTCCACCGATTTCATGCTGTCGGGCTGGGTAATGGTAGGTTGACTAAACTGTTGTCGCGAACATCGCGAAGCAGTTCGTGCTTGCCGGTTTTTCGGATAGATGGCGGTAGCAGTCACGTTCGATCTCAATATCGCTTTTAGTATGGACGGATTTTTTGAGAGGGGTTGTAGGGTAGATACAGGGACGACGGGAGGAGAGAAGGTTGCGCGCGAACAAATCAATGGTGAGCGCTTTAATATTTATCTTTCTACTCGTATCAGTTCATGGACTTTCTTACTGTGTTATTATGATGATCATGTGTCTTGTGTTATTTACCAGCGTGTATCAGTGCTCAGAGAGATCTTTGATCCCAGTGAGTTGTCAATGGTTATGAACTCAGGGTAACCATAGTGTGAGGAACGGGGTCGCTGTAAGGGGAGGTGGAGGCGACTATTTAGCCCGAGATACCAGATGGATAATCATAATCACGGTAGGCTCATAGGACGTAGGAGTAATGAAAGGAGATATCGTCAGCTCACACCATCAACGTCCAGGCCGTGTCTACGTATAGTATCTGCGTGTCCGTTAACATATTTACATCATTCGTATTCTCTAGTCAGTAAACTCATCGGCTCAGTATACCAGAAAAACATGGTGAAGCTGACGACAACTGTTAACGGGTTGGGGGATTCTTTTAATGTTGTCTTGGGGTATGGCGGCTTGTTGTGTGCACGCCATTTGGAATATCACGGATAACTTCTATTTAGAATAGACAAGCTTAAAACCGCGATAAGTGGCGCAGTCGAAGAAAAACCTATGCTAAGCAGTGGGTAAAGTAATCATGTTGGAAGAAATGTTTTCTCCGCGTCCAATCATTTTAACAAACTACATGTTTCTGTCTCTAGGAGCCACTCCCGAGAACCTGCAATGGGTGTACCTGTCAGGAGACTCCAACGACCGCTGCCGGTCAGCCTACTCCGGCAGCACTATCATCGTAGATTCCACCATCTGTGCCAGCTACTACAACGTCACCAGCCAGTCCACTTGCCAAGTAAGCATTAACTAGTATACTCAATCGGGTTTGAGCTTAACTAAGAATTTCGAACCAGTCCAATCCAAGCTTGGGCTTGACAGACCAGGGCAGGGCGCTGAAGTATCCAGCCCTGATCACCGAAGGCCTTGGTTATATTTTCTTTCGTAGTATATGAAATTAATTTCAGTTAATGTAAACTTAATCTATTAAAATTAGTAAACATAATAAAATTTAAATAAACAACCCAGCCTATCCTATAACCTACTTAAAATTTTATGGATTACAAAGACCCAGAGCGGTGTCAACGAGAAGGGTACCCAGAAGGAATATTTCCTCGTTGGATGGTGGTAGTTATTCACTATCCGAAATAGAAGCCAGCCCTCTGTTCACCAGAAGCCTTTATTATCAGGCGCGCTGACAGATCTTTAAATATTGGACGTGCGCTTGACTCCCATAGCCCCAAAGTTTTAAGTTTCAGCTTGTAACTTATTTTTTAAACAGGGTGACAGCGGTGGTCCTCTAGTCGAGTTGGAAGAAGACGGCAAATACACGCTGATCGGTGTCACCTCCTTCGTGACCTCGCAGGGCTGCCATGTCGACATGCCTGCTGGTAACTACTTTGTAGCTAATATCTAAATATTCTAAATAGGTCAGATATAAAACAGTCGCAAGACAACGTTGTTGTTAGAACTTTGAAAAGAATAATTCCAGCTTTACTATGAAAATGCTAAAATTTAAAGACTATGCTAAAATTTGCGACCATAAAAGCTCCAAAACAAAAGTATACGCTAGTAGTTCGGTCTACAAAGTCTCAATTAAATCATTATAGTCGACTAGTAGAAAAATTACTATTTTTACACCACCTATTCGTATACGGGCTTTTTTTCCCTACTAGGAGGGAAGAAAGTGGCACTTTTCTGTTCTAGGACATAAGCTTTTTTTTCAGCCAGTCCGTCATTAAAAACAAATTTCTTATTGAATGAATCGATTCATTATAATCAGGAAGCACACTAAGCACATATAATATAAAGTTAAAATAAATATGATTCAACAGTAAAAAAAATATTTTCCTCTAAGGTGGTGTGAAAAGCAGTATGTGTCACATAGGAGCAAAACTATTTTCACCTTGGGCATCAACACTTGAATCTCTCACTACGCTCGGGATTCTATTATAGACTCCATCGCTTCGTTTGGGATTCAATACACGCCCTCGCCCTAAATATTTCATTTGGCTCCCTTGTTACACAATCTACTATTTTAATTCAGCCGCTAAGGTACCTAACAAAAGGAGCTGGAAGTTTTAACGTCTTCTACATGGGAAGCCAGTACCTGTGACTTCAACCCAGAATTCGATGAACATATTGATGAATATCACCTTTTTCTAAATTAAGTATAATTTTTTTAGGTTTCATCCGTCCCGGCCACTACCACGACTGGATTACCCAGATAACCGGCATCAACTTCGACAAGTGGGTGCCCGTACCCCCTACCACCGAGAAACCAGATAGTTCGTACGAGTCCAGCGAGTCCAATGAGTCCAAATCCAGCGAGGCCCAGTCCAGTGAGTCCAGGGAGACTAGTGAAGAAAGCGAAAGATCTGAGGAGACCGCAGAGAAAAAATCCGAGGAATCATCCGCGTCCAATGAGCCCAAATCCATCGAGTCCCGGTCCAGTGAGTCCAGGGAGACTAGTGAAGAAAGCGAACAATCTAAGGAGACCGCAGAGCAGAAATCCGAGGAATCAGGCGAGTCCAATGAGCCCAAATCCAGCGAGTCCCGGTCCAGTGAGTCCAGGGAGACTAGTGAAGAAAGCGAACAATCTAAGGAGACCGCAGAGGAGAAATCCGAGGAATCAGGCGAGTCCAATGAGCCCAAATCCAGCGAGTCCCGGTCGAGTGAGTCCAGGGAGATTAGTGAAGAAAGCGAACAATCTAAGGAGACCGCAGAGAAAAAATCCGAGGAATCAGGCGAGTCCAATGAGCCCAAATCCAGCGAGTCCCGGTCCAGTGAGTCCAGGGAGACTAGTGTAGAAAGCGAACAATCTAAGGAGACCGCAGAGCAGAAATCCGAGGAATCAGGCGAGTCCAATGAGCCCAAATCCAGCGAGTCCCGGTCCAGTGAGTCCAGGGAGACTAGTGTAGAAAACGAACAATCTAAGGAGACCGCAGAGCAGAAATCCGAGGAATCAGGCGAGTCCAATAAGCCCAAATCCAGCGAGTCCCGGTCCAGTGAGTCCAGGGAGACTAGTGTAGAAAGCGAACAATCTAAGGAGACCGCAGAGCAGAAATCCGAGGAATCAGGCGAGTCCAATGAGCCCCAATCCAGCGAGTCCCGGTCCAGTGAGTCCAGGGAGACTAGTGTAGAAAGCGAACAATCTAAGGAGACCGCAGAGCAGAAATCCGAGGAATCAGGCGAGTCCAATGAGCCCAAATCCAGCGAGTCCAAGGAAACCGCTGAGGCTCAATCAGAGGAGACCCCTGAGGCTCAATCAGAAGAGATAAGCGAGGAGCAACAGTCTCGCCTTTTCTGGTCGGTGTTCCGCAGCGCCTTTAGTGGAAATTGAGCTAAAACTTGAAACGAAATAAGACAAAGTGTCCTAAAGTAAATCTTGTGTCTTTTATTTACTTGTCTGTATTATTTCCTTTTTAACCGACTTCAAGATTTGAAAAGAGGAGGTTCTCAATTCGGCGTGTATGTTTTTTTTTTTTTTTTTTTTTTTATGTTTGTTACTCCATAACTCCGTCATGTCTGAACCGATTTTGAAAGTTTTTTTTTTGATTGTAAGTATATATATACAGATTGGTCCCGTTTTTGTCAAAACGCAGTTCTGATGATGGGATCCATGAGGAATCGAGAGAACTCCTCAAATCTTAAAGGCATACATATAGTGATTTTTATATTTTTATCAACAAAACCATCATTTTCATTCAAAACAGTGACATTTGATGAAGTAGAACTGCTGATGATGATCAGAACGGAACTCTTCAACGACGCATAGTTCACGTTTGGCGATTCGTCCTCTTCGCTGTGTTTGTTTAGCAAGTTTAATTGTCAGAACAAATGTTCGTCAAGCTCAAGTTCTGATGATGGGATCCATGAAGAATCGAGGGAACTCCTCAAATCTTAAGGGCTTACACATAGTGATTTTTGTATTTTTATCAACAAATCAAGCATTTTCATTCAAAAGAGTGACATTTGATGAAGTGGAACTGCTGATGATGAACAGAACGGAACTATTCAACGACGCATAGTTCATGTTTGGCGATTCTTCCTCTTCGCTATGTTTGTTAAGCAAGTTAGATTGTCAGGACCAATTTTCGTCAAGCTCAAGTTCTGATGATGAGTTCCACGAGGAATCGAGGGAATTCCTCAAATCTTAAAGGCATACATAAAGTGACTTTTGTATTTTTATCAACAAATCAAGCATTTTCATTCAAAAGAGTGACATTTTATGAAGTGGAACTGCTGATGATAATCAGAACGGAACTCTTCAACGACGCATAGTTCACGTTTGGCGATTTGTCCTCTCCGCTGCGTTTTTTAAGCAAGTTATTTCATTGTATGGAATCTAAGTGCACCATCTACAATAATCCTTCACCGGCTACCCCCATTGAAGTCGGTTTTTTTTTCTTAAAAATTATGTAAATTATGGAGTCTGGAAATAGGGTAGTCCTATTTTATGGCGTTATAATTAGCTGAAAGCTGAAGACCACTAAACCCCCGATTTAAATCATTCAATAACCTATTTTATTTTTAAGGCATTAAATCCGCCTCTTGCACACATTTTTACATGTTATAAATCTTAAATAAATAAATTACCTAATCGTACTGTGGCATGTAGGTAGGTTTAAAATATAGTCCAGTCTTACGAACGTTAGTCCTTAAAAGGTGTGCAAAATATTATAAATGGGGTGAGTAGGAATAAAACCGAAGTTCAAACCTGGACCTTTACTTTATATGTGGCACGTTGATTATTATCGGGTGTTCCAGAAAGTATAAGCACGAGTTATCATTGATATAAGACGGTTTTTATTTTTATTTTGACAAATATGCTTTTACAATATTGGATTTTAACTTATTCTTAAACAAATTCAGGCACCAATTTATTGATATCGTCAATTATAAACCAGTAATCGCACCTTGGATCTATCGCGCGACATACGCTTCTGCACAGATTTAACTCCAATGTCTTTGGAGGCTTCCGACCAGTTTCGTTTGTAGGTCTCGATGGAAACTGCTGGCTTAATGGTTTTATCATTGATATGTCTTGGTAACAGGGTAAAAAGTCGCAATTGGCCTGGCTTCTGGATAGTTCGCCGAACCCATCTCCTTAGGTAATGATGCGACTCTTCTGTCACTATACCAATATAACGTGGTCTTCGAGTAGGGTACAGCCACAGGTGCCAAATCTGGCTAATGTGAAACAAGACTATCATGCTCGCGGGTCATGAGCAATAAGCGGCGATTCAAGTACTCCTAGATGAAGATATCAGCCTTAATTAATTGAGTGGTAACGAATGGCTTAGACAACTTCTCACACTCACACAGGGCCTACCTAACCTGTTAGATACGTACCTGTTTTTTTCTATGAAAACGCCTTTACAGGATCATTAACATCCTGGCTTTCTCATACGGTGTAAAATTGGTCACTGGAAGGATTTTGTAGTCAAATTTTATAGGGCGTTTCGACATCTATAATAACGCACGACGATTTTTAGCACAGTAGGCTATCATAAAACTTTTTCACGTTTTGGTTCACACATGCAGCATGTTTAGTGCTCCGTTTTGATACTTTCTGCTTTTTTAAGGTCTTTAAATCAATTATTGCCTTGGCCCGTTGAACATTGCGAGCCGATTTTTGTAGTTTTTTGGCCACCTCCCTCACAGACGAGTTATTTTTTTTATATAACACCTTGTGAAATCTTACGGTCTAAATTTCGATCTACAGGCCCCCTTTTCGACCACTTTTTGGTGCACCGTAAAAGAAGAATTCTCCACCAGAATTTGGAATAATCGTACGTATGGCTCCGATACTAACTCCCACAGATTTCACCAAATCTTTTAGCATTATGTTATAACTACACCGTATTTGTGCAGAATTAGTTTTCGTTTATCTGGAGAAATGCCTCACATTTCGCATATTTTGCATATAATTTATGCGACAAATGTACGTATTACTTGCTAATTAAGGAAATAACAATTCCATAGTACTGTATTTTTCTAGTCAGTATCATGAACAAAGATGTGGCATTGCAAATTCGTCCTTTTCATTTTGTGGAACACCCGATATACATTAAAAAATGTATGAGTTTTATTCCCCACTTTTTTATAAACACAAAATAGTGGGAAATCCCACCTCACCTTGACATTTTTGGATTATGAATATTGCAATATCTTGACTTGTTAAGAGATTTTTTTTTACGTAGCGATTAAACAACCTTGGTCTAAACTAAAAATACCAACTCGCCCGTCTAGCATCTCTACTCTCCCCATTCATGACCCAACTGCCCACATCATCCCTTCTTACTCCATTTTACGGTAATTAGGGTATGTGGCTTAGTGGATTCTGCACACTCTACAACTCTGGTGAACCTCAACATGGCCCTGCACCCCCAAATTATAAAAATACCCCACAATGTTAGTTCAGTAGTTCATACACTCTCCGACTCCCACATTTTTTTTATACCACGTCGGTGGCAAACAAGCATACGGCCCGCCTGATGGTAAGCAGCTACCGTAACCTATGGATGCCTGCAACTCCAAAGGAGTTACATGCGCGTTGCCGACCCTTTACAAAAAGGAGGATTCACTGTGTTGACTGCTAAAGGAACAAGAAGGTCCCTCATCGTCAACACACTGCATCCTCTTTGAGCTCTTTGGCAACCTACTCACCAGCACGAACACAACACTATGAGTAGGGTCTAGCTAGTGCTATTTGGCTGTGGTTTTCTGTAAGGTAGAGGTACTTCCCCAGTCGGGCTTTGCTCCAGATTTGAGCGAGATGACATTCGCTGAACGTGCCCTACCACATTTAGCGAGATGCCGTTCGCAGTGCCCATACCTCTCTATTTGGCGTAGTTTATGGACATACCCAAGTCCGGACGTAGTTTAAGGACATACCCCGGGTCCAACACCACATGATGGAACTCACTGTTTAGCTAAAAACCTCTCAGACCTTATCAATCTACTGGAGCGCGATTCGATATGACTATGACAAACTGCAACACCGAGATGTCTCACTTGTATCCCAGTGCTATTGCATGACATTTGAGAGATATCCATCTATGGATGGTATAAGGAGGATAAAAATCTCTATGTTACAAAAATGTCCGTCAGAAGGCGTTAAACTGATGGCGCCACAATAGCATGAGCATACATTTCTAGCCCCGTCCGTAGTGACCCTGCCTAGGCTGCAGAGATAGTAATAAGTAGTAGTTTGTTCTTACACATTTTAAAAGACTTAGAAACGATATATTCATTAAAATCCTACAAGAAAAACGCTTGTAATATGTGTTGTGTGTGGGTGTGTGTGTTGTAATATATTGGTAGCGGTTAGCGAATAGCGATATTTTGTAGGATTTCATTGCGTAAATAATACTAGTATCATGACATGATATATCCGTTAGACTAAAAATATTAGCTATTATTAATTATATCCAATTCGTCATACTAGCCGCCCGTAAGATGACTGTACTGATAGGTCTGCCTATAAAATTTTAAGAGTTCCTTCGATTTTTCCAGGATCCCATCATCAGACCCTGACCTGATGACAGTAGGACCAACTACCAAGTATACCCTTTCAAACCAAAAAAAAAAATGTTCAAGTCGGTACGAGTTGGGGGTCATTACCTTGGAAGAATAATAAGTAAGGAAGCGTAATCAACGCTCAAAATCTGCTTCACTTTCCTGGTGCCAAAGTGGGCGGAGCTTGTGACAGCGGTGCCCTAATGTCATGTCAAACATTTTGAAATTTTCATGTCGTCAAAATATTAGTTTTTTCGGTCCATGAAATTTCGGTAATATATCGGTATTTAAATGCCGGCTTGTGCCGTGCATTGGTGCAGGAGCCACACAGGCGCCAAAAATGGTGATATTTCTTTTCATCGGTAAGAAAATCTTTGGAAAAGTTTTGTAAAAGTAAACATAACTCATTTGAGGAAAAGTACAATGAATGTTCATTTATAAGTATTACCTAGTAGTAATAAATCGACAAAACAAAACCCTTCGAATTAGTACCTACTATAATTAGTCTGGTAAAATCATACCATTCTGTTGTAATTTGCAGGACGAGTTAAATTTACAATTTGTACAACTAACAAGAAGCGATTTTGAATAATTCAACCCCTTGATGGGTAAAAAAGGGGTTAAAAGTTTGTATGGGTGGGGTTTAAAATTTAGAGTTAGAGATTTGAAACTTCACACGTTTACTAATAATTAAAAAACAATAAAAGTAATTTCAGCGTTTTTTAAAATTCAACCTCTAACAGGGTAAAAAGGGGTAAAAAGTTTTTATAGACATTTTTTTTTTGTGACAGACTTGAAATTTCGTTTGTAAGCTACTAACTTTAAAGCAAAAAAACTAATTTCAGCCTTTTTCAAAATTCCACCTCAGAGTTGTAATTTGCAGGACGGGTTACATTTACAATCTGTACAACTAATAAGAAGCGATTTAGAAAAATTCAACCCCTAAGGGGGGATAAAATTTGTATCAGTGGGGTTTAAAATTTAGAGTCAGAGATTTGAAACTTCGTACGTTTACTAATAATTAAAAAATATAAAAGGGGTTGAAAGTTTGTATAGAGATTTACTATTTTTTTGGTTTGAGATTTACTAGGAATTATTGTTCCT
Source organism: Pammene aurita (assembly GCA_947086415.1). Taxonomy (NCBI): domain Eukaryota; kingdom Metazoa; phylum Arthropoda; class Insecta; order Lepidoptera; family Tortricidae; genus Pammene; species Pammene aurita. Next base: position 3,692,556 of record OX352307.1, read on the forward strand.
ATTTCCGTTCCATTTCCATGTTCCAGAGTGAACACTGACAATAGTTTGGTCATCGTATCGGCAAATAAAACCACCACAATATAGTACACAAAGAAGTTACGCAAATAATAGACATTTACGTTATTATTTGCATATTAACACTTATTTGTAACTGAAACTATGTGTACGTTACCCGTTTTTTCGCCAAAATAGCTATAACTATAAATACGAGGGCCGTTTGAAACGTCTTTTAAAAAACTATTTATTAAACCTTTTTTTTGGTAAATGGCATTAACACTGGCTGGCACGATCTTTCAATGAGGAGCCACACTAAAGGGTCGGGGCAGATGTCGCTACTGGGCACTGTACCTTGTTTACGTTTTGTGTGAAGTGTCATTCTGGGGAAATTTAATTAATTCTTGCGGTATAAGAATAAAATCTTCGGCTTCATGACCGTACGCTGAGCTGCGAATGAGGAACGCATCGGTGGCAGGAAAAAGGCTGATTTAATACAAAGGTAAACACTAACAATATTTGAGGTTATGTTCTGCATTTTTAGCATTAATTTCAACTATCAATGCTCACGTGTTGTTTTTATTTTAGATAATAGGCGTATGATCGACACTAAAACTTTGGTGCACAGCTGGATATCCAGGGGGACCGTTCATATGCGTGCTCTTCTTCTGATACTTACAGGGATATAAACGCGGATTCGCCGATTCTCAACATAACAAGCATGAAATATAAGAATATTTTCAAAGATTTTGCACTTAACCAAATGGATAACTCCTATATGAGTCTCGTCATCTTATCGTTATTCGACGGTACATTTACGTGTTTGCATGGACAGTGTAAAGGCAATATGAAGAGTGTAATGTAACGAGATGTAGAGTGTAATATGAAGAGTGTTACGTAGATAAAATTGCCTCCCCCTTGTAGGTTCGTAAAGATTAGGTAGTATTCGTTAATGTTATAATTTAGGGTGCATAGCGCCACCTATCGATTCGTCCAGGCGATCGTATCGACATTCCACGCCAATAGTTATCTTGATACGGTCCTCTGAAGTCACGAGTTGTCCCAAGTTGAGACTAGATGGCGCTAGTAAGACCATTCTCATCGTTTTGGTTTTGTTCTATTTAGTTAATTTATTTCAAGGAGAGCAGGGTTGTGATTCATTAATAACCTAAACTAAATAGTTTTCCGTTCTTTACCTTAATTGTTGGAATGAGTAATTAAAAAAACGCCTCTGCTCCGCTATCTGTGGTATACAGTTGCTAGCTCAAATAACTCGGTATCGCTATAGACTTTTTAATGTCATTCAGAGTTGGTTAATTTTTAATTCTTCACAAACGGACTAAATCCGGAATTCCTAGATTAAATAATATTGTTTCGAAAATAAATTGGACTAAATTGCGAACTATCATTAGTAAATTGTTAAGCGTTCTGGTTACGGGTTGTTGCGTTGGCAACATTCTGTTACTGTCACTGCGGTCCCTCGGCTCGAGAATGGAGGTCCGGAGATTTTGATTTCGATTGATTGCAGGCCCACGACGTGGTGCCTTATTTTGTATCGGCGGGTTTTATCGACCCCTTGAGTGAGTTATTTCAGTGATTTTGTTATGGGGTTATTGTTGGTAGATGTCATACTAATCAGTGTCGCGTTTATTTTCAGTCCCGGCAAATCGATGAATCTCGTAAATTAGATTATTTGTGAAGGAAGACCCCGGCGTATTGATATGTCGCAACGACTATAATGTGGGCCACTTTTCTACGCCGGGTAAGCTAAAATAGCGTTATTAAAAACGTTTTCAACCTGTCTGAGACATGGGTGAATTCAGGCTTATAGATTGTACTTGTGTTTTTTAGGGTTTTTTTGAGACGGGCTACGTCATGGCCGTTGATTCCCCGCCATGTCGGTCACGGTGGATTGTCGCAGTCTGCTGGTGTAGCGGGGTCTGCGAGAGTTGACGCTGAGGCGGCTCGAGGCTTGCGCCGGCTGCTACCCTACACGTTTAGGGAGGATTCCAGGGGTCCCTATTTAACTTTAAGGTCAGAGGTTCCTGTTCCTTTAACTCATTTATTTGCTTGAATGTAATTCGAGCTGGCGCCCTTAAGAATGTAAATTAAGTTGAAGTGTTAAAGCGGCAGTGGTTTCCAACCAAGCAGTATATATATATATTTAGTTCGCTGACCCACCAATTTGCTCTATAACCCTGTTATTATTAAGCGAACTGTAGTTAATAAAATATAACTTGTTAGAAGTAATTAAAAAAAAAACCCTATAGTAGCTTAATTTTGTAAACGCTAGCCGGTGGAAATTTGTAAAAGTGTAGTTTGGGTAATAAACGACTCAAAGATATTTTCTAGTTTCTTTTAAATATAGTCCCAGTCCAAAATAGTTGTAACACTGGCGCCCAACGTGGGGCTTTCTTTTAGCGAACTACCTTTAGTCACATTCACCTTGTTTTGTTAGCCGAAGGTTATTATACTGCTTGGTCCACTAGCCTGGTTGTTTTGTACCGTGTTTACTTGTAATTGTAAACCTAAATGATATTTACTGTGCACTGTGCTTACATTTATTGAGATTTGTGGTAATGTTTGGAGGTTAAGGTATGCACATTAGTTACCTATTTACAAACAGTTTAGTATTAAATTTGTTTTTAAGCACTGCATAACTAAATGTAAACTTAAATATATATATTTTTTTTATAATTTGCAACTTTAACTTTTAACAATTTAATTAATTTTGCACATGTTTACCGGAGAGTCAAGTACAAAAGTGTTGCAGCTTTGAAGATTTATAAATTTATTTCGTTAATATTGTGCTAAATATATTCAGTCTTAGTATTTTAATCCTTTTCTAGTTTTTACCAAAATAATTTAAACGTTTTGAAAGGTAACTTTGTTATCTTTAATTACATTATTTACCTAATATGTGGTGGTACAGTCGGAAGCAAAATAAGCCTGCTTTCTCTAACTTTTGATAATAAATTAAATACCTATTTCCTAGATTGCTATTACAATGCAGTCACGCTACCTGCTATTAGAGTTATGTTTAAGTATTACCTGTTGTTTAAACCCGAGGAGTTATTTGTGTAATTAGTAATTAACCTTTTACATGGAGTTTTTCTTTTAATTTAATTATTCTACCATAACTTAAATGTTGTTGTTTACATACTCCTAGAGAAGAGGTGACTTACTCTGAAAATTTATTACATAGTGTTGTGGTATGGAGTTACATATTAGTAGGGTAAATGTACCTTTAGGCGGACAATTAATTTTTACCCACAAATATTTTTTTTTTATTAAGATGTGTGTTCTGTTGTTTATTTGATGAAGTTAACTGATGTTGTTATTAAGTACAGTTGCCCACAATTTTATGGTGAGGTTTAAGTTTTTGGAAGTCATCCTTATCTCTTGTGAGTTTGATAAGGTTGGAGACCGGTCCTTGTAATTTGTGCACCGATAGATTATTAGACCTAAGACTAATTGATGAGACTTAGTGTCATCATCATCTGAATGTTGTAAAGGGCTCAAAGAACATTCATTAATGAATTAACTGGTTGTATTAGTTTTATAAGCTTGACCACTGCCTCTTAGGGTTCCTTTTAGCATTCAACCATACACTGAAGTGCACAATTTTGGACGTCTGACTTCAATTGTAAATTGTTCCAGGTTTTCGAGATCTACCCTTTCCAGGACATTATTGTCTTATTGTAGTAGGTTTTAAAAGTTTTCTGATGGAAGATATAAATATTAATTATTATTACTTATTAATCTCGACTTCTCATTGAGACTTCCTTTTATTGTTATGTAGGTAGTTGCAGGAGAGTAGGTACCATGTTATTTTGATTTCATACGACTGCTGTTAGTATATGTTTCATGTGTTGGGGATGGGAGTTATCGTGTTACGTGGGAGTTGGTACCTTAATTTTCGATCGCATTCGGGGTAAACTCGTTAACTGACCGAATGCGTGGTATTTGTTACATGTTTTGAGTGGGTGGAGAGGGCGCTTTAAACCCTCTTCACGTGGTTATTGTGGAGTAGGCGCTTTAAACCTACTTCACGTTTCTTCACTTTTCTGTTTCGGGCCATGGTGGATTTAAACACATGTTCCCTTAATAGTTAGTGTCGTATCTTAGTGCTTTTGCGGTAGTGGCCCTAAAACCCTATGCGTGAACACTAGTCCTGTAGTTGGTGGGTGTCTTGTTGTAGTTGCTTTAAAGCACTATTCGCAAGCACCGAGTGTGGTTTGTCGTTCTATGGTGCCGTCTTGTCGTCGCTTCAGACGCGGACGGGTTGGCGCTTGTGCTGACTGTAGTTGCGTACTGTGTTGTCTTGTAGTGTGTTTTACAGACTTGTCGTCGACTCAGACACAGCCTGATATGTCCCGTTCCTTGTTAAATGTTATTCGCTTAGAGTAGCGAGCGTTCGGACCTTGTCGACTTAGACACGGCCTGACAGCGCGCTACGTTTAAATTAGACTTTCATATTTAGCAGCAGTTCGTGATATGTTTTAAAGTACCTAGTAGACCGTAGTTAGTTTGTATTGTGCGTGGGTTCGATTTGTTAATTGTTCAGTTGCCTGGTAGTAAATTTGTTTTAGTTTCTTAGTTTATGTAGAGGAACGTTGCGAGCTGGGGACCAGCTCAAAATTTTGCTAGGGCAAAATTTTATTCGGGTTGGGAAGCACTGTTACGTAGATAAAATTGCCTCCCCCTTGTAGGTTCGTAAAGATTAGGTAGTATTCGTTAATGTTATAATTTAGGGTGCATAGCGCCACCTATCGATTCGTCCAGGCGATCGTATCGACATTCCACGCCAATAGTTATCTTGATACGGTCCTCTGAAGTCACGAGTTGTCCCAAGTTGAGACTAGATGGCGCTAGTAAGACCATTCTCATCGTTTTGGTTTTGTTCTATTTAGTTAATTTATTTCAAGGAGAGCAGGGTTGTGATTCATTAATAACCTAAACTAAATAGTTTTCCGTTCTTTACCTTAATTGTTGGAATGAGTAATTAAAAAAACGCCTCTGCTCCGCTATCTGTGGTATACAGTTGCTAGCTCAAATAACTCGGTATCGCTATAGACTTTTTAATGTCATTCAGAGTTGGTTAATTTTTAATTCTTCACAAACGGACTAAATCCGGAATTCCTAGATTAAATAATATTGTTTCGAAAATAAATTGGACTAAATTGCGAACTATCATTAGTAAATTGTTAAGCGTTCTGGTTACGGGTTGTTGCGTTGGCAACATTCTGTTACTGTCACTGCGGTCCCTCGGCTCGAGAATGGAGGTCCGGAGATTTTGATTTCGATTGATTGCAGGCCCACGACGTGGTGCCTTATTTTGTATCGGCGGGTTTTATCGACCCCTTGAGTGAGTTATTTCAGTGATTTTGTTATGGGGTTATTGTTGGTAGATGTCATACTAATCAGTGTCGCGTTTATTTTCAGTCCCGGCAAATCGATGAATCTCGTAAATTAGATTATTTGTGAAGGAAGACCCCGGCGTATTGATATGTCGCAACGACTATAATGTGGGCCACTTTTCTACGCCGGGTAAGCTAAAATAGCGTTATTAAAAACGTTTTCAACCTGTCTGAGACATGGGTGAATTCAGGCTTATAGATTGTACTTGTGTTTTTTAGGGTTTTTTTGAGACGGGCTACGTCATGGCCGTTGATTCCCCGCCATGTCGGTCACGGTGGATTGTCGCAGTCTGCTGGTGTAGCGGGGTCTGCGAGAGTTGACGCTGAGGCGGCTCGAGGCTTGCGCCGGCTGCTACCCTACACGTTTAGGGAGGATTCCAGGGGTCCCTATTTAACTTTAAGGTCAGAGGTTCCTGTTCCTTTAACTCATTTATTTGCTTGAATGTAATTCGAGCTGGCGCCCTTAAGAATGTAAATTAAGTTGAAGTGTTAAAGCGGCAGTGGTTTCCAACCAAGCAGTATATATATATATTTAGTTCGCTGACCCACCAATTTGCTCTATAACCCTGTTATTATTAAGCGAACTGTAGTTAATAAAATATAACTTGTTAGAAGTAATTAAAAAAAAAACCCTATAGTAGCTTAATTTTGTAAACGCTAGCCGGTGGAAATTTGTAAAAGTGTAGTTTGGGTAATAAACGACTCAAAGATATTTTCTAGTTTCTTTTAAATATAGTCCCAGTCCAAAATAGTTGTAACAATATGTTGTGGAGCTCAGTAGTCACTAGAGCTGTGTCTCACGGCAAAATACAGGAGCCAATTGCCTTACAAATGTATGAAGCTACTTATGGAATGGACGCGCAGAAATGCATAATATTAATTTCTAAAGAATATCCATTTCTTGTCGCCTCACCAGAACGGTTGCTAAGTGAGGATACTGTTATTGAGGTAAAGGTTCCTGCATATGCTGCAAGGTACTGCTTAAGAAACGAGTAAAACGAGGTAACAGAATCATACCTAGAAAATAAAAATGGTTATTTATAACTAAAAAAAGCCTCCCTATTATGCTCTAATACAAGGAGAGCTTAATTTCAGCAAAAGAAAATATTGCAATTTCATTGTCTACACTGTGCCCACATGCTGGTATTGCTTAAAAAACGAAATAACAGTATCATACCTAGAAAATATAAATAGGAATTTAAAGCTAGAAAAAGCCGATTATGCACAAATACAAGGATAGCTTTATTGAGGCAAGAGAAAATATTGCAATTTAATTGTCTACGCTTTCAAACATATTACTGTCCATATAGGCAGGGATGAGTCATGTACTCATGTACTAACGAGATGCTCACTGGCTCAATCAACTTTTGTGTTCATGATCTTGAACCACAACAAATACATTAAGCTAGAAGCCACAAATGCTTGTTTAAAGTTGTTGCTTCTGATTCATATTTGTTGTGTCTTAAACATATATTATGATATCTAACTCATATATATATATTATATATAAAAAGATTACTTGTCTTGAATAAAAAGGCAGTAGAATGTTTTAGTTTTGTTTTATTTATTTTCTTGTACATAACATAATGCATCAGCATCGTCAACAAGAATAATTGGTTTTCAGTAGACACTGCTGCCAAATTATCTGATCTAATCTTAAGTGTCATTCATTGAACTTGAAGATTGTTGTCAGACCCAAACACGCCAATGATTTATGAAAATTATACTTCACAAAAGTTGGTGAAAACCATTGTTGTAATTGACAATATTTCAAAATTTCCAAATTTTATAAATCGAAAGCTGTTTCGAGAAATACACTTGTAGAACACAAAAACCATTTTTTTAGATTTTTTTTTAACAGTATTTTTTTGGAAAAATCACCAAAATATGTAAACCGGGAAATGACGTCACACCGCTAATTCAATACTACCATTATGAAAAAACGTTATCTTCCGGGTTTCTGTTTGACAACTTTGACACACACTACTGATAGAGACGACAGGACAGCTGACAGTTCATTCATTCGATTCGAATATTTGCTTGTAATTTACGTTTCCTTGGATTATTTTAATTATCTACGCGTTGTGATTTGTCACGGACCCTGGACTGCTTTCTTCTACGACGACCACAACTCGCTTTCTAACAGACCCCGGATTGCATTCTTCTACGACGACCTCACGATGGAATTCAGGGAATCCTCGGAAAATACCCCGGTTGGGGTATTGACCAATACCCCTACAACGAAGCGGACACGAGAAACTCAGAAAGATTTGTCAAAGCTGACAGCAGGAGCTCGCCGCGTGTGAGTTTTTGCAAAGCTCGGATAAATATAAATTGCCTGGCACACGAGGTACCAAAGCTTCGTTAACTTCGCGGAGTTCTTATGTCCAAACTGGCAGAGGCCTTTATTAAGTGCAGCCTTATGTTCCTTTACTATTTGTAAACAAAAACAGTATAGATGTGATGCTGACGTCCCAAATCTTCAAGAGTTTCTCCAAGAAGCCAACAATCATAAAATGGATGACTGTTTAGTTATATAATATTTATGAACCAACTGTGCACAACTTGCATTTTTGACATTATGTTGAACTTCATGTCAGAATCAGATTCACTTTACATTCAAGAGTTCAAAGATAACAGCTGAGGTTATAACACTTGTTGAAAACAGCACCAAAGATCAAGTCAACAGCAAGGTGTGGCACTAATTGAGCCAGTCAAGATTCACCGCATCAACGCTTTATGAGGCAACAAAATGCAAGACAGATGGAGCTCTAGTTCATACAATAATGGGGGTATAAAGTTCTCAAAACAACCGCCATCAAGAGAGGTGAAAGGCTTGAAGGGGTGGTTATTAAAGTAATTGAACATGATTTGGGTGTGACAATAGAAAAAAAACCGGCCAAGAGCGTGTCGGGCCACGCTCACTGTAGGGTTCCGTAGTTTTCCGTCCGTCACAGTAAGTGTCCCCACTTAAGAGTTAATAACACCGCCATGTAGGATATGATATGAGAGTTCCACGTACAGCGACATCTATCGGCAAATTAAGTAAACTATTGCGCGCGAGCATAAAGTATGGAAGATGATTTTTATGGGATAATTATTTATTGCGTGAACCGATTTTCACCGTTTTTACTTTATTTGAAAGCACGTCATTTCATTGTAATTTTGTAAAAATTACAGGTACAATAAACACCTGCTTATACGGTTAAATTACAAACTTAGTTCAGAAATTATTTTGTATTTTTTTTTCAAAAACTATTCATCCTATCAAGTTCAAAATAATTTTCCTAGAAAGTTTTTATAAAGTTCTACTTTTGAGATTTTTTTCATATTTTTAAAACTTATGGTTCAAAAGTTAGAGGGGGGGGGACGCATATTTTTTTACTTCTGGAGCGATTATTTCCGAAAATATTTACATTATCGAAAAATGATTTTAGGAAACCCCTATTTATTTTTAAATACCTATCCAATAATATATCACACGTTAGGGTTAAAATGAAAAAAAAAATTACTCCCCACTTTACGTATAGGGGAGACACCCTAATAAAAAAGAAATCCACTTTTTTTTACCACTTTGTCGGCGTGATTGATCTACATATTAGTACCAAATTTCAGCTTTCTAGTGCTAACGGTCACTGAGATTATCCGCGGACGGACGGACGGACGGACGGACGGACGGACGGGCAGACATGGCGAAACTATAAGGGTTCCTAGTTGACTACGGAACCCTAAAAAAAGGTGCTTCTCCAAACGTAATCTGTGACGATTTAGTTGTCAAGTTGAAATGTCCCTTTACAGATTAAACTGAGAAATTATATCAATTAAAATGTCACGAGCAAAAGTTGTTTCTGATTGTGGTAAATAAATTACAATTTATAGGAAATAAAGTACTTATTTTATTAGTATGAATATTTGTCATTTTTAAACCTGTATCCTAAGTAGATCCTTAAGTACTTTCTGATGACTTGTCGATAATAAGTTAAATATCTTTCCTGTACTTAGAATGCTACTACTGGAGATGTAAAATTCACCAGGTCTTAATCAGGGGAGAAAAAAAAAGGTATATTATAATAAAATTATTTTAATTTCGTTCAGTTATTCAGTAGGCGGATACCATCATATACCTAGCACATCTGTGGTGGAAACATGACCTAATATAAAATATACATTCTCACACAAAGCCCCCCCTGCATACAAACTTTGTATGCAGGGGGGGGGTCTTTTTTGCAGCTGTACGGTCAGCTTCCCTCAGCTGATGGTGCCACTTGGGCCCCAGCGTCCCCGAGTGACACTTCTTAAAGTTAACGCAATAGTTTCGGTACACTGCCTCTTTTCTTTTGAAGTCCTGAGTCCTAAAATGTCCTAAAATATTTGTTTGTTGTCCTAAAATTTTTGTTTGTTTGTTTTGTTTTGTCACATCCTGCAACGCTTGTTTAAACATTGGTAGTCGAGGTTTTAGACGTGCTTTCACTTTGCTTAGAAAAAATGGAAAAGTAGAAAAATCCACTGCCTCAGGCGAGACTCGAACTCGCGACTCTGGGATACATGCCCATCGCTCTGACCAACTGAGCTACTGAGACACACCTGATGGCTGCGAATTTCTCCACTATATCCCATATGCGTCTTAGGGGGACGCCTAGCGACATCTGCCGAAGAAGTCTTACACTTCTCAACCAGCCATCAGGTGTGTCTCAGTAGCTCAGTTGGTCAGAGCGATGGGCATGTATCCCAGAGTCGCGAGTTCGAGTCTCGCCTGAGGCAGTGGATTTTTCTACTTTTCCATTTTTTCTAAGCATTGTGGTATCGTTAGCAGACGTTCTGCTTAATACAAAATTAATTGTAGTATGGGGTAGCGCATTGTTATCGGTGAATTCTCAATACAACTTGGGACTCCGATGGCCGGTTGAGAAGTGTAAGACTTCTTCGGCAGATGTCGCTAGGCGTCCCCCTAAGACGCATATGGGATATAGTGGAGAAATTCGCAGCCATCAGGTGCGTCTCAGTAGCTCAGTTGGTCAGAGCGATGGGCATGTATCCCAGAGTCGCGAGTTCGAGTCTCGCCTGAGGCAGTGGATTTTTCTACTTTTCCATTTTTTCTAAGCATTGTGGTATCGTTAGCAGACGTTCTGCTTAATACAAAATTAATTGTAGTATGGGGTAGCGCATTGTTATCGGTGAATTCTCAATACAACTTGGGACTCCGATGGCCGGTTGAGAAGTGTAAGACTTCTTCGGCAGATGTCGCTAAGCGTCCCCCTAAGACGCATATGGGATATAGTGGAGAAATTCGCAGCCATCAGGTGTGTCTCAGTAGCTCAGTTGGTCAGAGCGATGGGCATGTATCCCAGAGTCGCGAGTTCGAGTCTCGCCTGAGGCAGTGGATTTTTCTACTTTTCCATTTTTTCTAAGCATTGTGGTATCGTTAGCAGACGTTCTGCTCAATACAAAATTAATTGTAGTATGGGGTAGCGCATTGTTATCGGTGAATTCTCAATACAACTTGGGACTCCGATGGCCGGTTGAGAAGTGTAAGACTTCTTCGGCAGATATCGCTAGGCGTCCCCCTAAGACGCATATGGGATATAGTGGAGAAATTCGCAGCCATCAGGTGTGTCTCAGTAGCTCAGTTGGTCAGAGCGATGGGCATGTATCCCAGAGTCGCGACTTCGAGTCTCGTCTGAGGCAGTGGATTTTTCTACTTTTCCATTTTTTCTAAGCATTGTGGTATCGTTAGCAGACGTTCTGCTTAATACAAAATTAATTGCTTTCACTTTCATTGTTTTCCAATACAAAAAGTTTTCCATATCTTCTTCCAACTGAAAGAAACGGACACACCATTCATAATATAGCTAAAAACTCTTGTAGATTCTAAGAATTCATTAAAATAGACACGCATTGTACTCACATTCAAGTGATCTTCGCAAATTAAAAGTATCCTGGTTGGTAAACGATGTAAACCCGCTACGACACACCACTCGGCTTTGTTTCCCTCGAGAATAGTAAATAACCGGGCTATAAAGATGTGTTGCTTTTGCAAGTTTTCATTAGGTAATATTTAATGCAAGGCATTTTCAACAATCCTTGAAGATATCTTACAAAGTTAGCGGTTTGATTTTATATTTTAAGTTTTGACGTTTATCTTGTGCTTAAAATGTCAAACTGTTTAAGCGCACTGTGGTCACGCTATGGTTTTTTACGTAAATGTCAATCAATGTAACTATTTCAACGTTTTTTTAGGTGTATGAAACACAACATGTGACGTCATTGAGCCTTTGACGACTGTTACATACGCCCTTTCTGTCGAAGTAATAATATAAACGGATTTTTCCACTAAAAGACATGGATTTTCGCAAAAACAAAAATATACGGGTCTCTTAAAATTGTGTGTTCTTTCGGGCCAGACAATAAAAAGTAGCACTCAAAAAAATTTAATGTTGTCAATGGTCAACTTGAGTGCTCTTTAAATGCTGTGGATCCATGTAAATAAAAAATAAGTAAAAAAAAATAATAAATAAAAATAAAAAAAGCCTTTTATTTCTGGGTGCAAAAAATAATAATCTAATATAAATTTCAAACTTAGTCTAAATGAAACTTAAATTTGTTGGGTAAAGAAACACACCAGAACCCTCTTACGAGGTATAGGCCTCCTCCAGAGTCTTCCACCTCTCTCGATCTTGGGCCACCCAATGGGTTGGCCCCCGCCACCTTGACTATATCGTCAGACCAGCGTGCCAGTGGCCGTCTTGGTTTCCTTTTACCATCAGGACCACTCTCCAGGCTGTCGCTTGTAAAGTCCATCTTTCGTCCTGGAGTCTGGCAACGTGGCCAGCCCATCTCCGTTTTTGTTTCTGGGCCTGGCATAGTGCATCTATAACCTTTGTCTTGTCTCTGATGGTGATGATAGAGTGCCTGATCTTATCACTTTTCTTTATTTTTAGCATGCTCCTTTCCATTCCCCTTTGGCATGAAACTATCATTCTTTTCGCCTTCAATGAGAATTTCCAGGTTTGACATGCGTAGGTTAAGGTTGGGAGTAAGCACATGTCCATTATCTTCTTTTTGAGCTGAACAGATAGGTTACTCTTTAAGGATTCTTTAAGGCTCCAAAACCTGTTCCAGGTGTTGTGTGTGGGTCCATGTGTGCACTTTGATCTAGAATTCTAGAACATCAATTTCCACAGTAGTACATATTGCAGTGAAACATTTCTTAATTGCATTAACACGTTTAATTTTGACGACAATGTAAAAATATTTAATATTAGCAAAAATAATCAATTATTTAAAATTTAGCATTTCACGTAAAAATCACAATAACGGCATCTAAATAAGGGTATTTCACATTCAATAAGTTCCCTAGTGGTCAGAATGCAATTAAATTACAATAACAAAAATATTTAAATTTAGCACTTCACTTAAAAATGAAGACAACTGTACCTATTTCACTTTCACATTCAACAACCTCCCTAGTGGCCAGAATGTAATTAAATTACAATAATTAAAAATATTTAATATTAGTACTTCACTTAAAAATGAAGACAACTGTACCTAAACAAGGACATTACACATTCAATAGTTAGCAAAACCGATAAGTAAAAATAAAGACTCGGCTAGTAATAATTTGGCTGCAGGAAAATAATGGGTTAATGAGGCGGGTGATATGGATGGTGACAGATGATTCGCTGGCTGAATGTAGCCTAAATTAAAGAGCCAGGTCTTTATACGCCCGTCAAACGAGGCAATTGGAATTTGGGGAATTTAGCAAAACAACAAAAAAAACTATTATGGCACAAAAATACTGGATACAAAGAAAAGGAATCCGATTTATAACGTTTTTAACAAAAATGTAAATAATTTGATACTCTCGAAAGCAGGATGGCTAAAGCTGTTGCTTTAAATTAAAAAGAGTTCGTGGGCAAGTGTCCGCTTTGATTTAGGCGGACCCAATAGCTCGCTGAACTCCTTTTCTCACTTGGAGAGCCCGCTGGATGCGGACTCTAACTCTCCGATGATGTGGCGAAGAAACCCGCGGAAATCGCGGCAGCTGCAGACCGTCCCGCCGGCCCGGCACCCACAAGCGCCTTCCGGAATCCTTCCGGATCAGGCGGTTCCAGTGTATAGCACTTGCTATATAATTTATATGGCCCTTTTTGCCCGGCAATGGTTTTAGTTTTATTTAAGCTCCAATAATGTATTAATAGCACTTGCTATATAATGTTTGAAATAAATCGCACTTCACCACGATACAACTAAGCAAATTATAGCAAAAACCCCAGACCAAATCCAGATTATCTCTTTTTCTTTCCAAAATCTCACGGCGCTCTGACAGACTCAATCAAAAATCCACTTTTTTCTTTTTTGACAATCTGGAATACCTCAAAAATTCACATTCAAAATTAGCGCGAGTATTATCTCAATTTTATAACTGCCAGACGTATTACAAAATACGGACTGATATAAGCGCCATCTACCTGTAATGCCGTGAATCACAATGTACGCTTTTTTTATATATCAACCGTGACCTAGCCTTAGACACAGAAGTTCAGAAGTTCTAAAGAAAGTCGACAGATGTCGTACGATACGTAGCGTCATGCTACAGCATCTCCCTACCAAACAAAGAAACAAACAAACAACAACACAAGAAAACACAAGAAAACTAACCCCAAGCAACAAAAAAACACAACTTAATTCTAAGGCTAAAAAAGGTACAACAAGAGAACCCTAAACGAATTACAAAAAAACAAAACCAACCAGTTATTAACATTACCCCTAAAGACCCTAATAGATTAAGAAGATGACAAAACGCCAACCAACGCGTCACGCGGTCCAAGACGTGACGGCCGGGATAGGACAGAAACTGCACCTGGCCACAGATCTTAATCCCTCACATCGAGTCATCAAATTATACAACCAGGCTATCATAGACCGGGAAAGATAAACGAAGCCTTAAGCACCAACGGTAAAAAAAAGTCAAACCCGGAAAAAGGAGCAAGGAAACGCTCAAACGAAAACAAAAAACGATAAGAAACGAATCAAGCAAGGATTACCGATAAGGGAATGGCGGACTAAAGCGCATTTTAGAATTTTGAGAAATACTGAACGGGCCGAAAGAAGAAACTATTTCAAGATATCTTTAATATGATAGGTACCGACGTGCTCGGAATCGGTATCAGCCAGTACATATACCTGTGGAGACACCCGTCTAACCACACGGCACCGAACGAAACGTGGAGCGAATTTACCGCCTCGAAAAGGATCAGCGGATCCACGCTGGAAATTCCGGCGCCAAACGATTTGGTCACCAACGATTCTTGGCGAAGAACGGTTCGTATTGAACTTGGCGGCGTTACGATGAAAGGCTAAAGCCATCGAATCAGAAACTTTATCGTACACCTCACGAAGCGTCTGAAGATTCGAAGCGCGTTCCATCCGGCTGAGTCCCACATCTTGGTCCACAACCTGATTCTCAACACGTTCACGAATCATTGACAACTCGCGGCCGTACATCAAAAAATTCGGTGTATAAGCAGTAGCCAAATTTATACAAGAGTTTAAATAAAGAGCGACCCGATGTAAATGACCCGACCAACTGCGTTGGTCATTTTCAACTAAAATGCTCAAAGTAGTAATCACGACCTGGTTATATCTCTCCACAACATTCGCTTGTGGCGAATAATATGGGGTATAACACGGACCTGGAATATTATAGCTCGCCAGGAAATCCAGAAATTGACGACTATGAAAAACCGTAGCGTTGTCACAGAGAATGTTAGTAGGAACACCGTACCGCAAAATAACCTCCGACTCTAATGCCATCGATATTGACCTCGCATTCACCAACTTCAAAGGGACCAACCAAACAAATTTGGTAAAAACGTCAACCAAAGTCAAAATATAACGACACCCATTACGGCTAACCGGTAAAGGACCAATTAAGTCAATGGAAAGAAGATCCATTGGAGCCGCAACACGACGAGGAAATAAGCGAAGTCCACGAGGTTGTGAATTTGCAATTTTATAAGACTTGCAAATCTGACATTCGGAAAGGAACCTTGTAACATCACGGTACATATTCGGCCAATAGTATAAGTCACGAGCTTTTAAATACGTTTTCATAACACCAGGATGAACGTTGGGAAATCCATTATGAATTTCAGCAACCGCCTCTCTAGTCCTTGAAGCAGGAAGAACTATACGCCATGGATTAGGTGCTAAAGGGTTTTCGATAGATACCCTGCGCATTAAGACACCATCCCGAAGAGCAAATGCAGTAAACATTTGAGGATTGTCCAAAACTCCCTGGTGAATTCGTTCATACCAAGGATCTCCAGAAGGATCCATGCCACGCGCGAATGAGATAAGCCCAACTTGAGCGCGCGACAAGGCGTCTGGAACAACATTAAGGACACCTTTTTTATGTTCAATCTCAAAGTTATATTGGGAAATCAAAGTTGCCCAACGAGCCAAGCGCCCGGTAGGATTATCAAGGGTGATCAACCATTTAAGAGCAATATGGTCAGTAATGATCTTAAACCTCATTCCATCGAGATATCCGCGGAAATGCTTTATGGAATCAACAACGGCGAGAAGCTCATGTTCGGTTGTCCCGTATCCACGTTCAGCTTTAGTGAATAAACGAGAATAATAAGCAATTGGATGTTCAACGCCGTCAAACTCTTGAGCCAGGACCGAGCCTAAGCCAACCTGGCTAGCGTCACATTGAAGGATAAAAGGTTTCGAAAAATCCGGGCAAGCCATGAACGGAGCGCTCATCAAGGCATCCTTCAATTTAGAAAAAGCTTCACTAGCACTATCGTTCCAATCGATGGGATCACGTCCCTTTCTCTTACCGATAAGTGCCGTCAGAGGAGCAATAATCGAAGAAAAACCATCCACGAAACGGCGATAATACGAACACATACCAATGAAAGCACGTAGAGACTTGGCAGAAGAAGGGGTAGGGTAATCCCTAATAGCTTCTAATTTCTTTGGATCAGTTTGAAGACCACGCTCATTCAGACTTACAAAACTCGCACTTATCTAAATTAACCGTAAGACCAGCTTCTTTCAACCTATCACGAACCTTACGAATAAGCCGCATATGACTGTCAAAATCACGAGACACCAAAATCAAATCATCAACATAGCCGAAGATAAAATCCTCAGACTCAGGGGTATATTCAAAATTGACAATCATGTCAGTAAGCCTCTGCATCTCGGACGCAGCGTTGGTTAAACCAAAAGGGAGACGAACGAACTCAAAGAGGCCCCTTTGGGGTACAATAAAGGCCTTTTTCTCACAACTGGCCTTATCAGCTAAGGGGATTTGCCAAAAGGCGCTCCTAAAATCCAACGAAGTTAGATATTTGGCACCTCGTAGGTTATCAAGGATGTCCTGGACGCGCGGGAGAGGGTATGAATCCCTGATGGTAACGCTGTTCAACTTCCTACTGTCCACGCAAAACCTGACACTACCATCTTTCTTGGTAACCATCACCACTGGGGAAGCCCAGGGTGATCGCGAGGGACGAATAACGCCTGACTCTAACATCTTGTCGATCTCTTCGTTGAGAATCTTGAGTTTGACTGGAGATAAGGGATAGTAACGTTGACGGATGGGCGAACCAACAGTCTCAATCTTATGCGAAAGCCACGAAGTACAACCTAATCCAGCTTTATCAGAAGAAATCTCCTCAAACTCGTCAATAACACATTGGAGTTTTGATTCCTGCAGTGGTGCAAGCACCGTACGAGGGTGGACATAGCGAACCTCACCTACTCGTGGGACTGCGACAGGAACATGATGTGAAGCAACGTAAAGCTTACCTGACAAACCATCACGGAATGCCTTCTTTAAAATGTCAATGAGACCAACAGCATTCCAAAACTCAATTCCTAAAATAAATGCAGTAGGAAGATTACTGCTTACTAGACAGGGGTGCAGAACGCGAATGCCACTAAAAAGAATGGGGACATCCAAACCGCCTAGAATTTCAATAGGAGAATTGTCGGCGGAGACAACATAAGGCCGGATATCCTCGTGATATGTTATACCGAGCTCCGATAAGAGGGATATATCAATTAGTGAACATTGTGACATTCCATTTTGACATATAACTTTAATTGAATTGTATTTTTAGCATACTATTTATCATTTTATATATTGAGATATATTTTTTTTGTTCATAAACTGTCAATCACAACTACTAATTAAAAAAATATTATTATAATGTTCCACAGTTTTGACCTAGATCTTTAAGTTGACATTTATGACATTCCATTTGACATATGTATAATCTTTTCATGGAAATTGTACTTTTAACATCCTTATTATCATATTGTATATTCAGATATTTTTTGTTCATAATCTACTTACTGCATGATAAGTTTAAGTTTAATTGTTAAAATGTAGGTATAAAAATATCGTATGCTGACCATAGCAAAACATAGTGGTTCAAACCTTATATTTCAGACCTAATGTATGTACCTATGTTTTACGAATAAATATGATTTGATTTGATTTGTGAAACCTGAGCACCAGAGTCTAAAAGAGCTCTTACCGAAGAGCCAGCAACTAAAACATCAATAAAAAGTCTATTACCCGGGGAATTATTCATATAAACGGGCGACACCGATGGACCTCTCAGTGCGCCACTTATTCGTTTTTTGACGGACCAGAATTACAACTAGGACAATCGCGTGTGATTGCACCAACACGCTTACACTTGAAGCACACTGCCCCTGAAACGTTAGGACAATTACGATAGTTGTGACCAGTTACATCACACTTCATATACACTATAGAACTGGGTTGACCTACAACTTGAGCACTAATCGGTGCAATAGCCAAACGTGCTGGACGTGAACCTTGAAAGGCTTCAAAATTTTTCGCGACTTCTAACAAACCATCAATATCCCTGACCACGTTAGTTGCAAGACAAGGATGATATCTAGGATTCATTCCATATTTAATAATGTTAAACAGGTTGTCTTCGGAAACCGGTGTACGAAGCTTTGCGTTTAGATCGCGCGCCTGAATAACAAAATCAACCACTGAATGGTTGTCCTTCTGTGATAAAGCGCGAAGTTGGCTCTCAAGCTTGAAATCGAAATCGGCTACGTCGAAGGTTTTAACGAATTCAGACTTTAATTCCGCGTAAGTAAGACCCGGATATCTGATTCCCCTAAAATGTTTCAAGGCACTATCATATATTGGTGGCGCCACTGCCGCCCGTAAGCAGCAAATTCAAATTGCTCCGTGTATTTATATTTGTTTAAATTATTTAGTGCAAATTTTTGTTGATATAACGATTTATTTTAATAAATTAGTATTACATAAAGACAGTGTAACATAAGTGTACAAAATGGCACCATCTAAAGCTAAACAAAAGGACAAGTGCTGTGAAAGGATGATGGACGTTATTTTGGATTTGAAAAATACGGTCACCGAAATGAAACTAAAATTAGATAAAACGTACGATATAATCGAAAATCAACAACACGAGATTGCTAGACAAAGGGAATTAAGTACAAAAATATTGTTAAATTCCAACAACAATCATACTGACCTCCATATGACACCACTACTCAACGACTCTGGTCCGGAAGCACTGAGTTTCATCAATGACACCACACATGGAATAAACGCACTAAGTGAAGAACACATATTACCACCTAAATATGAAATATCCTGCAAGACTCCCACAGGTTTCTCAGATGGATTGCCAACAGAAATGAAGCGGCTCCGGACCCGTGCACGTCGTAAACTGCAGTCGGAAGCTCTTTCAGCTCAGCCATCGGCATCACCAGATGACATGTCTACTATGCCACCCGTCAGTACAGTATCGAAGCTTGCTGTTCTCCATCCGCCAGTAGCGACAATTGCTACTCGGGACAAAGTGGCGTCGAAGAAGCCGTTATCTGTCGTGCCAGCTACTCCCGCTGCTGCCTGCACCTCACTGATACCGCCTGCGTGTGTCCCTCCAGCACCTCCAATACCAATTAGGGCCTCAGCGGAGCAGAGCAGGGGCAGCCTTCGGGCGGCTGCACCACGATCCGTTAGCTTGCACATCTACAACCTGAATGCAGACACCACCTGTGACGAAGTTGTTCATCACATTCAAACTGACATGGGCGTCCAAGTACATGCATGCGAAAAGCTGAAGGTCACGAGAGGCCACTACTCGTCTTTCAAGGTCGATGTATCAGCAAACAAAGTAGGTGTAGTGCGTAGTCACAAACACTGGCCGGCTGGCGTATCCATCAGGCATTTCAATACAGTCGAGCCAAAAAACTTCCAAGTGAGCACCGGCGATCGACCACCACGCTAGCACAATCTTCGAGTTTTAAAATCCTCCACCAAAAAGTCAGGTCAATCTGCGGTAAAACTGGACTCTTAGACTTGCTACTTCACTCAGAAGAACCCGACATATTCGCCTGCAGTGAAACTTGGTGCAAAAAATACGAAATAGAACAAGTGAGGTTAAGTGGTTATCAGTTGGCAAATAGTTACTGTCGCTCGAATATCCAGCATGGCGGCGTGGCGATGTACACACGGGCCGATATTGCATATCGCCAACGAAATGATTTACAGAAACTAGCCATTGAATTTCATTTTGAATTTACTGCAATTGAAATTTGTAACATAAGTTTAATTGTTATTGTTTTATACCGCACTGGAAATGGTGACTTTGACATATTCTTAAATAATTTAGAATTATTATTAGATAAATTAACAAGAGAGAATAAACGTTTCATTTTGGTCGGTGATCAAAATGTCGATTTTATGTCGGACAACACTTCGAGGCGGCGGGTAGATGAAATACTACAAATTTATATGTGTAGAAACTGTGTCGAGTTTCCGACCCGTGTGTCCGCGCACAGCGAAACCTGTATAGACTGCGGGCTCGTGCCGCAGGAGTGGGGCGATATCGAGAGTAAGTCTCTAGATACCCTAATCAGTGACCACAATGCACAGATGTTTACGTTCCCTATCTCTAAACCGCGTCAACGTATTAAACCAAACTCATTCATTCAAAAAAGACTATTTCCTGACCAGTCATTAATATCATTCTATATTGCTATTGAAAATTATAATTGGAATTTTGTATTTGACGACGCGATTTCCATTGACTATAAATTTAACAAATTATTTAACGTATTGAAGTATTATATTGACATCCACTTTCCTATAAAAAACATACCGGTGAAAAAAAATAAACAAGTACCATGGTTATCAGATACGCTCTCACAACTTGTAAAAAACTATAATGACCTGACAGAAATTAAACGCCAATATCCTGACCTTACACACCTCGCGGAACGCATTAAACACCAAGCAGACCGAATTAAATCTGAATCCTTATCTGCCCGCCGAGATTATTATGCCAACCGTATAATAAGTAGTAAAAACCATTCAAAGGAAATGTGGCGTGTGGTCAATAACGAAATATCCAAAAAACCCTTACAACATCAAATGTCACTACAGGATGAATACGGAACTGAAGTACCTCCACGCAAAATACCAGATCACCTAAACCAGCATTTTCTTACAATAGCCAAAAAGTACAAATAAAACAATGACAAAAAATTGGACTCAGCACTGTACCTAGATCGTTATTTAAAAAATACCGACGTACCCGGTCTAGTTTTGCCAACGGTTACACTTACAGATTTAAACCGTACTTTGAAATCGATGCTAAAAAGTCGTGCTACCGTAGACATTTATGACATGTCTCTGAACATACTCGAGTGTGTCTGGCCGGTCATCGCGGGTTTATTAGTAAAATTGATAAACACTATGTTTACATGCGGTATATACCCCGATGTTCTGAAGAGTACCCGGGTGTGTCCAGTTTATAAGGGTAAGGGAGAAAAGTGTGCCGTTGACAATTATAGACCGATCACGATTGTACCAAATATTTCAAAATTAATCGAATCTATATTATCACAATCCCTAATGCAACATGTCGAGACAAATGACTTACTAACAGACAGACAATTTGCGTATAGAAAAAATAGGTCCACCACTACAGCTGCGTTACAGATTCACGATTGTATATCAACAGCGTTGGATATAAAAAATAAAGTAGCAGGGGTATTCTGTGACTTATCTAAAGCGTTCGATGTGATTAGTCATGAACTCTTGATAAAAAAGATAGGGCGGTATGGAATCAAAAACAACGTTCAAAAACTATTCGCATCGTTTCTTAAGAATAGGCAGCAAACGGTGGAGGTAAAAATTGAAGGTAAAAGTATGAAGTCTGGGGTAGGTTCTCTTGAGCTAGGAATACCACAGGGTTCGTCGCTCGGGAATACCCTTTTCTTGATGTTCATAAACGACCTTCCTGCTACCATTTCTGAAGGGGTGGCAGTACTGTTTGCCGATGACACCACTGTAATAGTAAATGCACCTACGTACTCACAGCTCGAACAAAAAATAACGCAGACATGCAACCAACTTCACGAGTGGTTCTCGGCGAACGGGCTCATCCTCAACGTCACGAAGTCCAACGTAATGTTGTTCTCAGCCGGAGGGAACACAGACATCCCGCTAATTCAGAGTCCGATGCCGAGCTGTGTTTCATGCCAGTTCCTTGGATTTACAATTGACGTTAACCTGAACTGGAAAGAGCACGTTAAAAATCTTTGTGCCAGGCTGGGCAGTGCTATTTTTGCGTTAATCAAATTAAAACCGATTTTATCTAGTGACGCACTGCTTCAAATTTACTACGCATATTTTTTTTCGCTGATGTCATACGGTATTATTTTGTATGGGAACTCGACAGACTCGAAAAGAGTGTTTTTATTACAAAAACGAGCCGTACGAACATTAGCTGGTGTACACCTAAGGTACCCATGTCGAGAGTTATTCAAAAAATACAAAATACTGACACATTACTCACTGTATGTCTATGAGATTATAATGTTCACGCGTCGAAATATAAATTCATTTCAGCGTATAAAAATGCCCGGCAGAATAACCCGCCAGACCGGGCGACTACAGCCCGTCCAGCATCGACTTGCATTACTCGACAAGTGCCCGCGTGTAATAGGCCCGGAATTTTATGAAAGTCTACCCGCAACTCTCAGAAATGAAACTTCCGATAATAAATTTGAACACCGACTAAAGGAACTTTTATTGTCTAGGAATTTATATTCTGTCGAAGAATTCACTGCAGAATTTAAAAGAACTGCAAAATGTTAATTATTTTTATAGAGTATTTTTACGTAATATTTTTGTTTATATTGTTATTTTTTTTAATTGATTGACTTTGTTTTAGGTTTTGACATTTTTCTTTTATTTTATAATATTTATATGTATACCACTACCTAGGGTCTCTAGACATGTATACATAAACAAAATCCCTGTTGACATTCTTTATATTTTACTAATGACATTTTCTTTTTCTGTACATTTTTTTTGATTGATTATTATTTTATTGTATTTTAAGTGACGATCTTTTAGTGAATCAATATTATTTTATGATGTAAAATACTGTGTGATTTTCTATAAGAAATGAATAAATCTATCTATCTAATCTATCTATCTGACAACAATTCATGGAAACGTCTGACAACATATGAAGGATTGACGTTACGCGCCATACCTTCTTCCTCGATTCGAAAGAAAAATTCGCTAACACATGTGTCCCCGGAAAAGTTCAAGTTCCATTTCGTAAGTGAATAATCTTTGAAAGGAAAAGGCGGGGGAAGTCCGGACATATGCATCGCCTGGGGTCGTGGTTCAGAATCAAAAAACTGTTCTTCATCGTCTGCCATTGGATCTAAAATCCTCGGATCGTACGAGTTTAAAGATGAGTGCGCATGAGGTGTCTCAGCAATTGATCCTTCATTACTTAAGTGCGACATGGCGAAAAGTCGAATGTTGTCTTGCGTTGCAAGTTCAAACAAAAAATAAAGTTAATCTACCTAAAAAATAAAATCCGAAGTTCGAGTATATCCGTGGTCTAAACCAAGCGCTTAAGTAAAAGAAAGAAAATAACACTCGAAGTCTAAATGCCAAGTTAGAGTTCGAATTCAAAAAAAACAAGTTCAGTTTCTGAAAAAAATAACAAAACCCAAATCATACATTCTATGTCTGACTTACCAACCCGAATTCCGTCATATTAAAAAAATTGCTTTTATTTATGTTAAAAAAAAAAACGAATTTATCTGTTGCCCTTTACTTATGCCTTTTTCTCAATTACCCGTAACATATCCCGAATACCTTATTTCATAGTGTGAGTCCTGTAGTTAGAGCCCGTAGACGTTAGGGAATTCGCAGGTAAGTGTTTCTGTCCTATCCCGGCCGTCACGTCTTGGACCGCGTGACGCGTTGGTTGGCGTTTTGTCATCTTCTTAATCTATTAGATTAGTCTTTAGGGGTAATGTTAATAACTGGTTGGTTTTGTTTTTTTGTAATTCGTTTAGGGTTCTCTTGTTGTACCTTTTTTAGCCTTAGAATTAAGTTGTGTTTTTTTGTTGCTTGGGGTTAGTTTTCTTGTGTTTTCTTGTGTTGTTGTTTGTTTGTTTCTTTGTTTGGTAGGGAGATGCTGTAGCATGACGCTACGTATCGTACGACATCTGTCGACTTTCTTTAGAACTTCTGAACTTCTATCTATTTGTAATAACGGGACTTAACCGCGTATATATTTCTAAAAATTACCTTCGACGTACGTACGTACGTAAACTCGCGCGGCTAGAAGAAGTTGATGTCAACTGGAGCCAGTCTTTCTTCGGGACCACGGGGACAATGTCGTCCTCGAAACGTCGAAGGTAATTTTTAGAAATATATACGCGGTTAAGTCCCGTTATTACAAATAGATATGTGTAAAAACCGTGAAAGTTTAAATCAGTGTTCTGAACTTCTGTGTCTAAGGCTAGGTCACGGTTGATATATAAAAAAATCGTACATTGTGATTCACGGCATTACAGGTAGATGGCGCTTATATCAGTCCGTATTTTGTAATACGTCTGGCAGTTATAAAATTGAGATAATACTCGCGCTAATTTTGAATGTGAATTTTTGAGGTATTCCAGATTGTCAAAAAAGAAAAAAGTTGATTTTTGATTGAGTCTGTCAGAGCGCCGTGAGATTTTGGAAAGAAAAAGAGATAATCTGGATTTGGTCTGAGGTTTTTGCTATAATTTGCTTAGTTGCATCGTGGTGAAGTGCGATTTATTTCAAACATTATATAGCAAGTGCTATTAATACATTATTGGAGCAAAAATAAAACTAAAACCATTGCCGGGCAAAAAGGGCCATATAAATTATATAGCAAGTGCTATACACTGGAACCGCCTGATCCGGAAGGATTCCGGAAGGCGCTTGTGGGTGCCGGGCCGGCGGGACGGTCTGCAGCTGCCGCGATTTCCGCGGGTTTCTTCGCCACATCATCGGAGAGTTAGAGTCCGCATCCAGCGGGCTCTCCAAGTGAGAAAAGGAGTTCAGCGAGCTATTGGGTCCGCCTAAATCAAAGCGAACACTTGCCCACGAACTCTTTTTAATTTAAAGCAACAGCTTTAGCCATCCTGCTTTCGAGAGTATCAAATTATTTACATTTTTGTTAAAAACGTTATAAATCGGATTCCTTTTCTTTGTATCCAGTATTTTTGTGCCATAATAGTTTTTTTTGTTGTTTTGCTAAATTCCCCAAATTCCAATTGCCTCGTTTGACGGGCGTATAAAGACCTGGCTCTTTAATTTAGGCTACGTTCAGCCAGCGAATCATCTGTCACCATCCATATCACCCGCCTCATTAACCCATTATTTTCCTGCAGCCAAATTATTACTAGCCGAGTCTTTATTTTTACTTACCGGTTTTGCTAACTATTGAATGTGTAATGTCCTTGTTTAGGTACAGTTGTCTTCATTTTTAAGTGAAGTACTAATATTAAATATTTTTAATTATTGTAATTTAATTACATTCTGGCCACTACGGAGGTTGTTGAATGTGAAAGTGAAATAGGTACAGTTGTCTTCATTTTTAAGTGAAGTGCTAAATTTAAATATTTTTGTTATTGTAATTTAATTGCATTCTGACCACTAGGGAACTTATTGAATGTGAAATACCCTTATTTAGATGCCGTTATTGTGATTTTTACGTGAAATGCTAAATTTTAAATAATTGATTATTTTTGCTAATATTAAATATTTTTACTTTGTCGTCAAAATTAAACGTGTTAATGCAATTAAGAAGTGTTTCACTGCAAAATAAGTTCCCTAGTGGTCAGAATGCAATTAAATTACAATAACAAAAATATTTAAATTTAGCACTTCACTTATAAATGAAGACAACTGTACCTATTTCACTTTCACATTCAACAACCTCCCTAGTGGCCAGAATGTAATTAAATTACAATAATTAAAAATATTTAATATTAGTACTTCACTTAAAAATGAAGACAACTGTACCTAAACAAGGACATTACACATTCAATAGTTAGCAAAACCGGTAAGTAAAAATAAAGACTCGGCTAGTAATAATTTGGCTGCAGGAAAATAATGGGTTAATGAGGCGGGTGATATGGATGGTGACAGATGATTCGCTGGCTGAACGTAGCCTAAATTAAAGAGCCAGGTCTTTATACGCCCGTCAAACGAGGCAATTGGAATTTGGGGAATTTAGCAAAACAACAAAAAAAACTATTATGGCACAAAAATACTGGATACAAAGAAAAGGAATCCGATTTATAACGTTTTTAACAAAAATGTAAATAATTTGATACTCTCGAAAGCAGGATGGCTAAAGCTGTTGCTTTCAATTAAAAAGAGTTCGTGGGCAAGTGTCCGCTTTGATTTAGGCGGACCCAATAGCTCGCTGAACTCCTTTTCTCACTTGGAGAGCCCGCTGGATGCGGACTCTAACTCTCCGATGATGTGGCGAAGAAACCCGCGGAAATCGCGGCAGCTGCAGACCGTCCCGCCGGCTCGGCACCCACAAGCGCCTTCCGGAATCCTTCCGGATCAGGCGGTTCCAGTGTATAGCACTTGCTATATAATTTATATGGCCCTTTTTGCCCGGCAATGGTTTTAGTTTTATTTTTGCTCCAATAATGTATTAATAGCACTTGCTATATAATGTTTGAAATAAATCGCACTTCACCACGATGCAACTAAGCAAATTATAGCAAAAACCCCAGACCAAATCCAGATTATCTCTTTTTCTTTCCAAAATCTCACGGCGCTCTGACAGACTCAATCAAAAATCAACTTTTTTCTTTTTTGACAATCTGGAATACCTCAAAAATTCACATTCAAAATTAGCGCGAGTATTATCTCAATTTTATAACTGCCAGACGTATTACAAAATACGGACTGATATAAGCGCCATCTACCTGTAATGCCGTGAATCACAATGTACGCTTTTTTTATATATCAACCGTGACCTAGCCTTAGACACAGAAGTTCAGAAGTTCTAAAGAAAGTCGACAGATGTCGTACGATACGTAGCGTCATGCTACAATATGTCTTCTTCTCGCCTTACTTCAGTGCTACGGTTGGTTCTGTCGCTGTAATGTGTTATATTGCTGTTTCGTGTTCTGTCACTTCAAAATCGTTAATAAGGAGCTTTCTTTGAGTGGGTGATGCATATCACTTCTCATGTTCAAGAGCTGCTGGTTTTCTTGTTTTGTTTTGGTGACCCAGAATATGGATGGTACAGCCTATTCCTCAAAAAATTGCAACTAGTTCAGCAACTGAAAGTTAAATAAGCATTTAAATAAAATGAAATGAGATCTGTTATTACTAACAAGGTAATGTTAGATATATAGAGTACCTATACTTTTAAGTACTTACAGATAGTTCTGTTCTTAGTGAGAATTTTTAATTGATAACTTTCCTTACTCCTTTACTTAATCTTTCCGAAATGATCATCTTCTTTAAATGTAGCCTACATAAGCGGCTCGTATCACTTGCCCTAAAGTTTTTTATTCTTAACGCATTTTGCCAACGTTTCCTGTATATAGGGTCTTTAGGAAATAAATGGGTTCCTCTATTTTTACATTTCACCGCACAACATTGAGGCATTCTTGATAAAACTGGGAAAATATGGGAATGTTTTGAATTACGAGACAAATATGTATGTGATTTGACAGTTCTTATGTCAACGCTGGGTACAGTTCACAATGCGCCACCTGGCGTGAGAAAATGGCAGTTTTTCTCCTAATTGATAACTGACGAAAAATTAAAAAAAAAAAACAAAGATACGTCACTTTTATCGTTGCTTAACTGAGATCACCTACGCATTTTTGTCAACTATGGAAAAATCTGAATTTCGTGCCGTTATTAAACACTTTTTTATGAAGGGTTGCACTGCTGCCACTATAAAAATTGAACTTGATTCTGTTCATGGCACTAATGCACCGACGTTGCAAACCATTTACAACTGGTTAAATGAATTTAAACGTGGCCGGTCAAACACATCTGATGCTCCACGCTCTGGTCGTCCAATCGAAGTCACTACTGAAGACGTTATTTAAGAAGTTCATAATATCGTACTCGACGACCGCCGAGTGAAGGTGCGTGAAATAGCTGAAAAGATAGGCATCTCTACTGAGCGTGTACATAAAATCCTACACGAAGATTTGGCCATGACTAAGCTGTCTGCACGATGGGTGCCACGTTTGTTGACGATCGAACAAAAACTCGAACGAAAGCGAGTTTCAAAACTGTGTTTGGATATGATGAAGCGTAATCCTCGAAACTTTTTGAAACGATTTGTCACTGTGGACGAAACTTGGGTCCACCATTACACGCCCGAGTCAAAACAACAGTCCAAACAATGGATGGCTGCTGGTGAACGTGCCCCAAAGAAGGCAAAGACTGTTTTGTCGGCTGGGAAGGTGATGGCGACAGTTTTCTGGGATAGCGAAGGAATCATCATGATCGACTACTTAGCTAAGGGGAAAACTATCACCGGCCGTTATTACGCAGATTTGTTAGACCGTTTTAAAGCCGAATTGTTGGAAAAACGACCAAGATTATCTCCGAAAAAAGTACTCTTTCACCAAGACAACTCCCCAGTGCACACCTCAACTATTGCAATGGCAAAAATCCATGAATTAGGCTTCGAGCCGGTTCCTTATGCTCCATATTCACCGGACTTAGCTCCGTGTGATTATTACCTATTCCCAAATTTGAAGAGATGGCTTGGAGAACAAACATTTTTGACAAATGAAGACTGTATAGCAGGTGTGAATGGCTATTTTGCAGACCTCAACGAATCCTATTTTTATTATTAAAAATTGGAAACTCGCTGGAATAAGTGTTTGGCCCTTGAAGGAAATTATGTTGAGAAATAAATGTATTTTGTATAAAAAAACTGATGATTTTTGACTTTTTAAAAAAACTTATCAAACGGCCCATTGGTTCGGGGATTAACAAAAGTTAGTTAAGAAGTTACAATTGGATATGAAACTCTGTATGAGGAACCGTATTATACGCGGACGAAGTCGCGGGCGGAAAGCTAGTTTGTTATATTTTTTTTATCTTTTAATCTTATTGTGAAATTATTATCATACATTTTGGCATGTTCATATTTTTTAGAGATTGTTTTTAAAGATAATAATTGTAGCTGACGATTTGAAAGTTCTTGTTGCTACGTATGCCTACTTGACTAAACACATTTTTGACTTTGACTTATAAATTGAGAATTTATCGATCGCGTCACTTCACTAGCGACCAGCTGTGCATTTTATTTTGACGTTCAGGTGTCACTGATTTCATCAATGACAGCGCGGCAATCGCTCGGTTCTCCTCCTGCACCCCTCGGTTTTGGCAGCTTTGGTTTCAAAGAAAGAACGCGCTAAGCGGAGTATAGAGATGTTTGAGCTCAAGATGGCTGCGGCGTCTTTGGAAAAGTTTTTTGTTTTTTGCTCATTTACGTAGTTCAGTGTGTAATATTGATAGCTGCCTGCTGGTGCAGTGACCTAACGAACAATCATGCAGCTAATGAAAAAAATGTCTCAAAACGCGCGTAACCACCCTTTAGTTGGACAAACGGCTATCCGGGGTCTCGGCCACCCACGTGTTTGTAGGGAGGCTATCACCTTACAATTAGCAATGTTGCTTATATTTATAGTACTAAAACTTAATAAAATCAACTAATACACTCCGACATTGGCAGAATTCACCTCGCTAATATGTACCACGCCGATTTCACGCCGATCACGCCGCCGCCGCCGGTCAAAAAACGATCGGACGCCGCCGCCGATGATTTTGCCATCGGCGCACACCTCTAGCGTAAGAGAGAGACAAACTTTAATGGTTGCCATGGTGACATACTATGTTTACTGTCACTTCCAATAATTACAATTATATTTAGAGTCTGTCCGGAAAGAGAAGTGTTGTAGAATGTATGAGCTTCCATATATAATACGACACTTCTCTTTCCGGACGAATTTTAATAGGTAATTAAGATAAAAACGGTTTACCAGTGAAATTAAATGACAAAATTTTGCTGACCACACACCTATGATGGCAGATTTTATCAGCGGATAAGTTGATATAAATCTGATAAAATGACAGTTGCCGTCATTAATATGATAACTTTATCCGTTTTTCATTTGACATCTGATAGCGGGATAACTGGACATATTGTCCACTGTACGCACCAGAGAGTTCTAGACCAGGAGAGGCCCCTGAGTATCATTTCCCCTCTGTCAAAAGTATTGGCGGAAAATCTAGTACATCTATAAAAACTATTTCAATAATTGATGTCACGCATTTTCGTCATCGCTGTCAATGGATAACAAGCTCCGTGAAAATGCCCTTATGCGCTGTTTTTGGATGTAAAAAAATGTTATATTTCGTCTAGTTTACAAAAAGATGAAATACTATTTCAGATGTAAATACAGTTTTACTTTATTTATCATTACTTTCGTAATAAAAGATTTAACCTAAATCGAAAATCAAGCTTCGTTTACAGAATCGATTTAAAGACAATCGTTTTCTTTCTGACGGGCAGTAACTATTTGACGTTTGACACTTCTTCATATTTAACGCGCTTAAGGATTGCTGTCTTCTATATTTTGTTTGAAAATACAATCAAAAATGATCCTTGGCTTTTTTGTTTGACATTTCCAAAGACTGCATCCAATAATGAACCATATGTTACCATCTGTACAGTCGACTATCTATTGCTCCATTTAGTGTTATGATATGAAGTATAAAAAGAATATGTCAAATATGTTTGGTGTTTCAAGTCAAAGGTACATCTTTGTCGGTTGTCAATAAAGCGTTGCTACCATAAAAATTCATTTAGAAATAAACTGTATTAACAACCGACAATGATGTACCTTTGACTTGAAAACTTCACATGCGTGCTACCTCGCCCCCTCAGATTTTGGCAGACTTTTTTGTTTAGAAAGATGAGGCGAAGCGTACTCCATTTGTAGAGCTTTATGGTACGTACGCATGTTTTTTTGAAGGTGTGTGTCTAAAAAAATGTCATTTACACTATGGTTATATCGGGTTTTCCACTTTTGACAGCGCCAGCTGATATGGTTGAATAACTTGTTAATTTTATATAGGTGCTCGGTGCTCATCGGACCCCGATAAGAGTTGTCGGGATTATCAATAAGCAAAATCGTTATTTGTGAAGCTAATTTCTAGTAAGTAGCCTGCCTATGTAACAAAAATTACTTTCTAGAACGATTCTGTGCTTACGTATTTTATTGTTTTGTAGGAATGGCGGCATTTCATTTCTTTTTAGCAGCTGCTGCTGCCGAAGAGAAGCAGCAAAGAAAACTGCACCGAAGGGCGATACGCGATGCCAGCGATCCATTTTCAATGCCCGATGAAGAATTTCGGCACTCTATTTATGTGCCGAACTAGATGGGAGACTTGCACCCTCAAAATGATGAAGGATTGCCGACGCATATGAAGGCACGCATATAACATTGGTCAAAGAACATCCTATTAATAAAAAAAAACAATAAAGTAACTTACAACTTTTTGTTTTAGGTTCTCTCATCCCTACACCTATTGGCTGACGCTAATTACTAATTACCAGCGAGGGACTGGACCAAGACCATGGCTTGGCCATAGCC
Source organism: Pammene aurita (assembly GCA_947086415.1). Lineage (NCBI taxonomy): Eukaryota > Metazoa > Arthropoda > Insecta > Lepidoptera > Tortricidae > Pammene > Pammene aurita. Next base: position 3,724,019 of record OX352307.1, read on the forward strand.
CAGTCCACCGTCAGCCGATACTTGCACCAGTTTGTGCAAGCAGTGAATCTAAGGTCCGCTCATCGCAGTAGGGCTTATACCGTGAAAGTTTATAACTTTGCCTTTTCAACATGACTTTGTCCAACGCGTCAAATTTCAATACATGCGAAATATCACAAAACTAGTAACACATACACTTTCGTATTAGCCTATGCTTTATAGCTAATCAATAATCATATTGTTAACTAAACTATTATTTCATATCTATCTGTTATATATATCGTCGTCTAGTACCCATAACACAAGCCTTATTGAGCTTACTGTGGGACTAGGTCGATTTGTGTAAGAATGTCCCATAATAATAATATTTAACTTTAATCACGCGTGAGCCGGCTTTGATTGCAGATGTGTTTTTTGGTGGGCCAAAATTTCCTCAAAAACTACCGTGGAATATCGGTCTAGGAAAGTCCTACAGCTATGTTATTTTAACTGTTACTGTAATGCAGCTTAAAAAGGATAAAGAAGAAATTTTAACATCATATCTCTCTTATTTTCGTGATTATGGTAGTGGGGCATTGCCCACCCTATTCTATTGACAACCCGAGATGTAGAATTGTGCTGGGCAATGTCATAAACGTATTTGCGAATCACTTTTTACGACTTTGCCCAGCACAATTCTACTCTAGGGTTGTCAATAGTATGTTTTACTTGTTGTAATCACTTCAGGGGATGCATTTCCTATAACACGTTATTGTACCATCGGGTTCATAATTGCATACCCAATTTATCAATGAATTCATTCATAAATTGGGTATGCAATTATGAACCCGACAGTACATTGTGAAATGCAGAAGGAATCCAAATCTAAAAAAAACTTACAATAGTACCTTTTTTTTCAATATGATTCCACCTATAATGTTTCTTAGAAGGGTGAAAATTGGTTTTTTTAGTAATTACTAATGTATCTCCATTGATGATAACAAACCTGCGTGTGTGTCAGTGTGTGTGTGTATGTGTGTGTTGATAAGCATTTTATTAAGTAATTTATCCATTACCTGAATCTAGGCACAAATTAATCACCACTAAATTTTACTACCCCTACTAGTACTACTATAACACCTTACACCTTAAACCACACCTTACTATTTTTACACCTTGTTTTGGCGTAATCGTGTACAAGAAACAAGTAATTGACCACCCTTCCATATTTAGGATTTTGTATGAAAGAATTTACATTTGTTTATGACCTTGCACAAATAAATTTGGAGGTGAAATATCGCAATTAAAGAACGTATAATACGATACAACTATGCCCTGCCTATTGTAGATTATATTATTTACAGTTAGTTTTTTTATAGATTAGCATATTTATGTAAGTGGGCAATGTTGAAAAAAATATTTTTTGGTCTGTCTGTTTAGAACCCTTTTTCTAAACTACTTTAACTGATTTTACAATAGTTTGCTAACTCACACAAATAAATGTATGTCAACGTCGGAGTGGCACAGATAAGTTATACAATTTGGACCATTAACTGGGAAAAAGTAAAAGATCGCAAAAAGCGGGCAAAGTTGTATACTTCTACGGTATAAACGCAGTAAAGAGGTTCGTACCTACTTGTTAGTATTTTAAAATTAAGTATATGTGTGCCCGTGTTGTGCTATCAAAATACATCTTTATATATCACGCACACACTTGACATGTATCGGGTCCATAATTGCATATCCAATTTATGAATAAACTCATTGATTAATTGGGTATGCAATTATGAACTCGATGGTACCTATCTATTGTAATGATTCGGGTTTTTCAAATTTCGGTGCTAACTTGCCCATGAAGCTTTTGTCCGCACATGAAAGATGTTTAGTGCGCTTCAACACGAGATCACCTTCTTTATAGTCACACGCTCGTCGCCGAAGGTTGTAACGCTTGGCGTTGGCCTCAAAAGATTTCCTCATTTTCTCGCGAACGTCGACATATATCTCATTACGTAGATTTATATTTCTCTGAAGTCGTTCCTGGTTAATAGTAATATGATCGTTAGCCTCAAAACTATAGGCTTTCGGCCCTTGAATGGCCGTCTCACGACCAAAAAAAAGATAGGCCGGAGTTCTTTCAGTCACTACGTGTACTGAAGTGTTTACTGCGTGGGCAATGTGAGATATATACTTGTCCCATTCTCTGTGATTACCTTCTACATACGAGGCAATTGCTACTCCAATTACTTTATTTACACGTTCAGTTGGATTGGCTTGTGGGTGGTAATACGGAGTATACCAAAGCTTTGCTCCATAACTGGATACTAGGTCTTTGAATTCGTTTGACACGAACTGTTTCCCATTGTCACAAATTATCACATTAGGAACTCCGTACACTAAGAATATCTTTTCTTCTAAGATTCGCGAAATTGTTGATGACTTTCCATTTCTTAACGGGAACAGAAAACAAAATTTGCTAAACCAGCATGTAATGACCAAAAGCATAGTATTGCCGCACTTTGACCTTGGGAAGGGACCCATCAGGTCCATGGAGACCATTTGGAAAGGTTCCGTAACTTCTCGCTGCTTGCCCATTAAACCAGACGGTTTCAACTGGGAATACTTGTACTTTGCGCACACCTCACATTTCCGTACATGACTTTTTACATCTTTGATCAGCGTCGGCCAGAAGTAGTGTTGCCTGACTCGATTTACAGACTTTTTAACACCCAAATGTCCTGCAGTTGGATCATCATGACATTGTCTCATGACCTGATCTCTAAGTTTCTCTGGTATGACAAGCTTCCAATCGTAATTTTCATCTGGGAATTGTTTTAGTTTGAGGCATCTCCATAGCTGTCCTTGGTTCAACTCCCACTCTGGATCATTAGTCCCCGCTGTCACTTTGGCCTCTTCCGACATGTACCAGTCATCTTTATCTTCTGGCGTAACTTCCAGAAGGTCAATATCCTCCGTAATAGCTCTCGACAAGGCATCAGGCACAGTATTAAACTTCCCTTTGCGGTGGACAATTTCGTAATCAAATTGTTGTAACCGCATGGCCCATCTTGCTAGTCGACCGTGAGGGTCCTTATTACGATGCAGCCACTGGAGAGCGCTATGGTCCGAGATGACCTTGAAATGACTGCCTTCTATATAAGGACGAAACTGTTCAACAGCATGAAGGACACTTAGCAATTCTCGCTCGGATGCTGAATACCTACATTCTCTTTCCGTCAGTTTTCGACTAGTATAAGCTACCGGAGTTTCCATGCCCTCAATCTCTTGAACTAATACTCCCCCGGTACCCCTATTGGAAGCATCACACTGAACTGAAAAAGGTTTTGTGAAGTCTGGTACCCTTAGCACTGGCGCAGAGGTGAGAGCCGTTTTCAGATTAAGGAATGCCTGTTGCGCTTCAACGTTCCAAAGAATCTGCTTTCCCTTCTTCCCTCCTTTCGTCAAGTCATGCAGCGGGGCCGCCACGATGGCGAAATTTGGGACGAAGCGCCGGTACCAGCTGGCCAAGCCAATGAAGCGTTTCAACTCCGAGTAATTAGTGGGTCGTGGATAATCCAGAATGGCTCTAACTTTGTCAGGATCTGTTCTAAGCCCCTCTTTATCGACGATGTACCCTAAGTACTTCAGGGACGATCTCGCGAAAGCGCATTTATCGAGATTTACAGTCAGGCCTGCCTCTTTCAGTTTATCCTTTACAAATGCCAGTGACGATAAATGCTCTTCGAAACTACCATTACAAATCACTATGTCGTCCAAATAGGTAAAAATTTTACCTTCATATTCGGGTGGAAATAGCCGATCCATCAAACGCTGTTGAGTTTGAGACGCGTTGCAGGCCCCAAAAGGCATGACCTTGAATTGGTAAAGACCCTTACCCGCGAGACCAAATGCAGTTTTTTCTTTACTAGATTCTTCTAAGGGTATCTGCCAAAAGGCCGAACGTAAATCGATAGTTGACAAAAACTGCGCGTTCTTTAAGCTGTCCAAGATGGTTGTTACCCTCGGCAACGGGTAAGAGTCTTTTACTGTCACTTTATTCAATTGACGGCTGTCAAGACACAACCGATTTTTACCCGATGCCTTTTTTACTAACAGAACGGGAGAACGCCAAGAGCTGAAAGAAGGTTCAATTATGTCATTATCCAGCATGTCTTGAATCTCCTTCTCCAGTTCCCTCATTAGGGGTGGAGCGAAAGGATACTGTCGCTGGCTGGTTGGTAAGCTATCTCCTGTGTCAATCCTATCACTAATAAGCGATGTCCTCCCTAATCCCTTTCCTATGTCCCTACCCATTTCTTCCAGCAGAATGCCTAGACGTTCTTTTTGGCTGTTACTTAACTCCTCTCGCGCAACCACTGAGCTGACTGCAGCTATCTCCGATATTTCCGTAGCCAACTTCTTTTCCGCCACTGTCAACCCAAAGGCGTCCCAAAAGCTAATACCTAACAAGATTTCATGTTTTGCACGCTCCATGACATAAAAGGGCACCACCCTGAATTCTCCTCTAAACTGTATCGGCAGGTGGATTACAGTATCAAGCGTAAGAATGGAATTATCAGCTATAGATATATCCTGCGCCGCCACTTTCTGTAGTGTCAAGCCTAAACCTGCAATTTTCGCACCAAAGTTTCGAGAGATTACCGAAATTGAAGCTCCACAGTCTAGGAGAGCCAGGAATTGCTGGTTCAAGATTCTTATATCTGCGTAGTACCGTCTATCCCTATCACTGCGCTGTATGTTGCAAACTTCTCCAGGCTCAAAGTATCTAGACACCGTATTCAGCCATTGCTGCCAGTCATCCGGTACAGAATGACTCAATTTTTCGGGGTCGAATCGGCAGGCATCGACTCCGACTGACCGTTTCCCTCATTCGCTTTGCTGCAAGGACACTTCTGTACAGTGTTTCCAAAGCGACCGCATTTATAGCAGAAGAGCCGCTGCCTCGGTAAGTTGCAATCCCTAAACCTGTGACCTGGACTCCTGCAATTCCAGCACTTGGACTGCACAGACCCACCGACCACTTTATTATCTATGGCTGCTATGTCCTTGTGCTCCTGTTGTGTGGCGCTCAAGGTTCCCCTGTACGCTAAATCACGCTCTAAAGACAAGTTATCCATGGTTGGCTCCTTGAACCCTTCACAACGAATCTTCGTCCGTTCAATTACCCTCAGTACGGATGTCAATTCAGCTACCGAATCAAAAGTGTCACGGCAAATTTCCTTCTGGTAGTAAGGCTGTAGGTTCTTCCTTAATATCATCAACTTTTGCGATTCTGTAAGCGGCGCGGGTAAACGGTTGAACATATTCTGCATGATCGATAAGTATATCACAACCCTCTCCTGCTTGCTCTGAGTACGCCGCTTAATTTCCTCCAAGAGCTCATCTTGATAATTTGGTGCCTGGAAAGTATCAACCAGGAGGTCTAATAGCTCCGACCAATTAGATACTACGCCTCTGTTAGCTCTAAACCATATGAGAGCCTCGTCTTCAAACAGATCTATGGCATAACGAAATAAATCGTCGTCGTCAGCATTACGAGCCTCCTTGAGCTCCGCAACTCTCTCCAGAAATGCATTGATGCTCACAGTGCCCCTACCACTAAATTTGACCCCCCAATCCTTAATCGGGACTAACTTCCTCCTTTGAAATTCAGGATCGAACGTCGACGACCTCTGTAACCCCTGCGGAACAGAAGAAACCTTCGAAATTACACCCCGACTTCCCAATCGTATTTCCTTATGAGACTCGCCCTTGTCAAAGCTGTCACGGTTTGCTATGGCTGCCGGCGCGGGACAAGGATTGGTGCCCGGTGGAACCGATGCGTCACCTACATTGTACTGAAGACCTTCAATTACTTTTAGACCCCCCTTACTAGAGGTCTGTCCTAAACCTAAACATCCTAATATCTTCACCGCTTCTTCTCCCAATGATCTGTGTAACATGGCCTTGTCCTGCTCCGAGACGACGGCCTCGTCTTCTGCCTCCTCCTCCTTCACAAGCTCTAATGACCCTCTAACTTCATCAATATCCTCGAGCAATGCCAAATGACTTTCCGTGTCAGCTTCAACTGAAGGTACAATCAACTTTGCGCGGTTAGCCAGATGTGTCAACCGAGACCGTATCCGCCTGATCAGTGCAACATCTGGACTATCTGACAAATCCGAGATAAGTGTTATTAGTGACGACAACTTGTTCCTGCAAAAGAGAATTTCCTTACCTGGTTCTTCGACGCATCCAGCGGGAGCTTTTATAGCGGTAGAAGATTCCCCGGATGCCTCCCGCTTTAACATTACCCGCAGAAATTTACGCATAGTCGGCACATTCTCACAATCCGACACGCCCCGGCATGCCAACTCAAACTCCAGCTCATCTTTATGCAGGGCGTTAACGTCCATTATCTCCAACTATAACTCCCTAACTTAAGACTAACAAAATGAAATCAGTTACAAAACTTTAATACACGTTTATTGCCAACTGTCACCAAGGTCTGCTCTAAACAACCGAACACCTGTTAGGCGCCAATGTAATGATTCGGGTTCTTGAGTTCGATTAAAACAATTGGTAACAGTTAACGTTCACACTATATTTAAAACGGTTAGAAGCTTAATACTATAGAAGCTTAATAATACTTAATAGAAAGAGAGTAAAAATAATACAATATTGGATATGTATGGAAAGCCAATGTGCACAGCTCGGAGCTCGCCTTAAAAATTTGAGTTACACATAAATGAAAACAAAAAAAACTTAATTTCAAACAATGCAAAGGAAAAAGAAAAATAATACAAAAAGTTTCCCTTGGGCGGGGTACGAACTCGGTTCGCTTGCTTGGCAGCCGAACGTGCTAGCCTCGAGACCAAATCGTCTTGTGAGAACTGTAGCGAAATGACGGAACGTATGTGACTACGGCGTTGTTTCGGGATTTCCTAAGATTTCCGTATTTGATCCCGACAGGAAGGGCGTTCCCATATGCTGCGAACAAATTGTCGCACAATGAATATGTGTGGCACTTTTCTAACAAAAATCATTCCAAGATCAAGAATGTCATCGTCAAAGCTAACTGATCAGCCGGATACACTTACCCCGTGACTTTCAGGCACTAACACGCACAAGTATCACAACAAGCTCTGATCAAAACTTTTATGGCGTATCATGGCCGCAAACTATAAATATCTTTTATCAATCGCCGTCTTGTAATCGACGTATCATTTTCGTCCGTCTTTTCTCTTTTTTTTCTCCGCGGTAGATCGTGTTTTTTCGCGACACCCTCAATTTCAAAATTTAAGCTGGCGGTGTCAGTTGTCAACTATATGCCCACCCGCTCACAAGTAGTCTACGACTAGTTGCAATAGATGGCGTAACTATGCAGTATCCAGTGATTGTAGACGCTAATACTTGCCGAGATGTGTGTATTGCGCATGCATCACACTATTACCATTAATGTATTCTTAAAAATGTGTTGTATTGTTTACAGACTTATAGACCAATGGATAGTGTTCTCAGGCAACGAGCGGTCCCGGCAATCCGTCGCCGAAGCCTTCCAACAGGCACATGGTGTGCCGTACATCTTGGGTGCAGTAGATTGTACCCAAGTTAAATTTTTTCCACCAGCGCACCCACATGGTGTGCAATATTTTAATATTGGGCACTACTTTCCCCCAATAGAACCTTCTGGATATGATATAACCTAATTAATTACATAATTTTCCATAATATTTCATTAAACCCAGAACTCTAGGATTTGATTTCGTCGAGTTATTTGCATTCTTTGACCTCCACCACTTTACAGCTGCCAGATGTCCGGATCTAGAAATAAGCATAGTATAGCAAACTAACTACATGGGTTTCGTTGCTCTCATTATTGTGTCATATCTGACGTGGCTAGCTCTCCATCTATATAGGCAGGCGGGGCAGGCCGAAAAGCCACGCAGCAGTCCCCATCGGGCCATGTTCTCCTTACAGCGGCCAACTTGGGGCCTGAGATCGAGACATTTTTATATATTTTCACACCGTGTGCGATTATCGATTATTTTCGCTACTAATAAACTTGGCCAATGCTGTTATAATATATACACAGGGGCGTATTTACCCTATGGCCAAAAGGGCCATGGCCCGGGGCGGCAGGCTGCCAGGGGCGGCGCGAGCCGCCCCGTGTGCTTGGTTCTGGGCGATTTTTTCGATGCTATACTTCAGTTTAACGGCCTCCTAGCCTAGTTGGTAGTGACCCTGCCTATGAAGCAGGAGGTCCCGGGTTCGAATCCTGGTCAGGGCATTTATTTGTGTGTTTATCACGGATATTTGTTCCTGAGTTATGGATGTTTTCTTAAAGTATTTATCTATTATATATATCGTCGCCTAGTACCCACAACACAAGCCTTATTGAGCTTACCGTGGGACTAGGTTGATTTGTGTAAGATTGTCCCATAATATTTATTTATTTATTTAGTTAGGTACCGGCCCATAAGGCCTAAGATAAAGTCATTTTAAACAAACAATTTCAAAACGCCACAATCTAAATAAACATGAAGGGCGTTATTTCTACTTATGCCGCCTTTTCATATCTGCCATTACCGTGTAGGAGATGCCCCGGTTGTGGCCACTGGGCCGGTTTTGGCCATTTTCAACTTTATTAAGATATAGACAAATTTACAGGTATATGGTTTGTAGTTAATATAAGAGTAAATTATGGCAGCACAGATGGCACTGTTATCTGTTATGTATCAGTTGTCATTCAGTTGTTTAAACCATGGAAAAAAGTGGCCAAAACTGGCTCCTGGGCCCCGTTTTGACATTTCATGAAAGAAAAAAAGAAAATCTAATGTCAAAATGTTAACAGCAGATATTCATATAATAGTAGTTTATGCAACTGATACATAATGAGGGGCCTTAAAACACGAGTGGGGTTTAATGAAACGAGCGCAGCGAGTTTCATTATAGGATCACACGAGTGTTTTAAGGCCTAATTATGTACAGTTGCATACATTACTTTATCTACATACATATTGCAAGTACTCAAAGATGGGTTCAGAAGCCGAAGGCAATTGACCTGCATTACTAGGTAGATAGATACAAGTGCTGAAACATACCCACAGGTGTAAGCTTAATAAAAATAAATAAATTAGAACTGATAAGGAAAGTATATTTATTTATTATAATATAGTTAATAGTAAACATTTACATTTTCGCAATTAAAAATGTTTCGACAAACAATAACTGACAAGTTGATAACAGAAATGGCGGCCGTACAAACCATAGAGAAATATATATGTACAAACTTCTGTCGCGAGTTTTTTTTTAATATTAGCCAACGAAGTCCTTATTCTCATGTCATCCGAGATCAAAATGTCGTGCGGTTTATGTCAAAAAATATATCGTACTGATGTTTCGTATCGACAACATTTTAAAATCTATGGATACTAGAATAGAAACCCATTGAAATTGTGTTGATTTTGACAGCTGTTCCAAATTTGAAACTCATAACTTAACAATATTTGAGCATGTAAAGTTAAAATTACATTACAGCCACAGATAAGAAACTTATCATAGTGAAATCGTTTGTTGTAATTCTGGTCATTGTCATTGCCTACGGTTTTTGAACGCATTTTAGAGGACTTACAATATGAGTGTAGATAAATATAGTAATATATTTTCAATGATTCCGTACATAAAGAGTGTCATAATTCCTTATTCACACAAAATGACGGACGTCTGAATGCACAAATTTTCCTTAAAGTGGCCAAAACCGGGGCATCTGCCCTATCACATAAAGTAAACTGCAATTTTTCCTAAAAGGGAGGACAATATAACCATGCCTGGTTATTTAACTAAGCTTCCGTTTTCAGTGAGTAAACTCAATCAAGTCATTGAATTTATTGAATAAAATTTCAGGTGATTCGGGATATGCACTTGAGCCGTGGCTTATGACGCCCGTGCTGAACCCTGCCCCGAATAGCTCAGAAGCAAGGTACACAGCCTGGCATTGTAGGGTGCGCAATGTGGGAGTGTGTGTGTGTGTGTGTGCGAGAACGAACGGGTACCTGAAGACTGTGCTTCGGTGCCTGGGACATGACCGGGTACTACGTTACAGCCCGGCAAAGGTATCTGCCCTTATAAATGCCTGTTGTGTGCTATACAATATTATGCACTATTACAAGTAAGTGGGTTTTAGCATTGTAATACGTATATCAATAGTCTGTGCCTAAAGAGGCAATCCATCCTTAATAATTAATTATTGAAATGACTGATATACTTAAAGTAAACGTTTTTACTGTTATACTAACCCGCGATTTAGATTTTTTGATACTTTATTTAAAAACTGAAATTTACTTTTTTATTTCAGGAATGTACCGGTACACGAGATGGATATTGCAAGGGACGCTCCTCAAGCTTTGAATTTACCTGAAAACGGGCTTTTATTGAGAGTGGCGCAAGAAAAGCGAGCACAGCTAATAAACATGTATTTTGCTTAGTACCATGATTTACTATTTACTATATAAAGAACTCCTCCCTGTTAATAAAGTTGAGTACTCATATAAAATTGTTCCGATACTTAAATCGGAAGTAACGTAATTAATTAATTATGTTAGCTCTGCGAGCTGTAAGACGATTGTAAGTGCATTTTTCCTAAGTTCACGTTCACGGATCGAAAAATTCAATTTTTGTCCGGCTTCCAACTCTGATGGTTCGATCACTGACCGGCCGGGGCGGATGGCAATCTGTATGTAATGAAAAACAAGCATGCTAATTTTCAAGCGGTTTCCTGACAACTTATTTTTCTGTTTTTTTCTTCGCTCTCGTACAGAGCGCCGGTCGCACTAGGAGGGATGACATATTTTTTTTATATACGCAGCGTACACACTTTAACGCAACCGCTGTTTTGATCGTTGCCTCGCGATAAAAAAATTCACAGCCCTTATCCCCACATCCCTATTTCCGCTCCAGTACAAGTTTAGTCAGTTCGGGTTGCATAGGGCGGGTCCTCATCACTTCGGGCGCTCAAATACCGCGAGCCATCCGGTTGCCTCTTGGACACTCTCACTACACGTCATTGCTTTAACTACCAGTAACTAAAATACTTTTAACTTTTACTCGAATGTTTGAAGGTTACTTTGTACAGTGTTTGTCATAGCACATATAAGTGCTTTTGGCGTATAAAAACTTAAAAATGCAACGAAAATATTAATAAAATACACAATCATTGTAAAAACAAAATAAAATGTATTCAAAGTGCCCCTTTCATATAGCTATACAGGCTGATTTTTGGGTCTTGATCCATAACCTCGTTTTCGACTTTGAAACTGATCACCATTATGATATGGTAAAGGTTGAACACGCCAAAACTTGGGCACGCAAAATTTGTTTTTAAACCAGTTTGAAAATAAATAACTACATTATGAATACCACATTTAATGACAAATTTAATGAATTCTAAAATCACATTTTTAATTTTAATTAATGTTTACACAGTAAGCCATAGATCGAACTTTTCTACGCACACGGCTCATAAGACTTTGCACCATCTCTTTAGAAAAGATTTTTGTCGCCCAGGTCCATATTTTTTGTAGCTCAGGGACCGATTTTACTTCTCCGCCTTTCTTTTTTAGAATTCCTTTCATAATACTCCAGTACTCTTCAACAGGCCGCAGTTCCGGACTATTTGGCGGATAGCATATTTTGGGTACCACCATTATCCTGTTAGCGTTGTACCATTCCATAACTGATTTTGCGTATTAGCAACTGGCTAGATCTGGCCAAAACAGCGGTGGTGAGGCATGCTGCCTTATAAAAGGCAGCAAACGCTTCTGTAAACAATCTTTCTGATAAATATCGCCGTTTATGGTCCCGGTGGTGATAAACGAGCGACTTCTTTTACCACAGCTACATATTGCCTGCCAAAAAGGTATTTTTTTGGAAATTGCCCTCATTTTTTTAATTCAAAATCTTCAGGAGTATCTGTTCGAGATTTGCTGGTATAAAACTCTTGACCAGGTATTTGTTCACACTCCAATTTTATATACGTCTCGTCGTCCATCACCGCGCATTTAAATTTTGTAAGAAAATCTTCATAGAGTTGTCGCGACCGTATCTTTGCGGATAAGTTCTGTTTTGAGTCTCGATCTGGTGCGGCCTGGACTTTATAACTCCTCAGTCCTGCCTTCTGTTTCACTTTTTGGACATAGGACTAAGACATTTTCACTTTTTTAGCAACATCACGAGATGAAATCGTATGATTTGAGGCAAAAATCTTTAAAATACTCTTTCCTGTTTCTTATTCTTGACTCCCTGCAACCCACCACTTCCTGGCTTTCTATCTATTGTCAAGCGTTCACGGAAACTTTTTAATACGTGACCAACAGTAGATTGTGGATATTTCAGCCTTTTCGCGATATCTATGTAGCTTAACATGGGATTTTTTACATGTTCTTGCAAAATGCGTTCACGTTTTTGATATTGTACGCTTGACATTTTGCCAACGAATAAATAAAATAAAATAAAACTATCATCATTTTATAGCCCAGTTCCTTGTGAGAAAATTGTTGTTTCAAAAGTTTAAATATCTCCATTTTTCGAATAACTATAGCTATTTTTATATGCCCAGGTTTTGGCGTGTTCAACCTTTAGTATTTGATCAAAACAGAATAAATCTAATTAAACGCTCGTTTCTGCTGCTGAGGTGAATAATTAATTTAGAGTTACCAACATATCTTACATGCTCTTAAATCTATGTTACAATTGAGTTTGATGCTTATCTAATTATAGGTAACCACAATTTAAGCGTTCTTTTACGTACGAACATGCAGAATCTAAAATTTAAGTTAAGATACAATTAAAATTAAAAATAAATTATGATTAACGAAAGACATTACATTACTAAACTACTTTGTTAAATCTGTTTCTGTACTTATTTTTCTTTATGTGGTGCAATAAAAAATATTGTATTGTATCTATATATATAATACGCGACGCCGATTTTTGTACATCCCATCAGATCTACAGTTATGGTCCGATTTTCATAAATGATATGTCATTAGATTCGTCTCATGCTGGAGAGTTGCATAAAACTCTTGGATTTTTCATTTTTTGCTGAAAAAGTACTGAAAACTTATTTTGAAGAAACTACCTAATGTGCGCTAACCACGTGACCTGTCTACCGTATTATGACACAAGATGACCAAATAATAATAAACATGAATTACTCTCAAACCTGTAGCAAGTTGTTCAGCATGATGAAGTATTATATTTGAGTCGGCAACATAATATCCACAATAGTTAACATGGACGAAAATACAATAATAGTTTTACACTTTGTTGACAATGAATAACAGTAAACATATTATTGTGTAAACTCTAATTTCTTTTGTATGGCTATTACTTATGTCAAATGTCAATATTATATATTGCCAGATAGTTTCTTTAAAAAATGTTGATATGCAAACTTTTTTGCAAACTTATTCAAAATGTAGAGAGAAAGAAAAATCATAAACTGGAGAGTATGGATGGCGTCTCCCTCATTCTTCTGTCAGACACTATTCGAATGAAAGGAAAGTCACGAAAGCGAAATTTTGTATTTAGAGTTCGGGTATTAGCCCCTCAGCTCCAAATTTATTTCCAATTGTAAATCTTCTATTCTTTTTACAAACATTAAGGTTTTCAATTATTTTATGATTGACAACGTAGTGACAGTTCGTTTACAATAAAATAACTTTTGAAATGCCAAAAATCAAAACCGAAAAAGATTTTGGGAGGCATTGCCACCATTGCAACGTATGGATGCCTCGGCGAGCTCTACGCAAAGAATGTAAGTACCTAATTTTGGTTGCTAAGATTGTAGAATATTATTTTTTGTTAGGATGATGTACTATGATTATAATCGCATTCACTTTTCTGACATGTATTTGTACTCCGGTAAAGGAAAGTGATGTTGATGCAAATAAGCAACCTACATACAATAATTTTGTCTTCGCGTAGCGGATGATGTCTAATGCACCATCTAAAGTAATCTAAACGGAGCCAATACCTAAAACAATCCACTGAGCCTGTCCAGCTCCCGCATCGTGTATTGCATTCCCTTTCATTTATGAGAGGAGTCATATGCCCAGCAGTGGGACATATGTAGGCTGGTAGGTAATTAATGTAATGATAATGAAATTTATTCGTTTTCAGTAAAATGCAATGAATGCGGAAAGGAAATATTTCGAAGAACAAAACGCTACGATAAATACGACCGCTGTATGGAATGCGACGTACTTATTTTAGGTGGGTATTTTGTAAAGTTTATTTTATTTTTATATTTGTTGTTTTTTTTCTACATCTCAATTATATGTTGGTTTCAGATACTTTTAATTTTTGTGAAGTGTGTGGCGTAGAAACTCCAAGGCATAGATATAAAATGGCGCTTGCCGCTAAAAGATAAACGAAGTGCGCAAAAGAGAAACCAACACGTATATGAACATTCCACGAGTGCAAAAGAGACACACGATCATTTTGAAGGAATGACAGCTTTTGAATTTGGGTAGTTAGCTTACGTACCCACGTCGTGACAGCTCATATTTTAGCTTGGAAAATATAAAACAATCGTGAATAAAATGACTTGGGATGAAAAAGGAGAAACATGGTGTCGTGTTGTGTTCCAGATTGGACTATTACTCATAGGAAAAACCCAAGTAATTACTCATTTCACAGGTTTACATGATATTCCGATCGATGTCTTTGAAACAATATTTTATCAAAAGAGCAAAATAAATCGTGTAAGTATTTACTAGATACAATAAATTATTAGTGTTTCTTATACTGTGTGCCAATATTTTATCATAATAGTTAATATTCATGATTATTTTGTGTAAAAACCGAAACATTTATTCGACGCTAGGGATTGCCAAAACGATTTAGGGACTTATATCGATAACTGTTCAGTATGAAAATTATAATTATTGCTTCAAAAAAATCCAATGAATAAATTAATCTTATATTCATATTACGTCATTACGTAAGAAGATTAAATTAGGTTCTTATTATATCCAGTTTTAAACGGGTTTTTTTATTATTAAAGATTTTTTTACCTTGCAGTACTTGTATTATTTCAGTAAACAGCGGTAAACATTTTGTTTGGTCTTTAGTAAACAGCGGTAAGATATTTGCCGTCACAGTTATCTCATTTTACTTATATATTTATTAATTATTACTTAAGTCTTATTTATACAACAAACGGTAAGATAACCCATGTTTTGAATCAATTAATTCAATATGCTCGCAACCTGTTTCTAAAGTATTGGGCAAAGAATTCATTTGTTTTCTAAACTTGATGAGTACGTACATAGTCATAGGTCATAGTATTTATTCATATACAATACGAGATTGTGTTTACACACCTGCGTTTTGCGTCCCGTAGGCATCGGAGCTCAGAGAAAAAGTCCCATTTTTTATACATCGGAGGTATCCCGCGGCATATCACTGTGGTGTTTTATTGCTGGCTTTAGTTCCTTCCTAGTATACTCCCTCTTTGGACCTGGAGATGATATTGTGACACTGTTATTTTTTTAAGGGTAATTTTAAGACATAAACTCGCTTTGTTGCAAATTCAAGATACTTGGGTACTTACTGTAGTTAAAAAAGATCCTGTAAGAAAACGGAATTTAGTAGACTATAATTTTGTTTATTTACATTTTTTTTTATACTAAAGAATATAATTTGCTTAGAAAAAACATATTAGTTATTAACTATTAGGTAATGTAATAATATTAGTCGAAAATGTACGTGAAGTGAAACGTCAAGTTGGTAGTGGGAATGTCAATTGACGTCACAGTTGACTACTTTGAGTAGTCGCTTACGTCTGTAGAGGCCTTTAGAACGTATCGATAAGAAAGTCAAATACCGATAGATAATTAACCTGTTGTATTTGGCATCACTATTGTGAGCGTAAGCTCACATAGATAATTTAGACACATACATGGATTTCATTTTTATGCCACACTTTTGATCGTTGACAAGCATTCTTTGTCATCCCATTTCTCTGCTCCAAGGGGAGCGAGAATAAATAAAGCGAGGCAGCTAAGCCAACAATCTAAATTATGTGTAAGTGTGTTTACGAGTTTATTAAAATATATTATGTTCATTAAGCATAAATATTACTTTATGAATAATGTAATGCACGGTTTCTTCGATAGGGTACAGTTAGCGACAAAAACAACGACACGCGTGAGAGCATATTGTTTCCTGACTGGAACGTAAGTAGACAAATTTTTTTATTACTCCTCTTGCTCAGATCTATCTGTCAATAATAATAATGATCTGAAAATAATAATGATACGTACCTATATTCATTGCTGCGTTTGGAGTCGGGTTATAGCCCCGTGTAGAGTCGTTTTAGATTAGCACAACCCCACCTGCCCTATGTGGTGTCGGGTTAGAATAGCACCATAGCACCTCTTCCCGCATTAGGTTCGCAGGAGGCGACTACGTGGAATTGGGTTATAGTTGATTGGAGGGGATGGGCTAGCAACGTGTCACTACAATATCACTTTTGTTTCTAACCCATTGTTAAAAAGGGCGCTGAAATAAGCAATCAAACCTATGTACTTATTATTTTTTGTAGATATCGTCAGAAGACCTCAGCGAGTTGCGATCAAGCGAGACATGTACTTCGGACTTGGTGCGGGATGAGAGAGAAATACCACCTTCAATTGTTCAAAAATCTATAGATTCTGACAACAGTATCGTTGAGGACACTTTAGAGGTTGTAGATTAAGTAGTCGCACATTTATCCTCTACATAATGCATTATGCATTCTAATTAAAGGACGGACATGAAAAAATCTGGACGAAATACATGGTTCGGTATATATTTTTCTATTAAGTTTTACCTTTGAAACGGCATTTTTTAGGGTTCCGTACCCCAAAAGGAAAAAAAACGGAACCCTTATAGGATCACATTGTTGTCCGTCGGTCTGTCTGTCAAGATCCTTTTTCTCAGGAACGCGTGGAGGTATCAAGCTGAAATTTTTATCAAATATTTAGGTCTACTGTTTCTTGGAGCTGTGAAAAAATCAAACTTCTAAGCTAACGCAATCAAAGGATATAGTCGTTTATGCCGTAAAATTCCGCAAGATTTCGACACTCGCAAGGGAATCAAAACCTACGGGGTACTTCCCGTGAACTCAGAATCTTGAAATTTGGTACGAAGCAACGTTTTATAGCACAGATGAAGGAAACATTGCGTAATCCGTAAATTTTACGGAAGTTTTTGCGGTTTGTTCCTGATTCGCCGTATTCCTGTTTCGTCGGATTCCTGTTTCGTCGGATTCCTGATTCGTCGAATTGTCAATATGAAATGAAACTATGTAATTACCGTGTCTTCACTTTATTTACCTACAAACGAAAAATTACAAACAAAACTTAACAGAAGTCTGGAAAAATAAAATTATGATATATACACATGCAAATCAAATCAATGTACAGAGCCTATTTAAGCAATCTAAAATGGTAATTTTATTTTCAACTAAGTCGTTGACGATTGATCTTTCTTGCTTATACTTTTGCATGTCCATTGCTTTGCGTATTTTTGTAACATTTGAAGAATGTAGTTGCATTTTTCGAATGGTTATATCTTGAAACTGAGCTTCGGTCCTCAGTAACTGAATGAATAAAAAACCGGCCAAGAGCGTGTCGGGCCACGCTCAGTGTAGGGTTCCGTAGTTTTCCGTCCGTCACAGTAAGTGTCCCCACTTTAGAGTTAATAACACCGACATGTAGGATATGATATGAGAGTTCCACGTACAGCGACATATATCGGCAAATTAAGTAAACTATTGCGCGCGAGCTTAAAGTACGGAAGATGATTTTTATGGAATAATTCTTTATTGCGTGAACCGATTTTCACCGTTTTTACTTTATTTGAAAGCACGTCATTTCATTGTAATTTTGTACAAATTACAGTTACAATAAACACCTGCTTATACGGTTAAATTACAAACTTAGTACAGAAATTATTTTGAATTTTTTTTTCAAAAACTATTCATCCTATCAAGTTCAAAATAATTTTCCTAGAAAGTTTTTATGAAGTTCTACTTTTGAGATTTTTTTCATATTTTTAAAACTTATGGTTCAAAAGTTAGAGGGGGGGGGACGCATATTTTTTTACTTCTGGAGCGATTATTTCCGAAAATATTTACATTATCGAAAAATGATTTTAGTAAACCCCTATTCATTTTTAAATACCTATCCAACAATATATCACACGTTAGGGTTGAAATGAAAAAAAAAATCACTCCCCACTTTACGTATAGGGGAGGTACCCTAATAAAAAAAAAATTTCCACTTTTTATTTTACCACTTTGTCGGCGTGATTGATATACATATTAGTACCAAATTTCAGCTTTCTAGTGCTAACGGTCACTGAGATTATCCGCGGACGGACGGACGGACGGACGGACGGGCAGACATGGCGAAACTATAAGGGTTCCTAGTTGACTACGGAACCCTAAAAAGGGGATGGCTTCTTGCGGATTCTGTGGTTTAATCGGTTATGCCATCCCTCGATGGCATTATTAGTCCGGTATTCGTCTTCGGTTACTGAAATCATTGAACCAGTAATTTGCCTCATCCAGAAATTCAAAAAATAGTTGTGGAATTGAATCATCGCTGGATCGTCAGGTAGCGTTTCGGAAATTTCTAAATATGCCGCTGGTATTTCTTCCCTAGGCAGTAAAGCCAGCCTAGTACATAATTTTGTGTAAATTCTACCTTCTTCAGTTTCAACCAAGCGTAACTTTTTCGACTTTTCCCATAAGGCTTTCTGGTAATGGAAGTAGCAACCAGTAACTACGACATTCGTATGTTCAGCTTTTAGACCGTTGATAGCAGCAATTTCGAAATCGCATTTATATTTTTTAATTTCTTGGCCGAATTCACTTTTCAATAATGAAAACATCCGTCTGTACGTATTTTCTTCCTTATTAGGCAAAAGGACGTAAACTACAGGAACAAAACATGTGCTATCTGACGTTTCACTTAAGTTTACTTGCAGCGTATACAGTTGTAGAAACGGAGCCGGCGCCACCTTGAATGTGCCGTCACCAAAATATTCATTATGTACCGATAAAATTTGCATAGCAGATGGTGTACTAAATATCAAAATTTTATCGAGGCCTCCATCGTTACATATAAGAAAACTGTCAGACAACTTTTCAGGAATTACCACATCACTTAAATTATTAAATGTGCACTTTTCTACACCGAGACCCTTGTTTCGTGCACTATATAGAGCCGTTTTTTTGGTCTTCCAGTCCGGTATAAGCGAATAATCAAAATCTCCACCACACTTTTCAGCAAAATCTTGGACACAATTTTCAAAAATCGCTGGTATTGGTTTCATGCTATCACATACTTTGCGTTTCAATACGTTTAGATGGGCCTCGACCTCTCTCTTCATGAATTCTGGTTTACACATGTGATTTGACTCCCTGATCACTTTCTCATCTTTGTTCAAAGAAATGGAAGTTGAGCAGATCGTTCTGTTAGAGCACCTCCAGTTAGTAGAACCACCTTTGTTTTGTTTTTCGAAATTATACTTGTAACCTCCCCGCAACAAGACTCTTCTGCTTCCTCTTTTACTGTCTATAAAAACTAGTTTTTCAGTATCGTCAATATCCATTTTTATGAAATTAGATCAAAACACATTCGCACACTTCTCGCAATTAGTGTTATTGACAATCAAATGACATTATAAACAAAACAATTAATAGCTGATAAAATGTTCACAGCATACAAGTGGCCAGTATTAGATTATATTAATACCTAAATCTAGAATAAAACCTCCTTCTACGTGGTAAAATAGTAATTTATTTATTTTAACGTATTACTCTTACATACGGTGATGTTTAGATCTTATCAAGAATTTTAATCATACATGTATTTAGCTGTGACCGGGGCTTCGCCTGGTATGTACCCCTAATTTTTCTACCCACTATCTACCTGCCTGGAGGAAGAACTTGAAAGTATGGCAAATGGATATGAAACTAAAACTACTTTCCAAAATCAATAGTTTTTTCGCCCTTATTCCAATTTTGCTTCCGCCATAGGCATTTGAACTAACCTGTGCAGAGGCAAATAGTGTGACTGATCACTATTTGCCTCTGCACAGGTTAGTTCAAATTATTTTCTTCTTACGGTAGCTTCGCCCTCCGGAGCCCCCTTTGTCCTCGGCTTCACGTGACACACTCTAACAAAACTATTTTTGCTTCCGCCATAGATATTTGAACTACTCTTTGCAGGGGCAAACAGTAATTAAAAATACTGATTATAAGTCCTTTACCCAAAGATTACAGGAAAAATAATGGAACTCTTCAGTCAAGCGTGAGTCGGAAATAAGAAAGAAAAACAGTCTGTACGGAAGAAGTGTCATAGAATGTATGGGCTTCCATACATTACGACATTTCTTTTTCCGTACGGGCTCTATTTCTGTGAACTAAACTTTATGTTATGAACGGAACCCTCAGGGCGCGAGTCTAATTTGCACTTGGCCAGTTTTTATTTTTTTCAAGCTTGGAAACGATAATGGATAGTTTCTCTTACTAATTACAGGACAGGGGTATGAGGCAGTTTTATACTTACACAAATCGCACTACGACAATCGCACAATTTGTTTTTATCTTAAACGCCGCCCGATAGCATGTCAGGCCATGCTCAATATAGGGTTCTGTAGTTTCCGGTTCGTAACAATAGGCCCACAAAAAACGTCAGTTATAAAAGCCAAAGTACTAAATAAATATTTTTCATTTAATTTATTTAATTACAGGACAGGGATATAATATAAGGCAGTTTTATAGTAGTTTTCTATAAATCGCACCCCGACAATCGCACGATTTTTCCAATCTTAATAGGCCATTCTCAATGTATTGTTATGGTTCTGCAGTTTTCGGCTCGTAAAAATACACCCACAAAAAAGGTCGGTTTTTATAAGACATTTTGCGTCACTTGAGTCCTTTTAATTTCAACCTGTTATTATAAATATTATAAAACATTACTTATTTCGAAAACTATTGCTTTTATTGAAAATTTGTTTTAGGAAACCCATTCATTTGTAAAGACCTTTCACCCCCTTAAAACCAAAAAGTTTGTATTTTTATTTCCGTACATGTTGACCAGAAATGAAATGAACCTGCTAGTGAAGTTTTTATCAAAATCAGTTCAGCCGTTTTCACGCGGCCAAATAAACAGACAAACAGACAAAAATTCTTAAAACTGTTCGATCGTGTTCTGTTATCGATTTTAAGTATCCCTAGTCACATTTTTTTTAATATCTTCCATGTACAGACTTTCGACCCTCTTCAGCTTTATTATGTATGTATGTATCACTTTATTGCACATAAACAAGTAGGTATAACATAAAAACAACAGTAACATATATAAAAGATATGCACAAAGGCGAGCTTATCCCTGCTAGGGATCTCTTCCAGCCAACCCATGAGAAAATGAGAAAGGATTAAATACAAATTTTTAACAGCCTCCTAGCCCAGTCGGTAGTGACCCTGCCTACGAAGCAGGTGGTCCCGGGTTCGAATCCTGGTCAGGGCATTTGTTTGTGTGTTTATCACAGATATTTGTTCCTGAGTTATGGATGTTTTCTATGTATTTAAGTATTTATCCATATTTATCTATTATATGTATATCGTCGTCTAGTACCCATAACACAAGCCTTATTGAGCTTACTGTGGGCCTAGGTCGATTTGTGTAAGATTGTCCTATAATATTTATTATTATAAATGGTGAAAGACAAACTATGCACAAAAGATACCAATAAAAAGTTCCATTATTATATGTATAGATGATGGCCTGCCCACGAGCTACGTCTTGCTTGCTTGTCTAAAATTGACATTTTGCAATAAGGTTCTACCACGACCCAATGAAACTATACATGTATGCGTGATTAGTTGATTACATTTAATACTGGTTTACTGCACGACATATTTAATTATATGTATATAATTCCGACGAAACAAGAATACGACGAATCAGGAATCCGACGAAACAGGAATCCGACGAAACAGGAATACGGCGAATCGGGAACAAACCGTTTTTGCAAGAGTTTGACTCGCATTTGGCCGGTTTTTTTTAATAGTCCAGAGACGTATATCTACAAATTAATAATACAATCATATAAAAATGTACAGTCAACAGCAGAAGTAGCTGAGCGTTTCAAGTGCTCAAAATGAGCTACTCACGACTCTATTGTCTAAGGAATAAGGGCTGTGTACATTATTCTGAGCATGTTATAGTGCTTAGCTACTTCCGACTGTATGAGTGTGTGTGTTTTAGTTTTATAATTTACTATAAGAATATTTTGACGTGATAACGTCTTTAAAATCGTTTTAGTCGGGTGACATGTTCAGAAACTTGTGTCACACCAAAACCTCACGAGCGCGATCGCAGGTATAACGAGAGAGAGACGGACCGATCTCCCGTCTCATCTCGAGCGCTGCCAGTCATTCCGTGAAACTTGTCACGCGGAATCCTCACGAGCGGTTAGACGTTATCACGTAAACATCTCGATCGTAAACCTACTTTACAAACAACCAATTTTTTAATAACATTTCGTGTCAGTCTTTACTAGATTTTTCATTCGATACATTATAAAATATTTTCAGTAACCCCTTGTGGTGTCGGGTTAGAATAGCACCACTCCCTATGTTCCCGAGGGTGTAGTAAGAGCCAGCTATGGGATCTTTCCCATAAGAGTAAGATTTAAGGGTATTGTAGGCGATGGGCTAGCAACCTGTCACTGCAATATTGCGTTTTATCCATCTGTTTACCCTAAAATTTCCTAAAGGTGGGACTGAAATTTTAATTTCACGTATTCTATCTACCTCTCTTGGGAATACAGGCGTCAATATATGTTTGTATGTACGTATATGTATAGTTTTTATTTACTTCTATATGGATCACTTATTAGATATTTTATACTACAGACCATTGCAATTATTGCCTCCCATAGAAAAACTACTTTCAGTGCTCGGAGTGAACTTATGTAACTTTATGGTCATATGATATTCTAAAAAACATGAAACAGCAGGTATGTTAAAATGTAAATAAAATTATGGTACTTTTGTAGAAAGCGAACGATCATTGTCAATTAATGTTGTTAAAAATATGCATAGGTATGAAGAAATAACACCTAAAGCGAATATTCGCACACGGTCATACATTTTAACATGATTGTGTTTTTATTTTGTAGATATGCATCTCTGGATTATTAAAAAAGTACTGTCTTAAATGACCTAAGCAGTTAATAGAAAAACCGGCCAAGTGCGAGTCGGATTCGCGCACCAACGGTTCCGAGTGATACCAAAAATTGTATGGCTTTCGGAATTTTTCTTTTATATGTGCTATAAACATTGTTTCATGTCAAATTTCACGATTCTAGGTCGACTGGATGTACCCTTTAGGTTTCGATTCCCTTGCGAGTAGTTGCGAGTTTGAAAATATGCGGCTTAGAAGTTTGATTTTTTCACAGCTCCATGGGACAGTAGACTTAGTCGGTATTTGATATAAATTTCAGCGTGATACGGACGCGTTCCAGAGAAAAAGGGTCTTAACAGACAGACGGACGGGCGGACAACAAAGTGATTCTATAAGGGTTCTGTTTTTTCCTTTCGAGGTATGGAACCCTAAAAATGTACCAGATCACGTACGACCAGATTTTTTCATGTCCGCCCTTTAGTGAACCTGAAGTTGTTATTTAACTCAGCGTATGAAATGTTAAACTTTAGTAATATACTACTTTAACATAAGAATGCCACCACCACGGCGTAGATCTAATGTAACAGGTAGAACAACACGTGATAATGCCCGTTCACGAATAGCTACGAGTAGAATAAGAAATCGAGTAGGTCCATTTAAAATTGCACTCGGTAATACCCGACCGGTAATTCACAGTCTTGGTAGCTTGAATCAGCGGTGTAACTACTGTAAAGCTCTTCATTTCGAACTAAAAAAGAAAAGTGAAATGCGTTCGTGTTGTCATAATGGAAAAGTCGTCCTTCAACCATATTCTCAGTCTTCACTTATTCAGCGATTATTATTAGGTAATGATGCAGATTCCAAGAACTTTAGATCAAACATTCGATGTTATAATGCAGCTTTTGCCATGGTGAGTTCAAGTGCCAATATCGAGCAAAATTCGACTGGTGGTCCATACTATTATAAAATTAATGGACAAGTATATCACAGAATAGGGACTCTCCAACCTCCGTCAGGAATGTCACCTTCGTATGCACAGATCTATTTGTTTGATACTGAAGAAGCGACTCAGATTAGGATAGGCCATACAGACAATCAGCAATGTTTACCATCGATCATGCAAAATATATCCGATCACCTTCTACAGCATAATCCATTCGCTCGAGCGTTTCGTAGTGTCAAAACTGTTATGAATGAACTTCCATTAGATCAACATAAAAGTATTAGAATGATAGTGTACACGGACAGATGTCGTGATAGGCGAAGATTTAATTTACCAGCAGCAAACGATGTAGCTGCTGTTTTTAGAGCAGACGATGGCTGTCCAGTTGGCGAACGAGATCTCATCATATATCCTATGGAAGGTGGCCTCCAAATGCTTGAGTGCTATAATTCAGCACTGGATCCATTGGCATACCCACTTCTTTTTCCATTTGGAGACGAAGGATGGCACCGAAATATGATTCATGATGAAACTCACGCTACCGCCATACGCAATAAACTCACCCAACTTCAATACGCTTCATATCGTTTGGCAATTCGTGATGAATTTAGTACTTTGCATAGTTCCCAAAAGCTTTTTCTAAGTTGGGTAGTGGATATGTACACACGAATTGAGGGCGAGCGATTAGCGTTTGTTCGTTCTCAGCAAGAACTTCTACGAGCTGAGCAGTACCTCAAACTACATGACGCTATCCATAATCGTGCTGAAAATCTTGGTCTTCGCGTGGGAAGACAAGTAATACTTCCAAAAAGTTTTAAAGGTAGCTATCGAAACTTACACTTCAATTACTTGAACGCCATGGCAATAGTTCGCCAATATGGTAAACCAGATATATTTATTACATTTACGTGTAATCCGAATTGGGACGAAATTAAATGTAACTTGCACGAAAATCAACCACCTAATTTTAGACCTGATTTAATCGCACGGGTTTTTCATTCCAAACTGCAATGTTTGATAGATGACATATGTAAGAAACGAATATTTGGAAGCGTTGCAGCTATTATTTATACAATTGAATTTCAAAAAAGAGGTTTACCACATGCACATATCCTTATTTCTCTTGAAAATGACGACAAGCTCTATGACGCAGACATAATTGATAAAGTGGTGTGCGCTGAAATACCATCAGTTCAAGATGATCCTGAACTGCATGATTTAGTGGCACGTCATATGATTCATGGTCCCTGTGGCAGTATAAACCCACAGTGCGCATGTATGAAAGATGGATCTTGCACAAAAGGGTTTCCAAAAGATTTTACCACCCATACTCGAGACAACGTCAATGGATATCCCATCTATCAAAGACGAGATACTGATAACACAGTTGAAAAGAACGGAGTAACCGTTGATAATAGATTCGTAGTACCATATAATCCGTACCTTCTTCGTAAGTACCAAGCACATATAAACGTTGAGGTATGTACAACCGTTAAAAGCGTGAAATATATTTACAAATATATATATAAAGGATTTGATTCAGCGTCAATCGTGTTCAAAGATGGAGATATTCTTCACTATGATGAAGTTACTGGGTATCTTACAGCTCGATGGGTTGGTTCGGCCGAAGCCACATGGCGTATACTTGAATACGAAATGCATTTCCAGTCACATGCAGTGATTGCATTAGAATGCCATTTAGAGAATTTGCAACGTGTTACTTTCCGAATTGGAGACGAAGAACAAGCTTTAAATCAACGTGATTCAAAACTAATGGCTTGGTTCAAGTTAAATGAGCTTAATGAAACTGCGAGACAGTATCGATACATCGACATACCATACCACTTTATTTGGCAAGCATCAACAAAATCATGGCAACCACGAAAGAAAGGCAGTGATAAAATTGTAACTAGGCTAAATGCTGTATCACCGAAGGATGTTGAACTTTATCACCTTCGTCTTCTTCTCCTCCATGTTACAGGACCCAAAAACTTTGAAGACTTACGTACTATTAATAGTGTCTTATACGCAACATTTCAAGAAGCAGCCATTGCTTTAGGTGTTACAACAAGCTCTGCTTATTTCCACGAAACTCTCCAAGAAGCAGCAAATTGCTTTACTGCTCATCAAATAAGAGAGTTATTTGCAATACTTTTGGGTATTAACGTACCTTCAGAATCCATCGAAGTCTGGAACAGTTTCAGAGAATATATGATAGAAGACTTTTTACACAGTGGTCTCGACGAGCAAGTTGCTACAAATGCTGCGCTTTTGGAAATTGAAGAAATACTTATAACACATAACACGAATTGCAAAGAACTTGGTCTGCCGGAACCTACGCTCAGTTTGTACCGGGAACTTCCAATGGTCAACAATGACAATTCTCAAGCAGAATTCGAGGCCATGTATAATATGGCAACTGATGAACAACGAAATGTAATAAATAATATAATTACAGCCCTTGAGTGTTCAGAACATACAAGTAACTTATTTTATCTTGATGCACCCGCAGGTTGTGGCAAAACATTTGTGATAAAAACTCTAATCGCAAAAGTAGCTAGCGTTGGTCGCATTTCTGTACCGGTTGCATTTACTGGAATTGCAGCAAGCTTAGTTAAAGGAGGTCGAACTCTTCACAATCAATTAAAATTGACGATACCAGTTCTTGATTCATCTGTATCTGGTGTTAAATCCGATTCTTCTCACGGGAGATATCTTGATAGTGCCTATCTCATAATTGTTGATGAAGCGAGCATGATACCTGCGGCAGCCTTAACAGTAATGGATCGCATGTTTCGAGATATCACAATAAATGGAGACAAACGACGACAACCATTTGCTGGAAAAGTTGTATTATTTTCTGGTGATTTTAGACAAACACTACCGGTAGTACCCCATGCTGGACGGGCAGTAACCATCGAAAACTGTATTAAAAATCATAATTTGTGGCGATCAATGACTTTTCTAAAGCTAGAGAGAAACATGCGGGTAAATGAAGGTCAAGAGGAATTTGCTAATTATCTGCTTCAAGTTGGAAATGATACATTACCAAAGAATGACTATGGACAGTCAATATTAGATGTGCGACTTTTGGGTATTGGTTCACCGATTGACTTTATATACAATGACTTGGACAATTATAATAATATACATGAAAAAGCTATTCTCACACCTACTAACGAAATTTGTTCAAAAATTAACTTAACCGTCCTTGACCGCATCTGTAACGAAGAAGTAACATATAAGAGCGTAGATACGGTGATCTCAGATGATGTTAATTCTAATATAAATTTTCCAACTGAATTCCTTAACAGTATTGAAGTAAGTGGACTTCCGAGACACGAACTTAAGTTGAAAAAAGGGTTGATCAATGGCACTAGACTTCTGTTAATAAGCCTACATACCAATTCTTTAGATTGCCAGGTTTTAACCGGTGCGAGTTCTGGCGAAAGAGTTCTTCTCCCAAAAATTAAGCTTAGTCCTTCAGACACTGTCCTTCCATTCAAGATGCAAAGATTTCAATTTCCAGTTACTCTTGCATTTGCAATGACTATAAACAAAAACCAAGGACAATCCTTGAAAAAAGTAGCTGTCTATCTTCAAAAACCAGTTTTTTCTCACGGCCAGCTTTATGTGGCTTTGAGTAGGGCAAAATCTTTTGAAGGTGTAAAGGTATTCATAGAACAATGCAAAGATCAAAGAATAATCGGACAGCATCAAGGTTTTACCACTTCGAATGTAGTATATCATGAAGTTGTTGAGTAAAGTCGAGTTGCCGCCAAATTCAATCCAATAATAATTGTTTTAATTACAATTATAAGAAGTTAAGCGACTCAACGGATGGACCCATTTAGATTTAGTTATGGTTTGTTTAAAATGCAATTTCATCGAGGTTTTTTGAACTATACCTAACGATGGACTATTAGGTCATCATATCGGTTCAGCCATTGAATATTATTTGAAGCTTAGTTTATCGCTTAGTCTCGCTTACACATTTTCTGTCAAAATTTAGTTGACTTTTGACTCCAACTGATAAACGCTGTAAATAAATTTTGTTGACATATGCTGTAACTTTAGTTAGATTTTATTTCACGTCCCTTTAGCCTTTGCAATAGTCAGGGAATGAAAAGGTTGGTTGATGTTAAGTTGAAAAGTTACGAACGTTTTTGATTCAGGGACTGACAATTTTCTGTAATTTTCAGTACAGTCAGCATCAAATAGCCTTTCGATTCAAAGGGCCGAAAATGTATAATCGTCACGTGTTTATGCCCGTAAGAATAAAAATGTGTGGCGATAACGGTGACAATAAGTACCATGGCATAGTATTTCCTTTTGTCAGTATTTTGTTTAGTAGCAGCTTATTGTTTAATGGTTACAACAATTGTAACTTAATACATTCTTATGTACCTAATAATTTGTATTTATTATATATTTAACAAATAAAACTTATTTTATTAACATATAATAGAAGATATACGTACATAGAAACAAATAGTAGAAGTCACATCCTGTTAACATGGGTAGGTATACTACATCATTTTCCACAGGACAAATAAGTAAATCGGTCAGTCGCTTCGGACGATGAGTAAACTGGGTGTTTTATATAATTATCATTTCGTAGCTCATCCTCTAAAAGCGTAACATTTTCAATATTTTAAAAATAATCGTAAAGTGACCAGTTTATCCAGGGTTCCGAACAATTTTTACTGATCCCACCTTAACTGGCTGGTGGAGTTTGGAATGGTAGCTATTGGCTTCGCATACAAAATGAGGTGCAAACTTGGAGGTGCAAGTTCGGCTGTCACAATCGGGTTGTTAACTTATCAACGCCATGCCAAGATTAATTTGATCTGTCACACGATAAAGTTTGCAAAACATTGTTTTCTAATCCACCCTAAAAAAGTGGTCTCCACTTTGTAATTTATTTTGCTTCAACCTTCGTCTTTACGTCAAGAACTTACATGTGAGTAATAAATTTCAACTTCATCGATTCAGTAGTTTCATAGCAAAATCGACTGTGAGAGACGGATGGACAGACTGACACATGAGTGATCCTATAAGGGTTCCGTTTATTTCTTTTTGAGGTAAGGTCATCCCTTTAGGAGCTACGATGCTATAGATAGACACACACATACGCACACAGATAGAGGCGCGCGCACACACACACATACACCCACCCACACACACGCACACACACACACACACACACACACACACACACACACACACACACACACACACACACACACACACACACACACATAAAAGTAAGAAAAGTAAGTAAGTATTAACTTAGATGGCTAAAAACTTCTCATCCATAAAGTGGTTTGTTTTCTATAACACTATCGGAATTTCCATATCCTAGCGGCGTTTCGACGCCGCAACGGGTCTCTAGTTGTATTATATTACTAACAAGCCTAAATAGGAAC
Source organism: Pammene aurita (assembly GCA_947086415.1). Taxonomy (NCBI): domain Eukaryota; kingdom Metazoa; phylum Arthropoda; class Insecta; order Lepidoptera; family Tortricidae; genus Pammene; species Pammene aurita. Next base: position 3,753,595 of record OX352307.1, read on the forward strand.
ACGGTGTTTTTTTTACAATTTAATTACCTACATCATTAGGTTGATCTTTAAATTCTGTATTATGTATCCTGCCTTGTTCTCTTGCAACACGATCCCAAAATTAGCCTGTATATTTTTTTCTTAACTACAAATCATTTTAAATAAAATAAAAAATCTTAGCCATAAAATATAGCTCAATTTAACCATTGCAAAAAGCCGGAATAAAGGCTAGGATAATTGAGACCCCATAATGGTTCACCGATAGACGATGCTTGAAATTATTTATTAAGAATATCTTCTAGCGGCTCCGTACCGTCCAACGTTTGCTTCCTGCAACAAAAAAATAAGACTCCACTCGCCCAGCTCTTATTTATTTTTGTGCTTAAAATTTAGTACACTTTACGCACAGTGTCAAAAAAATAGGTTCCACCCCTACCTAAGAAAAATATATGTTTTTTATTAGGTAGGGAACGGGGTCAAAAAGTGGCAAAAATTGTCTTACGTAATAAATGAACGAAGCCTTTTTGTATATTAAAACCTTTCCAGAATGTAACAAATACTTTTCTGAGAACCGTATCAAAATAAGTTCAGCAAAACGCGAAATAATCGCGAACAAACATACATACAAACATACGGGTCGAACTGAAAACCTCCATTTTTTGAAGTTCGTTAAAAATAGTTTGGGAAGTGATAATTTGCCATACAGTTTTCGGCCACATATTACTAAACCTAAATTATCATTATTAAAAATTGTAAAACACAAAGGAGAGCGACCATTTAAAAATCAGTACATACTTACTGGTTGGCCAATATGTCATTTTGCTGCTGTAGGAGCTGAATCTTTTTTTCTTGTAACTCGTTCAACTTTTTTAATTGATTTAACATTTCCTGCAGAAAAAAGTACGAAATAATAATTTAATTAGTTACAGTGAGAAATGCGTTTCCCTAACAAAGTGTTTATGCCATTCATATAAGATTGATTTTTGCCTGGCGTGTGGAAAAACTTTTATTTACCTATTCTATTTTAATAAAAGTACGTCTTTACCCTGGATCGGTACAGCGGTTTAAGCGTGAAGAGGTAGCAGATAGACGATTCACTGTCACATTTATAATAAATAATAGCAGGTACCAATAGATTTATCAACTCAAAAAAACGTATTAATTAAATGAAATACGACGAAGTCGCATAATACGACTCAGTCGTTGGTTAGGGGCCGTGGGTGGGGGGTAAACAGGTTAATAACCTCTAACGCCATCTACTGTGGAGTAGTGTCGGAACACGGAAAAAATCTATGTAGGTACATAATTAATACATTACTGAGGTTGAATCTTGTAAAATTCCAGCAGCTTACAAAGAAATCTACGTGGACGGAAAACATCTTCCTAACAATGTATGGTAAAAAAAATATATTTCAACAAACAAATATTGAACGATGAAAAATAATTAACATCCTACAGGGTCAATATGTAATCTAAATGTAAATGTTTTAAATACGTTCATTTTCTCTACTTAATGGAATACAATCAACGGCAAAAACATATTTATGATGAGACCAGTAACGCCATCTACTGGGTAGTAGTGAACCTAATAAGTGTTGGAATACGGAAAAATCGCCGTGGAATTTTTCAAAAAACACAAAGTTTAAAGTCTCTAACACAAAATAAAATTTCTCCAATACGAACTTTGCACCTTTTACTAAGTATAAGTCTCTAACTCTAAACAGAAGTTTCTCCCATACAAACTTGGCACCCCTATTTTACCCTCTTATGGTTAGAATTTTGCAAAACGCTGAAAGCACTTTCTTTGGATTTAAGTTCGTAACCTTTTTACAAATTTTTAAGTCTTCAGCTCAAAAAATAAAAAATCTCCCATACAAACTTTGCACCCCTTAGGGGTGGAATTTCCAAAAATCCCGTCTTATCCCTTGCATACGTCATAAAAGTAAGCTCTGAACCAAATTTGAAGTTTCTAGTTCCAGTAGTTTCGGCTGTGCGTTGATTGTAGATCAGGACTTCTTCTTTTACATGTTTAGGTCACAAAACAGAAAAAACTATAGAAACGTAACGTATGCGCGGCGCGTGTGGCAAAGGTAAGAGTAGCAACTCAAACCCTGACCACAGATAGCAGTCAGTTCGTCACGGACGGCACGAGCGGTTAAGCGAGACTGATATGCATTGAAAGGTATAGAAAAATATACAAATACAAAAACGACAGCCGGAGGTCAAATCTTGCCCATGGTGGCATTTCATACCATCCATAAGTCTTATTTTCATTATTTTTTAAATATTTATTAGATATTTCGTTTTGCGGAAAACATTTCTTAATACGTTATAGAAACTTCAACTGTATCTTAAAGAAATAAGGTCGATATCTATTTAGCATAACACTAAAGAACTTTCTCGAATGTCTCAACTATCGTCCGCTACTCAGCCAGTGCGAGGAAAATGTTAGAAAAAACTTATCGCTATCGATATTTATATAGGCATATTCGTAATGGTTTTTGATTGATGTTAACATTACGTGTTCTTAATAATTTATTGTTAACACTCACTACATTTCAATAATTAAAGAATTTGAAAAGAGGAAACGTAACAATAATAATAGTGTTGAATTTCCGTGCGTAAGTACCGTAATTCATTTATTTACTATGTATTTACGTATTTATTATTATTGTCATTCATTTATTAGTTTATTACGTAAGACGATTCAGGGGAATAAATTGACCATGTCTTACTTCTACTTACGATAGGAGGTTTTTTTATTATTATTATTGTTTTTTCTTACATAGGGATAGAAGGGGATCAAAAAGTGGCAAAAATTGTCTTACGTATACTATATAGATATAAATGAACGCCTTGCAAATGCAAACCTACCCACATATTAAATATTAAACAAATTTAGTGTGTGGGTAGGTTTGCATTTGTAATAGTTTTTGAACGGAGGTAATTGTATATTTTACCTCAGTTGACCCGTTGATCACGAACGCTGTAAAGTGTTCGAAACGTCGGGATGTAATTTAAGCTCAGTACACGCGATAAAATCCGTTTTTAATTGTTTTATTTCATGAATAACTGTCGCGGCAACCGAAGACAATATTACTAAAACCTTCTTCAGAATGTAACAAATACTTTTCTGAAAACCGCGTCAAAATCGGTTTGGCAAAACACGAGATAATCGTGAACAAACGAACATACATACAAACATACAGGTCATACTGAGAACCTTCTTTTTTTAAGTCGAATAAAAACGAAAAATCTTGAGTAGGATTGCCAAAGAAAGAGCTGTAACAGGACGAGGGATCCTCTCGTTTCTTTAGTCGTCAACACAATGAAACTACTTTTTGTAAAGAGTCGGCAACGCGCATGTGACACCTCTGGAGTTGCAGGCATCCAAAGGCTACTGAAGCTCCATATTACCATCAGGCGGACCGTATGCTTGTTTGCCTTCATCGTGGTATTAAAAAACGACAATATAAATTATTTATGATACATAACCTTTTCGAACAAACAAGTTTATGCTACTTATATTATTAAAAAAAAATTTTCACACGTTATGTCGTAAGGCGCAACTAGTATTAATAAAAAACTAAGTACCTAATTTACTTGGAAAACTATACTAATTATTATTTATCGATATGACACTGACTCTTCTACATCACTATCGCATCCTACGACGTAAAGCCCTACCTCCATGTTATCCCGCTTACTCATACTAAGACCACGAAAGTGTAAGGGAGAAAGAATATAGACGAAGATTTTGATATTTGTGACATCTGTTGTCGAGTTGCTGAACTGGAAATACCGTAGGTCAAGCTACTCGACGCTAGATGACGCTACTTTGTATGAAATAAGTATTGCGAATACAATTTCGACTATGTGGTATTAATCATAAAGTTCAAATTATAGAACCGGTCATAGCTCATATTACTTTTTAAACAAGATAATTTAGCCAATCATCTTTAAAATACTGATGTGTTTGTGTTTAAAGTAGTGTGCGTTTTGGCGACACTGGTTCTCGTACTAATCACGACGTAAGCCGCTTCTACCGTTTTGTGGTTTAGATAAATATGGATTAATACTTAAATACATAGAAAACATCCATAACTCAGGAACAAACTCTGTGATAAACACACAAATAAATGCGCTGACCAAGATTCGAACCCGGGACCTCCTGCTTCGTAGGCAGGGTCACTACCGACTGGGCTGGCCGTAGGCCGTAAATTGTTAATAAAAGTATCGTACCTTTGGTGTACCTCAGTGTACCTTTAGTAAAAATCAGTGTACCTCTTTCTAAAACGAGATTTTTTCAAAAAAAGTTCCACCCGCCATTCTGACGTCAGAATAGCGGGTGGAACTGGTAAATGATACATTAAACCACATATAATGTATGTAGTTATAGTATACCTCTGTATAAGTTTAAAAACTATCTGCATACCTATCCTCAAAAGGAGCTATTTACGCGCGAAATAAGGTCCACCCGCCATGAACCTTTATTGAAAAAAAAACTTGTTTGCAAGAATTACACAGATTTTTAGGGTTCCCTAGCCAGAATGGCAAAAACGGAACCCTTATAGTTTTGGTCATGTCCGTCTGTCCGTCCGTCCGTATGTCACAGCAATTTTACTCGGAAACTATAAGACGTATCTTAATAAAATTTAGACATAAGGTGTAAATTTGTATGCCGCTATTTAGTTATGTAGTGAAATTGCAGAAAAAAATATTTTTAGGGGGGGCGCTTTACTGGTAACTAAATGTCTATTTTTTTTTATCAAATATCACACAATCGATGCACATCAATCGATAGGTCTTTATAAATAACATTGAGGTTTCCTTGAACATTTTGTGATTAAGTAATAATCGCTTCGAAAGTCGAAAAAATAGCGTCCCCCAAGTAAGTCCAAAGAATATGAAAAAAATTGAGAAGATGCGCGTTATCATATACTTTCTACGAAAATTGTTTTGAATATTATCGGTTTAAGCGATTTTTGAGTTATTTTCAAAAAACTTCTTCCATAGGCATCAGATACGACCTTTTGGCATTAGTCTGGTTCTTATTCCATTGAAGCTACGGAACCCTCCATTATGCGTGGTCCGACACGCACTTGGCCGGTTTTTTACTTAAGGTACACTGAGGTACACTGAAGATACAAAATAATTACATACCTTTTGAGTGATTTAGTGCAAGATTTACAAGGTCCACCCGCCACCCTGACGTCAGCGGCGGTATATGGCGGGTGGACCTTATTTTGCTAACTCCTTTTCAGGATAGATATGCAGATTGTTTTTAAAGTTATACAGAGGTACAATATAACCACATACATTATATGTGGTTTAATGTATCATTTTCTAGGTCCACCAGCCATCTTGACGCCAGAATGGCGGGTGGACCTTTATTTGAAAAAATCTCGTTTTAGAAAGACGTACTGTAACCTCCCGCTCATAACCCCTTATAAACTAAACGTAAGGAGTGCGAACTCCTTTAACATGGCCAGTGAATCGTACTTAGTGGTATTGGGGACCCTTCGAAATGCTCCGTGTAACCCAAATTCTTTTAATGAAAGACTGGCGAATCTTCCGAACTCTCGAAACACAATCACAATTTTAATAGCTTAATTTTACAGACGAGTTATCCGATGAAAGTTTAAAAGTTGAGTGGTTTCTAAGAAATGGAGTAGGATGAAGAGTAAACAGAGGAGTTACAAGTTTATTATAAAAATAGTTGATTTTACAGATTGTAGAGTAGGCTATTGGCTTAATGTGGTTAAAGATAGTTAGTAGTCTTATAAAATATTATTTATTTAAAAAATAATAACATCGACCGTCTCCTAATAAGTGATCGTTTAACATGACAATAAAGGACCTTATAGTTTGCATGGATATTTCCCTTTCAAACCCCTTATCCTCCTAGCTAGCTAATAGGGAAACATATTTGTCTTGGGCAAAATATTTTATTGACTACATCCTAATAATGCAAACTCCAACTTATTGTCATCGACGGATGATGTATGATCACACTACCCTAATACCCAATTTGTATTATTGTTATTAGGTATTACTAAACTCCACAAAGTATTTAATTAGCGTTTCGAGGCCTACTTTTAAATGAGAAGAGACGCTAAAACAAACTAAATAATGTCAATCTTTTTGAATGCCCAATATTTATTCTCAACATATTAAAAGCTGATATTTCTAGGTATATCTAAAACAAAGGCAAAATACTAAAGTAGTGGCCTAAACAGAAGAGTCAAACTAGTGATTTACAGTATCAGTTTGACGTATTCCCAACGCACTGCATCGTTTGGCGTCAGGAGCAAGCCAGTCGTCCATCTCAAACTGACTTACTACGCCAAGATAAAAATGAATGTGACCGGACACTATATTCCAGAGATACCTTGCCTTCGCAATAGGAACCTAGAAATATAGAATTTCAAAGATTTGCTTTTAGGACACTTAATGATCTCATTTACCAATAGATTTAAAAGTCAAAACCCACCATATAAGGAGTGGTCCGGAAAAAAAGTAGCCGTGCCTTTTTTGATTTATCTTTTTATTTTGTGCCGATTTAGAAGCAGTGTTTATATTTAAATAATCTCTAGATACAATCATACAAAACATAAATACAATCATACTTAAATAAAACAGCGTTTGGAAGTTTTCGCCTTTTGTATTCCATCATACACATAGTTTTTTGAACAGCGTCTTCTGACAGAATTTTGAGGTGTTTCTCAAAAACATGTTTTTTCTTATAGTTTGATTTGATGAGCTATTTTATACCTTAATAAATTGTCTTTCTTCAATAGTAAACTTTTTTATCTGGCTTCATTTTAAGGTAGTTACAGTAATTTTTAATTAAATGTATTTGCCTTTTTTCATAGAAAATTATCTCCCATAGAAAAATCTTTGTCAGAGGTTAGATTAGAGAGTCTTCCTGACTATCCTAGCTAAAATACAGTTAATTAATGTAGCTTCTTGGTAAGATGAAATTCTGAAAAGCATAAAACGGGTTGTGAAAATGGAAATACAATTGTGGCATTGTAGCGGATGTCGATTGAAGATTGTCAAATTATGTTGTTCAAAAGGTTACAAAGTATGTTGAATTAAAAACGCGAAAACTTAAATATGCTCACATATTCTATTATGATTGTATTTTTATTTATTAGTATTGTATCTACGGATTAATAAAATAAATATACTGCTTCAAAATTAGCACTAAATTAAAAAATACACAAGATTGTACACTGCTACTTTATTTCAGGACCACTCCTTAAATAGTAAATATATTATTAAGTCATCAAATTGTAAGGAAAATCTTGTTTCCCGTAAATATTGTAACAATATTGATATTATACATAAAACCAACACTCAGATAAAAAAATAGAGCAGAAATTACTCAGTTAATTTCATTGTAATCCATTATACAACACTTGAAACTAACACTTGTTCACTTTTTCACTATTTTCACTTTAACTACTAACTGCCGGTCCGAACGTAGAGATTTGAATGAATGCTTGAAGTACTTGTCATCTTACACTCCCTTTGGGGGGGAGTGAGGAGGCCATCTCAGGGTTTCCCCTCTGTGGCGGCTTCGGTCTGTGAGAGCCAGTAGTTCGTGGCTTTTTCATATTCAGGTTTGGCTTGTTGGCCATCATGGCTTTGTGGGTCCGATGGCCAATCTGCGGCTTTGTGGGCTGCTAGTCTGCTGCTGCCGGCCGCGCGAGCTCACGCGGTTGGGCTCGCGAATGAATGCTTGAAGCCCCCGCCGTTCGCTTTTATACTAAAATAGTGGTGTATTGTACTGGCGACGCTCATTGGTTCCGTCTAAAGTGCTTGTGTATTGGTGGTACCAAATAGCGACATTTCATACAATAATTGTCTTCTCTAATTGTGATGCGTATTAACTTGCATACGCAATTAGCATGTCTAGTCGACATATCGTCGTTTAATTTCTTAAATGACGTAACGACGTTATGCAATTTCAATCAGTTTCCAACCATATTGTATTACTTATAGGGTTCAATTTTGTTTAACACCGGTTTCATGTAACACTGACACAGTCTACAAACGTCAAAACCAGTGGCACATCTACGCCATCTAGATATTTAGTATGAATTTTTACAAAGGCTCAGATAACTACCCCGTGCGTCACAGATATTACTTAAGTCAGCTCAGTAGTTCGTGTTATTTAACGAAAGATGTCACTACAATACTTGTAAATGTTTGATTTTCATAAATCTCGAATTTATCATTAAAATCTCGTAGTATCTTTAGTTAAAAAGGTCAGCATTTTTATTGTTATATTTTTATTATAGTAAATAAGTATAAAACAAAGAATTATCACGAAGTGCAATCAATTACATCGTATTTGGAGGTTAAGGGATCTGTCAAAGTGCTACGGGCAAAAACAAGTGACGTTACCAGCAGTGTTGCCAGATACAAATTCGACCTACGTCCAAATCCGTCCAATACACGCAAGGATGAACGCCTCACTGCAGCAACTGTTTGACAGTTTGAAAATAGAAATGAAGGAACAACTCTCGCAGCAAAGCCACGATCTCAAGCAAGAACTTCACTCTTCTATCACAAACACGCTAACGGAAAAGATCGATGACAAACTTTCACCGTTAGTAGAAGAAAATAAGAAACTCTCAGCAAAAATCATAGAATTAGAAGAAAAATTGCACTATCTAGAAAGAAGCGGGAAAGAAAACAACATCATTCTTTTTGGAATAGAGGAAGACGAAGGCTCGACAGAGGAATTATTTGGCAAAGTGAGAGAGAGGGTGCAGAATGACTTAAAAATAGAACTTTCATACCAGGAAATAAATAAAATCCACAGGATTGGCAGAAAAAACAGAGATGGCAAAGCAAAGACCTGTGCGGATTTCATTTGTTAGAGAGGTAAAGAAAAGACAGATAATGAAGGCAAGGAAACAATTTAACAATGAAATATATGCAAGCGAAGACTACCCCAGAGAAATTCAAACCAAAAGGAAAGACTTGCAAGTGAAAGTTCAAGAAGAAAGAGAGAAGGGGAACACCGCTTTTATCAATTATGATAAGCTGGTGGTGATACCAGGCAACGAAGATAATAGAAAAAGAATGCCTTCAGGGTCACCTCAGCAAGAAAGTCAACCAATGAAGCAGCAAGCCACCGAAGTTGGAAAAGCAAATAGGGCCAATGCCTTCGATGTTATGAGAAGCAGATCAAACTCGCTGTCCCTGTCAGCAGCCGATAAAACAAGTTCAAGTAAATGCTAGCAATTAAATACCAGCCGGAAAACACCAAACCAAACACAGTTAAACAAACATAAAACAAACACAACAGGTCCCAAGCCGGCTGGTCACCGTGGGACATCTGACCAAAACCCTCCAACTAACAAAACTCAAGAAAAAAGGAACAAAGATCAAACTTTTAACATTTTAACATACAATGTGAGGTCGCTAGCCACAACAGAAAGAGACCTGGAACTTACACATACCTTAAAAAATATAAATTGGGATGTAATGGGTATCTCCGAAGTTAAAAAGTTTGGGTGCAACATTGAAGAATACCAAGATCATATTCTGTGCTATAAGGGAGAGACTAAGGGTCTACATGGAGTAGGCTTCTTAATGAACAAAAAGCATAAAGAGAAAATAATAAGATTCCAGGGCATTTCTCAGCGAGTAGCATCTCTGCAACTGGCTCTAGGAAATTTAGACATCACGCTGATCCAAGTGTATGCACCTACAGAAAACTCAACGGAAGAGGAAATCGAGAACTTCTATAATGATATTGACAAGGCTCACCTTTCATCAACCGCAAGAACAGTATTAGTTATGGGAGACTTTAATGCCAAAATAGGTTGTCCTAAAGAAAACGAACAACTCACAATGGGCAAATTTGGTATCGGCAAACGAAACGAAAGGGGCGAGCGCCTCATTGAATATGCCATAGAAAACAAGTTATCAATTATGAACACCTACTTCAAGAAAACTCCAAGTCGCAAATGGACCTGGATATCACCAAACAGTAGAACCAAGAACGAAATAGACTATATATTAGCAAACAACCGTAATTTAATAACAAATGTAATAGTCTTAAACAATATAACATTTCCATCAGACCACAGACCCCTGAGAGCAACTATACACTTAAAACAACAAAAGAAGAGCAGGAAAAATTACAAACCACCCCCAGCCGTTGCCATGACAGAAGGTGAAAAGGAAACCTATGTCGAAGAACTAAAAGCACGGCTCGACAGTATCAACATACAATACACAAGAGCACAAACATACTACAATTTTATAGAAAAATCAATAATTGACAGCTATAAGACTAAAAAAATAGTAACAAACAAGACCCATAACATTCTTAGTAAACAAACTGAAGAACTTATAAGAAGGCGCACGGAACTTTCACTCACAAAAAGGAAAGACAAAGAAACAAAGAATGAACTTAGCAAACTATACCAAGAGACAAAGAAGTCAATAAGGAAAGACTACAGTCACCACAGACATGAAGTAATTGCAAGAAACTTACACGACTACAGAAGTACAAAGAGAGCTTTCAAAGAGCTAAACACACACAAAACCTGGATATAGAAATTACAGTACAGATCCAAAGAATCATCAACGAGAAAAGACATCAAGGACCATGCAACTAACTTCTACATGGAGCTATACAGAAGAAGAGACACCTTACCCATAATCCAGCAAGTCAAGGAAGATACTACAACATACCCGATAGAGCCATTAACTGTAAAGGAGGTACACAACCACATAAAGAAACTGAAAAGTGAAAAGAGTCCGGGCCCGGACGGAATCAGCAATGAAGCTATAAAAATAGGTGCGACAGTGCTGGCATATGACCTGGTACTGGATCAGAAAACTGTACCAGATCAGTGGTGCGCCTCAGATATAATACTACTGTTTAAAAAAGGAGACCCACTAGATATAGGGAACTACAGGCCGATCAGTTTGCTAGCAAGTATCTACAAACTTTTTGCTTCATTAGTCCTAAAAAGAATTACCCAGGACATTGATAATGCACAACCAATTGAGCAAGCTGGCTTCCGCTCAGTATACAGTACCACTGACCACATGCATACACTACAGCAAGTAATGGAAAAATACAATGAGTTTAATAGACCCCTGTATGTAGCATTTATAGATTATAGCAAAGCTTTTGATAGCATACGCCATAGCTCTATCTGGGATGCTCTTAACCAATTTAAAGTCAACCAAAAATACATCAACATCATAAGATATATATATAGTAACAGCACCAGCTCAGTAAAGATTGAAACTAGAGGCAAACCGATAACCATCCAAAGAGGAGTGAGACAAGGCGACCCAATGTCACCAAAACTTTTTATCGCCGTTCTAGAGAATATATTCCGCAAGCTCGACTGGTCGAATAAAGGAATCAGAATAGGAAAACGTTATTTGAGTCACCTCCGGTTTGCAGACGACATTGCCATACTAGCAGAAACACCGAAAGACCTAGAAGAAATGGTGGAATCCTTAGACCAAGAAAGCTCCAAGGTAGGCCTCGAAATGAATGCTTTGAAAACCAAATTAATGACAAACAGCCATAAAAGACCCATCTCTATTAGAGGGAAAAGTATAGACTATGTCACTAACTACTTATACTTAGGAAAGCAGGTGTCATTTGAAAAAACAAATAATGAAGATGAAGTAGCGAGGAGAATAAACACCTCTTGGAGAAGATTCTGGTCGCTGAAGGAGATACTAAAAGGAAATTACAGTATACACATGACAAAAGTGATCATAGACACCAGTCTCCTACCATGCCTACTATATGGATGCCAAACATGGGTATTTACAGAAAAGGTGAAACATAAAATTCAAACAACACAAAGAGCCATGGAAAGAAGCGTTCTAAAAATCAGGAAACTGGAAAAAGTACGAAGTGTCAAAATCAGGCAAAAGACAGGAGTCATAGATGCCCTCGCACACTCACTATCCTTAAAATGGCGATGGGCCGGACATGTTGCGCGCTACTCTAACAGAAGGTGGACCATTGCAGCTACAAAATGGAGAGGACCGTCTGGAAAGAGACGTGTTGGCAGGCCGATACAACGCTGGGCCGACGGTTTAATCAAAGTTGCTGGCAAAAGTTGGAAAACTCAGGCTGCAAACAGAATGTTATGGACGGAGTTGGAGGAGGCCTTCACCCAAAGAGGGGTTCATATCAAAGAAAACTAAATGAAACTCAAATTTATTTGTATATATATATTTTTTTACTTACAACACAAAACATGTAATACTTACACTTAAGTTTGATATGAATGAACGGCTTTTTTATTTATTTTTATTTATTAAATAAGTATGAGGAAAGCCCCCATCTACTGTACAATTTTTCTAACAACCAATATTTGACGGCTGTCATCCACATACATATTTTGCGTTTTAGGTTATAAATTGTATGGAAATGACAGCCGTCAAATATTGGTTGTTAGAAAAATTGTACAGTAGTCACAGTACACTGGTTTTTACTAAAGGTACACTGAGATACACCAAAGGTAAGGTACTTTTATTAACAATTCGATAAAATTCCCGAGGTCCACCCGCCATCCTGACGCTCAGGCTCACTATAATTCGACTATGATGTATAGAAAATTAGTTAAAAATTATATTAATTACTTACTTGCAAAATGCTGTTATGTTCTATCTGCAGCATTTGAAAATTTGTCGTTGGAGTGGCTGGTTCTCCAGCGCGGTTGCGGGTCGGGCGGGCAGATTCTGCCTGTGGTGCTGTCGAGTTTAATGTAGGGCGAGGATTAATGTATTGTGAGGTGTGATGATATTCAGGACGTGCAGATAGTGCAGGGTGTGTCGGATAAATGGGTTGCGCAGGACGTGTGGGACGTGCGGCTAGTGCAGGTTGTTCAGGATAAGATGATATTATAGAGGGATCAGTGGGTTGTGCTGGATGTGTGAGATGAGAGCATAGTGCAGGCTGTTCGGGATGAGATGATAAAGCTGTACATGTGGTATGAGTGGGTAATGCAGGACGTGTCGAATGAGTAGATAGAGCGGAACATGCGGAGCAAGTTGGAAATAAAGCAGGATCGGAAGAGGCATGCAGAATGGATTGCATATTGGTAATTGTAGCTGTGACGGGAGTTGATGACGGTGCCGGGCAGCCATATAAGAAATCCATGCGGTTGGTTTCCATCAGATGGCTTAACTAGGGTGGTCGCCACGTGTAAAAAAACATTGATAAAGATAAACAAGAAAATACGTAACAATTATGTCACATATTGAAAAAATTTGGTTAAAAAAACCGGTTAACAAATAGTAATATGATTTTCTTCTCAACATCCATTTTTAGAAATAAAGACTGTGTACGATCAAATCCGGACATGCATGATCTGGTATATCTCTTTTTCGGTACCACATATTCAAGCAACACTTCTTTTAAATAATTTGTGGTCATCAAGCTACATAATAAAATTACAAACATAATATAACGTTACGTTATCTGTGACTTTGATCACTATATATTCCACAGTGCCTATATTTTATTGTCCACGGTGTTCTGACAGTGTTTACCAAATTTTCCTGTGAAAAATAGTTTTTTATTTTTTATTAGATAAACCAATTCTCTTTTCATAATAGCTTACATTTTTCTAATTTTACTTAGATGTAAATAGTTCTGAGGTGTTCTAGCTTTGGTAAGCTTGACTTTTTTACAAAAATACGCCTCCCATATAAAAACTACTTTTAGTGCTTGGAGTAGAAAGTCTTCCTGACTGCCTCAAGTAGAAAAGAGTTTCAAATCGTATTTTTTTTGTAAGATAACATTCTAATGAGCATAAAACAGCTTGTGAAAATATAAATACAATTGTGGCATTGTAGCAGGAATTGAGCCAAGATTATCAAAAAATGCTGGACAAAAAATTCAAGATATGATGGAATATATTTGGCAAAAACTCACACAAGCCCATACAATTGACAATATTTCAAAATTTCCAAATTTTATAAATCGAAAACCATTTCGAGAAATACACTTGTAGAACACAAAAACATTTTTTTTGAATTTTTTTTTCAGTAATTTTTGGAAAAATCACCAAAATATGTAAACCGGAAAATGACGTCACACGGCTGATTCAATACTATCACTATGAAAAAACGTTATCTTCCGGGTTTCCGTTTGACAACTTTGACAATTACAACACTACTGACAGTGACAGGACAGGACAGTTAATTCTTTCAATTCGAATATTTGCTTGTACTTTACGTTTCCTTGGATTAATTTAAGTATATACTTGTTGCGATTTGTCACGGACTCTGGACTGCTTTCTTCTACGACGACAACAACTCGCTTTCTAACAGACCCCGGATTGCATTCTTCAACGACAACTACGATTTTCGCTTTTTCACGGATCCCGGACTGCTTTCTTCTACGACGACCTGACGATGGAATTCAGGGAATCCTCGGAAAATACCCCAATACCTCTATAACGAAGCGGACACGAGAAACTCAGAAAGATTTGTCAAAGCTGACAGCAGGAGCTTACCGCGTGTGAGTTTTTGCAAAGCTCGGATAAATATAATTTGCCTGGCACAAGAGGTACCGAAGCTTCGTTATCTTCGCGGAGTTCTTATGTACAAACTTAAGGCAAAGGCCTTTATTAAGTGCAGCCTCATGTTCCTTTACTATTTGTAAACGAAAACGGTATAGAAGTGATGCTGACGTCCCAAATCTTCAGGAGTTTCTCCAAGAAGCCAATAATCATAAAATGGATGACTGTTTGTGCTTCGCCAAACGGAATCTGTGACGATTTGGCTTTCAAGTTGAAATGTCCCTTTACAGATAAAACTGAGAAATTATATCAATTAAAATGTCACGAGCCAAAGTTGTTTTGGATTGTGGTAAATAAATTACATTTTATAAGAAATAAAGTACTTATTTTATTAGTATGAACACTTGTCATTTTTAAACCTGTATCCTAAGTAGGTCCTTAAGTACTTTCTGATGACTTGTCAATAATAAGTTAAATATCTTTCCTGTACTTAGAATGTTACTATTGGAGAAGTAAAATTCACCATGTGTTAATCGGGGGAGAAATAAAAGGTATATTATAATAAAATTATTTTAATTTCGTTCAGTTATTCATTAGGCGGATACCTTCATATACCTAGCACATCTGTGGTGGAAACGTGGCATAATATAAAATATACATTCTCACACAATATAATAAACCAAACCAACATAATGACACACATCGGCGCAAGAAAAACAACAAGATGGGCCTCTCCTCAGGTCCATCTGTATATAGTCTCAGATAGTACTTCCCTCAGCTGATGGTAGAACAGTAAATAACTGGGCTATAAAGATGTGTTGCTATTGTAAGTTTTCATTAGGTAATATTTAATGCAAGGCATTTTCAACAATCCTTAAGATATCTTTCGAAGTTAGCGGTTTGATATATTAAGTTTTGACGTTTATCTTGTGCTTCAAATGTCAAACTGTTTAAGCGCACTATGGTCACGCTATGGTTTTTACGTAAATGTCAATCAATGTAACTATTTCAACGTTTTTTCCAGTGTATGAAACACAACATGACGTCATTTAGCCGATACTTCGACGACTGTTACATACGCCCTTTCTGCCCAAGTAATATTATAAATGGATTTTTCCACTAAAAAACATGGATTTTCGCAAAAATAAAAAAATACAGGTCTCTTAAAATTGTGAGTTCTTTCGGGCCATACAATAAAAAGTAGCACTCAAAAAAATGAAATGTTGTCAATTGTAATATGATTCTATTTTAGTATATATTACTATAATTCCAGATTATTAAAATAAAAGAAATGCTTGAATATGTGGTACCGAAAAAAAGATATACCAGATCATACATGTCCGGATTTTATCGTACACAGTCTTTACATCACGTGCCTAAAAATGATTTTGGTAATTTATAAAAGCTTGCTTAAATAATTTTTAATAAAAAACCCGACATCAATGGGGGAAATTCACTCTTAGATTCCACACGAGGAAATAACTTGCTTAACAAACCCAGCGAAGAGGAAAAATTGCCAAACGTGAACCTATGCGTCGTTGAAGAATTCCGTTCTGATCATCATCACCATCAGCAGTTCCATTTCATCAAATTGTTTTTGAGAGAAGGCTTGAGTTATACACAAATCACTACATGTATATGTTATAATTTGAGTGTGTTTGAAAGTTCCCTCGATTCCTCATGGATCTGTATGTATATGCTTAAAATAAAATAAAAAAATTTCAAAATCGGTTCTGACATGACGAATTTATGGAATAACAAACATTAAATTAAAATAAAAACCTACCACCGAATTGAGGACGAAGTCGGTTAAAAACCGGCCAAGTGCGTGGCGGTCATCGGTGTCCACGCATAATGGAGAGTTCCGTAGAAAGTCATTTTTTGGAGATAGCTCAAAAACGGCTAAACTCCAGGGAAGAAATGCCTATCTATATCCAGTGACACAGCCATACGATAAATAAATAACGGCTAGACCGATAATGTTCAAAATAATATTTGTAGAAAGTAGTTGTTAGGATGTATTTAAGTACTTAAATTGGACTAACGAATATAAGGGCTCCGTCTTTGCCATTTTGGCTCCTGTTGTGTGCAGACCGGATTACCACGTTGAACCAAGCAGCGCTGACCCGCTGTACCATTTACCAGGTCATGTAGGGAGATGAATAAAAACACTTATTTAGCTTTAAAACATTTGAGCAGTGTAGTTGCAGGTGTTTCCCCGCTGGAAGTTGTTGTAGAAGTGAGCGGTGAGAAGTGAGTGAGCAACGAGTACGAGTGCTGGCCTCTTTTTATGGGTTTTCTAGCGTACTCGTACTAGTGGCTGGTATGTGCAGAGTATGTCGTTCTTTTATTAGCCAATAATCTTAAACTATTACACGATTGTAGGAGGGTGTAAATTGATATTATTATGGGACATTTCTTCATAGATTAATACAAAATTCTTATAATCTAGACATTTTGGGTATTACGACATTATTTCAATAAAATTAGACACAGATTAGTACTTATGAACTAGACATAGAGACACAATATTTATACACGTTATTAAATTACAAATCATAAATAAATTGGTATAAATCGAGAAAATGATTAACTTAGATCTAGTTACACAAAAACAACAGTAATTTTAAGCTATCTGCGACAGCTACGTAACCCTAAAATAAAAATTTTACAACGATAAATTCCCACACCTACATGACTTATGTAATGTGTAGGTACTCACATCTCCGATCCGCGATTCCTGGGGCCCTATGCCCTCTGAGGTTTCCCGTCCAATGGCCGACAGCGTGAGGAGGTCCTCCTCTTCCAGCTGTGGTATTGCCACAGAATTTCCAGTTTTACTGCTTGCCCGGTTTACAGCCGCGTTCTTTTTTCTCGTTTTGCGAGTGAGATCGGTCCACGTCTGACAAAAAAAGTAACAATTACTTTTTGGTTATGCTTATAAGACTGCTTAATTAATAATTATGTAGGGTATATACTTATCAACTGACCATTTGTAATCCCTATTGCAACAGCATAAGGTCTACTGATGGTCAGTTAAGGGTGTTGCTGTTTGTACTTACAATCTTCCACGACTGCACAGATTTATCAGGCCCGTACTGTCGCATTTCTGCAGCCAAACGCGCCCACTGCTCCTCGTACTTTAAACTGCCGAGAGGGCCCCCGTATTCCCTATTTGCAAACTGAGCATGCAGGGACATGTACTCGCACAGTTTTCTTTTTTGTTCGGTCGTGGAACGTCTGAAAAATATGTTTATACAATTTTAAACTGACGAAACAAGTTATTTATTATTCATATTTCCGCCTACTACAAGATCAAGATATAAGTATCAATATATATACATGTGCTATTCACTTTTTAGTAATTTTAGGTGGCATATTATAATAATTTATTTTACCTAATCCTACTATGACTGTTTCAAACGACCAATTACAAATCATAAATAAATTGTTATAAATCGAGAAAATGATTAACTTTATTTATTTATTTTCTTTATTGAGGGAAACAAACAGCATACAATAATACAAGAAGGTAAGCATATAAGTTAATACATAAGCCAAAACAGTTTCCACTTATAAGTAATACAAAATACCTTTGCTCCGAAAAATTTACATGAGAAAGAAAACATGATATAGAGAAGAGTCTAAGAATTTTAAAATATTATCATTACTATCAGGTTTGAAAAGAAAAATTAACATAATAATAACAATAACACATAATAATTTAGTGTCAAATCAAAAGGTATACATGCATATAACCAATAAAACAAGCACATTTAGAATTTAAAACTAAGCAAGAACAATTTGAATTTGGATTTAGGTACAACATGCAAAAGACTTTATTTGTAAATTTTCTTATTTCTACTTTTAAGCTAAATTTTAAGCTTTTTGATGTTTTTTGATGGCGGAAACAAACCTATTATAATTCAGCTGGAATAAATCAATATGCGAATATTTTTTGTTGTAAATATTGGAAGATCTTGCAAGAAACCCATTACTTACATATCTTTTGCGACTGAAAGGAACAGATAGCAAAGCAGTGGACCGTGTTCGGGAACGAGGACATCTCAAAAGAATCTTGCTAAGGAGGGCTTCAGAATCGACAAAATTATTTAATAATTAACTTAGATCTAGTTACACAAAAACAACAGTAATTTTAAGCTATCTGCGACAGTTCTCCCCCACGTGCGTCAGCACCGTCTATTGGTGTGGAGCAGATGAGAATGAGTCTGGAAGCCGGGCGGCGGACATCTTCTACGTGAGTTTATATATGTACAATGGCTACTCTTATTGGTCATCGAGACCGGGAAAGAGTTGTGCGATTTCGCCTCTAGACCATGTAACTCGTAGCGTAGTACCGGCGGCTATGTCGCCTACGTGTAGCTTCGTAGACATTTGTTGAGCACTGGATCGCTGCATCAAGTTGAGGCGATATTCTCGTATCCAGCGCTTCCATACGTGGTCGTCAGGCGGGATCTTCTTCTGGATCAGGCGCCGTTCTGTTATGGGATGTTTGAGTCTATCGGGCAGAGAGTTAATTGCCTCGGATAGCTCCCGTTCTGTGCCAAAAAGGTTCGTGGCATCGTCTGAATTTAGAACGGTAGGCGCACGGCTCTGAGATATCATTTTACGTAGCGGTAGGGAGGTAGAGGGCGCCGATAAGGAGGCGGCGGGCTCTAGGTACATCGCTCGTGTGATGAGACGTGTGTACAGTACGTTCCCTCGCTTTTCTCTGCGGTGGCCGTCATTTTCAGCTGCGGCGGTAAGCGGTGGTTGATTCGCTATGAGCCTCTCTTGTGGTAAGTCGCCTACGGGAACCGTGAGGTTGGCCCCGTTACAGGTCCGACACCTTCGGCACTTATTCGTCAGATAACGAATGCTACCGCGCAGTCTGACAATGCAGTATTTTTGCTTCAACTCGTCGAAAATGGTCGCGTGATCGTCATGGTTGGACACTTCGTGGAAATGGCGGATCAATAATTTTGTGAATCCATCTTCAGCATGCAGGACGGGTATATGTGTTCCGTCTCTGTCTGTGACTATCACGCCATCTCTGTCCAATTTCACGTCGACTCGATGTAGTGAAGACTTCTCAGGCAGCGCGCGCCCGACTTCCAGCCGTCGTATTTCTTCGGCGTACGATTCATTCTGGCTCCGTTTGATCAATAAAGTTTCTGCCAAACTTATGTGATTGTCGTTCATTTCTGTATCTGGATTTCTAACAGACAATCTGGCTTTGAAAACCTATGCGGCAACCAAAACTCGGGCCGTAGCGCGGACTAACCTTGTGTATTTCGAAAACCTACTTACGTCGGGTAGGTATTCCGACCTTTTTTGTACGTTATTTACGGAACAAACCGGTTTGTTGACGCGTTCTGTGCACGGTTTCGCGACGGGTTCTACAGATTCTACTGGCGGCAAACCTATTGTGCGTTCGCTTTCGCCTCCCCCGCTGAGGGACGTACCCTCTTTACACTGGACTAAACTTACCTCCGAGATTACGTTCAGGTTGTCGGAGGCGAATCCGTTTCTAACTACGTCTGATTTTATATCCTGCTCATTTACGGGAGCTAGGACTTCGTCGTCCGTCGTTCGCGGCACCATGTAGCCTAAGAACGCTACAGTCGGATCCGACGATTGATGTGGTGTTTCTAGCGGCCGTGTCGCATCTATGGACACTTCCCCCAAATACGTAGGCGGGATCGCGATTGTGTTAATATTGCTAGTACTATTTTCCACGGGCGCAGTTGCGTTCAAACCGTGTAGCAATTTATGGTGCCCAGCTTCGCATCCCTTGACGCCACAAGCTACGTACTTGCACTTGAAGCGACCATAGTGCGACGCGTCCAGACACTTGTAACACAACTTTTCATTTTTAACCCAATCCCAACGTTCGGCTACCGATGCATTCAAAAATTTAGTACACGCTTCTATTTTGTGTTCGTGATTATGACATATTAAACACTTATTGCGAGACGTAAACCGTGCTGGCACCGAATGTTGTTTGGGCTTCGTTCCTATATACGCGGGCTCTTTAGCCTCGCGGGGCTTCGTTTGAGCTACCGTCGGCGACCTATACTCCGACGCGCGAGCTTCAACTTCATCACTTCGCGGGCGAGTACTCTGGTAGCTAGAATTTGAGTCCGAATCGCTCGAAGAATCGCAGGAAAACACGGGAGCGGGAGCGTGGGCGGGGGCGTCACGACGCCCTGACCTGCTTTCCGGCTCAAAGGATATCGAGTTTACGCGCGACTTCGTATGTCTACTTCGATTCGTTCTTTTAACCGCGGAACTGATTTCTAACAGAAATTCTGAGATCGCGACTAAATCGGGCGAGTCCAAATTAGCTTGTTTGAACTTGCCCCATTCGTACCTAACAATGAGGTTCAATTTATTGACGATCTTGTTGACTAGCTCTGGCGCATATAGATATTTTTCTTGCTTTAATGATTTTATCGTCGCTACTGCATTTGCGACGTGCGCGGCGAAAGACACAATATTGCTGTTATTTTCGGCTAGGCGCGGCATGCGTTTAACATTATGTAGCTCAGTCAACACGATCTCTTCAGGATTCCCGAACTGCCTTTCTAAGGCTTCCATTATTTCGTACGGATCCTTGACGGTATACACGATGGATTTTACCGCGGTACGCGCCTCGCCTTTTAACGCGCGCCTAAGCCTACTGACGTTATTCACGTGACTAAACATCGGCGCGGTATCTTCAAATTCGGCACGGAATGCGATCCATTCGGTGATATTACCGTCGAAAGGGGTAATTCTGGGGGCCTATGCATAATGGGAGCGTAATGAGTCGGAACTTCCAGCCGCTCGGGCGGCAGACGTGTGCTTATATGCGACTCGCGGGGCGCGAAATTACGCGTAGCGCGTGCGGCGGACGCTTCAATTTTAGTTATATAATTGCTTTGACTAGCTGGGACTGTCGTTCTACCCAATTTCTCACACGTTGCTCGTCTTTATCGACTACAGATTCGGTCTTACCGCTAACAGATTGCGCCTCCTGCTGGGCAATCTGTAGCCTTAACTTGGCAGTTTCCGACTGTTTATTAGCAACGGCGAGAGCGGCTTTATGAACCTCGAGTTCCGCTAGTAACAAAGCTAACTTTTCGTCGCACTTTACTCTACTCGCACTACGATTTTCGCGCACTTCACTATTAGCGCGGTCGCGGCACTGAGAAACGCAGTCCATTTCCCGGACGGACGTGTTAACTTTACACAATGTCCCCGGAAGACTCCTATCTGGCGTTTTTCCTACTTCGTCTCCCGATATATCCGAATACGCGGGCGCCGGCGCCTGTGCCGGCGGCGGCTCGACGATATGGCCGTCGTTATGGTTGCCGCTGGTGCCTATGTCCCCTACCTAATACCTAATGGCTGACACTGCCTAGTGCAGTGAAAGCGGCCCTACAAATCACTTTACTTACATTTGGGCGTAAATCCCTGATGCACTGAATCTCGCGCAAAGGCTAAGTGCAAGTGCCAGAGCGTCCGAAAGCAGTGTGAAGACGTCAACCATGTGACATTGCAACGAAAGTTGCCAGGACACGAACGTGGAGTATGGCCTCTACACGAGCGGTCCGTCCAGCCAGCTGGTAAATAGCACAGGGCTCTTCCGCGAAAGCGGGCAGGTGTATCAGCGGTTAAGCCGGACACCGTATGATGATTCTGAGCGAAATTAATCCTGAGCTGGATCCGCGTACTTGTTTCTTTCTTGAATTGGCAGCAGATTTCTTCCATCCGGAGCTCGAAGGACCAGCTGTTGTGTGCAGACCGGATTACCACGTTGAACCAAGCAGCGCTGACCCGCTGTACCATTTACCAGGTCATGTAGGGAGATGAATAAAAACACTTATTTAGCTTTAAAACATTTGAGCAGTGTAGTTGCAGGTGTTTCCCCGCTGGGAGTTGTTGTAGAAGTGAGCGGTGAGAAGTGAGTGAGCAACGAGTACTTCTTCTTTGGTGTCGTCCGCTGCTCCTCTTATGATGGGGGCAGGGGTTGGAGTGCCCGCATTGCTGCTATGACTCCTGTGTCATGCCGCATCCCACTGCGGTGGGATGGTCGCTCGTCGTCTTTTTGGGGACGACTTGACGTCTGGTGTGGCTGCGGCGGGCCCGATGGCCCTGCCGCAGCGATGGTGTCAGGTGTGGTCCGCGGCGGGCCCGATGGCCCAGCCGCGGTGATGTCATCTGCTTCGTGTCTTGGCCCTGGTGTGCCGCGGCGGGCCCGATGGCCCAGCCGCGGCGGCGGTGTCCGCGGCGGGCCCGATGGCCCAGCCGCGGTGATGTCATCTGCTTCGACGCGAGTCCCGGCGTGCCGCGGCGGGCCCGATGGCCCAGCCGCGGTGATGTCATCTGCTTCGACGCGAGTCCCGGCGTGCCGCGGCGGGCCCGATGGCCCAGCCGCGGCGGCGGTGTCCGCGGCGGGCCCGATGGCCCAGCCGCGGTGATGTCATCTGCTTCTAATTCCGGCGAGCCGCGGCGGGCCCCATGGCCCGGCCGCGGCGGCGGTGTCCGCGGCGGGCCCGATGGCCCAGCCGCGGTGCTGCCGTCTGCTGCTATCCGAGGTGAAGCAGGGCCCGTGGTAGAGCCCGGGCCCTGCGCTCGGGAGGCCTGATGTAGTGGGGCGCGATGTTCTGGAGGTGTTCGTAGCCAGAGTTGTCCGCGCGGTCAAACATGACCCACGCGAGCCTGACTACGAACTCCTCCAGGCCCTCCCACTGTAGTTCTTCGGCGATGGTGGCGTTCCTCTTGCGTCTCGGTGCCTTGGTGAGGATGCGTAGCGCCATCGTCTCTTGCCGTCTTAGCTTCTCCTTGTTTGTCCTGCAACAGAAAGAATACCAGGCAGGTGCGGCGTAGGTAAGTCGTGTTCGAACGTAAGCTTTGTACAGTCCGAGTTTGGTCCGTACAGGGAGCTTACTGTTGAACACGGGGTATAATTTCGCGCGGGCGGTCAGGGCTCGGCGGCGTGTTTCCGCGGCGTGCTGCGTCATCGTGAGCCTTTTGTCGATGGTGACCCCCAGATATTTCACTGTGGGCGACCATACAAGAGGCTGACCTAAGAGAGAAGGAGGAGGAGGCAGTTTAATGGCAATAGTAATAATAATGGCTTGCGTCTTGCCCACGTTGACTGATAGTCTCCATTTGGAGAGCCAGTCAGGAAGGGCGTCGAGCGTCGGCTGGATCTTCTGGACTGCGTGTGCAATCTTGAATGACGACGTGTAGTAGGCGGCATCGTCCGCGAAGAGGGCGAGCTTGGCGTCGCCAAGGACTGGTATGTCGTCGGTGTAGCGAGCGTAGCAGGCCGGTGACAGGCAGCTCCCTTGTGGAACGCCCGCTCTGATGGGGCGTTCAAGGGAGTGGGCGCCCTCCACTTGGACGTGGAAGCGTCGGCCTGCCAGGAAGGATGCCAATGTTCTCACGATGCGTCGGGGAGCTGTGGACAGAGAAAGTTTGTAGATTAGACCGTCGTGCCAGACTCTGTCGAAAGCTTTCTCCATGTCCAGAAACACGGCCACGGTATGTTCCTTTTTGTTGGTGGCTTGTCCCATGTGATGTAGCACTCGCGTTAGCTGCGTGGTGGTCGAGTGCTGGGCTCTGAACCCGTGTTGCTCCGGCCTAGGAGCGATGTGTGGTGTGAGATGCCGGAGCAGCAACCTCTCGAATACTTTCGAGAGGTTGCTGAGCAGTGTGATGGGCCGATAGTTCTCGGCTTTTCTTCTGTCCTTCCCAGGTTTGGGTAGGACGATGACTCGTCCAGTCTTCCAGGCGGTCGGGAAGTGACCCGAACGCATTATTCCGTTGAACAGGCGTGCCACCGCCGCTAAGGTGTTTAGCGGTAGGTGACGAAGCGCCATGTTCGGAATATCGTCCGGGCCCGGCGCCTTCCTCGGGTTGCAGTGACGCCTGATGGTTGTCTGGACCTGTGAAGGAGAAAAGTAGATCGGGTCATCGTGTGGTTGGATGGGCGTGCTGAGGTATTCCTGCACGCGCTCCACGATGTCGGCCGAGTGTAGCGGGTTTGAGTCGGGGTTCGGTCTGAATTGGTGTTCGAGACTGAGGGCGAGAATCTCTGCCCGGTCCCGAGCTCCGTATTCCAGCTTTCCGTCCGCTCCTTCTAGCGGTCGTATCGGCTCCGGTGTAGTGCTGAGTTGCTTGCATAACCTGTGAATAGAGGGTACGTTATTAGTTATACTGTCAATGTGCTCTTCCCAGCTTTGGGCGCGATAGTCGCTAAGTTTTTCCCTTAGCAGTCGTTCTAGGCGGTTGAGCTCTGTCTTGACCGACTGAGCCCTTAGCCTTTGCCACTGCTTCCTGTACCAATGCTTTTTCTCCAAGAGGGCCTGTAGTGGCCTGGGGAGAGGTTTGCGCCGGTCGGTGTATGGGACCGTGTGTGCTGCTCCGTTGAGGGCAGCCTTGATGTCCTTGGTGATTGCGTGGGTTGCTGCGTCGACTTCTGCTGCGGTAGAGATGGGACCTGTGCGGGGAGTGTTTACCAGTGTTTCTGAGAACGCTTCCCAGTCGTAGCGGCGGCTGGGACCTCTGGTGAGCCTCGTGGTGGGCACGTCGGCGATAGTCAGCAGCACCGGGCGGTGGTCTGACGTGAGATCATACAATACCTCGTGGCGCATAACAGCATTGACTCCGCGAGAGATCGCAAAGTCAATGGTGGTACCCCTGCGCCACCTGTCGTCGAAGTGGTAGTGTGTGGGCTCGTAGGGCCCCTCCGCTGTTAGTTCGAGCTCTTCCACGGCTTCGTAGATGCGCCTGCCCGGCTGCGAGCAGGCGGAGGAATTCCAAGCGGGATGCTCGGCGTTGAAATCCCCGGCCAGGATGGTCGGCACGGGGGAGTCCACTATGAGCGCCTGGAGGTCGTTGCGGATGTCGGTGGCGTCGCAGTATCCGCAGGGTCTGTAAATAGCAAACAAACGCAGATCATGTCCGACTAGTTTGATATCTACCCCATAGGCGGAGAGGGTAGTCGGCTGCGGCGGTGGGTCCACCAGTTGGTGGACGATCGTCCTCTTCACTAGGACGGCTAGTCCTCTCCATGTGTGTGCGTTGAGAGGGTTCGCCTGGTCTAGGCGGTAGACCTGGTATCCGTTGATGTTGAGGTGCTGCGAGGGCTTCAGGATCGTCTCGCAGATGAGCATGATGTCGATGTTCTGGCTGTGGAGAAAATGACGGAGCTCGTTCGTTTTTCCCGTTAGGGAATTCGCGTTCCAATATACAACTCGTAACTCTTTCTCTTTTAGGCCGTAAAAGATCGAGAGTGGCTTGCGAGCAAACTACTTACAGTTGCTGCTGTGGTGGTAAGCCGGCTTGGACCTAGCCAGACTTGGAGAGTTTGGAGACGGCCTCTGTGAACTGCTCCATGGCCGCGGCAAGCGCGGCGGTGATGTTTGTCAGCTGCTGAGCTAACGCGTCCTGCTGGTTGTTTACCGGCTTTGTTGCGAGTGTAAGCTCGCTGCGGGGCCGCTGTGGCCTCTGGGTGCGTGGTTGTTGCTGCTGCTGCTGCTGTTGCCTCCTTTGTCCTCTTGTCCGGGGCCTGGGAGGGTTCCCAGGCGCCATGAGAGAGCCCTGAGCTGAGTCCTCTACCTGGTTCGGCGTGTCCGATGCTCTGGTAGCAGGGCCGCAGCGCTGGCGTTGGCGGTGGGAGTGAGACCTGGTTCCCGCTTGCCAGTTGCGCAGCTCCTGCAGGTAGACAGGGCACTGCTTGTGGTTGGCTGGGTGGTCCCCCCAACAGTTACCACAGAGTGCCGGCTCGTCCTTGGGGTGCGTGCAGGCGTGCGACCAGTGGCTGCCTGCGCAACTTACGCAGACGGTTGGTCGGTGGCAGCCGAGTGATGAGTGGCGGAAGCCCTGGCAGCGATGGCATTGCGGGGGCCGCGTTTGCCTCGCCAGGGCTCCACCCGGATCTTCTCCGTGATGTGGCCGAGCTCGGTGATGTCCATGAAGCCCGGGTTCTCCTTCTCCGTCCCGAACAGCTTCACGAAGAACACGCTGCCTCCTCGTCCTCGACCTATGGAGATAAGCTTGACATGGTCTACCTTGTAACCGAGGGCGGCGCAGCCCTCAGTGATAGACTGCGTGGTGGTACTTGCGGGAAGACCGCGGATAGCGGCCTTCAGTGGTAGTTGCGACTTCTTCCGGTGCTGGACAAACTTGATGCGTTTGTCCTTCCCGTGTGCCTCCTTCAGGTAGCCGATGACGTCCCTGTATTCCTCCCCGGTCCTGGGGAGGAACATGACGCCGTCGGGAGTCAGCGTCTGAGTCCGGGCCTTGTACCCGAGCTGAGCCTCGATGGTCTTGAGGTGCTGCTCGTAGTCCGGGAATACCTCGACCGAGATCGTGGGCGGCTGGCCCGTGATGGCGGAGGCTCCGGTGTCGGCTTCTGTGGGAAGAGAGGGATCGGCGTTAGCGCTGTGTTTGCGAGATGTGGACGGTTTTGGCGGGGGGGACTTGATGGCTTGCGCGTAGGTGTTTTTCGGTGCGGGGTTGGTGGCCTTCTTCTTCAATCCCGTGGCTGCGGTTGGGGATGCAGCGCTGTCCTTTTCCGCGGCTCGTCCTGATGTCGCTGGCTGCTGGGGTTCCTGTGGGCAGGCAACGGGGTGAGGGGGCCCGTGGGACACGGGGGAAATGCGGTTGCATTCCCGTTTTCCCTCCTGTCCCGGCGGGCTGTCCTCATCTCGTTGTCTCTTCTGAAGGCGCGAGTTGGTATGCGCCTGCAGGGTTGAGAGTAGTGCCGCCTCGAGCGGGTCGAGTGAGTCCTCGGGTAGCAATCCTCGAGTCACTCGCTTGAGTTTCTCAAAGATTGCCACCCAAGAAGCCAGGTCCAACGCGAGGTCGGCCGAGTCGTGGGCCGACTCGAGACGTCGGCGTCGAAGTGGTCTGGCCGGCGTGGTGTTTGCGCCGGCCCGGCGCTGCGGTGGTGGTGGGGGTGACCTCGCGCCACGTGGTGGTAAATCACCACGTGGTGTTGAGAAAACATCACGTGGTGATTTTTCGCCGTCTCCCTGGTTCATGCCTACGTCCGCGGGCGGCTCGGAGTCGCGGCTATCCTCGTCGTCCGATCCGGACGGGGGCTTCTCCACGGGGTCGTCATCGGTCTCGTTTTCAGATTCGAGATCTGATTCCGAGACCTCCGACCCCGTGTAGCTGCCCCTGGCCGGCAGGCGTCTGCGTGGAGAGCCGCGCTCCGCCTCGCCCTCGGATGCGTTGGCATCAACCAGGGTGTCGGCGTTCACGTTGGCTGCTAGGTCCTCCTCCGGCGGCGTCGGTGTCCTCTTCTTCGGCGGCGTGCGTTGCGTCATGGTGGCCATGTCTGCAGTCGTCAGTGGTCGGCTATGTAATGATAGCACAACAGCGCGGATACGGCTAGGGGGCGTGGTCACTTGAGAGCGAGCTCAGAGCGCGTGCGTTCCCTGCGGTGTCGCGGCGACGACTATTGTTTGTTCTGTTCCAACGAGTACGAGTGCTGGCCTCTTTTTATGGGTTTTCTAGCGTACTCGTACTAGTGGCTGGTATGTGCAGAGTATGTCGTTCTTTTATTAGCCAATAATCTTAAACTATTACACGATTGTAGGAGGGTGTAAATTAATATTATTATGGGACATTTCTTCATAGATTAATACAAAATTCTTATAATCTAGACATTTTGGGTATTACGACATTATTTCAATAAAATTAGACACAGATTAGTACTTATGAACTAGACATAGAGACACAATATTTATACACGTTATTAAATTACAAATCATAAATAAATTGGTATAAATCGAGAAAATGATTAACTTAGATCTAGTTACACAAAAACAACAGTAATTTTAAGCTATCTGCGACAGCTACGTAACCCTAAAATAAAAATTTTACAACGATAAATTCCCACACCTACGTGACTTACCGTAATTCGGGGTGAGTAGGTTTCGCGGGGGGAGTTGGCTTGCGAATCCAGAATTTCTTTTTTGAGTAGTTACTTTAATTTTTGGGCTTATGTTGCTCTCAAAGTAATTTGATTATATTTTTAGACATATTTTTTCTTCTTTTCGCAACACTAAGCTCCCAAATCATACAATTTTGAAACACAAATTCACTCTCAAAGTTGATGCTCGAAATCGGCGGATTTTTAGTTGATTTTAACTTTGATTTTAAGTGATGTTTACCAAAGTAAGTGTTCATATACTATTCGGATATCGTTTATATACTTACATGGCTTATTGGAAACAGAAAAACATATGTTATATTTTCTTTATTTATAATGGTTTTAACATAGAAAACAATCCAACCGCATTAGATGATTTTTATGGGGTGAGTAGGTTTGTACTGTGGGGTGAGTTGGCACGACAACGGGGACAGTTGGCTCACGAATGGGGAGAGTTGGTGTTACGAACGGGGTGTACCGGCTTGGTATAGGGGGGAGATGGCGTTCGTAGTTCAGGGTTGTCGATTTACATAAGTAGTCAAAAGTGTCTTACATTATAATGAAATGGTAAATATTCAATCAAATACAAACACTGAAAACATTGAAAAAATAATCAACCCAGCCGGACTTGAACCTGGCATCGATACGCCTTACCGGGGCTCGATCGCTTTACCAATTAAGCTATGGGTTCAGTTACTGAGTTGACGAAATTCTCAATGCCTTCAATCATCTTTTTGCATTTATTTTTACATCGACTTTATAGCAGCCGTAAGCGACATCTAGGTGCTAACTACTAGAGTTAGATACCCTTCCCGCCGACCCTTTTACAAGTGTCACAACGGAAATAATAGATGGCGCTGCTATCAACTCATAATTATTTTACATGATTTTTAAAGTGGGGCATTCCACTCATACAATAGTATGTTATTCAATCAAATACAAACACTGAAAACATTGAAAAAAAATAATCAACCCAGCCGGACTTGAACCTGGCATCGATACGCCTTACCGGGGCTCGATCGCTTTACCAATTAAGCTATGGGTTCAGTTACTGAGTTGACGAAATTCTCAATGCCTTCAATCATCTTTTTGCATTTATTTTTACATCGACTTTATAGCAGCCGTAAGCGACATCTAGGTGCTAACTACTAGAGTTAGATACCCTTCCCGCCGACCCTTTTACAAGTGTCACAACGGAAATAATAGATGGCGCTGCTATCAACTCATAATTATTTTACATGATTTTTAAAGTGGGGCATTCCACTCATACAATAGTATGTTATTCAATCAAATACAAACACTGAAAACATTGAAAAAATAATCAACCCAGCCGGACTTGAACCTGGCATCGATACGCCTTACCGGGGCTCGATCGCTTTACCAATTAAGCTATGGGTTCAGTTACTGAGTTGACGAAATTCTCAATGCCTTCAATCATCTTTTTGCATTTATTTTTACATCGACTTTATAGCAGCCGTAAGCGACATCTAGGTGCTAACTACTAGAGTTAGATACCCTTCCCGCCGACCCTTTTACAAGTGTCACAACGGAAATAATAGATGGCGCTGCTATCAACTCATAATTATTTTACATGATTTTTAAAGTGGGGCATTCCACTCATACAATAGTATGTTATTCAATCAAATACAAACACTGAAAACATTGAAAAAAAATAATCAACCCAGCCGGACTTGAACCTGGCATCGATACGCCTTACCGGGGCTCGATCGCTTTACCAATTAAGCTATGGGTTCAGTTACTGAGTTGACGAAATTCTCAATGCCTTCAATCATCTTTTTGCATTTATTTTTACATCGACTTTATAGCAGCCGTAAGCGACATCTAGGTGCTAACTACTAGAGTTAGATACCCTTCCCGCCGACCCTTTTACAAGTGTCACAACGGAAATAATAGATGGCGCTGCTATCAACTCATAATTATTTTACATGATTTTTAAAGTGGGGCATTCCACTCATACAATAGTATGTTATTCAATCAAATACAAACACTGAAAACATTGAAAAAATAATCAACCCAGCCGGACTTGAACCTGGCATCGATACGCCTTACCGGGGCTCGATCGCTTTACCAATTAAGCTATGGGTTCAGTTACTGAGTTGACGAAATTCTCAATGCCTTCAATCATCTTTTTGCATTTATTTTTACATCGACTTTATAGCAGCCGTAAGCGACATCTAGGTGCTAACTACTAGAGTTAGATACCCTTCCCGCCGACCCTTTTACAAGTGTCACAACGGAAATAATAGATGGCGCTGCTATCAACTCATAATTATTTTACATGGTTTTTAAAGTGGGGCATTCCACTCATACATTAGTATGTTATTCAATCAAATACAAACACTGAAAACATTGAAAAAATAATCAACCCAGCCGGACTTGAACCTGGCATCGATACGCCTTACCGGGGCTCGATCGCTTTACCAATTAAGCTATGGGTTCAGTTACTGAGTTGACGAAATTCTCAATGCCTTCAATCATCTTTTTGCATTTATTTTTACATCGACTTTATAGCAGCCGTAAGCGACATCTAGGTGCTAACTACTAGAGTTAGATACCCTTCCCGCCGACCCTTTTACAAGTGTCACAACGGAAATAATAGATGGCGCTGCTATCAACTCATAATTATTTTACATGATTTTTAAAGTGGGGCATTCCACTCATACAATAGTATGTTATTCAATCAAATACAAACACTGAAAACATTGAAAAAATAATCAACCCAGCCGGACTTGAACCTGGCATCGATACGCCTTACCGGGGCTCGATCGCTTTACCAATTAAGCTATGGGTTCAGTTACTGAGTTGACGAAATTCTCAATGCCTTCAATCATCTTTTTGCATTTATTTTTACATCGACTTTATAGCAGCCGTAAGCGACATCTAGGTGCTAACTACTAGAGTTAGGTATCTAACTACTAGTAGTTAGCACCTAGATGTCGCTTACGGCTGCTATAAAGTCGATGTAAAAATAAATGCAAAAAGATGATTGAAGGCATTGAGAATTTCGTCAACTCAGTAACTGAACCCATAGCTTAATTGGTAAAGCGATCGAGCCCCGGTAAGGCGTATCGATGCCAGGTTCAAGTCCGGCTGGGTTGATTATTTTTTCAATGTTTTCAGTGTTTGTATTTGATTGAATAACATACTATTGTATGAGTGGAATGCCCCACTTTAAAAATCATGTAAAATAATTATGAGTTGATAGCAGCGCCATCTATTATTTCCGTTGTGACACTTGTAAAAGGGTCGGCGGGAAGGGTATCTAACTCTAGTAGTTAGCACCTAGATGTCGCTTACGGCTGCTATAAAGTCGATGTAAAAATAAATGCAAAAAGATGATTGAAGGCATTGAGAATTTCGTCAACTCAGTAACTGAACCCATAGCTTAATTGGTAAAGCGATCGAGCCCCGGTAAGGCGTATCGATGCCAGGTTCAAGTCCGGCTGGGTTGATTATTTTTTCAATGTTTTCAGTGTTTGTATTTGATTGAATAACATACTATTGTATGAGTGGAATGCCCCACTTTAAAAATCATGTAAAATAATTATGGTAAATATTATTTTAAAAATCATTGAAGTAGCAAAGAAATTAAATAAATTGCAAATTAAATCAATACGTTATATTAAAATTTGCAATTTATTTATTTCATACAGTAATACAGGCTATTACCTACTGAGTGGTTCATCATCATCATCATCATATCAGCCATAAGACGTCCACTGTTGAACATAGACCTTCCTTTTAGCTTTTTTCAATCTCAATTTACTGTCGATTATTAAGCCAAGATATTTTTCGTCAGTTTTAATATTTATTTGTTGATTATTTATTGATGGTGGGGTGTAATGATTGTTTTTTTTATTTTTTGCAGTAAAGATTACATAATTTGTTTTAGCAACATTCATGGTAAGCAAGTTCTGTTGAAGCCATGTATTGAGAAGATCTAAATCCGTTTGTACTTCTAGCATTATGTGTTCTATGTCATGTCCATAGTAAAAAAGACTGGTATCATCGGCGTATAAAGTCAATTTGCCTTTTAACCCTATGTCTTGGATATCATTTATATATAGTAAAAACAGGAGTGGCCCCAAAATAGATCCTTGAGGTACGCCATATGATATTTGTCTAGGGTTGCTTTGGTGTTTGTCAATTTTAACTAATTGTTGGCGATTCAACAGATAAGATGTTATTATTTTATAGGCCTCTCCTGTAATTCCTATATTATGAAGTTTTTTTAGAAGTTTTTCGTGGCAGACCGTGTCGAAGGCTTTTTTTAAGTCAATGAAGACACCTAATGCAATTTGTTTTTGGTCAATTTTCGTCTTTATTGTGGTAACTAAGTCGATTGTAGCAGAGAGCGTATTAGATCTTGGTCTGAAGCCGTATTGATATGGCGATATAATATTTTTCGCGGTAAGAAATTTATTTAGACGAGCGTAGATAATTTTTTCATAAACTTTAGAGATCATAGGGAGTACTGAGATAGGGCGGTAATTTCCGGGATCGGTTGTGCAGCCTGATTTAAAAATCGGAGTTACTTTTGCGATCTTTAAGGTATCGGGGAAAGTGCCCTGTTCTAAATTTTTATTTATGCACTTCGTAAGTTCATCGCTTATTATTGATTTCACGGATTTTACTAGTTTCGCTGTAATGCCATCGTAACCAGCACTAGTGTTTGCTTTTAGATTTGTTATGATTTTGCTTATTTCGTCTGTAGTGGCTGGCTCTAGTTGATTAAGGTTCTCAGAATTATTTGATTGAAAAACTGCACGATTCTGAACAGGGTTATGATTATTTACTGCAATTTTATCAGCGAGCGATGATCCTATCGTAGAAAAATATATGTTAAACTGCTCGCATATTTCTGCTGTCTCCGTAATGAACTTGGAATTCAAATTCAGTTTAGCTGGTGGTGTAATTTCTTTTCTTTTATTATGGGAGAGTTCATTTATTAGGTTCCACATCTTCCTAGGCTTATGTGCGCATGCCTTAAAACTCCCAAAATAGTAATTCTTTTTTGCGTTTTGTATATTATCTGTTACCAGTTTCTTCTGTTGTTCGAGCTCTTGCTTTAGTTCTTCGTTATGTAAATTATTATTTTTATAGTTTTGCCACAGTTTATTTCTTTTGTCTATGTCATTTATCAAATCTTTATTGATCCAGTCTTGCTTTGGTGGATTTAAAATTTTATATTTTATAATTTTACACTCCATTAAACACTTTTGTAATTTTTTCTCAAGAGGTTCGTATACGTTATTCTCATTGTTATTTGTTTTAAGGAGTTTATAAAATTTATCATAATTTATTGCGTTGTATTCGACTTTGTTTCTTGGAGGTGGTTCATATTTCTTGATTTCACAGTATATTTGTTTGTGATCGGCCAGTTGTGAGTCTATAATAGCAAGATGAAATTTATTTTGTTTAAGGTTAGAACATACGTGATCCAAGATCGTTGAAGTTGTTGGTGTCTGGCGAGTACAATATGTTGAGTCGATTTTGTTCAGTATTTTTATATCGTTTTCTTTAAGGGTTTGTTTATATTCCTTCGTAGACTGGTTGGGTTTTAGGAGGTCGTAGTTAAAGTCTCCAAAAATTAACACTCTCTTACGTCCTTTTAGTTGCATAGAGTAATCTTCCAGGAACTGAGCAGAGTTTGTGCGTTCTGGTTTATATATCGCTCCAATATCTAAGGAAAACTTTTCTATATGTATCCATACAAAGTGGTTGTCGTTTATTTCAATTTTGTGGTGTTTTAGGATGTCATGTACGAAAATAGAGACGCCTCCTCCCCTGCTATTGTGTCTGAAGTTGTAATGATGAGTATATCCTGGTATTTGTATTCTTTTTGCTTCGTCGTCGTCCTTAATCCACGTTTCTGTCAGAGCAACAATATGTATAATCGTTTCGAAAGAGCTCAGGATACATTTAAGTTCGTCCAATTTACCTGGCTTTACAATACTTCGAATATTTGTGTAAAAGCATTTGATTGATTTTTTCGTTACTCTTATTTGGGAATATATATTTGAAATCTAATATGTGATTTGACTACGCGAATTAATATCGACGACTTGGGGATTTAGTTTTTTGGCTGAAGCACAATTGTTGGCATTCCTTTGGCGTACCTGATGCCCAAATCTTTTTCTCCGTTAGAAGTTCTTAGCTCCAGCTCTTGTATTACGTTCTTCAAGTATTCTCTTTGGTAGGGTGTTTGATCTGAATATATTTTTACGTTTTTAGTCTTATTTCTGTTTTTAAGAATGTGTCTTGCTGATTCCTCGGATAAGTAACACGCCTTTAATGGACGGTTCTTATTTTGGACATATTTTCCGAGACGAAAGATTTGTTGGGGTTCAGGACAGTTGGGGGATATTTCTCTGATTACTTTGTTTATTTCTTGCCGTTCATGAACTTCCTTGTCGTTGATATTAGGATCAACTTCGTCTATACCAACTATTATTATGTTTTTGCTACGAAGAGTTCGTTGTTGACATTCAGCGGCGAGATTATTGTAGCAAGCTGGTGTCACGCCCATAGACGCCTGCTCAATAGACGATTTTATTTTATTTAAATCTATTTCAAGGAGTTGCGTTTTATTGTTGGCTGCGCCCAAAGAAGTGGTTAGGTTTGACACTTCCGTCTTTAATTTGTCTTGTTCGCTTGTTATGGCGTCGATTCGTGTTGAAAAATTGCTAATTTGATTCTTAATGGTATTTACATCAGTACATAGTTTTGTTATGTTTTCTGCTTGTGCTTGGGCATTTGTTTTTATGATAGACATCATCTCCGCCATTTGGCTTTTTAGCTCAGCTAGGTCCGCTAAAATATGGCTATTACCCTCAGAAAGTTTTCGTTTTTGGCGAACAGTTACCTTTTGGCGGTCGAGATCAATGCTTGTTGATAAATTTGGCTCAGATCCTCCTAATTCGCTGCTAACGCCGCATCCATTTGGTGAGCGTAGTACATTCATGGTGGCTCCTTTACGTTGCTTACCGGTGCGGTGCACTACGTGTGAGCGAATACAAAAATTATGAGCCCGTCTCGTTTCCTCGCGGGTTGGCGGAGCGGTTACGGCAGCGTTGAAAAACTCACTTAGTTGCAATAAGTTGTTAATTGATGCACTTTTGGTCACTTCAGTTTAATCCTTACGTTCGTAGAAATAGAGTTTAGAATAGAAAAAAGTAGTATTATAATATTTTAAAATTATTTTGCACACGTCTTCACTGCACCGCGCTAGCTAGCTATCCTGGATAGCTATATGGATAGCACATATAAATAAATAAATAAATAAATAAATAAATATTATAGGACAATCTTACACAAATCGACCTAGGCCCACGGTAAGCTCAATAAGGCTTGTGTTATGGGTACTAGACGACGATATATATAATAGATAAATATGGATAAATACTTAAATACATAGAAAACATCCATAACTCAGGAACAAATATCTGTGATAAACACACAAACAAATGCCCTGACCAGGATTCGAACCCGGGACCTCCTGCTTCGTAGGCAGTGTCACTACCGACTAGGCTAGGAGGCCGTACATATAAAACAATCCCTTAACTTACTACTTCTTTTACATATTTTAAATTAACTGTCACGAATGATTATAAAATAATGTAAATACGAGTATATCGGCATGACTTATTTTATATTAAATACTCGATACTATATATATTATAATATATCGAGTATTATAATATATTATAATACTCGATATCGATAAAAAAATGTGTCTAACACTAGTTAGGTTGCGACAGTCTTTTGTTTTGCCGCGAAAATTCCGGGCTCTGCATATTATCAAAAAACATCGTTAAAACCTTGATGAAATTGCCGATCATTTGTCAAAAATTCATTTAAAATTTGTTTAAAACAGTTCCGCGTTCAATCACGCGGAGTTGTCCCGTGCGCCATATTTTTTTCGTACTAGGAGAACTGATCGTTGCATGTCGTAAATAACTAAAAATGCAATAAGTTACTATTATTATTATAAATCCGCCTTAGTGTATACCAAAGAAATACAGACACAGAAATATTACAACATAAATAATTAATTTAATATTTCTTGATTGAATTTTCGTAATGAAACATTTGTCTAACCAATCACAGTGTAAAATAAACACGTTTATTTGACCAAATGGTATATTGGTGGCGGCTGCTCGTTGCCATCAACTTTTTAACACAAATCTAGTGACTACTGGATATGCAGAAAACAGTTCAAAACAGCTGAGTACCCAGTGGATAGCCACATAAAATAGTCATATTTAAATTTATTTACAATTGCAATTAGGGTTGCCAACCGTACTATATTGAACAGTATTGTACTATATTTTGACCCCCTGTACTATATAGTGTTCAAGAAAAATATAGTACGCGAAAGTACTATATTTTCCACTACTGCCATTTAATTCTTCAGCAAATAAAAACGCGGTCACACTCGCACTCTGCGTCTGCGACAAGTCGCATAGTGTGTGGTACATCTAACGTATCACAATAACTGGGCCGGCCACCACATATAGGCCAAGCAGATGAAAAAAATCGAAGAATTAATTCCCAGTAGACTGGAAACCGTTTCAACCGTACCTATAAGTAATTATCACGTCGATTGATTAATTAGTCGATAAAGGAGACTAATTTCAATATTAGAAATTTCGTTAAAAGGATGGTCACTGGTGACTTTACCCTATTGACACTGAGAAGCACTGATAATTAAATTGTATATTATAAATATGTATATTGTTGGAACACTTACGAAGTGGTCTATTTCACTCTATAATTAAAGTTTTGATGGTGATATAAAACCAGATATAGGTCAGAGGTCAGATCTATTTTAATCGTTATCATATCAACCTGCCTAGGTAAGTACAGTTTTATACGCAGTTTTCTACATAGTACTTTGGTTTCAAAATGTACTTGCTAAGATTTATGGCGTTATATCAATTGACGAACGAATGTAAGTAACTGATTAAGGTTTTTGTATCCCAACCTGTCTGTACGTTCTGTTGTTAGAGATATACTCGTATAAACATTTATTTTTTAATAATCTAAGTGAACTTATTGAACTCTCGCTTGAGTCAAATTTTATCGATAATATTTTTCGACATATTGCATCACTTGAAACATATATACGTGTTAACTTCTAATTTATACTGAAACAAGAAAAATAACTTATTATTTAAGCATTTTGCAGGATGCCGAGGGGAGTTAGCGTAACACTGGTCAATTTCCTTATTCGTCAATTTCATTAATTCACCAATTTACACATTAGACAGTTTCGCTAGGTTGACAATTTAGCTAGTTAGGCATTTTACTGATTTTTCAGTTTCCTCCTTCGCTAGTTTAGCCAGGCTATCAGTTTCATAAAAATGCTAGTTTTGCAATCCGCTAGTTTCGTTATTTGTCATTTTCGTTAATTGAACGGTTTTCCTATTTGTCAGTTACGTTAGGTAGACAATTTTGCCAGTTTGCTTTTTTCGTAAATCCAGCGCCGGATCTAGAACTTTTTCGAGGCGGGGCAAAATCTGAAAAATGCCGCCCCCCACCCCTGCATATATTTGATATGTATTCTATGTTTTCCTTAATTATTAACTATCATATAATTTTGACCAACAGACGCCTACTACTAGTCATATATAGGCCTAACTATTAACGGAAAGAACGCCACAACGACCGGTCTATCGTTGCTCTTTATGTGTTAAGCCTTTTTAGGGTTCCGAAGTCAACTAGGAACCCTTATAGTTTCGCCATGTCTGCCCGTCCGTCCGTCCGTCCGTCCACGGATAATCTCAGTGACCGTTAGCACTAGAAAGCTGAAATTTGGTACGAATATGTATATCAATCACGCCGACAAAGTGGTAAAATAAAAAGTGGATTTTTTTTATTTATTAGGGTACCTCCCCTATACGTAAAGTGGGGAGTGATTTTTTTTTTCATTTCAACCCTAACGTGTGATATATTTTTTTTTTTTTTTTTTTTATACTACGACGGTGGCAAACAAGCATACGGCCCGCCTGATGTATTGTTGGATAGGTATTTAAAAATGAATAGGGGTTTGCTAAAATCATTTTTCGATAATGTAAATATTTTCGGAAATAATCGCTCCAGAAGTAAAAAAATATGCGTCCCCCCCCCTCTAACTTTTGAACCATAACTTTTAAAAATATGAAAAAAATCTCAAAAGTAGAACTTTATAAAAACTTTCTAGGAAAATTATTTTGAACTTGATAGGATGAATAGTTTTTGAAAAAAAATTACAAAATAATTTCTGAACTAAGTTTGTAATTTAACCGTATAAGCAGGTGTTTATTGTACCTGTAATTTCTACAAAATTACAATGAAATGACGTGCTTTCAAATAAAGTAAAAACGGTGAAAATCGGTTCACGCAATAAAGAATTATTCCATAAAAATCATCTTCCATACTTTAAGCTCGCGCGCAATAGTTTACTTAATTTGCCGATAGATGTCGCTGTACGTGGAACTCTCATATCATATCCTACATGGCGGTGTTATTAACTCTTAAGTGGGGA
Organism: Pammene aurita; assembly: GCA_947086415.1. Taxonomy (NCBI): domain Eukaryota; kingdom Metazoa; phylum Arthropoda; class Insecta; order Lepidoptera; family Tortricidae; genus Pammene; species Pammene aurita. Next base: position 3,792,593 of record OX352307.1, read on the forward strand.
CGCTTACTGTGACGGACGGAAAACTACGGAACCCTACACTGAGCGTGGCCCGACACGCTCTTGGCCGGTTTTTTCGAATACTTATAATTAGGCGAACTTATTTATACGGCAAATACGGAAAAAAAATCGCTCTATCTAAACCTTTTCTGCGCCCCCGTGCGTCGTAGTTATATGGACCGGGCGGCCACAGTATGATCACTTACTTCATCGAGGAGCAGTTTGGAACCTTATTAATCGAAAAGTAAAAGTCTAATATGTCACAAATCACTTGGTCGGACAGACCTCAGCCTGGTCCGTTCAGTTTTCGGACACTTTTTGTGGTGCAATTTTTGGGGTGGCTTTACCTCATCGAGTAGCAGGATGAAACTAACCTCATTTGATAGCTAAAGTGATGCACTTTCAATATTTCTTGGTCGGACAGCCCTCCGCCTGGTCCGTTCCATTTTTGGACACTCTTAATGGCGCAATTTTTGGGGGCTTTTTCCATCTGTAGCCGAAATTTACGGCCCTATATTAATAAAATTTGGTGTGTGAGTGGCTTTTATGACTCGCCATATGTTGGAGCATAACAATTATTTTTAAAAACATTTTTTAAGGGGGCACTCCATACATGTAACTATTGTAACGATTGAATAAAACAAAAACAAATGCCGAAAAAACATGTTCTGATATGAAGTCCCGTACGTTTTTAAAAATAAGTTTAAGGTTACTAAATGTATTTAGTTATACAATTAATATTTAGGAGGATATTTACTATAAAATATTAAAAATAAAAATGTTTTAAAATTAATTCTTATGCTGCAATATATGGCGAGTTATAAAAGCCACTCACACACCAAATGTTATTAATATAGGGCCGTAAATTTCGGCTTCAGACTGAAAGCGCCCCAAAAATGGCACCACTAAAAGTACCAAAAAATATTGAAAGAGCATCACTTTGGCTATCAAATGAGGATGGCTTCATCCTGCTACCCTGATGAGGTAAAAACACGAAACGAAACGGACCCAGGCTGAGGGCTGTCCGACCAAGTGATTTGTGACCTATTAAACTTTTATTTTCGATAAACAAGTCCAAGTTCCAAAATGCTCCTCGATGAGGTAACTGATCATACTGTGGCCGCCCGGTCCATTACGCGGATTAAGTGTAGTGAGCGTTCCTATAAATACGTGCAACTGCATACGATCATACAAGTTACGCATCAAACAGTAAAAGTTGCTTTTCACCACTCCACCTCGAAAACGCACTCTTTATTATCCCTTGAAAACGGATGGGGGGAAACGTATTTTATCCACATGTGGAGAAAGTAATTAGTTTTGACTTGCTTTTTCACGTTATCTGGCAGGATGGAGTTTAAAGAGATGATTTTCAATTATATAATTTTGAAAGCATTCATTTGGCTTCGATTTTTTATAACTTATATTTTTCCTGAGGTGGTGTGGTGAAAATTTTCCATATTTTCCACATCCATGAATTTTCCATATTTTTTGGCCCAGGGTTAAAAAAAACAGAACGGTACGCTTTTAAATTTCGAAGCTATTATTTACGTAACTATTGATTTTATCCAATACTTGATTTAGAAGACCCCTGTTTTTAAAAGACCAAACTATATTGTAAGTACTATATTTTTTAATTTTTTTCAATAAATTACTGAGAAATATATTACTAAGATTTCAAAGATTTCACAAGATACGATAAAATACTTACCTAGTAAGAGTACTTCATGAGTAGGAGAGATTGGTGAGCTGGTTTTTGACACAAACAGATTTTTTGACAGAAACAGGTGTTTTGTAGATGTTTGAAATAACACATGGCCCTGAGAGATACCGATGAAGGAGTTACCAAATATACCTTCATCTTTTTCACACGCACGCTAAGGGCGCGTGTAGACGATGCCGCCCCCGCGCCGCCGCCGCTACTGCTACTGCGGGTATCATGTACACGATACCGCCGCCACGCCGTCCTCGCGCCGCCGCCGTACCTCTGCGCTGTGTATACATATATGATATGCGTAAAGACCGCTACCGCGCCGCCGCCGCGGGCTTTTGTTTCTCGCAAACACAGCGCAGTGGGGCAGCGGGCGGTGGCGAGCTTTACGCGTGTCGTATACACAGCGCAGAGGTACGGCGGCGGCAGCGTGGTGGCGGGCTTTACGCGTCTCGTATACAGAGCGCAGAGACGCTGTAGCGGCGCGGGGGCGGCATCGACGACACGCGCCCTAATCGCCCTCAAGTGAGAGCGCGTTTCATTTCCCGCGGGCGAGCGTGATTGTTGACCTGCGCCTACGCGCCCCGCGAATGTACACCTGTCTCAGTGGTCCAGGTTGCGTTGATGATGAGACATGTATTCGTCTGTCAGAAAGTTCGAATTTGCCGCCCCCAAAATTTGCCGCCCGGGGCATGGGCCCCGGTCTGCCCCCCCCTAGATCCGGCTCTGCGTAAATCCTTCAGTTTCCTCGTTCACTAGTTTTGCTAAGCTGTCAGTTTTGTAAATTTGCTAGTTTCCTTGTGTATTCGTGTACTTATTCGTCGGTTCCCATATTCGCCTATTTCACTAGTTGCCAGGATTATTATTCCTCATAGATCAATGTTTTATAATAAACATAAATAGTACAAAACAACATCACATCAGTTTTATCTAATAAGTATACCGAGTGTCCCTAAAACCAACGTCAAGACTTATAGGGCTGGTAGAACTATCAGATCAGATTAGGCAAATTGGCCCTAATGAAAATGGCATAGTTTTCGAGATATTGGCAGATGACTAGCTTTATCGAACGAGCGGAGCGTAAGCGAAGTGAGTTCTCACAGACAACTTCGGACTGCAGCCGGCTACCTCGACGTCCCTGCATTTCGATGGCTTTATGATTTTGAATAGTTGTTCCGCGATAACTTTAGTAACGTTTTTCTCATCTTTATGAAATTTGTTGGGGTTCTAGCAGAGATATATACTATTTGAGAGTTCGTATATGAGCAGGATTGATAAGGGGGTTATGGAGCTCGAAGGCGCGAAACAGTCATCAGAAGCGTCTTGTTATACTGGTCGCCTCGTTTGCAAGGAAATCGCGAGTTCTCAGTTCGAGGCGGAATACTAGTTATAATGGTATACAAGTGCCAATATCTCGAAAACTATGTCATGTTCATTCAGGCCAGATTTGCTTAACCTGATAGCCCATCAGCTGTTCTACCAGCCCTTTAAGTCTCGACGTTGGTTTTAGGGACAGCCTGTATATTACAAAAACTCATTTTGTATGCGGCAACCATGGGCAATTCACGTCGGCAACGTTAGGTTTGGTAACCGTGTCCGGTAACCTGACACGAAAATGTAGGTACTCTTTTTCTATTTTTATATGCTGTGGCTGTATAAGTTTATCGCGAATAAAATTAATATAATGATTTCTGATTTGCTTATAAAGATACAAACTATGGCTTTTGACCGTTTTTTATTATTTCTAAGAAGAAGAGTTTGTTGTTAAGTAAAGAAGAAGAGTTATGTTGTTGAGTTAAGAAAATTTTAACAAAAGATTGGTTTTATTTCAAACAATAAATTTAATATTATTGGTATAGTCAGCAGCAGAAGTAGCTCAGCAGCTCAGGTGTTCAAAATGACCATCACACGCTCTTATTCCCTTAACAATAAAGTCGTGTCAAGGTCATTTTGAACACATTAATTAGCGTAGGCACTAGTTTTTACGAAAGCGGCTGCCATCTGACCTTCCAAACCAGAGGCTAGAAAACTAGACCCTATTGGGATTAGATCCGGTTTCCTCACGATGTTTTCCTTCACCGAAAAGCAACTGGTAAATATCAAATGATATTACGTACAGTCGCCATCAGATATATCGGAGCGGCCAAGGTGGTCACAATATCTGAACAACGCCTCTATTGTCAAGGCGATAACGTGCATGTTCAGATATATTTGAGTACCTTAGCTGCTCCGATATATTTGATGGCGACTGTAATATTCCAGTAGCAACGGGAATGGTCAATTTTCGCCATTTTGTTAAACTACCTACACACTTTACCTTGTTATAATATCAAATGAAAGGGTTTGATGTGAGAACTACAACTATAATACCTTGGATGAATAAATTATATAAATCTATGTATAATATTATTGTTTTGAAATTATTCGAGAATAAAGGCGAATTTTGACCATTCCCCTCAGTCTCTCGGAAACCGATGAACCTACATTTTAGAAAAATAAACATAAAATCGTTATTTACCTGTAGATTACAGAAAAAAATAGTAAAAAGTCCGCGATCAAGCGTAAGTCGGTCTTAATAAGTAATAAACATTGTTAAAATTGTGTGATGAATATGGAAACCTCGGAGCGCGAGTCCGAATCGCACTTGGCCGATTTTTTTAATTACTATAATGGCAAGGAACCCTAAAAACTTACAAAATGTATAAAAAAACTACTCAATAATTAGGCTCATGCTTTTCACTTTTCGCAATCTTCGAAGCGGCAGCCATTTTTATGACGTCATTACTCGGGAGACATTCACACCTATGTCCCCGTCTCTCGGCAGTTTTGGGGTCCTAGTGTCGTGCCCAACAACATACTAAAAGTTGGTAACCGTATCCAGCTCTGAACTATTACTTAGGCCCTCTCCCATAAGGGAGAGCACTATTGTGTTGTGGGTACTAGACGACCCTGCCCTGCCTGCCTGGGTCTGTATTGCACACCTCAGAATAAGAATCTGGTATGAGTCGTATGATTTTCAGGAATATTGCTCTTTAACTTTGCCATACAATGTGTACAGAAAAAGTGCTTAGCTTATGAGATATAAGCGAAAAACTAAAAAAAAAGTCAAACATTTTGAGGTTTTAGCCCCGTCTCCAAGTTAGCACAGGGTCTTCGAGCACGAACACTTCTAAGTCTAAGTCTAGTCTTTCTAAGTCTTCTAATCTTTAGTATGCCTCCAAACAACGCGTTCCGTTGTTGTCAGATTACTTTCCAGGTTATATACAATTACGAGTACTCTAACTAAACTGCCACCTGCCTGACCGTGCATTGCAGAGATGTGAATTATTACTATTATTTTTTATACATTATTATTAGCTATTTCTTTAATAAATGACTTCTAGTTAACAATTTGAATGTAAACTTTCCAGGTAAAATGTAAGTACATAAATGCTGGGCTAATGCCCTGCGCTGCCTCTTCATATCTAGGAGGAAAGTAACGGGTTGGGAACATGATTATCATCATCTCAGCCATAAGACGTCCACTGCTGAACATAGGCCTCCCCCTTGGACCTCCACACGTACCGGTTGGAAGCGACCCGCATCCAGCGTGTTCCGGCGACCTTAATAATATCATCGGTCCATCTTGTGGGTGGACGTCCTACGCTGCGCTTGCTAGTCCATGGTCTCCACTCGAGCACTTTTCGGCCCCATCGGCCATCTTCTCTGCGTGCAATGTGGCCTGCCCATTGCCACTTCAGCTTGCTAATCCGGTGGGCTATGTCGGTGACTTTAGTTCGTCTACGGGTCTCCTCATTTCTGATTCGATCACGTAGATAAACTCCGAGCATAGCCCTCTCCATAGCTCGCTGAGCGACTTTGAGTTTTGAGATGAGGCCGATAGTGAAAGACCACGTTTCGGAGCCGTAAGTCATCACTGGTAACACACATTGATTAAAGACTTTTGTCTTGAGGCACTGAGGTATGGGAACATGATGAAATAGGTAAATTGACAACCTAAGCTAACTGACGAACAGGTAAGCTTGCGAACAAGGAAAGTAACGAGTAGGGAACATGACGAAATAACAAAATTGACAAACTAAACTAACTGACGAACAGAGAAGCTTGCGAAAAAGGAAAGTAACGGGTTGGGAATATGACGTAATATCAAAACTGACAAACTAAACTAACTGACGAATAAATAAGTTAGCGAACTAGGAAACTGACTTAGTACAGGAACCGACCGCTTAGTGAAACTGGCAAATAAGGAAAATAGGCGAATTAAGAAACTGTCTAATGTGTAAACTGGTGAATTAGTGAAATTTACGAATAAGGAAATTGACCAGTGGTACGCTAACTCGCCGAGGGTATACAAACCCAAACCAGGTGCAAAAATAAGGAAGAGATATGACGCACTTATATTACAGCAGGCCCTTGAAGAACTGAAAAGTTCATCCATTAGTTTAGTGGCCAAAAAGTTTGATATTTCTCCATCAGTGCTTCGTCGGCACAATACAAGGATTGTGAAACCTTCTGGTGGGCAAACTGCACTCACTGCAGAAACGGAAGATTATATTGTGCAAAATTTAAATATTTGCTCTGAATGCTATCCATTAACGTCAATGGATTTAAGGTATATTATAAAAATGTTTCTTGATACCAATAAAATCAATCAAAACAGATTCAAAAACAATTTTCCAGGCCCAGATTTTGTTGAATGTTTTCTCGAAAGACATAAAGACAAAATATCAAAAAGAATCTGCCAAAACATCAAAAGAGCCCGGGCAGCGGTTTCGGCAGATATTATCAGAGATTACTTTAATGAATTACAAAGATCCATTGAAAATGTTCCCCTCGAAAATATTGTTAATTACGACGAGACCAACTTGACTGATGATCCGGGCCGCAAACAGGTGATTGTCAAGCGGGGATGTAAGTATCCGGAAAGGGTAGTGAACCATACAAAAGGCTCAGTATCTTTAATGATTGCTGCGACTGCAGAAGGAGAAATGCTGCCGCCATATGTTGTATACAAAGCTTTACATCTTTATAATACCTGGATTAAAGGAGGACCACATAAGTGCAGATATAATCGTACTGGATCTGGTTGGTTCGATGGCGGAATATTTGCGGACTGGATAAAAACACTACCAATACCTTTCTTTGATAACAAACCGGGTAAAAAAATTTTAACTGGAGACAATTTATCATCACATTTGTCCGCAGATTTGATTAAACTCTGCCACGAAAAAAACATTCATTTTGTCTTTCTCCCCAGCAATTCTACACACATCACACAGCCGCTAGATGTAGCTTTCTTCCGCCCCATGAAAGCCGCTTGGCGGATTTTAGTAGATAAGTGGAAAAAAACAGACGGGAATAAATTATCCTCGATACCAAGAGGCTGCTTTCCACGGCTGCTTAAACTGTTAATGGAACAGTTAAAATTGAATGCGGAAAAAAACATCAAGGCCGGATTCCGAAAATGCGGTATTACTCCCCTGAACGTAAATGAAGTTTTGTCGAGATTGCCAAACGAAAAATATATACAAGCTGAAAAAGAAGTAATAGATGAAAGCTTCATTACACATCTTAAAGAATTACGTTATGGAACTATGGATATAAAAGAGCCAAAATCCAAAAAAAAACTTGGGGTTGTCGCTGGTAGGAGTGTAAGCCAAGAAGATGAAGAAGAAGAGAAAAATGAGCCTGAAAAAAAGAAAGCAAAATTAGAAACTGACAAAAAAGATAATTTAAAACAAAAATGCAAAGTTGTAGGAAAACAGACAAAGGATACCGTAGCTGAGCAAATATGTGATAGTAACATAAAAATTATGGAGACAATCTCAGAAAAAAGCAAACTATCTAAAATAAAAATATTGTCAAATATTAAATTGGATTACAAATGTAAAAAAGACTTGAGTGGATCTACAGAAAAAAATATTAAAAAAGCCGAAGAAAATCAAAAAAGTACTCGCAAAGGGAGCAGCAAAAGTAAGGAAAAAAAACATTTTTTAAGCATTCTGAGGAGGAAGCATCCACCAGCAAAAGTCGACTCAATGATAATATCCAGCACAGCAGTACCGGAAATTTCAATTGCACGAACAGAGACTTAATGCATGTGAGTGACTTTAGTAGTGACGACGAATCAATTTTTATGTAAAGTGCAGTTGATCCTTAGTTTAGGATACTTTAATGTTTATTTTTGCTTTATTTTATTATTTCTAAGTACAGTCACCGTCAGATATATCGAAGCTGTCAGGGTGCTCATAAATATCTGAACACAGACTCTAGCTCGGCTTGACAATAACGACGTGTTCAGATATTTATGAGTACCCTGACAGCTCCGATATATCTGATGGAGACTGTACCAGAATGTAGGTAAGAGGTACAGATTCATTTATAATAATATTATGTTAAATGAAGTTAATACTCCATGGAGTTTTAACACTTGAAGATATTATAGAAATAGCTTTATAAACTTCTTAGTGATAGTCCTAGTTTTGAATCTTATTTTTTCTTAAAGAGAATTCTAGCTTTGTTTTCCAATGACATATTGAGAATATTTGATGGTGATAAAGTCATATCATAATAATACTCGTAAATTAAAAATGAAAAAGAGAGCTATTACCAACTTGTTTGCGCGTAAACCAGCGCAGACATTAATGGAAATAACGAGGAACGCGGTCGTTGGTATTTTAAATTCAAAATTACATAACTACATGGCGAACGAGTTTAAATTGTCTATTTTTGACCAGGTTAGTATTGTGTGAAGCCCAGCTGGAGATATACTTACCTTAACAATACAAGTAGTAAACAAGTCTGACTCGCACATGAAGGGTTCCGTTTATGACGTATTAAAAAAAACTACTTACTATATCTCGTTCAAACCAATTATCGTTGGTAGTTTACGTGGTAATATACAACATATATTTTTTGTAAACTTATCATTCTCTTATTTTAGAAGTTAGAGGGGGGGACCAACATTTTCAGTAAACAGTTCTACGTATGGGGAATCCCAAAATGTTATTACTATTTTTCCATTTAGGTGTGAAAATCTTAATGCGGTTCACAGAATACATCTAGTTACCAAGTTTCAACAGTATAGGCCTTATAGTTTAGTAATAAAGTGGCTGTGATATACGGACGGACAGACAGACAGACAGACATGACGAATCTATAAGGTTTCCGTTTTTTGCCATTTGACTGTGGAACCCTAAAATTTCAGTTCCTCGCGCAACATGTTGTTTTTTTTTAAATTCAGGTCGATACATTTATGAACCAAGAATTGCCAAGGAGGTGTCTACCCATACATCTTTATATTGATGTTTTTTTGAACTTATATCAGGAATAGAAATTTGGCTTCCAGATGAAGAAATAATGCTAACTGGTAAATGCGTCGAATGTGGGACATTTAGAGACTATTGTTTGGAAAAAACGGTAGATTTAGGTAATTGTTACTGCAAAAAGTGCACCGGGAAATGTTACCTATCGATTTAATTTGTAATAAGTTGAGTTAAAATATATGTTAGCAAGTTCTTTTTCACTCGTTTTATTTAAACCCATCTGAACGTCTATCGACGTAGATGTCCTGTCGTGTCGTATTGTCAAACTACATACGTATGAGAATATGACTGTGTCCTATCTCATTGCTACCCTACGTCGACAGACGTGGAGTTTTATCAACGTATTTGAATATTCGATTACCGTAGGCTCAAAGAGGGCTAGGGCCTCCGCTAAGTGACGCGGACGCCCGCCGCGTGCGTCCGCTCGCGGGTCCCCCTCCACACTCCCGCCATACTAAAATCATAGAATTTCTTATACTCGGGACCCGCGAGCGGGCGCACGCGGCGGGCGTCCGCGCGAGGTAGCGTAGGCCCTTAGGGACAAAATCATAGACTAGTATAAGGACGGGCCCAACGGGCACTACTAAGTGAGTCAGTTTGTTGGTGTCAAAATGCGATTGATCTAAAAAACTATTTATCCTTACTAATATTATAAATGCGAAAGTGTGTGTGTGTGTGTGTGTGTCTGTCTGTCTGTCTGTTTGTCCTTCTTTCACCGATCAACGGAGCGACAGATTGACGTGATTTTTTAAGTGGAGATAGTTGAAGGGCTGGAGAGTGACATAGGCTACTTTTTGTCTCATTCTTACCCCCCACTTCCCTAAAAGGATGATGATGATTCCGCAATATCCAAGGTAGGAAGCTAAAAATTGGTATGTGGACTATTTGTGACTAACAAAAAAAATCGGTTGTGTTCGTTGGTTATTTTTTTGAAAACTGCCCCTAACCCTTAAAGGGGGGGTGAAATTATAACACGAGCGAAGCCGCGGGCAAAACCTAGCACGTCATAAAAATAAGGGTCACTACTTATCGAAAACATTAAGCCGGTTCAAATAGGAGCATAAATAAAACATAAATTTGCTACATTAATAAAAAAAATCTCTTGACAAGTCGAGCTATTGTCTTAATCCAAAAGTGGCAACCCTAGCAATTTTTCCAACTCACCCCTTTGGTAAGCCATCTCACCCCAACTACGGGGTGAGCTGGTTTTGCCTACTATTATGCATTTTTCGTAGAAACTATGCAATGTAGCAACAAACTATCATTGACAAAATAAAATTCATACCTCCGGAACACTTTTTTTGTATATAAATCAATGTGCCACATATAAAAATAAACTTTTATCTAGGTTTGAACTTCGATTTCGCGCCAACTCACCCCGAATTACGGTATGTAATGTGTAGGTACTCACATCTCCGATCCGCGATTCCTGGGGCCCTATGCCCTCTGAGGTGTCCCGTCCAATGGCCGACAGCGTGAGGAGGTCCTCCTCTTCCAGCTGTGGTATTGCCACAGAATTTCCAGTTTTACTGCTTGCCCGGTTTACAGCCGCGTTCTTTTTTCTCGTTTTGCGAGTGAGATCGGTCCACGTCTGACAAAAAAAGTAACAATTACTTTTTGGTTTTGCTTATAAGACTACTTAATTAATAATTATGTAGGGTATATACTTATCAACTGACCATTTGTAATCCCTATTGCAACAGCATAAGGTCTACTGATGGTCAGTTCTGTTGCTGTTTGTACTTACAATCTTCCACGACTGCACAGATTTATCAGGCCCGTACTGTCGCATTTCTGCAGCTAAACGCGCCCACTGCTCCTCGTACTTTAAACTGCCGAGAGGGCCCCCGTATTCCCTATTTGCAAACTGAGCGTGCAGGGACATGTACTCGCACAGTTTTCTTTTTTGTTCGGTCGTGCAACGTCTGAAAAATATGTTTATACAATTTTAAACTGACGAAACAAGTTATTTATTATTCATATTTCCGCCTACTACAAGATCAAGATATAAGTATCAATATATATACATGTGCTATTCACTTTTTAGTAATTTTAGGTGGCATATTATAATAATTTATTTTACCTAATCCTACTATGACTGTTTCAAACGACCAATTGTCTGAAAGCTTTAATGTCAATAGAAACCTAACAGATTTTCAAATAGCCGGTTCTATCCTGAAACAACTGAAACGTACGTTAAATTACAAAATCCAGTCAGCCAGTAAGCGCCAGAATTATATGGAAAATGATTAAGTAGGTGTTCTATCTCTTGTAGGATAGGAAAAAAGAAAAATATATTATAAAATATTACATAGGTATGAATACTTTTATTTATTTCAACGTAAATAAAAAAGGACAAATAACTGCATAGACAATTACGCTAATCCTACGGTTCTTCAAAAAAAATCAGCTAAAAGTCGAACGCAAGGACAGACGGACGGACGGACAGACAGACAGCAAGAGCTTAAAAATAGATTTCCATTAATTGCTTTTTGATTATGTAACTCTAAATAGGTAAAAAACATTATTTAGTTCAATTCTGTTTACATGAAACGGTTACCATTTTCCGGAGAGTTCGGTTAACATCACGGATTGCATTTCCTACGATGCAGAGTAGCATAAACTAAAATACACTGGACGTTTTGATTGCTCGCATGATGTGTAAAGTAATTTACAAGAGAATTTTAAATCACGTAGGTTAGGGTCTGCATTTCACTATTTACTAGCAGTGTTTACCAGCAAAGTACCTAATCATATAACTAATGTAGGTGCGCCCTTAATACTCACTTTAATAAACATATCCCTTACTTTTCCTTTTTACGACACTTTAGTTGCATTCTAGTAGCCATAGCCTGAAGAAGTTCATATTTTTTTCGTGCGATCCTCTGAAAATTAATGGCTGGGTCAGACAGCCGCGTTTTGATAGCGACGCGCGACGCGAACGCGATGGAAGCGCGATGCGAGCGTGTTGCTGGCGCGACGCGCGCTATCTGCTGGCGTCCGCTGGCGCCGCGAGCATCTCGCTCCGTTCGCGCTTCGGTCGCGCTCCGCTACTGCCACCGAAAACGCGTCTGTCTGACCAAGCCTTTAAAGAAGTTGATGATAAGACAAATATATATCAAGTCTCGGTATCAAGCAAAACCGTAATATGAAAGATACTTAATCAAAAAATTAAGATAAAACACGCATAAGAAGTAGGTATATATTCCAGCCTGTTAATGGCTTTCGATATCAGAGAGCTCAGAGAGTTTCCTTGCTATGGGAAAAACACATTGCTCGAGGAACCGATGACTTTGGAGGCGTCTTATTATAATGCTTAACTACTACTTACCCTCATATTCGGATTGTTTTATTTTATTTCTTGCTATTTTACATATTTTGGGTACAAGTATTACTGATATTTTGCTTGGTGCCGAATTATAAATATAAATCTCTAAAGAATAAAAAGCACTTCAGATAAAAATATGACATTAATTATTATCTTTTTACTTTTGTCATTATTGACAAGTACGAAAGCAATCGCGCTAAACCTTTATGGACTAGACTATCTAAAAGAAGTTAGTACTCCTTAAAGTCTTAACCTATTTTATGGGTTTTAAAAAGCTAGTCGTAGACAATCGTATACACTGTGGTACACACACACTACTGAATCATGTCAGCAACTAGCCGACAACTTCACATATTGTCATGTTATCAGGCTATCCCAGAGAAATGGGATGACAAAGAATGCTCGTCAACGATCAAAAGTGTGGCAAAAAATGAAATCCATGTATGTGTCTAAATTGTCTATGTGAGCGTAAAATAGTGATGCCAAATACAACAGGTTAATTATCTATCGATATTTGACTTTCTTGTCGATACCTTCTAAAGGCCTCTACAGACGTAAGCGACTAGTCAAAGTAGTCAACTGTGAAGTCAATTGACATCCCCACTACCAACTTGACGTTTCATTTCACGCACATTTTCGACTAATATTATTACAATACCTAATAGTTAATAACTAATATGTTTGTTCTAAGCAAATTATATGCTTTATAAATGTAAATAAACAAAATTATTTCTTATTAAATTAAAACAAAATTATTTCCTAAAATAATTTCAAATATTTCATAAAACGGAAAACAGAATTTTAAGTCGCCAGTCGAATGCGCATTCGATTGATCGCACGACCATTTTGACAGCTGACCTCTCATTCCAACTATATTTCTATCTAGTTCTGATCGTTTGACTAGTCGCTTGTAGGCGCGGCACACACTTGAGCGGAATCCAGCTATCATAAATAAAAAACAGCCGCAGCATAAAAGTCGGAAATTTCTTTACGGGAGCTGAATTTTTGTATGGAGCCCATGTACAATATTCAGCCTGATTTCCGTTTTCGGCTGCTTTTTGACTATGGTAGCGAATTCCACTAAATGTGTTGAGCGCCATATTTAGATGATCAAACGAACTTACCTGAAGTGAAGTTCGATCTAAATTGTCATGTCTTCGCTGAAAGATTTATATTTATAAACGAAGGTAGTTGCCTTGCATCGTTACGACGTATTCGCACCCAGTTCGTCGGTATCGTAGAAAGAGAAAAAAGATATCTGTCTTCTTCTACGACACCGGTCGCTGGTCACCTCATTCTATTCAGAGCTTATTTCAACATTGTTATTACAGGGGCTCGTATGGGTAGGGTGGGACTCTAAATCTTTCAGCGAAGACATGACAATTTAGATCGAACTTCACTTCAGGTAAGTTCGTTTGATCATCTAATTAGGATTGTTCACTTTTTTTTACCCTTATTTTTATTGTATTTACTGAAAATATAGGTTAATTAAAGATACTAATTTGAATGATTTTGTATTTCGTGCCTCAGTTAATTATTTATGATTTATTAAAAATATGAGATATGATGTCCCGTAAATTACATAGCTAAGCTGAATTGATAAAGCACAAGCATACAAATTCATTAAAAAAATAGTTGTCATTTTCATGATGTCATCTGTCAGTATTACCGTGTCAAATGTAACTTCATGTAAATGAACATAAACATTGTTATTATTTAGAAAATTTCGATGAAAATACCTTTTATTGTGCTAAAACAGTATTCATGCATTTCTTAGTGTTACAATACACCACATGATAACCAGTACCACCAACCATGTAAGTTGTATAAAATACTATTTTAACAGTTTCCTACCAATAGTACTAAATTCAGAGTTGGGCATAATCAATTACTTTTGGAATTAATTACACGATTACATTACAGTAATCGTGATTCCTGGGTAATCGATTACTTAGGTAATCAAAATTACTGTAATACTGTACTATGATTACATCTGTAATCCATTACTTAGGAATCAGTATTGAAAACCACTACTGTAATCTTGATTCCTCAGTAATCAAGTACTTAAGTAATCTGAATTACTAAATTCCAGACTGGATTACACCGTGAGTGTCATTGGCATGGTTGTCAGGGGTGATTTATAAACAATGATGGATATAATTAAAGATTGCTTGCGAATGGGTTTTCTTAAAAGCAGTTATGTGCGAGTCGGACTTTCACACGGAGGGTTCCGTACCAAAACACGAAAAATAACACGTTCCTTGTATAAGGATCCCTTGAATTTATATCGCATTTCTTTACATTCTTTGCTTAATCCTCGTGGCTGAGGGACGTGACGATGTGGACACTTTTCTCCTGTGCTCTTCTAGCCGGTCGATCCTGGGCTCGATGCATTCTTGCCTGTAGTGTGGCTTTAGTGGCGGACCGATTTTGTGGCTGACTGTACTGTTCTTTAGACAATCATCTAAATACTTATAATTTATTCGAATATCGGTTAGGAGGAATTGGTTCTAAATCAGTTTACAAGTTTTTGATATTATACGATTTTATGGCTGACTGTACTTTTCTTCAGGCAATCATGATACTTAGGTATTGAGACGATTCTAATATCGGTTAGGAGGAAGAGGTTCTAAATCAGTTTACAAGTTTTTGATATTATACGATTTTATGGCTGACTGTACTTTCCTTCAGACAATCATCTGATACTTAGGGTATTGAGACGATTCTAATATCGGTTAGGAGGAATTGGTTTTAATCAATTTACAAGTTTTTGATATTATACGATTTTACGGCTGACTGTACTTTGTTTAGACAATCATTTGATACTTAGGGTATTAAGACGAGTCTAATATCGGTTAAGAGGAATAGGTTCTAAATCAGTACAAGTTCTTGACAGTTTATGATTTTGTGGCTGACTGTACTTTTATTTAGATAATCATCTAAATACTTATTATTTATTCTAATATCGGTTAGAAGGAATCAGTTTACAGGATTTTGACATTATACGATTTTATGGCTGACTGTACTTTTATTTAGACAATCATCTGATATGGGGTATTGAGAATATTCTGATTTCGGTTAGGAGGAATAGTTTCTAAATCAGTTTACAAGTTTTTGACACTTAACGATTTTGTGGCTGACTGTACTTTTATTTAGACAATCATGTAAATACTTATTATTATTTATTCTAATATCGGTTAGAAGGAATTGGTTCTAAATCAGTTTACAGGTTTTTGACAATATACGATTTTGTGACTGACTGTACATACTTTACTTCAAACACTGTGAGTTAAATAAAAGCTTACAAATAATAGCTTTCTTAATATACTTAAGGTGCATCACACAATTGAGCGGAATTCAGTCGATCATACATAGACAATAATCAGCCGGAAATCGGAAACAACCGAGCTTCCGGCTAATTTTTGTCTATGGTGTCTGATTTTTTGTATGGAGTCAGACAAAATTCAGAGGTTGGGTTTTTTCTTACTTAGAGCTGATTTTTGTCTATGATCGACCGCTACGATTCCGCTAATCGATGCCCAAAGCCTGAGTCCGAACTGATATACCTATGTAAAAAAAAACATCACAAGCATGGCAGCAGTGCGAATTTAATATATCTATGTAGAAGTAATCTGGTGGTAATCAGTCAACAATTCCAGTAATTTGGAATCAATTTTGATTCCCAATTAATAGTAATTGTACTATTTCTATAGATGATTCCTGATTCCTTAATATGTACTGGTAATCACCGTTTCACTTGATTACATTATAAGTAATCTGACAACCGGTAGTGGATTACAGAAGTAAAATCAAGTAATCGTGTAATCAGGAATCGATTACGAAATGCCCATCTCTGGAATTCAGGTCCCTGAGTTCCTTCCAGAAGCTATAAAAAGACCAAAATACGCAACGCTCATTTTGTAGGCAGCGAGAATCCCGAAAATCATTTACATTATATATATGTTCCTACAATTTTTCTGACAAAATAAATCAAACATGAAAATGATATTGAAGTGGTGGTAAAACGGGTGGAATAAACATCTTTGAGTGGTCCTGCTCAAAACACAAGAGGTGAACAATAAACATTGTCTTCAACATCAAGCAAGAATCACCAAACGTTCATGTCCAAGACCGCTATCTCATGGACCAGCAGGTAGAGGTTGCAATTGAAAATCAGATACCTACTTGTTACTTCATTTTTTATGCGATTTGGTTGGCGTACTAAAAATTGCATACATGTACAGTCGCCATCAGATATATCGGAGCGGCCAAGGTGGTCATAAATATGGTGTATTGGTCAGATATTTTTGAGTACCTTGGCTGTTCCGATATATTTGATGACGACTGTACAAAGAAACATGTTTGCGGTTTCAGAGAAAATGGTAAATGAACAGTGTCATGTTAATAATTCCTTTACACACCAAGGTTTAAATAGTTTTCTTCAATTAAAACAACTGTTGAAAATAATAAAGCTATTTTATTTAATTATGTTGCAATTTCTTTACTTATATGCTTACCTGTAGCAATATTTTTTGATCATAATCATGATATCATTCATTGCACCATGTTAATATAATGATAAGTTACTTATAAAGACAAGATATTTTACTCACCACCATGTAAAAGTCTCATAACAGTCATAACATTAAACATAATAGACGGAGAGCTAGCCACGTCAGATATGACACAATAATGAGAGCCACAAAACTCATCTAGTCAGTTTGCTACACTATGCTTATTTGTAGATCTGGACATCTGGCAGCTGTAAAGTGGTGGAGGTCAAAGAATGCAAACCATTTCTAGAAAACAGATCCTAGAGTTATAGATTTGATGCAGCATATGAGAAATTTATATAAATAATTAGATTATATCATTGCAAAAAGTGTCTGTTGGGGGAAAGTAGAGCCAAACGACATATAAATATAATTCATAGTTTGTCGCCTGCTAATTATACGCAATGTGTTTTGTTCTTATGTTAAAATATAGGCCCTGTCATTTATCACTGAGGGGACTTCGGCAGTTTTGATCTATTTTGGTATTACATTACTATTACCCAATTCAAACATTTTGCTAGTCTGTCACTCTGACCTCCACCCATTAAAAGCTGCCAAATTCCCGGATCTAGCAATATGGATAAGTATAACAATCTAACCGAACGTGTTTTGTTGCTCTCATTATTGTGTCATATCTGACGTGGCCAGCTCTTAGTCTATAAGCATCTTAATTCACAAAACTATCAATGAAAAAATCTGTGACAGCAAGGAACAATTTCATATAAGCATCTTAATTCACAAAACTATCAATGAAAAAATCTGTGACAGCAAGGAACAATTTCAGTTTTTGGCATATGGTGTCTTTGTCTTCTTGCTTTCTGGTATAAGTTTAAGATAGGAGGTGATTATATAATTTTACTGCTGCATGCAAATTTGTCACGGGAAGTTAGTATTTTAATCTTCTATTTAGTAACTCTCAGAACAAATACATGTTTTTCTCACATGCAT
Organism: Pammene aurita; assembly: GCA_947086415.1. Taxonomy (NCBI): domain Eukaryota; kingdom Metazoa; phylum Arthropoda; class Insecta; order Lepidoptera; family Tortricidae; genus Pammene; species Pammene aurita. Next base: position 3,810,452 of record OX352307.1, read on the forward strand.
GCCTTCTAATTTATTCGGTGGAGCTGAAATAAATGAGAAATCATTAGTAATAAAGCACTAGATTGCCTACTAGTGACTAGGTATCTAAACTGTACAGACATAAGAATGGCGATAAGTCCACCTTCTAGCTAACTCCTGTAGCTATTCAATATTCATTTGTATCGTACAAAGTGAAATTATTGTAAGCTTATAGTGTTATTGTAAAGTACCAGTGAAGTGCGGGGACAGGTCTTTTAGTACCATACATGAATGACTACTAGTTTCAAAGTATACTTACTGCAGTTATGGCATCTTAAATATTTGAAATGCAGGTTTGGGCGACGATTTGGCTCAACTGTACAATATGTGACATCGAGTTCAGGCTTCATATTTTTTTTGTAGCTTCTACTCGCCAAAAGACAACTCCTCACCAAATTTTAAGTTGCGGAAACGCTTGGTTTGCGAGATAAAAAATAATCAAAGTTCCATATAAAATCCCGATTTTACACCGCCATGACACAATATTTTGCGTTTCGTTAAACGTGTTGAGAAAAACTAAAACGTGATGATTTGTTTTATGTTCAGTTTTTACATAAATACAGTTTTTTCGACTTATTTGTGTACAATAATAGTTACATGATATTTATTCAATGATTCTTTTAATTTATAAGCATTATTTTGTGGAAAATTGTCGATTAATAATTATCAAAAATGGTACGATTTTATTAAAACGCGTTAAACAAAACGCAAATAGAATTGGCGGGGTCTGTGGGCGGGGGATACGACATGACACTTTGTAGGAACTTTTTAGGTTAGTTCAAAGTAGTTTCAGACAGACTCTAAGGCAGGTCGGTGTAGGTACGACGACGAGCGTAGCGAGGAGGAGTGTTAGGTAGAACTGCGACCCTTAAGCGCGCGAGCCGAGCGAGCGAAGCGAGCGTGCCGCGGCAGCGGCCGGCGAAGCGCCAGAATCTAACACTATCACACTCCCCCCCTCTCGTCTGCAAAATATTGTGTCATGGCAGTGTAAAATCGGGATTTTATATGGAACTTTGATTATTTTTTATCTCGCAAACCAAGCGTTTCCGCAACTTAAAATTTGGTGAAGAGTTGTCTTTTGGCGAGTAGAAGCTACAAAAAAAATATGAAGCCTGAACTCGATGTCACATATTGTACAGTCCTTCCGGTCTTTTGTATTGTGTTGGTCATGCCGGAGGTTGTTTTACACCGGAACAACACAACGTTTTATCACTTTAATAATTTTGTAAGTAGTTTTTCCTATTTTTCCATTTCGAAATGAGTTGAAGGACAGCTTTACACTGAGTCTTAAAACATGTTCGTCCGCACGATGTTTCTAGTCAGTTTGTGTGCTGTGTGTCTATAGTTCACGCACGGTCCCTTATAGCAAGGACCCTAAATTGCTCAACAATCACGAAGCGTGATTGATGGTGCCTACATGCAACATTTCGGAAATATTTTTCAAGAAATTCGTCGTCAAATTCGTTGTGCTCGCTTTGCTTCAGTACAACTCATTCCTGGTAAACGGTAAGCCTGTAAATACTCTGGCTATACATTACCATATAAATACAATAGATAGTGACCCTACCAACATATCAATTTTATACTTAGGTACATCGAAGTGATACTCGCAGCAATACTATGTGTAACACGTAAAGTATTCCTCATTTACTTCACGACACCATTTTTCACGTAGGTCTTCGCGTATTCGAACTATTATTTTTGTGCTATTATTGAAATCATTCCCACACGTAGGAACAAAACCATTTCATTTCTTGTTTTTGATATACTGTTGAAATATACTGTTTATTAATTATAACATTCAAATCGCAACAAACAAACGATTTAAGTTTAACTGAAAAATTGAAATTTATGTTATGACATTGACGACTTTGACAGTTACGTGAGTGACGGATGAGATAACTATGGTTCAGTAACTTTTTTTTATCGATTTTTCGATGACATTACATATTCAGCCACGAGAAAGGTCAAACTAAGGTCATTCATATATTTATGGAAATATCTTCAATCATTGATTATTATATAGCAGCAAATGTCAGAAACTACTTGAAAACCTTATATCTCGAAATGGTTTTCGAAATACATCATTTAAAAAATAATGAACAATCCTAATTGTCATGTCTTCGCCTCAAGATTTATATTTATAAACGAAGGTAGATGTTTAGAGGTATACAATATTGAAATCGAAATCAATAATGAAATCAAACTCATGTTTTATATACTACTAGCTGTGCCCGCGGCTCCGCCCGCGTGGAATTCGGTCTGTGTCAGTAAGCGGCTAATTCACCCCTAATTTCTCTCCCGCTTCCCTGGAGGCGGAACTTGAAGTAAAGTTGACAGATGGATACGCTAGAGGACAGTAGTCCTAATAAAATATTTTACAATTACCACTAAATGAAACTACCCTCAAAAATTAATACTTTTTTTTTTTGGCATGATTTAAACGACATCGAGTAGTAGGTGTATATCGGACGATACAGGACCACTTTTGTATTTATACGTTCATGTCCACGGCAAATGTCATCCAAATCGATCCTTCCGTCAAATCAGTCTAAGCATGAAAGGTAAGAACAGGCGCGGTTGAAATTGGGGAGGGAGGGGGGTCACAAATGCAGAAATGTTTTTTTGTGGTGCACTTGGAGGGGGGGGGGGGGGGGGTCCATGACCCATACAAATTAAACTCAATCGAGTGTAGGGGCTACCCCCCCCCCCCTTTTAGACGTTGAATTTTTATAGGCTACGTATAACCTGGCTGGGGATTTTCTTGAATTGGAATTAGTAATCTTTAAGGGGTGATTTTCGGGATAACAATGCAAAAAAAAAACCGGCCAAGAGCATGTCGGGCGATACTCAGTGTAGAGTTTCGTAGATGCCGCCCTGTTACAAAGCATCCGTTCAAAAGGTGGTTTATTAAGGGATATTCGGCGGCGCTTACGTCATTTTACTATTCGGCACTTCCTTTCAATATGCGTTTTTGACTGATAATTCAAAAACGGCTGAACCGATTTTATTCAATATAGTTTATATTGAACCTTCTTATCAGGCCTCACCAAATTTTAGCTTTCTAGTCCGAACGGTAACTGAGCTAGACCGCGGACAGACATGGCGAAACTATAAGGGTTCCTAGTTGACTACGGAACCCTAAAAAGAGATAAATAGTAGTTTATGTAACTGTTACGTAATAAGGCCTAATTATGTACAGAAGCATACACCGCTTTACCTACACTCATATCCATTGAAAACATTAGAATGACCGCCATTACACCGCCATGACCAACCTTATTGCGCCGGCGGTCGGGGGGCGGATATTCATTTCGTTACCGTAGGTAATGAATTTTCATACGTTTTTACCACACTGTCACAGATAATACACTGATGTTACGTTACTGGTTGCAATAATGGTGGTAATTACATACGGTTCCGATAGAGGATTTATGATATTGGTATAGATCAAGATATTTATTCTTCAATGTAAGCACATTACAATGCACTAATGAACGTCAGAGAAAAATAAAATACACGAGTGTCGTGAAACACGCGATTGGAACGAAGTTATGTTATTTTATTTTATATTATTATTGACTTTTTCGTAAATTTTGTAGTTTTAATTATTTTGAAATTTTGGAAAGTTTTGAAATTGTGGAAATTTATTTATTTATGAAATTTTAAATTATATGAAATTTTTGAACTTTTTGAATTTTTTGAAATTTTGGAAATTTTAGAAATTTTGGAAATTTTGGAAATTTTGGAAAATTGTGAAATTTTTGTAATTCAGAAATTTTGCCATTTTTGACATTTTCGACATTTTTTACTGAATTAAATTGTGGAAATTTATTTATTTATGAAATTTTAAATTATATTAAATTTTTGAACTTTTTGAAATTTTTGAAATTTTGGAAATTTTGGAAATTTTGAAAAATTTTAAAAATTTGGAAATTTTGGAAATTTTGGAAATTTTGGAAATTTTGAAAATTTTGGAAATTTTGGAAATTTTGCCATTTTTGACATTTTCGACATTTTTTACTTTTGGGTTCTCGACTTTTATCACTTTGTCACTTTTCACTTTCACTATTCACTACACTTCACTTCACTTCACTTTATTCTATTTTATATATTTTTTATTTCATTCCATTTTACATGTTTCTCAATCGTATGGGTGTCGCGTTTTCGTGACGTGACGCTTTTTCGTGACGGTCACGTGACTTTTTTTCGCCTAGCCCCCCATCCGCGAACCGTCCGATAAGGAACTTCGTTCCAAAACTACCACCGGTTCTAACCCTACACCTGAGCCCAAGAAGTATTATGACCGAAAAGAAACTCGACGGGACTTATTTTTTTCAAAACAGTAATACATTATTAGATCTTAAAGATACAAAATAGTGCGTAGTTCTTCAAGAAGGCATATCAAAACATCTTGAGAGACAGATAATGCACCCATTGTTTAATTATAAATAAAAATAAAATCCTAATCTGACTGCTTCACAAAACGTTTGATATGTTTTCCTACCTAAACGGTGTCCTATAAATGTTAAATGATTTTGTAGTAGTTTTTTGGTTTGGGCCATGCAACTTTGTCCGTCATATATAGTCCTCGAACCTGCAATAACCCTTTGACATTCATGACATTTTCAAATATTTCTTAAGAGCGGGTAAAGGTAAATTTAAAGCATCGACGGGTAACATGTTATAAATATGCAGTAGCAACAACATTCTGAGGATGATTGCCGGTAGATTTGATTGCCCGATAGTCTACGGGTTGATCAAACTGGTAAAGTCCAATTTAGAATATAAGTTTTAGATGTTTTATGTTTTATTTTAAGTATGTTAATATGAATACTTACTAACAACTTAGAATGTATACTAACAAAATGAACCATGTTGTATGAAATAAATATTTTTGAATTTGAATTTGAATTTGAAATATGAACACCTTGACCAAAAAATTACAAATTATTTCAATACCAAATTTCATCTAAATACGTACAGCGGTTTTTTTTTGTTTCTTCCCCATGTAAACTTCCACCCCTTTTGCATCCGCTTAAGGGATAATTTCCGAGATAAAACTATTTTATTTTCTTTTCCAGAGCTCAAATTATCTCCATACCAAATTTTATCTAAATCGATTCTGCGGTTAATAATTCCCTATACAAATTTTCAACTCCCTTTTCACCCCTTTAGGGTTGAAAACTATCCTTTGTCCTTTCTCGAGACCCATACTATCTCTATACCGATTTTCATCTAAATCAGTTCAGCGGTAAAAAAAATCTCATACCAACTTCCAACCCCCTTTTCACCCCCACAAGGGTTTGAAAATTATCCTATGACGTTTCTCGAGACTCAAATTATCTCCATACTCATTTCTATCTAAATCGTTTCAGTGGTTACAAATTTTCCATACAAACTTTCAACCCCATTTTCACCCCCACCAGGATTGATTTTCGAGATTAAAACTATATATTATCCTTTCCCGGGACTCAAACTATCTCTATACAAAATTTCATTAAAATCCGTTCAGCCGTTTTCACGTGATGCGCGGTCAAATAAACACACAAACAGATAAACAGATAAACAGATAAACAGACAAACAGATAAACAGACAAAAATTCTAAAAATTGTTGGAACGTATTCTGTTATCGATTCTAAGTATCCCCAGCCAACTTTTTTTCGATTATCTTCCATGTACAGACTTTCGACCCTCTTCAGCTTTATTATATGTATAGATAGATAGTAACAAGTGCGTTACTACGAGTATAGTTATATAATATTAATAATGATAGCAATGCCCATTTAACGGTAACTAAAATACGAGAGTTCCACCCCATTTTTAATGACTCAACTGGATCGTTAATTATACTAAATTACTTAGGTACCTAAACAAACCAGCCAAATAATGTTCTTAGCCAATATAAAGGTATGATTTTACTTTAAAAATGTTGGCTAAGGAAGGTTTTTTTTTTTATATAGAAATTTACCAAGATTCAACATGGGTTAAACCATCGTGTGGCTATCCCATAAGTACTGTTATTCCAATCGTAACTATCTACACTTCCATTTGTTTTTTATTTTTTATAACCGCCAAATTAGGAAAATATATATTTATATGTCCAGTACCTACTAGTACATCAAATATAATGATATGTAAATGTTACTTAAGAGGTTACTCAACATAAGGGATGTTAGTATTCAATTTATGCACTTATATAAATTTTATTTTGTGTTAGTCAAATAAACAACGCGGAGTGTATAGGTTCCTAAAGGGTAGGCAACGCGCATGTAAATCCTCTGGGGTTGCAGGCGTCCATAGGCTACGGTAACTGCTTACCACCAGGCGGGCCGTATGCTTGTTTGCCACCGTCGTGGTATAAAAAAAAAAAAAAAACAACACGAAATTAGTAATACGATCTAGAACTTTTGCTAGAAATTTTACAGGTCGATGATAGGGAAAAAGGTAAATCTAAACAGGGTCTTTCCCATTTACGGCAGATGTTTCAAATAGTCTTCAATTTATGTTAGGTGTAACTAGAGTAGTTATTGATTAATATCCAATATAAGCAAATGGGATGGCCATCTTCAACCAATTTTAAAGATAAATACCAGATATAAAGAAATAATAATACGAATGTATTACTGAATTCATCTAGTAATACTTATGGCTTAAAATATCAGTCAGCTGCCTACGTACCAAGGTAACAGGCTATTTTACTATCGAGTCACATAACCTTTATGAAACGTCTCAATAATCCGTTTCCGTTGCTACCGAGCTTGTGACGTCACGAAATATGTACTATGGTGAGTTCACCTGTCCTCCTTTACTTGACTATCAAAACGATGTTTGATCCTATTTTCCAATTGTATTTTGGTATAAGTATATAATACATATATATTTCACGACTGCTCGACGAATGAAATGATTTTGGCGTATATATATATATATATATACCTATATATTTTCATTCAAGTTTCGTACAATTCCCTGTATTTGAAACTGATCTGAAGTTTTGAAGATGGGTTGGTAAAACTTCCTAGTGTTATCCCAGCCCTATTAATAAATTGGAAAACATGGAAAACAAAATTAGTTTTAGGTAGGGATATTTCGCAAAATAACACATTGATTCGTCTTGTCAAAATTATGTGAAGAACGGTACTAGCTTATTCCATAAAATAAGTCACAACAGAATTCGATTTGGAAAATAAAATTGTCGATTTGTCGTTGCAAACTAGAATGGACAACAAGAGACGATTCTCACTTGGTAGAATGAATTGAAAGGATTGAAGTTAGCATGTATTTCCTGGAAAATATCGCCAATTATTTTCAAAAAACACAATCTTTACAAGCAGCTAATGAAAATGCATAAATAGTTTGGTTGATTATGTTCTAAAAAATGTCTTATTTTCTGTATAAGAAGATGTGAAAAGGGAAGTACCTATGTATCCTTGCACTAATAAAGTGCACTACCCTTTTAGTACCAACTATAGTTACAATACGTACAATAATTAGTCTTGGCTTTAACTTGAAATATTTTATAAATAAGTTTAGCCAAACTAAAGGCGTAGGTAGGTACCATAACCATATAAGTGATATAAGGTTCCTTTCCCCCAAAATGTGTTTAAAAGAAAAAAGTAGGTACATTTTGTATTATGTATGATCATGTCATATCCAGTATTTCGATGTCCAATTTTTTACTTTATTATTTGAGTAATATCACCCAAGTTTATAAAACTTATTAAACCTCAATCAAACTTTTTATCTTCCTAGCAAATGCAGATGTCGTTATGACAGACCTTTATAATAATGGTATTAGTCTCAAAGGATATTACAACAAGCATATTGTAACTTATTAGTATTATGAGTAAACATCAATACTCGAGTGGAGACCGCGTCTCGGCAAACGTAGTGTAAGACGCCCTCCGGCCAGGTGGGATGACGATCTGCGAAAGACTACTGGCAGATGCTGGATGCGGCAAGCTGAAGACAGGGCGCAATGGCGCTCATTAGGGGAGGCCTATGTCCAGCAGTGGACTAGTATAGGCTGATGATGATGATGATAAATACTCACATGACCGATTGACCGTAAGTTGCGGCACTTGCTGCTTCGCAAATGCGTATAATACGCAGCCAGGGAAAATAACGTTGAAATCGTATATACATAGATTGTAATGGATGTGTGGAAATTAAAAATATATTTCACTTATTTATAAATAGGGAACCACGGCTATCGAGACACACTAGTATATCCAAAAATCCAGCAACCAACGTATCAGGACATTGTTTTCTAGCTAGTCAAGGGTAAATTCATAATAAAATCCTAAAACCTGTCTGATCCCTTAGCACTGTCAGTGTGTAAGGTACTTTAAATAACAATAATAAATCTTAACCGTTTGAGGAAAGAGAAGAGTCCCTTATCATATATTATCTATATATATATAAACGGATCACCAGCATTTTTGTTACACCTTGTATATACAGTATATGTCAGTCTCATAAATATTTACTCTATAAGATTTTTTTATGAAATGAAATCAATATCGACTTTTTGTACCAAAATGAAAAAAACGCGTGTTGCCTGTAATTACTGCCCATATGCGGGACTCGCCGAGTGCCGAGCCGAATGTCTCTTTCTTATTCTATGGAATCCATAGTAGGGTAGGATATAAGACAGATATTTGGACAAATGCCCAAATGTGTGTACGCGGCTGAGGTGCTCGGCAAAAAACAAACTTTATGTTTTCATTATTTTTTAATTGCCAACCAAGGAAGATACGGGATCTGCGCATACCTTGATGTCTAACGTCTGCACTAAAAAAACGTGAAAGCGAGGCTCTGGGCGTGCTTGGCTGACTGCTGGACGGCGGTGCCGACGCGCGCGACCTGAGCGTTTTCGTCGGCGGTGACGCTGGCGGTGGTGGTGATGAGACGGTTGACTCCTCATGTTACAATTTAAAGTTGGATTGGTTGGGGGCTGTAGTATTTAATCGGCCAGCTTTTTAAAGTTGAATATGCAACTAGCAGAGTTTATTTCCAAATAAATACGATGCTGGATTACACAGTGTTTCGGTAAAATAAGAATTTGGTACCTGTTATTATTCTGCAGAGCATCCATAAAATATAGCCCAACTGATTTTGCTTTGCTGATATCTACTATATCTGATGTTAGCATTTTCTAATAATAAAGAGAATTATAACAGTGCAGCCATGCAGTTTTTGTGGTAGTTAATGTTTTTCTACCCACTGATCTTGATCAGTTGAAATCCTGTTTTGCTGTTTGTAGGTATGTACTACAGACAAAGTTGCATAGCCTGTGATATCACTAAGTGAAATATAATTCCTTTTGAAAATAATATATATCATTAACACGAATTTTTTTTATATATATATTTATTTCCTAAGTATCAAGGATCTTAAGTCCATTAAACATATTGGCGTTTTCATTTTTCGCAATTCGCCATATTCCGTCGCCTCCGAAACAAATCGATAGGTACGTCTGAAGTCTTTGGCGTTGGCAAAGGTCCTTAGGTATGCCGGTTCCGCAGGCTGCAACACTGACGAGGGTCCAGGTTCCGATTCCGAATCCCAAGCTGCGAGTTACGGGACACCTCCTGAGGCCTAGGTCTATACACCCAATTGTTTGTCTATTTCTGCGGCTTGCAGATTTTGTGGAGGCGGCGGTAGTTTATATTTAACAAGGAAAAAATAATGGTTAACATCTCGTGTTAACTCTGTGAAATTGCTACTGATTATTATCTCGTAATAACTCGGAGCTATAATGTTCACTGCCTAACATCTCGTGCTAAATCGGGGCATAAGTATGTGACTTATTATGCGAAGTGCATATCACCTTAAAAGAATATCACAAACACAGGCATTAGGTGGGCTTTAAATAGATCACTGCTTTTCCTCCAAAGAAATTCCTCATTTCATCACTCCTCTTCCGATCTTGATTTTTTCCTTAGTCATAACACTTGAACTAAAATCCACTAGGTATTTAATTAGCTAAAAAAAAAGCAAACTAAAATTTAATTTATTTGGTAGAGCTCTAACCAGGTGCGACCGCCGCGCGCGCACGGACAAGAATGAGGTGACCAGCGACCGGTGTCATAGAAGAAGACAGATATCTTTTTTCTCTTTCTACGATACCGACGAACTGGGTGCGAATACGTCGTAACGTTGCAAGGCAACTACCTTCGTTTATAAATATAAATCTTGAGGCGAAGACATGACAATTGAATGGAATAATACAAGTACTGCAAGGTAAAAAAATCTTTAATAATAAAAAAACCCGTTTAAAACTGGATATAATAAGAACCTAATTTAATCTTCTTACGTAATGACGTAATGTGAATATAAGATTAACTTATTCATTGGATTTTTTGAAGCAATAATTATAGTTTTCATATTGAACAGTTATCGATATAAGTCCCTAAAACGTTTTGTCAATCCCTAGCGTCGAATAAATGTTTCGGTTTTTACACAAAATAATCATGAATATTAACTATTATGATAAAATATTGGCACACAGTATAAGAAACACTAATAATTAATTGTATCTAGTAAATACTTACACGATTTATTTTGCTATTTTGATAAAATATTGTTTCAAAGACTTCGACCGGAATATCATGTAAACCTGTGAAATTAGTAATTACTTGGGTTTTTCCTATGAGTAATAATCCAATCTGGAACACAACACGACACTATGTTTCTCCTTTTTTATCGCAAGTTATTTTATTCACGATTGTTTTATATTTTCCACGCTAAAATATGAGCTGTCACGACGTGGGTACGTAAGCTAACTACCCAAATTCAAAAGCTGTCACTCCTTCAAAATGATCGTGTGTCTCTTTTCCACTCGTGGAATGTTCATATACGTGTTGGTTTCTCTTTTGCGCACTTCGTTTATCTTTTAGCGGCAAGCGCCATTTTATATCTACACGCGCCATTTTATATCTATGGGCTATCCGCTGATAACTTGATAACTTGTCAGTGTTTCTGCATCAGAATTAAATGCAACAATAATGCGTTTTAATGTCCCAAGCAAGCGATGTTACATACAGGTCTGAAAGGAAAGACAACTCTCTGTCACACCGTGGAGTGAAGCGACTGTACGCGTGGCAGCGGGGGTCGCCCGGCTATGCGGGGTCTTGGGTTAGTCTATGCCTAATTCTTATTGCACATTCTATATTTTAAAGGCAGCTAAATATGCGTTAAAGGGAGCAAACGATATTGCGATATCTTTCCTTCCTATAGCTGCGTCGCTCACTCACTTTGTATCTAGTTAAACAATGTGGGAGGGTCAGCTGTATGCCATATGCGCTCCATAACCTTGGAGAGAAGGGAGGTTATATCGATAGGCCTGTAATTCGACGGGTCCGAACTATCGCCCTTTTTAGGCACAGGGTGCACGAGGGCAGTCTTCCATGAAGACGGCCGTTTGTGGTAAGAGAGTGTGAAAAGGCGCGTTAGCACGGGACACAACTCAGGAGCACATCGTTTGAGCACAACTGCGTGTATGCCGTCTGGCCCGCTCGACTTGTGAACGTTTAATGATAGCAGCTCCCGCCGGACATCACTTTGTTTGATGCTCATTTCCAGCATCGAGGCTGCGCACCGCGGGATGTCAGGCGGTATGGTGCTGCCATCATCATTCAGGGTCGAGTTCGAGACAAAGAGAGTACCCAGAAGATCGGCTTTCTCTTTTGCACTATGGACCAGATTACCATCAGCATTACGCAGTGGTGGTAAAGACGACCGACAAAAGTTTCCCTCGGCAGCTTTGGCAAGTGACCAGAAGGCACGACTCCTGGGGTAGCCCGCTAGCTTCTGACCAATTCTGCTGACGAAGTCGAATTTGGCTCTGGCAATGGCTCTTTTACTGGACCTCGAAGCAGTGTAGGTACTTACGTACCTAACCTCTATACCTTAAGAACAACTGTAAAAAGTAATGAAATAAACGCATTTGTATTTTGTATCTGTGTTTAATATGCATTTCACATCAGATATGTTGGGATAACAGATATGATGTATCGGTCGGGCAGGATATCTGCGTCTCCGTTAAGAACAGAAGGGTCGGCTGCGCAGACTCGAGGTGGTGTGTACTGCGTTCAGATTTGAATGCAGTCCCCTAACGTTGCAGAAATTCACTTTTGTGCAAGGAGACTCCGCTGAAGAACCTTCTGTGTTTTCTTGCCATAGTTTTGGGGGGTGGGGGGTGTGTGCAAAATAAAGGAGGATTCACTGTGTCGACGGCTAAAAGGACAAGAGGACGGAACAAACCGACCAAGGAGCGATGTGGGAGGTGCAATTTGCAGGCACGGCGTACGGAAGGGCCCCCGGTCCCCCCTGTTGCAGTAGCCGGGTCCACTCCGGTCTCCTACACCGGCACGACCACTACACCAGGGGTTTATCGCAGGTTGGCGGTTCAACCTTCCAGGGTGGAGATTAAGTGACCCCTGGGTTCGGGAACCCTACTGACCTGCGGGCGGCCAGCGGACAGACGTGTCACCGGGTCTCCCTGATCGCCGCACCTGCACTCTGCGCCCGCAAAGACCAAAGGCCGTATTATTGGTTCCGTGGGCCCCCCGTCGTCAACACAATGTATCCTCTTAGAGCTCACTGGCGACCTTACTCACCGGCAGGAACACAACGCTGTGAGTAGGGTCTAGTGCTATTTGGCTGTGGTTTTCTGTAACTTCCCCAGTCGGGCCCTGCTCCAGATTTGAGCGAGCTGACATTCGCTGAACGTGCCCTACCACACTTAGCGAGATGCCATTCGCAGTGCCCATACCTCTCTTTTTGGCGTAGTTTAAGGACATACCCGAGTCCGGACGTAGTCTAAGGACATACCGCGGGTCCAAGGACATACCCCGGGTCCAAAGACATATCCGGGTCCAATCTAAATTATCTGCGGACTTACTTTCTAATCTATGATTATAAGAATATTGATAATTTTTGCCAAGAATGATTATTTCCAAATTAATTAATTCGACACAATCGTCAAGATGAAGACGTGGGGAGTGATTGTGTGTCTGGCGGCTGTAGCCGGCGTCCAGGTATTAACTTAAAATTTATATTTTATATTTAAAAAATAACTTAAAAAGTACGTTGGTCGACTTGGGTTCCGATAATTATGGAAGCAGCATGCGTTTTGTGGTTGGAATTTGGGTTAAAGAGGTTTTCTTAGATGGTTTCTGTCTGACAAAGTCAGTAACAGTTTCATTGTATAGAGTGCTTACGGTTTGTGTACATTTAGAACAATCATTTGGGTTAAAATTTATTTTTTCCTCAAGAGCACTTATTCTAGAACTGAGAGGTGTAACTGTGTCAAGCATGGAAGCAAATTGGTCGTTAATAGCGTTACTAACTGAAGTAGTAAGGTGGATAATAGGCCGTAGCTCTTCTCGTATTATGGTTCTAATACTGTTCAGACAGATGGTATCATCCTCGATTTCACTAGAGATGTCATTTGACAGAATATTTAGTCTGTTTGGAACGGCAAGGTTTTGGCGAGATGTGCCCGGTCTCGATATAGGGGTTATGGATTTCTTCGGCTTAGGTAAATTCGAAAGAGGCTTTTGGGTACTCACAGGAGGCTTTAGGTGACACTCGCGGCATTTCCAATTAATTCTATTTTCTGCGGTCATTAAATTGTAGCGCTTGTAACTTACCCCCACGCGTTCAGGGCACTCTAAACAGTATAAGGAGGCATGAAAAACAATCCATAAAATTTTCTTGGTACAAATTTGCCCTTACATTTGCCACACACTGTAGGTATAACCATATTGTTTTATATCAAATGTATAGTTGAAACACAATTAAAAAGCTAATTCCAAATAAAAAATCCTAAAACATAACGTATGTAAACAATTATTTCGTAAATAAAAATATTAGAATGACTTTGACGTTGACTTCTTCTTCTTAATTATTAAATACGAAAAATTTTTAAATAGTAAAACGATGTAAGCGCCGCTAAATATCCCCTAATAAACGACCTTGATGATAAACCTACGGCAAGGTAGCTTTCACGGGAAAAATTCAGTAAGGTTGTAACGTTATTTATTTATTAATAACGTACATAGACCTATATTTATGTATGGTGCTTCTATTTCTACGTTCTTGCTTAACGCAGCGATAACTGACGCGCCTAGTAACCGGTATTAGTTGCACTCGCGCTCCGTATAAGGTAATAGCGGACACAATCGCCTATGATTGGCCGCGCACTCGAGGGACCGTTATCCCTCGTGCGACCTCCGCCGGGCGCTCGCGCCACTCTGCAATAGCTGTCACAGACCTCTGCCCGCGTCGCTTTCTCGCGGTGTCTGTGCCCATTTGCTAACCGAATAATGAGTTCCTAAAGGCTAGTTAGCCGTGCTAGCTGTGTGCTAGCGTGAAATCAAAACACATAATGTGTGGATAGTGTAAATTTTATGTGTTAGTATTATTTCGCCACTTTTGGGAACACGGTTCCGACGGTTGGCTCTAGAGGTCAACGGAACCACATTCTGGACATCTCGGCAAATTCCCGATTGGAGGGAAGTGCATGTGACATCCTGTTTCCGGCGCTTACAGGCCACTGCCGTGCCGCGCCACCGTTGCCACTGGCGCCCGGGGCGCCAACCGCCGGCCTTGCTATAAGATAAGGGAAGTGTCGTTTTGCGGAATCCCAAGTGCTAGTGACTCATTTTAATATTTATAGACTGTTCAACAGTTGGATTTCGTACCCGCGACCTAGCTATTATTTTCTTTTTAGTTGTTTACATTAAATGTTCGTGTAATTTTTAATGGTGGTATTTATTTGACCTTTCCTTAGAGGTACCAAAAAATAATAAACACGACAAGGTCTTGGTCACGAGTCAGAGGACTACGCTCAGGATTCTATTTTTGAACTACTTGCTTCACTCAGCATTCGCTAGCTCGTAGTTCAACCCTAGAATCCATTCGCTAGCTTGTGCTTCAATTCCATACTCGCGGTTAAAATACAACTTTGCACCCTTGTATAACAAAAGTTACTTATGCTACAAGTGTAGAAAACAAGTAATTTCCGAACTAGCGGCGGGTGATGTAAACACGACCGAAGGGAGTGTTTACAAGCCACGAGTACGGAGTTTACTTGTTTTCTACAAATGTAGCATACAACATTTTACAATGCAGTATGCGACGAAATAAAATAGTTTACCTGCTTGTAAGAAACAGGCGGTCTGATGCCTTTTGTGGTTCTTGAAAAATGTCGGGGTGCGTTACGTACGTACATCTTATCACTCGAATTTATCACATAATGAATCCAAAACTGTAATAAAAGATTGACGAGGAAAACTTGTGTATTATTTCCAAATTATTAATAATATTGTATTTTCATCAGATCTCAGATAAAATAATACAAAACCAGGTTTTTACCTTCTTTTCAATTGATTTTGCTTTTTTTTAATTGAATTGATGTAAAAAAAGAATACAAATACAACGATTATATTTTTTAAACATTAGTTTGGACCGGACCGGACCGCTGGCAAGCGGAGCGCGGACATGCGCGTTGTACGACAGTCAAGTGGTCCTAATTACACTGGAGACTTACTTGAGATAAAATTTAAGAACAATATTTTTTATTATAACTTTGCGGAAAATACGTAATTTAATCTGATTTAATACAAATAACAATTATTTCAGAACATGTTTACTTTATCTACGATATATTTAATTATTTGTTTGACCACCGAGGTATCAAAGTGGAGGCCTCAGATTTCGTTAGGAATCAACAACGTCGGGTTGGACTCGATAGTTGGAAAATTAAAAAACTACTTTTCCGCACGTGTGCGGAAAAGAAGCACTTTCTATGCATAACAATTCCCTTAAAAAGAGCACTTTCCGAGCACATGCATTGTAAATAACTATTTCGAGATCGATCGGTAAACCCATTTTCAATAAAAACGAATTACCTACCTCGTGTAGAAATTTCCATACGAGGTAACCAGTCATCTACTTTGAATATAGTTTTAGGGGCGAATTCAGCTACATAAAATTTCATAACAATTTTATATCAGAAAATCGCGAATGCAATACAAGTACCGTGTCCATTATCAACCGACTTCAAGATTTCGAAGGCGGAGGTTATCAATTCGTCGGGATCTTATGTATGTTCCGATTATTCGAAGACGGCTGGACCGATTTAGAAAATTCTTTATTTGTTTGAAAGCGTATACCTCACAGTTGGTCCCATTGTAACCATGTCAGGATCTGATGATGCGATCCTGGAGAAATCGAGGGAACTCTTCAACTATTATAGGCACACCTATGGTGATTTGAGTATTTTTTACAGCAGATCGAGCATTTGGTGTTGGAAAGGTGGATGCTAAGTGAAGTCGGTTCTTTTATGTTTAAAATTATTTTAGTGGCATTGTTATACAGTCTGCAGCAAAAGTGGCTAAGTGGTAAGCGATCAAATGATCTTGGGCCGTATTCTAAATTTAAAACACGCTTAAACACGATACAACTTCAATACAACTCCAATGCATGAACTATGCAATGCAGCTAGCGCCTAAACGTCTGAGTCAGAAATATCAGAAGTTCCTTGAAAATTATTCCGATGCAACTCTATTACAACTTCAATATTGGTTGATTATTTGTTGTGTGTTGGAGTTGAAAATGAAAATGAAAAATGTTCGAAAATGTTTATTTGTTAATAATATTGGGTACATCATTTAGAGGTTGGAGTCTCCTAGTAAGTATTGAATACCTGTGACAGGAGTCCCCGCTCTTCCATAACAAAAAGTATAGTAATTAATTAACAAATCTAAACTTCATCGTTGATACAATAGTATATAAACAAATTTAAGTTTAGTTATTTTAAAGTATTTATAATCTAAACTATCCTACTGCTAAGTGTTTGTGTGAGTGTGTGTGTGTGTGTGTGTGTGTGTGTGTGTGTGTGTGTGTGTGTGTGTGTGTGTGTTAACAACCGACTTCAAGATTTCGAAGGAGAAGGTTATAAATTCGTCGGGTTCTTTGATTTTGCTTTTTTTATGTACTCGTATGTTTACCGATAATTCGAAGACGGCTGGACCGATTTGGAAAATTCTTTTTTGTTTGAAAGAATGTATATGTACTACACAGCAGTGTTGACCGTTAATTTCAATGAGAATTGAAAATTGATCAATAAGATTGAAGATTAACTCCGTAACTAATCAATCAATCACACTAAGCATCATTTTTTACTAGCGTTAGTTCGCATTGATTTCGTGACGACGTTAATTACACTAACCGTCAATAAGAATTAACCTAATGTTAAAACTGGCGCAGCCATAGGCGTATATAGAGGGGGGGCCGGGTGGGCCGTGCCCACCCCAGAATAGTGGGGCCGGGTGGGCCGTGCCCACCCCAGAATAGTCTGGTGCCCACCCCAAGATGTTAGGTTATCGGTTTGAAATTCACAAAAATACTGTCAAAATAAATCACCTATTAAGTCCTACAACCGCCAATTCACTATAACCTATGTATATAGTACATTCCGTATCTACTTAATTTCAGTTTTCATTTTGTTTTATAACTTGAAGTAAATACGAAACAATTGACGGAGATTTGAATTTGGCGTTATAACGCAATACGACTAGCGAGCGCAGCACGCGATTGGCTGCGGAACATTGGCGCGCTTTGTTGAGCCGGTACCATGATAAAAGGCATCATTAGTAGTTTTGAATAAAATCGGAACAATTTTGATTATTGTTGGACACAAATAGAAGAATTTGCAAAAAAACATGAAATTTGCCTGGAACTTACACGAGTAAGCAAACGCAAGTTTATTAGAGTCGGTGAAGGTAGCAGAGATAGAGACTTTGTTATTGAATCCACACTCGGCAGAAGGAACATGATTGACTTGCCTGCTGAATTTACGCCCCAGAGAATACTGTAAAATTTATATATATTACCCAGTAATGGACAATATAATCGTTAATATGAATAACAGGTTTAAAAGTCTACCTTTAGCTCAATCGGTCGATGCATTTTTTAATTTGGATCTCGAAAATGGGAAGGCTTTTGTAGATAATTATAAGGACATTCTGCAAATAGACGAGACTCTTTTAGGTGCGGAATGTTTGATTTTGAAAAATGTATTTAAAAAAGTCACAATTGAAGACCTGAAAGTCAATTTTATAGGTACAAAATTTTTGTCCAAATCTATATAAATTAATCCAAGCTGCGATAGATAGTTATTCCAGTGAGCTCAGCTGGATGTGAGCGGAGTTTCTCGGTAATGCGCATAATAAAGACCTAGCTCAGATCTACTATGGGAGAAGAGAGGTTCTCGAACACCTCACTTCTCCATATAGAAAATCAATTTGTCAAAGAAAATGTTACAGCAGAAAAAGTCCTTAACATATTTGCAGAAAAGAAACGATTTTTCATATTTAACTACATAACTAAGTAGCGGCATACAAAATACACCTTATGTGTATATTTTATTTAGATACGTCGTATAGTTTCCGAGTAAAATGGCTGTGCCATACGGACGGACAGACAGACAGACATGACGAATCCATAAGGGTTCCGTTTTATGCCATTTGGTTACGGAACCCTAAAAATGCCCTACACCTACGAGCTCACTATTTTATGTTGGTTATTAAATCACCTTGTGAGCCTGATACGAACATTAAAAAAAAAACAAATTGTGAGGCACTTAAAGTAAGGCATGAACAATTAACATGATTTTATAGCGACAAGGTACCTGTAAGAAGTGTAAGTAAAGCTATTTAATTTACGAATTATTATGCTGGTTGTACTCTGCTTATTTAAATTTCAAATTATTTTTGTCATATAACTGTGATACACCACGCCATTCACCACATTCTGTCACTGACCACTTCAGACAGTCTAGACTTCATTCGGGTACATTGGGCTCCCAATCCCAATGTATCTCAACAAGGCAGGGGCCAGGCCCCCCCTGGAAAATATCTCTAGATACGCCAATGGGCGCAGCATAGACTCACGCTGTTAGGGCTCATTCGACTTGAAATGATGAGCAGTTGGGACTGGTATCATAATCTGGAGCTCATGCTGGACCCTGGGGATCCCTACAGGATATCGGGTTTGGCGCATCATAGATTCATGCTGTTTGGGCTCATTCGACTTGTACTGATGAGCAGTTGGGACATGTATCACAATTTGGCGCTCATGCTGGACCCTGGGGATCCCTACTGGATCTCGGGCTTGGCGCATCATAGACTCATTCGACTTGTACTGATGAGTAGTTGGGACTGGTATCATAATCTGCAGCTCATGCTGGACCCTGGGGATCCCTACTGGATCTCGGGTTTGGCGCATCATAAACTCATGCTGTTTGGGCTCATTCGACCTGTACTGATGAGCAGTTGGGACCAGTATCATAATCTTGAGCTCATGCTGGACCCTGGGGATCCCTACTGGATCTCGGGTTTGGCGCATCATAGACTCATGCTGTTTGGGCTCATTCAACTTGTACTGATGAGCAGTTGGGACCGGTATCATAATCTGGAGCTCATGCTGGACCCTGGGGATCCCTACTGGATCTCGGGTTTGGCGCATCATAGACTCATGCTGTTTGAGCTCATTCGACTTGTACTGATGAGCGGTTGGGACTGGTATCATAATCTGGAGCTCATACTGGACCCTGGGGATCCCTACTGGATCTCGGGTTTGGCGCATCACAGACTCATGCTGTTTGGGCTCATTCGACTTGTACTGATGAGTGGTTGGGACTAGTATCATAATCTGGAGCTCATGCAGGTTCCTTAATAGAAGGTACATATTAAAAAAAGAACATACCTATAGCCCTACATTATTTTTAGTCTTTACCTTAAATTGGTGTGAAACCGGATAATCATCACAGATAGCAGATAGCTGGATTACCAATAAGTATTTTATCTTGTTAATTAGAGATTAATTAATATTGTTGTTGTAGGTATTCGCCAATGTGCTCGACTTCCCCGAGAATGTGCGAAGTAAGTATTTACTATGTATTCAGTTTATACCAGCTGTTCTCCCACTCTTACATTCAACCCTAAAGTATATGGATAACCGCGCCATCTACGCGTTGTTTTGCACGTTTAACAACATTATTCAGAGCCATTAAAAGTCTGCAATACCCTTAGAGAATTCAACCAACCGGAGTCGCCATTGACAGGCGTTCCCTTCTGCCGAAAACATATGACCAGTGGTCATACACATATATGGACTGACGTTTATCTGACGTAGCTATTTGTACGTTACGTACGAATAGCCATACATTTGACGTTCCCGTCCCCCGCAAAAATCGGCAGACTTTTTTGTATAGAAAATGACAGAATATTAGAATACTCCATCCGGGTTGAATTCTCTAAGGCAATACCTATTCCTAACCATCGGGAATACGAGGATCAATATTTTTATATAATAGAATGACCTAGTTGCCCCCAGTGACAAATATATTCCCATTGAGTGGAAAAGAAGTCATACTGGAAAAAATCGCCGAGGAAAAACCAGTGCTGTAGATGTGCGGTTTCACTAAATTGCCATTAACAGCGTATGGTGGTGATAAAATACTTTATTTTATAGCCACTCGGAACTGTTAAATGTAAACCGGCAGAAAATCGCCCTCCTGGGACGTGGAGCCGCTCGTATTTACACCATTATTTGTTGATTACTATTAACTAATGAAAACTTGAAACCCCATTAAAGTTAGGATTAAATAGGTCAAGTTCAAAAGTTGTAACTGGGAAATAGAATGAGTACTTATTAGGTAGGTAAAAGTCAAAACTTATTGTAGGTGCTTCTGCTTTTGGAAATAAAAGCTATTTTTCCATTTTAGGCCTCTCCGGTGCCCGTATCGTGTCCGGCTGGGAGGCCGCAGAAGAGCAGCTCCCGTGGCAGCTATCGCTGCGTATGGTAGGCTCCACGGGCTCTGTCTCCTCGTGTGGTGCCTCCATTATCCACCCTGAATGGAGTCTAACAGCCGCTCACTGCACTGCTACGTATGTATTAATACAGAATAGAAACAAGTATAGGAGGCTTTTTATGCCTGAACCGGGTCTTGAGTTTAATATTATTTCAATCTTTACCAATAACGTGCTTGATGTTCGAAACACCATTTGATTTTTACTATTAGCTACTAATCCCAAGTATCTCTAGTTTTCCCTATTTGAAAACTTAATGAGTTTAGTAGTTGAGAGCTAGAAAAACGAGTACACGCACAGATCTGGTCGTTGGATCTGTCTGTCAATACTTACTGGATCTTACGTGCTGGAGGCGCATATCTCCGACAACCATGCCGTCGGTATAGTACTGGACTTGTGCGTAAGTAATAAAGATAATACAAGACTGAAACTGAACCCTAGTGATAGTGCGCGCGAAAATATTAGCGAAAAACTTCTAAAAGAAAAATTTGATACTTATGATTGGTCGTCATTACTTAATATCACACGCCCGCTTATGATGTTTCGAAGGTTATCTACAGTATTTAACGATATGTATAGAGAAAGTGAGAAGCTTAGTAGTGTTCTAGAGGTTACAAACAAAAAAATGGATATTGTATGCCCAAAATGGGAAATAGAGAGCGTATCCAGAAGAGGCAAGAACGATGGCAGAGTAAGACCAATAGTAGTAACAACCACAACTACTAGTAGAAAATAACAGCTTCTTAAAAGAAAAAAATCTCTAGAAAATACTGGCATGTATATAAAAGAAGATTTCACACCTGAAGTTTTACAGAAACGCAAATAACTACAAGATGAGCTAAAAAGAAAACGAGAAGCTGGAGAAAGGGTAGCACTACACTACGGTAAAATAGTCACGCTAGCGCCTCGCCGAGAGCCACAACCTAGAACACCTAGAGGAAACATTTCTAGCAAAAGACAACTATCAGAGTCTCCAAAAACAGAACAAAGTGCAAACACACTGAGTAACGAAGAGCAACAGAAACGGGCGCCGAACAAAAGCAAATGCCAAAAAATAACAAGTTACTTTCGCGCACCTCAATTAAATTTAGCGCCAAACGACCCTACGACTCAGGATTACCACGACACCCAAAAAAAAAATATGCCCTCCTTCATCACCTCTCCCAATACGGCCGGTCCCCGCGGGAGACGTAGACCACCACCCTACTCCATCATCAAACAGTACAGATAACGAAAAGGAACGTACCGAAAACAATTCTCCAAGTGGCCAGAAACTTCACGTTTGCACATATAACGTCAAATCCCTGATATCGCCACAAATAATGATTCTTTGAAAACACTCTCTATCAAAAGTTAACTTTTTTTTTTTTTTTTTTTTATACCACGACGGTGGCAAACAAGCATACGGCCCGCCTGATGGTAAGCAGCTACCGTAACCTATGGACGCCTGTAACTCCAAAGGAGTCACATGCGCGTTGCCGACCCTTTACAATAAGGAGGATTCACTGTGTTGACGACTAAAGGAACAAGAAGTTCCCTCATCGTCAACACACTGGGTCCTCTTTGAGCTCTTTGGCAACCTTACTTACCTGCAGGAACACAACACTATGAGTAGGGTCTAGTGCTATTTGGCTGTGGTTTTCTGTAAGGTGGAGGTACTTCCCCAGTCGGGCTCTGCTCCAGATTTGAGCGATGACATTCGCTGAACGTGCCCTACCACACTTAGCGAGATGCCATTCGCAGTGCCCATACCTCTCTTTTTAACTATGATATCATCGGACTATCCGAAGTTCGACGGAAAGGAAACGAAATCATAGAAGATGAAGACCATATATTTTGCTATACCGGAGAAACCCAAGGCCACTATGGAGTAGGTTTTCTAATCAAAAATAAATACAAAAGAAATATAGAAAATTACGTGGGAATGTCTGAGAGAGTATGCCTACTAAATATGAAATTCGAAGAAATAAACATATCAATTATACAGGTCTATGCCCCCACTTCTGAAGCAGCTGAAGAGGATATCAACAAATTCTACGATCAAGTCGAAGAGGCCCGATAGCTGACTAACGGTAAATTAATTATAATGGGAGACCTAAACGCAAAAGTAGGTCAACAAAAACCATCGGAATATATTATAATGGGGCCATAATGCTACGGGTCACGAAATCATAGAGGAGACAGACTAATAAAATATGCGATGGCAAACAAATTTACAATTATTAACTCGCTATTCAAGAAAAATAAGAAGAACCTATGGACATGGACTACCGCAGATGGATGCCACAAAAATCAAATAGACTATATTTTGAGTGATGCCCCAAGACTCTTTACAAACATGGAAATCCTTAATAATAGTATATTCTCAAGTGACCATCGTTTATTGAGAGGAACAATAGCATTAAAAATCCAACCTGTTTTGGGAAAAACCCGACCGACCTATCCAGCGAAAAAAAATCAACAAATATACAGTACGACCCTAGAGAAAAAAGTAGTACAAATCAGATGGGACTATGACGAAGACATAGAGTCTTACTACTCCAAGATAGAGTCAGCAATCAAACAGAGTCTGGCTGCAACTACCATGGAGAAAGAGAAAAAATGTGTTATATCC
Source organism: Pammene aurita (assembly GCA_947086415.1). Taxonomy (NCBI): domain Eukaryota; kingdom Metazoa; phylum Arthropoda; class Insecta; order Lepidoptera; family Tortricidae; genus Pammene; species Pammene aurita. The sequence goes on from OX352307.1 coordinate 3,833,973, forward strand.
GATGAAACCATACAACAGCTCCAGAAACGCTCGAATCTGCAAAAAAAAAACCTAAAACACAAGAAGAAATAAAAGAACTCTCCTTACTCTACAAAACGACCAATACACTCTTAAAAAAAGACTATGAAAACTACAGACTGAACCCTAAAAATCTAACCCTACAAAAATCTAACTAACACTGGAAGCCAAAAGAGAGCTTACAAACAACTAAATTCTGAAAAAGCTTAGATCCCACAGCTCAAAGCTCTCTCACAATCAAACAAGCCACAAACAAGAGCAGATTTAATTAATATTGCCTCGGACTTCTACAAAAAGCTCTATCGAAACGAACACAGTAATGAAAACGAGTACAGGAAAAAAGACACACAGCTAAAACATAACTCTACACAACCCATACTACCTTTTGACAACAGAGAGATATCAAACAAAATAGACAAACTGAAGAAAGAAAAGAGCCCTGGAGCGGATAACATTCCCAACGAAGCCTTAAAAATTGGTAAAAAAATATTATTGGCTCCACGATGCTATTCAATAAAATTCTAGAGGCTCAAGAAATCCCGCAAATATGGGCAGAATCACGAATAATCCTCTTGTACAAGAAGGGAGATCCCACAGACATCAACAATTACCGGCCTATCAGCCTGCTTCCAACGCTGTACAAACTATTTGCAATGTGCCTAGAGAAAAGGATAGCGCCAACAATCGAGAACCACCAACCAGTCGAACAAGCTGGTTTTCGTCCTGGATACTCAACCATCGATCACATACACACATTAGAACAAATAGTAGAGAAACATCAAGAGTACAAACAACCGCTTTACCTGGCATACATAGACTACGCAAAAGCTTTTGACTCCATAGCACACGAAAGTATTTGGCAAGCGCTTTCAAAGCAAGGTGTATCAAACTCGTACATTAATATTATTAAAGATATATATATAAGAAAAGTACGAGCAGGGTGAAGCTAGACAAACTTGGACCAAAAATCTACATAAGGAAAGGAGTCAAACAAGGGGATCCACTGTCTCCTAAGATATTTATAGCCGTGCTGCAAGACATCATGAAGGAGCTGAAATGGGATAAGCAAGGATTAAAAATAGATTCAGTATTCCTAAGCAACCTAAGATTTGCGGACGATATCGTCGTATTTGCAAAATAACCAAAGCAACTCGAAACTATGATGGAAGAACTGAGCAATGTCAGTAAAAAAATAGGCTTACAACTTAACACGTCAAAAACAAAAGTTACTATATACTAATAGTGAAAAAGTCCCAATAATAGTGAACAATATAGAGATAGAATACACCGACAGCTATGTATACCTCGGGAAACAAATCTTCAAAAAGTCAAGACAAGAGGACGAGATAGAGCGCCGCATCAACATGACATGGAGGAAGTACTGGAGCTTCAAAGAAATTCTAAAATCCAAGCTTCCCATAAAGCTCAAGAAGAAAGTGCTAGATTCGTGCTTGTTGCCTTGCCTGACATATGGAGCACAACCTTGGATTTTATAAAAAAAAAATAAGGACCAAAATACGCTCGTGCCAGCGCGCCATGGATCGAAGTATTCAAGGTATTAAGCTTTCAGACAAGTGCAGAAGCAAGGATATCCGTAGAAAAACTAAACTGATCGACGCAGTAAAACACATTCTACGGCTTAAATGGAGATGGGCGGGACATAGCTCGAGTCCCGGATAAAAGGTGGACGAAACGGGTCACCCAATGGATAGGTCCTACCGGAAAAAGAGGAGTAGGGAAACCTAAAGACCGTTGGGTAGACGAGATACAGAGGAATAGTGGTAGGGACTGGTTGCTAAAAGCGCAAGACCGAGAAAATTGGAAACGGATGGAGGAGGCCTTTACCCTAAGCGGGGCCATGTGATAATTAAAAAAATATATAAAAAAATGTATTTATTTTCTTTTTTATGTATCCTATTCCTATCACAAGGAATTAATAAAGCCTTTTTTTTTATAGAGAAAGTAATATAGTTATAAAAATTAATAAAAACAGTAATCGAAATAAACAGCCGTGGATAGATAAAGACTTGTATTTCATGTTAACACGTAGGGACTATTTAGTTACAGTAGCCTAACAATATAATTTTTATTTACAGTAGCCTAAGAATATATGAACAAACGATTAGAATATACAAAGTTTAGAAATAAGGTAAATAAATTAGTTTATCTACACTCGCATTGTAAGCAAGCGTTACCACAACCGATTTTACTATGATAAGCTTTTTATCTGTGACAGTAACGTAATTTTAACTTTACATGCTCAAACACTGATGTGTTATGAGTTTTGATAACATAATGTACACCTGCACGCGCACGCGCGGCCGCCGACATACTCCCCCCCGACCGCCGGCACTCTCCCTCCCGACCGCCGGCACAATCGAGTTGGCCATGGCGGTGCAATGGCGGCCAATCTATGGTTTCCGAACACGGCAATCAGTATAAATAATATGAGTGTAGATAAAGCAGTGTATGCAACTGTACGTAATTAGGCCTTATTACGTAACAGTTACATAAACTACTATAATGAGGCAAAAAATCAATATCAATCAATCGGAAATATTAGAATGTAATGGGGATTTTAGAAAAATATGGAGAAATATTAATTCATGACAGGGCAGAAGTAAAACTAGCTTAGATGATATTAATTAAGATATTTACGAAAATATATGGCGCTATACTTATCTATCTGATTCACGGGTCTGCCCGCTCGGCACGTCTGCCAGGCAGATTTGTGCTTGTATCTTAGGTTATTCGTTTTCGCAAAAAACATACTTGCTGCGCCAATTTAAGCGATCCGGCGAGGCTCGAAGATGGATCCAGAAATAAGCATTTCCAGTCCAACAGAACATTCGGTTCCAGTTGTGGCAAATAATCATACAACGGTCGGACGTTTTTTTTTTTCTGGTAACAGGTATAACATTAAAGATCGCAGAAGACAGACCTCACCTTTCTCCTTTTTCACAGCCGCGTGACCTTGGTGATCCGCGCTGGTGCCGTTAGCCAGTGGCGCCCGGAGCTGATCTTCGAGAGCTTTGAGTACTTCAACCACCCGCAGTACAACAACGCCTTACCGTACGTTGTGCAGCGTAATGACATTTCTCTCTTGAAGTTCCAGCGTACTATCACTTTATCTCGTAAGTATCCCTATGCTTACTAATATTACAATGCTAAATTAATTATGTCTCTCCGTAGCTGAAATTATTTATGGAGATAGTTTTAATCTGGGACGTAGGATGGATAGATTTTAGCCATAAATGTCATGATTTGAAATTGTAATTTTATAGATACTTACGATATTTACTCGGTGTGCATATAACCGGATCAAAAATTAGAAAAATCTCGTAGTAAAGCTCGGAGAACAAGGGCCTTTCGTGCATGGGCCGTTCGTGCTAAAAAAGGCAATAAGGCGAGGAGCTTTCGGGGATATAAAAGAGATGATTTTGCGAAAATCATCCCTTAAGGGAGTGAAAAGGGCGAGGGATTTGTTATAGAAGTGTAGAAGTGCTTTTGCTACGGGTAAAAGCACACGTTTACGTTTTATACTATTACTGCGAGTTTTACCGCGTACCTGTGTATCTTCTTGAAATGTTATAAATATAATTTGAAAGGGGATATTTACCGTGTATATTTGTGTTTACGAGCACCCGATATTTCGGCGCAGTTGCATGCACCATCATCATTTATAATGTAAATGACCATGTGAGCTTGAAATCATATATTCTTGAAATATATTTTTTGGTATTAGAACTACCTTCTGTTAGTCCCCGAACCATCTTCTTAATCGATTTATAGCTATTAAGGTGAAAAAACGGGACACGTAGAAACAACAAATAAACACAAAACAAACAAATGTTGTTAACAAATAAATGTTGATAGGCAAATAATAATGTAAATGTACCCTATTATTTGCGTAACTTCTTTGTAACCTATATAGTGTACGATTACCAGACTATTGGCAGAGCTGACTCTGAAACATAGAAATGAAACGGATATAGTAACAAAAACTGCTCTAGTGTGGAATTTTGAAAAACGCTGAAATTAGTTTTATTGCTTTTAAGTGAGTACCTACAAACAAACTTTCAAGTCTGTTAAAAATAAAAAATCTCTATACAAACTTTCAACACCTTTTTAACCCCGTTAGAGGTGGAATTTAGAAAAACGCTGAAAACACTTTTATTATTTTTTAATTTTTAGTAAACGTATGAAGTTCCAAATCTCTAACTTTAAATTTTAAACCCCATCCATACAAACTTTCAATCCCCTTCTTACCCCCTTACAGGTTGATTTTTTCAAAATCGCTTGTTAAAACTTGTACACATTATAAATGTAACCAGACCTAAAATTTTCAACTTTCTAGCTTCAGTAATTCCGGCTCTGTCAGTCAGTCTCTGTCAAACGCATTTATATATATATATATAGATAGATAAATAGATAGAAGATAGATAGATAGAAGATGTGGCCTGTACCCCGAGCAAAAAGTTAAAACATAGATTCTACTCCTCAAACTATAAAACTTTTGTTTAACAACTTTTAAAAAATATGGAGTCTTTACTCTTTTTTATACAAACTAAATAGTACTATCAACGTACGTTAAAATCCGTCTAATTGACATTGCTTGTCAGCCTTGTCAGCCTTCAGACTACTTCAGACATAATCAATCTCGCAATACATTGCGTATTCGAATAAACTTTAAAGTGTACTAAAAATCAAACCACAAGTTAATTTTTAAAGTCGCTGAACCAACGTTGTTTAGTTTGAGAGTAGAATCTACGTTTTAATTTTTACTAATATATAATGCTACGTTTTAATAATATGTATTCAATGAAAATTCATACCAATCTTAAAGTGATGTAGGGAAAAAACAATTATTTTACAAGATCGTAATTTTTTAAGAACGCCGCGTACTCTCCTAACGATCTATTTAGCTTAGTCTGGTGGTATGTTGTATAATCCCAGCAAGGACAGCTAGTTGTGGGGTGATGGGGACAGCGGAGGATTTATTCATGGCATGCTTCATAAGCTGAATAAAATAGTTTCGTTTATTGACAGGCCGTATTCAGCCCATCCGTGTGCAATTGTCGGAGGAGAGGAACCGTAACTACGATGGCGTCAGACTCATCGCCTCTGGCTGGGGCTACACCTGGACCGACGGTAAGCAGTAGTAGTGATCACGGTTTTTGCACATATCTAGGGCTCAACTGTACAATATGTGACATCGAGTTCAGGTTTCATATTTTTTTTGTAGCTTCTACTCGCCAAAAGACAACTCCTCACCAAATTTTAAGTTGCGGAAACGCTTGGTAAAAAAAATAATCAAAGTTCCATATAAAATCCCGATTTTACACCGCCATGACACAATATTTTGCGTTTCGTTAAACGTGTTGAGAAAAACTAAAACGTGATGATTTGTTTTATGTTCAGTTTTTACATAAATACAGTTTTTTCGACTTATTTGTGTACAATAATAGTTACATGATATTTATTCAATGATTTTTTTAATTTATAAGCATTATTTTGTGGAAATTTGTTGATTAATAATTATCAAAAATGGTACGAATTTACTAAAACGCGTAAAATAAAACGCAAATAGAATTGGCGGGGTCTGCGGGCGGGGGATACGACATGACACATTGTTAGACGCCATGCCATTTTGCTTTGCCTTACGTGCTGCCTGTCAAAGTTTGCGTTCGTTCATTTGCACGCGTTTGTAGGAACTTTTTAGGTTAGTTCAAAGTAGTTTCAGACAGACTCTAAGGCAGGTCGGTTTAGGTACGACGACGAGCGAAGCGAGGAGGAGTGTTAGGTAGAACTGCGACCCTACAGCGCGTGAGTCGAGCGAGCGAAGCGAGCGTGCCGCGGCAGCGGCCGGCGAATCGCCAGAACCTAACACTATCACACTCCCCCCTCTCCTCACCCCTCTCCTAATAAACGACTTTATGAATAGGTGTAAATATTGTGACGGGCCCGCAGCTACGGAACCCTACATTAGTCATGTACCGAGATGCTCTTGGCCGTTGTTTACTAAAATGATTTTAAGGGAAAGGGAAACTATGGTAGCGGAATAAAACATGTGAATGAAGCCTGTGAATGAAGCCTGTGCTCGAATTCATACTGACACCATAGATAATAGTTATTTATTATACAAGGGGGCAAAGTTGATGTTTTCCTCTCGTGCTTTACTGAGACCCGAGCCAGCAAAAGATTCCAAAATTGAGCCACGAGCGTAGCGAGTTGTTCAAAAAATGGAATCTTGAGCGTACGAGGGCCTCAAGGCAAGAGAGGTTGAACAAACTTTTTTTTTAACCACACCACCTCAGGAAAAATATAAGCTATAAAAAATCGAAGCCAAATGAATGATTTCAAAACTATATAATTCAAAATCATCTCTTTAAAAGTCCGTCCTGCCAGATAAAGTGAAAAAGAGGCCAAAACTTGTACCAAATTACTTTCCCCACTTGTGGATAAAATGCGTTTTTCCTCATCCGTTTTCAAGGGATAAAGAGCGCGGTTCCGAGGTGACTCCACCTCGGAAACACGCTCTCCACTCGGTGAAAAGCAATTTTTACTGTTTGTTGCACGTAACTTGTATCATTGTGTGCACGTATTTATAGGAAGGCTCACTACACTGAATCCGCGTAATGGACCGGGCGGCCACAGTATGATCACTTGCCTCATCGAGTGCCCCTTAAATAATGTTTTTTAAAATAATTCTGATGCTTCAATATATGGCGAGTTATAAAAGCCACTCAAATACCAAATTTTATTAATATAGGGCCGTAAATTTCGGCTACAGACAGAAAAAGCACCCCAAAAATTGCACCACTAAAAGTGTCCGAAAACGGATCGGACCAGGCTGAGGGCTGTCCGACCAAAAATATTGAAAGAGTATCACGTTAGCTATCAAATGAGGTTGGTTTCATCCTGCTACTCGATGAGGTCTAAACACCCCAAAAATTGTACCACTAAAAGTGTCCGAAAACGGAACGGACCAGGCTGAGGGCTGTCCGACCAAAAAATATTGAAAGAGCATCACGTTAACTATCAAACGAGGTTGGTTTCATCCCGCTACTAGATGAGATAAAAACACCCCAATAGCCCCACTAAAAGTGTCCGAAAACGGAACGGACCAGGCTGAGGGCTGTCCGACCAAGTGATTTATGATTTTTTTTTTATACCACGACGGTAGCAAACAAGCATACGGCCCGCCTGATGGTAAGCAGCTACCGTAACCTATGGACGCCTGCAACTCCAAAGGAGTCACATGCGCGTTGCCGACCCTTTACAAAAAGGAGGATTCACTGTGTTGACGGCTAAAGGAACAAGAAGGACCCTCATCCTCAACCCACTGGGTCCTCTTTGAGCTCTTTGGCAACCTTACTCACCAGCAGGAACACAACACTATGAGTAGAGTCTAGTGCTATTTTCTTTTCGATGAATAAGGTTCCAGCAACGCTAGACCGGTCGTTGTGGTGTACTTTTCGTTAATAAGACCTATCAATGACTAATAGTCGGCGTCTGTTGGGCGAAATTATATAATAGTTAATAATTAAGGCAAAAATAGCATATATATGAAACATAGGGGCAGGGGTGGGGGCGGCATTTTTCAGATTTTGCCCCGCCTCGAAAAAGTTCTAGATCCGGCGCTGGACCGGGATAAGTGGCGTAAGAAAAACCTATGCTAAGCGGTGGGCAAAATAATTATGTTGTAAGAAATGTTTTCTCCGCGTCCAATCATTTCAACAAACTACATATTTCTGTCTCCAGGAGCCACTCCCGAGAACCTTCAATGGGTGTACCTGTCAGGAGACTCAAATATCAACTGCCGGTTCGCCTACTCCTTCAGCAGTATCATCGCGGATTCCACCATCTGTGCCAGTCACTACAACGTCACCAGCCAGTCCACTTGCCACGTAAGCTAGTTAATACTAGTATACTCTATCAGGTCTGAGCTTAACTAAGAATTCGATCCAGTCCCGTCCAGGCTGTGGCTTGGCAGACCAGGGCAAGGCGCTGAAGTCTACCGCGTATACAGAAAATACTCTGATTCGAATCCAGCCCTGAGCACCTGAGGCCTTGGTCATATTTTCTTTCGTAGGTATATAATTTCTTTCAGTTTATGAAAACTTAATCTATTAAAAACTTTACTTTTCCACCGGAAGCTTCTAGGAGCGGCAGTGCCGGATTAAATCATAAGCAAACTAAGCAATTGCTTAGGGCATCACGTCCTGGGGGGCACCAGAAACAGGAAAACCTACATACCTACATACTTACACCGATATTACATTGCTCATGGATAGGACGGAGGGGGGCATCACAGGCGTGGATTGCTTAGGGCATCAAATGGTCTTAATCCGGCACTGAGGAGCGGGTTTGACTAATTGTTTTATGTAATTATTTAAAATTTAAAATTTGTGACATCCTGAATAAATAATTACATAATCTATTAAAAATAGTGAACATAATAATATTTAAACTAACAACCCAGCCTAACAACCTAACCTCTAAGGTACTGTGTAACGTACTTAAAATTAGAGATTACAAAGGCCCAGATCGGTGTCAACGAGCAGGGTACCCAGAAGGCGCCATATTTCTTCGCTGGATGGTGGTAGTTATTCACTATCCAAAATAGAAGCCAGCCCTCTGGTCACCAGAAGCCTTTTTTATCAGGCGCGCTGACAGATCTTTAAATATTGGACGTGCGCTTGACTCCCATATTTAGCCCCAAAGTTTTAAGTTTCAGCTTGTAACTTCTTTTTTAAACAGGGTGACAGCGGTGGTCCTCTAGTCGAGTTGGAAGAAGACGGTAAATACACGCTGATCGGTATCACCTCCTTCGTGTCCGCGCAGGGATGCCATGTCGCCATGCCTGCTGGTAACTACTTTGTAGCTAATATCTAAATATTCTAAATAGATCAAATATAAAACAGTCGCATGACAACGTTGTTGGTAGAACTTTATAAGGATTTTTTTCTATTCGACGACTATAATGCTTGAATTGAGACTGCAGACCGAACTACAAGCGCATACTTTTCGATGGAGCTTTTGAGGTCGCAAATTTTAGCATCGTCGTCTATGCTGAAATGGACTTTCATACAATATTATACAACGGTTGAGGAGGAGGACCGTACTCCTCCCCGACCGCCGGTACAATACACCGGAAGAACGATGTTACTTACTTAGTTCTTACCGGCTTGCCTATTTTTAGCACTCGTAGAAGAACTATTATGTACAATAATGACATAATTAAGCTTTTCAATCTCGTACCTTCGTGGCCCAAATACGGTAGTCGACTGAAAAGCTCTTCATTATGTCACGATTGTATAAAATACTATTTTAGTTTAGCCGCTAAGGTTGGAATAAACCGCTAAGGTACCTAACAAAGGGAGGTGGAAGTTTTAACGTCTTCTAGTGGCAATATGGGCAGAAGCCAGTACCTGTGACTTTAATATTCGTAACTGTTTAATATTCAACTTTCAATCCAATATTCATCCTAACAGGAGTTATATTTCAAAAAATACAATACAATCTTCTTTTCTTCTCGAAGCTTCTCGACATTCGATGAACATATTCTTGAATATCACCTTTTTCTAAATTAGGTATTATTTTTCAGGTTTCATCCGTCCCGGCCACTACCACGACTGGATTACCCAAATAACCGGCATCAACTTCGACAAGTGGGTGCCCGAACCCCCCACCACTGAGAAACCAGATAGTTCGAGCGAGTCCAGCGAGTCCAGTGAGTCCAGGGAGACTAGTGAAGAAAGCGAAACATCTGAGGAGACCGCAGAGAAAAAATCCGAGGAATCAGGCGAGTCCAATGGGCCCAAATCCAGCGAGTCCAAGGAAACCTCTGAGGCTCAATCAGAAGAGCCAAGCGAGTAGCAAGAGTCTCGCCTTTTCTGGTCGATGTTTCACAGCGCCTTTATCGGAAATTTAGCTAGAACGTGAAACGAAATAAGACATAAATTATCCTAAAGTAAATCTTGTGTCTTTTATATACTTGTCTGTATCATTTCCTTCTGTAAATTACGAAGTCTCGCAATCCTATTTTACGGCTAGTCCCTTTTTATGGCGTTATAATCAGCTGAGAGCTGAAGATCCCTGAATCCCCGACTCAAATCATTCAATAACCTATTCTATTCTTAAGGCATTAAGTCCGCCTCTTGCACACATTTTTATGTGTCATATTAAATAAAATAATAACTTAATCGTATTGTGGCATGTAGGTAGGTTTATCTACACTCATATTATAAGTCCTCTAAAATGCGTTCAAAAACCATAAGCAATGACCAGCATTACAACAAACGATTTCACTATGATAAGTTTCGTATCTGTGCAGTAATGTAATTTTAAGTTTACATGCTCAAATATTGTTAAGTTATGAGTTTCAAATTTGGAACAGCTGTCAAAACCAATACAATTTCAATGGGTTTCTATTCTAGTATCCATAGATTTTAAAATGTTGTCGATACGAAACGTCAGTACGATATATTTTTTGACATAAACCGCACGACATTTTGATCTCGGATGACATGAGAATAAGGACTTCGTTCGTTGGCTAATATTAAAAAAAAACTCGCGACAGAAGTTTGTACGGCCGCCATTTCTGTTATCAACTTGTCAGTTATTGTTTGTCGAAACATTTTTAATTGCGAAAATATAAATGTTTACTATTAACTATATTATAATAAATAAATATACTTTCCTTATCAGTTCTAATTTATTTATTTTTATTAAGCTTACACCTGTGGGTATGTTTCAGCACTTGTATCTATCTACCTAGTAATGCAGGTCAATTGCCTTCGGCTTCTGAACCCATCTTTGAGTACCTGCAATATGTGTGTAGACAAAGTAATATATGCAACTGTACATAATTAGGCCTTAAAACACTCGTGTTTTAAGGCCCCTCATTATGTATCAGTTGCATAAACTACTATTATTTATTATCTGTCGATTAATTTCATAATTTTAATGATAAACACAAAAAAGTGGAAAATCTCACTGCACCCCGTAGTTGGGGTGGGTAGAGATAGCAATAAGGTGAGTTGGGAAAATTACTAGGATTGACATTTTTGGATTATAAACATTGCAATATCTTGACTTGTTAAGATAATATTTTATTTACGCAGCGATTTAACAACCTTGGTCTAAAACCAACTCGCCCTTCTACCATCTCTACTCTCGCCATTCATGACCCAACCGCCCACGTCATCCCTTCTTATCCCGTTTTACGGTATTAGGGTATGTGGCTTGGATACTGCACAATCTGCGACTCTGGTAAACCTAAACCCGGCCCCGCACTCCGCAAGGTGACAACATCCACTAAGTTGAAATATCCCAAAGGTCAAGTTACGTTCATACACTGTCCGACTCCCACCATTGGCTGACGGAACCAGGCGCGGATACAGGGGGGGGGGGGGGCAATTGCAAGCGGTGGGAGCAAAAAAATGGAGCTGGGACGAACGCTAGGAGGAAGAAGTCATACCTAATTCTTATTGCACATTCTGTGATTCTATATTTCAAAGGCAGCTATGCGTTAAAGGGAGCAAACGATAATCGCGATCTCTTTCCGTCCTATAGCTGCGTCGCTTACACTAGGCCATGATGGCTCAGCCTCACTTTGGATCTAGTTAAACACAGATGTGGTTATATAACCAAGGGCTGCCCCACCCTGCCCCCTCCCTAGATATTTAAAAAAAAATTGCCAAATGTTGTACCCACAATTCATGTTTTTTCCCCCTTCATATCAACTTGCTGGGCTGGCGACGCTCTTGTTTATAACGACAGTATGTGTACAGTCGCCATCAAATATATCGTAGCGGCCAGGGTACGCAAAAATATCGGAACATGCAATTTGTCAACCTTGACAGGCAGGCGTTGTTCAGATATTTGTGACCGCCTTAGCCGCTCCGATATATCTGATGGCGACTACTCTACATATCCCGGATATAAAATTGCCATACCATGTGGTCCATGTATTATCTTTTAATCTATGATTATGCGTAAGTAGAATGATTATTTGATATACCAACATTAATTAAAAATTATTAGTAATCAGCAAAATGAAGTCGTGGGGAGCAATAGTGTTCCTAACAGGTTTAGTGCCGGTATTTATTTATTTATTCATTGTTTTACTTAATAGGTAGGTATCTTATTATTATTAGGTAGCTTGAAATTGTTTAAGTACCAAATATATTCATACCAGTTTTTAGGGTACCATAGCCAAAATGGCAAAAACGGAACCCTTATAGTTTCGTCATGTCCGTCTGTCCGTCCGTCCGTCCGTATGTCACAGCCATTTTACTATACAGAATACAGAATACAACATTTATTGGTAAAAGTAAGATACATTTTTAATAAAATTTACACATAAGATGTATTTTGTATGCCGCTACTAAGTTATGTAGTTCAATTGCAGAAAAAAATATTCTAGGTGGGGCGATCCATACATGTAACTAAATTTTAAATTTTACCGAATATACATGTGGTATATCAATCGATAGGTCTTTAAAAATTACATTGAGGTTTTTTTTAACATTTTGTGATTGAGTAAATATTTTCTGAAATAATTGCTTCAAAAGTCAGAAAAATTGTGGCCCTGTAACTTTTGAACCGTAATTCCAAAAAATATGAAAAAAATTGAGAAGATGCGCCTTATCACATACTTTCTACGAAAATTATTATGAACATTATCGGTTCAGCCATTTTTGAGTTATCTTTAAAAAACTTCTTCCATAATGCATCAGATACGACCTTTTGGTATTAGTTTCGTTCTTATTCCATTGAAGGTACGGAACCCTTCATTATGCGTGGTCCGACACGCACTTGGCCGGTTTTGTTCTTGTTTTATTTAAATACAAATGATTCAGTTACCTAGTTAAGAGGCCGGGCAAGGAGCTACTGTTTATATTTTCTTATCTTGTTGATTATTGATGATGTTATCTTGTTGTATATCGTTCCATGGGAGTAGCTTATTGGATATATTTGTTTTGTAGGTATTCGCCGACCAGCGAGCGTTTCCTGAAACTGTGCGTGGTAAGTATTAGGTACAATGAATAGATGTGTAATATGCCGTAACAATAAGAAATTTGTTTAAGCATCATCATTACCTACTGTTTTGTTGCCTTCTACACGGTGCTTAGAGAAATCACCCAACCGGAGTCGCCATTGACAGGCGTTCCCCTCTGCCGAAAACAATATGACCAGTGGTCATACACATGTATGGACTGACGTTTATCTATTTGTACGGTACGTACGAATAACCATACATTTGACGTTCCCCTTCCCCGCAAAAATCGGCAGACTTTTTTCGTATCGGAAATGACAGACATGGCTACTCCAGTGGTGTTGCAATAACCAGTTTTATTAATTTGCCACCCATTTTCTACGGTAAACATTTAGTTCAGTCATTATAGATTTTGCCCCGTGAATACTTGGATTTTTTTTTCGTAGATCCCTCGGGAGGGTCACTGGGAGTGTAAATTCAAAAAGTAGACTGAACAGGCTCCTGTGTATATTCGAAAAACGGTTTTTCTTGAATAACTCGGCCATTTTTGATTTTACAGTAGAACCGTAAGGACAAAAATTGTAGAAAATTTGATTCTCTACAAGTTTGGTCCTTACAATTTTTTTTCTAGGATCGATATTTTGGAAATGGTAGCTAGATGGCACAAAAGCGATCTTCATAAGGGTGTCCAACTGCCGTATGTATTTCACACTTTGTTTACATATTAAATTTTAGTTATTACATTTCCTGCTAGATGTCGCTGTACCATGTTACAAAATATCTACATCGCGCTATTGAGATTTCCGCAAAGATTATGACTTCTGGCTGGTACTGTTTACTTTTAAGCTATACTAGCTATAAAAGCGTTACATTTCGATATCAGTGACTGACGATCCCGTTCCAAAAAAGTCACGGTGAAAAGTAATCGTGACTTTGTCACGTCTGTTACTCGTGTCACTGCATGATATTTGTGAGACGTCACGGTCCTGTAATGAACGCTTTTTTTTTGTCACTGGTATTTCAACGTGACTAATTCACGCGTGTTACTCAATATCACTTTATGATATTGTCGCGGTGCTATTATGACCATGTTTTTGTCACACCGTTATCAGACAAGTTATTCATCCAAAATAACCTTTACACTTTTACATGCTTAGGACTGTCGCACTCGTACATTCTGTCGTGATCTGAGTAACAGTCGTAAGATCGTAACAGAGACTGCGCTACGAACAGTAGTAACGTATGTGATTTTGTAACGTTGTTCTTTTGTGAAAAATCACAGTGACAGCTTTTGAAGGCGAGTCACGGTGATTTTGTCACCGTGACGTTATTTATCCCCCATGTCTCTGGCTCCCAATAGCATGTTCTTAAAAGTTATTTTTTGTTTAACAACTATCATTTGTCATCCCTGGGTCTCAAACTTTTTATCGATTATAACACTACACATAGACATAAAAAAGTTTGATGTACTTACAAAAAAGTTTTATGCATCTAATAAACAAACGTACCCTATTATTTGCGTAACACTTCTTTGTATACAATATTAGTGCTAGTTTTATTTGGCGATAAAATAACCAGACTACTCTTACAACAGCTTACTCTGGAACATGCAACGTAAAATTGCCCGTGAGAGAAACACTTCTCTCTCTCTCAAGTCAATGCCTGCCAGTTTTAATGACTGCCCTTGAGATTTATTAATTGTCATTTATTACTTTGTCTATAATGTAATTCGGCGTTGTGTATGCTTGCGATAAGATATTGGGATCAGTGTACGTCGGTGACAAATTATCACTTTTTTCAGTATATGATACAAACACGTCAAAATTTTCTCTTGACAAATCATCTGAGAAACGTAGCTTACCGACTGGGTTACCTTCCTGGCCAGAGCTTACATAAAGTTCACCATTCCTATATACTTCGAAAACGTAATTAAATACCTTGCTGGCGGCAACTATTTCGCAATAACTACCAAAAGTAGCTACAAAACGTGTATCGGAACACGGAAAAATTCTATGTACATAATTAATATATTACTGAGGTTGAATCTTGTAAAATTCTAGCAGCTTACAAAGAAATCTGCGTGGACGGAAAATATCTTCCTAACAATGTATTGTAAAAAAATCTATTTCAACAAACAAATATTATTATAGGTACCTACTAATACCGAAAGATGAAAAATAATTAACATCCTACAGGGTCAATATGTAATCTAAATGTAAATCACAAAACAGAAAAAACGGTAGAAGCGGCTTACGTCGTGATTAGTACGAGAACCAGTGTCGCCAAAACGCACACTACTTTAAACACAAACACATCAGTATTTTAAAGATGATTGGCTAAATTATCTTGTTTAAAAAGTAATATGAGCCATGACCGGTTCTATAATTTGAACTTTATGATTAATACCACATAGTCGAAATTGTATTCGCAATACTTATTTCATACAAAGTAGCGTCATCTAGCGTCGAGTAGCTTGACCTACGGTATTTCCAGTTCAGCAACTCGACAACAGATGTCACAAATATCAAAATCTTCGTCTATATTCTTTCTCCCTTACACTTTCGTGGTCTTAGTATGAGTAAGCGGGATAACATGGAGGTAGGGCTTTACGTCGTAGGATGCGATAGTGATGTAGAAGAGTCAGTGTCATATCGATAAATAATAATTAGTATAGTTTTCCAAGTAAATTAGGTACTTATTTTTTTATTAATACTAGTTGCGCCTTACGACATGACGTGTGAAAAATTTTTTTTTATAATATAAGTAGCATAAACTTGTTTGTTCAAAAAGGTTATGTATCATAAATAATTTATATTGTCGTTTTTTAATACCACGATGAAGGCAAACAAGCATACGGTCCGCCTGATGGTAATATGGAGCTTCAGTAGCCTTTGGATGCCTGCAACTCCAGAGGTGTCACATGCGCGTTGCCGACTCTTTACAAAAAGTAGTTTCATTGTGTTGACGACTAAAGAAACGAGAGGATCCCTCGTCCTGTTACAGCTCTTTCTTTGGCAATCCTACTCAAGATTTTTCGTTTTTATTCGACTTAAAAAAAGAAGGTTCTCAGTATGACCTGTATGTTTGTATGTATGTTCGTTTGTTCACGATTATCTCGTGTTTTGCCAAACCGATTTTGACGCGGTTTTCAGAAAAGTATTTGTTACATTCTGAAGAAGGTTTTAGTAATATTGTCTTCGGTTGCCGCGACAGTTATTCATGAAATAAAACAATTAAAAACGGATTTTATCGCGTGTACTGAGCTTAAATTACATCCCGACGTTTCGAACACTTTACAGCGTTCGTGGTCAACGGGTCGACTGAGGTAAAATATACAATTACCTCCGTTCAAAAATATTACAAATGCAAACCTACCCACACACTAAATTTGTTTAATATTTAATATGTGGGTAGGTTTGCATTTGCAAGGCGTTCATTTATATCTATATAGTATACGTAAGACAATTTTTGCCACTTTTTGATCCCCTTCTATCCCTATGTAAGAAAAAACAATAATAATAATAAAAAAACCTCCTATCGTAAGTAGAAGTAAGACATGGTCAATTTATTCCCCTGAATCGTCTTACGTAATAAACTAATAAATGAATGACAATAATAATAAATACGTAAATACATAGTAAATAAATGAATTACGGTACTTACGCACGGAAATTCAACACTATTATTATTGTTACGTTTCCTCTTTTCAAATTCTTTAATTATTGAAATGTAGTGAGTGTTAACAATAAATTATTAAGAACACGTAATGTTAACATCAATCAAAAACCATTACGAATATGCCTATATAAATATCGATAGCGATAAGTTTTTTCTAACATTTTCCTCGCACTGGCTGAGTAGCGGACGATAGTTGAGACATTCGAGAAAGTTCTTTAGTGTTATGCTAAATAGATATCGACCTTATTTCTTTAAGATACAGTTGAAGTTTCTATAACGTATTAAGAAATGTTTTCCGCAAAACGAAATATCTAATAAATATTTAAAAAATAATGGGCAAGATTTGACCTCCGGCTGTCGTTTTTGTACCCTAAAATAGCACAATAAGGCATATTTGTATATTTTTCTATACTTTTCAATGCATATCAGTCTCGCTTAACCGCTCGTGCCGTCCGTGACGAACTGACTGCTATCTGTGGTCAGGGTTTGAGTTGCTACTCTTACCTTTGCCACACGCGCCGCGCATACGTTACGTTTCTATAGTTTTTTCTGTTTTGTGATGTAAATGTTTTAAATACGTTCATTTTCTCTACTTAATGGAATACAATCAACGGCAAAAACATATTTATGATGAGACCAGTAACGCCATCTACTGGGGAGTAGTGAACCTAATAAGTGAATAAGTGTTGGAATACGGAAAGATCGCCGTGGAATTTTTCAAAAACACAAAGTTTAAAGTCTCTAACACAAAATAAAAATTTCTCCAATACGAACTGTGCACCTTTTACAAAGTTTTAAGTCTCTAACTCTAAAACAGAAGGTTCTCCCATACAAACTTTGCACCTCTATTTTACCCTCTTAGAGTTAGAATTTTGCAAAACGCTGAAAACACTTTCTTTGGATTTAAGTTCGTAACCTTTTGACGAATTTTTTTATTTTCAGCTCAAAAAAAAAATTCTCCCATACAAACTTTGCACCCCTATTTGATCCCTTTAGGGGTGGAATATCCAAAAATCCCATCTTACCCTTTGCATACGTCATAAAAGTAAGCTTTGGACCAAATTTGAAGTTTCTAGTTCCAGTAGTTTCGGCTGTGTGTTGATGGTAGATCAGGACTTCTTCTTTTATGTTTAGATAACATCTCTATTGATTTTATTACATTATTGTATAGTCATTTGAGTGTTTGTTTTTTTGGGCCTTTTTACAAAGGGTCTTGTTATATTGGTCAACTCGTTTGCAAGTAAATCGCGAGGTCCTAGTTCAAGGCGGACTACTAATCTTCTAAATATATAAAAGAAGAAACTAACTGACTGACTGACTGACTGACTGACTGACATATCAACGCACAGCCCAAACCGCTGGTTCTAGATATTCCAAATTTGGCACGTAGGTTCCTTATAAGGTCTAGGGGTGCATTAAGAAAGGATCTTTCAAAATTCACCCCCTAAGGGGGTAAAATGGGGGTCCAAAGTTTGTATGGTGAATCAAGATTTGTTAGATTATTTTATTCGAAACTTCACAGGAGTACTCCTAACGATAAATGAGTAAACACGTGTTTCAGGTTTATTGAAAATTCAACCCCTAAAAGGGGCAAATGTGGTCACAAAGTCTGAAAATCAACATGGGTATCGTATCCTTTTTGAGTATTTATAGTACGCGGGTGAAGCCGCGGGAAAAGGCTAGTAGTAAATATAGAAGGTGCAACAAAAATACTGGAGATCCGTTTAATAGCATAATTGATATCGTATTGAGACTAAGAAAAAGTAGAAGAAAATGTTTTTTGACGCAAAATAGTACTTTATGTAACTGTTACGTAATAAGGGTCCTTAAAACATGAGTGTGATTTTATGAAACTCACCTGCGGCTCGTTTCATAATAAGATCACACGAGTGTTTTAAGGCCTAATTACGTACAGTTGCATACACTGCTTTATCTACACTCATATTATTTATTCTAATTGCCGTATTCGGAAACCATAGAATGGCCGCCATTGCACCGCCATGGCCAACTCGATTGTGCCGGCGGTCGGGGAGGCACGTGTCGGCGGCCGCGCGGGCGCGTGCAGGTGTACATTATGTTATCAAAACTCATAACACATCAATAGTTGAGCATGTAAAGTTAAAATTACGTTACTGCCACAGATAAAAAGCTTATCGTAGTAAAATCGGTCGTGGTAATGCTAGCCATTGCCTACCGTTTTCGAACATGTTTTAGAGAACTTACAATATGAGTGTAACTAAACTACTAACTGTCCATACAAAACTTTTTTTTTCGCGTCAAAAAATGTTTTTTCTTTTGTTTTCATAATTAGAATAGGATACCAATTATGCCTTTAAACGGATCACCAGCATTTTTCCTACACTTTGTATATTTATTTCTTATATCTTCTATACATATAATAAAGCTGAAGAGGGTCGAAAGTCTGTACATGGAAGATAATCGAAAAAAAGTCGTCTGGGGATACTTAGAATCGATAACAGAACACGATCCAACAATTTTTAGAATTTTTGTCTGTTTATCTGTTTATCTGTTTGTCTGTTTATTTGACCGCGCATCACGTGAAAACGGCTGAACGGATTTTGATGAAATTTTGGATAGATATAGTTTGAGTCCTGGGAAAGGATAATATATAGTTTTAATCCCGAAAATCAACCCTGGTGGGGGTGAAAATGGGGTTGAAAGTTTGTATGGAGAATTTTTAACCGCTGAAACGATTTAGATAGAAATGACTATGGAGATAAATTGAGTCTCGAGAAACGTCATAGGATAGTTTTCAAACCCTTGTGGGGGTGAAAAGGGGGTTGGAAGGTGGTATGAGGATTTTTTTACCGCTGAACTGATTTAGATGAAAATTGGTATAGATATAGTATGGGTCTCGAGAAATGACAAAGGATAGTTTCTTCTTTAAACCCCCCCCTCCCCCCAATCTTACTTTAGAACCGTAGGTCCAAAAAATTTGAAAAAAATAATGGAAGTGACGCCTATACTATACGTGATACATATAATAAAGCTGAAGAGGGTCGAAAGTCTGTTCATGGAATATATTCGAAAAAAAGTTGGCTGGAGATACTTAGAATCGATAACAGAACACGTTCCAAGAATTTTTAATTAGTTAACGGCTGAACGGATAATGATGAAATTTTGTGTAGAGATAGTTTGAGTCCCGGGAAAGGACAATGAACAGTTTTCATCCCGAAAATCAACCCTGGAAGGGGTGAAAAGGGGGTTGAAAGTTTGTATGTTGAAAGTTGGTATTGAAATAATTTGTAATTTTTTGGTCAAGGTGTTCATATTTATAACATGTTACCCGTCGATGCTTTAAATTTACCTTTACCCGCTCTTAAGAAATATTTGAAAATGTCATGAATGTCAAAGGGTTATTGCAGCAAACCAAAAAACTACTACAAAATCATCTAACATTTATAGGACACCGTTTAGGTAGGAAAACATATCAAACGTTTTGTGAAGCAGTCAGATTAGGATTTATTTTTCTTTATAATTAAATAATAGGTACATTATCTGTCTCTCAAGCAGTTTTGATATGTCTTCTTGAAGAACTACGCATTATTTTGTATCTTTAAGATCTAATAATGTATTACTGTTTTGAAAAAAATAAGTCCCGTCGAATTTCTTTTCGGTCATAATACTTCTTGGGCCAGAGGTACACCTACAGGGTTAGAACCGGTGGAGTTTTGGAACGAAGTTCCTTATCGGACGGTTCGCGGATGGGGGCCTAGGCGAAAAAAAGTCACGTGACCGTTACGAAAAAGCGTCACGTCACGAAAACGCGACACCCATACGATTGAGAAACATGTAAAATGGAATGAAATAAAAAATATATAAAATAGAATAAATAAAATGAAGTGAAGTGTAGTGAAACTGAGAAGTGGCAAAGTGATAAAAGTCGAGAACCTCAAAAGTCGAGAATTTTAAAAATGTCGAAAATGTCAAAAATGTCAAAAATTTCGACTATGTCAAAAATTTTAAATTTCTAAATTTCCAAAATTTCCAAAATCTCCAAAATTTCCAAAATTTCCAAAATTTCCATAATTTCCATAATTTCCAAAATTTCCAAAATTTCCAATATTTCCAAAATCTTCAATATTTCCAAAATCTCCAAAATTTCCAAATATTCCAAAATTTCCAAAACTTTCAAAATTTCCAAATTTTCCACTATGTCCAAAATTTCCACTATTTCCAAAATTTCCAAAATTTTTAAAAAATGCAAAAAAAATAAAACCACAAAATTTACGAAAAAGTAAAAAATGAAATAAAATTAAATAACATAACTTCGTTCCAATCGCACTTGATTCACACACTTTCCACGACACTCACGTATTTTATTTTTCTCTGACGTTCATTAGTGCATTGTAATATGCTTACATTGACGAATATGATCTACACCAATATCATAAATCCTCTATTCCGCGTTCGGAACCGTATGTAATTAATTACCAACATTATTGCAACCAATAACGTAACATCAGTGTATTATCTGTGACAGTGTGGTAAAAACGTATGAAAATTCATTACCTACGGTAACGTAATGAAAATCCGCCCCCCCGACCGCCGGCGCAATAATGTTGGTCATGGCGGTGTAATGGTGGTCATTCTAATGGTTTCAATGGATTTTTAATATGTGTGTAGGTAAAGCAGTGTATGCTTCTGTACATAATTTGGCCTTATTACGTAACAGTTACATCGCCATGTCCGTCCGTCTGTCCGCGGTCTAGCTCAGTTACCGTTCGCACTAGAAAGCTGAAACTTGGTGAGGCCTGATAAGATCATTCAATAAAAACTATATTGAATAAAATCGGTTCAGCCGTTTTTGAATTATTAGTCAAAAACGCATAGTGAAAGGAAGTGCCGAATAGTAAACGACGTAAGCGCCGCCAAATAAACGACCTTTAGAACGGATGTTTTGTAACAGGGCAGTATCTACGAAACTCTACACTGAGCATCGCCCGACATGCTCTTGGCCGGTTTTTTTTTCAGTGCTATCCCGGAAATCACCCAATTAAGGATTACTAATTCCAATTCTAGAAAATCCCCAGCCAGGTTATACGTAGCCTATAAAAATTCAACGTCTAAAAGGGGGGGGGGGGGTAGCCACTACACTCGATTGAGTTAAATTTGCATGGGTCATGGACCCCCCCCCCCAAGTGCACCCAAAATTCTGCATTTGTGACACCCCCCGCCCCCAACTGATTTGACGGGAGGATCGATTTGGATGATATTTGCCGTGGACATGAACGTATAAATACAAAAGTGGTCCTGTATCGTCCGATATACATACACCTAACTACTCTCTATGTCGTTTAAATCATGCCAAAAACAAATATAATAAAAAAAAGTATACATTTATGAGTGTAGTTTCATTTAGTGGTAATTGTAAAATATTTTATTAGGACTACTGTCCTCTAGCGTATCCATCTGTCAACTTTACTTTAAGTTCCGCCTCCAGGGTAGCGGGAGAGAAATTAGGGGTGAATTAGCCGCTTACTGACACAGACCGAATTCCACGCGGGCGGAGCCGCGGGCACAGCTAGTTATTAATGTACAAACAAGCTTACAGTTTACACCAAGTCGCTTATAAGTAGAATTAGTTAACATAAAACTTAGTTTAAATAATTTGACTTATAAAATTAAAATGTCTACAAAAACAATTAAAAATAAAAATTGATTAAGTACCTTCAAATACATGTCAGTGTTACTACCATAGTACTATAGTTTATTTACTACTAGCTGTGCCCGCGGCTCCGCCCACGTGGAATTCGGTCTGTGTCAGTAAGCGGCTAATTCACCCCTAATTTCTCTCCCGCTACTCTGGAGGCGGAACTTGAAGCAAAGTTGACAGATGGATACGCTAGAGGACAGTAGTCCTAATAAAATATTTTACAATTACCTCTAAATGAAACTACACTCAAAAATGAATACTTTTTTTATCCTATTAATTTTTTTTGGCATGATTTAAACGACTTAAAGTAGTAGGTGTATATCGGACGACACAGGACCACTTTTGCATTTATACGTTCATGTCCACGGCAAATATCATCCAAATCGATCCTCCCGTCAAATCAGTCTAAGCATGAAAGGTAAGAATAGGCGCGGTTGAAATTGGGGTGCGGGGGGGGGGGGGGTCACAAATGTAGAAATGATTTTTTGGGTTCCGTAGCCAAATAGCAAAAAACGGAACCCTTATGGATTCGTCATGTCTGTCTGTTTGTCTGTCCGTCCGTATGTCACAGCCATGTTACTCGGAAACTATACGACGTATGGTAATGGACCGAATGTTAGGTAAGTGAAACGCTTAACGTGTGGATAATAACTGTTTAATCTTGGAAAATAGATCGCTTTATATAGGTACACAATCCTTTGTTCTTAGTTTAGGTTAATACACTGATCAAGGCCGAGGTCACAGAAAATAGAAATGATTTTTATAATATTCCGTATATGGTTGTAGCGTATCATATTACATTAGGAAAATGAACGTTGTTTTTTATTTAATTTTCTATTCGCCTTGGGTGGGCTGTGAAGTCAGCTGAGTCAGCTGTTGTTGGGTGATTCTGTACCTATTACACGTCCGTCGGTTTTTTTGAGACAGAAAAACAGGTTTAAACTGTTTTTTGTCTTTACATTAATAAGTATAAATTTGTTTCTTAAAAGGTTGTTCTGAATATAAAATAAATCTTAGCACCATTAAAAGTGTTATATAAAAAAAACATGGCTGCTTAACTGTATTGTTTACATTCTGTTTCAAATAAAATAGTACATTACTTACCTAGGGCTGTAAAAAAAAGAAAGCCCGAAATCGCAGGTATTTGGGACCCGAGCCGCAGGCGAGGGTTGTAAATATGCGATAGAGGGCTTTCTTTTTTACTGCCCGTGGTGAGTACACAATTTTACGTCCCCACCTGGCCATAATGCGAGTTTTACCGTAAGCGTAGCGAGCGGTAAAACTCACATTATGGCCAGGTGTGACGTAAAATATTTTATTCTTACGGCTAGGGTTTTTTTTTTGATGCACTTAAAAATATGATTACATTTTTGTTTTCTTTTTTTGTCTTTTTTGTTTTTTGTTGATGTACTTAAAAATATGATTACATTTTTGTCTTAATTAAGTTATAGTTTAGTTACACTATTGATAAAATTTTGAATAAGGATTAAATATGGTTACTTAATTGTTAATTCATCTCTAAGTTAGTTGGTAAACTTATCTATGTTATATTGTTTATTGATTTCGGTTCGTATATGGTTAGGGTTAACGTTTCAAGAATTATAATGTTCTAAATTTAATGGTTTTGTTACTGTTTTGTTGCGATTGTTTAACGTGATTGTCCCTTTTTCATAGTCTATGATACATTTGTACTTTATTACAAAAAGTCTTGTCTAATTATTCCGTCAACTTGTAATGGTAATTTTTGAAATACATGAAATTCGTGCGGGAAATTTTTTTTTTTTTTTGAGGCCAAAAAGATAGATTGAACCTTTTTTTTTTGTCTTCACATTAAATTTGGCTTATGTCTATGGGTTACATGTTGGTTCTTAGGTTAACTTATGTTTATGGTATATAAAAGAAAAATATTAAATTGTATGGTTATATAAGGACTATGGATGGGTTACATTTCGATTCTTAGGTTATTCTTATGGCTATGTTTACACATGGAAAATGATCAAAGTTTATGGTTATACAGGTGTTGGTTTCTGTCTAAGTTGTGTTTTGTTTAAAATAGCGGTGAGTTTGTTGCCAAGTTATATGCTGCGGTTCGTTTATTTGTTTCGATCCTTGTATGGCTAGGTGTTTGTGTTTTGTAAATTATTGACCTGATGTTTATTTGTTACTTGATATCATTACAGTGTGGAGATAGTACTTCCGTATTTGGAATGAGATGTGATCATTGACATGGAAACGTTTAGTTTGCTGTTTTAGTGTAGTATCGTGTGTGAGCGTGTTTTTTTTTTGTTTTATGGGTTTTTGTTGTGAATTAAATTTATATATGTATATTTTTTTTTTGTTGTTTTTATTATTACTTTATTTTTATTAAATTTTTATTTATTTTATTTTTATTTTATTTGTGTGATTGTTTTAATTATAGTATGGTTTAGTTCTATTTTTGTGGAGTGTGTATTCTTTTTTTTGATACTTTTTTTTTTGCGTTTGGATCCTGATCCTCTATCATGGGATTTTGTTGTGTATTAGATTTGTATATATATATATATATATATATATATATATATATATATATATATATATATATATATATATATATATATATATATTTGTTGTTTTTATTTACAGTGGGTTTTTTTTTGTACGGAGAATGTACTGTGTGTCTGAAACTAAATTTTTTTTTTGTGGATTTTGATTCTTTATGACGGGAAATGGTCCCTGATATACTGTATTTATTTTATTTGTCTTATTTTCTGATTTATAAAGATCTCCGGTTTATATATATATATATATATATATAGCGTATGGGGTTAAATTTTTAAATCGTAAGTAGTATTTTTTTTTTTTTTTTATAAAATGTATTGATGTGTTGTTTTATGGTTTTTGTTTGTGTTTGTTTTAGTTAAATTTTTTTTTTTTTTTTTAGCGTCCGCTAGGAACTTTTGTAACCTATGTTTAAATTCTATGGGATAGGAATCGAAGTTGTATGTATACATAATAGGTCTGTTTGATGAGTAATGTTTCTGGGTATGCGGCATAGTTTGCCGAATACTAGTTCATATGGTGTGTATTTAGTTGCCGAATGGACCGTTGTGTTATATGAAAAGGTCCAATATTGTAAAAAGTCAGACCACTGGTGATTCTGGTTGTCTGTTTGTATCTTCAAAAATGCTTCTATTGCTTTATGCGAATTTTCTGAGGATTCTAGGCTCTCATGGTGGTAAGCGGTTGACTGTAATAGTTTTACACCTAATATTTTACAAATTTCTCTCATAGTTGTGGAGATGAATTTGCTTTCTCTGTCTGCCTTGATTTCTGTATGACTGTTTTTTGCTTTTATGAATTCCATAATGTCGTTATCTATTCCTGGTCAGTAGTAATAACTTTTAACGTTATTGGTCATTATTCTTATGACTGTGTCCGCTGGTGGGTAAAAAGTTATATGTGACACGTCTGTCATCTTTGTCTGTGATTTTCTTGACTTTTTCCAAAATAACTAGTCGTGGTCCGGACCGTCTGTCATGTGTGGTTTATACACTTTGGTAGCTCTTTCCTTCTTTGGTTGTTTTTTTCTTTTGTAGTAGGTATTCTTCTTGTATCTGTTGTGCCTTTCAAATGCGACCTAGTTCTCTCGCGAGGAAAGCTCGTTTCGGACACGATAGAGTACTTGGTTCGACACACAGTGTAGAACAATAAATGAGCCATTTTGCAATGTCTGCATTTTGTCCTTATGTATGCTTCTTTGTGATACTTGTCACTTTTTTTTTTTTTTTTTTAAATGAGTATATGGCGCATTTTAGCGAATCGGGTCGGCCGACCGTATTGCATACTATTTTATTTTTAGTTTTTCGATTTAAGGATACAGGGAAATATTTATTATTGTGCGCTGGTACATATTATTATTATGTACTATCAGACAGTGTTTTAACGCATCGGAAGACTTAGAACATCCCGTGCGCCCAAGGACCTGGTCAATTGAGAACTCGCTCGAATTTGTTTGGTTCCAAGGGTTAGCGTCTGCTTTGTATCCTGGTGTACTCAGCTTACTTTTAATTCTCTTATGGGCTACCTGATATTGCGTGAAGTAAAGAGGAATGCAAGGAAACCCTTTACTTTGTAAACTTAAAGCATATAAGGGTCACAACAACTTTTAGGTGATCAGGCTAATTGTTGGTTGCGACACTTATCTGTTTTAGTTTTCTGCACGCTATAGTCACAGACACAGTCACAGTCATAGTCATAGTCAGTCATTTGTAATATTTAAGATATTACATATATATCTTATTATTCTTATCGTAATAATTTTCCTTATTTATGTCGTGTCATGTAGCAGTCATAATAAGTTTGTAAATAAAATTTTGTTTAATTATTGTGGTACCTCGTGATGTCAATTTATTCTGGAAATCGTGGCTATCACTCTCTAAGCGTCGCGTAATTGTATGGTATGACGCAATCGTTCCTCCTATTCCGTGTATGTAGGTCAGCTTGCATGCGACCTTGGGTTTTCAATGTCGCGTCGCGTGTTATTGTACTTTGGCAGGCTCTGGTGTCAATAAGATATAAGTACGTTGTGGCGTTTATTGTGAATTGAACTGAGTTTATGTGACTATTAGTTTTAATGTTTTATTGGTTTGGCTGGCGCAGACGGTTGATCTGGCCTTTGTTATTTTTTGGATTTTTTTTTTTTTTTACTTTGACAATGGTGATTTTTGAGAATTTTAGCTGCATCAGATTTGGTGTGTTGTTTTATTTTTGCCATTATGATATTTTATTATGTAGTTATTATACTTTTGAGGCAGTTCTTTTAACACTAGTTTATTTCAATAAACGTATTGTGTCCAAGGACCTTCACGAATTGGTATTTCAACACTATCATTATGTATCAAGGAATTAGCGCCTGTCAAATATATTAACTTGTTTAATTGTATTTTGCCATAGTTAAATTTTGTTGCGTATACTATCATCATGTAGTTTTTTTTTTTTTATATCAATCTATAAAAACACTAAAGTAATGTCTGTGTAGATATTATTAAATTATTATTTTTTTTTACTTTTAATTTGTCGGTGTAGGTATACTTCAATACACTATAATGCGTTATTAAATGTTTTGAGTGTAATACGTGCGTACGGTTGAGTGTTTTTTTTTATTCTATTGGTATAGTGTGGCTACTTTATTTTCGACATATTATGTAAAGTATGTCTTATGTTTATATTTTTAAAAGTGTGCATCTTATGCGTGTAATTTTTCTGGTAATAATTGACATTAATAAATGATGTTTTTTTTTTTTGTTATATGTGTTGTTGCCGTTAGCCTGTGCCGTCGTGAATAAATTTTCTAGTTTTTTACTTGTGCCGTTTGGTAGGCCGATTTCCCTGTTTTGTGTTGAATAGTTTGTTTTGGATTGCGGTCGCTGATTTTACTGGTAGAAGATAAAGTTTTATGTCAAAACGCTGATACTGGTGTGTTTGCTGGATATTTTGTTTTTGGTTAAATGGGTTTTTTAATTATGAAATTTATTAGCAATTTTATGTCATTAATTTTAATCATTATCGCGTATAATTCTATGATGTCTATAAGCTGTTTGATGATGGTTTCGGATCCGTCCATGGCTGGTAGCAATGTTACTGCCGTTTTTTGGTTAATTAATTAAGGTTTTGTCCGTTTTTTTTTGTCTTGGCTGTATTTTGATAAGATTTTACTGTACACGTCTTCTATTTTTGTGAGGTGAGATTGAAATATTTCGCTCTGTCCTACGGATATTTGTTGTTTTTTTCTTTTTATTATTTTTTTTGGGCTGTATTCTTTAGTGACTGGACTAATTTGAATTTATTTTGACCGATTGTCTGTTTAGGGTGTTTTTGAACGAATTTTCGAATATTTGTTTGTTTGTAATGCTTCTAACTTATGTTTATAATTTGGGTCATTCTGTACGCGTAATGTGAATTATTGTTATAGTTACATTTAGAATTGTGGGCTTAAATTTATCACTGAATTTAAGTAATTATGATTAAAGTGTCTTAGAATTGTACTTGCGATCGATGGTCGGTGCTGGGTGCTGGTGATGAGGTGCGGCGGGGCGGGGCTGGTGATTTGGGTGCGGCAGGGCTTGTGACGGCTGGTGGCTGCTACACGTTCTGCTCTGCTTGACGTGCTGGATCTAGACGCTTTGCTCTGCTCCGCTGGTTGCTGGTGGCGGTGGTGGTTTGGCTTGCTCTCCATTGTTTTTGTCGTCGTGGGGCTTGCCTTGGGTCACCCTTTGGTGCGGGTTGTTGGGGCTGATGGTGGTAACGTGGTGTCCTTTTTTTGGTCCATCGGACTGTTCTGGTTGGGGTCCTCTGTTCCGTGAACGTTCCCGTTATGGTGATCATGGTCATGGTTTTAGCTGACTCTGGCCGGCTGACTGGTGCGTTGGTGCCTTTGTTGGTTGTCGTAGTGGAGCGGGGCTGAGCCATTGTGTCGTGTTTTTGTTCTTTCTTGATTGCTGAACGGCTGGGATGGCTGATGAGCTTGCTGAGGCGGCGGTGTCTAAGTTCGGCTGGGCGGGGCTCCGGGGGTTTGGAGGGTCGAGCGGGGCTGGTCCATTGTGAGCTGAGCTGCGCTGCGCAGGTCCGGGCTAGGCTGGTTCATGGAGCTTGCTGAGCTGGTTTGTGGAGCTGGCTGAGCTGGCTGGTATTTAAACCGAGGCTGCCTTGAGCAGCCCGACTGGAAGGGTCGCCATATGGTAATTGACCGAATGTTAGGTAAGTGAAACGCTTAACGTGTGGATAATAACTGTTTAATCTTGGAAAATAGATCGCTTTATAT
Source organism: Pammene aurita (assembly GCA_947086415.1). Taxonomy (NCBI): domain Eukaryota; kingdom Metazoa; phylum Arthropoda; class Insecta; order Lepidoptera; family Tortricidae; genus Pammene; species Pammene aurita. The sequence goes on from OX352307.1 coordinate 3,863,151, forward strand.
AGGTACACAATCCTTTGTTCTTAGTTTAGGTTAATACACTGATCAAGGCCGAGGTCACAGAAAATAGAAATGATTTTTATAATATTCCGTATATGGTTGTAGCGTATCATATTACATTAGGAAAATGAACGTTGTTTTTTATTTAATTTTCTATTCGCCTTGGGTGGGCTGTGAAGTCAGCTGAGTCAGCTGTTGTTGGGTGATTCTGTACCTATTACAGACGTATCTGAATAGAATTAACACATAAGGTGTATTTTGTATGCCGCTACTTAGTTATGTATTTTTAAATTTTATTTAATTTTTGAAATTTTTGAAATTTTTGAAATTTTTGAAAACCCTACACCTCTGGCCTAAGAAGTATTATGACCGAAAGTAAACTCGACGGGACTTATTTTATTCAAAACAGTAATACATTATTAGATCTTAAAGATACAAAATAATGCGTTCTTCAAGAAGACATATCAAAACAGCTTGAGAGACAGATAATGTACCTATTGTTTAATTATAAAAAAAAAATCTAAATCTGACTGCTTCACAAAACATTTGATATGTTTTCCTACCTAAACGGTGTCCTATAAATGTTAGATTATTTTGTAGTAGTTTTTTGGTTTGGGCCATGCATCTTTGTCCGTCATATATAGTCCTCGAATCTGCAATAACCCTTTGACATTCATGACATTTTCAAATATTTCTTAAGAGCGGGTGAAGATAAATTTAAAGCATCGACGGGTAACATGTTATAAATATGAACACCTTGACCAAAAAATTACAAATTATTTCAATACCAAATTTCATCTAAATACTTACAGCGGTTATTGGTTGTTTCTTCCCCATGTAAACTTCCACCCCCTTTTGCATCCGCTTCCTTAAGCGGATGCAAACCAGTCCAGGATGCTTAAGTGGATTTCCGAGATAAAACTATTTTATTTCCTTTTCCAGAGCTCAAATTATCTCCATACCAAATTTTATCTAAATCGATTCTGCGGTTAATAATTCCCTATACAAATTTCCAACTCCCTTTTCACCCCTTTAGGGTTGATTTTCAGGGTGAAAACTATCCTTTGTCCTTTCTTGAGACCCATACCATACCAAATTTCATCTTTATCAGTTCAGCGGTAAAAAAATCCTCATACCAACTTCCAACCTCCTTTTCACCCCCACAAGGGTTTATTTTTGGGATGAATACTATTCTGTCGTTTCTCGGGACTCAAATTATCTCCATACTAATTTCTATTATAAATTCTCCATACAACCTTTCAACCCCCTTTTCACCCCCTCCAGGGTTGATTTTAGGGATAAAAACTATGATTTGTCCTTTCCCGGGACTCAAACTATCTCTAAACAAAATTGCATCAAAATCCGTTCAGCCGTTTTCACGTGATGCGCGGTCAAATAAACAGACAAACATACAAAAATTCTAAAAATTGTTGGAACGTGTTCTGTTATCGATTCTAAATATTCCCAGTCAACTTTTTTCGAATATATTCCATGAACAGACTTTTGACCCTCTTTAGCTTTATTATATGTATAGATAGTTTTCATTGAAAGTACCTTTCGGGCTTCACTTCCATTATTTTTTTCAATTTCTTTTTGCTACGGTTCTAAAGTAAGATGGGGGGGGGGGCCTTTTTTGAAGTTGAAACTATCCTTTGTCCTTTCTCAAGACCCATACTATCTCTATACCAATTTTCATCTAAATCCAGCGGTAAAAAATTCCTCATACCAACTTCCAACCCCCTTTTCACCCCCACAAGGGTTTGAAAACTATCCTATGACGTTTCTCGAGACTCAAATTATCTCCATACTCATTTCTATCTGAATCGTTTCAGCGGTTAACATTCTCCATACAAACTTTCAACCCCATTTTCACCCCCACCAGGGTTGATTTTCGGGATTACAACTATATATTATCCTTTCCCGGGACTCAAACTATCTCTATACAAAATTTCATGAAAATCCGTTCAGCCGTTTTCACGTGATGCGCGGTCAAATAAACAGACAAACAGATAAACAGACAAACAGATAAACAGATAAACAGACAAAAATCTAAAAATTGTTGGAACGTGTTCTGTTATCGATTCTAAGTATCCCCAGTCAACTTTTTTTCGATTATCTTCCATGTACAGACTTTCGACCCTCTTCAGCTTTATTATATGTATACATAGTAGTCCGCTTTGAACTAAGACCTCGCGATTTACTTGCAAACAAGTTGAGCAATATAACAAGACCCTTATGAAGATCGCTTTTGTGCCTTCTAGCTCCATAACCCCTTGATTTATCCTGCTATATCTCTCAAATTATATTCTACAAGTCATCTCTGCTACAAGTGCTACAACCCTAACAAATTTCATAAAATCATAAATACGGTACTAAAGTACGCTCGCTCGTTCCATAATGGCTCTCTCTCTCCATTACTGACATTTCGAAGTTTTCAAGCAAAAGGCCAAGCGCGCGCCGACTATACAAAGATCTATCGGCACCCCTAATAGAGGCTTCTGGTGACCAGAGGGCTGGCAACTATTTTGCTCAACGAATAGCTATCGCTATCCAGCGTGGAAATACGGCCAGCCTTCTGGGCACCTTGCCCGTTGACAGCGATCTGGACCATTTTTTTAATCTCTAATAAACGGAGTAGGTTAAACTGTTAGGGTTGGCAATTTGTTTATTGTTTTTATCTACACTCACATTGTAAGTTCTCTAAAACGTGTTCGAAAACGGTAGGCAATGGCTATCATTACCACAACCGATTTTACTATGATAAGCTTTTTATCTGTGGCAGTAACGTAATTTTAACTTTACATGCTCAAATATTGATGTGTTATGAGTTTTGATAACATAATGTACACCTGCACGCTCCCGCGCGACCGCCGGCACAATAGAGTTGGCCATGGCGGTGCAATGGCGGCCATTCTATGGTTTCGGAATACGGCATTTAGGATAAATAATATGAGTGTAGATAAAGCAGTGTATGCAACTGTACGTAATTAGGCCTTAAAACGTAACAGTTACATAAACTACTATTATTGTATTTTACTGTGATCGAAATCAAATTATTTGAATATGCATTTATAATTACCGAGTATTTTTAACGGGCCGGTAAAAAACTTCCTATCATTTCCCTTGGTTGTTAACATACTAATTTACGTCGTACCTACTGTTGGACAGAGGCCTCCTCTTACAAGTAAATTGGCTATAAAACCCATGCTACATAACTTAATGTGAATTGGGCATACGCACCTATGAATTTCTTTATTTGTGATAAAGTTTCGAATAAGTCATTTATCAATTTCTCGGGTGCGCGCGGGATTAAGGCGACTGGGGGGCACTGAGGCGGTGCGGGCGGCGCGGGCGATCTATTCATGCTATCTTCTCCCGTACCTCCCTAAGTCCCCTAGTCGTCGTGTTCCTTCCCCCTAGTGCCGCGCAGGCTATATTATTAAACTCAGTTCTTCCTCAATACCATTTTCAACCCATTTCAAGATTTCGAAGGAGGAGGTTTTTTTTTATTGTATACTAGCTGTGCCCGCGGCTCCGCCCGCATGAAATTCGGTCTTTGTCAGTAAGCGGCTCATTCACCCCTAATTTCTCTCCCTCCCCCTGGAGGCGGAACTTGAAGGTCTTGAAATAAAGTTGACAGATGGATACGCTAGAGGACAGTAGTCCAGATAAAATATTTTACAATTACCACTAAATAAAACTACACTCCGAAATCAATAGTTTTTTTCGTCCTTATTAAAATTTTTGACATGATTTAAACGACATAGAATAGTAGGACAGTAGGCCTAGCACATGAGTGTAGCGACAGTATCTCGCGGTCGAGATAGACATCTGTCACTGTGTAACCGTATTCATCAGAAAGTGACAAATGTCTATCTCGACCGCGAGATACTGTCGCTACATTCATGTGCTAGGCCTACCGGGTAAGAAATATACACATAAAAATCCATACTTCATATCATAACATAACAACTATTAACGAAAATATACTAACAACGAACTTAGGTCTAATATTAGTTAGAAGACTTAGAAGTAAGATTAGAGAAAAGGAGAATAGATATCAAAATCGTGAGGCTGAGTATTTACATGCACTGTGCAATGTGTGGCAATTAATTTATTGTCGTTTAATTTTGTTGTACTATTATCCAATAATTCATTTATATCCGTACCCCCACTTCTCAACTTAGAGTTAATTTGGCAAAATCCTTCCTTAGTGGATCATTCATGTCACAACGTATTAATTTCAGTGCCATCTGTTAGTTAAGCAGGGTACTCGTTAGTCTTAGGACATAATTAACTCAATCGATTGTAGGGCTACCCCCCTTTTAGAGGTTGAATTTTTATAGCCTACCTATACCTGGACCATTGAGTAACAGGAGATGACATCCCGAAGAAATTTTTTGTCCCAAAAGTTGTAGTGAAAATCACTACAAGTCTATACTACTCTTTGATTCTGTCATAGCTGTCAACCACCAAACATGGTGCACAAAATTTGTTCAAAAAAAAAACTACCTCCGGTTCTAACCCTACACCTCTGACTCGAGAAGAATTATTTATGACCGGCAAGAAACTCGGCGGGACTTATTTTTTCAAAACAGTAATACAGTAATATTACATCTTAAAGATACACAATAATGCGTAGTTCTATAAGAAGGCATATCAAAAGAAGGCATATCTAGATGTCACATCTAGTAGAATACGTAATAAATCAATGACCTGGACGGGGATTTTCTTGACAATTGGAATTAGTAATCCTTAAGGGGTGACTTCTGGGATAACAATGCAAAAAAAAAACCGGCCAAGAGCATGTTCGTGAACGGGCCATGTTCAGTGTAGGGTTCCGTAAATGCCGAACTGTTAAAAAACATCCGTTCAAAAGGTCGTTTATTAAGGGACTAGCTGTGCCCGCGGCTCCGCCCGCGTGGAATTCGGTCTGTGTCAGTAAGCGGCTAATTCACCCCTAATTTCTCTCCCGCTACCCTGGAGGCGGAACTTGAAGTAAAGTTGACAGATGGATACGCTAGAGGACAGTAGTCCTAATAAAATATTTTACAATTACCACTAAATGAAACTACACTCATAAATGTATACTTTTTTTTATTATATTTGTTTTTGGCATGATTTAAACGACATAGAGAGTAGTTAGGTGTATGTATATCGGACGATACAGGACCACTTTTGTATTTATACGTTCATGTCCACGGCAAATATCATCCAAATCGATCCTCCCGTCAAATCAGTTGGGGGCGGGGGGTGTCACAAATGCAGAATTTTGGGTGCACTTGGGGGGGGGGTCCATGACCCATGCAAATTTAACTCAATCGAGTGTAGTGGCTACCCCCCCCCCCCCTTTTAGACGTTGAATTTTTATAGGCTACGTATAACCTGGCTGGGGATTTTCTAGAATTGGAATTAGTAATCCTTAATTGGGTGATTTCCGGGATAGCACTGAAAAAAAAACCGGCCAAGAGCATGTCGGGCGATGCTCAGTGTAGAGTTTCGTAGATACTGCCCTGTTACAAAACATCCGTTCTAAAGGTCGTTTATTTGGCGGCGCTTACGTCGTTTACTATTCGGCACTTCCTTTCACTATGCGTTTTTGACTAATAATTCAAAAACGGCTGAACCGATTTTATTCAATATAGTTTTTATTGAATGATCTTATCAGGCCTCACCAAGTTTCAGCTTTCTAGTGCGAACGGTAACTGAGCTAGACCGCGGACAGACGGACGGACATGGCGATGTAACTGTTACGTAATAAGGCCAAATTATGTACAGAAGCATACACTGCTTTACCTACACACATATTAAAAATCCATTGAAACCATTAGAATGACCACCATTACACCGCCATGACCAACATTATTGCGCCGGCGGTCGGGGGGGCGGATTTTCATTACGTTACCGTAGGTAATGAATTTTCATACGTTTTTATCACACTGTCACAGATAATACACTGATGTTACGTTATTGGTTGCAATAATGTTGGTAATTAATTACATACGGTTCCGAACGCGGAATAGAGGATTTATGATATTGGTGTAGATCATATTCGTCAATGTAAGCATATTACAATGCACTAATGAACGTCAGAGAAAAATAAAATACGTGAGTGTCGTGGAAAGTGTGTGAATCAAGTGCGATTGGAACGAAGTTATGTTATTTAATTTTATTTCATTTTTTACTTTTTCGTAAATTTTGTGGTTTTATTTTTTTTGCATTTTTTAAAAATTTTGGAAATTTTGGAAATAGTGGAAATTTTGGACATAGTGGAAAATTTGGAAATTTTGAAAGTTTTGGAAATTTTGGAATATTTGGAAATTTTGGAGATTTTGGAAATATTGAAGATTTTGGAAATATTGGAAATTTTGGAAATTTTGGAAATTATGGAAATTATGGAAATTTTGGAAATTTTGGAAATTTTGGAGATTTTGGAAATTTTGGAAATTTAGAAATTTAAAATTTTTGACATAGTCGAAATTTTTGACATTTTTGACATTTTCGACATTTTTAAAATTCTCGACTTTTGAGGTTCTCGACTTTTATCACTTTGCCACTTCTCAGTTTCACTACACTTCACTTCATTTTATTTATTCTATTTTATATATTTTTTATTTCATTCCATTTTACATGTTTCTCAATCGTATGGGTGTCGCGTTTTCGTGACGTGACGCTTTTTCGTAACGGTCACGTGACTTTTTTTCGCCTAGGCCCCCATCCGCGAACCGTCCGATAAGGAACTTCGTTCCAAAACTCCACCGGTTCTAACCCTGTAGGTGTACCTCTGGCCCAAGAAGTATTATGACCGAAAAGAAATTCGACGGGACTTATTTTTTTCAAAACAGTAATACATTATTAGATCTTAAAGATACAAAATAATGCGTAGTTCTTCAAGAAGACATATCAAAACTGCTTGAGAGACAGATAATGTACCTATTATTTAATTATAAAGAAAAATAAATCCTAATCTGACTGCTTCACAAAACGTTTGATATGTTTTCCTACCTAAACGGTGTCCTATAAATGTTAGATGATTTTGTAGTAGTTTTTTGGTTTGCTGCAATAACCCTTTGACATTCATGACATTTTCAAATATTTCTTAAGAGCGGGTAAAGGTAAATTTAAAGCATCGACGGGTAACATGTTATAAATATGAACACCTTGACCAAAAAATTACAAATTATTTCAATACCAACTTTCAACATACAAACTTTCAACCCCCTTTTCACCCCTTCCAGGGTTGATTTTCGGGATGAAAACTGTTCATTGTCCTTTCCCGGGACTCAAACTATCTCTACACAAAATTTCATCATTATCCGTTCAGCCGTTAACTAATTAAAAATTCTTGGAACGTGTTCTGTTATCGATTCTAAGTATCTCCAGCCAACTTTTTTTCGAATATATTCCATGAACAGACTTTCGACCCTCTTCAGCTTTATTATATGTATCACGTATAGTATAGGCGTCACTTCCATTATTTTTTTCAAATTTTTTGGACCTACGGTTCTAAAGTAAGATTGGGGGGAGGGGGGGGTTTAAAGAAGAAACTATCCTTTGTCATTTCTCGAGACCCATACTATATCTATACCAATTTTCATCTAAATCAGTTCAGCGGTAAAAAAATCCTCATACCACCTTCCAACCCCCTTTTCACCCCCACAAGGGTTTGAAAACTATCCTATGACGTTTCTCGAGACTCAATTTATCTCCATAGTCATTTCTATCTAAATCGTTTCAGCGGTTAAAAATTCTCCATACAAACTTTCAACCCCATTTTCACCCCCACCAGGGTTGATTTTCGGGATTAAAACTATATATTATCCTTTCCCAGGACTCAAACTATATCTATCCAAAATTTCATCAAAATCCGTTCAGCCGTTTTCACGTGATGCGCGGTCAAATAAACAGACAAACAGATAAACAGATAAACAGACAAAAATTCTAAAAATTGTTGGATCGTGTTCTGTTATCGATTCTAAGTATCCCCAGACGACTTTTTTTCGATTATCTTCCATGTACAGACTTTCGACCCTCTTCAGCTTTATTATATGTATAGATATTTGGCGGCGCTTCCGTCATAAACTAATAATTGCGTGGTGTGTTAATTGTTTGGCGTTGTAATTCTACTATCCGGCACTTACGTTCTTCCACTATGCGTTTTTGACAGACAACTCAAAAACAGCTGAACCGATTTTATTAAATATAGTTTTTATTGAAAGTACCTTTCAGGCTTCACTTCCATTATTTTGACGTGATAACGTCTTTAAAATCGTTTTAGTCGGGTGACATGTTCAGAAACTTGTGTCACACCAAAACCTCACGAGCGCGATCGCAGGTATAACGAGAGAGAGACGGACCGATCTCCCGTCTCATCTCGAGCGCTGCCAGTCATTCCGTGAAACTTGTCACGCGGAATCCTCACGAGCGGTTAGACGTTATCACGTAAACATCTCGATCGTAAACCTACTTTACAAACAACCAATTTTTTTTTCAAATTTTTTGGACCTACGGTTCAAAAGTAAGATTGGGGGGGGCGCCCCTTTTTTTGAAGATGAAACTATCCTTTGTCCTGTCTCGAGATCCATACTATACTATCTCTATACCAAATTTCATCTAAATCAGTTTAGCCGTAAACAATTCCTCATACCAACTTCCAACCCCCTTTTCACCCCCACAAGGGTTTGAAAACTATCCTGTGACGTTTCTCGGGACTCAAATTATCTCCATACTAATTTCTATCTAAATCGTTTCAGCGGTTAAAAATTCTCCATACAAACTTTCAACCACCTTTTCACCCGCACCAGGGTTGATTTTCGGGATTAATACTATCTATTATCCTTTCCCGGGACTCAAACTATCTCTATACAAAATGTCATCAAAATCCGTTCAGCCGTTTTCACGTGATGCGCGGTCAAATAAACAGACAAACAGATAAACAGACAAACAGATAAACAGACAAACAGATAAACAGACAAACAGATAAACAGACAAAAATTCAAAAAATTGTTGGAACGTGTTCTGTCATCGATTCTAAGTATCCCCAGCCAACTTTTTTTCGATTATCTTCCATGTACAGACTTTCGACCCTCTTCAGCTTTATTTATATGTATAGATGTATAGATATGTTCACCGATTATTGGAAGACGGCTGGGTGGACCGATTTGGATTTTTTTTAAAGTGATACTTACTAGATACTTCACAGTTGGTCCCATTGTAACCAGGTCAGGATCTGATGATGGGATCCTGGAGAAATCGGGGGAACTCTTCACCTATAGTGATTTCAGTATTTTTTACAGCAGCTTGCGCATTTTCTTTTGGGAAGGCAAGTGAAGTGAAGTCGGTTCTTTTTTGTTTAAAATAATAATTACACATCCTTAATTTCACAGCCGCATAACCATGGTCCTTCGAGCCGGAGCGGTCAGCTTGTGGCGACCTGTCCTCATCTTCGAGACCACCGAACACCACCACCATCCAGGGTATCTCGCGGCCCTGCAGGGCACTGCAACCCCATGACATAGCCTTGCTGAAGTTTCCGCGTGCCATCACCTTCTCTGGTTAGTAATATATGTATAGTGCAGTATATTATTCATTATTTAATCGATTAAATTCGTGCTGTCTGGAGAGCATACTCTGGCCAGCCAACTTGTCGAAGACCATCTTGGCGTCCTAGGTACCGCTGGAAAGGGTATTTCCGGGGGGTATGGAGGGAGGGGATCTTAAAATTGGGCCAAGTGCGTGTCGGACCACGCATAATAGAGGGTTCCATACCTTCGACGAAATAAAAACGAACGATGGCTCAAAAAGTCAAAATCTCAAGAATTGCTAGAAAGTATAAGTATTTATGTGCATCTTCTTGAATTTTTTCATACTTTTTTAACTTATTGTTTAAAAGATGCAGGAAGAAACACAATTTTTTAAACTTACGAAGCGATTATTTCTGAATATAAATATAAATATTTACTAAATCAAAAAAAATATTTTTAAAAGCCTCAATGTTATTTTTAAAGACCTATTGAAGTACAACAAATTGATATTTGGTAAACATTTTTGTTGACAACTCTTCATATCCCGAAAAATATTGATCCTATAGGTAAATATGGGTATGCTCTCATTAGATTCAGCGCAAAAAAATACATAGAAAATACTTCATTAGCCTAATTTATGAAATTTTCGTTTCCAAAATTTTCCTCCTGATCATAACCCCCGATGGGGGTAGGAACCCTAAATTTTGATAGGGCTCGACAGATCCTCATTTCTAGTGCCAAAATAAAGTTAATATACAAAGTTTCACTGATTTACATATTTTGCCTCCAAAATACTCGTATGATATTATTCCTGTTAGTGATAATCAGCGTGGCGGAGTGTGCCATTGTAGTTCCGTGACCAAGATGAGTAATGGACTAAGAGCTGGCCACGTCAGATGTGACACAATAATGAGAGCGACGAAACCCGTCTGGTTAGATGGCTATACTATCCTTATTGCTAGATCCGGGCATCTGGTAGCTTTTAATGGGTGGAAGTCAGAGTGACAGATTGCAAAATTTTTGTATTGGAAAGTAGTAATACCAAAATAGGTAAAAACTGCCGAAGTTGTCTTAGTTATTGTTTATTGTTAAAAATACATTTGCACCTTAACAGCTAAAGCCAATGCGGCACAAATGAAGACAATAACATAAATAGGTATAATATAATATAGATTATAAAATTATTCAATACTACTCGCAGGCATCTCTCGTTCAATCACTCTCTTGCACTCCGTCATCAGTCGTACTATCGTGCTTACAAACAAATCACACAAAGGCTGAGCCTCAAGCACGGAGTTGAGCAACGTCAGTGCTATGCGTCAGTTATAAAGAACAAGGCCTATATTTTAACATTAGAAAAAATAGCATTGCGTATTATTACGGAACCAAAAACAGTAGGCGACAAACTGTGAATTACATTATACGTCGTTTGGCACTACTTCCCACAACAGAAACTTTTGGCAATGATATAATCTACTTATTTATGTTATTTCTCATTATATTTCATCAACCCCAGAACTCTAGGATTTGTCTCCTTGAAGTGGTTCGCATTCTTTGACCTCCGTCACTTCACAGCTGCCAGATGTCAAGATCTAGAATTAAGCATAGTATAGCAAACAGACTAGAGGGGTTTTGTTGCTCTCATTATTGATTCTATGTCATATTTGACGTGGCTAGCTCGCAGTCTATAAGGACCATTTAGCGTAAACGATTACTTTGAACGTCACTTTCAATAAGTTTTATGTGTTTATTAAGTTGTTTTTCTAATAAAAAGTAAGTCCATTTATTTAAAAAAAATACAGTCAAACACTTACTAAACCTAAAAGCTACAGTCATTAATTACTACCGTCCCTTGTCGTTTTCGGTGCAAAAGTGCCCATAACGCTCGCAGCATTACCGCGCTGGATAGCTATGGGCAGCCTTCGCACCAGAAACGACTCGGAGCGGGGGTCTTCTCCCTTTTTTAGGGTTCCGTAGTCAACTAGGAACCCTTATAGTTTCGCCATGTCTGCCCGTCCGTCCGTCCGTCCGTCCGCGGATAATCTCAGTGACCGTTAGCACTAGAAAGCTGAAATTTGGTACTAATATGTATATCAATCACGCCGACAAAGTGGTAAAATAAAAAGTGGATTTTTTTTATTTATTAGGGTACCTCCCCTATACGTAAAGTGGGGAGTGATTTTTTTTTTCATTTCAACCCTAACGTGTGTATTTAAAAATGAATACGGGTTTGCTAAAATCATTTTTCGATAATGTAAATATTTTCGGAAATAATCGCTCCAGAAGTAAAAAAATATGCGTCCCCCCCCCCTCTAACTTTTGAACCATAAGTTTTAAAAATATGAAAAAAATCTCAAAAGTAGAACTTTATAAAAACTTTCTAGGAAAATTATTTTGAACTTGATAGGATGAATAGTTTTTGAAAAAAAATTACAAAATAATTTCTGAACTAAGTTTGTAATTTAACCGTATAAGCAGGTGTTTATTGTACCTGTAATTTCTACAAAATTACAATGAAATGACGTGCTTTCAAATAAAGTAAAAACGGTGAAAATCGGTTCACGCAATAAAGAATTATTCCATAAAAATCATCTTCCATACTTTAAGCTCGCGCGCAATAGTTTACTTAATTTGCCGATAGATGTCGCTGTACGTGGAACTCTCATATCATATCCTACATGGCGGTGTTATTAACTCTTAAGTGGGGACGCTTACTGTGACGGACGGAAAACTACGGAACCCTACACTGAGCGTGGCCCGACACGCTCTTGGCCGGTTTTTTTCTAATTAATATTATATTTTCGTTCTTTCTTTCTACTTGTCAGATCGAATCCAACCTATCCGCATACAGCGCTCGTCGGAGAAGGACCGCAACTACAACGGCGTCCGACTCGAGGCTTCAGGCTGGGGGCGCACTTGGACCGATGGTAAATCTAACGAAATATATAAAGGGTCGGCAACGCGCTTGTGAATCCTCTGGAGTTGCAGGCGTCTATATCAGCTTACCATCAGGCGGAGGCTGTGGCTGAAGGGCGTCTTTGAGCAGTTTGTTGGTGAAGGCCCAGACGTGCTCGTGGCTATGGTTGTTGCAGATTCAAATGATTCAATAGCGGCCTCCTAGCCTAGTTGGTAGTGACGCTGCCTATGAAGCAGGAGGTCCCGGGTTCGAATCCTGGTCAGGGCAATTTATTTGTGTGTTTACCGCAGATATTTGTTCCTGAGTTATGGATGTTTTCTATGTATTTAAGTATTTATCTATCTATCTATTATACATATCGTCGTCTAGTACCCACAACACAAGCCTTATTGAGCTTACTGTGGGACTAGGTGGATTTGTGTAAGATTGTCCCATAATATTTATTATTATTATTATTTATTTATTAATAATATACTTAGTTCACTATAAAAACAAAGACAAAGCGAATCTAGCTATTCTGTCACTCTGAAGCTAAAAGCTGCCAGATGCCCGGGTCTAGCAATAAGGATAGGATAGCCAAGGCAGTCTTAATACGTGACGGGGCCCTCAGGCGCTCAATTAGGGACAATGTTGACTGTCAAAAAAACTTTCGGGGCCCCCCTGAGAACGGGGGCCTTGGGCACGTGCCCCGTGTGCCCTTAAGAAAAGACGGCCCTGAGGATAGCAATCTAAACCAGACGGGTTTTGTTGCTCTCATTACTGTGTCATATCTGACGTGGCCAGCTCTTAGTCCATAAGTATTACCTGTATTTTTCCACATATATCAAGCGAAATATATCCTCATTTACCTCTGGTATTTAAAATTTAACCATTAAACGTTGTTAACTATCCATTGACAGGAGATGTCCCAGAAAATCTGCAGTGGGTGTACCTAGTAGGAGACACGAACGAGCACTATCGGGATGCGTACGTCGGGTTCGACATCGTAGTGGATTCTACGATCTGCGCGAGCGCATACAACGTCACCAGCCAGTCGACGTGCTCGGTACATTGTACTCTAAATTTTTTTTATACTTAATTGTATAGCCAATACTTTGGAAAAAGAAGAACAACATGGATGGACAACCGCGTGAGTTGGACGGGATTTGACGCTGCCTCACTGGGCAGAAAGACGCATCGAGAATTTGTGGAATGTCGGCTACGACATTCGTAGATGATATGGTACCTGAAAAAGAAGAAGTATAGCCACAGTGGCGAGAATTTGGCGGCGAGTTGGCGGCGCGGCCAGTGTTGCGTTGCGCCGAGTTTCCACAAGGAGCAACGTTCACTGAGACTACTCCCATACTTTTAATTTGTTTTTCATGAACGTGTTCGCCGCTCGAGCTCATCTCTGTGACCCTCTATAATTGGCTGGCCCTAAATAATGTCATTGACTACGAAACCATACCGGAAGCGTATACAGGGTGTCCAGACTTTGCCACGTGGAGGGGAAGTACTTTAAAAACTGTAGATAAGAAAGTTTACTGAAAAAAGACTTAATTTTTATTTTTAAAACAATACGAACTGCATTCAAAGAATTTTAAATAATCGCCTGTCTGAACGGGAAATCGAACTGAATGTGATAACCAAAAACCTGCAATTTTCCTGTACTGATCGAAACCCTTAATCGTAACAATTTGTCTTATAAATAAAGTAGCATCTTAAATAAAAAGAGACCAGGAATTTTCACATTTAATTTATTTATTTATTTTATTTTATTTTATTTGGGGCATCAACAGCAATACAACAAATAATACACAACTTAAATAACATAGAAAAAGCCAATAATACATGACCACAAAAATATAACTATCATGCAATAACAAGTGGAAATAATAAGTGCCATGCAGGGCCCGGAATTAGGTGAGCTAAAATACCTAAAGTTCGCGAGAGGACATAATATAGAGTGGTTACTACCGGATGAAAATAATATTTTATTTGGATTCCGGGTATTCGATATTCATCCGGGCACTGCAAGTAATAGTCGTAATGATGAAAAATGGTTACATTGCAGCCATAAAGTTAACATTATAATAATAAATCTGAAAATGTGACATATATTTTAAATTAGTAATCTGTATTTTCCTATTCATTATCAATGCTTGTCAGAGTGGCGTATTAGCGTCAAAATAGTGAAAGCTACTAGTACTACTATAGTATATATAGAAAGATAAGGAAACAAGTACTTACGTATAGGGTTATGTACTTAAGTACATACAAAAGTAACTCACTCGCTCCAGAAGGCATAATATGTGGTTGTCCATATTCGAATGTCCATATCCTTGTGGCGGATTTATTATTATTTTTTCTGCTTGTGTCCGTACACAAACATAAAAGGTAACATTAACAAATAAATAAAAGACAAAATCATAAACAATTTAGAAACTTTTATTTTTATACATACAAACACATTCTTAAACATTTATCACAGATAATCAGTCAAAAAGAATAAAATCTATATAACAATCTTATACCTACATATAAAATATCTAGATTTTTTTCAATCGGAATCCTCAGTTTCCGCGTTACAATCGTCCTGGTAATTTGTATTAGCTTGTTCAGCATTGAAATAAATAACCATCAGCTTTTCAATGTTATTCATACTTAAATTATTTCTTTTAATGTCCAAAATCCACTTATACGTAGAAAACGACCGCTCCACGTCTACGGAAGTTAAAGGTATATAATTGTAGCACGATAATAATTCATTTTCTATTTCCTCTCCCTTTTTTATATCATCAGATATATCTCTAATAACACCAAGATCAGGATTTCTAGCTATAACATGTTCAAGTTTTTGTTTAACTGGATCAGACGAACACCACCCTTTCACCGCTCTTACTTCGTCAAATATTTCGAAAGATTGTTCTAAAGATAGTGTTGTGTTTTGCAATGATTTTAAAGCTATTTGTATGACTTTGTAATATTCGTCGATATAATCTAAATCATTTTTTAAATTTTGTTTTTTAAATACTTTTTTAGCGTTTCTAATTGATACAGCTTCAGAACTATTTAACATATTTACTACTCTTTTAATTTCACTATAATATTTGGCGTAGTAAGTCGCTGCTTGCAGCCAAGTGCCCCATCTAGTTATGACTGGTTCTGGTGGAAGGGGTGTATTAGGATTATTTTCTCTAAAAATTTTGATTCTATTGGGGGCTTTTAAAAAAAATTTTTTCACGTTTGAAATTAAGTCATTTACATCGGAATACTCTGAACGTATTTTTTCTGCTACGCGGTTTAGGGCATGAGCTAAACATGTTACATGTTTCATATTTGTTAGATCCTGTTTTAAAAGACGTCCTGCTTTTAACATATATGCGACGCTATCCCAACAAACAAAACTAAGACATTATCGACATTGGTTTCGTATGAGTCACCCCACATATTTTTTAAACATTCAATCACAAATTGAGCTATCGAGTTCCCGTTGACTACTTCCAACATTTTGCAAGCAATTAAATATGGTTTCAGGCGGACCTCATTTAAAGGTTTCACTAAAAAGTGGACTACATATCTACCTAAACAGTCAGTCGTTTCATCCAATGATATCCACAGCTTTTGGTTTGAAATTTCGTCATAAATTTTAGATAATTTCTTTTTGAAAAGAATGTCTAAATAAACCTTCCGAAGTAACGATTCGTCAGGGATGTTAATACGTTTAGTACAACTGCAGCAAATATACTTTTGAAAAAATGCTTTAAAAGCTGGCAGGTTTACTCGATGCCTTGGTATATTACATAAAATAAGGAATTCAATGAAATCCAAGTAAAAATCTACGTTTGGTGTCTTATTAGTTCCTTGGTGTTTTTTTCCATTTATGTGTCTCACTATATTGCTTTGTTTACATATTAAACTACTTTCACACTTTGCACAGTATATAGTATTACTAGCACTATCATGGTACAATTCCGGGTGATCTCCAATCCAGCTTTGGACAACTCCATCGCTTGGTTTCGACGCCATTCTATTAATCACGCCGTCAATTCGGAATGAGCAGATCTGCAAACAAAAATAAAATACGTATGTAACGGTATTTTTTAGATATAGGATATGAATAAATATAACGTTTTAGTGTTGTATCATTTATGGCATTGGAACGAAAATCAATCAATCAAAATCAATTCATAAAAATTCTATTTTTTATATTAAAATCAACCCAACAAACTTGTAAGCATAAAACTTTACCATGAGTGCATGTCGTACTCATACATTTGCAGAAAACTTATAATAAGAAATCAAATTAGAAGTAGATGTTACTCTGAGATAAATAGGAATTTAGTCTAATAAATTGCCCACGTGGCATATTAAAATTAGGGTTGACTTACCGTATGGGATCCAGGTGAACGAATATATGAAATGCAGCAAATCGTAATCCTTAAATCCAGGCCAAGGTCATCATTTGAAGAATATCCAGTATACCATAAAACAAGCCAAAGTCAAAAACAAATCGTCACGATAAATCCGGTAAACCACACACGCACTAACACAACTGACCAAGGTTCAGGAGCGAATGAGTCCATCTACCTACCTGAGTATCTACTTGACCTTTTACCATCTCCCTTATCTTTTGAGCACTAATTGTTTACACCGCTTGGCTCTAACACGGCCCTTGTGAGTCATTAATAAACAATGTGTAGGGAAACCCATATTATTCGTCTTACAACGACTTCTTATCTTATCTTATACATACCTTCTTTTGTCTAGCCCTTTTTACTAAAAACTAACATTAAACATGCTGCACTGTAAACAAAACATATCACGTTCAATATTACGACAAGTCCCCGAATAAACATCGAATACCCGGAATCCTAATAAAATATTATTTTCATCCGGTTGTAACCACTCTATATTATGTCCTCTCGCGAACTTTAGGTATTTTAGCTCACCTAATTCCGGGCCCTGGCATGAGCATAAGCAAAGGAAAGATTTTTTAAACAAAATATAAATCTAGCTCAGAGTTGGGCATAATCAATTACTTTTGGAATTAATTACACGATTACATTACAGTAATCGTGATTCCTGGGTAATCGATTACTTAGGTAATCAAAATTACTGTAATACTGTACTATGATTACATCTGTAATCCATTACTTAGGAATCAGTATTGAAAACCACTACTGTAATCTTGATTCCTCAGTAATCAAGTACTTAAGTAATCTGAATTACTAAATTCCAGACTGGATTACACCGTGAGTGTCATTGGCATGGTTGTCAGGGGTGATTTATAATATAAACAATGATGGATATAATTAAAGATTGCTTGCGAATGGGTTTTCTTAAAAGCAGTTATGTGCGAGTCGGACTTTCACACGGAGGGTTCCGTACCAAAACACGAAAAATAACACGTTCCTTGTATAAGGATCCCTTGAATTTATATCGCATTTCTTTACATTCTTTGCTTAATCCTCGTGGCTGAGGGACGTGACGATGTGGACACTTTTCTCCTGTGCTCTTCTAGCCGGTCGATCCTGGGCTCGATGCATTCTTGCCTGTAGTGTGGCTTTAGTGGCGGACCGATTTTGTGGCTGACTGTACTGTTCTTTAGACAATCATCTAAATACTTATAATTTATTCGAATATCGGTTAGGAGGAATTGGTTCTAAATCAGTTTACAAGTTTTTGATATTATACGATTTTATGGCTGACTGTACTTTTCTTCAGGCAATCATGATACTTAGGTATTGAGACGATTCTAATATCGGTTAGGAGGAAGAGGTTCTAAATCAGTTTACAAGTTTTTGATATTATACGATTTTATGGCTGACTGTACTTTCCTTCAGACAATCATCTGATACTTAGGGTATTGAGACGATTCTAATATCGGTTAGGAGGAATTGGTTTTAATCAATTTACAAGTTTTTGATATTATACGATTTTACGGCTGACTGTACTTTGTTTAGACAATCATTTGATACTTAGGGTATTAAGACGAGTCTAATATCGGTTAAGAGGAATAGGTTCTAAATCAGTACAAGTTCTTGACAGTTTATGATTTTGTGGCTGACTGTACTTTTATTTAGATAATCATCTAAATACTTATTATTTATTCTAATATCGGTTAGAAGGAATCAGTTTACAGGATTTTGACATTATACGATTTTATGGCTGACTGTACTTTTATTTAGACAATCATCTGATATGGGGTATTGAGAATATTCTGATTTCGGTTAGGAGGAATAGTTTCTAAATCAGTTTACAAGTTTTTGACACTTAATGATTTTGTGGCTGACTGTACTTTTATTTAGACAATCATCTAAATACTTATTATTATTTATTCTAATATCGGTTAGAAGGAATTGGTTCTAAATCAGTTTACAGGTTTTTGACAATATACGATTTTGTGACTGACTGTACATACTTTACTTCAAACACTGTGAGTTAAATAAAAGCTTACAAATAATAGCTTTCTTAATATACTTAAGGTGCATCACACTATTGAGCGGAATTCAGTCGATCATACATAGACAATAATCAGCCGGAAATCGGAAACAACCGAGCTTCCGGCTAATTTTTGTCTATGGTGTCTGATTTTTTGTATGGAGTCAGACAAAATTCAGAGGTTGGGTTTTTTCTTACTTAGAGCTGATTTTTGTCTATGATCGACCGCTACGATTCCGCTAATCGATGCCCAAAGCCTGAGTCCGAACTGATATATGTAAAAAAAAACATCACAAGCATGGCAGCAGTGCGAATTTAATATATCTATGTAGAAGTAATCTGGTGGTAATCAGTCAACAATTCCAGTAATTTGGAATCAATTTTGATTCCCAATTAATAGTAATTGTACTATTTCTATAGATGTGTGTGTGTGTGTGTGTGTGTGTGTGTATTGTGTATTGTGTATGTGTGTATGAATGTGCGTGTATATGAGAGTGGATGTACTTGTAATAAGAAAATAATGTGTTTAATACAAACATGCTTGTTTGTCGCCCTGTCTTAGTTTAAATAATAGAATCCGTACTCGGTTCGGATTCGGTTTAATAAAATCATATCAGTACCAATAACTGCTGCTTACATTAAATTTACTTAATGATTAAATAATAATTTACTTACCTACCAGCAAAGTGAGGATCGTGACCACTTGGTGTTGTAAATCTCGTGATTTGCCACCGTCGGTCTCAACCTTAATTAGCCCTTATGGGTTGGTGGAGTTTACCTGAGATGGCTTTCTAAACATGGTCAGACTATTAGTTTAATTGAGGCTCTTTCGCCCACGACCAAAACCACGTTTATTGTGACATAAGTGACATAACTCATCATTCCCAGGGTGACAGCGGCGGACCTCTCGTGGAGCTGGAAGGAGACGGCAGATATACGCTGGTCGGGGTCACCTCCTTCGTGTCCGTGGATGGCTGCCACGTCGACTCGCCTGCTGGTAATGCTGCTGATTAATAAACTCGCACTAAGAAAACATACATAATTAATATGACCTGAAATAACATAAGACCTTTACGCGGTTATCATACTGGCGCCGCAACGGGATGGATGAACGAGACAACGCTATACACATGCATCTCGCTCGCACACCGTCGCCGCATGCAGCAGCAGTGTGATAACCGCCTTATGAGAGTCTCCACCTCAAAGAGAATGCAGTATGTAATGATGAGGGACCCTTTATCAAAGAATATAATACTCACTAGGAGCCCTTTATCCCTTTAGTCGTCAACACGGTGAATCTTCCTTTTTTTATGAGGGGCGGCAACGCGCATGTGACATCTCTGGAATTGCTAGCATCTATAGGCTACGGTAGCTGCTTACCAGCGGGCCGTATGTTTGTTTACCACCATCATGGTATTTAAAAAAAAACAATACGTAACCAGTTTCGTTTTGTCGCAGGATTCATCCGTCCTGGTCACTACCACGATTGGATTACCCAGGTGACCGGCATCAATTTCGACTGGGTTCCCGAAACCTTTACCGAAGACAACCACTAAGGCCGATAGGTCGAGCAACACTGACAGTGATTCTAGTTCCAGCTAATGAAATACGACGAAAGTAAAGAACTTAACCACTGAACTAAGGCCTTTACAATCAAATTAAGGCCAAAACTCAACCTTCTGTACTATTTATGTACCTAATAAGTAATAAATCTTTTGAAAACCATCCTGTCTTTTTTTTTTGTTTCATTGTCAGCATTTTGAAAAACATATTTAGTTAGTCATTTTTCTTTATTAAGATTATTTAACCAAACTTGACTCAAATCCACAACGCAGGTTTAGTCAAGAAGGATACAAAATACCATCCGCAACAAACTTCGTCTAATCTACACCAATAATAATCTGCCACAGGCTTCGTCAAAAGTGTACAAGATAAAATCCGCAGCAAACATTTAAATTAAGTATTCACAATATCACATGTCCAAAGCAATAAAAAAACGATCACAATTGAAGTAGGTACACCAAGAGTATACAGTATACCTAACACAAGCCTAACACAGTCCAATTAAAATTATTTTCCTCTCTTTTACCTTAGCGTTTATACCGATAGCATTCATGATCTTCGGTTACTGTTGGGAGGATCAATCTTGCTTTTTGTAGTTGTACAGTCAGCATCAAAAGATGCTAAGCGGTAGGGGTGTTCAAAATGACCTCCACACGCTCTTATTTTTTTAAATAAAGTCGTGTCAAGCTCATTTTGGACACCTCAGCCGCTTAGCTACTTCAGCTGCGGACTGTACGTTTCGTAGTAAAACGGCTATTAGACATGGCAATTTGTAGGGTCCAACCTGTTGTGTTGGGAGGTGTAATAGGAGGTTGGGCCCGTAGGGAGCTGAAGGAGGGTGAGGGAGAGGCAGGGTACACAACAGGTTGGGCCCTACAATTTGCCATGTCTAATAGCTGTTTTGGTGGTAAAGTTTGTCCGGAAAGAAAAGTCTCTCGGTTTATATAGGAACTCCTATATTCTACCAGACTTCTCTTTCCTGATATAGCATTTATATTCAGTGAGCCTACTACTAAATTCCTAATAGGCATTGCAATTTGTAGGGCCCAATCTGTTGTGTACCCTGCCTCTCCCTACCCTCCTTCAGCTCCCTACGGGACCTACCTCTTATTACGCCTCCCAACCTGACAGATTGGGCCCTACAAATTGCTATGTCTAATACCGGTTTCAACCAAATTTCATACCGGCTGTACACTCTTATCTCGCCGAACCACACCGAGGCGAGGCAGGGCAGGCCGAGCACGAGAGTGTACATGAGTGCACTCCCTCGAGTGTTCTCGCCTGAGAGTGTACAGCCGGTATTAAAGATTTAATTTCAATTTTATTCAGTGTTGCCAATTTAGCATTTTATATGCTAGATCTAGCATACTATCATCTCAATCAGCATTTTCTTTTAGCATTTAGCATATAGCATATTTTTTTAGCATATTTACACGAAGCAAGAAAGCAGAATACAACGATATTATTTCATAAGAAAATTAATTTCTGTTATTAAAAATTGTATATCTGTATTATCTGTTTTCGAACGGTTATTATTTTTTACATAATTAGGGACCTTGACACATGGTCGTCACCTAGACTCACAAAAAAATGCCCAGTCACTACATAATCCTTATACTTTTTTCAGAAAATTTGGCCGATTTGATCAGGTCTGGCATAATTTCTTTGTTATGATATGGTGGACAATCAACCAAATCCGAGATTATAGGCTCAAGGGCACATATAAAATGAAGTTGGCATATTATTAGCATTTTTTCATCCTCACTCTAGCATATTCAGGACCATTCGAGTTGGCAACACTGATTTTATTTGTCAAATTCAGTGTTGCCAATTTAGCATTTTATATGCTAGATCTAGCATACTATCATCTCAATCAGCATTTTATTTTAGCACTAGCTGTGCCCGCGGCTCCGCCCGCGTGGAATTCGGTCTGTGTCAGTAAGCGGCTAATTCACCCCTAATTTCTCTCCCGCTACCCTGGAGGCGGAACTTGAAGTAAAGTTGACAGATGGATACGCTAGAGGACAGTAGTCCTAATAAAATATTTTACAATTACCACTAAATGAAACTACACTCATAAATGTATACTTTTTTTTATTATATTTGTTTTTGGCATGATTTAAACGACATAGAGAGTAGTTAGGTGTATGTATATCGGACGATACAGGACCACTTTTGTATTTATACGTTCATGTCCACGGCAAATATCATCCAAATCGATCCTCCCGTCAAATCAGTTGGGGGCGGGGGGTGTCACAAATGCAGAATTTTGGGTGCACTTGGGGGGGGGGTCCATGACCCATGCAAATTTAACTCAATCGAGTGTAGTGGCTACCCCCCCCCCCCTTTTAGACGTTGAATTTTTATAGGCTACGTATAACCTGGCTGGGGATTTTCTAGAATTGGAATTAGTAATCCTTAATTGGGTGATTTCCGGGATAGCACTGAAAAAAAAACCGGCCAAGAGCATGTCGGGCGATGCTCAGTGTAGAGTTTCGTAGATACTGCCCTGTTACAAAACATCCGTTCTAAAGGTCGTTTATTTGGCGGCGCTTACGTCGTTTACTATTCGGCACTTCCTTTCACTATGCGTTTTTGACTAATAATTCAAAAACGGCTGAACCGATTTTATTCAATATAGTTTTTATTGAATGATCTTATCAGGCCTCACCAAGTTTCAGCTTTCTAGTGCGAACGGTAACTGAGCTAGACCGCGGACAGACGGACGGACATGGCGATGTAACTGTTACGTAATAAGGCCAAATTATGTACAGAAGCATACACTGCTTTACCTACACACATATTAAAAATCCATTGAAACCATTAGAATGACCACCATTACACCGCCATGACCAACATTATTGCGCCGGCGGTCGGGGGGGCGGATTTTCATTACGTTACCGTAGGTAATGAATTTTCATACGTTTTTACCACACTGTCACAGATAATACACTGATGTTACGTTATTGGTTGCAATAATGTTGGTAATTAATTACATACGGTTCCGAACGCGGAATAGAGGATTTATGATATTGGTGTAGATCATATTCGTCAATGTAAGCATATTACAATGCACTAATGAACGTCAGAGAAAAATAAAATACGTGAGTGTCGTGGAAAGTGTGTGAATCAAGTGCGATTGGAACGAAGTTATGTTATTTAATTTTATTTCATTTTTTACTTTTTCGTAAATTTTGTGGTTTTATTTTTTTTGCATTTTTTAAAAATTTTGGAAATTTTGGAAATAGTGGAAATTTTGGACATAGTGGAAAATTTGGAAATTTTGAAAGTTTTGGAAATTTTGGAATATTTGGAAATTTTGGAGATTTTGGAAATATTGAAGATTTTGGAAATATTGGAAATTTTGGAAATTTTGGAAATTATGGAAATTATGGAAATTTTGGAAATTTTGGAAATTTTGGAGATTTTGGAAATTTTGGAAATTTAGAAATTTAAAATTTTTGACATAGTCGAAATTTTTGACATTTTTGACATTTTCGACATTTTTAAAATTCTCGACTTTTGAGGTTCTCGACTTTTATCACTTTGCCACTTCTCAGTTTCACTACACTTCACTTCATTTTATTTATTCTATTTTATATATTTTTTATTTCATTCCATTTTACATGTTTCTCAATCGTATGGGTGTCGCGTTTTCGTGACGTGACGCTTTTTCGTAACGGTCACGTGACTTTTTTTCGCCTAGGCCCCCATCCGCGAACCGTCCGATAAGGAACTTCGTTCCAAAACTCCACCGGTTCTAACCCTGTAGGTGTACCTCTGGCCCAAGAAGTATTATGACCGAAAAGAAATTCGACGGGACTTATTTTTTTCAAAACAGTAATACATTATTAGATCTTAAAGATACAAAATAATGCGTAGTTCTTCAAGAAGACATATCAAAACTGCTTGAGAGACAGATAATGTACCTATTATTTAATTATAAAGAAAAATAAATCCTAATCTGACTGCTTCACAAAACGTTTGATATGTTTTCCTACCTAAACGGTGTCCTATAAATGTTAGATGATTTTGTAGTAGTTTTTTGGTTTGCTGCAATAACCCTTTGACATTCATGACATTTTCAAATATTTCTTAAGAGCGGGTAAAGGTAAATTTAAAGCATCGACGGGTAACATGTTATAAATATGAACACCTTGACCAAAAAATTACAAATTATTTCAATACCAACTTTCAACATACAAACTTTCAACCCCCTTTTCACCCCTTCCAGGGTTGATTTTCGGGATGAAAACTGTTCATTGTCCTTTCCCGGGACTCAAACTATCTCTACACAAAATTTCATCATTATCCGTTCAGCCGTTAACTAATTAAAAATTCTTGGAACGTGTTCTGTTATCGATTCTAAGTATCTCCAGCCAACTTTTTTTCGAATATATTCCATGAACAGACTTTCGACCCTCTTCAGCTTTATTATATGTATCACGTATAGTATAGGCGTCACTTCCATTATTTTTTTCAAATTTTTTGGACCTACGGTTCTAAAGTAAGATTGGGGGGAGGGGGGGGTTTAAAGAAGAAACTATCCTTTGTCATTTCTCGAGACCCATACTATATCTATACCAATTTTCATCTAAATCAGTTCAGCGGTAAAAAAATCCTCATACCACCTTCCAACCCCCTTTTCACCCCCACAAGGGTTTGAAAACTATCCTATGACGTTTCTCGAGACTCAATTTATCTCCATAGTCATTTCTATCTAAATCGTTTCAGCGGTTAAAAATTCTCCATACAAACTTTCAACCCCATTTTCACCCCCACCAGGTTTGATTTTCGGGATTAAAACTATATATTATCCTTTCCCAGGACTCAAACTATATCTATCCAAAATTTCATCAAAATCCGTTCAGCCGTTTTCACGTGATGCGCGGTCAAATAAACAGACAAACAGATAAACAGATAAACAGACAAAAATTCTAAAAATTGTTGGATCGTGTTCTGTTATCGATTCTAAGTATCCCCAGACGACTTTTTTTCGATTATCTTCCATGTACAGACTTTCGACCCTCTTCAGCTTTATTATATGTATAGATTTAGCATATAGCATATTTTTTTAGCATATTTACACGAAGCAAGAAAGCAGAATACAACGATATTATTTCATAAGAAAATTAATTTCTGTTATTAAAAATTGTGTATCTGTTTTCGAACGGTTATTATTTTTTACATACTTAGGGACCTTGACACATGGTCGCCACCAAGACTCTCAAAAAAATGCCCAGTCACTACATAATCCATATACTTTTTTCAAAAATTTTGGCCGATTTGATCAGGTCCGGCATATTTTTGCTATAGTATGGTGGACAATCAACCAAATCCGAGATTATAGGCTCAAGAGCACATATAAAATGAAGTTGGCATATTATTAGCATTTTTTCATCCTCACTCTAGCATATTCAGGACCATTCGAGTTGGCAACACTGGTCAAATTGTCATTTTCATTCAGTGTTGCCAATTTAGCATTTTATATGCTAGATCTAGCATACTATCATCTCAATCAGCATTTTATTTTAGCATTTAGCATATAGCATATTTTTTTAGCATATTTACACGAAGCAAGAAAGCAGAATACAACGATATTATTTCATAAGAAAATTAATTTCTGTTATTAAAAATTGTATATCTGTTTTCGAACGGTTATTATTTTTTACATACTTAGGGACCTTGACACATGGTCGCCACCAAGACTCTCAAAAAAATGCCCAGTCACTACATAATCCATATACTTTTTTCAAAAATTTTGGCCGATTTGATCAGGTCCGGCATATTTTTTTGTTATAGTATGGTGGACAATCAACCAAATCCGAGATTATAGGCTCAAGAGCACATATAAAATGAAGTTGGCATATTATTAGCATTTTTTCATCCTCACTCTAGCATATTCAGGACCATTCGAGTTGGCAACACTGTTTTCATTTTCAGTTTGCTAACAGAAAGACGTGGTGTGTTTTTAACTAAATTATATCTAAATTTAAATATACATCTCATCAGTAACAATCAATATACAAAATGGGTCATTGGCCAGAAGTATTAACTGCGAAAACCGAGAACAGACATGAAATCAAGTTGTCTGGCAGTAATGTATCAAAACGAATATCCGAAGAAGATTTAGACAAAAGTTTGTTCACTTTAACCAATTTAAACCTGCTAAACATTAGTGATACGTGCCTCACGATTCTTCCTGATGATATTAAGCGGTTAGTGAACCTGCAATCGCTCTTATTATTTGGAAACAAACTGCAAGAATTTAACGGAAACATAACCTCTCTGCCGAAGTTAAAAGTGCTCGATTTGTCCAGAAATAATATCGAAAGTATCCCAGACAGTCTGAATAACATGAAAGAATTGACAAGCATCAATTTCAGTTCGAATCAAATCGGAGCTATGCCGAAATTAGTTGATTTTCCTAATCTGATCATAGTAGATGTGTCAAATAACAAGTTGACTGAATTTATAGATCTAGAAGGAGCTCTTATGCCTCATTTGACTGATCTTAAGCTCAAAGGCAATGCTATTGAGACAATCCCTAGTTATTTACCACAAAGTGTACCGTCACTTAAGAACTTTGATATGGGAGACAACAAAATCAAAGTTTTGCCCGGGGAGCTTGCAAATCTGCAGAAATTAAAAGGTAAGGCCTTTATGTATTGATATACATAAACAATTATTTGTTTAGTTCGTAGTCTTAATTTGCCTTAACATTTAATCAGGTTGCTAAAGGAGTTGCAATATTGTGAAAGTTTTTTTTTTTAAGTATTGCACAATATTACTCATGCAATTTTTTTTTTTATTGGAGCTTTGGCTACTAGGGCCATCAGCATCTCATACTAACAGTTGCTACTGCTGCTGGCTTGGTATCTTATAGGATAAGTTTTTTTTTTTAATGCCTAAGATGAGGTATTATTTCTAACATACTAGATATAATAATAATAATAATAAAAGATGTTTATTTAATAAGATCGCATAAGTACATAATAAGGGTACTTATACTTATTTATTAAAAAGGAAAGTAGCTATGCTTATGTGTGTGCGAGAAGGCTTAAAGGCACTAGGGACCTACCACCTGCATGTACCTACAACTTTTCCATGAAAACCTCATTTTCAGAAATGTTTTAATATCTAAAATTGGATAATATTTTCCAGAGCTAAACCTCAAAGGCAACAAGCTAGCCGACAAGCGCCTCATGAAGCTCGTAGACCAGTGCCGTACCAAGCAAGTCCTAGATTACATAAGAGAACATTGCCCTAGGAGTGACGCACAAGCCCCAACTAAAGGCAAAGGCAAAAAGGGCTCCAAAAAACAAGAAGACACACCGATCGAAGAAGCGGTCTGCGATCTATGCCACTCAATGAAGATTCTATACGTCGAAGATAACGTCCCTAACGTACAAATCATTGAGTCACAAGTGGGTTCAGTCCGTCCGTACATACTGTGTTGTATCGTCAATGATCTGAGCTTTACGGAGGCTTCTTTCAAGAAGTTCATTCAGATGCAGACGAAGCTCCATGATACGGTGTGTGACAAGAGGAACGTTGCCACTATAGCCACACATGATTTGAAGAAAATAGCACCTGGTAAGTTTATTTAAAAACCATCCACATCCAGTTGTCCATCGTGGTTCAACGAGGAAATGCTGCGAGCGTGATGGTCACCTTTGCATCTTGAGGGTTGCGGGGCGACATTGTCGGATAGAATTTTTGTTTCTTTTTTGATTGTGTAATTTTTAATTGTGTTTAGCTTAGTTTTATTTAGGAGTAGATTTTATTTTTTGGTATTATTTTATTTGACATTTTTGTGACTGCTAGATTTGTGTTTTTTGTGCATTTGAAAACTGGTTAATGGTAGTGTCCGTTTCGGCTGAAACTGAAACGGAAACTTTTTGATTGACGTGTTTAATAGTACATATTTATTTCAGTTACATGTCAGCCGTTGTACAGTCACCATCATATATATTGAGCGGCTAAGGTGGTCACAAATATCTGGACAACGCCCCTATTGTCACGGCGATAAAGTGCATGTTCAGATATTTTTGAGTACCGTGGCCGCTCTGATATATTTGATGGTGACTGTACAACAGCGATTTTATCGGCTAAAAATGTTTTGACAGAACTTATGGTCAGATTAAGAGTCCGGTAATGCTTTGAAATCGAGCGAAGATACGAGTTTTACACAGTAACCGAACGCTTCCAGGTACCACCGGCGCGTGCACGTGCGCGGCCGCAATGAACAATATTGATACTTTAGGCGCTCTTGCGTAATATCAGAAATTTTGTTAGGTAAAATAAAACTAATGGTAAATCTAGTAACCATTTAATACACCATGTTATTTATTATAACGTATTATGCACTAAAGTTATATCTATACATACGTTGCTGTTTTTATTTGGTTTTCTTACGCCATGGATTTTTTTTTCTTTTTACTGCGCCCAACGCACGCTTTTTGTTGTAACCAACCATAATGAAACCTAGAATAGTAACACTATTATTTAGTAAAAAATATGAAGCGTCTTATCAATAAAAAGCCACAAAGATTAGTTTAAGTTTTAAACATATTTTGTATGCAGCGTGATTTGAGTGCTGTTAGTAGGATTCTGCAGAAACAATGCTGCAACGGACAAAGAAATGGAAATAAGTATGGTCCTGTTGTAGTTTCGCTCGTGGCTAAATTTTGGTATCTTTTGCTGACTCGGATGTCAATATAAGCACGCGAGGTTAAACAACAACTTTGCTCCTTTGTGTAATAAATAACTATTTTCACATCACCTATTCGTACACCGGCTTTTTCTTCCCTGCTAGGAGGGAACCAAGGGGCGCTTTTCTGTCATAGGACATTAGTTTTTTTTTCAGCCAGTCCGTCATTACAAAAAAATCTTATTAAATTAATCGATTAATTACAACCAGGAAGCACACTAAGGACATATAAAGTTAAAATAAATATGTTTACGTCACACCTGGCCATAATGTGAGTTTTACCGCTCGCTACGCTTACGGTAAAACTCGCATTATGGCCAGGTGGGGACGTAAAATTGTGTACTCACCACGGGCAGTAAAAAAGAAAGCCCTCTATCGCATATTTACAACCCTCGCCTGCGGCTCGGGTCCCAAATACCTGCGATTTCGGGCTTTCTTTTTTTTACAGCCCTAGGTAAGTAATGTACTATTCTACTAAAATATTTTTTATTTTCCTCTAAGGTGGTGTTGAAAGCAGTATGTGTCACATAGAAGCAAAACTATTTTCACCTTGGGCGTTAACACTTGAACCCCTCACTACACTCAGTAGTCTGCTTTAGAATCCCTTGCTACGCTCGGGATTCTATGATGGACTCAGTCGCATGTTTTGGGTTTTACTATACGCACTCACCGTAAATATTTCATTTTCTCCCTTGTTACACAATCTACTACTTATTGATTTCTGTTCGAAACGGGTTCAATTGGCATAAAAATATAATGCAATTTACTCGCTCGCGTACATTTTTCATAAATTTGTATGTTGATCGCCCTTACGCCAATTAAAATGTAGCGTCGTGATATCTAGTATCTGCCCTCACTGGCCGATTTGAAAAATTCACCCTGTATTCCTATACAGGACCGTTTAACTATTCTTACACCGTTTGTGTATGTTTCTGTTTGGCTAAGTTAGGTTCTAACTCAAAAATTATATGAAAATCGCAAAATATTTAATAAAAATTACCGTACGTACGTAACGTACCTAAGATCAAGACTATTTGGAGTGGAGCGCGTTATATTTACGAGGCGAATAAGTTAAAAGATATAATTTCATAACAATTACGAAATAACTTAATAAAAATTTACCTACCAAGTGTTCCAAAGGTCCCCAGATGTCAACGACTGGGTGATAACATTTTTTTCCCAATTTACGGGTGCCTTTGCACTTTTCGAATTCACGCTAGCGTTCTAGCGGCGAGCGACACACGTCCTGCCTCCGTGAGCTCAGCGAGCGGACTAAATCGCCCGGCCTTACTTCGTATAATTAATTGTAAGTTTATAGTTAATTTGAAGTGCTCTATTTACGAATATTTACTATGAAATGGTATATATATTTTACATTATTTAGGTTCATAATAAGCTGAAGTTTATGTTTGTATTAATTTTTTTCATAAATAATCATGTATGTAGTCACAAACCGCGGTTATTCTTTGTGTATTTTTTCCGAAAGTTGACTGATTTAAATTTTTTTTTTCTGAGTAATTTTGTATGACATCGGTAGAATTTTTTATATTTATTCCATAGAAGACTATAAACTCAATATTACAAAAAAAAACTGTAGCAATACGACATCAATAAAATCCCCAAATTGATATCTGTCCGAACCTCCCCGAGCTAAAATTGGTAAAACACTTGTTGGGAATAGGTCAATTATTCAAAATACAATAATAAAGTAGATAATTTTTTGTATTTATACAGTCCCTATTGAAATGATCTTTCAATTTATGCTTAAAAATTTGTTGATTTAGTACTCTTTAATGGCTAAATCATATCAAATAGTTGAGCGAAATTGTAAAAAGACTTTACCGGACTCTTAAGTACAATGTTGATAGATTCGGCCGAAACCGAAACTTCGGTGGGACACTAGTTAATGGTTAATTTTTATAATGCATTTTTTAATAATAAAACAGCCATTTTGGATATCAAGTACCACAGCGCAATGTAAGTTGTGAAAAATGTATGTAACCGAGACCTGTGTGACGCAATAGATGGCGCTTGTGGGTTGGCCTGAATGCGATGCCATATACACATAGTCAGACTAAGTTTTTTTAACCCTAAATCATTATTGTGCGAGGTGATTAGGTAGGTCATAAATTCATAATATGGTTTATGATATTTATTTTCTCAAAAGATTTACTTATAAATCACTTACAGAGAAAAACATAATTTAATAATTTGCTTAAAACTAGGAAAGATAGGGTAGCATGCAAAACAGTGCAGTAAACAACTAGAGGCCAGTTAAACATAGCTTTAAACGTTAGTTAACTATCGGTGGTAAGTGAGGGTTCAATATAAGCCTATATTATAAATTAATGTTCTAATATAATGTGCATGTTTATACGCATATACTATGTTCATTACATTTTCATGTATTGAGAAAGCCTTGGAAAGTATGTTTTGATGATTAATTATAGTGCTAGTGATTCAGACATGTAATATTTTGAAGTTGTGGTATTTTATTATATTTAGTTATTTATCTTATTAAAACTATTTATTTATTTAGAACATAATGTTTTAGTGCTTTTTTTATTTATTTATTTATTTATTAAACTTTTACTATACTACTTTTTTTTTACTATAGTGAGTACGTAGTAAAAACTGCAAAAAAAATTTTGGCTATTTCGATTGAAGGAAAAATGGAAGGAAGGCGAGGAAGGGGAAGACCTAGAATTAATTATATAGACCAAATTAAAAATAATGTTAATGTCAGGTCGTACCAAAAGATCAAAAAGGAGGCCTGGGACCGAAGCAAATGGAGAGCCCACTTTGAGTTGCACCGACAAGAGCATGGCTCTTAAGTGTTTGATGATGACGATTGATCAGATGTTGTTTGCTATGGGGAGGCCTAAATTTTTTTTGGGTATTCAGAGTTGGTCCCTTAAGAAAAGTTGTTCAATATGGAAAAACAACCTTGAAAAAACACCTTTTATATTATTATCACTTCATGCGCTGTACTCACTTGTGTTTAGTCACTACGCGCAACACGTTTCGAAGGTTTTGTTTTCCGGGTTTGCTTGTATGCTTGCAACTCATGGATGTCACATGCATGTGGAAACTTCTATTTAGTAGTAGTATTAGTAAAACACTATTGCACAAAACAAGTACATGACCAACAAAAATATAGTGAATGTGTACAAAGGCGAACTTATCCTTTTAAGGGATCTCTTCCAGCTAACCTTTAAGCAACTGAGAGAAATCGATCAGACATGGTAGACAAAGATTTGTACATTACTTGTACATGACGGTAAAACTGCGGAGAAGTTACTAAACCTAGATACTGTGGGTAGTGTTAATAAATACATACATAAATAAATAAATAAAAAAGCCTTTATTTCCAAATTTCCCATTTTGTACATTAGAAGTTTTTGCGTATTGATTAGTATGTTTTTTATAGCTAGTAGTTAGTGTTATGCTTATTTGCTATTTTTTTATTTAATTTGGACCCCTCTTCGAGTGTAGGCCTCCTCCAGCTCTCTCCATTTTTTCCTGTCTTCCGCTTCGTTTAGCCTTCGCTTTCCCTGCAGTTTCTTTAATATCATCTAGCCATCGTTTATATGGCTTTCCTTTTGCCAATAGGGCCTTTCCATTTCGTTGCCAATATTGTCCATCTATTGTCTTTATACCGTGCGATATGTCCTGCCCATCGCCATTTTAATTCGAGGGCTTGAGTTAGTGCGTCTTGTAACTTCGTTTTTTCTCTTATGGACATACTCTTTATTTATTTTTTTATACATACATATTATTTATTTCCATAATTGTTCAGGAAACCTAACATACACCGCCAAGGCCCCGAACGTCCTGAAACTCACACCGCTGGGCCGCGCCAGGCCATACACCGGGGAGCAGCTGTTCCAGCAGCTGGTGGCCGAGGCAGACGCGCTGAGGAAGGAGAAGAAGAGGAACGTCTACTCGGGGATTCACAAGTAAGCATGGACTCTTCTATTTTCCATAATTTTCTAGACCTAAAAACAGTAGCGAAGCTAGGGAAGGCGGCGGTGGCGATTCGCCCCGGGTGTCACCATCTTAGGGGTAACACCTGACCGTGATAGCCGCACCGGGTGCCACCCATGCTAGCTACGCCACTGCCTAAAAAGCGTTACGGCGGCATTGGCGCGTTCCGTAGATCCCAGAGCCGCCCAAAAGGCGTTGAGTATCACGTCTCCGATTAAACTTCCGCGCTGGCGCGGAAGTATTCATAGCGGATTTTCTTTCTTAAGACTTTAGAGTCTAGGGTCGGCAACAAGAGTAGTAGTTTGGAGTTGAAACAAACAATGTTGAAACTCTTTTTTTTAATTCGTACTGCTGTTGACATTAAACTAAAGTGTCTAGATTACGCGCGGAACGTAGGTTCATGGCAGCCGTGCGTTTTGTCGCGTATAATGTAGACCTACGGCCTAATATAGTTAAAACTTCAAGCAACAATGTAAAGGAACAGACAGATTCAAACAAGATTCACTGAAAATATGGCTCGTGAAAATTTGTAACCGGCCAGTCTTATACCGTAATAAGACTGTCAAAGAAAGTACCGCACGAGTCGTTCTTGCGGCTGATTGTGTATCCTTCGTATTATTTGATTGGTGAGTTAAAACGAAAATAAAACACGAATTAACACGTAGTTGTACTTGTAAGTGCTTATTGAGGAAATAAATGAATTAAACAGTGTCCACACTCTGAAAGATGGTGGCCACAGCATTTGGTCTAGGTCTGGTGGGGCCAAACTAATAATATTTAACACTTTTTTCGAACGAGCGAAGCGGAAGCAAAGTGAAGTTCTTACAAACAACTTCGGCTACTGGGACGTCTCAGCATTTCGATGGCTTTTTGATTTTGAGGGTTTGTTCCAGGATAATTTAAGAAATGTTTTTCTGATCTGTATGAAATTTGTTGGGGTTTTAGCAGAGATACATATAATTTGAGAGTTCGTATATGAGCAAGATCGATCGGGGTTGTGGAGCTAGAAGGCGAAAAAAAATCTTCAGAAGGGTCTTGTTATATTGGTCATCTCGTTTGCAAGTGAATCTCATTTCGAGGCGGACTACTAGTTTGTCTTTTCTTTCATTCCAGGTATTTATACTTACTGGAAGGCAAGCCAAAGTACCCGTGCCTGCTGGACTCCAGCCGCCAAGTCATCAGCTTCCCACCCATCACCAACTCTGATATAACAAAGGTAATTCATTCGTATATGAGAAATTATTTTTATTCGCCCAGTCTATAAAAATATATATATATATATTTCAGATCAAAGATCCATAGTACTTATACTCTAGACTTAATAACTATGTTAGTTTGAGCAAACACATCCGATTGCGACTTCGACCCAGTATTTGGTTGTAGGGTAGTCTAGGCTTTCCGACAATATCCTGAGGAGGCTATTGCCACTGCAACGCACTCGCCTAAGTAGTGATCCAACACGCTTGCGTCTGGTTGCGAAAAAGTCATCACTTCGCGCTTCCGTAAGCATGCTAGACCAATAGACTGAATTTTGAAAGACGCGATTTTGCTATAGGCATTCTAAGGCACTCCCCATACTTGTTCGGAATTCAGTCGATCATTGACAAAAATTTGCCGGAAGTCGGAACAAACCTCCGACTTAATTTTGTCTATGGTGACAGAATTTTTGTATGGAGCCACAGAACATTTTATTTTATTGTCACTTGGCCATTGCTATTGAAAGTGTAATTTCTATAGATGTCGCACGAGAGCACCAGCATGTTCGTAGAAGTGACGTCGCACGCGTCCCTCGGCTCCTGCAAGACTGTGCTGGACAAGTTCCTGCTGGAAACGCTGCTACTGCTGGACGCGCCCGACCAGGGCTACCAGTCGCTGAACGTGCAGCAGGTATGTGTATGCTCGTCTAAACCTGGAAAATCTGGACACCTGGAAAACTGTTCGAACGGCTGGATCAGGGCTACTACTCGCTGAATGTGCAGCAAGTGTATATACTGGAGGCAGTTTAAGTTCTGCTAGACCTGGAAGACCTGGGGAGCTGATGGAAGGGCCGGACCAGGGCTACCAGTCGCTAAACGTGCAGCAGGTATGTATATGCTGTAATCAGTTAAAATTGGCTAGACCTGGAAAATCTGGAAAGCTGTTAGAAGGGCTGGATCCGGGCTGCCACTCGCTGAACGTTCAGCAGGTATGTTTATGTTAGAGGCAGATTAAAATTTACTAGACCTGGAAAATCTGGAGACCTGGACCGCTGCTTTTATATCAGATCAAGTATAAAGGTAAGGGTAACGTCATATCATGGACGAAAACGTCCACGGTAAAATGTAGAAGCAATTAACTTTAAGTCCCTCAAATCTAGAGCAGAGCCCGACTGGGGAAGTACCTCCACCTTACAGAAAACCACAGCAAAATAGCACTAGACCCTACTCATAGTGTTGTGTTCCTGCTGGTGAGTAAGGTTGCCAAAGAGCTCAAAGAGGACCCAGTGTGTTGACGATGAGGGTCCTTCTTGTTCCTTTAGTCGTCAACACAGTGAATCCTCCTTTTTGTAAAGGGTTGGCAACGCGCATGTGACACCTCTGGAGTTGCAGACGTCCATAGGCTACGGTAGCTGCTTACCATCAGGCTAGCCGTATGCTTGTTTGCCACCGTCGTGGTATAAAGTATTGTTATAATAATTCAATGAAAAATGAGCCAAGTTCAAAGTTCAATGTTTTAGATTGAACCATAGACTAATCAACCCAAGACCCCGCATAGCCGGGCGACCCCCGCTGCCACGCTAAAAGTAATTTCACTCTATATAGTGAGATACTAATATTGGAATTTGGAAGTGACAGTAAACATAGTCGTCTCCATGGCAGCCATTAATGTCTGACTCTCTCTTACGCCCCACGGAAGAATCGCGCGTTCCCTGTCTAGCATTGCGAGTTCCCCTCCCGCACCCCTTCTTTTTGGCAGCTTAGGTTTCAAAGAAATAACGCGCTAAGCGAAGTATAGAGATATCTTGTATATGGATTGAACCAATGATTTAAACGTGAATATTTAACAGGTGAAGATCGTGGACACAGAAGGCAACCTGAAGAGCGTGTACCCGTCGCGGACGGACTGCGTGTACGAGGATGCGACCAATGTCAAAGTGTTCCGGCTGCCGAAGAAATAACTTAACGTTAACACCACGCATTGCTTTTTCTTTGATTTACTAAATTCAGAATTTGCTCACGTTTGTCATGAATACATTACATAAGAAATGTAGCTAATATGCAGTGATCGGAATTGGTAGTGCCATTTCGCGGGACTTCGATGTGTAAGCTTAGTATGGATATAGTTTTTAACCCCGGGATGTTTGTGTTTGGTTTAAAAAATGTTTTAAAGAACCGCGGGCCTAACGTAAGTATGAAAAATGTGGTTTCAGTTAGATATCGGACGTCAAAATAAATAGATTGTCAGTAGAAAATATTGATAAAAATATGGTTTGCTACTATAATTTCGAAGAAAGTAATAATTTAATTATGTTCATTTAAAATAATGATGTTGATGTTTCGTGTTTTATTTTATGATTGTATTATTGTTAATTGTAACTGTTAAACGAAAGTAATTTTAAATGAATGATGTACTTATAATGATTTTATTTTTACTTTTGCGTTTTGAAGAAATTTTTTGTGAGAAATACGAGTCGAAGAATCTCAAGTCTTATCCATGTTATTTACAATGTTTAAGGTCATTCACCCGAAATGGCACTACCTATTCCGATCACTGCTAATATGAGCATCAATAATTCGTATTCGTAAATGTTTAAACCAACATTTGTTATATTTCTAGTACCAATTGGGTACTTTCCTGGGTAAAAAAAAATCGTATTTTTTATTTTGTCAATCAAACAAAAATTGGTGAAGATATAGCCCGTTAAAGTTCCGCGTGACGTCATTTTATACTAAAAATTGTACTGAAATGTGACGTCACGCGGTACTCTAACGGGCTATATCTTCACCAATTTTTTTTTGATTGACAAAATAAAAAATACGTGTCCAATATTTTTTGATAATCTAACTGACGGACTAAATATATTTTTTTAGGAAAGTAGCCAATTATCCGAAGCATCTAGCTGAAAAATTATCGCTTTGATTGTAAACTTCTAAACAATTAGTGCATGTTGTTGCCTTGGTCACATGACAAATTTTTGAAGGGAATTTGTTGTAATTTTTTTTTTTGTAGTTCCCCTTTTTAACAATAAAAAATACCAAATTCTGAATTAAACTAATGTGTTGTATTGTACTTAATGGAAAAAAACAAGAGTATTGATTCTAAAATTATTTTGATATAATAGAGAGCTAGAAGTCACAGAGTGCATTTTTCTTGAGGAAATTGCAGTGTCAGTTTTTTTCTTGATTTTTTTATGATATTATTTTTGGTGTTATTTTTTTTTTCTGAGATGATTACTTGTCAGATTCGTATTTGGTTGGAAGTTACTGATGTCACCCTTACTTTAATAAAATTTAAAGTAGTGATATTAATTTTGTTGAATGTTAACAGTGTCATCTAATATCAGCAATTTTCATAATAATGCTAAATTATATCAAAAGCCATATTACTGCTATCAAAAAAAAATAATAAGTGCGCTACCTTTAAGGTGTTTCTTAAAATCTGTGATGAAACTACCAATTTGTCGATGTGAAACGTCAACTATCGTTACGGATAAGTGTCAACGCTTGTTTTTCTAATAAATATTTTTTCATTGTATTTTGCGTTTTGATTTGAGATCTTATAAGTTGTAAGTTGTTGTAGTGGTATTCAACCACTAATTTTATTAACCGGAATTCGGTTCGGACTGAGAATATTTCTCCTTAAAGGCAAAAGATTTTATTCGCGCCTCTAACGCCATCTCCCGGACCACTCACGAAGAGGACGAGTTTTCCAATACGGCCGCGCGGGGGCGCGGCGATAGCCTCTTCACTTTACCTTCCGTACACGGCACGGCACACAAGACCTCCTAGTGAGTATTATATTCTTTGCACAAGACGCTCTTGCGATCTTTGCAAAGTTTTTAGAATCGCCTCAAAACTATATATTGTATGAATTTTTTTTTTAGTAGTAAATAAAAACAATTTTGTAAAATCAAAATAAGAAGTCGTTGAAGAGTCCTGCCTGCTGCTCCTGAAAATACCTACCAAGTCGCATCACTCCCAAACAGATTTTCTTTAAATTCATAATGAATTTTCTTTAATATTAATGATTTATCACCTCTGTTTTTAGGTCAAAAATTGCTTGGCGAGAAGGGCGCTTCCGTGGTACAGTCGCCATCAGATATATCGGAGCGGCCAAGGTGGTCACAAATATCTGAACAACGCCTCTATTGTCAAGGCGATAAAGTGCATGTGCAGATATTTTTGAGTACCGTGGCCGCTCCGATATATTTGATGGCGACTACCTCCGTACACGTTCCTTCAAAGGCTATTAGACATGGCAATTTTTAGGGCCCAACCTGTTGTGTCCAACTCCTGTCGGCCCCAACGCCCGTTATTACACTTGCCCTACAAATCGCCCCTACCGGCCCAACCTCACCAACAAATTTTCCCTACCGGCCCTAGCTCAACGTTTACAGAGATGCCTTCAAAACGTCTAAAAAATGTATTGGTGAAGCACGGTGACAGCACTCATAACAGTACACATTAAATAAAAAAAGAACCTGTTTTTTTTATTATAGATATTTAAATGACCGCTCTAGCTGCCTGAATCTAACTTCATCTGCCCAACCCTTCTATTATTTAAATACAAAACTAGATAAATATATTAATTACCAGCCAATCTACACAATTTTACTTTTATTTTAAATAAAAAACCAGACGGAATGTATAAAATGGCTAACATTATAAATAAAAAAGGTAACTCTCTACTACTCTAGCGACCTCCATAAACAGCTGCGGGTGTCGGGGCACTGCCGACCGCCCTAGACCGGGACATCTACTCCCTAGGTGCCATTTGCACACCTACCAACCCGACAGGTTGGACAGGTTTAATAGCCGTTTTACTTATATATTAGCCGTATTTCTTAGGTGCAACTGTCAGTTATAATTATAGTACTCTTTGGGTGCAACCATAGCCTAATTATAAAGGTCATTTAAATTTTTGACAGCTCGTCCGAAAAGACCTCACCTACGTCACATAATGATGCCATTCGTTGACATCTTCAATTCAGTCAGGGAGTTTTATTAATACACTATTCATGTTCAAAAATGTTAGCGTGCCGTTACTAAGTTTATTTTGTGTTTTTTAATTATTTTATACCTAAAATAAGGTTCATATAATTTTAGGTAATTTAATATAATACTTTTAGTTGGCAATTCATTTACGGCATGTAATTTTATGAGGACTTTTTTTAACATTGTGGCAATACAACTATTTGGCGAGTATTACACTGACAGACGGCCATATTGTATTATCTCCGTTTCTTTTAAACTTATCACGCCGTTTCATTTTTGTCTGAGATTCCCAAATATTTGATAGATATATAATGTATATAATAATAGTTGCAAGTAATAAATATTGGTGTAGTGTAACTGCGTGTAAAACTTCATACCAACGCATTGAATGTGGAATTACGCTAAAATATTTTATAAGTTACGTTGTAATTGTAATGGAATTACATTGTAATCTTTAGTAACATATTTATGAGCGGATATTTGTCTATGGTAGGCTGAATTTTTGTATGGAGGCCATAGACAAATTTTCGCTACAATAGCCCAATTTCCGCTTTTGTTTACGAATGGCTAAATTCCGCTCTAATGTGTGGTGCTAAAAACTATAACAGTTTATGGCCGGCCATGAATTCCGTCATAGGGACACCATAAGTAGATAATATTCAATACTGTGCGGAAAATTGTCTATGGTTTGTGGAAATTGTGGTTTGTGGAAACCGCGGATCTTCCGCATCATTTTCAAAATCCGCATCAAATCGATGCGGAGCTCATGCGGATGCAGATTTGGAACAAGTCTGTACAGGAACGTCTCTGCGACGGCGCACGTGCTAGGTAAAGTAACGTAGGTAATTTCACCATTACCCAAACGGAATATTGTTACATTTTCGTGATTCGTCGATCGAGCTCTATGTCCTTGACGGATAGCGACAAGAAATGACGAGTTTGTTTTGTTTTGATTTTAGTTTTGAAATGCTATTGTAGGGCGAAGGGCTTTGTATGATGTGACTAGTACAAAACTTTAATATTTGTTTTTTTTGTGTACTTATCTTACATCCGCATCTGTATTCCAGGGATGTGAGCCTTTTAATATCCGCATCCGCGGATGTCAAAAAATCAGTATCCGTAATATAGAGCTCCTTCTTTGACGTTAGGAATCATGTTGTCCCTTCTTAACGCATGTCAAGTTCTCTTCTCACTTAGGGAAACGTATCAGATACTAAATGTCAAACTCAATTTTTTAGACAGAGATGCACACTTGCACACCCTTGGTATGGTGTCGTTTAGATATACCCAATGATTTGTTTTTTAATGGCACGGCATTTAATTTGCATTCTTATTATAATGTCTAGTATAATTAGTATAGAGGTAATCCTCTATTAAATAATTTTCCCTATTTTAAAAGTTTGAGAACCGCATCGTTCCCTGATGACGTCAGTGTGGTCACTGACGTCACGAGGTGTCAAAAATTTAACTGACCTGTATAATTAGGCTATGGGTGCAACTGTATTATATTCTTTGTTGCAACTGCAACGCACAGAGCACCAACATCTTTAGTGCAGCGAAATTAATCGATGGATCAAAAGCCGCAATGTATTAAAAATTGGAGGTGATTAGTTGAGAGGTCAGTAGAGTGCCTGACAGTTATGACATTATATAAGCTACAGCAACACTGTGACAAACGTCAAACAAGTCACGATTTGTTTTGTTTCAAATTGGTTCATTTCCCTCAAAAAAAGAACTTTTTCAAGATTTTACTATTTATTTCATTATGGTGAACTAAAAACGACGTCCCAAAATGCGGCGCAGTCTAGCGCCGAGCCAAATCGGCTCCGGGGACAGTGTTTTCAAGAGCCCTCTCCTAAATACGTCTAAACGCAAGAAGCGGGAATGTACAAAGACAATTGCGCCCCGGACCCTCACTCAATCCATGTCTACATCAGACCACGAGAACTTAATCAAGCAGATATTAAGCAAGCCCTTCAAAGTGCCCATTCCAAACTACGTTTCGTCGTATTGCAGCAAAAGTTTAGGGTTAAAACGGACGCAAGTTAGACGAGCGTTGCACGACCCTGACGAGCCGAATGCTTTAGTCCTGTATCATCCTCCTCACATCCCTGAGCATGAGAAGATGAAAATGAACCCAAAAGACATAAGAGTAGCCGTTGTGGTTGATCCGGTACTAGGAAACATACTAAGGCCGCATCAAAGAGAAGGAGTTAAGTTCATGTATGACTGTGTGACTGGAAGTCAGATTGAAAACGCCTTTGGCTGCATTATGGCTGATGAAATGGGTCTCGGGAAGACTCTCCAGTGCATAACTTTACTATGGACATTGTTAAGACAGAGCCCGGAGTGCAAACCAACTATTTGCAAGGCAATCATCGTGTGTCCTAGCAGTTTAGTCAAGAACTGGTATAATGAGATACAGAAGTGGCTTGCATCAAGGATTAACGCTTTAGCTATGGATGGAGGGTCAAAAGCTGATATAACATTGAAGTTACAGCAATTTATGAACACATACTCTGCTACGAGGGTGGCTACTCCAGTCCTGATTATATCCTATGAGACATTCAGGATATACTCTAATATACTGCATGCCTCAGAGGTTGGCTTGGTTCTCTGTGATGAAGGCCATAGATTAAAGAACAGTGAGAATCAGACGTACCAAGCACTGATGGGTTTAAAAGCTAAAAGGAGGATTTTGATCTCAGGCACTCCTATTCAAAACGACTTGACTGAATACTTCAGTTTAGTACACTTTGTCAATGAAGGAATTCTAGGAACGGCACAGGAGTTCAAGAAGAAATATGAAAACGCAATTTTAAGAGGCCAGGATGCCTTATCCACAGCGCTAGAGAGAGAAAAGGCGCAAGAATGCCTCGCTACTCTCACAGGGATAGTAAACAAGTGTATGATCCGACGAACAAGCAGTCTGCTCACCAAATACTTGCCGGTCAAGTTTGAACAGGTCATTTGCGTGAAAATGACGCCACTTCAGATGCAGATCTACAAGAACTTTATTAATTCAGACGCAATACGGACTAAATTCTCGGGCAATGGAGAAAAGAACTCTTTGAGTGCCTTATCCAGCATCACATCACTGAAGAAGCTCTGCAATCATCCCGACTTGATATATGACAAGATCCTTGAAAGATCAGAAGGATTTGAAAAGGCGAAAGACCTGCTCCCAAGCAACTTTGACATCAAAGATGTAAAGCCTGAGTACTCTGGGAAACTCATGATTCTAGATTGCATTCTAGCTAATCTGA
The DNA here is from genome assembly GCA_947086415.1 of Pammene aurita. NCBI lineage: Eukaryota > Metazoa > Arthropoda > Insecta > Lepidoptera > Tortricidae > Pammene > Pammene aurita. The sequence goes on from OX352307.1 coordinate 3,905,735, forward strand.
AAACTAACACAGATGACAAGATAGTCCTCGTATCAAACTATACACAAACTTTAGATCTGTTTGAAAAGCTCTGCCGTAAGAGATGCTACCAATACGTAAGGCTAGATGGCTCTATGACAATCAAAAAGAGAGCAAAAGTTGTAGAGAGCTTTAATAATAAGGAATCTAAAGAATGGATCTTCATGCTAAGCTCCAAAGCAGGAGGCTGCGGATTGAATCTCATCGGAGCAAACCGTTTAATCATGTTTGACCCCGACTGGAACCCAGCCAACGATGACCAAGCTATGGCTCGAGTATGGCGCGACGGACAGAAGAAACCTTGCTACATCTACCGACTCCTAGCCACAGGAACGATAGAAGAGAAGATATTCCAACGGCAAGCCCACAAGAAAGCCCTGAGTGACACCGTAGTAGACCAAAATGAGGAATCTCTAAGGCATTTCACTTCAGAAGACTTGAAAGACTTGTTCAGACTTGAAGAGAACACACTATCTGATACTCACAGCAAGTTTAAATGCCGAAGATGTGTCAACAATATCCAAGTTAAGCTACCACCAGAGAATTCTGATTGCACATCTGATTTGTCTAACTGGTATCACTGTGCTGATAAAAAGAACTTGGCGGATCTCGTTCTCAAGCAATGCTGGGACCTTGCTAAGAGCATCTCCTTTGTATTCCATCACCGTTCAGCAAAAACTGAAGCTCAGAATGAGATAGAGGATAAGGAAAATGTACAGGAGAAGAAGAGAAGGAAGATTGAGATTGATGAAGATTATTCAGAGCCAGATGACAGTGCCGATGAAGATTATGCTTAAATTAAATCAAGTTTTTTTTGTTTTTTTCAGGCGTAAGGTTTTGTTGAGTGTCAAGGGGGCACGACTGGAATTAACATGTAGGCAAATGTAGTCCTTATTACGCGTGTCCACACCTGACGCACCGCGTCGCGATAAAACTGCCGCGCGAGGCAGCTCGGCTAGTGTGGCCGTGCTTCGCCCGAGGCATTTCGGCCGCACGTGCATTTGCCTCGGCCAAAGCACGTCCACACTAGCCGAGCTGCCTCGCAATTATAAAACCAATATTTTGCCTGATTGAGTCAGATTTTAAAACATTTTTAGTTTCTTTTTGTTTAGGTTAGGATAGAAGAAAAAATTATGTTATATTGCAATATTGATAGAACAAGAGCCCACGACACTGAACCTAGTTCGATGTCTCCTAGATGAGATATGTATAATTAGTCACGTCTTTAATGGGGGAACACGGAATACGCTAGGCGCTTTGTTTTGGCATACATCTACAATCTACACTGACAAGGCCACGCACGGGGGCTTGCAGCACCGCATTATCGTGTAGCCCTACCCCTCCCCTGCTTCGAGGGACAAAGGAAATCTAGGAGACTTACCTATATACTAGAAACCGGATGTTTTTATTTAAAAAAAAATACGCGGCCACTTTTTTGCATTGCAGCATCGGCATTTCGTATTCCCCCATTAAAGACGTGACTAATTAAATATATCTCATCTAGGAGACTTATCGAACTAGGTTCAGCGTCGTGGGCTCTTATACTATGATGACATCTTTTTAATTTCTTAATTAATAGTAAAACATGTAAAAAAAGTAAACAAAAAACTGGTTTAGTCCAAAACTCTGATTATAACGTAAAGTGAACGCGGGAATAAAATTTCCGCGTTAAAAATCGTACATTATAAGATCCATAGCAAAAATCTATGGAAAAACCTCCTAAAAGATGTAAGGTAAATCGCCCGTAACTTGCGACCTTTCAATAACTGGCCCCGTCATACCAAAAATGAACTCTATTCACCCGCTAACAGAATTCTTTTTAGTATAACTTGGCCATTTACCCTATGTACCCCAAAATCTGAAAAACGTTAATGACTGTATCAAAATGAGAGTTTATTGTTTTCTATGACGCGTAAGTTACTATGAATGTACATAATTGTGTTTTAATTTAAGTTGAAATATTATGAGAAGTGATTATATTTAAAATTACTAATTTTGCATTTCATTTTTCCAACTTTAAGCAAGCCTTCCTAACTATGACAAGTCTCTCTGAGTGGGGGTCAGATATTTGTTGATATTACAGTTTGCTCAAAAATTTATAATGATATTGATCACCAATGTTCATTGTGTTGAGTTCATAGTTTCCTGCTACCCAAATGTTGTCTGGTAGAAATCGCTTTTTAGCGATAAGACCGCCTGTTGTTACCTAGTTTTTATCACTGTATCGCTGTATATTTTGCTTTTTTCTCATCTGGTGGACTATAAAGAATATTTATTATTGTTATTATAATGTCTGACTGTAGGTACCTTTGTGTTTTTTTATCTATATATCTATTTATCTATCTTCTTCTAATCTATCTTTTCTATTCTATATATAAATGCCTTTGTCCTGACTGACCTTTGATTATTAAACCAACAGGATGCGAGACGCGCACTAATTTCTATCAGAAAAAGTCTGCCAATTTCGGCGCGGGGGACGAGGAAACGCACACAAATACTTTTAACACTAATGCATTTTCCATTGACGTCGCTACACACGCACACGATAAAATTATCAAACACTAGCATAAAATTTACTCACATAAGTACAAACACAGCCACAGACAACCTGTCCGGGAACGAGATAATGTCATCTTTAAGTAAACGTACCCTGTGCGAGGAACGCGTCGATAATAATATACTTAAGTATCGATATTTGTGACGTTTTCAAGTCAAAGGTACATCATTGTCGGTTGTTAATAGAGTTAATTTCTAAATGATTTTTTTATGGTAACGCCTTATTGACAACCGATAATGATGTACCTTGACTTGAAAAGGTCACATTTTATCGTAGATTTATTTATCGTATGCCTACATGTCACAGGATATAGATAGGCATTTCTTCCCTAGGGTAGTGGGCAAGCAGATGATGAAGAAAATTCAGTGAGTGCTGCGAGGTCCAGGTAGGACAGTAGGGCTGCCAAGTTTGTAACTCTTTTAGCACCACCCAGGGATCACGTGTAGGGTTGTCTAAGGTGTTTCCTACGGACGCAGAGAAACATTGATCGTAGGTTAGTTATATATTTTTGTTTCTTTACCAAGTATAAGGTTTAGCTATTGATAAAATTATAATGTTAAGTTGTGATTAAATATCAAGTTTTTCGACCAGAATATTACTTACAATGTTAGTATTCTACGTAAGTTAGTTTATCTATTTGTTCAGGAAAAATCTTGCAAGCTGATTTAGAATAACTTTTATATTATCAATTTAATATTTTGATGTGTATTTGCTTTTATACAATACAATTCCATTTGGTTAGTAAGTAACACACAAAAACAAATAAAAAGATTATATTACTAATGTTAGTACTTACTTGCTAAAAACTTATCAACTAAATAATACTTTCTACAACTACGGGGAGCGCGAAACGTGCAGCTGCGTCTATCTACGCAGCAACGCGGAGTCCCCGCGGAGGGTTTTATATTTAGTGGAAAATACTACAAATTGGAAACAAAGAACTATTACAATGAAACAATTAACTGCAAAGAACTCTGGAACATCACGGGATTCGAACCCACGTGTTTAGATTACCGTTCCAATGTGCTTCCAATTACACTAGACGTTCCTCTATCCAACTCAGTGAATTTTTCACTGCAATGAATAATGATGAACCAGTCACTAGCGACATCGTGATATTCCAGAGTCCTTCGCAGTTGATATTTTGATTATAATGGGCATCTGTTTCCAATTTGTGTTTCTATTTCTATTATCTCTTCTTCATTTTCTATTATAAATAAAAAGTATAACATACTGCTAATGTTAATACCGACATTTATTTTTGTGCTGTCCCATCACTAAAACTTACCTGTTAAGTACAGTGATACCAGAGTCAGAAATTAAAAGTGCCTATTTAAGGGGATAAGTGTGTATAACGTAGGTACCTTATAATAAATAAAGTATAATCCATACAAAATTAAAATGCTACATAAAATGTGTGGTGAAAATAAAGGAACGAATTAATTTCTAAACAGGAATATAACACATTCGAGCGGAATTCATTACATTAGCTGAAATTTGTCTATTAAAACGGAAATTTGTTTATGGTAGCTGTATTTTTGAGACCATAGACAAATTTCAGCTATAGTGCCGTACAGCACACATACGCTGAGTTTCTTACGATGGTTCTTCTCATTTGGGGCTTGTTTCCGAACCAGTAGTAGTTTATTGCCCTTCCCATAATACGGTTTTAAAAAGATTTGAATTCAATACAGTTGTTAAACCAGTGTTTATGTTTTATTTCATTACCGTGCGTCCGTGCGTAATGTGCGCTAGGTTATCTTTATAGTGTCAGTTTTTTTGAGTTCCAAACCACCTTACTGCCCTGCCCTCGGCGGTCCTCGACGACATATATAATTTAAAAAGCTATGCGTGTGAATGAGTTTTACCTTTGAAGTACTGACGTTAATCTTTTCATTTTTTCAATATGTAATTTGAATAATTTAAAAGTCGACTAAAATATGTTTAGAAACAATTTAAGAACAACACACACACACAGAGACACACTGCTTTTTTAACAGAGCAATGCTTTACAATTATGGCTGTATGTATGCCGAATGGGTCTCTGCCTAACCCACGGAGTATCTTTTAAGTGTATTGCCTAACCTGTCATAACAATGACAATGATTGACATAATGGCGGACGTATTTCTGCCGCACTGTAGTCGATTACTCTTGTTTGCAATATTTCACTTACCTCCCTCGATGTAATCGTGTTCATAATTGCATACCCAATTGATGAATGAATTCATTGATAAATTGGGCATGCAATTATGAACCCGATGGTACAATGCACTATGAAGAGTCAAGTTAAAAAATTACCCTAAAGCAGATGTAGTACCATTAAGTGGCAACACATTTTGATAGACAATATTTTTTAGTTTTTTGCTAATTTCGTGCACTATTTGATGATATTTAGACGTAATTATACTTACAGATGAAAAGAAACGTTATCCTTCTGTAAACTAAATAATTCAGATCTTTTCTTACATAAAAACACGCAGCAATTCGGCATTTTTACCTCAGATCGTTCCGCGCTGACTGACATTCATTGAATGGCGTTTGACGCGCGACAACTAGTTTTATATAACCGCTACGACCAGTGGTCTTGTACGTTTGGCAGAGGGGGACGCCTGACAATTACCACTCCATTGGTTTATTTCTCTGAGTGACTGACTGATCCACGCAGAGCCGAATTAAACTACTGAAGCTAGAAAGTTAAAATTTCAGGTCTGGATAAATTTGTAATGTGTACAAGTAAGAAGCGGTTTGAAAATTCATCCCTTAAGGGGGTTGTAAGTTTGTATGGATGGGGCTTAAAATTTAAGGTTAGAGGTATGAAACGCTTACTGATAATTAAAAAATAATAAAAATAATTTCAGCGCTTTTTGAAATTCAACCTCTAACGGGATAAAAAAGGGGTTGCAAGTTTGTGTGGAGAGGAGTTGAAACGGGGTTGAAAAGATTGTATTAAAGCGAGGCCGTAACAACTGAAGCTAGAACGTTGTAATTTGCAGGTTGGGTTACATTTATAACGTGTACAAATAATAAGAAGCGATTTTGAAAAATTCAACCCATAAGGGGGTTAAAAGTTTGTACGTGTAGGATTTTAAGTTAGAGACTTGAAACTACGTACGTTCGCTGATATTTATAAAAATATAAAAGTGATTTCAGCGTTTTAGATAATTCCGCCCCTGAGGGGGTTAAATAGGGGTGCAAAATTTGTATGCGGAAAACTTCTTTCTTTGAGCTAGAGACTTACAACATTGTAGGAATATTACTTATTAGAATAAACAAAAAGTGCTTTCAGCGTTTAGGATAATTTCACCCCTGAGGGGGTTAAAAAGGGGTGCAAATTTTGTATCGGGAAAATATATTTTTTTGAGCTAGAAACTTTTAAGTTTGTAGGAAGATTACTTATTCAAATACAAAAGTCATTTCAGCGTTATGGCAAATTCTACCCCGGAGTGGGTTAAATAGGGGTGCGAAGGTGCTATCACACGCGGACGAAGTCGCGAGGCGGAAAGCTAGTTTACTTATACGTATCAACCATAAATTTGGCAACACGATTCACCTTGTGTCAATTTACGATTGATAATATTGAGCGTTATACTAATTATCGATAAACACTTCATAATCCCAACTAATCCCAGTATTATCTCGATGACAATGATTATTTCATTTGAATTATTATTTACATACAACAAGTATGACAGTAATATTTTTTGTACAATTTTATTTTAATTTTATTTTATTAACTTGATAATAAGAAACAGCTTTAGAAAATAAATAACACATTTTACAAATAATTTAAACGAATAACCCGCTCCCTGCCGTTCCCGGTGCAAAGGTGCCCATAAGGCTTGCTGCATTTCCACGCTGGATAACTATAACATTTTTTTATAAGTAGGGTCAGGGAGGGTACTGCTCGGTGGGAACAGTGGCTCGAATGTGCTGTGCAAGAAACGGAAAGAGCTTTATGTCTGTCCTCTACATGAATCGGAAGCGTTCCGTACCCTATCATGTACGAACTAGTTAGTGAGCCGCTTCGGCGCCATGCGAATGTATTATGGTGCGTTTTTGTGTTGAATGCTATCAAAATTACATTTCCAGGTAAGTTTCACTCCTCTTTTTGCTTAACTCGAACGAGATTTTTAATTACTTATATTTTTATCGAAGAGTGTGTCTAATCTACTTAGTATTGGCTGACAATTCAAGGCCCTCGAAGTTTCTATTTGTTTTTAGTTCTATCTAAAATACAAAATGGCGCGAAGGTCAACAGTCGTTCGTTTCAGAAAAGTACACGGTGGCTCGCGAACCACTGTGCACCTTACAGAGTTGGGCTAAAATTTACTTGAATATGAAAAGAATAAAAGTTCTTTTATTATTAAAAATAATTCTTCCACTCTTTTTTTAATAAAATGAAAGTGAATAAATCATGCGACATTTATTAGGTAAGTACCTATTTTAAATGAAGAATGAATCAGGAACGATTATTCCAGAATTAGGCTTACCTATTCTAATTACCGTTTTATTCAACTAATTTTTTTTTTGTTATAAAGTTTATTTAGGTTCGATTTCTACGTAACATTGTGTACTGTTAGAACCACTGTGTACAGAGCGTAGTACACAGTGACTCGAGCCACTGTGTACTAGGGGGTCCTAGTCACTGTGTACAGCAACGGGTACACAGTGGCTCGATTCCCAATTTCTAAAAAAGAATGGATATATCTTTTTTGGTGAAAGTAACAGCAAATATATTTGCTACATATGAAAGTTTAATAATGCACTGTGCTCTGTGCTTGCAACAATTAGTTCAGGGATTTATATTTTTCATGCTACAGCATCTTGAAAAAATCCTAGCGACTGTTCCCTCCCTGACCCTACAATTTAAATACATAGCATGACAGTCATTAGTGTTATTACACTAAAGCACTTTGAAATTACAATTTAAGGCTCAAGAACATAAGATTTTTACAAATTATAAGACCTAAACACAAAAAAAATACACTGAACTTGTCAAACGATATGTCAAACAGGCACAGTTGAGGGCCGAACATCCATCTTCTCGCTGAACCTCAGACATTCGTTGCGCACTACCTCCCATCTACTCGCAAGCACGTCGCATACAGGAGCCGATGCTAAAAGTGCATTCAAGTTGTGTAAAGCATGAACCAACGGATACTGCCTGCGTGACACAGTACGACAGTCTGGCTCCGCTAGGAGACAGCGGTCACGAGGCCGGAATTCAAATCTCTTGGGTGCAGGGACGAACAGACGCACCACTTGCTCGGTTAACTGAACACAGTCTTAGTCGCCACGCAAGATTTTACAGACCGTAGTGAGAAGCGCAAAACTACGCCTTACTTCAATGAGTGGCAAACAAACCTACAACCCGCAGTTGATAGGTAACGGACGGCCGCATCTTCAGCGTTATCACAAGCGCGTTGCCGATTATGTACCGCGTGTCTATAGGGTTATACAAATATTTACTTCATTTAAATCCACGCGCTTTACCGCCAGGTGGTACCTGGTATCGATTCGTGAAAATTTAAAATGTTATGTATTAGGTAGTTTCAATATTGATGTTATTTGTGGCAGGCTAGACGATGGCTTAGATATCATAAAGCGTTTGTCCCGGCGTTTTGGCACGGCTTAATTTTTCGAGCCTGAGGTCCGCTCAGCAAGCTAATTCCATGAACTGACGTAGGCACTAGTTTTTACGACAGCGACTGCCATATGGCTTTCCAAACCAGAAGGGAAACTAGGTAGGCCTTTTGGATTTAGGTCCGGTTTCCTCATGATGTTTTTCTCTATCGACAAGAATTTCGAAGGTAAATAGTTCCGAAAAACTCAGTGGTACCGGCCGAGGTTCGACCCAGAGACCTTCGGATTGAAAGGGATGTCTTACCGCCAGGCTAGGTACCAGCGCTTCTCAGGTACAAATATGCTGCCTGCAATCAAAAATTTTTACACCACTTTAACACCCCAGTATCTAAGTGCAAAATTAAAATTCTCTCAACGTCAAGTCAGAGATATGTGGACCCGGGGTATGTCCTTAAACTACGTCCGGACCTGGGTATGTCCTTAAACTACGCCAAAAAGAGAGGTATGGGCACTGCGAATGGCATCTCGCTAAGTGTGGTAGGGCACGTTCAGCGAATGTCATCGCTCAAATCTGGAGCAGAGCCCGACTGGGGAAGTACCTCCACCTTACAGAAAACCACAGCCAAATAGCACTAGACCCTACTCATAGTGTTGTGTTCCTGCTGGTGAGTAAGGTTGCCAAAGAGCTCAAAGAGGACCCAGTGTGTTGACGATGAGGGAGCTTCTTGTTCCTTTAGTCGTCAACACAGTGAATCCTCCTTTTTGTAAAGGGTCGGCAACGCGCATGTGATGCCTTTGGAGTTGCAGGCGTCCATAGGTTACGGTAGCTGCTTACCATCAGGCGGGCCGTATGCTTGTTTGCCACCGTCGTGGTATAAAAAAAAAAAAAAAAGAGGTGCTAGTCGTCTTACTCGTCCACAACACAACACATCTGCATTCCGTGGCAGTTTCAGGTATTCCGCCATAAAGTGCTGGAACAATATTGCGCCACCTATACGGAATTCATTATCTGTACCTTCTTTTAAACTCAAATATAAAAACCATCTCTTAAATTTACAAATAACCTGAATATTAAAATAAATAAATAAAATAAATATTTGGGGACAATCTTACACAAATCAACCTAGTCCCAAACTAAGCAAAGCTTGTACTATGGGTACTAGGCGACGATATACATACTTATATAGATAAATATATACTTAGATACATAGGAAACACCCATAACTCAGGAACAAATATTCGTGATAAACACACAAATAAATGCCCTTACCAGGATTTGAACCCGGGACCTCCTGCTTCATAGGCAGGGTCACTACCGACTGGGCTAGGAGGCCGTTAAGTACCAATGTTACTTAGAAATTTATTGTTACAAGATTGGCTGTGTAATGATGGACTAGTGGTTTTAGAGATTCAATTATTATAATGTATATTCTTTATATGATAATGTGTCTAGTTATGATTATTTAAATATTATGTAACCTACCTTCGTAGCTGATCTCAGATTTTACAAAATTAAGTAACTATAAATAAGTTAGAAATAAGATTTTCTTTTTATATAATTCTCAGTTGTGCTCTTTTGAAAAGGTTTCCACGGAAGATCAGCGTTAAGATGATACCTAAACACCAAGCTGAGTGGAAACCCTTTCAGTGACGCTTTATTTAAAATGCTCCTGTAACAATTTGATGTTTATTTTATTTTATATTACCAAGCGTCTGTATATTCAAACTGACAAAACAATAGAAAAAGTAATAAATAACTATAAACTAAAAACTACCTACAAATAGAATATATCCTCTAAATCGCTGCCAATGGGTAGGGTGCCCAGAAGGCTGGCCGCATTGCCACGTTGTATAGCGATACTTACTCGCTGTGCAAAATATTGGCCAGCCCTCTGGTCACCCGTTGTTTCGATTAAACGCGCCGCTAAATCTTTGTAGATGCGGCGCGCGCTCGGCCCCCATGGCCCCAACGTTTCGACCCCAAACGCCTCAAATATGTAGCCACTGCCGAGGGTGGCGTATTTGCGGCGTTTGAGGTCTTCTGCTGCGGATGCGGCATTGCCAGCATTTTTGCTGGTACCTGGAAGATGGGACGGGGCTAGAGTATCTACACACGTAGCGTCCCATACCAGAGGCCGTCCCATCCTCCAAGGCACCAGCGTCATACCGTCGGGCCTCTTGCCGTCTTGAATAAAATTATTCTTATTCTTATAAAAAGGTATAAATATATACCATAATCGTCTACGAAGTAGGTCTACTACATCTAGTCTTTACCTGCCAAGACGCAAAATTTTAAAGACTTCCATTGTATTGAAAATTCTTTGGAGAGCCACTGGACCAACTATATTACGGTCACGTCTTAAAATATGGATACATAATGTGACAAAATCATGTATCCTAGACTTTACGTCTTGGTAATAGAGGCGCTACATATTTTTGTCACATTCATAAGTACATATTTGGTACATATATTAATGAAGTGAAATTATCTATCTGGACCATTAAGTTAGGATAAGTATATGGTAGAGGTACAGTGTCAAACAAGATTTACCGAAAATATGGCTCGTGAAAATTTGTAACCGGCCAGTGTGTTTTACCGTAATACGTTCTTACAGCACTATTGTCGGGCCCTTTTTTGGGCTGATTGTGTACCCCGTACATATCGATGATCTGAATCCCTATTCGACATGCCAGACTGAGACACTGACATCTAACAAAGTAGATATCGGTACTATCATGAATCTTGCTCCAAGTGATCTCACTTACTGATGTGCAAGTTGCGGCAAGTTTAAAGAAATGTTCTCGGAAATTTCCGTCGGCTGGCGCATCAGTAGGTACTAGTCTCACTAGAGAGTCTAGCGAGTGTTCTGGGCCCTGGAATTACCTCATAAAAAAAGATAAAATATAACCACCGGCTCTAACCCTACACCTCTGACCCGAGAAGTAAATAGGTAAAAAGGTAAATTTTCTTTATTGCACCAAAATATACAATATTTTTAGGGTTCCGTAGTCAACTAGGAACCCTTATAGTTTCGCCATGTCTGCCCGTCCGTCCGTCCGTCCGTCCGCGGATAATCTCAGTGACCGTTAGCACTAGAAAGCTGAAATTTGGTACTAATATGTATATCAATCACGTTGACAAAGTGGTAAAATAAAAAGTGGAATTTTTTTTTTATTAGGGTACCTCCCCTATACGTAAAGTGGGGAGTGATTTTTTTTTTCATTTCAACCCTAAGGTGTGATATATTGTTGGATAGGTATTTAAAAATGAATAGGGGTTTCCTAAAATCATTTTTCGATAATGTAAATATTTTTGAAAATAATCGCTCCAGAAGTAAAAAAATATGCGTCCCCCCCCCTCTAACTTTTGAACCATAAGTTTTAAAAATATGAAAAAAATTTAAAAAGTAGAACTTAATAAAAACTTTCTAGGAAAATTATTTTGAACTTGATAGGATGAATAGTTTTTGAAAAAAAATACAAAATAATTTCTGAACTAAGTTTGTAATTTAACCGTATACGCAGGTGTTTATTGTACCTGTAATTTCTACAAAATTACAATGAAATGACGTGCTTTCAAATAAAGTAAAAACGGTGAAAATCGGTTCACGCAATAAAGAATTATCCCATAAAAATCATCTTCCATACTTTAAGCTCGCGCGCAATAGTTTACTTAATTTGCCGATAGATGTCGCTGTACGTGGAACTCTCATATCATATCCTACATGGCGGTGTTATTAACTCTTAAGTGGGGACACTTACTGTGACGGACGGAAAACTACGGAACCCTACACTGAGCGTGGCTCGACACGCTCTTGGCCGGTTTTTAAGTATTAATATTAAGTATTCATATTATTCAACATAGGCATAGCCGCGGGTAAAATAAACACAATAAAATACCTACGTGATAAAGGGGTTGAGAGATTAGCAACATTGCTAATCTCACTGTTATAATTATTAATTACATAATTAATAATTATAACGGCTCAATCACGTTCGTGAGTCGATAGAAGAATGGCGGCCGCGTATCTTGTGGGAGTATTGGTCATCGTTGGATTGGTTCAGGTAATTATATAATAAGTTATATGTTTTTGAACCCGGGTAGGTATGTCCTTAAACTATGTCCAAACGAGAGGTATGGGTAGGTACTGCGAATGTTATCTCGCTAAAGAAAAACGCTACCTTATAGAAAAACAGAGCCAAATAGTACTAAAACCGGTGCCGATGAGTTAAGCTGCCAAAGAGCTCAAAGAGGACCCAGTGTGTTGACGACGAGGAACCCTCTTGTTCCTTTAGTCGTCAACACAGTGAATCCTCCTTTTGTAAAGGGTCGGCAACGCGCATGTGACTACTCTGGAGTTGCAGGCGTCCATAGGCTACAGTAAGCCGCTTACCATCAGGCGTAGGTCTTTTTTAAATGTTAGGTAATAATTATTTAATACACTTTGAATATTTATGTGTTACTTTTACAGTGTGAGCCTCTCCAAAGAGATCATGACCCTGCCATCATCGAGGACTTGCGAATGGGTAAGATTTAGATTACCTTACTCTCTACTTAATTCAAGAAATATGCTTCCTAACTTGGCATATATGTTCCCATCATCTATTTTAGTTCTTGATCCAATATCCCAGCGGTACAGAGGGCCTTCACTATCTCGCGCTTTACCTCTCACATTCCTCATCAACGCCCCTAACGTCACTCCAGCTCATCATCGTCATTAAACTCCTCAACAGAGCGCTGCCACTGCTCGGGACCCGATCTACGTTAACCTCCCGACAGAATCCCGTTAGATAACAGTGCACGCGATATTTTCTTCACGACGATGAATACATAATATCTCCACTTTCGCTTTGCGTTTTCTTCGAGCATCTATTTAATAATCTAGTCAAGAGCTTAATAATGCTCAACCATTTCCATGTGTAATAATGGAGCTCAAGGGCAATGCTTTGATTTCCTCTGGGCCAGGATAGCCAGGATAACGAAAGCGTGACATTCACACAGTCAATGTTTATTTTCAATATCATTTTTAGGCGTCGGTAGTCGCATCGTGGCCGGCTGGGAGGCCGAAGACGGTCAGATTCCCCACCAGATCAGCCTCCGCATGGTTAGCAACGCCGGCGCCGTGTCCTCCTGCGGTGGATCCATCATCCACCACGAGTGGGTCATCACGGCTGCCCACTGCGTTGCCAAGTGAGTAGGCCTCTTTCAATTAGATCCAAGTTCCCTATGACTACCCTATGGACAGCAGACGTACTTTCGACCAATTCGCTTACCAGACATCGAATCATGAAGCTTTTACAAAGAGCATGAGGTCACCACACATAAGCTCATTATATAGTAAAAATGCTACGATTCTAAATAAGCAGTCGCGCTCCTATTCTAAATTACGAATACTACGTGAGTCTCTATGCACGGCTCAAGTTTTCATCTTGTAGTAGACGTCTGACGTTGCCCTCTATATATGTACTCGAGGCGTGCAAGTACGTGCGACGTAACCTCGACCAGATCCCCACAAATTTTGATTCTGAAATTTCAGACAGTTACGCGCAGACGCAATCTCCTACATATGCCGCATCGCCGTCTATCAAAATCAAAGAAATCCCTATGCGTAACAGGGATTAAACTGTACAATGTCTTAAGTGAGGAGTTCAAATCTGGCACCGATTCCATGTTCATTAACAAGCTTAAACGGACACTGCTGGACATGACGTGCTATACCTATAGTGTCGACGAATTTGTCGCCTGTTACAAGTCACAGGCCCATTCACAGTATTAAATAATTATGCTTTTGCTGCATACAATATATTATTCAAACATAATGATGTAAAGTACTTATAAGTATTATAAAAGTGATGTGTAATTTTTTTGTCTTTTATCAATAAATGAACTATCTATCTAGAGGTCTAGAGGTGATTTGTGCCCACGTACTTCGTTGTGGACGTTCATACTCATACAGTTTCCTGACAAAACGTTAATTTATTTGATCAGAGGAAATAACGAAGCATGACTTAAATCCACAGCGCAGGCTTCGTCAAACATGATGTTTTCCTGACATGATTTCACGTCCACAGCCGCCCCACGTTCGTCATCCGCCTGGGCCTGACCAACCTTACCCGACCCGAGTACCTGGTGGAGACTTCCCGCAAGTTCATTCACCCTGAATACGATGAGGCCAGGGCTGGAGTGCAGACAGACGACATCGCTTTGCTAGGAATGGAGCAGAGTATCCCTTATGGACGTAAGTATATAACAGACAGAGTTAGGCCTACTGCCTCTTAATCACTAGGAGCGATAGAGGCAAATATACTAATGCGTGAATTAGGCCAGACGGCATTGGCTGAGGGCCGGTACAGACGGACAGAATTTTAACTGCACAAAGGCAGTTCGAGGGGAAATCTGCTGCAGCTGACGCAACTTTATCAAAACTGTAACTGCACAGTCCACGTCTTGCAGAAGGAGCATGTGAAATTTGGTGTGAACGACAATAAAACTGCGTTACAACTCCAACTGCAACAGGACTCCATACTCCATTACAGCTGTGCTGCCAGTTTGCGCTTGGCAGGAGTGGCAGGACTGCAAGCTAGGTAACTAACTTATAGTCTAGCTTGTGTAGTAAATTTTATACTGATTTTTGTTGCAGAATTCATCCAACCTTGCCGTCTGCAGAACAGCGAAAACAAAAACAAGGTGTACACCAGAATTGTGCTCACCGTCAGCGGCTATGGCAGGACCGACGATCCCATCAATGGTTAGTATTCAAAGTTTTGAACCTCCACCGATGAACAGCTGCCAGACACCCGAATCTAGTAATAAAGTGTAAACCGGAATTGTGCTGATGGTCTTACCGAAAGATCAGAGTTGACAATCGGCAGCGTCATGCTGAGATATTATGAGGCCATTTCGTGGCCCTTTCTGTATATATTGTCTCCTATCCTTTTTCTATGTATATAAGTAAGTATGTTTACTTTTTTTAAGGGATGTGTTTACTAATAAACCATTTATATTCTATTCTATTCTTCTTCCTTTACAAGTCCAGGCAGTTTCCTGCTGACACTGTATTTTTCTGTCACCAGGTGGTGTGGTGTCCGAGGTCCTTCGCTGGGTGCATCTCCGCGGCATCTCCAACGAGGAATGCAAGCAGTGGTACAGTACCAGCACTGTCGTCCAGGACCAGACCATCTGTGCCGAATATTATAACGACACGGCTCAGTCCTCCTGCCAGGTGAGTTTAGGTTTTTAGAGCCAGGGCTGCTTAAACCGACATTATTAGACATTGCAATTTCCAGGGCCCAATCTGTTGTGTACCCTGCCTCTCCCTACCCTCCTTCCGCTCCATAAGGGCCCTAACTCTTATTACAACTCCCAACCTTACAGATTGGGCCCTACAAATTGCAATGTACCGGTACAAATCTAATACCGGTTTTAATCGAGAGCCACAACGCAAATTCACAGCGCGGTTTGGTGGCCGTGACGAGGGAACTTCATACGTTTGTTTTAGACGCTCGAAGCTGTAATTATATAGTATAGCTGAAGTAGATGGCGCTATACATTTTATGGCTAACGTAAGCGCATGACTAACAACACAATACAATGATAACTTATTTCTAATTACCGCCTTACGCAGGGGTCGGCAAACCGCGGCTCGCAAGCCGCATTGCGGCTCTTTGAAGGGTCATTTCTGGCTCTTCAAGTTCCACAAATGACCCTTCGTGTTTAAAAAAAAACAAATATTAGAGTGAAAAAACAGAAAACTGCGGCTCTATGAGCTTCCAAAAATTACATATTTTCCGCCATCAGGCTCTTTGTCAAAAAGTTTGTCGACCCCTGGCTTAACCGAATCGCACAATGGCGTATACTTGAGACTTTTTTTTACTGTTTCAATGGTAATAGATGAACATACCTCGTTTTTTTTTCACAATAGAAAAATAACGTTTGATTTCGCCAATGTATCTTTATTGTTTCAGCTATATTAGGAAAATATTTAAATGAGACTACTTTTCCATTATTAGTGATACGCTTAAGACAATAAGATGCAAAATGGCGAATTTTAAAATCTTTTTACCTAAAATCTAGGACAATCGCACAATTTTTCTAATGTGAAAAAAAAACAAAGTACCTATAGTTATTTTCTTCTTTTTTGTCCAGGGTGACAGTGGCGGTCCTCTGACAGAGGTGGACCTAGACGGCAAACCGACCATGGTGGGCATCGTCAGCTTCGGATCCTCAGCCGGCTGCGACAGCGCCTTCCCCTCCGGTTAGTACAAACGACTAAAACCAGTATTAGACATTGCAATTTGTAGGGCCAGGGCCCAATCTGTTGTGTACCCTGCCTCTGCCTAACCCCTCCAGCACCCTAAAAGCCCTATTACACTTTACTTTTTTTAGTGTCGTAACTAGTATCCTAATTAGGATCCTAACTTTTTTGCGGTTAGACTTGACTAAATTTAGAAACTAAATCATTTAAAGCCTGACCAGTAGACCTAGCACATGAGTATATCGACATTATCTCGCGGTCGAGATAGACATCTATCACTGTCTAACTGTATTCATCAGAAAGTGACAGATGTCTATCTCGACCGCGAGATACTGTCGATACACTCATGTGCTAGGCCTACTTAAATATATGATTATTGTCAAGAGGGCGCTATTACTCGCATTTATATGGCAACAGTTCAGTAGTCATAGAGCTCTATGGTATGGTGACATCTTGATTTGTTTACCTCTGATGTTAATTTGAAAATGTTTCACAGCGAAATAGTTTCATTTCCCGAGCGTTTTATTTACAGCAGTTTATTATATACACTATCTACAATGTTTCGCTCTTGACTATGGACAATTTTGGGATTTTTTGTCGTTTATTTTCAACACTTTATTATTATTCAAGTAAACTGCCACAATGACATTGAGAGAGCCTGTCATGCACTCACACATGCATAATCATCCTGTCATTAAAATTATTGCCAGTGTAGGAAATTCGTTCCAATGACATTGCGCAACATGGCGCATGATCATATATTTCTGGTCAGGCTTTAGGAAGCTAACTAGGACAAGTGTAACAGGGCTTTAAGGGCCCTAACTCTTATTACACTTCCCAACCTGACACATTGCGACCTACATATTGCAATGTCTAATACCGGTTTAAGGCGGCTATCACACTGCTGCGGTTTCCGGCTTTTCGCAAGCGACGCCGGTGCGCGAGCGAGATAGCGCTCTGCATGTGTATAGCGCTGTCTCATTTACCCATCCGGTTGCAGATTGATAATCGCGTAAGAGACGTTATGTTTCCAATAAGGCATTTCAAATTAATTCGATTTCACAATAAATAAAAATCTAGTGTAGTTACGTAACACAGAATACAGAAACTGGCGGAGAAAGATCACACGAGAAAAAGTGATGTAAACCCTTCTGGGAGGTCACGACCCTCAGTACTGAGGAATACGACACAAGGAGGAGGAGGACTTATATCACTTGTCCTGGTCCTGAGCCAACCTCATCTATGGACCATAGAGTCTACCTAATTCTTCTTCAAATACAAATGCGTTTATTTCATTACTTTTTACAGTTGTTCTTAAGGTATCGAGGTTAGGCACGTAAGTAGTCTATGTTAGTTATAAAAAGTTAGGTAACAATTTAAGGATATGAATCATATTTAATTAAATTCAAGTAATAAAAAAAGTGCGGGTACAGCTTGCTGGATTTAAACCCGCCCTTGGTCAGCTAATTGGAGAGGTATTCAATTACATTACAAATTGTCTTGTTCTTCTTCGGCTTATCGTTTTCCCGGCCCAGTGCCAGGGTCCACTTTGCCCGGTCTTTGGCATCCTCAGGTGTGAGATTGTTTTCTGCCATATCCGCTTTCACGACCTCAAAACTTGGTCCTTAAAAAAAAGCACCATTTACCTATATATTCAGTTTGGGACATCCTCATTAATTAATTACCTCTGCGTTCTCAGCGTACGTCCGCCCCGGCCACTACCACGACTGGTTCTTCGAGATCACGGGCATCAACTTCGACTGGGCCACCGCAGACCTGCAGCCTTCATACAAACCCATACAATTGCCCGTAGACCTGGACTAGGATTTCCAGATTACTAGGAGAAGGACTCTTAAATAAAACATGTTTTGTTTTTGAGTGTTTTATTCAATGTTTAGGAAGAGCTTTAATTAGTTACATTCTGATATCTTAAAGAAATCGTTAACCGGTATTATACTTTGCGATTTCTCGGGCCCAATTTATCGAGTGTCCTGCATCTCCCTAAATGCCCTAACTTTTATTACACCTCTCTATCCGAAAGATCGGGCCCTAGAAATTGTTAAGTATTATACTGGTTTTAACTAAGAAGCATACGTAAACTGGCAACACCATGATTAAAGAAAAACACCCTCCGGTGTTGGTAGTCAAACGAAAAGTAGAGTGCTGTCAGTTTAAAAGAAAAAAAAACGTTTCGATATGGACCTGTTATTAGCTAGTTATTAGCATAGATATAAAATGGCGCTTGGTTAGTAGTGAGTTCTTAAGTGGCGTAGTGTTGGAGGCGGCGTATGAAAATGAGGGCGTCAGATAAATAAAAGGGGTCTGCAATCTCTAGCCTAAATATTACCAATATTAGCCTAGCTGAGTGGCAGGTAAAAAAACTACGAATACATAAAAAAACAGTATATTAATTATTTACATTCATCTCTTATACACACAAATAAGTTAATTGCCTCCTTGTTCCCCATAACATCCTAAATAAGCCTTCTGATTCCATTTTTATTTAAGATTACAAATCGGGTTTAAGATTGCAATGCCTGCTAATATTATAAATTGGAAAAGTAACTGCATATTACCCCTTCACGCTTTAACTGCTTAAACTCAAATAGGCGACCACAATAATCGCAAAACTGCACGTATACAGGATGCCTCTGACTTTGAAGCTTTAAATGCGAGGACCGATTGTGCTCCTCAAACTGATCTAAAGCCTGACCAGAAATACAGGGTGTTTGGTAACCGGATGCAAAGCCGAAAGTAGGAGATAGTCTAGGTCATGTAGAACATTTTTAGCCATACTTGTCTTAGACAAATGTTATTAGTTTTTTTTTAATTTAAATTTTAAGATTTGTCGGAGAAAACTGCAAAACTTCAGACTAAATCGATAATTAGTACTTTTTTTACTGCAGGTAGATTTTTTTTTGTTTTATTTCTTATTGTGCAATGTCTATCAAACACTAGAAAAGTGATTTCAAACATCTGTGTCTAAAGAAAACAAGTTGACAGCGATTTAAAATTTTAGTTACATGAAAATGTAAACGATTTAAGTGATTTCAAAGTACGATAAAAAAAAAACTAAAATAGCCACGAATTTTCAAACCATTTTAAAAACATGCTTGGCTTTTACCCTTTTATTTAAGCTATCAAACACGACTGTAGCTACTGTATCCTTGAAAATAAGCCACCTAAAGCAACTGGGTAGCTAAAATGTTTCACTCTACTTGTGATACTTGTGGTAGTTGTGGTGACGAATCTCATTATGATTTTACAATAAAACATTGGTTCTGAATACTAAGTTGGCGTTGACTTGACATTTGACTTGTTTTAAAAGGGTTAAGTGTACTGGACAAAACTACCACATGCAATTTTAACAAACAAAGGCTTGCGGCGGTGAGAGACAAAAGAGACTGATAGCGGCAGGCGGTGAGCGGCGTTAAACAAAGATGATCGGTTTTGTGCTTTATTGACAAAGATAAACTGATTAGCTACATGAGTATTTGTGCAAAAACTAGTAATTTAGTCTAGTTACAACTTCAGTTGCGATTAGACGTTCATTGTGGTTTAATTTCCCGCTCTCATCTCAATTTACCGTGTCAAGTTGTAGCTGCCGTAGGCGCTCCTTCACGTGTAATTACGACTTCTTCATTGTAAACATGGAGTTTACGAACGAAGAATACGCCGACATTATCTACATGTACTGCAAAGCTGACAGTAATGGAGCGATGGCCCGACGGATGTACCAAGAGCGTTTTCCAAACCGGAGATTGCCTAATGTGAGAGTGTTTTACAATTCATTCCGAAGGCTACGTGAGAATGGTATTGCTGTGCAACATGGAGGGAATCCAGGACGTAATCGCCCTGAAGTGGAGGAAGACGTTCTACAGGCATTTGCAGAGGATCCGAATACGAGCATCAGAGTGGTAGCTCGTAATCTGAACTTGTCCACATGGAAAGTATGGGCCACAATGAATCGTGAGGGAAAATATCCTTTTCGCGGCATCGGAGTTCAAGGTTTGGACGAAGGAGATCCTGCACGCCGAGTGGACTTCTGCCGATTTTTACTCAATGCGGATATCGAAGACCGACGTTTTTTGCGAAGCATTCTTTGGACCGATGAATCGAAATTTTCCCGGGAGGGGATCACAAATTTCCATAACCTACACCAATGGGCTGACAAAAACAACAATCCACATTGGAAAAAGCAAGTGTCCTTCCAAAGAAGGTTTTCCGTCAATGTGTGGGCTGGAATCATCGGCAGAGTCCTTATTGGGCCACATTTTTTGCCAAATAATTTAAATGGGGCAAATTATTTGGAATTTTTACAAAACGATTTGCCCAGGCTTATTGACGAAGACCAGCTGCCCGGTGCAGTGACATTTCAACACGACGGTTGTCCCGCCCATTACTCTCTGGCTGTAAGGGAGCATCTGGATAACTGTTTCCCGGACGGTTGGATCGGCAGAGGCGGACGAATCCCTTGGCCCGCTCGGTCACCTGATTAGACACCATTGGATTTTTTCGTTTGGGGCCGAGCTAAGGAGCTAGTCTACACACAAGAGGTCATTAATACCGTAGAAGAGCTGAGGGAGAGGATAGAAGCGGCGTTCGAAAGGATGAGGGAAGAAATGATATTCGGAACAACCACCACAGAAGTAAGAAGACGGGCTCGTGCTTGTATTCGAAACGGCGGGTCACATTTTGAAAACGAGCGATGATGTGTAATTTTAATGTGTTGATCGTAAAAATAAATAACTTATCTTTTATGCTTTTGTTTTAATTTACCCTAAACATTCCCTCTTATTAGTACAGGTAGCCTATTTTCAAAGATAAAATGGCTTGAGACATGATTGTCTTATCGCCCGCCGCCTGCCGCTATCAGTCCCTTTTGTCTCTCACCGCCGCAAGCCTTTGTTTGTTAAAATTGCATGTGGTAGTTTTGTCCAGTACACTTAACCCTTTTAAAACAAGTCAAATGTCAAGTCAACGCCAACTTAGTATTCAGAACCAATGTTTTATTGTAAAATCATAATGAGATTCGTCACCACAACTACCACAAGTATCACAAGTAGAGTGAAACATTTTAGCTACCCAGTTGGTTTAGGTGGCTTATTTTCAAGGATACAGTAGCTACAGTCGTGTTTGATAGCTTAAATAAAAGGGTAAAAGCCAAGCATGTTTTTAAAATGGTTTGAAAATTCGTGGCTATTTTAGTTTTTTTTTTTCGTACTTTGAAATCACTTAAATCGTTTACAAATTCATGTAACTAAAATTTTAAATCGCTGTCAACTTGTTTTCTTTAGACACAGATGTTTGAAATCACTTTTCTAGTGTTTGATAGACATTGCACAATACGAAATAAAACAAAAAAAATTCTACCTGCAGTAAAAAAAGTACTAATTATCGATTTAGTCTGAAGTTTTGCAGTTTTCTCCGACAAATTTTTAAATTTAAATTTAAAAAAAACTAATAACATTTGTCTAAGACAAGTATGGCTAAAAATGTTCTACATGACCTAGGCTATCTCCTACTTTCGGCTTTGCATCCGGTTACCAAACACCCTGTATATGATCATACGCCATGTTGCGGAATTTCATTGGAACTAATTTCTTACAATGGCAATAATTTTAATAACAGGATGATATGCATGTGTGAGGGCATGTGATAGGCTGTCACTACTGTCAGTGTCATTGTGGCTGTTTATTTGAATAATAGTAGTGTTTTCCAAAATTATTCATAGTAAAGAGCGAAACATTGTAAGTAGTGTATAGCATAGACAATGGAAAAATTACAAAAAGTAGACATTTTTAGTAAAATCATACAATTTTTTTTTAACTTACTACCTTTTTCCTCGTAAACGCGTGGAGGTATTAAATTGAAATTCATGTCAGCTACTCAGGGTTATAGGACCTTTCAGATGTAGCAAAACCAAACGTTTATGTCAACGCAATCAAAAGAAATAGCAATTTAAGTCGCATATTTTGAAACTGAGTACTCGCAAGAATCTCAAAACCTAAAGGGTACTTCCCGTAAACTCAGAAACTTGAAACTTGGCACGAAGAAACTTCATATAGCACAGACAAAGGAAAAATTACGAAAAGTAGACATTTTTAGTAAAATCATACAAAAAATACTTTTTTTAAATTTTAAACTTAGGTACTACCTTTTTCCTCGTAAACGCGTAGAGGTATTAAATTGCAATTAGTAATAAACATACTACAACTTTTGCTTGTTACAGGTTTGTAAGGAACCCTCGGTGCGCGAGTCCGACTCGCACTTGGCCGGTTTTTTAATAAAATATCTTATTTTAATTTATTAAAACGGGTAGCTACGTAAACTTTATTTTTGCGCGTAATCCGCTGGTAGCCAATCAAACCATCGGCTAATTAACGATCCATTTCGCCTATGTATCTTTTTTTTCAGCCCTACTTATTTACTTTTATGCCATAAGGCATTCTCTACCAGTCAACCTATGTGGGAAAACTACGACAATCGCACGATTTTTCTAATCTATAAAAATTGAAGTATAGGTAGGTATTTAGTTCATACCTACACAAAAGGCACCATTTATTATGCTCTATTAACTAGGTTGGTATTTCGGTAATACTATACAAAAGGCACCTTTCATTTTTTCTAAATCATATGTAGCATACGAATTTTGGTTCTAGATATCTGAATATAGATACTTACCTACTTATAGGTACCTACCTACCAATATTCATAGGCCCTAGTAACTTTTTAAGAATCCATTTTATCTTATAATTACAGCTCGTGTAAAGTTGCCCATTGTACTAATATTGAATATGTAATAGTATGTTATTTAATCAAATACAAACACTGAAAACATTGAAAAAATAATCAACCCAGCCGGACTTGAACCTGGCATCGATACGCCTTACCGGGGCTCGATCGCTTTACCAATTAAGCTATGGGTTCAGTTACTGAGTTGACGAAATTCTCAATGCCTTCAATCATCTTTTTGCATTTATTTTTACATCGACTTTATAGCAGCCGTAAGCGTAAGTTGAATATGTAATTCACTTTAATTGCTGCCTAAATATTTTAAAAGTACCTAATTTTTAATTTAATAGGTAATCGTTTTCGATTAAAAAAAGGCTTCTTAAAATGCTTCCCAGTTATAAATTCAGTTTTCTATATAATTATTTGATACCTACCTATAGTCAAACAATGGCTATTAAGACATTAAAAAACAGCCCATATTGAGATAATGTACGGCCCCAAATTAGTCGCCAACCTATTAATTTTGGTACCCATTTTTATTTTTTATAGCTAAATTCAATTATTTAGCAGCCTGGTTAAATACATGCCGATTTTAACAGTGTATTCCTAATCATATTTAGATACTAAAATGTCCCATAAACTTTTCTGGAATACGCCTAGTTTCAGAGTTAATACCAATTTTAAAAAAATACACTTTTTATTATAACTCATCACAAAACGTCTTTCTAATGGCGCTGTTGCCACTATTGGACATAGTTTACACGTCCTTATTGACAGATATCAAAGTGACAAGGAAAACTTTGCAAAAACTAATTTTTTACAAAAAAAAATGTATCAATTGGTTTTAGGCGATAATTTTATTAATAACATTTGCTTTTTATGTGCAATAAACATTCAAAAAACATAAAAAAATTTTTTAAAAAAATTATATTTTTTTTGGCGAAATTGACCTATAGTCACATAATATTTTTTCCTTCTTTTGGTCTTAGAAATTCGTGGTTAAGATCTGTCGGGTTATTCCAGCCCACGGTGTATATATATATATATATAATAATAATAATATATATTGTAGCATGACGCTACGTATCGTACGACATCTGTCGACTTTCTTTAGAACTTCTGAACTTCTGTGTCTAAGGCTAGGTCACGGTTGATATATAAAAAAAGCGTACATTGTGATTCACGGCATTACAGGTAGATGGCGCTTATATCAGTCCGTATTTTGTAATACGTCTGGCAGTTATAAAATTGAGATAATACTCGCGCTAATTTTGAATGTGAATTTTTGAGGTATTCCAGATTGTCAAAAAGAAAAAAGTTGATTTTTGATTGAGTCTGTCAGAGCGCCGTGAGAATTAGGAAAGAAAAAGAGATAATCTGGATTTGGTCTGGGGTTTTTGCTATAATTTGCTTAGTTGCATCGTGGTGAAGTGCGATTTATTTCAAACATTATATAGCAAGTGCTATTAATACATTATTGGAGCAAAAATAAAACCAAAACCATTGCCGGGCAAAAAAGGCCATATAAATTATATAGCAAGTGCTATACACTGGAACCGCCTGATCCGGAAGGATTCCGGAAGGCGCTTGTGGATGCCGGGCCGGCGGGACGGTCTGCAGCTGCCGCGATTTCCGCGGGTTTCTTCGCCACATCATCGGAGAGTTAGAGTCCGCATCCAGCGGGCTCTCCAAGTGAGAAAAGGAGTTCAGCGAGCTATTGGGTCCGCCTAAATCAAAGCGGACACTTGCCCACGAACTCTTTTTAATTTAAAGCAACAGCTTTAGCCATCCTGCTTTCGAGAGTATCAAATTATTTACATTTTTGTTAAAAACGTTATAAATCGGATTCCTTTTCTTTGTATCCAGTATTTTTGTGCCATAATAGTTTTTTTTTGTTGTTTTGCTAAATTCCCCAAATTCCAATTGCCTCGTTTGACGGGCGTATAAAGACCTGGCTCTTTAATTTAGGCTACGTTCAGCCAGCGAATCATCTGTCACCATCCATATCACCCGCCTCATTAACCCATTATTTTCCTGCAGCCAAATTATTACTAGCCGAGTCTTTATTTTTACTTACCGGTTTTGCTAACTATTGAATGTGTAATGTCCTTGTTTAGGTACAGTTGTCTTCATTTTTAAGTGAAGTGCTAATATTAAATATTTTTAATTATTGTAATTTAATTACATTCTGCCCACTAGGGAGGTTGTTGAATGTGAAAGTGAAATAGGTACAGTTGTCTTCATTTTTAAGTGAAGTGCTAAATATAAATATTTTTGTTATTGTAATTTAATTGCATTCTGACCACTAGGGAACTTATTGAATGTGAAATACCCTTATTTAGATGCCGTTATTGTGATTTTTACGTGAAATGCTAAATTTTAAATAATTGATTATTTTTGCTAATATTAAATATTTTTACTTTGTCGTCAAAATTAAACGTGTTAATGCAATTAAGAAGTGTTTTACTGCAAAATGGCGCCCGATAAGGTAAAGAACTCTGGATTTACTTTTAATAATTGTAATTAAATATCTTTTTTGGATTTGTGAGACGGTGACCGTAGACCGGTCGCGGTTCTATTAACCTTGATTTTGGTTTGTTTCAGCCTGCTGCCTCCTTACGTCCCATCACTAACCCGAATTCCGTCATATTAAAAAAATTGCTTTTATTTATGGTGAAAATAGATGTCATATACTTCAGAAAAAGTGACCAAACCCTCCGGTGTCCGAGGCCAGATTTGAACTGGCGTCTTCAGCTTTCGCGGCTGAAGACGCCAGTTCAAATCTGGCCTCGGACACCGGAGGGTTTGGTCACTTTTTCTGAAGTATATGACATCTATTTTCAGTTTATATATAGTAGTGTAACTACTTAAAAATTGCAAATCAAAAAATATTAAACAAAATAATTTGATTTGCTTCAAGATGCTTTTATTTATGTTAAAAAAAAAAACGAATTTATCTGTTGCCCTTTACTTATGCCTTTTTCTCAATTACCCGTAACATATCCCGAATACCTTATTTCATAGTCTGAGTCCTGTAGTTAGAGCCCGTAGACGTTAGGGAATTCGCAGGTAAGTCAGACATAGAATGTATGATTTGCGTTTTGTTATTTTTTTCAGAAACTGAACTTGTTTTTTTTGAATTCGAACTCTAACTTGGCATTTAGACTTCGAGTGTTATTTTCTTTCTTTGACTTAAGCGCTTGGTTTAGACCACGGATATACTCGAACTTCGGATTTTATTTTTTAGGTAGATTAACTTTATTTTTTGTTTGAACTTGCAACGCAAGACAACATTCGACTTTTCGCCATGTCGCACTTAAGTAATGAAGGATCAATTGCTGAGACACCTCATGCGCACTCATCTTTAAACTCGTACGATCCGAGGATTTTAAATCCAATGGCAGACGATGAAGAACAGTTTTTTGATTCTGAACCACGACCCCAGGCGATGCATATGTCCGGACTTCCCCCGCCTTTTCCTTTCAAAGATTATTCACTTACGAAATGGAACTTGAACTTTTCCGGGGACACTTGTGTTCGCGAATTTTTCTTTCGAATCGAGGAAGAAGGTATGGCGCGTAACGTCAATCCTTCATATGTTGTCAGACGTTTCCATGAATTGTTGTCAGATAGTGCCTTGAAACATTTTAGGGCAATCAGATATCCGGGTCTTACTTACGCGGAATTAAAGTCTGAATTCGTTAAAACCTTCGACGTAGCCGATTTCGATTTCAAGCTTGAGAGCCAACTTCGCGCTTTATCACAGAAGGACAACCAGTCAGTGGTTGATTTTGTTATTCAGGCGCGCGATCTAAACGCAAAGCTTCGTACACCGGTTTCCGAAGACAACCTGTTTAACATTATTAAATATGGAATGAATCCTAGATATCATCCTTGTCTTGCAACTAACGTCGTCAGGGATATTGATGGTTTGTTAGAAGTCGCGAAAAATTTTGAAGCCTTTCAAGGTTCACGTCCAGCACGTTTGGCTATTGCACCGATTAGTGCTCAAGTTGTAGGTCAACCCAGTTCTATAGTGTGTATGAAGTGTGATGCAACTGGTCACAACTATCGTAATTGTCCTAACGTTTCAGGGGCAGTGTGCTTCAAGTGTAAGCGTGTTGGTGCAATCACACGCGATTGTCCTAGTTGTAATTCTGGTCCGTCAAAAAACGAATAAGTGGCGCACTGAGAGGTCCATCGGTGTCGCCCGTTTATATGAATAATTCCCCGGATAATAGACTTTTTATTGATGTTTTAGTTGCTGGCTCTTCGGTAAGAGCTCTTTTAGACTCTGGTGCTCAGGTTTCACTAATTGATATATCCCTCTTATCGGACCTCGGTATAACATATCACGAGGATATCCGGCCTTATGTTGTCTCCGCCGACAATTCTCCTATTGAAATTCTAGGCGGTTTGGACGTCCCCATTCTTTTTAGTGGCATTCGCGTTCTGCACCCCTGTCTAGTAAGCAGTAATCTTCCTACTGCATTTATTTTACGAATTGAGTTTTGGAATGCTGTTGGTCTCATTGACATTTTAAAGAAGGCATTCCGTGATGGTTTGTCAGGTAAGCTTTACGTCGCTTCACATCATGTTCCTGTCGCAGTCCCACGAGTAGGTGAGGTTCGCTATGTCCACCCTCGTACGGTGCTTGCACCACTGCAGGAATCAAAACTCCAATGTGTTATTGACGAATTTGAGGAGATTTCTTCTGATAAAGCTGGATTAGGTTGTACTTCGTGGCTTTCGCATAAGATTGAGACTGTTGGTTCGCCCATCCGTCAACGTTACTATCCCTTATCTTCAGTCAAACTCAAGATTCTCAACGAAGAGATCGACAAGATGTTAGAGTCAGGCGTTATTCGTCCCTCACGATCACCCTGGGCTTCCCCAGTGGTGATGGTTACCAAGAAAGATGGTAGTGTCAGGTTTTGCGTGGACAGTAGGAAGTTGAACAGCGTTACCATCAGGGATTCATACCCTCTCCCGCGCGTCCAGGACATCCTTGATAACCTACGAGGTGCCAAATATCTAACTTCGTTGGATTTTAGGAGCGCCTTTTGGCAAATCCCCTTAGCTGATAAGGCCAGTTGTGAGAAAACGGCCTTTATTGTACCCCAAAGGGGCCTCTTTGAGTTCGTTCGTCTCCCTTTTGGTTTAACCAACGCTGCGTCCGAGATGCAGAGACTTACTGACATGATTGTCAATTTTGAATATACCCCTGAGTCTGAGGATTTTATCTTCGGCTATGTTGATGATTTGATTTTGGTGTCTCGTGATTTTGACAGTCATATGCGGCTTATTCGTAAGGTTCGTGATAGGTTGAAAGAAGCTGGTCTTACGGTTAATTTAGATAAGTGCGAGTTTTGTAAGTCTGAATTGAAGTATCTCGGCTACATCGTCAATGAGCGTGGTCTTCAAACTGATCCAAAGAAATTAGAAGCTATTAGGGATTACCCTACCCCTTCTTCTGCCAAGTCTCTACGTGCTTTCATTGGTATGTGTTCGTATTATCGCCGTTTCGTGGATGGTTTTTCTTCGATTATTGCTCCTCTGACGGCACTTATCGGTAAGAGAAAGGGACGTGATCCCATCGATTGGAACGATAGTGCTAGTGAAGCTTTTTTTAAATTGAAGGATGCCTTGATGAGCGCTCCGTTGATGGCTTGCCCGGATTTTTCGAAACCTTTTATCCTTCAATGTGACGCTAGCCAGGTTGGCTTAGGCTCGGTCCTGGCTCAAGAGTTTGACGGCGTTGAACATCCAATTGCTTATTATTCTCGTTTATTCACTAAAGCTGAACGTGGATACGGGACAACCGAACATGAGCTTCTCGCCGTTGTTGATTCCATAAAGCATTTCCGCGGATATCTCGATGGAATGAGGTTTAAGATCATTACTGACCATATTGCTCTTAAATGGTTGATCACCCTTGATAATCCTACCGGGCGCTTGGCTCGTTGGGCAACTTTGATTTCCCAATATAACTTTGAGATTGAACATAAAAAAGGTGTCCTTAATGTTGTTCCAGACGCCTTGTCCCGCGCTCAAGTTGGGCTTATCTCATTCGCGCGTGGCATGGATCCTTCTGGAGATCCTTGGTATGAACGAATTTACCAGGGAGTTTTGGACAATCCTCAAATGTTTACTGCATTTGCTCTTCGGGATGGTGTCTTAATGCGCAGGGTATCTATCGAAAACCCTTTAGCACCTAATCCATGGCGTATAGTTCTTCCTGCTTCAAGGACTAGAGAGGCGGTTGCTGAAATTCATAATGGATTTCCCAACGTTCATCCTGGTGTTATGAAAACGTATTTAAAAGCTCGTGACTTATACTATTGGCCGAATATGTACCGTGATGTTACAAGGTTCCTTTCCAAATGTCAGATTTGCAAGTCTTATAAAATTGCAAATTCACAACCTCGTGGACTTCGCTTATTTCCTCGTCGTGTTGCGGCTCCAATGGATCTTCTTTCCATTGACTTAATTGGTCCTTTACCGGTTAGCCGCAATGGGTGTCGTTATATTTTGACTTTGGTTGACGTTTTTACCAAATTTGTTTGGTTGGTCCCTTTGAAGTTGGTGAATGCGAGGTCAATATCGATGGCATTAGAGTCGGAGGTTATTTTGCGGTACGGTGTTCCTACTAACATTCTCTGTGACAACGCTACAGTTTTTCATAGTCGTCAATTTCTGGATTTCCTGGCGAGCTATAATATTCCAGCTCCGTGTTATACCCCATATTATTCGCCACAAGCGAATGTTGTGGAGAGATATAACCAGGTCGTGATTACTACTTTGAGCATTTTAGTTGAAAATGACCAACGCAGTTGGTCGGGTCATTTACATCGGGTCGCTCTTTATTTAAACTCTTGTATAAATTTGGCTACTGCTTATACACCGAATTTTTTGATGTACGGCCGCGAGTTGTCAATGATTCGTGAACGTGTTGAGAATCAGGTTGTGGACCAAGATGTGGGACTCAGCCGGATGGAACGCGCTTCGAATCTTCAGACGCTTCGTGAGGTGTACGATAAAGTTTCTGATTCGATGGCTTTAGCCTTTCATCGTAACGCCGCCAAGTTCAACACGAACCGTTCTTCGCCAAGAATCGTTGGTGACCAAATCGTTTGACGCCGGAATTTCCAGCGTGGATCCGCTGATCCTTTTCGAGGCGGTAAATTCGCTCCACGTTTCGTTCGGTGCCGTGTGGTTAGACGGGTGTCTCCACAGGTATATGTACTGGCTGATACCGATTCCGAGCACGTCGGTACCTATCATATTAAAGATATCTTGAAATAGTTTCTTCTTTCGGCCCGTTCAGTATTCTCAAAATTCTAAAATGCGCTTTAGTTCGCCATTACCTTATCGGTAATCCTTGCTTGACTCGTTTCTTATCGTTTTTTGTTTTCGTTTGAGCGTTTCCTTGCTCCTTTTTCCAGGTTTGACTTTTTTTTACCGTTGGTGCTTAAGGCTTCGTTTATCTTTCCCGGTCTATGATAGCCTGGTTGTATAATTTGATGACTCGATGTGAGGGATTAAGATCTGTGGCCAGGTGCAGTTTCTGTCCTATCCCGGCCGTCACGTCTTGGACCGCGTGACGCGTTGGTTGGCGTTTTGTCATCTTCTTAATCTATTAGATTAGTCTTTAGGGGTAATGTTAATAACTGGTTGGTTTTGTTTTTTTTGTAATTCGTTTAGGGTTCTCTTGTTGTACCTTTTTTAGCCTTAGAATTAAGTTGTGTTTTTTTGTTGCTTGGGGTTAGTTTTCTTGTGTTTTCTTGTGTTGTTGTTTGTTTGTTTCTTTGTTTGGTAGGGAGATGCTGTAGCATGACGCTACGTATCGTACGACATCTGTCGACTTTCTTTAGAACTTCTGAACTTCTGTGTCTAAGGCTAGGTCACGGTTGATATATAAAAAAAGCGTACATTGTGATTCACGGCATTACAGGTAGATGGCGCTTATATCAGTCCGTATTTTGTAATACGTCTGGCAGTTATAAAATTGAGATAATACTCGCGCTAATTTTGAATGTGAATTTTTGAGGTATTCCAGATTGTCAAAAAGAAAAAAGTTGATTTTTGATTGAGTCTGTCAGAGCGCCGTGAGATTTTGGAAAGAAAAAGAGATAATCTGGATTTGGTCTGGGGTTTTTGCTATAATTTGCTTAGTTGCATCGTGGTGAAGTGCGATTTATTTCAAACATTATATAGCAAGTGCTATTAATACATTATTGGAGCAAAAATAAAACCAAAACCATTGCCGGGCAAAAAAGGCCATATAAATTATATAGCAAGTGCTATACACTGGAACCGCCTGACCCGGAAGGATTCCGGAAGGCGCTTGTGGATGCCGGGCCGGCGGGACGGTCTGCAGCTGCCGCGATTTCCGCGGGTTTCTTCGCCACATCATCGGAGAGTTAGAGTCCGCATCCAGCGGGCTCTCCAAGTGAGAAAAGGAGTTCAGCGAGCTATTGGGTCCGCCTAAATCAAAGCGGACACTTGCCCACGAACTCTTTTTAATTTAAAGCAACAGCTTTAGCCATCCTGCTTTCGAGAGTATCAAATTATTTACATTTTTGTTAAAAACGTTATAAATCGGATTCCTTTGTATCCAGTATTTTTGTGCCATAATAGTTTTTTTTGTTGTTTTGCTAAATTCCCCAAATTCCAATTGCCTCGTTTGACGGGCGTATAAAGACCTGGCTCTTTAATTTAGGCTTCGTTCAGCCAGCGAATCATCTGTCACCATCCATATCACCCGCCTCATTAACCCATTATTTTCCTGCAGCCAAATTATTACTAGCCGAGTCTTTATTTTTACTTACCGGTTTTGCTAACTATTGAATGTGTAATGTCCTTGTTTAGGTACAGTTGTCTTCATTTTTAAGTGAAGTGCTAATATTAAATATTTTTAATTATTGTAATTTAATTACATTCTGGCCACTAGGGAGGTTGTTGAATGTGAAAGTGAAATAGGTACAGTTGTCTTCATTTTTAAGTGAAGTGCTAAATTTAAATATTTTTGTTATTGTAATTTAATTGCATTCTGACCACTAGGGAACTTATTGAATGTGAAATACCCTTATTTAGATGCCGTTATTGTGATTTTTACGTGAAATGCAAAATTTTAAATAATTGATTATTTTTGCTAATATTAAATATTTTTACTTTGTCGTCAAAATTAAACGTGTTAATGCAATTAAGAAGTGTTTTACTGCAATATATATATATAATAACACCATATATATATAGCAGCACCATCTCTCTCGCTATACCAGAATCACGTAAGTGATTCGGATAGGAGGTGCAAGCACATACTGCGCGTGCCCTTAGAGTATGGTCAACGACGCCAAGCCGTTTCAAATTCAGAGATTGCATATACATGAGAAAATTTGTCAAGTTCTGCCGTGACCAGGTGGTCTAGTGGTCAGGACGTCAGCCGCGAAAGCTGAAGACGCCAGTTCAAATCTGGCCTCGGACACCGGAGGGTTTGGTCACTTTTTCTGAAGTATATGACATCTATTTTCAGTTTATATATAGTAGTGTAACTATTTAAAAATTGCAAATCAAAAAATATTGAACAAAATAATTTGATTTGCTTCAAGATTCATATATATATTTATTTGAAATAATCATTAATAAAAACCAAAAATGTAATGAAATGAAACCGCGTTGAATGTAATGAAGTTTGCGCATTAGTCACGCCGACAAAGTGGTAGAATAAACACTCGAAAAATATTTTTTGTTAGGGTACCTCCCGTACAAATCTTGAAGCAAATCAAATTATTTTGTTCAATATTTTTTGATTTGCAATTTTTAAGTAGTTACACCACTATATATAAATTGAAAATAGATGTCATATTTCAGAAAAAGTGACCAAACCCTCCGGTGTCCGAGGCCAGATTTGAACTGGCGTCTTCAGCTTTTCGCGGCTGACGTCCTGACCACTAGCACCCGGTCACGGCGGAACTTGACAAATTTTCTCATGTATATGCAATCTCTGAATTTGAAACGGCTAGGCGCCGTTGACCATACTCTAAGGGCATGCGGAGTACGTGCTTGCACCTCTTATCCGAATCTCTTACGTGATTCTGGTATAGCGAGAGAGATGGTGCTGCCATCTATGAATCTTGAAGCAAATCAAATTATTTTGTTCAATATTTTTTGATTTGCAATTTTTAAGTAGTTACACCACTATATATAAATTGAAAATAGATGTCATATACTTCAGAAAAAGTGACCAAACCCTCCGGTGTCCGAGGTCAGATTTGAACTGGCGTCTTCAGCTTTTCGCGGCTGACGTCCTGACCACTAGACCACCCGGTCACGGCGGAACTTGACAAATTTTCTCATGTATATGCAATCTCTGAATTTGAAACGGCTAGGCGCCGTTGACCATACTCTAAGGGCATGCGGAGTACGTGCTTGCACCTCCTATCCGAATCTCTTACGTGATTCTGGTATAGCGAGAGAGATGGTGCTGCCATCTATGAATCTTGAAGCAAATCAAATTATTTTGTTCAATATTTTTTGATTTGCAATTTTTAAGTAGTTACACCACTATATATAAATTGAAAATAGATGTCATATACTTCAGAAAAAGTGACCAAACCCTCCGGTGTCCGAGGCCAGATTTGAACTGGCGTCTTCAGCTTTTCGCGGCTGACGTCCTGACCACTAGACCACCCGGTCACGGCGGAACTTGACAAATTTTCTCATGTATATGCAATCTCTGAATTTGAAACGGCTAGGCGCCGTTGACCATACTCTAAGGGCATGCGGAGTACGTGCTTGCACCTCCTATCCGAATCTCTTACGTGATTCTGGTATAGCGAGAGAGATGGTGCTGCCATCTATGAATCTTGAAGCAAATCAAATTATTTTGTTCAATATTTTTTGATTTGCCGTTTCAAATTCAGAGATTGCATATACATGAGAAAATTTGTCAAGTTCCGCCGTGACCGGGTGGTCTAGTGGTCAGGACGTCAGCCGCGAAAAGCTGAAG
This sequence comes from Pammene aurita, assembly GCA_947086415.1. Classification (NCBI taxonomy): domain Eukaryota; kingdom Metazoa; phylum Arthropoda; class Insecta; order Lepidoptera; family Tortricidae; genus Pammene; species Pammene aurita. The sequence goes on from OX352307.1 coordinate 3,939,896, forward strand.
ACGCCAGTTCAAATCTGGCCTCGGACACCGGAGGGTTTGGTCACTTTTTCTGAAGTATATGACATCTATTTTCTGCCTCCCGTACACATAAAGTGGGGGGTAAATTTTTTTTCGCTCCAACCCTATCGTGTTGTATATCAATGGATAGTTTTTTAAAAAATAATGAGGTCTTCTAAACTTTTTTAGGATAAAATTAATAGTTTCGTAAATAATAGCGCCGAAAGTTCAAAAAGTGCTTCTAACTTTAGAATCGAGGGCCCAAAAAAATTGGGAAAAATCATGGAAGTGGGGCCTAATAAGTAGGTACTTTCCATGAAAACTGTATTGAGGGAATTCGGTTAAGCCGTTTTTGAATTATAACTCAAAAACGCATAGTATAGGCCGTAATAGTGCTGCATAGTAAAATGACGTAAGCGCCGCAACATACCCTTTAATAAACGACCTTTTGCTCGACATGCTCTTGGCCGGTTTTTTCGGTTTATAATGATTGGGAATATTGTTCAAACACCTTCAAAAAGATATACAAAAAATAAGAAATCTCAATTTGCGATGAGTTTATGTACTTTCTCAGTAATTCTCGTTTAGAGAGAACGTTCTCGAGAAGGTGCGGAAATTCTCAGAAGGAATTCTCGAGAGCGAAAACGTTCTCACCGGCACAACTCTAGATGAGCGTAGTCACACATTAACAAATACATGGCATTTTTGACGGCGGTATATAATCAATAATGGCACCATAAGTTCTTCCTCACTTCATTTACCAATACATATCGGGTCGGCTCGGCGATACGGCGGCAATGTAATTTTTTTAATGTTTCAGTCTCCAATAATATAAGTGTAGATTTTATTTATTATTTATTTACATTACAATAACAATTTTGAATCTTAAATTAATATAATATTTATCGGTTATTCACAAACCGAAATCAAAGATCAGCACTATTTGTTTTAAGCTGGTCACATTATTTCTACGTTTGACATTTGTGGTTGTCATTTTAGTCTACGGAATAAAAAAATGAAGTATACAATAGTTGAAGAGATACGTAGTATCTACTAAGTAGTCTGTGTTGAAGAGTTCCTTGTATCTCTCCAGGATCCCATCATCAGATCCTGACCTGATGACAATGGGAACAGCTGTGAAGTATACTCTTTCAAACAAAAAAAATTTCCAAATCAGTCCAGCCGTCTTCGAATAATCGGTAAACATACATAAAAACAAAGATCCCGACGAATTTATAACTTCCTCCTTCGAAATCTTGAAGTCGGTTGATAAAAAGGGTCTGCAATGTCTAGCCTAAATATTAGCCTTGCTGTGTGGCAGGTAAAAAAAACTACGAATACATAAAAAAACGGTATATTAATTATTTACATTCATCTCTTATACACACAAATAAGTTAATTGCCTCCTTGTTCCCCATGACATCTTAAAAAGCCTTCAGATTCCATTTTTATTTAAGATTGCAATGCCTGCTCATATTATAAATGCGAAAAGTAACTATGTATATTACACGTATACAGGATGCCTCTGACTTTGAAGCTTTAAATGCGAGGACCGATTGTGCTCCTCAAACTGATCTAAACCCTGACCAGATATATATGATCATACGCCATGTTGCGGAATTTCATTGGAACCAATTTCTTACAATGGCAATAATTTTAATAACAGGATGATATGCATGTGTGAGGGCATGTGATAGGCTGTCACTACTGTCAGTGTCATTGTGGCTGTTTATTTGAATAATAGTAGTGTTTTCCAAAATTATTCATAGTAAAGAGCGAAACATTGTAAGTAGTGTATATGATAAACTGCTGTAAATGATACGCTCGGGAAATGAAACATTTCGCTGTGAAACATTTTCAAATTAACATCAGAGCTGACAAGTAAACAAATCAAGATTGACATCTTGATATCCATACCATAGAGAATACGCTCTATGACTATACTGAACTGTTGCTATATAAATCAGAATAATAGCGCCCTCTTGACAATGATCATAAAGGAGATCGTCAATTTTTGTTAGGTAAATAATCTGGCCCAGATTATTTAGGACCGTTTAGGAATGGTTCTGACCTTTAAAGAATCGTCATAATTTCTAGATCAGGATGGTGGTAAAAATATTGCGAAATCTAATGGGAAAACTGAAAATGATGCATTTAAAACTTGAATCTGACAAGGACAATATTTGAAAGCGTGCTTGCCTATGATTTATATATTAATGTAAAAAAAGTACCGATTTTTTAAAGATAATGTACAAAAGCGGACTAGAAAACAAAACGGGAATCATGATGAAATAATAAAAAGTCATATTTTGATCGTATTTATAGTTCCTGTATTTCGGTAAACAAAGACGGCTGTCAAACCATCGTTGATACTATTAACTGAACATTCCTAACACCTATTGCGAAGGGATAAGGTTTACCACAGTTTAGTGCGATAGCACTAGTATCTGACATTACAAAATTGAAAAAAGATGCGTTTCGTTATCGAAGGAGCATGACATTATGCCATTATGAAACTCACTTTTAATATTCAAACTCCGATCAAAAATGCAAAAATACGCATTTTCAATCTTTAGGCGTTTTAATACAGTCAATTTCTAATTTAAACTTCAGTATTCGTAGGCTTAGATACTATTTTAATATTACAATGTTCTAACTTACCGAACGGTATCAAAACGCAGATTATGTAACGGTATACATTGACAGTGTCAAACCAAAAAACAATCCCGTTTCAGGCCAGGGTGAAGTTAAACTTTATGTCAATGGCATAAGGACGTTAACGACTTGTCTTGCTGTATTTTAATCGCGGAAAAATCAACATACTTAATGTTTATTTATTTAGTATTTCTAATTACCGTTTCATTTTTTTGCAATATTTTGTGTACTTTAGTAATAAAATGAGTATTTATTTTACATTGCAGTACAAACTGTATACGGTTTATATCAGGTGGCCCAGAATTGACAACATTTCATTTTTTTGAGTGCTACTTTTTATTTTTATTGTATGGCCCGAAAGAACTCACAATTTTAAGAGACCCGTATGTTTTTATTTTTGCGAAAATCATGTTTTTTAGTGGAAAAATCCATTTATATTATTACTTGGGCAGAAAGGGCGTGTGTAACCTTTGATTATTATTATTTCTCTGAGTGTGTAACAGTCGTCGAAGTATCGGCTAAATGACGTCACATGTTGTGTTTCATACACTGAAAAAAAACGTTGAAATAGTTACATTGATTGAAATTTACGTAAAAACCATAGCGTGACCATAATGCGCTTAAACAGTTTGACATTTGAAGCACAAGATAAACGTCAAAACTCAAAATATCAAACCGCTAACTTCGAAAGATATCTTAAGGATTGTTGAAAATGCCTTGCATTAAATATTACCTAATGAAAACTTACAATAGCAACACATCTTTATAGCCCAGTTATTTACTGTTCTACCATCAGCTGAGGGAAGTACTATCTGAAACTATATACAGATGGACCTGAGGAGAGGCCCATCTTGTTGTTTTTCTTGCGCCGATGTGTGTCATTATGTTGGTTTGTTTATTATATTGTGTGAGAATGTATATTTTATATTAGGCCACGTTTCCACCACAGATGTGCTAGGTATATGAAGCTATCCGCCTAATGAATAAATGAACGAAATTAAAATAATTTTATTATAATATACCTTTTATTTCTCCCCTGATTAACACATGGTGAATTTTACTTCTCCAGTAGTAACATTCTAAGTACAGGAAAGATATTTAACTTATTATTGACAAGGCATCAGAAAGTACTTAAGGATCTACTTAGGATACAGGTTTAAAAATGACAAATATTCATACTAATAAAATAAGTACTTTATTTCCTATAAAATGTAATTTATTTACCACAATCAGAAACAACTTTTGCTCGTGACATTTTAATTGATATAATTTCTCAGTTTTATCTGTAAAGGGACATTTCAACTTGAAAGCCAAATCGTCACAGATTCCGTTTGGAGAAGCACAAACAGTCATCCATTTTATGATTATTGGCTTCTTGGAGAAACTCCTGAAGATTTGGGACGTCAGCATCACTTCTATACTGTTTTCGTTTACAAATAGTAAAGGAACATGAGGCTGCACTTAATAAAGGCCTTTGCCAGTTAGTACATAAGAACTCCGCGAAGATAACGAAGCTTCGGTACCTCTTGTGCCAGGCAAATTATATTTATCCGAGCTTTGCAAAAACTCACACGCGGCAAGTTCCTGCTGTCGGCTTTGACAAATCTTTCTGAGTTTCTCGTGTCCGCTTCGTTGTAGAGGTATTGGTCAATACCCAACCGGGGTATTTTCCGAGGATTCCCTGAATTCCATCGTCAGGTCGTCGTAGAAGAAAGCAGTCCGGGATCCGTGAAAAAGCGAAAATCGTAGTCGTCGTTGGAGAATGCAATCCGGGGTCTGTTAGAAAGCGAGTTTTGGTCGTCGTAGAAGAAAGCAGTCCAGAGTCCGTGACAAATCGCAACACGTAGATAATTAAATTAATCTAAGGAAACGTAAATTACAAGCAAATATTCGAATTGAAAGAATTAACTGTCAGCTGTCCTGTCACTGTCGGTAGTGTTGTAATTGTCAAAGTTGTCAAACGGAAACCCGGAAAATAACGTTTTTTCATAGTGGTAGTATTAAATCAGCCGTGTGACGTCATTTTCCGGTTTACATATTTTGATTAAAAAAATGGTTTTTGTGTTCTACAAGTGTATTTCTCGAAATGGTTTTCGATTTATAAAATTTGGAAATTTTGTAATATTGTCAATTGACGATCTCCTTTCTGGTCAGGCTTTACTTTTAATCCACAACTATTTGAATAAAGGTTTTATATTGATTATAATTTTTTATACAACATAAATACTATTTTCAATGTACGTCATCCAATGAAGCAATTGATTTGCTTAACTTCAAACTCGGATAAATCCATGTGTCAGATTATGCGATTTTGGTATCAAGAAAAGGTAATAGGGTAGATACTTGCTGAGAGGGTCGAATGGATTTATCCGAGTTTGAACTCTTGAATTGTGTGACTGAATTTTGCAGTACATTGCTTGCTCAAATAAGTTTTACACTATATTTTTCTACAATTTCAGTTATAAATAATGTACTGATTTAAACTTACACGATTTTCACTCAGACTGCCTGCGACCACGAGCGTTACGACACGCTCGCAACGTCAAGAAAATAATAAAAGTAAGTGTACGCGATTAAGTCCCGTTTTTGACAAAATAATTACAGTTATTTTCAAAAATTATAGTTCAGGTTTATGAGCAATATTTATCCATACATTTAGAGCCCTATGGTCAGAGACACGCTGTATTTTGGAAGGACTATACATACTTATATTTAATTCGGATTTCAGATGAAATAAAATCTTCTATAAAAATAATAAACGCGTCAGGTGAAATATGTTTGTTCGCAAACTTCGCAAAAACTACTGCACAAAATTTCATGTAATATTGTATAGTAACAATTTATACCCCAGAGCAACATTTAGTTTCCGTTTTTCCTCCAAAATCAGAACAGCTAGTAGTGAAAGATGGACTATCTGTCCGCCTCCTCATCTGCCGGCACGACGTCTGGTCGGTTGAGGAACACCTTACACAGGATATCCTGACAGTAATCCACCTCTTCTCTGAACGTGTCGTCTCGGAGCTCGGGGCTTTTGAGATGCCTTTCTAGGATACCTGTGGATTTTTGACTTAATTAGATCTGTTAGATATAATTCTCCATTGCCATACAATGCGGCAACGCCGCGGGTGTGATGGGAACTTTTGTTTTGGACCGGGCATGAAAGGTTTTAGTTTGTTAATTTATATAGGTTAGTCTTTTTTTTAACATTGTATTTTATCAATAAACATTAGATTTCTCAGTGACAGTTAAACTAAAGAGACCGTCATAGATGTGAAACTAAATATTTATCATTGAAATACAGTATAACACAAAAACTGTGCCTCAAATTGAACAGCTAGAGCCGCGCTGTATATTAAGGTAACTGTGATAATCAAAAGTTAACGTTAACACAGACTATAGGCTGGTCCACACCTGAAGCACCGCCTCGCGAGGAAATTGCCGCGCGAGGCAGCGAAGCTAGTGTGGACATGCCCGACCACGGCCGAGGCACGTCCTCCACACTAGCAGAGCTGCCTCGCGCGGCAATTTCCTCGCGAGGTGGTGCGTCAGGTGTGGCCCCGCCTCATAAGGGTCGGTTGCACCAAACCGTCTGTCACCGTAAAAAAAATTCCCTAAATTTTATTGTATGGAAATTTTTATAGTACGCAGCCGGGTGACGCTGCTGAGTGCGTCAAGTGGTTGGTGCAACTGAACTTAAGCCACTTAAGGGTGGGTTGCACCACGCATAACTAACGAACTGATCAACGTCAAATATGGCGACGGAGCTGTTATCTCATAAAAAACTGTCAAACTTTTCATACAAGATTTTTTAACGATGACGTTGACGTTAACAGACGCTTTGGTGCAACCGGCATTAAGTCTACAAACTTTTGTTTAGTTAATATTGGGATTCTAATCCGAGTGGTGCGTGTATTTTTATTGGTTTTCCTACGGCTGGTATTACGCTATTAGCTACGGCTTTTTTTATACTCCAATAGGCGGGTACACACCTAACGCACCGCCTCGCGCGGCAATTTCCTCGCGAGGCAGTGCATCAGGTGTGGACCCGCCTACCTCGTTTATCTATCCTACTTCGTGGTAATGTAGTAGGTAGGTAGTAGTGGGTAGGTAGTCTATCCAATCATACCTTTAAGCCCTAAGCCAGGGTCCCTGCACTGCGCCAGTACTCTTTCATCCAAGTCTGCTAACAGAGTCAACAGGGTGTTGAGCAGATGTTCTGATGACTGGTCCCTTCCAGTTGAGAGCTGTTCTGCGAGGGTCTTCACTATGTTTAGTTGGACGAATTTTTCTGGAAACATATTATTTTAATGAGAGATATTCTAAAGCAATGCATACGTAAAGTACCGATAAGCAGGATGGTTTTAATACAGGTGTGACTTTTAAAATCAATTTATACACCTAAGTACAGATTTTTCAACCGACTTCAAGATTTCGATGGAGGAGGTTATCAATTCGTCGGGATCTTTGTTTTTGCTATTTTTTTTATGTATGTTCACCGGTTATTCGAAGACGGCTGGACCGATTTGGAAAATTCTTTTTTTGTTAGAAAGAGTATACTTCACAGTTGGTCCCATTGTAACCATGTCAGGACCTGATGATGGTATCCTGGAGAAATCAAGGGAACTCTTCAACTATTATAGGCACACCTATTGTAATTTGAGTATTTTGTACAGTAACTCTGGCATTTCCTGTTGGAAAGGCGGAGTCAAAGTGAAGTCGGTTCTTTTTTTGTTTAAAATTATTACCTCCAGACTTCGGGTGGTGTTATATGATTCTAGCATTATAAATAATGCTTTTATTACCGTTTGAAATCTTTCAAATAAACTAGCAGTCCGCCTCGAACTTGGAACTCACGATTTCGTTCAAAACGAAATGACCAATATAACAAGACCCTTATGATGATTTTTTCGCGCCTTCTAGCTCCATGACCCCTTGGTCGATCCTGCTCAGATACGAACTCTCAAATTATATTGATCATCAAGATGCGTTCGACGAGGCCACGGAGCGTTAACGACTGCCGCGTTGGCTCCGCACCCAGAGATACTAACGCACCCAGAGATACTCATCATCATCATATCAGCCGAAAGACGTCCACTGCTGGACATAGGCCTCCCCCAAAGAGTGCCAGAGACACTGTGTGGTATCATTTCCGACTAAAATAGACATGAAGAATACATTTCTGATATTAAGGGCCTGTTTCACAATCTCCAGATAAACTTATCTGCCAGTTAAAATTTATCTGACAGATATATGCTTTAACTGATGATTGTGAAACAGGCCATAAAAATATAAAAAACCCATATTTAAAAAAAGTTGAGCGGAGAGGAAAATGAGTCTGATTTTTTGTAACGTTATATAACTAATAATTATTATTCTTTTGAAATATAAAAAAAATCATAAGAAAGCATATTTAATGCAGTCTTTAAATGTATACAATTTTAAGGCTTTTACTTAACTAAAACTACTTGAAAAATAAAACTTTCGCGTCGTGGTGTATGTTTTCTCCATAGTAATTATCTAAAATCAATGTGAACTTTCGTAGTGTATTGACCTTAAAATGTATGTATGGTTTATTATTAGTCAATTTTGCTCATAATAACCTCTACAATATGCAAATATAGAAAAAAAAAAGAATTCAAAAAACACGTTTTTCCTTTTTAACTTAACAAAAATCGATTTTTTGTTCCATTTCTGCATTTTGTACAAATTATTATGATTAATAATAAACAATACATACATGTTAAGGAGAATACAATACGGAAGTTCACGTCCACATTGATTTTAGATACTATGGAGAAAACATATACACCACGACGCGAAAGATTTTTTTTCACGTACTTTTTGTTGAGTAAAAGCCTGCCGCGTTGGCTTCGCACCCAGAGATACTGACCTCTGGCGTCCGGATAGTGGTCGCACAGATGTCTGGCTAATAGTGTGGCCTTCGTCCTCGCTCGTAAGTCTGTGACACCGCATACGGTGGCTACCGTCTCGCAACCGCCCTGGGCTACCAATTCTTTGCAAGATGGAGGATATTCTCGGCATGCACCTGGTAACGAAACAAAAGTAGGCGATTAGATTTAAAGATTCGTGAGTCATCGGTAACTATGGTAACTCGAGAATAGGCATGGTGAATTTTTTCATGTATGGTATCAATCGATTCGTTTTGTTGTGATGATCAAATGTCTATATGGGGCCAATTGCGTTAAAGCAACACAAAAGTCAGAAATGAGACTTAAAGTCCGAGATTTGCATTTGTTTCTCAAAACGCTCCTAACAAAATGACGTGCAAAAGTGACGTCACGATCACATAGTCGCCCTGTTTAAAGTATGGAAAAATTATGAAATTGCTATTTTTACAGTGAAATGTTGCGTTTATGTATATGGTTGCTATACAATTTATTTAAGAGTAAAATGTTAAAAATCGAATGGTATCATTATTTTTTATTTATTTCGCACTTATTGAGCCATTTCAATGGAATTTATAAATTTTCACTTTAGATGGATACATTGATCATTTTGCATCCTATCAACTAAATTTTATTGCATTTCAACATGTGTCATCCTGCCTATTATAGTAGACGCCTTACTTACGTCTAAACGTACTCGTGACTCTAAAGTCAGTTAATACGGTCTGATACGTTTTGAACTCATAAGGAGTCTCGGTGATCCTTGATAAGTTCGTAGCATTTCGGCCCGTTCCCGACTCTAAGGATTCACCGTGAACCAATATGGTACACAGTGAACCAGTATGGTACACAGTGAACCAGTATGGTACACAGTGAAACAGTATGGTATGTTAATCAGCACTTACAAGATATAGCAGCGACGCATTTAGCGATAGCCTCCCCCCATTGAGCAGGCTGCTCTCAATTGCCCATGACTCGCAGAAAGGGTGGTTCTAGCAGTTCTGCCAGTATGAGGGTTCACAGTGGACCAGTAGTACACAGTGAACCAGCACTTACAAGAGATAGCAGCGACGCATTTAGCCAAGGCCTCCCCCCGTTCTGTCTTCGCTAAAGCCAGCAACACATTGAGCAGGCCGCTCTCAAGAGCCCGTGACTGGCAGAAGGGATTGTTTTGGATCAGCTCTGCCAGTATGAAGGTTCACAGTGAACCAGTACTTACAAGATATAGCAGCGACACATTCAGCCAAAGGCCTCCATCGCTCATTCCTGGCTAAAGCCAGCTACGCATCCAGCCAGTCACTCTCCAGTGCCCGTGACTCTCAGAAGGGCTTGTTATAGCAGTTCTGCCAGTATGAGGGTCACAGTGGACCAGTAGTACACAGTGAACCAGCACTTACAAGGGATAGCAGCGACGCATTTAGCCAAAGCCTCCCCCCGTTCTGTCTTAGCTAAAGCCAGCAACACATTGAGCAGGCCGCTCTCAAGAGCCCGTGACTGGCAGAAGGGATTGTTTTGGATCAGCTCTGCCAGTATGAAGGTTTATTTATTTATTCAAACTTTATTGCACATAAAAAAAAATAGTACAAAAGGAGGACTTAATGCCTTTAGGCATTCTCTACCAGTCAACCATAGGGCCAAACAGAAATGCGTTAAGGTGGGTGCAGAGAGAAAATGTAACTATCTAACTAACTAGGATATTTTACAATTATAAACTAATTAAAATTTCTTAATTAATATATACATTCCTAAAATAATACTTAATGACTATTAATACTTCATATGCATACGTATATAGTATTGGTACAGTCAAGTGTAAAAATATGGGTGTACTCATCTTACTCAAAAATATGTCCCATAGTATCTTATTCCGTTGTAATAAGTGCGTAGTACCATATTTATGAGACGATTTTTTCGATACGTATTTTTGCACTTGACTGTACAAATACATACTAATATATCATAAAAATATATAATATATATAAATATAATATACATAAATATAATAAACAATATACGTGCGTTAAGGGATGCCGACTAAATCCTATTTCCTAAGCCTGATCAAGCAGGTGCTTATAAAGTAAGCGTTTGAAAGCTAACTTGCTTGGGGCCTGTCTTATCGTCAAAGGAAGCTCATTCCAGAGACGGATAGCTTGTACAGTGAAGGAAGAGAGAAAACCACTATGGTGAGGGACAACTAAGAGTTTAAGAGAACGGGAGGAACGTAATTCACAGCCTGGTGCCCTCGCACACGAAGTTAAATTTAGATTTAAGGTAACTGGGAGCAGATGGCTCAAACAGTATCGAAAAGAGCAGACAAAGAATTCTGAGAGTCCTGCGCTGACGAATCGGAAGCCACTTAAGTTGGCGGCGGTAGTAAGAAATGTGATCAAACTTGCGGAGACCAAAAATAAACCGTATGCCGTTATTAAGCAAGCGATCCAGTCTATTTAGTGAGCCTTGAGAAATATTGGTAGTGCACACATCAGCGTAATCAATGTGTGGCAATATTAGTGCCTGCACTAATAATTTTTTGGTGGACACCGGAAGAAAATTTTTAAGGGGATATAGAGAGCGTAAAGTACCAGTGACCTTTCGACTCACCTCGGACAGTTGACCATCCCAAGATAAATGCCTATCGAAAACAATGCCTAGATCCTTAACCTGGTCTGAGAGTGTTATTGTCACGCCATCAAAAATGATCGGTGTGATAGAAGTTATATCTAGTTTTATGAGTTGACGCGGGCTCCCCACAATGACACTTGGAAGGATTTACAGAAATTCCAAAGTTATTGGACCAGTCAGCGATGTGATTCAGGTCATCATTGATGGCTGCGATGGCGGAGTTGATGTCTGCTACTTCAGCTTGGGTATACAGCTGTAAATCATCTGCGTACAGATGGTGAGCGCTCTTAATTCTTGTTGTAATGAGATTGATAAATACCGAGAATAAAAGAGGAGAGAGTATACCACCTTGCGGTACACCGGTATTCAGATCGCACCACTCAGAAACGCTTTTGCCGACACGCACCGCCTGGACACGGTTAGAAAATACGAGTTAAACCATGCAGCCCCACCCGAGGAAACTCTAAGATAAGAGAGGGTAGCGAGGAGAAGGTCGTGATCTACCACATTAAAGGCATTAGAAAAGTCGATTAGGACCAGTACCGTGACTTTTGAGGATTCCATACCAACCCTGATATCCTCAGTGACTTTTAAAAGCGCAGTACTGGTACTATGACCTACCCTGAAACCTGACTGGTAGATCGACAGAAGAGAATTCGAAATAATAAATTTAGAAAACTGGTTGTGAACTACTGACTTGAGTACCTTAGAGAAAAATGGCAGTATCGGAATGGGCCTGAAATTATTGAGAGAGCTGGGGTTAGCAGTTTTTGGTAGCGGGATAACATAAGCTTTACGCCAAGAAGAAGGAAAAACCCCAGATTGAAGGGAAAAATTAATTATGTGCTTAAGAATAGGAAGGATACTTTCTACAATAAGCATGACCATAACCCGTCCAATGTCGTCGTGGCCAACCGCTTTGGATTTAATAGCGTTAATAGTCCTTTGAATCTCTATTATTGTGACTGGGGCAAGGATAAAAGGGCAAATATCGGGAGATGAAAGAGAAGTTATATGGGCCATGGTTTTAACCTTAACTAATGGGTCTAGCGTCCCGCTGTTAGAAAAATGAACATTCAGCTGATCTAAGGAGAAGGGGGATGGATCGAAATTGTCTTTTGACTTGCCTATACCAAAATATTTCAAAAATTGCCACGTACCCGCAACAGTTGTAATAGAAATACTATTATGTATGTATCGGCGCTTGGCAGCTCTCACCATCTGGTTACAGCGATTTCTAGCCGCCTTAAATTTAAGCCAGTTCTCATCACACCGGTCACCCTTGTATCTATGGAAAGCTCTGTCTCGTCTTCGCATAGCCATCCGGACCCCCCTGGTGGTCCATGGAGCTGGAGGCCGCCTCAGCCGGACTTCACGTACCGGTGCATGTGCATCGAACAGCTGCAGGATAGTTTTATTGAGAGCAGAGACTTTCTCATCCACTGTCGACGCAGCATACACCGGCTCCCAGTCGGCAGCCGCAGCATCCAGCCTCAAGCTCGCGGCGTCTAAGCGAGCAAAATTGCGAAGCCGGACCACTGTAGGTGTCTTCTTAGGAGCCTTAACCTTGAAAGTGAGGTAAATCAAGTCATGGCGTGAGAAACCCGGAGCCAATAACTGCCCGAAACTTATAACTTGCTCAGAGGACGATGTGAGCATTACATCCAGCCACGTGTCCGGCGAGTCAATGTTGCGGTGAGTGGGAGCGAGAGGCAGAATTGAGAAGTCACTGGCCTGTACGATAGATCGGAAATTCCCTGATCTGGGGAGGTCTTTCAAAAGATCCGTATTGAAATCACCCATGATTACGTGGTGTGTGCATTCAGAACCAATAGTAAAGAGAAGATTTTCAAGGGTAGAGAAATAATCCACAGTTGGTGGACAGTAAACCACCCCGACAAAAACACTGACTCCACGCATCTTGGCTTCGATAACTAGATATTCCATAGAGCCAGAGTATGACGATGGAGAGGAGTCAATGATTCTGAACGGAATGTCAGACCGCAGATAAATGGCTACTCCGCCTCCACCCTTACCAGTGCGGTCATTGCGCAAGAGGACAAAGCCGGGGATACTGACGGAGACCGAAGGAATACTGGGCTTCAGCCAACTCTCGCTAACAAGGATGGCATGTACGTTGCCATCTGAAAAAGTATCTAAAAGGTCTGCGTAATGACTCGGGATACTCTGAGCGTTAATGTGGCATACGTTAAAGTAGTTTGGATGGTTCTGGAATGCACGCCCTACCAACGAGCCGAGCGTGCTCGTCTCATCGGCCGATATTGAAGACAAACAAGACAAGTCACAAGCAGAGTAAAAAGAATCGTCAGACCCATCATCGCACATATAAAAATAAATAAAATATTATAAACCTATATAGAATAAGTAATATAAATAAATAAACTATTATAAATATAATACCGGCTAGACCTAATACAGTTTTAAGTCCTGTTTCGCCCACCGGTCGACTGCAGTTCACAATTTCTAATTTTAAAATCAAGAAAAGAAAGCACTAAAAAAAAAACACAGCATTCGAGCCTTACAAAAAAAGAAAGAAAAAGCAACGCAGCTACAAACATCACACTTTAAAAACTTCAGTTTGGCGTTTGACGACTGTCAATGTGACATTCTAACAATAAACAAAACAATACACATTTCAAAAGGCGGTATCGGAGAAAACCACACATAAATTTGTAAAATACCGTCAAGTTCATGCACTGATAAGAGCAAGGAAAAGATGGCGTCGAAAACTGTATACAATCGAGAACAAAAGACATCAGCAACAGATACAGGCAAACCTATCATCTCTTGCTAGCTTGAACTTCTGCGGCATCTTTACGGGCCTGCCTCGGCGGCCTGGTATTCTTCGCTGGCTGCGCAACTGGTGCTATCGCAGGCTTGCTTGTTGCCGTTTTAGGCGGATTGCACGCCGCGGGCTCGGTAGCCTCCGCCGGTCCAAGGTCTATCCGCACAGCTTCACTCGCCTCCGGATCCACGTTGGGCATCTCCTGGGCAGTTATAGGGTGCTCGGCGATCAGCTTTTTCAGCTGCTCAGACGTGGTCAACCTTTCGGTTTTGCCAGAAGCCAGCTTCATAAAAATGTTACCATCAAGTGACCACACTTTGCGCAAATCAAAATGCTTGCGGGCCTCAACGAATACATTCTGTCGCCGTCGAGTTAGAAACTCTGACACTACCACAGATGATCCCTTGAACGAAGTCTTCTTGCGCCAAATACTGTTTTTCAACGACATGTCCTGGCATCGCACTAAAACTGGCCTATTCCGCCCAGCACTGGGCGCACCTAATCTATGGCAGACGGTGAAGCAGGATGGGTTAACATCAGATATTTGCAAGCGGTCACGGCAAATATCTGCCACAAGTGAAGCATCATCTTCATCCTTAGACTCCCGCATGCCACCAATCAAGAGAAACTTTCTCCTGTGCCGCATCTCCAAAACATCCAGAGAGTCTGCTAGGGCTGAGATCTGCTGCCTGATGACTGCCAGAGTGGAGTAGGTGGTTGCCTTAAACTCCTGTAGCTCGGAGCACAAGTCGGCCACTGACGCATCCTTACTGTCAGGTGAAGCGGAACGCAGGGCAGCCTCCAACTTGGCAAACTTGCGGGAAACTGAGGCTTCCAGTGTGTTTTGTGACTCCACAATTGAATCTAAATTTGCCATGTCGTGCAGTGCTTGTGAAGTGCGTGTACTGTAGTCGCCGGTGGGTGCGGACAGGTAATCCTGCCTAAAACTGCATGAACAGGATTGCCCACACAGTATGTAATACTTTGTTATTATTACATTAATTTATCACCAAAAATTACTTTTATTAATCCAAAAATAAATTAAATTCAAAATTAGTTCCAGAGATGACTTCTTAACTTTTTGACAGCTACCCACAAAAACAGGTTCACAGTGAACCAGTACTTACAAGATATAGCAGCGACACATTCAGCCAAAGGCCTCCATCGCTCATTCCTGGCTAAAGCCAACTACGCATCCAGCCAGCCACTCTCCAGTGCCCGTGACTCTCAGAAGGGCTTGTTATAGCAGTTCTGCCAGTATGAGGGTCACAGTGGACCAGTAGTACACAGTGAACCACCACTTACAAGAGATAGCAGCGACGCATTTAGCCAAAGCCTCCCCCCGTTCTGTCTTCGCTAAAGCCAGCAACACATTGAGCAGGCCGCTCTCAAGTGCCCGTGACTGGCAGAAGGGATTGTTCTGGCACAACTCTGCCAGGATGCCGCTGGCTCGGGCGCGGATGTCTTCGTTTTCACTGCCGTAGCAGACGGGGAAGATGGAGAAGCCGCCGAGCTTGTAGAAATCTGGAAGGGTAGTAGTTTATGCTTGTTATTTATACTGTCTCTTTCCTCCTAGCGTTTGTCCCGGCTTGGGGTTCGCTTGACAACCTAATCCCATGAATTGGCGTAGGCACTAGATTTTACGAAAGTAACTGCTATCTGACCTTCCAACCCAGAGGGGAAACTAGGCCTTATCGGGATTAGGTCCGGTTTCGTTACGATGCCGATATAGTAGGAGAGCCCATGACACTGAACCTAGTTCGATAAGTCTCCTAGATGGGATATACAGTGTGGAAAGATAAGTCGGGCCGGAGGGAAACTACCTTAAAACGTTGGGATAGCTCAATTCGCTGAAAGGAAACATTCTTTTATTTTTCCTAAAAACTAAAACTGCATTCACAGATTTTTTCTTAATTTTCACTTTTTTCCATACTAATTGTATAAAAAATATTTTTATTATTATTTATGGGTTCTCTTGTGCCCTAAACTTGGTTGATATTAAGAAGTTGTTATCCTTGTTGGAAATAGGATTGATTGGCATCAATTGTCATAAAAAATATTTATGGCAAAAATTACAAAATAAATAATTTTTTTGTAAACTGTAGTCTTTTCCAAAATATTGTACATGCAGTTATGTCCCTTTAAAAAAATTAAAGAATGTTTCCTTTCAGTGAATTGAGCTATCTCAACGTTTTAAGGTAGTTTCCCTCCAGGGCCCGACTTATCTTTCCACACTGTATATAATTAGACGCGTCTTTAATGGAGGAACACGAAATGCTGATGCTGCAATGCAAAAAAAGTGGTTTTTTTTTTTGAAAAAAAATAAAAAATCCGGGTTCTAGTTCTAGTGCGATAAGTCT
The DNA here is from genome assembly GCA_947086415.1 of Pammene aurita. NCBI lineage: Eukaryota > Metazoa > Arthropoda > Insecta > Lepidoptera > Tortricidae > Pammene > Pammene aurita. The sequence goes on from OX352307.1 coordinate 3,956,242, forward strand.
CCTAGATTTCCTTTGTTCCTCGAAGCAGGGGAGGGGTAGGGCTACTAGGGCTACACGATAATGCATTGCTGCAACTGCTGCAAGCCCCCGTGCGTGGCCTTGTCAGTGGCAGCAGCATCAAAAGATTGTAGATGAAAAAAAAACAAAACGATATATAACATAATTTTTAAGAAAAAAAAACCGACTTCAATGGGGGTAGCCGGTGAAGGATTATTGTAGATAGATGGTGCACTTAGATTCCATACAATGAAATAACTTGCTTAAAAAACGCAGCGGAGAGGACCAATCGCCAAACGTGAACTATGCGTCGTTGAAGAGTTCCGTTCTGATTATCATCAACAGTTCCACTTCATCAAATGTCACTCTTTTGAATGAAAATGCTTGATTTGTTGATAAAAATACAAAAGTCACTTTATGTATGCCTTTAAGATTTGAGGAATTCCCTCGATTCCTCGTGGAACTCATCATCAGAACTTGAGCTTGACGAAAATTGGTCCTGACAATCTAACTTGCTTAACAAACATAGCGAAGAGGAAGAATCGCCAAACATGAACTATGCGTCGTTGAAGAGTTCCGTTCTGTTCATCATCAGCAGTTCCACTTCATCAAATGTCACTCTTTTGAATGAAAATGCTTGATTTGTTGATAAAAATACAAAAGTCACTATGTGTAAGCCCTTAAGATTTGAGGAGTTCCCTCGATTCTTCATGGATCCCATCATCAGAACTTGAGCTGGACGAACATTTGTTCTGACAATTAAACTTGCTAAACAAACACAGCGAAGAGGACGAATCGCCAAACGTGAACTATGCGTCGTTGAAGAGTTCCGTTCTGATCATCATCAGCAGTTCTACTTCATCCAATGTCACTGTTTTGAATGAAAATGATGGTTTTGTTGATAAAAATATAAAAATCACTATATGTATGCCTTTAAGATTTGAGGAGTTCCCTCGATTCCTCATGGATCCCATCATCAGAACTGCGTTTTGACAAAAACGGGACCAATCTGTATATATATACTTACAATCAAAAAAAGAATTTTCAAAATCGGTTCAGACATGACGGAGTTATGGAGTAACAAACATAAAAAAAAAAAAAAAAATAAATAAAAAAAAAAAAAACATACACGCCGAATTGAGAACCTCCTCTTTTCAAATCTTGAAGTCGGTTAAAAAACAAGATGTTATTTAAACTTAGCGCCTGAACTGCAACAAGATATGTTACGTTATTAAAATGATTTTATATTTTAAAAGATCAGGCGCTTTGTTTTTTCATACATCTACAATCTTTTGATGCTGCTGCCACTGACAAGGCCACGGGGGCTTGCAGCACCACATTATCGTGTAGCCCTACCCCTCCCCTGCTTCGAGGAACAAAGGAAATCTAGGAGACTTATCGTACTAGAAACCAGATTTTTTAATTTTTTTCAAAAAAAAAAATTAAACTACGCCACCACTTTTTTTGCTTTGCAGCATCGGCATTTCGTGTTCCCCCATTAAAGACGCGTCTAATTATATATATCTCATCTAGGAGACTTATCGAACTAGGTTCAGTCAGGGGGGTTTCACTACGCAGTTTAGGTACATTTGGGCGACGCGCCTCCCGGGCAGGCGTATGGCAGTGGGCTGCCGCTCGGCTCGCACGATAGTCGTGTCACGTGGCGCTCGCGCAAAATTGAAAATACACAATGGCTTCGAAACCTAAATCTCGATCTAATCCGTATAAAAGATGTCTTTACGGATGTCTGAATAAACGGAAGAACAAGGAAGCAGAAATAACATTTTTAAATTCCGGACGATATTGAAAGGTCCCGAAGTCCTTACTTAGTAATAATTAAAATAAACATCCTTAATTTATTGAAAATTGGTTGCCCAGAAACAATATTAGGAACTGACCGACATATTTTCTAAAGGAATAGGAATAGGCTGTGGCATACCTACTTCCGTGAGAATCAGACATAATCTCTATAAAAATTACTATCTCCGGATAAAAATTTCATGTTTACAGAATCAACGTTTGTAATTCCTACATAGTTATCGTAATAGTACATTACTGCAGAGACCAGTAAGTAAGCTTTGCTGGCTGAGTATTTAGTAGCCGTCCGAGTCGAAGACGAGGACGGCTACAATACGAAGCCAGGTAAGCTGATTACGGTCGAAGCATGTATAGTGCTTTTCTCAAACATGTAAGGAAATAAAATTACTTGTTTAGTGCTTCAGTTACTGGCTGAGTGATTTAATGTTGTATGAAAATCCTTTACGTACGTCGCGCTGAACCTGCCTTGGAATAGAGTCCCTACTGGTCTCTAATTACTAACGTAACAGGAACATTTCCGAGCATGTTTGAGAAAAAATAATAAATCAGTAGGTATAGGTACAAAAACTTGTTAAGTGACAGCCCCGTGCCGACGCTCACAGCTCGGTCATAAAACTGCGGCGCGCAAAGAAGATTCACGGTTCGTGCGCGGTTATAAGTTTCAATTTTGCTTGTAAGCGGCGAGTATAGGTATAATTTTATACCTAAATCTGCCTTTTGTGAAGGAGTGAATTTTCTGTACGGTAGTACTATTAGTTATTCTGTGGTTCAGTGTTATGGGCTCTCCTACTAATACGAAAAGCGACGAAATAATTCTGACTCCACAGTTGTAGCATTTCTATTTTCAAAGAAGATAGAAGTTGCAGTAAGCTTGTGGGGTACAGCTTTCCTAAACCAATTAATTTATATGTATGTGTACAGTCACCCGCAATAGTATCTTCCTACACGAAGGCCGCAAAAAATATGTGACACGCTCTTATTTGTAGGGCCATAAGAGCGAGTCACATATTTTTGCGGCCTTCGTACAGGAAGATACTATTGCGGGTGACTGTACATTGCATATAAGTTGAAAAGTAAATCCTTTTTGATACAATTGAAATAACTTACCATTAAATAAATAAAATAAAATAAAAAAGCCTTTTATTTCTAGGTGAAAAAATGAATCTAAAATTATTTGCAAACTTAGTCTAGGATAATTTAACCCAAAATTGTAGGGTAAAGAAAACACACCAGAACCCTCTTAGGGCTCGTGCACGTGTATTTTTCTAGTGAACGAAACTAAGAAAAATTTCTATCACACGATTAGATAATTACTTTTTCTCGGATTCATTAAACATAAATCTTTACTAAGGTCGAATGAAAAAAATATACGTGAGGTTATGGGGGGGGGGGGGGGGGCAAGAACCTCACCAAATATCACCGAGGGAGGGGGGGGGGGTAAAAAGTAGCCTAAAAAACCTCGCGTGATTTGTGCACAAGTCCTTACGAGGTATAGGCCTCTTCCAGACTCTTCCACCTCTCTCGATCGTGGGGCCTCCCACGCCCAGTTGGCCCCCGCCACCTTGACTATGCTTTATTATATAACTTACCATTAGCAGTATCAATGTCATCAATAAAATCCATGATTCTTGTGAAAGCCTGGTTGATGTCATCAGGTAGCGGCTGGCCTAGCTGCACACTATGTATTTTGTCTGCGTCTGATAGCACAGCTATGGCGTCTTGTAGGACCTTAGCCACGTCCACTGTGAGGCTTTTTAGGGCGTCTTCTAGGAATCTCTTACGCTGGAATAATAAAAAAAACATTGTACACTATTAATTTTGTATATACAGGAAGTAATATAATAAATAATAATAAATAAAAAATAGTGGTGATCCGTTTAATTATTGGTATCGTGTTGCGACTAAGACTAATTAGGTGAAAAATTTATTCGGCGCGAAAAAAATTTTTTTTGTACGTGACAAAACAATTTTGTTTTTTCGCGCAAAAAATTTTTTTTTAGTACAATTGCTCAAAAAGTTTAGTTTATGTAGCCTGCAAATCGTGCGTAAAGTTTGATTTTATGCACTAGTGCTAAAAAGTAATCTGATCTGCAGTGATCGGAATAGGTAGTGCCATTTCGGGTGAATGACCTTAAACATTGTAAATAACATGGATAAGACTTGAGATTCTTCGACTCGTATTTCTCACAAAAAAATTCTTCAAAACGCAAAAGTAAAAAATAAATCATTATAAGTACATCATTCATTTAAAATTACTTTCGTTTAACAGTTACAATTAACAATAATACAATCATAAAATAAAACACGAAACATCAACATCATTATTTTAAATGAACATAATTAAATTATTACTTTCTTCGAAATTATAGTAGCAAACCATATTTTTATCAATATATTCTACTGACAATCTATTTATTTTGACGTCCGATATCTAACTGAAACCACATTTTTCATACTTACGTTAGGCCCGCGGTTCTTTAAAACATTTTTTAAACCAAACACAAACATCCCGGGGTTAAAAACTATATCCATACTAAGCTTACACACCGAAGTCCCGCAAAATGGCACTACCAATTCCGATCACTGCTGATCTGCAAATCGTGCGTAAAGTTTGATTTTACGCACGATTTGCGATCAGAATTTTAAATAAATGAGTATTATGCGAGACCCGCTTATAAATGACCCACCTGAACCTGAACTACGCGCGATTGGGCATAAAGGAGTATGATGCGAGACCCAATAGTATTACTTGAACAACGCGCGATTGAATGAAGCTGTCCTCCGTACACTGACAGAATATAAATGTAATTTTATTTCATTGTAGTTATTTCGCAATTGTATTGAAAAACGTTCTTCGACACACGTGCGGAAGTGTAATTTTCACTCGTCCCGACCTCGGTACTCGTGCAAAATGACATACTTCTCGCACTTGTATCGAAAACTACTATGTCTTAGTTTTTCATAATAGAATATGATACCAATTATGCCCTTAAATGGATTCACAAGCATTTTTGTTACACCCTGTATTTTTGTTACACCCTGTATTTTTATCATCATTGCTTGTTTAAAATCCCCTGAGATCTATTGTACAGATTTACAGTGTATAGAAATAAAGGAAAAGTAGAAAAATCCACTGCCTCAGGCGAGACTCGAACTCGCGACAATACATGCCCATCGCTCTGACCAACTGAGCTATTGAGACTTACCTGATGCGTAGGCAGATGTACCCCTAAGACGCATAAAGGATATAGTGGAGAAATTCGCAGCCATCAGGTAAGTCTCAATAGCTCAGTTGGTCAGAGCGATGGGCAGGTATTCGAGTCTCAAAAATTAATTAATTGTTCTCATTGTAATGTATTTTTAAGATATTTTATGCTTCAAATTATACAGCACCAGTTCTAGTCATATAAAATCCCTAGTCATATAGATATTGATTTTTATATTTACAATTTCTCGCATAATACTCCATTAGCCGTGTCACCTGACGCACAGCCTCGCGAGGAAACTGCCGCGCGAGGCCGCTCGGCTAGTGTGGACGTGCCTCGCCTGAGACATTGCGGCCGCCGTGCGTTTGCCTCGGTCGACACACGTCCACACTAGCCGAGATGCCTCGCGCGGCAATATCCTCGCAAGGCGGTGCATCAGGTGTGGTAATGCCTATTGAAGAAAATTTTATTACAATTGATATTTTCCAGTGGTTACTTGATTCAGTTCAATACTCTATTTAAGTGTACACAAGATTTTAAGTAATTATCTCAGGGAAAAGTGTGATAATATCTCACTTCTTACTCACTTCACTTCTTGTGGTCTTATCGCTCATTAGCGATAAGACCGCCTGTTGTTACCTCTACCTAAATTTATCTAATTGTAAAATTTGTGCTTGTAACTGTATGAGGTGTGCAATAAAGAGTATTTATTATTATTATTATTCCTTTATTTATCTTTTTACTTAGTTAAGGGTTTTTACAATATTTTTATAAAAGTAAAATATAAAAATACATCTAAAACATATGAAAACAATAAAAGCATTATAAAAAACCTAAACTAGGGTGCCGCCGGCAACGGAGCAGGGCCCAGGCTGCCGGTGGTTAGGGCCGCAGAGTGAGGAACCTTCGGACTATGCGCGCCGTGTCCAAGATTACCGCCTTCTGAATCTAACCCTTGATCCAACCACAACCTCGTAGCGAAAGTCTCTCAAGATGTTGGTCGAGACTCTTCGCTACGAGACCGTTCGCAGAGACAACTATCGGCACAATGATCGCCGAATCAACCTCCCACATGGCGGTTACCTCGTGAGCCAAGTCTAGGTACTTGCTGGACTTGTCCTTCTCGGCCTTCACGAGGTTGTCGTCACATGGGACGGTGATGTCGACGAGCATGGCCCGGCGTTGCGATCGATCTATTACCACGATATCAGGCTTATTGGCTACTATAGTCCTGTCCGTGATAATAGATCGATCCCAATAGAGCGTGGCACGACCATTTTCGAGAACTGGCGCAGGTGTGTACTTGTAGTACGGCACTTCGTGGTCCATTATTATTATTATTATTATCTATTGAATTTTTTTTTCTTTATTTTGACAATAAGAGAGATACATTTAATTAATTTTACCTATCTGCCAAACTGCATAGCAGTTTACAAAATACCTATTATAGAATAGAAGTGTTTATTTACAAAAAAAAGAAAAGAAAAAAAGATTAATTCACTATAAGTAAGCCAAATTCTTGAAATAATGTTCACATAACCTACCTCTTCATCCATAGGACCTAGCTCTGAATTTCCAGGAGCATCTTCAGCTTTTGTTGCCTCCATAGCAAACCGGAGGAGGCCCTGAAATGAGTGACAGCACACATTAAAGTAAAGGAATTATTACTAGAAATAAATAAATAAACAAATATTATAGGACAATCTTACACAAATCAACCACGGTAAGCTCAATAAGGCTTGCGTTATGGGTACTAGACAACAATATATACAATATATAGATCTATATCTATATATTGTATATATCAAATACTCACATACATAGAAAACATCCATAACTCAGGAACAAATATCTGTGATAAACACACAAATAAATGCCCTGACCAGGATTCAGAATCAGAATCATAATCAATCGTTTTATTCGTGATAAAAAAAGTATTAAAAAAATAAAAAACAATAGAAATCTAGAACATAATACACAGTTTACCACGAAATGGACCCGCCTCAGCTTTATGCTGACCCGAAAGCCAGCGCTGGTCTTCCAGCGGGACCATTCGAACCCGGGACCTCCTGCTTCGTAGGCAGGGTAACTACCGACTAGGCTAGGAGGCAGAAAGGAAGAAGGAGTGACCATGAACCATTATAAAATGGTGCTATTACTAAAACAAAGGTGAAGTCAAAAATGTGCCATGAAAATTTACGATTACACAAAACAATACAACACAAGTTACGATTACATTGATTGTTTAATTTGTTTCTGACAAAAAGAAAAACTGTAATTAGTCTCTAGATAAGAATTAAATTTATCCTTTTGAAGCAAATTTGTATGGGAACTACAAAAAAAAATCTCGTTCGTTCTTCGATGAGACTCCTTATAGCGAGTACTATCTATATAAAAATATGAGCCTTGAACTCCGCGCCAGCTAAACTGCAGTTGAGCCAAAATTTCCATTGCTTTGTACAAAGGGAGAAAGACATTGTATTTTCTCTTTTGTATATTAGCAAATGTTACGGTAAAATGTAACTTAAATACTTGCCTGTAAATTCCGTGGCTGCCGAGGCTGTTCCGCCACACGCTGAACATCCCCACTTCTGCTGGGAAACGTCAGGGCTCCGGCAATAGGATTGTTACCAGGATTACTCGAAGCCATGTTCTGAACTAAAACCACTTATTTGAGGTTAACTGACAAGGCAAACTTGTAGCTATTGTGACACTGGTTATATTTGGATTATTGCGTGGGTTAATATCGTTTGGAATGATTCACAAAAGCTGTTTTTAATTCTATAAAGTAATGTGTTCTTCGAAGTTCTGGAAATGACGCCGAAAACACCGTGCTCTATTTTACAACTGTCATCAATGTCAAAGTCACTGACACTCACATGACATCGAGTGTCATATGAAATATCGGGTCCAAGTTAAGCTAATAAATTCTGCGCTAGATACCTGTATAATGTATAAGTCATCAAAATTATATCTAAAGATAATTAGACGATACAGTTGATGTGAAACAATATATTTATCCTATTTTATTGCAATGTTTTGTCAATCTAATTTATACAATTCGCTTTTTGCCGGAAAAAATATTTTTCTTATCATTTGGACTTCTCTTTAAATCATTATGACCCGGCATCAGCCCGGCATGTATCAGCCATAACCTTCATATAAATCCAAGGCCATAACAAAATAACAGACGAGCTAACCGAACCACGGACCAATAAGGTCAGAGTTATTTGTAAGAGTTTGAGAGCGATATATCTATAGCGTACCGTAGTATTATGCAGCCGCGATGAAAATGGGATTAGACTTAACAGATTCCCATTCTAATCGCCGTTTAGTAATAACGCTACTCGTTACTAGATGGCACTGCAGTGCAAATGTCAATTCCTCTTACATTTTGGGTATCTTTAGGTTATTCTCGTTCAGGTGGCGCTTCAGGACGTTCTTCGACTGTGGCTGTCTATATATGTTTAGTCTCTGCTCTAAATCAAGCATTCCAAATTCTTAAAGAGTGTTACCTAGTCAAAATTAGCGCCGAGATTCTGGATATAAAACACTGCACAAGGTGGAGGGGTTTAGTTTAGTTCCTACTTCCGTAGGCAGCTGGGAGAAATCCCCACCTGAGTCGGGCATGCTGTCGGAAACCGGGCCGGTAGTATCCAATGAGGATTACCTCCACAAAAAAAAATGTGTTTACTAAAATCATCTCTTTCAAGCAATTTAATAAATTTTATGTGATTCTGATTAAAGTTACCGTTTGTAGCGAACCAAGGCCATGTCCGGCCCGAACCAAATTCGACTGTCTGTTTGAACAGCAGACTTTATACGCCAAGCCAAGGTCATGTCCGGCCCGAACCAAATTAGACTGTCTGGTACTACGGTAGTACTATTAGTTATTCTGTGCTGGTACTAGCTCTAGCTCTAGCACAGTGTGATAGTGTGTTAGGAGCAAAACACACTTACCGGAATTCAGCTCTCATACAAAAATCAGCGACAAGCCCTGTAAATTTTTCTATGGTTACAGATTTTTTTATGGAGTCCATAGACTAAATTCAGCTTGAAGATAGATTTTTCATAGATAGACTGAATTCAGAACTGAATTCCGCTAAAGTATCTGTTGCGCCTAAAGCGACGATTTGCGCCATGCTCACAACTTTTTGTATTTAGATGTTCAGTGTTGCATACAACCGCGCGATATAACAAATAACAACATAAATTAGAAATCATGTAAATTACCGCACTAATATAGATAACTTTTAATTACAGGGTCAGTCAGTCCTCTGTTATATTATATTTCAACAGGACTTATGTGCATTAAATTGTGCATAACATACACCCTTTATGGTTTACAGGGATGGACAATACCCACACAAAATCGCGTTCTCTTTTCAGGTTAAAGCACTAGCGTCATCTATCGGTCACACCAGACACTAAATCCTAGTTTCTAAAACTTTGTTCGTAGCTTAACGCTGACAGAATAACTCGACTCCTGACTCGACAGATGGCGCTGTGGCACTTAGTACCGAAAACAGACGTATAACCTCATTTTGTATAGGCATTGTCAATCCATGTCTTAATCATCCTTGATGCCTATACAAAATCGCGTTCCTCGAACCTTCAGGCTATACGTCTGTTTTCGGTACGAAGTGCCACAACGCCACCTGTCGAGTCGGAGTCGAGTTATTCTGTCAGCGTTAAGCGACGAACAAAGTATTAGAAACTAGGATTTAGTGTCTGGTGTAACCGATAGATGACGCTAGTGCTTTAACCTGAAATAAAAGGAACGCGATTTTGTATGGATATTGTCCATCCAGTCTATATCATCCTTGGTTTTGACAAACAAGTGCATTTCATTTGTTTGAAAAGGAGACTCATTGTATAAACTTCCCTTGGACTTATGACCTTTATAGTTTGCACCTAGAATAATATTAAATTAATGGTGGTTATTATTTTATCGCTTCTCATCTAAGTAAATGACGCGCAGCTCTATTATTTACACATTCTTTTTATATTTTTAATTTATTAAAGTATCGTTATGTATGCACCGATATCAAAGTTACTACAAACCATAAACCGTGGCAATGTTTAACTAATCAGTTTTAGCCGGTATTAGACATAGCAATTTCTAGGGCCCAATCTGCCTACCCTGCCTCTCCCTTCCCTCCTTCAGCTCCCTACGGATAAGATAAGATAAGATAAGATATGATATCATTTATTGTCAAAATGTGTACATGCAGATGTCATAATTACAGTAAAAGTCCAACAGTTTGCCCATTTCGGGCGTACATTAATAAACTTACAACTAGATAAAATAACACAATAACAAAACATTTCCTACATTACATTATATAAAAAATAAAAAATACTTTTACTCCGTGTGATTATAATATTCATTCAGACTGTAAAAACTCTTAACTAACAACCATCTCTTGAGCATGTTTTTGAATTTTATCCCATTTTGTGACCTAATATGATCAGGTAAATGATTATATATTTTAATTCCAGAAACATATGTGCTCTTTTCTAGAATAAAGCTCGAAGGTTTCACCGTACATAGATCGTGTTTATATTTTGTTCTGATGTTCCTCTTAAGATTACTTTTTTTGGTAAAAATGTCATTTTGTTCCTTAACGAATAAACAAATTTCTAATATATAAATACATGTCAGTGGTAAAATGTCATTTTCCTTAAATAATTCTCTTACAGATTCTCGATACTTAAACTTAAATATAATACGTAAGCATTTTTTTTTTGAAGAATAAATGTTGATTCGACATTTACCGAGTTTCCCCAAAATACTATGCCATATTTCAAGTGGGGATAAACGTTTCCATAATATGCCTTCTTTGCGACATCGACTGTAGTTATATTAGTCAATATAGATAGTGCATAAGATGCGCTGGATAGTTTTTTATTCACTTTATCGATGTGATTCTTCCAGTTTAAGTTACTGTCTATTGTAACTCCTAAGAAATTTGTACTATTCACTTGTTCGACAATTTTACTATCTATAGCTACATTTAGATTTTTTGGCTTTTGCTTATAATTTACAAATTGTACCATTTTAGTTTTGTCAATGTTCACACTTTTTAAAGATTGCAACCAGTCAATTACAAGTTTCAAAGTATTATATAGCTCGTTATTCATATCTAACGGGCCCTAACTCTTATTACACCTCCCAGACAGATTGGGCCCTACAAATTGCAATGTCTAATACCTACTATACTCTACACTGCGCTACGTGGCAAGCATGAGTTGTACGTATATTATCTATGCCGGGCTAGCACACCCTGCGAACTATTATCATTTGTCATGCAATGAAAACTACCCTCATTTTGATTTGTCTAGTAAAAAAGGGATAAGGTGGTTATGCTAGTTTCCCGTCCAGGTCCAAGTTTAAAAACTTTTTAAGGTCAACAATTTATTTATTTGTAAGTAGTTTAAAAACTTCTTAAGGTGTTAACAAATTTACTAGCACCACTAGCGGAATTTCATATGCGGTAGTCCTCTTTAACTGATGATAGCTACATAACCCAAAAAATAACGAAAAAAATTGGTTGTTTGTAAAGTAGGTTTACGATCGAGATGTTTACGTGATAACGTCTTATTGGTGATATAAGTTTTTGGGAAGTAAGGAATTAATGAAGATAACAATTTTTTCAAATTTTAAATTACATCTATCGTTTTATTCACACTTTTGATGATAAATTTCGGGTGTAAAATGACAAGTTTACGATTTTAATTCGATATTCTAATCATTCACACGATGCGACGCGCTCCTTTATCTATTTTTTCCGTATTATAATTATTTAGGGTATGAGTCCAACTATGTTTTTATTTAACACTACCACAATTCATTTTTATCATAACATAACCTCTAAATTTCGTTTGTTTACACGTGTCTTTTTTCCATCTTTCATTACTTTTACAAGTTTATTCAAGAATGTTAATTGTTAGTAAGTAGGCTATTTTATTCACCTTTTTTTGTTGCAATTGTTGTAACACTTCACTTGCACTTCACATTTTGTTTCACTGTTAAACATTCAACGAAAACTTAACCGCACGAGAAAATCTCCATTCGTTTGTATGCCGCTAGAGTGAGAGAGACGGAAGATCGGTCCACTCACTCGAACGCTATGCCAGCCTCCGCTCGTGAGGATTCCGCGTGACAAGTTTCACGGAATGACTGGCAGCGCTCGAGATGAGACGGGAGATCGGTCCGTCTCTCTCTCGTTATACCTGCGATCGCGCTCGTGAGGTTTTGGTGTGACACAAGTTTCTGAACATGTCACCCGACTAAAACGATTTTAAAGACGTTATCACGTCAAAATGTCCATGAGGCGAAATTTATTAAGTTTTATTACTTATCATATGATAATGGCATAATACTTATCTTTAGGTATATTTTTTCTGTTTTTTATTCCACTACTAATGTTTATCTTATGTTTAAACATTTAAATAAATGCCCTTTATTCAGTTACCAGCCAAAATAGACTGTTTTTCTAGATTATAAGTGTTAAGGTAAGGTTACTGGCATGCAATGCATTATGCCACTACAATATGCAGATAACCATCGGAATTATAAGAAATTATAAAAGAAATTGGATTGCAAAAATCACGGCTTATGAAAAAACATATATAACTGATCCTTATCTTAATATTTATCACACTCTAATCCTCAGATAACGATAACATATCTGTCAGCTCTTGCAACGTTCAAAACAACAATCAAAGTGGTCACCGTCACTCGAATAACAACTATTAAATATATTATTATTTTGAAGCGGAAAAAGCAAAAGTTTGGTAGATTGAATATTGGTAAGTGATCTGTTGTTTATTACCTTTTAACAATGTTGATCCTAAACTGGGATAATTAGGTATGTGGGATTATAGACATATAAAATAAGCAGACGTGATGCCGTGAAGACAAAACTGTGATTCCATAATAAGCTGATTTCCTTGTGTTTATAAGGACGAGCGGTGATTGGTTCATATTCATATTCATTTATATCCTAAATGCACAGATACAATACACGTCAAAAGTAAAATTAATACTAAAATGAATACTAGTGAGCTACGTGTACGTCAAAACGTCAAAAGTGAGTGGTGTGGGCACAACACCGCGGCTTATTATGAAATCACGGTTTTCATCTTCACCAGTGGGACCACGTCTTCCTATTTTATATGTCAATGTGTGGGATAATAAGTTTTCTGTGGTCGGGGGAGCAAGTAAGTAAAACAGAATTGTGGTGTTTACTTTCAAATCGTTTTATATGTTAGGGGAAAGATAATTTTTAGTTTCCCGTAGGTACAGGTCATACGTAATGGGACTAAAAAGGTTAGGAAAAATGCCTCATAAGTTCATAACCCTTTGATGCACGGGCGGATTTGTTTATCTAAACTCATGACAGATCTAAAATGGCGCTAATTTAGAGTATTCAGATATTGCAGTCTGGCCCCCTTATTCATAAACGTCTAATGAGCCTTATTTAACTAATAATTGTTCTTATTTTAATTTTATTTATTCATTACCATATATAAATAGGCTTAAGTACAGTAAGGTACCAAATCCCCTACAAATCCTACAATGCTAGAAACTTACTAAATAAATAAGTAAACATAACAAATATGTGCTGCTAGGTAAATTCATTACACATCGTCTTGATTTTAATACAGAATAATTGTGGTGGTAATAAATAGCAAACAAGTCGGCATTCGGCCTCAAGACGAGCATCTTATCCAGGCGTGGATACAGAGGGGGGCGGGGGCAACAGGGGCATTTGCTCCCCCTGACACTAAGTCTCGCGTACTACGGCGGCCATAAGTGCGGACCGCAAGATTATTTGTGAAGGAAAGTGCCCCTCCCCCCCTGAATGAAATCCTGGATCGCGCCTGATCTTATCTGTCACTTTGACAGTTAAGTTTGTTAGAAGTTAGAAATCATTTAGAAACAGACAATACAACTTAATTTAGCGTTGTAAGAAGTTTAAGTGGGTACTCTGAGAGGGTTTATGATAAGTAGGTATTATTTGATCCATGGGACCAATGGGATCTACTCTCAAAACAACAGCTTTAGAGTTGAAACACGAACGTGACTAATTTTAAAACACGTTTCAAGATGGCTGATAGCATTCCGTAACTAGCCTACGTAATTTAGTCGGTTTCTTGTTGCCCTTCAAAAAGCGGTGGAGGGTAACAAAAGTTTATATTGTATTTAGGGCCATTTGGAAGTAAGGTATAAGCACAATGTGAGACTATGACAAATACCAAACAATAATAGCGCCTTCTCTGTCATACCTGTAGAAAGTTTTATAAGACCATCCCGTTCAATATTGGTATTATTCTTATCATGACCACTCTATGTAGTATATGTCTATGGATCTACTGAGAATTTGAAATGTTGCCATTTCCAGACATGGCGCCCCGGCAAGAGATCATAGCGCCGCCACCAGAGCGCGCCCCAGTGCAACAACACCCCCGCCCCCCGGCCCCAGGACGATTGCAGCGCCCCCCGCACGATAATCCCGCTACCTACATCCGACCGCAAACCGTCAGGCCTAACGTCGCTATCAGACGCTAGATGGCGCTGTTATCAATAAGCATATTTGAAATGCTATGATTTAAATTATATTCATGCATTCGTGATGTTATTATTATAAAGAAAGTCTAAGGGCGGGTTGCACCACGCATACTTAACGAACTCATCATGGTTACAGTAGACGTCAAGTCCGTTTTTCCGTTGCACCATGCACTTTAGCAGTCAGAAAGTTACGTTTACCTTAACCAGCCGTCGAGCACTGGTTAACTCAAATCTACGTTTAAATATGGCGGACAATTTGCAAAAATGTCTCGTATTTCATAGATTAATGCTTGATTAGACAAAAATACAGCGATATTTGATGAAAAATAATAAAATATTGTTCGCAGTAATAAATATATGCACGTATCTGAACGCAAAAGGGTCATACGATTGACGTTTTGTATTATTCACACTTCAACTCGTGTATCTAATAATAAATACATAATTCTGTGTAAAAAGTGCGCTTTTAAGTTAAAACCGAGTGCCAAGTGACTTCAGGTTGAAATAGACCAGACTTCTGTTATAACAGACATACCAGAACTATGCCAGAACCTACAGTAATTGTCATGAAAGCCGACAGCCGTAGAGCGAGCGAAACCTGCAGAACAATCATGATAATCATTTTAAAAACCACTCTGTTTTTGTCAATGAAGACCAAAGCTTTGGAAATAACGAATGACTGACTACAAGACTTGAATACTGCAAGTTCTTTAAGGTAGAAAGCAAAAGGGAGCGTAAACCTCTGACGCGGTGAAGTGAACAGGTCAAGAAGAAACACGTGTTTTATGTTATGACACGGTAGAAAGCCTCGATGGGAGCAAGTCATACGATTCAAAAGGTGCCAGATAACCAGATTATAATTTCATGCCATAGCAGCAGTGCTATTATATATATCACCAAACATTTATCGCCAATACCACCGAAATCGAGCCTCGACAATGTTCTACTCAACTAAACAATGTTCAGAACTACATGTAAATAAAGCGTGATATGGAATATACAATCAAGTAAATTAGAGTGTCAAGTGTTGTGGAACAAAAATAGTTCAACAATGGTTTGGTATCCACAAATTCAAATGTCTATGAAAATTTATTATACTGATTCATTTAAATCTTGTTTTTTTATTTGATTTTATATAGGCCTTAAATCAAGCACAGTAGGTCTCTGTTTAACGACAACTCGCAATAACATGAAAAAAATTCCGGTTCCTTGAGTGCCGCTATATAGTTTACACTGTATTTCAGTTTCATTTGTGAAATAAATTCACAGCACAGATTTTACAGATCTGAAGAGACAATAACCCCATATAAATAAATAATTATCTACTGAAAATTTGGTAATAGCATGGTTTAGCTAATTTGACTTCATGTGTGTTGCTCTTCTGAGGCAAATTATTGTTTTATTTGGAATTTTTCTGGCATTAATTATAGCCCTTTAAGCCAAATCCCATAGAACAAAACTAGTGATAGGTACAAAGCTATGCTGGCACCATGTGACAAACCTTTGATAGATGCCTTCCTCCATTCCCCATTAGTATTTTTTATATCGGACATTATTATGAACATGCTTTGTTTCATTCAAATTGTACACAAAATACATGCATTTGCATTTTGTATCTGTTTCATGATGGGCTAAAAAGGAAGCAAAGACCTGGCCTTGGGCTTTGGCTAAAAATGTTAGATCCTATGAGAGTTTATGTACTGTACTCTAACATAAGTAGGTACCTAAAAACTCATTAGTAATAAATAATATAGGTCTCTTTTTATCAATGTCATATATCTCTACTAATCAGGATAGGTACCTATTTACAAATAAAACATAATAGTACAGTCAGTACATAACTACATACATGGCTGTTTGTATGACTTGTAACATGTATTTTACAAAGATACAAGTGATAATAAAACATTTTTGAAATTTACTCTTATGACTTTGGGACAATCTCACCTAGCCAAACTAAGCAACTACAGCAATTTATACTATCTATTTATATTGATAAGTAATGTTTCATAAAACATTACTTGACCATAGTCACTTTGACCTGTATCATATTGTTGATAACCATCTGTGGTTCAGTATATGAAGTTTTTTCTCCGGTCAACAAGCTGGGTCACCTTGGCCACGGGTTGGGTTTATACTATCTTAGATTGATCTGGCCTAAAATACTTCAATAGTTTCAAGTTTAGTAAGTATGAGACTGCATAACAATGCAGTCTGCAGTTGACATTAATAATCAATATGAACATTGCCTGTTGTTACAGGCAATGTTCATATTGATTATTAATGTCAACTGCTAGAAAAATTAACTTATATAGATGTCATATACAAAGGAAAAAGTGACCTAGGCCTCCCGTGCTGAAGATGCTGGTTCGATCCCAGCACCGGAGGCCTAGGTCACTTTTTCCTTATATGACATCTATATAAGTTTATAATTTATATAGTAGTGTGTCTACTTAAAAATAAACAAATCAAAATATTTATTAAAATAATTTGATTTGTTCTTCAGTTGCTAGAAAAATGGTGAAAATAATCATTGCATGTCATTGTCTTGCCCCTATCTACAAAGGAAACCTATGCCAGAGTTTGAATAATATATAAACAAAGTAGGGGTAACTAAATATATTATGTATTTTATTGACAAAATTGAAATAAGTATTGATTATGTTAAAAAAATATTCTTTATTTTTACTTTGAGATTCTACAAATTTCTTGAAACCACTGCACTTTCACTTTAAAAGTTCCTTGAGTTGAGCACTGAGTTGCATAAGCCTTGATTTCATCTTGTCTTCAAAACCAAAGGTAAATTCAAACCTGAAATAAAAAACATTGTGTATTATGAATGTAACATAATTATGTGCTATACTTCACAAAGATGCTTTAGAACACTCTTTCAATAAGTAGGTACATATATAATAAGTTCAATATTTTGGTCGTTGGTTACAATGCTAGCCATAATTAACCAGGTTGGAGGGATTCAGCGCCCTATATTTACGAATTTTCGAAAGGAGAGTTCTCAAAACTAGTGGTGCCTTTGTTTTGCGACTGGGCACCTTCTCGCCATTTGGTGCTTCCATCAACCGCTTTACTTGCTTAGGGTCCTGTAAGTAGTAATAAAGTAGAAGGATAATTTACTCACTATAATATAAAATATAATACACCAGCCGACTACTCTGGCTTTCTCTTTAAACACCATTCGCAACACAAGTTGCATTATCCTTTGAAAAAGTTTGCTCGTAGGGCGTTATGGATAGCCCACTTTTTGACTGAGTAATAAACATGTTCAGGAATGGCTAAAATTGTTGAATATTCTTGATTTTCAAGCTGCAGGGTGCAAAGTTTAGTTCGCGCTCTTTTCTTTCCTTTAGATTTTTTCTTCGTGTGACGAATTGACGATTTTGACAAGTTTAGTTTGGCACTTATGGTTGGGTTGCCATATGAAAATAATATTCTACCATGAAAATGTTGTTAGAAATGCGTTTATACAGTGGCATCCCTCGTAACTCTTACATTCTGTTATTTTGCACTTGGTGCAACCCATTCATGTTAGCAATCGTTAAGTACCTCCGATTAGCGTAACATTTGGCTTACTTTAACAGGCGGTTTGGTGCAACCCACCCTTAATATATGATTTTAGTCGCTAAGGTAATTGTAATTTAATTCTAGATCTAGATGTATATTGTATATAATAAAAAATAATTAAGAATTATTTTTCTATTGAATCGATACGTGCTTGAGTGTGGTAGTACGCGCCCCAGAACATCATGCAGCATACGGACGAGACGAATGCAGCAGCGCGCCATGATCATGTCATCAGACCTAACATCCCCACAAATCCACCGTTTCGGTTCCTTACTGACTACGGTGTTTCCAAAAGATCCATACATTAGACACTGTTATTTTAAATTTTAACTGAACACAAGAACGATGTTTTCAAATGTCAGGCCTCGTCGCTATCCGACGGTAGATGGCGCATTTAAATACTTTAAAGCCATTTCGTAAACAGTATTTTTTAAGCAATATCAGTTTATTTAAAATACCTAAGTTAATATTTTATTATTCTACTAACTAAACTAACAATTTTGGCTCAATGATCCAAAGACAATCTTCGCCTCTGAAATGAGAGCACGCCTGCTGTCCCGATCATGCACAACTTGCCAGTTATTGACATTTAGGGCGGGTTGCACCACGCACACTTATCGAACTCATCATGGTTACAGTAGACGTCAAGTCCGTTTTTCCGTTGCACCATGCACTTTAGCAGTCAAAAAGTTACGTTTACCCTAACCAGCCGTCGAGCACTGGTGAAAGTCAAGGTTAAGTAGATATCCGCCGCCATTTTCAAATTTTGCAGCGACAAACGAAAAATGGATCCACTTTTCTGGGATTATTTAAGTGATTTCAGCGAAGATGAGGAGCCCCCACGCAAAAAAAAAGTGTATAAAAATAGAATAGATAATTTTAACCAGTGGGACGAGGAGGAGTTTATAGACCGATTCCGAATATCAAAGGAAGTGTTCCAATATCTTGTGAGCCTCATAGAGGCAAACATAAAAGCAAAAACGGAAAAGTAAGTACATAATTATAGTCATATGTAAATAAGAAATACATCTTGTCTAAAAATAATTTTAGAAACATTCGTCAGGCATTGGAATTGAACCGCGAAAATAACACGACGCAGTTCAGAACGCATCCATTTTGTTCGCGGACTTTGTCGTTTGTTGACAATTGACATTAACTTGACGGGCCAAAAGCCCAAAAGATTATCAATAAATGAGTTGTAATTTTAAATATCCAATGTAATGTGGTGCATATTTTTGTGATAAATATATTTGAGCCTTACGCTTATTAAAACGTTTCACTTTATCGAGTCGGTAATCACAGTTCCTTACAGAGAGCCGCTACTATGCGACCTAACCTAAACTGTCAACGGCCGCCGTATGAGCGCTATCATTATATTGCTTTCATTAACAAAATAAAATGTGTAAGGCTTTATTGGTAATAAAGGGTAACGTAATAATGAATTCACTTGTGTTCTCTACATGGCTGTAAGTATAATAAAACAGGTTACATTACAAACAGTGATGGACCTTCAAACTGGTAAGACAATTAAAACTAAACGGATTGGCTGGTGTCTGCTCACCAAATGTGTGGTGGATCTTCAAATTTGTCAGGAATGGTCATTATAAGATAAAAATATGTTTTTAAACATACCTACTTATGTTTTACTTATTTACCTTGATTATGGATTCATAATCAAACAGTAAACACAATTCAGTTTTAATTATAATTTCCTTTGACAGTAATATGATGTTATAAATTATCTTTTATTGATGTTTGTAGGTTAGGTTACTTTATTATTTAAAGTAAAAAAAAATCATGCATCCAGATCACTAGATCAGAGGAGAGATAGACATTAGATACACCACAAATAGAAATAGATACAGAAACTGATTTTCTTTATTATACCTGTGCAGTCTTTATGCTATGAGCAATCACATGCTATGTTCTTAAGTACAATTTTTCCAGAAATCTGGCAGTTAAACCTGCCGACCAGGTCCTTGTCGCCCTTCACTATTATGCATCAGGTGCCTTCATGCGATGTGTTGGCGATATGACCGGGCTCCACAAAAGCACTGTCTGCCGAATTATACACCGGGTCACAGAAGAGATTGCTCAACTTCGACCATTGTTCATCACGATGGCTCGGAACGTAGCTGAACAGAGGAAGAATGCTGCAGCGTTCTATAACCTAGCCAGGTTTCCAAAAGTCTTGGGAGCCATTGACTGTACTCAAGTGGGCATAATATCACCAGGTGAGAGTAATTTAGAGTAATGTAATTTTAGTGTTTATATGTATGGATAAGCATACTTCTATATGTGCCAATTTTGTCTCATTTATATTCAATATTCATTAGTTTCTTGGAATCAATGAGAATGTATAAGTAGAAGAGTGAATGTATAAGTAGAGATTCTAAAAACTTTTTGAAAGTTTGATAGCTTCACCATCAATTATGTGGTAACTCTGGTAACCAGAGTTACTGCATACTGTTTGGGGCTGTACAGCGCAGTAATCTACTGCAAAAGGTTCTTAGACTGTTCTCCTCTATTTATATATTCTCTTTGTTTAGAATCCATGGTACATACACCTACATATTCAGCTGTTACAAATCACATGGTTCCTGAATATGGTAACTCTATCAGATACAAGTGTAATTTATTTATTTACCTTTATTGCACAATGCAATAAAGTTAAAATAGTAAACTATGCCATAAGGCATTCTCTAGCAGTATTAAGTAACAATTCAATTGAAATATAGTACAGAAATTTCTTTAATAAAATAAGTCTAAACTTAAAAAATAAATATATAACTAAAATCGACCCTCTAACAATGATATTTACTATGGATGGGTTATACTCTAACAAAATGAGCAGAAAAAATACTTCCAGAGTTATTTCATAACCTAGCAACGATTCTGTTGTTTATCTATTTTGACAATCATTACATCTTTATCACTCTCATTGTTAGAAAATTACAGTTTGTCTCTTCCTCACGCGGATGACGGGAGCTCATTCGCACGTCTGCATCTCACGCTGGCCGGTGCGCGACTAGCGACAGTTGTTTGAATTCACTCATATTAAGTGCTTCACTTTTGGAGCGTGCATAACCCATCTGTCATTATTATATATCATAGCCCTCTAAACCTTGGCTCCTCGGTAAGGTGGCCATCACACAGGCAGCATTCCCGCGTTGAATCACTATAGCGAGTCTTTGTGTGAGAAAGCTGCCTGCGCGAGGGTCACCTGCGGCCTCCCTCAATCTTTTGCCCAGTTTCCTGTGGAGCCCGCGCGCACCCCTGCCCCACGGACCTAGTGTCTCGACGCCAAAAGCTACAAATTCGTAATTGGCGCCGAGACAGCTATATTTATTTACCTTGATGCGCTCTCGGGCGTCCGCCGCCGCTCCGGCTTGTCGGCTGGTGCGTGAGATGTAGGACGCCGCCAGCGTGTCAGCGCAAGTGGCGTCCCACACCAGCGCACGGCCTCTATTCCAGGGGATTAACGACATCCCGTCGGGGCGCTTGCCATCGTCCCGCACGATCTGGGGTTCCAGAGCTGCGGGGACGTTGGCACTGATATATCTGGGTAACTTTATATCAGATAACAATTTATAATTGGTACCTGTACCGACACCTACATATTAGCATCACATCACATGATATGATAGTGTTTAGATATGATTTCTTTTCCTTTATAATATATTAGTAATAATATGATTCATTTGTTAAATGATACTTATATTTCTCTTCAAATACTTTTTTTTCCTCTGATAAAAAAAAAATAGGGTTATGGTTGTAAATATTTGTGGATGTAATAGGAGTGTAACATGGGCCTTTAATTATTTACAGGAGGCAACAATGCAGAAGATTTCCGAAACAGAAAGGGAACCTTTTCATTTAACGTACAAGTGGTTGGTGATGCAGATTTGTGCATACAAAATATCGTAGCTCGGTGGCCAGGGTCTGCACACGACAGCCATGTGTTCAATAGCTCCAACCTCAGACAACGACTCGAGGTATTGGAGTTTGGTGACTACTGGCTTCTCGGGGACTCTGGCTATGCGCTGAAGCCATATCTGCTCACCCCACTAGCCAACCCTCAAACGCGTGCGGAAAAACTCTATAACGAGAGTCATATTCGTACGCGTAACACCATTGAGAGGCTATTTGGCATATGGAAGAGAAGGTTCCCTATCTTAGGAACAAAGATCCGGTGCACGCTGCCATGGTTGCAGCCAATTATTGTGGCCACTGCCGTGCTGCATAATTTATGCAGAAGATTTGGCGTCAGGCAGCCGGTGGACAATATTGTCATAGAAGACCTAGATGACAACCTGGCTCCTGTCGAGGAGCAACATGGAGTGGGTGCTAACACTCGTCAACAGTTAATTACCAACTACTTTGAGAGGTAAGTATATGTGATGTTTTCAAGTTAAAGGTACATCATTGTCAGTTGTTAATAGAGTTTATTTCTAAATGATGACAATAGCGCCTTATTGCCGTCATTGATGTACCTTTGATTTGAAAACGTCTCATATATATTTTTTGAGTAATAAATTAGACCTTCTTAAAGGCCTCTCAATGGAGCTCGATCTGAGCAGCTTGACTCTCCATGTCACTAGTCAAAACTGTTTCTTTTCTTAACCAACTTCATAAAATTGGAAGGTTCTGTGATTGAGTGTATGCATGTTTTAGTTCTTGAAACAAATTAGTTACCCATGATTATATTTTCAAGTACTGTATCTTGTAAGATAGTAACTATAGTTGTTTCTATCATATATGTGTATGGACTACACTTTGAGCTATTGTATAAAAAAATCTGTTTCACTAAAAATAATTGAGTATTGTAACATGAAGGGAGATAGGCAGCGCACAGTGCTAAAAAGCGTCTTTTTCTACTCGACGACTGTAATGCTTGAATTGTGATTTTGTAGACCGAACTACTAGCGCATACTTTCCGATAGAGCTTTTATGGTCGCATATTGTGACATCGCCAACGATGGCACAAAGGATTTTCATACAATATTGTAACACTGTTGCACGAGCCCGCGCGGCCATGCCGCCGTCGCGCGTCGCCGGGGAGGGGCCCGGCACGATCTGCCGGGAGATTGAACTTGCTCTATTGTATCTTCGAGGCAGCAGGTCTTTCGTCGAACTCTATTCTTACCGGCTTGCCTATATTGAGCACTCGTAGAAAAACTATTGTATACAATAGTAACATAATCAAGCTTTTCAATCTCGTACCTTACTTAGGCCACTCAGCAAGCTTCGTGGCCTAAACACGGTACTCGACTGAAAAGCTCTTAATTATGTCACGATTGTATAAAATACTATATTATTTCAGGCTTTAAATGCAGCAGCGGAGGGAGATTGGATGGTCAACTTTTAAAAACTCATCAACTGCGTTCACTATGTATAGTAAGTACATACAGCATTTCACTTTAGGCGTGTCTACCTACACCGGACGAACCACCTCGCGAGGAAATTTCCGCGTGAGGCAGCTGGGCTAGTGTGGACGTGCCTCGCTCGAGGTAAACGCACGCAGGCGAGGCACGTACGTCCGCACTAGCCGAGCTGCGTCGAGCGACAATTTCCTCGCGAGGCGGTGCGTCAGGTGTAAACACGCCTATTTCTATCACATTCGCTGATTATTAAAATTTAAATAGCAAATGTATTATGTATACATAAGTTGCATCTTGCTCTCTCTGTACTGAACTATGTACAAGTCCTGTAACACAGGGTTTCGTAGCTCTGGACCTGAGGGTCGTGATTTATATTGAGTGTAATGTTGCCCTTATAAATACAACATTTTTTCATTTTGTACAGTAATGCAACTTGTACAGTCGACTACAAAGAGATGTATCTACTTTAGGGGCCTTATTACAACGCAATAAGGTGAAAAAGTGGATACATCTCTTTGTAGTCGACTGTACTATTACATTCTGTGATTTTTCATACCTTTTATTTAAAAAATGCATAGCTGGGAGTAACTACAGTGCTTCATTCTCTTTTTTATGTATGTCCAGGCAAGGAATTTCATTTCTAGACCACTTTACTGATACTTTAGTGACAATCAATATGAAATGAAAGTTATATTATGTGGGTTCATATTATCACTAGTTCGTCGGAAAATAACATGCAGGGTAAATCGCCAGTAACGGCCACCTTTTAATAACTGGCCCCCTCAAAGTAAAAATTAACTCTATTTACCTACAAACAGAATTCATTTTAGTATAACTTGGCCAGTTATTGAAGGGTGGCCAGTATTTAAAACCTTATACTAAAATGAATTCTGTTTATAGGTAAACAGAGTTCATTATTAGTATGAGGTGGCCAGTTACTGGCGATGTACCCTATAACACAGAAATAACAA
This sequence comes from Pammene aurita, assembly GCA_947086415.1. NCBI lineage: Eukaryota > Metazoa > Arthropoda > Insecta > Lepidoptera > Tortricidae > Pammene > Pammene aurita. The sequence goes on from OX352307.1 coordinate 3,980,771, forward strand.
TAAAAAAAGAGATGAGTGTAAATCTAAAATTATTAATTTCTTGTTTCAGGTACCTAATAGATAACTAAGAAAGAAAGGAAGAGAAAAGTTTAACATATTATTAAATATGTATCTTTAATTTTGATTTAATAAAATATTAATTTCTATTTCTAATTTTTTCTTTTTTAGTTCGTGTATTTCATTTTCCTCTCGTCGTTTGGCGTCCATATATTGGCTTTCCTTTTGCAGGTTTCTTAACTTCTCCTCATATATCTTTTTATCGTAAGTTTTTGCTGCCTCTAGGACCTCCACTCTCAATTTCTTGACGTCGCAGTCTGACTCCGTCTGTCGAGGACGTTTACGGGTGCCTGAAATGGATTAGCGTTGTAAATATATATAGTTATAGAAGTATATACACTATACCTAATAGCTACTGAAAAGCCATTAATATATAGCTAATATTTAAAGGCACAACATAAGGGTATCCATAACCTAACTATTATACAGACTTGCGCGGCAAAAAATCCAAATTCGTATCAAACAAAACATTGCTTTGATGTGCATTCAGGTTTTTATGCTGCGCAAGTCGGTATTTTTTGATACGCGTAATAATATTTCCCTTAAAATATCTAGTAGTATGGACACTTGCAACTGAACATTCGGAATTAAAACTAAGCAATTAATAGGTAGTAGGTAGGTATGTAATACAAAACAGCTAGGTACTTACGAGACGCAGAGGCAGCAGGAGCAGGGCAGAGAACTTTAGAAATGCGGGTGCGGAGGAGGGAAGCCGGAGCTCTGGAGTCAAATATAACCTAAAAAAGACAAAAACAGCTATATTAATGTGTGTAGTATATATATATGTATGTGCATGTTATTATATATGAGTAGGTATACACTCGTACTCAATGTATACATATATTCGGGGTCAATGGAAAAGTAAAATAATGCAAACTTCATTAATTCGCAACCATGGTTTCATTATCAATTTCCATTAATTACTTATATGTCAGTGACTATGAAATGAATTTCTTTAAAAAATATTTTCACGTATTAAATGTTTTTTTGCCTAGACATGCAGTCAGACATACCTATTATCAAATAGTTTACCTTATTTTATTTATCTATTGACCCTGAATTTATATACATACATACATTGTTACATTTCTACCTCTGATGTTGACTCCGCTGTGTCTCGTGTGGTAGCAGTTTCTGCAGACCTTGCCTGCGAGCTTGAAGCTGTGGCAGCAGAAGCTGGTGCTGCTTTAGTCAAAGAGGCTTCCTGTAATATGAAAATAACCTTATTAGAATATATGTTATTTAACCTACGATCATAATAATTTAAAAACATGACGTGTTTACATACAGGCCTATCTTCTTCATCAATTACCACGAAAACCTGAAACAAATACAGGTAGGTAGGTATAACTATTGCAATCAAAAATAATTAAAACATATCAAATGAGTTTTTTAATAAAATAACTTTTAATTAAGTAGGTACCTCGGCATACTCTTCGACGTCTTCGGTTTCGGGGTTTTCTTTTGCCTAGAAAAGTAAAAATGACAAGATGTTAGTATAAACTATATACGTATAATAAATATAAAATTAAAAATACGCATTATTGGCATAATGCCATCTTCTCGCATTTAAAATATACTGGTTGTATTTAAATCGTATGTGATTTTAATACGCCTAGTCTCTTTACCTGAATTTACTTATCTACTTAAGTAAGAAATTAACTGAAATATCTTTATTATTTACCCCTATCACATCGTCGTCGTAAGCGCTCGGAAGACCATCCATGGACACCGGCATTACCTTCCGTAGCCATTCAGCGTCAGATGCCTCCTGCTTGTCACCTCGCTCTGGAGGGCCACCGCCAGTAGCGAATAAAGCGCGGCGTTCAGCGCTTGCCTCCTATAAGTAATAAATAGGTAATACGTGGTTGATTATAGTATACAAATACACACATACATAATGTAAATATTTATTTCGTCGGATATAACGAAGAACAAACCTTTCTAGCCCCTCTTTTTAGATTGTCGAATTTAGCTTGAAGTTGTTTCAAAGTGCGCGGGTGCTGGGTCTGGGCATTAAATTCACTACGAATCGCCTGCCACACACTGGTCTTTTTACAATTGCTCACATTGTCTGTTTTTTTATTAAAAAGGACTGAACTATGTTTGTCAACCAGATTTTTTAACACTTCTATTTCATCTCTGTTAAAATTAACCGTTCGTTCTCTGAAAACAACATGAAATAAATACATTTTATTTTGCTGTCGCCTTCCTTAAAGATACCTGTTCTAACTCCAATATATTAGTTTTACACTTACTTCGGTACGAAACTGCTCAATTTAGCCATATTTATATTATTATATTTTCTAAAGTTAGCTATATAATGAGACACTTTCTTTCAATAACTTTGAACTGCAAATACATACTTACTTATTTATTAGTTTTGCGCGCCGAAAAGTGACACACGAGGTTGTGTTGCCATATGAAAATAATATTCTACCATGAAAATGTTGTTAGAAATGCGTTTATACAGTGGCATCCCTCGTAACTCTTACATTCTGTTATTTTGCACTTGGTGCAACCCATTCATGTTAGCAATCGTTAAGTACCTCCGATTAGCGTAACATTTGGCTTACTTTAACAGGCGGTTTGGTGCAACCCACCCTTATTCTATTATATTTTATTCTACATTTTTATTAATTAGTATCACTGTCACGTGGGATCTTTGAGAATGGTTGGTACGGTCAGCATTAAAAGTAACTACGCAATCGAAGACGTCAAAAGCTCTTATGCCCTTTTAAAAATGACTTAATTGACAGTTTTGACGTCTTCGTTTGCGTAGCTACTTCTGATGCTGACTGAACAATAGCGCGGAGTATAAAGGTGACATAACTCAGACCGCTTTTGAATAAGTACCTATTTGCATGAAATAAAACAACCCGTCGACCCGTTGACCACGAACGCTGTAAAGTGTTTGAAACGTCGGGATGTAATTTAAACTCAATACACGCGATAAAATCCGTTTTTAATTGTTTTATTTCATGAATAACTATCGCGGCAACCGAAGACAATATTACCTATTTGCAATTTGATTTTCATAACGAAGCTTGGAAGAATGTTTAGGAAAAAGATACTAGATGGCGCCATGATCATCGGATACTTACGTCGAGTTAGTTTTTCATCAATGTTTTTAAGCAAAAAAACGTAGCACTTCTTTTAGGGTAAGCGTTCATAGTGTGTAATTCGAGGTACCAAACCTAAGTCACAAATACTTTCGCGGTTAAATGTCTATCATTTAATGATAATCCTCTGGCTTACTCGTAAATAAATGAATACTAATTGTATGAATTTATCGTTGTGTCGGAGATAAATCCAAGACAGCTAGGTAGGTAGGTAACAAGAATGCTTCATTACAGAATACTAGGTGCCATTGCCATATCTCGGTCTAACTCAACTCACCCCGGATGTGCTGGTCTAAAAACCTACCTGTTAAAAGCCCAACCCTATAAAGTCCCGGCTGACATGTAAAAACAAATGTTAACATCGCGGCAGGTGTCATTATTCCCTCATCACAATTGATTGGCAACAAATAATAAAAATAAACACGCACGGAGCGGCAACGTCGCGTATCGATCGGCGAAAGCGGCCCGGCGGCCTGAGCTGATTTCGAAAACAGGGAGTAACTGCTATGTTCTTTTCATGTACTTAAGACCTTACTATTCATAGAGATTAGTGTAGTTTCTTTGCCTAGCTAGGTTATATATAACTATAAAAAATAGGTTTGTTACAACGCTTTTTGCATTACTAGTTGCAATTCGTAATGGTACTTATATAGAATGTTGTAGACGATTTCAGAATACATATGATATGAGCGGTGGGTACCTATAAGAAGTTTGTAATGTACTTTATCTACACTCATATTGTAAGTTCTCTAAAACGTGTTCGAAAACGGTAGGCAATGGCTAGCATTACCACGACCGATTTTACTTTGATAAGCTTTTTATCTGTGGCAGTAACGTAATTTTAACTTTTCATGCTCAAATATTGATGTGCTATGAGTTTTGATAACATAATGTACACCTGCACGCTCCCGCGCATACGCCGACAGCCCGACACGCGCCTCCCCGACACAATCGAGTTGGTCATGTCATGGCGGTGCAATGGCGGCCATTCTATGGTTTCCGAATACGGCATTTTGGATAAATAATATGAGTGTAGATAAAGCAGTGTATGCAACTGTACGTAATTAGGCCTTAAAACACTCGTGTGATCTTATTATGAACCACACTCATGTTTTAAGGACCCTTATTACGTAACAGTTACATAAACTACTATTGAGGAAACGTGATGTGAATTATTACCCATAAAGGTACCTAATAAAGCAGTTACAATTTAATATAGGTATTTTTTTTTTATTTTTTTTTATTTATTTAAGCACGTCCACATCGTATATATTACAACTTATAATAAATACTATACTTAATTATAAGGCACTTTGTTCTGATATATTACGACAATTATGGTGTGCATATCATTGACAAAGAATCGTAGTGGGAATTTAATATTAAATAAGGATACAAACAATAGACTATTAACATATTTACAATTATACAAAATTACTAGAAATTATATTAAACTAGACTAGTATTAACTTTGTACAGACCATAATAAAATATTTTCAATTAAAAAAAAAAACAACTTAAATTTTATAAAACAAGGCAATTTTCAATTTAAAAAAAGATCCAAAACACTCAATTTTTATATAAATCTAGATAAAGGTAAGACTATAAAATTAGGTATGTACATCAATTAAACAAAGGTTCCATATCAGCGACATTATACTGAACTGAAACTTTTACTGCATTAATGAATCATTAATTCATTAATGCAGTAAAAGTTTCAGTTCAAACATTTGCGTTTATAATAAATAAATAAATATATATTATGGGACAATCTTACACAAATCAACCTAGTCCCACAGTAAGCTCAATAAGGCTTGTGATGTGGGTAACTGGGTACAAGGCGACGATATACATAATAGATAGATATAGATAAATACTTAAATACATAGAAAATATTCATAACCCAGGAACAACTATCCGTGATGAAACTGATGACTGATGAACACACAAATAAATGCCCTGACCAGGATTCGAACCGGGACCTCCTGCTTCATAGGCAGGGTCACTAACGACTAGGATAGGAGGCCGTTTTATAATAATTAAAAAAACCAACTACTTAAACAATTCCGAATTTGAGCCGCAACATGAAATATTACTAGATACCTACAATTACATGCATATCATACACTACACAATCTACACATATGTATGCACTTTTAACAATAACAATAGGCCAGGCCTATAACCGCGAACCATATCGTTCGTCGAATCGTCTATTTGCATCACTCTCTTTCGAATATGCAAGAGCGGTAGAGACGGAGACAACGAAATTTCGATTTTCGGGGTTCACGGTAGGCCCGCGGGACCTGACGTGGCGCGTAGAGTCGCCGATGACGAATACGACATGGAGGATTATACAATTTATACATAACATAATGCTTAAGTATAGTTCAGTTACATTGCCTTATAGTTAGTAACTGAAAAGTTTTGCTAGTCTGTCACTCTGACCTTAAAAGCTGCCAGATGCCCGGATCTAGCAATAATAGTATTGCAATGTTACTGGACGCGTTTCGTTGCTCTCATTATTGTGTCTTATCTGACGTGGCCAGCTCTTAATTCCATTATTATATGTTAAATTGGAAAGTGCAGTGCAGTAAAAGGCGCCTTAGAGAACTTCCTACAAATATACCTTCCTACGCATTATGCACGTGCGTGTGTGACAGGTTTTTATAATGAAAAACGTTTTTAATTTACATACATATAAACATAGGCAACTCTATAAATAAAGGTATTGTTAGAAAACGAAGAGACTTATGCAAAATAAAATGCAAAGTTCGGCATAAAAGCCCACGGATTATAATAGGTTCAATAGGGTTCCATCAATGTTTTGTTTTGGAACCATACCTACCTTTATGGAAGTATAGCAGCTAGATTTAGTCAGTTTTCCGTCGATACTTATTCATATTCAAGATTTTCCCAAAATAAAAGCTTAATAATAATAAAAAATACTAAAGAATAAACTATAAATAGAGAATTAGTTGACCTTACAAAGTTTTCCCCATATATTTGTAGCAGTTTAATCAAGTGGATGGTAAACTGGACCAGGAGTGCGATTTTTGAATCTCACCAAGTGACTAATTCTCACCGATGTGAGTGATTTACTATCGGAAATCACTCACATCGGTGAGAATTAGTCACTTGGTGAGATTCAAAAATCGCACTCCTGGACGGGAAACTAGCACAATCATAATAGAGATATTTAAAAAAGAATTAGCTTTACGCGTTTAGTCTGATTAAATGGGTCAAAAAAATATAAAAATCGTCATTATTAAAAGTTCCATAATTCTTTTAATCAGAAAATTTAGTTTATTTTACTCCCGACAAATTAGTACCTTCTATTCATAATTTAAGAATTAAATTGAATTAACGTAAACGATCGTCATAGGCTAAACATGTATAAAATGAGCGATGCGGGTAGATTATTGTTACTTTTAGGGCTTAACCTGAGATTTTAGACCTCTAAGATTTTATAACTACAGTAACACCTTTTTCTTCCGTAATACTCAGGGTCATCTAGGTAATCTAGGTTTACACGAGCTGACTTGGTCAAAGATAAATAAAAATGAAAGCAGCATGGCAAATATCGTCTATGTTACTATGGTATAGCTGTTTATACGGGCGACGTTGCCACTCCGTGCATGCCTTTCCAAGAGAACCACAAGTATCTTGACCGCATGTAGGCGTCTTATTTGAATTCAAATTATTACAAGTAAGAGACCACTCGATCAATTTTTAAATGCACGTTGAAACATATTTTTTACCGTAGATGTTCTAAACAAGAAGATATAGGGACATTGAAAGTGTTATTTTTTTAAGTACGTAATAGAATGGTTATGCTAGTTTCTCGTCCAGATTCAGTTTGCCATCCACCTGATTAAACTGCTGCAAATATATGTAACACTTTTTAAGGTGAAATTTTCTATTTACTTATAGTTTATTCTTCGGTAGATTTTTATTTTTAAGCTTTTATTTTGGGAAAAACTTTTATATAAATTTATAGATAAATATGTACGGAAAACTGACACATAGGTTTTGCAAAAAATATCGTTTAAGTATATAAAACCCCGCGAGTATGATTTATTATCTTGTAATATTAACCTAAACCACAGATTACCTATTTTATGCTTAAACTAGACTACCGGGTCAAAGGCAAAACCAACTAGGATCCTAATAAACTTAAATCTAAATAGTCGTATCTGCCTTTAGGGTTAAAGGCAAAACCAACTATTTGCTAATATAATTAAATCCAGATAGTGTCGGTTCTGACTTTAACCCGGCAATATAAACGGTAGAATGATATATATTATATATAAGTAATACATTTGCATCACAAAACTGGCAAAATCGATAAGTGGTAGAAAACCAGCACAATCACTCAATCATCCTGTAAGTATATTAATATTTTATAACCAACTATGCATCTGGTAAAAAAAAAACTCATTTTTACAAACGAATCCGGTTAATTTAAAACGAATACTTAATATATTTATAACAAGACTCTTATACAGCCTTCAGTCGGACGAGACGAACCCAGGCTTAGTAATACTATGATCCCGATCCTGATGGAAATCTATTTAGGTACCCTACGTGATACTTACATTAAATAAATATTATAGGACAATCTTACATAAATCGACCTAGGCCCACAGTAAGCTCAATAAGGCTTGTGTTATGGGTACTAGACGACGATATATATATATATATACTAGATAAATATGGATAAATACTTAAATACAATTAAAACATCCATAACTCAGGAACAAATATCTGTGATAAACTCACAAATGCCCTGACCAGGATTCGAACCCGGGACCTCCTGCTTCGTAGGCAGGGTCACTACCGACTAGGCTAGGAGGCCGTTCATAACCCACATTATAACTTTTATAACTCTACCAAGTCTTTACCAAAACGTAACGATCAAAAATAAAGTTAGAAAACACTGAAAAATAGTAAATGAAATAACTTTTCAATTTTGAAAATGTTTTATTGAGTCTTTTTCAATATCTTGTACATCTTACTTATAAAATAATCGTGTTTTGGGACGGTTTTTCTTACCCCGAATAACCTATTATCTACCTATTACCTTTTATTAATCGCTGTTTGGCCCAACGGTTAACTGGTACTGGTAGAGAATGCCTTTTAGCATTAAGTTCGCTTTTTGTTCTCTTTTTTCATTGTACAATAAAGTTTAAATAAATAAAGGATGGTTCACGCTGTAACGTTCCGCGTCCTACACACACGACACTTCATTTTGTATACAAAACATCACGTGACCTCCGAGGATCACGTGACGCTTTCCATCCTAAACGAAGTGTCGTGTAGGACGCGGAACGATACAGCGTGAACCATCCTGAACCAAATCATTAGGCAATTGTCACTATTGTCAGTCACATCATCACATATACGATCAAGACAAATATGAGTACGTACATTATACACACAGAATTGTTTTTCAATTATTTGCAAGTCTGTTGTGAAACTAAATGTTCCATACAAAAAGCCATATGTTCGCTGACGATTCTTCTCAACAATACGACATCGGAACATCGTTACGAGGCTCTCTGAACACATACGTAGTATGAAAAACCGGGATGGCCAGGGTTCCGCTGTGACGGACCACATATTGGATTCGGATTCGACGCATTATATTAGGTTTGATAAGGTAACCGTACTGGCAAGGGAAAAGTTCCTCGTTCAGTGAAAAATACGGGAAGCTATAGAAATAAGTCGTCATTCGAATTTCAATCGGGATGGTGGTTGGTCATTGCCCGCTAGTTGGAAAACGGTTTTGAATACTGCGTCGGTGGACAGTGTGGACGTACCTTTAGCAAGTGACGTCGTTAATGTGGTGTGCAAACTGCAAACATTTCGACAATAATGAAGAAGTGAACGAGGGTAGATCTGCCACAACACCGCCGCCCCCGCCGTCGCCTCCCGCCGCCAGCAGCAGGGCACACCGCGCGCAGGCGCGTAGTAGCCGTCGCGCTGCCGTCGCGGAAGGCAGCTCGTGAAAATGGTCATCGTAAATTGACCGAAACATGTCGAGCAAAAATCGACTTAAATTACGTGAGTAACCCGTTATAAATATGTTTAATATGTTAGAGTCTCACGAAAGTTTTATAGTTAAAAAAAATACGACATTAAATTAAATATTACAGAATTAAACTTACAGAAGGTACAGATTATAAAAATTCTGAAACGTAAAAATTGTCGGTAAACGTTATTGACTCAATTTTTTTAATAAATATAGCAGAAACCTACGCTGGCAACGCTGGCAACTGACTTTTGAAACTTTTGAAATATGCATAAAATTTACCAGTTGGGGCAAAAGTTTTCGTTTATTACTTTTGGAGCTTTTTACGGGAAAGCCATAAAACAACTATTGATTAATATACTAATGGTAGGATCGTAATATACTTGTAGGAGTAGTTTTTTCTTTATGTAGATAAAGAAAAAGTTTGTTATTGATGTTTTCAAACCGGGACAATGTTGTTTACTGCTTTAAGTGCTTTCATTCCGTCCTGGAGAAAATGCGGTCAGAGTTTTTTACACTTTATTTATTACAGTATACATACACAAAGGGTTGTTATATGGTAGGTATATGTAAGTAAGCACATAATATTTGTGTCATTATTTTGGTAAAGGTCCCATTTGGTGGCCATCGCTTACGTTACGTCGCGACGCGAGGTACAGTACAGTCACCGGCAATAGTATCTTCCTACACGAAGGCACAGAATAACTAATAGTACTATTAATAGTACTACCGTACAGAAAATTCACTCCTTCACAAAAGGTAAATTTAGGTATAAAATTATACCTATACTCGCCGCCTGCAAGCAAAATTGAAACTTATAACCGCGCACGAACCGTGAGGCTTCTTTGCGCGCCGCAGTTTTATGACCGAGCTGTGAGGGTTGTCACTTGACAAGTTTTTGTACCTATAAGTAGGTACCTACTGATTTTTATTTTTAAGATAAATATGTAGCAATTACAAACGTTGATTCTGTAAACATAATTTTTTTATCCGAAGATAGTATGTCTGATTTCACGGACTAGGTATGCCACAGCCGTATTCTTTTGATGAAATATGTCGGTCAGTTCCTAATATTGTTTATGGGCAACCAATATTCAATAAATTAAGAATGTTTATTTTAACTATTACTAAGTAAGGACTTCGGGAACTAAAGAAGAAATCCGAACCGATCGGGCGCCGCCGCCTTTACGCTTGCTTCCGTGACGACGCGCCATAATCATAGTCTAAGAGCTGGCAACTTATTTATGTTAAGTTTGTTTATTGGACCGATGGGCGTTTAACTGGGTACCTATTAGTAACGAAATAAAATACAAATAAGTACAAAAACCAAATATGTTTATTACAAAATTATCTTATAGTTGTTTTACTTTTAAGTATTGTTTAATTGATTTTTTACCCAATTTAAAATTTCGATTATTAAATCTCAGAGTCGAAAATATACGAAGTCTCACGAACATCTTAATAAATAGTCTACAGGGAAACACGAACATGGCAATGTAGGTAATTGAATCTCTTGCAGTAATTTAAATATTTCACTTCCAGGATTTCCGTGTAAATAGTGCTTAAAATTGTGTGTAAATGCAATCTCTAATTTTTGAACGTACTCATTCATTTCCTGAGAAGGCATCTTTAGATTTCCATAAAACGATTTACTTTTATTATAAGCTTTGTAGTGAGTAAACCTTGTATAGTCCAAATCCAGTGAAGAGTCAAGCATTTTAAACGTTTCTTGGCAACTCGGGTGTTTTTTAGAACATTTGAAAAGTAAAAAACCCGCAACGTAGGTCAGAGCATTAGCTTCAGGCAAATCTATATGATAATCAATATCACCATTTAAGGCTACCAGCGACGTTCTGGCTTGTTCGGGTGGATTAGAACTGTTTTTCTTAATTATATCCTCAGCTTTAAGTAGCATATCATAAATGTCAGACTCGCAGTTAGTGTTATCACTTTTCAGAATGTTGACATAAAACAATTTTGAAAATGCTCGAGTAAATTGAATAGGTGTCGGCTCAGAACATGAACCACCTTGTTGTCTAATAGACCCGAAAAAAATTCTAAACTGTCTTGGTTGAGCCGTCTTGTAAATAGGTACTTAAATCCCTCTGATATTAAATCTTCACACAGTTGTAATACTGACTGAATGGTTATTTGAAAATTATGGAACGTCTTTATCTGATTAGTATTGTCTTTGTGTGTATTACGCTTTTTAGACTTAATAGTGGCAAACATGTGTTGAGCATCTTGTAAAATTATTTTTTGTTCAGGAGTCATTCTAAAAGCTGTCTGATATTTTTTGGCAGGTTTTATTTTTGAGGAATTGAGGACGTCAAATAAGTCATCCATTATTTTGATAAATTTTGCTGTTCCTTTAGCCTCCTCGGAGATTTTTTCAAATTCAATATACGTCTCAAGCGCAGCGGATACCGTGTTACTAAATATTTGAGCTGCATATTTCACCCTCATCCTTTGAAAGTTGTTCGGTTCTACGTGAGCATTCGTAATTTTAGGTATCAATCTTAGATTCTTATCTTGTTGGTGTTCATAGAGTGTTTTAATATGATCCCAAGATATAGCGTCCTCTTTGTAGTGAAAATTGCTCGATAACAAATTATTACGCACACATTTTAATAAATGTGGCACATCAAAAATATAGAAAATTTTGTGCTCTTCAACAAAAAAGTATGGCTTATCAACGGTCACTTTTTTTATAACTTTCGCATATTTATCAAAATTTGATCCTTGGTCGGATATAATGGCTTTCACTTCTATACCCACACCAAAAAGTTTTGATATTACTTCATTCATCCACGAATCTAAGTCAGCATAATGTTTAGTACTTCCTAGAAGAGCGTAGGCTATAGGTTGCATCCAGTTGCAGTATATACCTTGTAGCATTATAACATAGGCATTGCTTGCTATTTCTGTAGATATAGTACCGTTTATATTATGGAATCCGACCACTTCGTCTTTTTTTGTATCATAATACAAGTGTCGTTTGAGTACCATTTCATCTACACAAATAGTGCAATATTTAGCATTTTCTGGTAAAGATTTAATTTTTAAAGATAGACTATTTATAACACGGTCATCAAGTGTAGGAGGAATTTTCAACTTTAATCTGTTTAATGTACTCTTGCTGGGAAGCTTCAGAACAGTTTGGAGGCAACGATATGCATGTGGACTAGCGTAATGTAAATTCAAAGAAAATATTTTGAATTCCGCCTCGTAGCGATTGCCCTTAAATTTGTTTTTTATTTTGTTTTGCCACTCAACCAATTTCATAAATCGTTGAGCTACTTCGTCTTCGGGACTGGAGAGTAAAGATGAATTTTTTGCTTCTAACTCTTTTTCAATTTTTAAAACTTCTTGCTCCAATCGCTTACGTTGGCATTTAACAGTCACAAGCTCCTTTTTCAGTTTTCTTTTACGTGGGGATTTGTCAGATAAGGCTAATGCTGTCTGTGTCATTTTATTTGATGTTTCAATTAAATCTGTTTGCATTGAAGTACAAGTAAGCTTAGGTTTTTTAATTTTAATTATTTTATTTGATAATATTCGTACTTTTTTGTGAGATTGTAAGGCAATTGTTTTAGGTTCAGATAGAACTGTTGATTTGGGCTTTGATTCATTAAATGATTTATTATTATTCGATTGGGCGATCTCAGATTCTATTTCTTTTTGTTCTTGGGTATCGGTTTGTGATTGATTGTGACTATAAGTGGAAACCAATATTTTATCTTTCTTTTCTGGGCTTGTGTAAGTGAGACATAATATCTGTGGAGGTCTGTGGAAGAGCTTGAATAGATATATATTTAGTTGTTATGGTTACGTCACGAGCGTCTGGTGGAATATTTTTCTGAGATTTATCAGGTAATAATTTCGTGGGTGCTGCATCACTTTTCAGTCGCTTCAAAGTAGAAGTTATGATTGCAGAGTCATCGAAATGTGCAGAACAAACAAAGTTATTTTTGGCCTTCTTTAACTTTTTTTCGTCCAGTAAATCTTCTCTGTCCATTGCTGTTAGCCATTCTTGTCGTCTGCAACATAACATAATGCCAGTTTACAATCAGATGTAGGTAATAAAATATTATTAACTGAATATAATTTTATTCTACATTAATAGGTCTATAAATGAGGAATAGTTTTTTATTATACAAGGGAGCAAAGTTGTTGTTTAACTTCTCGTGCTTATATTGAGACCCGAGATAGCGAAACCTTGAGCATTGCGAGGGTCTCAAAATACAACATTTTTCACCACTCCACCTCGGAAAGGCGCTATATCCTTTAAGAGGCCTTATTCAAAACGCGCGATTTTCACGAAATGCTTCATTTTCTTCGAAGGCTATGGCGAAAATACTTAGTTTCTTTAAATCAACTATTGATGCATACAATAGTTCATTTCTTTAACTAGACGGCCATCGGAGCAAATATTACATTTTAACAAGTAAAATATGAAAAAAAATGGTTGTCTGTCTGTCTGTTGGAAGGCCTTTCCGGATCGACAAAAGAGGGTAACAATTCTTATTCAGCTTAAATAAAATTTATTATATCATGTCTGAGACGGCCATGGAAATAAAAATAGAAGATTCATCTTGCTTGGATAATAGACAAAATATCTTCTGATTATATACCAGTTTTTTGATGAAAACACGGTTACACTTAATTTTTTCCACGAAAACCCTATAAATATTTTGCCCTAAAAATATTACCATAGCAAATTTAAACTATATTTCTATCAGGTTAAAAAAATCATTACTATAGTGGTAAATTTAATTTAGTATGAGTTTTTAAAACTGACATATAAATCACACTTCACAGGACACTTTCTGTAAGAATTGTATTTTAGGGTACTTAGTAATAATAAATATGGTTCATAAGTATTTTTTGTATTACCAGTACTTCAAACTATCTTATAAATAGCATTTTATGCAGCTTTTTTCATTAATAGAGTTTTTCGACCTTTTAGGGAATAAGGAGCCTTAATAAGTCTGTGGAAAGTTTTATCCACATGGGGCAAAAGAAATGTGGTACAAATTTTAACCACCGTTTTATGTTTCACAAGTATTAACATACACGTATACATTTAATGCGATTATTTTGAATGATAAATAATGAATACCAAATTTTTTTGATTACATTTGCATTATGTATCAACTTGTATTTTACTTCCATTGATGTAGTGAACAATTTTGTATTGCACTCGGCGGCAAATTTTGTGTAACCTTTCGTGCTTTGAGGCCCTCGCACGCTCGAAATTCCATTTTGCTCAATTTTGGAATCTTTCACTGCCTCGGGTATCAATATAAGCACGAGAAGTTAAACAACAACTTTGCCCCCTTGTATAATAAATAACTGCACACCTATGCGAGGAAACTGCAATCAGATTTCAATGCAACAATTCTTATTACATGTAATGAATATTAATTATATTTAATTTTTATTATTCAAAATAATCGTTTAAGTATATTAGTCTATCCAACAAGCTAACACGTGAATAACAAGACAAAAATTGCATCTAATTAGATAATAATAGTTAAGTAATTACTTTGCCTCTCTAGAGGATCAAATGCAACATTACTCACTGTTTTAAAAGGATAAAAACAGTCTCCGAGCGGGTGTGGTCAAAAATATTTTTTGTTGTGTGATTGTCGAAATTGTTGAAAAGAAAGTACGATTCACGAAAAGGTCACTAGCTCTTAAACTATATCAATCTTCAACCTACTTGACGACGTAATTATAGGTACCTTTTTGTTAAAACAATTGTGATCCATTGTTGTTGATATAAGTTATTTATAATAAGGCATAATTTAGTAGGTGCTTAAAACACCTTACCCAGGCTATTGACAAATTCTTAGAAGTAGGTACTTACCTAGTCTAAGCTTAAGAATGCATAATAGACGGGGGCCAAAAATTTTTACCTTGCATTAAATCCTACACTTTTGGAAGCTTTTTCTAGTTATTAAGTAGGGTAGTCAGATTCCCACTACACATTTTTCCCCAGTGACGTGATTGTGCATTCCAGGAAATCGAAAACATTATAGACAACGTCTGGAACACTACATTGACTAAATCCTACACTGGAGATCTAGCACTATTGTATTTGTTTAAATAAGTGATGACTAACTTAAAGATTTCCCGAATTGTTTCTCTGAGCTATCGTCTATAAGCTTCATTAAGTGACATTTTTTCTTTATATTTATAAAAAAGTGACTTAGAAATTCGAACACAATTCGAAAATTTGGTAGTATGGTACTAATACAGATCTAAGTGTTACAGTAATTTTTCACCACGGTGACATATTTACATCTATTTATTATGACATTTTTTTTTTTGGCGAATATGATTACTTTATACGAACCTACACTTGTGAATATTTTTTCCTTAAATTGTCTATTTATTTAACATACATAATCAAAAAAATATCGTAAATATATTAAGTGCTTTACGAGCAATCGAAATAAACAACTTATTATTTAAGGTTCATATTTTAAAACTCCCGCCTCCGCGGCAAGGTTACTACGTACGTAGCACAGATTACTTACCTACTTGTATTAGATAGAGCAAATCAGAAGACTCACAAGTACTACAGGTTGGTAAAGGGATATTTTAGTTAAACTTTTTTCTATATTTCTGATTTCCGATATTGAAATGTCATTATGTTTGCCCCAATCAGTCATTTCAGAACAGAGCATATTAAGGTTTTAGGTTCGATGGTTAGATAGATGCAATTGAACTGTTATTTTCGTACCTGGGAAGCACACTCCTTGCATTGGACAAACGTCGGTCAATATAAAGGACGATACACCAAGAGAATTTATTTGCTATACTCAAATAAAATATCAACAAAAATCGAGTTTATCAGTTAAATCATTCACATGGATTGTTGACATTGTTGTAAATCTATATATATATAACTCAAAGGTGACTGACTGACTGCCTGACATAGTGATCTATCAACGCACAGTCCAAACCGCTGGTTCTAGAGATTCCAAATTTGGCACGTAGGTTCCTTATAAGGTCTAGGGGTGCGCTAAAAAAGGTTTTTTCAAAATTCATCCCCTAAGGGGGTGAAATGGGGGTCCAAAGTTTGTATGGGGAAACAAGATTAGTTAGTCTATTTTATTCGAAACTTCACAGAAGTATTCCTAACAGTAAATGAGTAAATACGTGTTGCAGGTTTTTTGAGAATTCAACCCCTAAAAGGGGGAAATGTGGTTAAAAAGTCTGAAAATCAACATGGGTATTGTTTCTATGGTTTATCGGGTCGTTGATTACGAAAACAACAACGATTTTAAAATCCGACGTGGCGGACGTGAAATACCATCTCCCCTGTTAGGGTACAATGGGGTTGAAATGTCTAAATATCCATATGGGTGTCGTTTTTGTGATTTTTGGGACGTTAATTAAGAAAATGGCATCGATTTTGAAGTTTAATTGTGGACATGAAAATTCTTGAAAGTATTTGTGCCAAATTGCAATCTTCTTCTAAATATATAAAAGAAGAAACTGACTGACATATCAAAGCACAGCCCAAACCGCTGGTTCTAGAGATTCCAAATGTGGTACGTAGGCTCCTTATAAGGCATAGGGATGCACTTGGAAATAATTTTTAAAAATTTACCTCCTAAGGGGGGAAATGGGGTTCAAAGTTTGTATGGGAAACGAGATTAGTTCAACTATTTTATTCGAAACTTTACAGGAGTATTCCTCACGATAAATTAGAAAACAAGTGTTTCAGCTTTTTTGAGAATTCAACCCAAGGGGGAAATGTGGTGACAAAATTTAAATATCAACATGGGTATTGTTTCTATAGTTTATCGGGTCGCTGATTACGAAATCAACACTTAAGGGGGTGAAATGGGGGTTGATAGTTTGTATGGGGAATTTTTAAACGTTGAACCAATTTAGATGAAACTTGGTATAGAGATAGTTTGTGTACCGGGAAACGACATGGGACAGTTTTTATCTCGAAAATCAATCTTTAAGGGGGTGAAATGGGGGTTGGGAGGCTTGTATGGAGATTTTTTTTACCGCGAACCGATTTAGATAATTTTGTTGTGGATATAGTTTGAGTCCCAGGAAACAATATAGAATATTTTTTAAGCCGAAAATCAATCTTAGAGGGGTAAAAAACATGTTGGTAGTTTGTATGGCGAATTATTAACCGCTGAACAGACGATTGAAATGAAACTTGGTACATATTATATAGATTGAGTCGCGGTAAACAATATAGGATAGTTTTTATCTCGAAAATCAACCCTCTAGGGCACCCCCCGTTTCACCAAACGGGGGTTGAAAGTTTGTATGGGAAATTAATAACCGTTGACTCTATTTAGATGATTTGGTATGGAGATATTTTGCGTTCTGGGGAAGGATATATAATAGTTGTTATCCCAGAAGTCATTACTTAAGCGGGTAAAAAGGAGGGTGGATTACTAATTCCACGTAAATGAAGTCGCGGGGAAAAGCTTCTATTCAAGAGTAAAAATCTGTATTAATCATAATCTCTCAGTAGTAAGTCGTTGATGGCGTAACAATTAAACAATTATTGCAATAATTTCTTTAAAATAAAAAATGAGGGAACCGCCGTCTTCAAAACGTGGTATACCGAAACCTCCAGAATGTAACGAATACTTTTCCGAAAACCGCTTCTAAATCAGTTCAGCGAAACGCAAGATGATCGCGAACAAACATACATTCCTACATACAATCATACGAGTCTAACTGAGAACCTCCTTTTTTAGTACTTTTAGTACGCGGGCGAAGCCGCGGGAAAAAGCTAGTTATGTATAGGATAGAAGCGAGTGATGCCATTCTCAGCTCTGTATTTAGTGGTCACGTCATGAGAAACTTCATAATGCGTATTAAACACACTTATTTATTTATTTATCATTCAAAACAGTTACACATGACAGTAAATCCAACTTCAAATTAAACATATAAAATAAGTTAATACTAGGTCGATTTAGGCTTCATAATGCGTAGTCTAGTGACCAGTAATCTGTTCTTCTTGTGTGACTCGCTTGTAAGCTATGAATGAATATGAGAGCTATACCTGCTATTTATAGCATCTTTGCTAGGATACCCATCTGATAATACCGTTTGTTTTGATGTTTTCGGTTTATGCGTTTGTTTTTTTTTGTGGTTACGGCGCTGAAAGACTAATAATAAAACCGGCCAAGTGCGTGTCGGACCACGCATAATGGAGGGTTCCGAAGCTTTAATGGAATAATAACCAGACTAATGCCAAAAGGTCGTATCTGATGCCTATGGAAGAAGTTTTTTTTTAAAATAACTCAAAAATGGCTAAACCGATAATGTTCAAAATAATTTTCTTAGAAAGTATATGCTAACGCGCATCTTGTTAATTTTTTTCATATTTTTTAACTTACGGTTCAAAAGTTACAGGGGGGACGCTATTTTTTCCAGCTTCGAAGCGATTATTTCTGAAACTTTTCACTTAATCACAAAATGTTCAAAGAAACCTCAATGTTATTTTTAAAGACCTATCGATTGATGTACAACATGTTGATATTTGTTTTTTTTTAAATTTTGTTACATGTATGGAATGCCCCCCCTGAAAATATTTATTTCTGCAATTTCACTACATAACTAAATAGCGGCATACAAAATACACCTTATGTCTAAATTGTATTAAGATACATCCTATAGTTTCCGAGTAAAATGGCTGTGACATACGGACGGACGGACAGACGGACATGAACAAAACTATAAGGGTTCCGTTTTTGCCATTCTGGATTGGAATGACCATTCTAAAAATGGATTGTACATTCGACTACAAAGAGCTAGGCTGTATCTACTTTTTCACCTCAATCCGTTGTAATAAGGTTCAAAAGTGGATACATATCTTTGTAGTCGACTGTATAATATCACAGCTATCACTTAATAAAAATGGATGTGAATAGTATACATATCAATTATATAATCTATACAGTCATCTAACTTCATAGAACCTATTTGTTTCTCGTCTTTGCCGAAGGTTCAGGGTTGTCAAAATTTTTGACAAGTTGTTTTATTTATTCTTATTCTTATTTGGTTTAGAAATTGACATATAATTAATACAATAATTTTGTCCAGGGTTTGAATTCGAAAAAGTAGCGCCATCCTGAAATTATGTGATTATCATCAATACAAAAGGCCGCAATGTTATTTTGTTCTGTTTATTTTTGATCACTTTGAAAATTGATATCTGAGGATCCGCACGGCTAATACGAATCTAACATCAAAATTGTAAAACGGCGACCATTTTAAATTTTGGACAATTTAATCCGATCATGTGGAAAATCGATTTCTGAGAATCCAACAGACCTTTTAATGACAGGCATTAAATAAGCAGACAAACTATGAAGTGTCCAATCTGCAAATTACTACTTTCTAGCTTCAGTAGTTTCGGCCTCGCTTTAATAAAAAGTATTCAACGCCGTTTCAACTCCCCTAGGGTTGAAAAGTTTGTAGTACTACCCACTTAAAAGAAAAAAAAAATGTAAAGGATGTTTTTTTTAATAACTAGCCATATTGTGAGAGGTGATTAAGTAAGTCTTACTAAACAACTTTTTCTATAGGACCGACCGTGAAATGCAAAAAAAAATGTTGGCGTCCCCATAGAAAATGTCAACGTCGAATCGGCCGAAATGTATGAAACATCAAAAAAAAATTAGATTTCGGAGTTGACCCAATAGTAAAAGTTGTTTATTATGGCTAAACATCGGTATCAACGTTCAAATTTCGTGGCAATGTACGGTTGGCAGAAAAATAAATACAAACAAATCACTTAGTATTTTTAACCTTTATTTTGTATATGTAAATAAAAAAGCCCCTAAATAGTACATTTCCTAATTAGGGTGGTAAAACAAAGAAAGGCCGCGCAATCGCAATTGTTGCGGCCCAAGCTGCAAGCGAGGGACGTAATTATGCGATCGAGGGCTTTCTTTATTACCTCCCGTGTTGGAAAAATATGTGCACATTTGGCCAGAAAGCGGCTCTATCCGTACGCGTAGCGTGCGGAAAAAGCCACTTTATGTCCAGGTGTGGCATACAATATTTTACGAGTTAGAATAGATCACTAAAATTTGTTCCATAGATTTTGCTGTCAATCTTTGACGTCTGTAAGAATATATCCATTTTAAATGACTAAAAGATCTTTCCACGCTGACTGAGGTAATAGGAAGGTATGTCAAGCATTGAAAATTTTGCACACAGTTTTTATTTACACTTTCTGGTATTTCAGCCTCGTTGTTTTTAGATAGTTGGTTAATTATTTGTACAGTCTTATAACCAGGATTTTTCTTTAATACACTTTTTAATTTAAAATAAACTTTTCTGGCATTTTGATGTAACCTTAACGTTGATATTTTTTTTTGCAAACCATGAACAATGTTTAATGATTCTGCTAGACTCAGTTTTGGATCCTCCAATAATTTTATTGACTTAGCAATTATACTAAAGTGTGTATCGACGAATAGTAACTCAGTTTTTAAATTCCGGTTACGGAAAATTTTTTTTGCTTTAGAAATTGCACTCGCTTCACGCGGATTTAAGGCATCGATGACAGATTTGATTTTATCATAATGCATGTGATAATATGAGGCAGCATTTAACCATGTTCCCCATCTTGTTATCACGGGTCGGGGTGGTAGAGGAATATTTACACACATTTGATGAAATAAATTTGTCCTTGAAGGAGCGTTACGAAATATTTTTTTGATACAGTCAATCAAACTGTTTATGGTCGGGTAAAGACTTCTAATTATCTCTGCGACTCGATTACATCCATGTGCTATGCATGTTACATGAGTCATATTTTTATATTTCTGAACAAGGTTTTTAGCTGCTTTTACCATGTAGGAACCGGCATCCGTTATAAAAAATAATAATTTATCCATGTTTTTTTTGTATTCATCGCCCCAAAGATCTTCAAGTGTTTCCTCAACGAGTTTGGTTATTGTCGAATGGTTAGTCGCCTCCAATACCTTAGAAGCAAATAAATGTGGCTGGGTACTAGTTCCATCTAGAGCTCCGATCAAAATATTTGCCACTTTTTTTCCCACGGAATCTGATGTTTCATCAACACTGAGGTAAATCATTTTATTTTGTAATTTCTCTTTCAATTCATTTTTTTTCTTTTCATACAATTCAGGTAAGCATTTTACTCGTATTTTTGTTTCACTCGGCACAGTAATATCGTTTCCATATTTATGATTTAAAAGGTTTTCTACAAAATTTCTAAATTTAGGATTGTCTAATTTTGACCACGGTATATTCGAACAAATCATAAACTCTGTTAAATCTTTATTAAATTTTTCTTGTGCATTATTTTTATGAATTTTGTTGTGTAAATCTGTTTTTAAATGGCGGTCGATACTAGATTTAGAGGGAAATAATTTCGAATTACACAATTTGCAATATACGATATCGTCTTTAATTTCGAAATCAGCATTATCTCGTATTATATCCTGTAAATGGCAGCGTGAATCAGATAATTTATCTTGATGAGATTTTGATTTCAAATGTTTCTCTATATTGTACCTTTTCTTTTTTATATTCATTTCGCAAATAGTACAGCAAGCACCTTCGTTAGTGAATATAAAATCAGTATACTGCGTCAAATCCATTTTCTCAAGTCTGATAGGGAGTTGGGTAAAGATTTATCAATGCTAAATTGTAGTTGTAAGTGTTTTTAAGAACTATTATCGTTGAAGATTTTACCACATATTATTTTGCATGACAATTAAATTGACATTTGTTGCCTATTTGGCATTTAGAATTTTTTTTACAAATGGATAATGAAATGAGTATTGAGGTTCTATGACGTATTAAGAATATAAACCTCTTTAAATATATGTACAGTTTACCAAAGTACGATTAAGAATAAAAATAAATTAAATGTTATTTATTACTAATAAATAAAACAATGATACCTATGTATTTCTTTTTTTGCGACCCTTACCAAGTGCCACGAAATTTGAACGTTGATACCGATGTTTAATTATGGCCTACCAAATCACCTCGCACAATATGGATAGTTCTTAAAAAAACACCCTTAAAAGTTTTTTTTTCTTTTAAGTCCACAAACTTCGTTTTAAGTCTTCCACAAAATATCTATACATACTTGCAACCCCTTTTTAACCCCGTTAGGAGTTGAATTAAAAGAAACGCTAAGATCACTTTTATTATTTAAAATTAGCAGTAAACTTACGCAGTCTCGAACTTAAAATTATAAACACCAAACAAACAAGTTTTCAACGCGCTTCTTATTACTTGTACAGATTATAAAGAGTAGCCTACAAACAAAGTTTCAAGTCTGTCTTTCAAAACTTGTAATCTCTATACAAACTTTCAACTTCAATGGGGTTCAACCTCTTTTTAACCCCATTTAACCTCTTTTGAACTTCAAAAACTGCTAAAATCATTTTTATTATTTTTTAATGATCAGTTAGCGTACGAAGTTTTAAGATTCTAACTTAAAATTTTAAATTCTACCCATACTAATTTTGAACCCCCTTATAGAATTTTTCAATATTGTTTCCTATTACTTGTACATATTATAAATGTACCCCACCCGCAAATTACAACTTTGTAGCTTCCAATGTAACGGCCTCGCTTTAATACAAACTTTTCAACCCCGTTTTAACTCCTCTGGGGTGGAATTTTGAAAAACACAAAAATTACTTTATTTATTATTTTTAAGCGATTAGCCTACAAACGAACATTTAGGTCAGTCACGAAAAAAAACTACAGATTTTCAACCCATTTTTAACACTGTAGGGGTTGAATTTCAAAAAACTGATTTTTCTATTATTATTTTTAATCATCAGCGACCACACGAATTTTTAAGTCTCTATATAAAAAAAAATCCTACCCATACAAACTTTTAACCCACTTTTTAACCCCTTAGCCATTGATTTATTCAAAATCACCTCTTAGTACATACAAATTATACCTACATGTAACCTGGTCTAACATTTTCAACTCTTTAGCTGCAGTGGTTTCGGTGTTTGCGTTGAAGAGTCAGTCAGGACAAAAGCATTTAAAGATAGACTAGCTTTCTGCCCGCGACTTCGTCCACTTATACTTATATATACGGCTACCAACTTATACACAGTTTGATCTATATAAAATGTGTTGTACGGTATTAGAATATTGTTTTTTTGTTTATAATAATTATCATACAACTTACTTTTAAGCCATATACATATATTCTTCATACAAATCGTCAACGTTTTTTAACCCCCTTAAGGGATGAATATCAAGACACGCTGAAATTATTAAGGGATGAATATCAAGACACGCTGAAATTACTTTTCTTATTTTTTAATAAGTAGACAAAATAGGTACAAAGTAGCCTATCTGCAAATTACAACTTTCTAGCTTCAGCAGTTTCGGCCTCGTTTTAGTACAAACTTTTCAACCCTGTTTTAGCAAATCTAGGGTGGAATTTTGAAAAACACTGAAATTAGGTTTTTTTTGGTTTGAAGTGCTTACAAATGAACTTTCGAGTTTGTCACAAAAAAGTATGTATCTATATCAACTTTCAACCCTTTTTTAACCCCGTTTACGGGGTTGAATGAAAAAAACGCTAAAATTACTTTAATTATTTTTAATGTATTAAATGTACGAATTTGCATGCCTCGAACTTAAAATTATAACCCATACAAATTTTAAACTCTTCGTTTTTACTCCCTTAGGGGTTAATTTTTCAAATTTGTTTCTTATTACTTGTACACATTATAAATGGAAATTATAACTTTCTAGTGAAGCTAGAAAGAAGTAGTTTCTGCCTGGCTACAATCCAACTTTTCAACCCCGTTTCAACTCCTTTGGGGTGGAGTTTTGAAAAACGCTGAAATTATTTTTTTGTTTGGAGCTGAGTAGCCTACAAATGAACTTTCAAGTCTGTCACAATTTTTTTTAAATATTTCGTTACAAATTTTTTAACCCCTTTTTAACCCCGTTAGAGGTCATATACCAGAAAACGCCGAAATGACTTTTATTATTTTTTAATTAGCAACGAACGTAGGAAGTTTCAAGTTTCTAACATAAAATTTTAAATCCTAACCATACAAACGCTTAGCTTAACTCCCTTTTTACCCCCTTCTAAATATTGTAATATTCAACACAATGTATATTGTACGGAATAATCCAATAAACAAATAAACAAACTTAGGGCTTGAATTTTTCAAAATCGATCCTTATTACTTGTGCAAATTAAAAATGTAACCTTATCTGCAAATTTCAACTTTCCAGCTTCAGTACCCAAGTAACACATCAAAGCAGTATAACGGCCGTCTTACAGCATATCTGTATGCTTTTAGCATTTTGAGTTCGTTTTATAGTAGCATTTTAAACGTTTATAGTGCTGATATAGGTCTTAAATGGGCACAAATTACCCAGCTTGAGATCCTATACAGGTCATTTAATAGCATTGCAGGCGCATTATGTCTGCGCTATTAGCATTATCGTTGTCATGGAAAGTGCCAATCGCCTCAAAGAAGCATTAGTACGCTCTATTAAGTTGCCGACTGCATTAAAGAAGCCTTAATACGGCCAAAAAACTTGCTAATCGCAGTAAAGAAGCATAAGTACTCTCGATTAACTTGCCGATCGCAATACAAACGCATTATACTAGCATAAGAGTGTAGTAAAATAAACCTTACGTCAATGCAAAAACGTCTCTAATACCGACGGAACAAATGTTATAATACAATGAACGTTGTGATTTAACTACTTTGTCTCGCAATATAAAATGGACGAAGACGGTACAAAAAACTGAATGAGTGACACGTCATATTTGTTTGCATCCTAACAAAATTTATAAAAGTTTTTGACACTTTTACGTTATTATATCCTTCAAATATTACTGCGCAATGTAGTTTACTGTAAATGTGTATATAAGTTTCATTGAAAATTTTCACGCGCCTTTGATTTATTGTGGTTTTGCTATAAAATATTATAAAAAGATATGCGTCAAATAAGCAAAACAATTGTGTAATCCTCGTATAGAATGAGTTTTGCATTATTAACATAATAGTGTTGGTTGAGCAGTCTTAAATTAAGTAATTTCTTTATTATATAGGTATTTTCCTTGTATAAATAGGTCCGCATGATTTTATTTTTAGGTTATTAATAATTTACAAAATGGCGTTGGTCTATATAGACGGAGAGCTAGCCCCGTCCACGTCGGATATGACAATAATGAGAGCAACCAAACCCCTCTAGTCAGTTTGGTATATTATGCTTATTTCTAGATCTGGACATCTGGCAGCTTTAAAGTAGTGGGGGTCAAAGAATGCAAACCATTTCAAGAAAATAAATCCTAGAGATCTGGGTTTGATGCAATATTATGAGAAACTATACAAATACTATACAATATTAAGAGAAATTATACAAAAGTTTATGTTGCGAGAAAGTAGTGCCAAACGATGTATAATAAAATATAGTTCATAGTTTTCGCCTACTGTTTTTGTTTCCGTAATAATCATACATCGGGGTTTTCGGTGCGGGAACGATTTGAGAAAGAGTAGAGATAAACAGATAGGTTGAGAGTTAGTCTGAGAAAATATCATATTATGCTTAATGAATAACTACCTCTCTGTGAATAGCTTACACACTATGATACGAGCTTTTTTTCTTAGAGGCATGTTTGTATTGACTATACTACTACTGATATACTTAGTATTTTAAAAATGCAATTGCATATCCGAAATTTATTAAATATATCTACCTAAGACAAAGACACGGTATAGTAAGTGTCAAATATTAATCTTGACGTCCGATATTTATGAACTATTTGATTAACTGAAGAGGTTGACAATGATCAGTCATTACATGAATTAATAAAAAAATGAAAAAATCATAGGTATATGTACCTACAATATATATACATAATAGTCAGCTATTATATATAAATTGTATATACCTATGATTTTTTCGATCAATTATTCTTTAGGTAGAAAAGTGCTAGAGTACATTCTGTTTTTTAAGTTAATGCCTACTCTTTGGCTAATGTCAAACATTCCCGCACCGAAAACCCCGATGTATGGTAATAATACACAAAATTTTTTGGTCTAACGTTTTTTTTTATCGATTTTTGACCAGTTTTGAGTCAATATTCCAACATATTAACTATAGATAGAATTATAAGGCAAACGACTATCGGTTTTTGAATCTTTTATCTCCATTCTGTAGAGCCGGATCTTGAAATAAATGAGCCGTTATTTTTTTATGGTATTTTTAAAATATGGTCTAAAAAACACTTTTATCGATATTCGAATGGTGTAAAGAATCTTACATATACGTAATCTACATATTAGGGTTCCTCTTTGATGTCTCTAAAATCTGTAGAGAGATTTTAATTTTTAACTAATTAAAACAAAATTTATGACCATAAAACCACATTTTTAGCCTAAACCGGTTCGACTTTGATGTCAAATATCTCGTGGACAATGAATATTGAAGTAAATATAGGATACTATATTGTTTAAAGCCGTTACTGATAATATGATAAGCTATATAAATAATTAGAAAACTAAGGGAATCAGATCCAAGGTCGTTGGCGCCAGGGAGCCCCTTAAAATATAGGCCCTATCCTTTATAACTGAGACAACTTCGGCAATTTTTACCTAGTTTGGTATTACTATTTTCCAATTAAAACATTTTGCTAGTCTGTCACTGTGACCTCCACCCATTAAAAGCTGCCAGATGCCAGGATCTAGCAATAAGAATAGTATAGCAATCTAAGCAGACGGGTTTTGTTGCTCTCATTATTTTGTCATATCTGACGTGGCTAGCTCTTAGTCCAATAGCAGCTCAGTGACCCTTAAAAAATGCCTTATTTATGCCTACAGCATTACACGTGAATAATTATGCTATTAAACAACATTAAGCATTTATTTATGCTATTGTAGAACCTAAGGCACTAAAACCGCTAAAAGCTGTATAGGGTCTGTTCATAAATTACGTCATCAATTTTTTGATAGTAAAGCTGCCAAATAAAGTGACGTCATTAAAAAAAATGCGTTTTAAGCTTAATTGTAAAATAAAAAACTATTTAGTAGATAATATTTTATAGCATTAAAAGTTTATAGAAACACGACTTTCATTCCTGTTTTTACACATTGATGATGTGATCTTCGGAATGACCGCCCCCCCCCCCCCCTCCTACGTCATGCTACCATCATCCGATGTCCAGACCCCCCCCCCCATTTGAAATGACGTAATTTATGAACAGCCCCTTATAGTGAATTACTTGGCTTTATAATAGTTTATATTATTGCTATTATACTGCATTAGGAACGTATTGCCTACTTATAAATGCTATTGTACACCCTAAGGCATTAAAAATAGCTGAAAGCTGTATAGCGAATTTACGTGGCATTATAATGGCTAATATTCATGCTCTTAAACAGTATTAAGCATTTATTTATGCTATTGTAGAACCTAAGGCACTAAACCAAACCGAAGCATTAGTGTAGCAAACCAAAACGCAACTGTACATCATTCAGCTGTACAGTTGCATGTTGTTCGCTGCACTAAAACTAATGGCTAAACAAAAGCATTTACATATGCCATTATACAACCGTTATACAGCGTAAAGCATCATAAAATGCTATTGTAGAACCTAAAGCACTAAAAACAGCTGAAAGCTGTATACCGGATTTACGTGGCATTATAATGGCTAATATTCATGCTCATAAACAGCATTAAGCATTTATTTATGCTATTGTAGAACCTAAGGCACTAAACCACACCGAAGCATTAGTGTAGCAAACCAAAACGCAACTGTACAGCATTCAGCTATACAGTTGCATTTTGGTTCGCTGTACTAAAACTAAAGGCTTTAAAAAAGCATTTATACATGCCATTATACAACCGTTATACAGCTTAAAGCATTATATAATGCTATTGTAGAACCTAAAGCACTTAAGTGCTTTTAAACAGTCGAAAGCTGTACAGTTGCGTTGTGGTTTGCTGCACTAAAGCTAAAGGCTTTACAAAAGCATTTAGATATGCCATTATACAACCGTTATACAGCTCAAAGCATCATATAATGCGACAAGTTGCTCGGTGAACGTATATAAGAGTTTATACGGTCCTTAAGTTCGAAATAAGTTAACTATTCATATGTTATAATGCTTTCTGTGTTACTTGGGTAGTTTCGGCTCTGCGTGGATCATTCAGTCAGTCAGTCAGAACATGCATTTATATAAATATAAATTAAAATAATATTAACAATTATAATTTATCAGTGTGATTTAAAAAATAGTGTAATACTAATAAATAAAATGAGCCTATTATTTATTCCACCCTGATTATTACTCCTAAGTAAGCAATTACGCACCATACGCAATGACCTTAGGTGCACTAATCGTATCGGCCGCCGCACGTCTTATGTGTTGTAGTTTCCACCCCGCGCCCCGCTTCAATTATGTTTATTTTTTGATTACTAATTCTACAATTCCTGAAAATGCTCAGTATATTTACTGGTGAAATTTTGATATTATGTAAGATATTATTAAAGCTAAAAGGAGCATCAAAATCATGAGTGTAGAATTAATGCGCGTGTTCTAAAATCATTTAAAACCATTTAAAAAATAGTAATAATACAGTCACCGCTGTAAATTTTTTTTTAAACAAAGCGTAATAATTGTCTCCACAATATAGTGAAAAATCACCATTTGTAAAATTAGTGTTTGATAATTATTGAATTTTTTAAACATTTTTATTATTTCTAATGTATTCTCAACTTGACAGGTGGTGAATATTTCAAATACTGTTTTAAATATTCAGGTAGTCCCTTGGATTAAAAATCTCTAGTGTAGGATTTAATGTTTGTGGGAAATAAACATTAAAATTTTCAACATTTTTTTTAAAAGAAAGCACAGTGTATTTTTTGGGAAAAACTTAATACATCTTTTCAATAAATGTTGTTTTACCAGATCCCAAGGACAAAATAGTGTAGGATTAAATGTGATCTCCTCGAACAACTTAAAGTTTAGTGACGGGACTATAATTCATATTAATTTGGTTTAAACCGCATTAGTTTTATGCAAACAAAACGAATCAAAAAGTTATCGAATTTGATTACTTAGTATTTATGTTAAGGTTTAAAATTCACCAAAATAAAATAATTCAACTTACCTTTCAATATCGTCCGGAATTAAAAAAAATGTTATTTCTGCGTCCTTGATCTTCCGTTTTTTCAGACATCCGTAAACAGAACAGTATCTTTTATACGGAGTAGATCTAGATTTAGGTTTCGAAGCCATTGCGTATTTTCAATTTTGCGCGAGCGCCACGTGACACGACTATCGTGCGAGCCGAGCGGCAGCCCACTGCTATACGACTCCCCGGGAGGCGCGCCGGCCAAATGTACCTAAACTGCGTAGTGAAACCCCCCTGACGAAGGCCGCAAAATTATGTGACAGGCTCTTACCCAACTAGCAAAATTTCGTCATATAATGGTTGCGGCAACGTAACATACGCAAACTTTTAGCTCATAATATTAATCATATAAACGTAATCAAAACGTTTATATAACGCGATTTGGGCCCATTTTATACAGCATTTCAGTTATATAAAAATTATTTAACTGCAACCTCGGTCACTTATTGATCTTATAATAATCACTGACGTGACTATCTTTATCTTATGACTAATTATCTTTACGTCGCGAGGTACAGTACAGTCACCGGCAATAGTATCTTCCTACACGAAGGCCGCAAAATTATGTGACAGGCTCTTACCCAACTAGCAAAATTTCGTCATATAATGGTTGCGGCAACCTAACATACGCAAACTTTTAGCTCATAATATTAATCATATAAACGTAATCAAAACGTTTATATAACGCGATTTGGGCCCATTTTATACAGCATTTCAGTTATATAAAAATTATTTAACTGCAACCTCGGTCACTTATTGATCTTATAATAATCACTGACGTGACTATCTTATGACTAATTATGTGTATAATAGCAACTTTTATGACTTTTATATGACTAAATTGATATATTATTTAAAGTTATGTGACGTATTGGTGGAGAATTCGCATCCTAGGCTACTAAACAACAGTAGAACTTTAAAATGTGCCGATACTATAAGAGTGATTGGTTGTCAAATGAAAATAAAACTATTAATGAAGGTAACTGTTTTTTTAATTAGCCATAATGTTACATTATTACTCGTACGATATGAATGCTCATAACTTCGGTGTATGGTAGAAATGTATTGTGAAGGTCAGTTTACTGATGAAGTAAACTAGGTTTAATTGCAAATATTTAATACCCCACTTTAATTCTTAGTTAATGATCAGAGCTCGCATTTTTCACGGCAAAACAAAACACTAGCGTAATTTAGCCAGTGCTTGAAATATTATTTTATCGATATCGATAATTCAGAACTAGAAGAAATAAAAGTCACCAAATAAAATTAATATGTAATAAAACTAATAAAAACATTTGTATAAAGTTACTATATATTAGAAACAGACGCAATTTCTTCTTCAAAATCTACGTCAGTACACACAGCAGCACAAGACATTTTATTTGGGTAATAGTGATAGGAGTAGATGATCATTATCTTTTCAACATTCTCTGGGAGTAAACAGTTGCGTTTATCACTATAAATCCATTTATGTACACTAAATGTACGTTCAACTTCAGTTGACGTCAAGGGAGCAAATTTATAGAATTCATTATCAGTTCGGGTAATATTTTCAGATATGTCTCTTAAAATTTCGTAATCAGGATTTCGTTCGAGCACGGCTTCAAATTTACGTATCACTGGTAAAAGTTTACTCCAGTTTACGTAGCAACGAACAGTATCCAGAATGAGGAAGGATTCCGCAATGGATAAAGTCGAACATTGCAATTGTTCTATTGAAGAGGCTATTACTTCGTAGTTGTCGCGAATGAAATTTAACTCCGGTCGTAGTTTGCGTGTTTGAAAACATTTTTTTGCAGCTCTTATAGCTGCCGAGTCATTAGCAAGTATGGAGACGACATCACGTATTTGCTCATAGTATTGAGCGTAATATACCGCAGCAGATATCCAAGTTCCCCATCTGGTGATAATTGGCTCGGGAGGTAGGGGAATGGACGGATATTTTGCCTTAAAAAGGCGTACACGCTCTGGAGATTTTAGGAATATCTTTTTGACATTCGATATCAACCCATCCACACCTTTGAAATTATCTCGCACTTCTTCGGCAACCCGGTGCAGACCATGAGCTAAACACGTAATGTGTTTCATACGAGGAAACGTTGCTTTTAAAATACGACCGGCTTTAAGCATATATGCGGCACTATCTGTGCAAAGTAAAAGCAAATTGTTTACGTTATCATTGAAAGAATTTTGAAACAAAAATTTTAATTGGTTTATTATTAGGTTTGCTATTGTTTCCCCATTTACCTTCTCTAAAACCTTCGACCCCAAAAGATAAAATTGCTTAGAACAATTTTTTTGCAAAGACCGAATCACCACGTTTGTCACACATTTTCCCATGAAATCTGGTGTTTCGTCTATAGATATCCACAAATAATTGGTTTTGTTTACCTCTCTTATACCCTGTATAGTTTTTTTGTACACGAGATTTAAATAAATTTTTCGCAGGGTCGATTCGTCCGGTAAAGAAGTCATAGAGCAGTCGCAACATAAATACTTGTTAAAAAAATGACGAAAATTATTGTTGTTGACTGTTGCCCATGGTATGTTGCATGAAATAAGAAAAATAATTAAATCGAAATAAAATTGATGTTTCCTATTTGGTTGCCCCTAACGGTAATTGTGGCGGTTGCTTTTCACATGATTCTCAATATTGCATTTCTTCCGTTTTAGATGCATATCGCACATAGAGCAGTATATAGTGGAGGTCACTTCATTATAGACTAACTCAGGGTGATTTTCAATCCACGTTTTGATCCGATCTTGTACATTACTCATTTTTGTATTAATTGATACCTTGCAATATTAAGTTATTATACGTATATCCAACACGTCGGATTCAATGCGTTGCGAAATAAATAATACCTAGATGCAATTTACGTTTTATACGTAATGAAATGACAGTTAAAGTGTGAATGTCATATGTCATGTGAGATGAAATTTGCAGTCGTTTCTATCATTTTAAATGAGGTGGTATAGTTACTTCGTTCTAAGTTGTACATGCAGACCTACCTCTTTGTTGCTCGACTATGGCAAAGCTAAAATGAAAAGTTATTTTATTACTTATACAGGATGTCCGGTAATTAATGCACAACCTTCTAACCCCCAGTAGGTCACCTTAGACTGGTCAAAAATATTGATTTTGAGCTCCTGTTTTTCGAAATTTTCGCACGTTTGTTAGTTTTTAAATTTTGACATTCACACTGATAGGTGTACCATCGAATAAAAAAAGAAAAAATGTACTGAGGCAATACCTGTCATATACTCTAGTAAGACTCGATAGGTGTCGATAAAATAATATTTCAAGCACTGGCTAAATTACGCTAGTGTTTTGTTTTGCCGTGAAAAATCCGAGCTCTGTTAATGATATATAAAAAATATTTTTAATTATCTTGAAAGGTACGGTTATACGCCATTTATACCAGTAATAAGGTATATAATCACTTATATAGCAAGTTTAGCGGTCCAAGCGCCATTACACCTTTTGTCGGATATATAAGGCATATAATATGTCATTACTCGACCGAATAGTCACATGAGCATCGTTTAGAGGTAGCTTATTCAGCAATATCTTATATGACTCTTTAGTTGAGTAAGATGCTCATATATAACATGTTCTATAATTCGCATTTACGTGACATCATGAAATATATAGCTATTGTGCTGTATATGTTACAAGAGGTCATATAATAGCAACTACATTACTTTTACTCGACATGTCGTAAGACAGTTATATAAGTCACTGTTACTCGAGTAATTAGTCATATAAGCCTCGTTTTAACGTGACTTATTCAGCTATTTCTTATATGACTCTATAGTCATATAAGAAATTGTTAATAATATGACTATTATGCTGAGTAACTAAAAAGCTGCATATGCTGGCTTTATATGACCGGTTCTGTATAATTTGCGTTTACATGACTTTTATACGATTTATTAGCTGAATAAGCTCAATCTTATATGACTACTTTGCTAGTTGGGTATGGCCCTACAAATAAGAGCGTGTCACATATTTTTGTGGCCTTCGTGTAGGAAGATACTATTGGGCGGTGACTGTACGACGTACGAGTCGTACGACAGGTACGTTTTATTGTACAGATTCAATATTAAATCGTAACCGCCGGCTGTATCAGGTTGAATGAAATACATTTAGTTTTATTTACAAAAAAATTGGTTCTAATTTAAAGATTAATATTTACCTTACAATACTTAATACGAGAAAAGTAAAGGTCGTGAAAAGTTATAAAGAATAAATCAAGATAAAATAAATTTTATGCCAAGACCTTTATAGTACAGTCACCGGCAATAGTATCTTCCTAGTTCCTACACGAGGGCCGCAAAAATATATAACACCCGCTTATGGCCCTACAAATATGAGCGTGTCACATATTTTTGCGGTCTTCGTGTAGGAAGTTACTATAGCCGGTACATAAAAAAACCTATAAAGATAAACTTAGGCATACTATTCAGAAATCTAGACCGTGCCAAGATAAAATCGCAAACAACTTTTTTCGACACGAAATATTGAAAAAGTTCCAGCTGTCAACGGTTTTCTCTGGATTACTTCCAGAGTCTTATTACTCTTATTAGCGGAGTTTCTTTAACTTTGAAATATTACAAGTTCTACTTAGACAAGATAATTTAGATCATCTTGCCCGTCTTGCCCCCTTAGTTAATTTCGGTAACTTAAAATAAACAAATGTGACAGTGTACACCAAAGGGATTTGGAGGCCGGCGCTTAAGGCTTTTTTAAATTCTATTGCTCGAATTAAAATACAATACGAAAAAATTACAATATTGAATCTGTAAAACAGCGTAATCGCCTATTGCAAACAATGATATTGACTTATGGATGGGTTATACTCATGTTATACTATAACAAAATGAGCAGAAAAAATACTTCCAGAGTATTTCATAACCTAGCAACGATTGTGTTATGTTTATCTATTTTGTCAATCATTACATCTTTGTCACTCTCATTGTTAGAAAATTACAGTTTGTCTCTTTCTCACGCGGAGGGCGGGAGTTCATTGGCACGTCCGCATCTCACGCTGGCCGGTGCGCGACTAGCGTCAATTATTTGAAATTACTAATTTTAAGTGCTTCACTTTTGGAGCGTGCATAACCCATCTGTCATTATTATATATCATAGATTGCAAATGGCACCTTTTACAGTCTACATTGTCACAAATACAGTACCTATGGTACATGACGAAAAAACGGAATTTGTATATCCATTTGCTCGCTTAAAACCTTGTGAAAGCCGATTCTAAAGTCTACATACATATATATATGTATGCGTAATACATTATCCATACTGAAAACTCGCACCGCACATACGTAGAGCTATATAGATATACATCCCCGAGAGGGTGGGCTGGGTGGGGTGAGAACCCTCAGGGAGAGGGGTGAGGGGGCGACCTTCGTGGACGCGACACATAATTACTGCCCTACCCTGTCAGTTAGGGATTCCATGCTTTGTAGGGAAAGAGGACATTTTAGAAAAAAATGCTTAAGGGGCTGACAACAGCTAAATTCCCTCCCTATCTTTTTCAGCGCGAGTGAAAGAGAAACACTGTGTTACGATTAGTATGGGAGCTCATTGCAAATTTTGCAAAATGATGAATTAAAAAAAAACTACGCATTAATTGAGAAATATAAAACAACGAAGTTTTTAGTATTAGTGCGGTGGAATTTTGTCCTTAGTTACAGACGTATAAGTCAAGAAACTAAAGACATACGACTGTTTAAAGCAAATTTTAAGATGCAACTTTGGAATTATTTTCTATCGAGCCGATTTCGTCCAATCGTGTATCGGAATCAACGAAGTTCTTCCAAATATAACGAATAATAACATATATTTTTATTACTTTCTCAAAACAAGGAGTTATAGCTAAAACACTGTTTTGAGTAAAGTCAATTTGAAGGTCATCGGGTGATGTCAGCCTCTTAACTTAAGCTACGATCTACGATAATACTCGTCTCGAATGTGTCGATTATGAGTTATGACATTTTTTTAGCGTATGGAGTATTTTACATTGTATTGTAGGTCTGTTCTGATTAATCGGTACTATTATAAATCGATTTATAATAGTTATGACACTAGAAAGTTAGGATCGGCCGATTGCTGATTTAGAACCTATTAGAAGTCACAATCACAAATGAAAAAAAATCTGCAGACACATCAAATGGGCATGTTTTTGGTCTGGAATACATGTGACGTTTCAAATCAAAGGAACATCACTGTCGGTTGACAAGATGACAACCAACGGCCGCGGTGGCGTTACTGCCATAAAAATCATTTAGAAATAAACTCTATTAACAACCGACAATGGTGACCTTTGACTTGAAAAAGATGCATATTATTTAATTTCATTTCCTTATTGTTTATTGTTAAATAAATACATTTGTACCTTAACAGCTAATGCCAAAGTGGCACAAATTCAGACAGTAATGATTTAATTAAACAAGCGATTCTGTGAGCTGTAGTTGTTGGTTCTCCACACACATAATGGCTGGCATTTACAACGATTAGATACTTAACAAAAACCAGAACTAAGGTAAAGAAAATCGTGTTTATACATATAGTATTCATCGCACATATAGAAAAAAACATACAAAAGGAATTGTCATATTCATATCACCTTTCATGCCAGAGATAGCTTCTTCGCTATTGGCTATAGCTCCAAACAAAACACGTCCATAAATAAACGATAATGTCCCCTTACTCTCCCGCAGCCTGCTCACCGTACTCCGGCACCGAGTCCGCGGCGATCACTCCGAAATGAAATTGTCATTTTTGTCATTTCGACGCGTAACGTCATTAATATTTGTTCGTATAACATACGTACGTATTTGTACGTATTTGTTCGTACATATAAGCAGTGATCGGAATAGGTAGTGCCATTTCGGGTGAATGACCTTAAACATTGTACATAACATGGATAAGACTTGAGATTCTTCGACTCGTATTTCTCACAGAAAATTTTCTTCAAAACGCAAAAGTAAAAAAAATCTTTGAAATTATAGTAGCATACCATATTTTTTTCAATATTTTCTACTGTCAATCTATTTCTTTTGACGTTCATTATCTTACTTGAACCACATTTTTCATACGTTAGGCCCGCGGTTCTTTAAAACTTTAAAATTTTCCTTTCAAATCCTGGGGTTATAAACTATATCAATACTAAGCTTACGCACCGAAGTCCCGCGAAATGGCACTACCAATTCCGATCACTGCATATAAGATATATATTACGTAGGTATATTACATGAGTTCAATGTACGTGTAATGATTACACTGTAATCTACAATTTTTCATAGCGCCGCACACAGGGGCATTGGACGCCGATAAGCGGCCATTCAACAATACATTAGGCATAAATCCAAAATTTGCGATATGGTGTTTTCATTTTTAACCGACTTCAAAAAAGGAGGAGGTTCTCAATTCAGTGCAGAGTCAGTGTAGTTGGACCCTAACAGTTAGGTAAATAAAGATCAGCTAATTAAGATTTAGATTAGCTAAGAGGTTCGATTATTTTAATAGGGAAGATGCAGCTATAATATTTATCATTATTTTGTGATCAAAATGTTGAAAAAACAAAATAATAACTATTGAAATGTTTTTACTTTAGTTTATACTAATTTCAAATAATGATTACTGTTGGAAGTAATGTGAAACGGAACGTGTTTTAATCCACCAATCAGCGTCTGGTGACGTCACTCCTGTTATGACAACTAATGGGGCTGGCAACTGTCTATGGGATTTGGCTTAAATAGCATCCAACTCAAAAAATAAATATAAAAACAATAATTTGAGACTGTGGAGTGTGGACGAACAAATATGGCGAGACACACATGAAGTGACGTCACAGGAACTGTAGATCCGTTTAGGCGCGAAAATTTTAATTGTCAGTTTGTAACAGCAATTTTTGACTATAAATTATATATAGTATTTTCATTTTTCAATACACTCGTGGTCTATTCTACATGCAATTCTTTCAAATGAAATCATAAATGAAAATATTGCATCTTGCCTATTGTAGTTAGTATAATGTTCATAAAACGCTTGTGGTACTTTACCAGTAAAGTATGGGTATGATAAAAATTAATTAGGGAAAGTTTCTTAAGCATTAACTAATGAAGTCATAATCTAACAACTCAACAGGGCTCGGACCTCTGCCACCTCACCTCCTATTTTCTAGTTCACGCTTTATTATATTTAAACCTTGTTAGTTTATCTGTTTAAATTATACTATACGTAATAAAGTTTAGTGTTCGCTTAATAGCTCTGAAACTGGGCATAGAAACGGCCTCTGAACTATGATATATAATAATGACAGATGGGTTATGCACGCTCCAAAAGTGAAGCACTTAAAATGAGTGATTTCAAACAATTGACGCTAGTCGCGCACCGGCCAGCGTGAGATGCGGACGTGCCAATGAGCTCCCGCCACCCGCGTGAGAAAGAGACAAACTGTAATTTTCTGACAATGAGAGTGACAAAGATGTAATGACACAGAATAACTAATAGAGTCTGACCATAGTCTGACTATAGAAATATTACCCAAATATTTGGCGGGAAATTCAAAAAATCATGGGCTGGTCACACCTTGTGCATCAGGAATAATAGTTTTGATACTAGAAAATACTTTTGACTTCTGTGTACACGTAAGGTAGGTAGGTAGGTAGGTAGGTTTAGGTAAACAGACAGAAGTCAACGAAGTAAACAAGCTTCACAGGGTGTTAGAAAGATCTTTAACCGACTGCAACAAGAGAAATACATTCGGAAATTAAATTCCCCAATACATGCTTATAAGCAAGTAAAAATAATCTAATAACTATGTACTTGAGTTCCCTATTCACTTGTTTTAAGGGATATTTGGCGAAAATATTTTTATTTATATTTTTACATAAAATTACTACTGACCAGTAAGTCCACAGATTTCTCCAAAATTTTGGTTTTCAGTAAGTAACTTCTTACGTTCCAATGTTTTGATTGTATTGATATTTTCCAGAACTTCTAGTTTATCCGTTTCTTTACGCACTTGTCCTGTTTATGAGATTCAGGTATTAATAAATTCACGTACTTAATCAAAGTTATAGGCAAATGTTAGAACTAGTACTTAAAGTATCAAAATATTAATAGAGCTCCAACCTACAAAATTGTTGACGACTTGTAAACATTGCAGTTTTTCGTTATACAACACGCTTCACGTCAACTTCGCACATCGTCGTAATTATTTACGAGCCTACCTACTACTAGCCTACATAGTTTGCGGACCACTCGGTACAGTTATTTTTAATATTATTTAAAATAAACCCCTATAAACCGTGAACAATTTGAAATAATGACATAAATTGACAACAGACTTTTAGCTTTTTTTTTAAATCATAGACAATTGGTGATACAACAAGGAAATATCTGTCAACAATATTTGGCTAGTCAGACTCTAGTACTAATACATACTTACTTTACTCTTTGGTACTAATGGTAATGATTGTCAAAATAGATAAACATGACAGAAGCGTTGCTAGGTTATGAAATAACTCTAGAAGTATTTTATCTGCTCATTTTGTTAGAGTATAACCCATCCAATGCCACCCATAGTAAATATCATTGCCTCTGAACTGGACCTATGTCCTGGGAGCAGGGAGGAAGGGACTCCCTCCGCATACCGTAATAAGAGTAATAAACATTTACCCTACCTACATTTTCCTGTTCGTCGCGTACTGGACTATTCTTAGGTAGGTTATAAGTACGTATTTCCTGCAATGTTAGTCCCTGCAACCCTCTTTGGAGCGCCGGTAGTTTGCAACTAGGGGTTCGTCTATTTAAATGATCCGCTGTAGCTAGGTAGGTACCTAGATACTTACTACTTATTCTGAGCTGGAGCTGGAGAGGGGGGGACGCCCTTTTTTAAACTTTCGGACTTATTATTTACGAAACTTAGATTAAAACATTCAAAAATTGCTTCATAATTTAAGACCCCTATTCGTTTTGAAATACCTATATAATGTAGGGTACACGAACAAAATCAGCTTCGATAACTCACAAGTGGCCAATTTTTTGTAGTCGGTTAGAATACTCTGAGAACTACTCCTTATAAAAAAATATATCGGATTTTGGTGTAGATTTAGGTATAAAGTAGGTATTTGTTAACAGGCCTTCTCAATTCAAGGTAAGATTATACAAATGGCATTTTTCTTCATGATATAATAGTATTTGACTGTTTGAACAGCGGCTGTCATTTAATAACGTATTTTTCAACAGCTTAATTCAGTATAATGTAAAACATTAAAAAAAATCATATTTCCACAAAAACATTTTTCAAGTGTTTTATGATGACTGCATTATATTGAAAGCTATGTAAAGTAACTATCATGTTTAAATTATAATAGATTCATCAATAGATTGATTTTATTACAGCATTTGAATTTTAAAAGCGTTGTCTTGACCATAAAAGAAATCTCCGAAATTTTCAAGTCAGCGTGTTTAGTTTATTATTATTATAGTAACGTTTATCAAAAAGAAATAACGAATTTATCAATCGCTGTAAGTTTTATGAACTTATCAGTTCAATTCGTAATTTGAACGCATGGAGATTGGCGCGGGAGTCTCGTGCGCAGGCAGCGCGAGCGGGTCCACCAATCACGACGCACCGTGTCACTGTCTTTGTTTGTGTTTAACTCTCACCGCTCAACCGCGATGGCGATGATCCTCTCAAACAACAAAATGTCGAAGATAAGTGCATTTTGTGGTCAATTATTGAATTTTACATGGACATGTATATTTATGAGCATGTTATTATGTTTTGTGCCGAATTCAAATAGCTGTCTGTGGTGTTGTGGATTCAAATAGCTTTCATATGCGATATGAATATTACATTACTTATCCCAGTAGTGGATCAACAAGTTTAAAGAAGTAAATTCTTAAAGTCTTATCGTTTATTGATGTTTTTGTTAAGTATATTCTCACCTGTCTCCGCCTGTGGTCACGTCGGTTAGGCACAGATGAAATACAAACTGTTCCCTTCGGTCCACGGTGGGCACAGATGGGAAAAGTTACATTGAAAGGCTGTTATCGTTTATTAATGAATGTCTTTGGTTAGATGATTAAATTAAATAACTTATTCCAGTGGATTGACCAGTTCAACTAAATAAATATGAAAGACTGTAATCGTTAATTGATGCCGTTACTTAAGATGTTCCTTAATTTGCACAGTCAGCAGCAGAAGTAGCTTAGCGGGGAGGTGTTCAAAAATTTCTTGACACTATTTTATTGTTAGAGAAGAGAATAAGAGTGAGTGAACGTAATTTTGAACACCTCACCCACTAAGCTACTTCTGCTACTGACTACGCCAGTTGTAAATGACTTGGTCAAACAAATAAATATGCAAAGTTGTTATCGTTCATTAACTAATGTCTTCCTTTAGATATTACATAACTTCGAGTGGTTTGTTTAGTTAAAAATAATAAATAAGATAATTTTTTGTATAACTTACAGTAGCTGAGCTAGTATATCGTTAATATAAATATTTTTGATACTTGCATCAAGAGATACTGCTCTTCCACAGATGGTAGGTTACAATGATAATGTAATATAAAACAGTAACTTGCAAAATAAAAACAATAGAAAAAACTAAATTAAATTGACTAATTCTAACATTCAAATTTGCATGCTAAATAAAACTAAACAAATCATTAGAATTTACAGGAAATTATTATATGAAGCAAAATTTCTTTCATTACAGTATATTCAGAGCAATGACGCGTAATTTCAGTGACCGCGAGGCAACCGGATGGCTCGCGGTATTTAAGCTCCTGAAGTGATGAGGAACCGCCCCGTGCAACCCGAACTGACCCAACTTGGACTGGAGCGGAAATGGAGGGGGAGTGCAAAAAAAAATTTTTATCGCTAGGCAACCGATTGAAACAGCGGTTGCCTGAAATAATGTTATATAACAAAATTTTACTGCCATCCCTCCTGGTTGGAGAGGGATGAAGTTTCATAGGAGAGGGATGGCATTTGGGCATATCGTTTTCCACATCATACAAAACTCATAAAACGAATGCCATCCGATTTCAATGATTGTAAGTACGTTTTTCCTAAGTTCTCCTCCACCGATTGAAAAATACGCCTTGCGTCCGACTTCCAACTCTGATGGTTCGATACCTGCCTGGCCTGGGTGGATGGCAGTTTCCGGTGTCTGTATGTGATGAAGAATAAGCATGCTAATTTTCAAGCGGTTGCCTGACAAATTTATTTTTATTTTTTTTCGTCTCGTAAAGGGAACCAGTCCAACCAGGAGGGATGGCAATAAATTTTTGTTGTATAATCAGCGTACATTCTATACGTACAAATAAATAAATATGAAAGACTGTTATCGTTTATTGATGCCGTTACTTAAGATGTTACATAATTTGTACAGTCCGCAGCAGAAATAGGTAAACGAAAAAGGGATTCAAAATGATCTTCACACTACTTTATTACATAACTTGTACCAGTTGTAAATTGACTAAATCAAACAAATAAATATGAAAAGTAACTAGCCTTTTCCCGCGGCTTTGCCCGCGTACTGTAAGTACTCAAAAAGGATGCGATACCCATGTTGATTTTCAGACTTTGTGACCACATTTGCTCCTTTTGGGGGTTGAATTTTCAAAAAACCTGAAACACGTGTTTACTCATTTATCGTTAGGAACATTCCTGTGAAGTTTCGAATAAAATAGTCTAACAAATCTTGATTCGCCATACAAACTTTGGACCCCCATTTTACCCCCTTAGGGAGTGAATTTTGAAAAATCCTTTCTTAGTGAATCCCTAGACCTTATAAGAAACCTACGTGCCAAATTTGGAATCTCTAAAACCAGCGGTTTGGGCTGTGCGTTGATATGTCAGTCAGTCAGTCAGTCAGTCAGTCAATCAGTTTTTTCTTTTATATTAACTAATGTCTTTGTTCAGATGTTACATAATGTATTCCAGTAGTGTACTGACTAGTAAAATAAATCAAAATGAAAGACTTATCGTTTATTGATACCTTTATACGCTGTATTCCTATCGGTTCGTCACATGTGGTGTGGAAAAATGGAAATACACTCTTAGTTTAGATGTCACAAAACTTGTTCTAGCAGTAAATAATAAATATTATGGGACAACCTTACACAAATCAACCTAGTCCCACAGCTTACTCAATAAGACTTATGTTGTAGTTGTAGTTACTAGGCGACGATACGAGTATATACAACATGTTACTTGAGCCACTAAAAACTCCAGACCCCCCAAATGATTTATAGGGTTCCGTAGTCAACTAGGAACCTTTATAGTTTCGCCATGTCTGTCCGTCCGTCCGTTCGCGGATAATCTCAGTGACCGTTAGCACTAGAAAGCTGAAATTTGGTACTAATATGTATATCAATCACGCCAACAAAGTCGTAAAATAAAAAGTGGAAAAAAATGTTTTATTAGGGTACCTCCCCTATACGTAAAGTGGGGAGTGCTTTTTTTTTCATTTCAACCCTAATGAGTGATATATTGTTGGATAGGTATTTAAAAATGAATACAGGTTTACTAGAATCATTTTTTGATAATGTAAATATTTTCGGAAATAACCGCTCCAGAAGTAAAAAAAAATGTGTCCCGCCCCCTCTAACTTTTGAACCATAAGTTTTAAAAATATGAAAAAAATCTCAAAAGTTGAACTTTATAAAAACTTTCTAGAAAAATTATTTCGAACTTGATAGGTTAAATAGTTTATGAAAAAAAATTACAAAATAATTTCTGAACTAAGTTTGTAATTTAACCGTATTTTTAACCTGTAATTTCTACAGAATCACATGAAATAACGTGCTTTCAAATAAAGTAAAAACGGTAAAAATCGGGTCACGCAATAAAGAATTATCCCATAAAAATCATCTTCCATACTTTAAGCTCGCGCGCAATAGTTTACTTAATTTGCCGATAGATGTCGCTGTACTTTTAACGATCATATCATATCCTACATGGCTGTGTTATTTTAACTCTTAAGTGGGGACACTTACTGTGACGGACGGAAAACTACGGAACCCTACACTGAGCGTGGCCCGACACGCTCTTGGCCGCTTTTTTATTCTTGCTAATTAATCTCGAGTATTTGTTTTTCCACCGGTTACTTATTTTGAAAGATATTCGTATGATTCGTTTTCCTTGCAATTCTATTCAATTGTTAACTACATATTTGTTGCGTTGTTGTCACATCTCTACATGTGTCATGTCATGTCAACCTATCAACCTACTTTGTCAATTTCTATGACATGACATAAGATGATATACTTTGACAATTACAACCCATATGACACTATGTACAGTGAAAAAACAAGTTTGTCAAAGCTGCCAGCCTTTATTAAATAGTCAACCTCTATCTCCTAACCTCTCGATAAAATAGTAAACTGTAGTAGTAGAAACTTTTAGACTCAACGCGTATAAAATTGGAAAATTAAAGAAAAAGTATACCCATAGTAGTGTATTTAGGCATAAGTAATTAAAGTAAGTGCTTACTATTTAATTACTAGAATCATATCGGCACTACCCGATCATTGTTTACAGTTCACAGTTTCCTGCTACCCAAAGGTTGTCTGGTAGAGATCGCTTTTTAGCGATAAGACCGCCTGTTGTTACCTAGCTTTTATCACTGTATCACTGTATACTTTATTATACCCATCTAAGGATATACTGCAATCGATTCCACTCTACATTCTGAACAAACAGTTTTTAGGTTTCTAGTCTTGGGTATAACACGTTATATAATAGATAAATACTTAAATACATAGAAAGCATCCATAACTCAGGAACGTGATAAACACGCAAATAAATACCTTATTCAGGATTCGAATCCGGGACCTCCTGCTTCATAGGCAGTGTCACTACCGACTAGGCTAGGAAGCCGTTAACGCAGTAAGTTGATTAAATCATACTAATTAATATAGATGAGTCCAGAGCTCGGATTTTTCACGGCAAAACAAAACACTAGCGTAATTTAGCCAGTGCTTGAAATATTATTTTATCGATATCGATAATTCAGAACTAGAAGAAATAAAAGTCACCAAATAAAATTAATATGTAATAAAACTAATAAAAACATTTGTATAAAGTTACTATATATTAGAAACAGACGCAATTTCTTCTTCAAAAT
Source organism: Pammene aurita (assembly GCA_947086415.1). Classification (NCBI taxonomy): domain Eukaryota; kingdom Metazoa; phylum Arthropoda; class Insecta; order Lepidoptera; family Tortricidae; genus Pammene; species Pammene aurita. The sequence goes on from OX352307.1 coordinate 4,025,338, forward strand.
CTACGTCAGTACACACAGCAGCACAAGACATTTTATTTGGGTAATAGTGATAGGAGTAGATGATCATTATCTTTTCAACATTCTCTGGGAGTAAACAGTTGCGTTTATCACTATAAATCCATTATGTACACTAAATGTACGTTCAACTTCAGTTGACGTCAAGGGAGCAAATTTATAGAATTCATTATCAGTTCGGGTAATATTTTCAGATATGTCTCTTAAAATTTCGTAATCAGGATTTCGTTCGAGCACGGCTTCAAATTTACGTATCACTGGTAAAAGTTTACTCCAGTTTACGTAGCAACGAACAGTATCCAGAATGAGGAAGGATTCCGCAATGGATAAAGTCGAACATTGCAATTGTTCTATTGAAGAGGCTATTACTTCGTAGTTGTCGCGAATGAAATTTAACTCCGGTCGTAGTTTGCGTGTTTGAAAACATTTTTTTGCAGCTCTTATAGCTGCCGAGTCATTAGCAAGTATGGAGACGACATCACGTATTTGCTCATAGTATTGAGCGTAATATACCGCAGCAGATATCCAAGTTCCCCATCTGGTGATAATTGGCTCGGGAGGTAGGGGAATGGACGGATATTTTGCCTTAAAAAGGCGTACACGCTCTGGAGATTTTAGGAATATCTTTTTGACATTCGATATCAACCCATCCACACCTTTGAAATTATCTCGCACTTCTTCGGCAACCCGGTGCAGACCATGAGCTAAACACGTAATGTGTTTCATACGAGGAAACGTTGCTTTTAAAATACGACCGGCTTTAAGCATATATGCGGCACTATCTGTGCAAAGTAAAACCAAATTGTTTACGTTGTCATTGAAAGAATTTTGAAACAAAAATTTTAATTGGTTTATTATTAGGTTTGCTATTGTTTCCCCATTTACCTTCTCTAAAACCTTCGACCCCAAAAGATAAAATTGCTTAGAACAATTTTTTTGCAAAGACCGAATCACCACGTTTGCCACACATTTTCCCATGAAATCTGGTGTTTCGTCTATAGATATCCATAAATAATTGGTTTTGTTTACCTCTCTTATACCCTGTATAGTTTTTTTGTACACGAGATTTAAATAAATTTTTCGCAGGGTCGATTCGTCCGGTAAAGAAGTCATAGAGCAGTCGCAACATAAATACTTGTTAAAAAAATGACGAAAATTATTGTTGTTGACTGTTGCCCATGGTATGTTGCATGAAATAAGAAAAATAATTAAATCGAAATAAAATTGATGTTTCCTATTTGGTTGCCCCGAACGGTAATTGTGGCGGTTGCTTTTCACATGATTCTCAATATTGCATTTCTTCAGTTTTAGATGCATATCGCACATAGAGCAGTATATAGTGGAGGTCACTTCATTATAGACTAACTCAGGGTGATTTTCAATCCACGTTTTGATCCGATCTTGTACATTACTCATTTTTGTATTAATTGATACCTTGCAATATTAAGTTATTATACGTATATCCAACATGTCGGATTCAATGCGTTGCGAAATAAATAATACCTAGATGCAATTTACTTTTTATACGTAATGAAATGACAGTTAAAGTGTGAATGTCATATGTCATGTGAGATGTAATTTGCAGTCGTTTCTATCATTTTAAATGAGGTGGTATAGTTACTTCGTTCTAAGTTGTACATGCAGACCTACCTCTTTGTTGCTCGACTATGGCAAAGCTAAAATGAAAAGTTATTTTATTACTTATACAGGATGTCCGGTAATTAATGCACAACCTTCTAACCCCCAGTAGGTCACCTTAGACTGGTCAAAAATATTGATTTTGAGCTCTAGTAAGTCTCCTGTTTTTCGAAATTTTCGCACGTTTGTTAGTTTTTAAATTTTGACATTCACACTGATAGGTGTACCATCGAATAAAAAAAGAAAAAATGTACTGAGGCAATACCTGTCATATACTCTAGTAAGACTCGATAGGTGTCGATAAAATAATATTTCAAGCACTGGCTAAATTACGCTAGTGTTTTGTTTTGCCGTGAAAAATCCGAGCTCTGGATGACTGTTATTCGTTTACTGATATATTCAGAGCAATGACGCGTAGTTGCAGTGTTCGCGAGGCAACCGGGTGGCTTGCGGTATTTGAGATTCCAACGTGTTGTGGGACTGTGCAACCCGAACTAACCCCACTTTGACTTTTTTTAATTTCCAGTGTATGCGTGTGATGAAGACCGAGCATGCAAATTGCCATTCACCCTGGCCTGGTCAGTCGATCAATCCATCAGTGTTGGAAACCGGGAAAATATAAGAAGGGGGGGGGGGGGGGGCAAAGTACAAGTTGGGTTAGTTCGAGTTGCACAGGGCGGTTCCACAACACTTCGGGAGCTCAAATACCGCAAGCCATCTGGTTGCCTCTCGGACACCACAACTACGCGCCATGGCTTTAATTAATATCTTTGTTTAAAATGTTACATAATCATGTGTCCATCTGTGCCCGCTGGGAACCGATGGAAATATTTCCCTCCATATGTATATAGGAAAGGGTAAAAAAAACTTTCCATCTAAAAAGCCATAAAAAGCCATATGGGAGCAGGTGAAAATGTTTTATTCCGCTATTAGATGTATTCCCATCTGCCCCGGCCTCGCATGACCAAGGCGGGCATAGATGAGATGGGAACAACTCCTCTCGTTCGACGTCAGTACCCGCCGGGACCGGATGAGAACATAGGTAGCTATTCCCACATGTGCCCGCTAGGGACCGATGGGAATAGTTCCCTTCATGTAAAAATAGTAGGAGGCATTATAAACTTTCCATCTACTCCCACATGGATAGTCATGTGGGAGCAGGTGGGATTTTTTTAATTCCCGTATTAGATTTATTATCTGTCCCCACCGCGCATGACCTTCATCAAGGCCAGCGCACATGTGAATGACTCCTCTCGTTCGACGTCTGTACCCGCCAGGAACGGATGAAAATACACCTATTTCCATCTGTGCCTGCTGGGAACCGATGGGAATATTTCCCTCCATATGAATATAGGAAGGGGCAAAAAACTTTCTAACTCCTCGCACATAAAAAGCCATATGGGAGCAGGTGGGAATGTTTTATTCTGCTATTAGGTGTATTGACTGTTTTTTCTTCCCATTCTTATTTAGTTTTACCAAATCATTATAAATGTAAATATATAGTTTCAAAGTCACTTATAACTCAGAGGGATTGAAATATCGCAACTTCAAAAATAGTAGTTTTTTACATTTTATACCTCAGCCAGCAATGTGTTACTCAACCAGTTTGACATCATACTCGAGTACATGCATAAGAGAAAAAAAGAACGTGTCATGAAAGAAGAAGTGACAATATGACTAGTAGGTACATACGGGAACGCCTTTTTACGTATAAAAATGAAATAACTCACTGACCTGTTGTAATACCTTTATATTATACTCTCCAACTAAAAAAATAAATCGTTATTAACGCTCAAAACTGTTCGCATTCTGGGCAGTACTATTATTTACTCTGTGCCCTAAACTAAACCAAACGTCCAGATACAATATTCGCGTACCTACTGGTTTACCATGGAAACAGCGCAGCGGCCGGGCAACGGCGCACGGCAAACAGGCAACGTCGCGTGCGCGTAATGATTGGTCCCGCCGCTAGCGCCATGACGGCTGTCATAATCTCCGCGCGTTTGAATTAAGTTAAGAACTGATAAGTAAAAAAAACAGGGAGCGATTGATGGATTTGTTATAATTTTGGTGCAAGTTTTAGTAAAATGATAATGAACACAACGCGTTGACTTGAAAATTTCGAGATTTCTTTTATGCCTATTAGAACGCTTTTAAAATTCAATTGTTCATTAAAATTTAAGCGATTGAATAATGTGTTATAAATCAAACCCATTACTTGCCTTCGATAGTTTTTAACATATTTCAGTTGCCATATAACACTTTAATTATCTTTTGGAGGAAGCATATATTTTTTATTTGTTTTCAAAACGGCTATCGATAAATCTGTTAGTAAATGTCAGGGGACATTCATATAGTTAAATACGATAATCTAATGAAAAGAAATACCACTCGAATTATCTTTTATTAAACTTATAAATGTCGCTAACAAATTAATTTTTAATACCTACAGCGACCTCAAAAACAGTTAGAAAAAAGTTTTCGCCATTAGTGCTCAGTGTGCTCTTGCTGATACCAAAAAAAATCGGACTTGTGAGTTATGTTTTTTTCAGGGCAATTTTACCGTTCCCGGATACCCCACAGGATAGGATTTAAGCGAGAAAAAAAATCACCACCCACTTCATGTGTACAACCTAAAAAATAATATTTTCAAAATGTTTACTTTACCACTCGGCGCGATTAATTTAACACACAATACCCATACCAAATTTCACTGAGCTAGACCGCGGACAGACGGACGGATGGATATGGCAAAACTATTCCTAATAGTTAACTACGGAACCCTAAAAAAGCTGGATTGCGCTAATTTTGTAGGCACCCTTATACCATTGTGTGGAAGTCACTGAGTAATTTATTGAGTGATTATACTGATCATGATGGTTGCTTTTTTTTAGAACCCCTACCTATGTTTACAGACTTTTTAACAATATACATGAATTCAAATTAAAAAAAGCATAACCAACAAGATGTGATTTTTTTTTACGGATTTTACCGATTGAAGACATCACTCTTTTGGTCTTTGCGTTGCGCATCCAAATGCTGCCGATAGTGATCGTGAATTCGTGACCAAGGAAATTTCGAAATTTCGTTACGAACTGCCAGTGCCAAGTGCCAACGCACTGACATATGAGGTAGTACAGTCGCCATTAAATATATCGGAGCGGCCAAGGTACTAAAAATATCTAAACATGCACTTTATCATCTTGACAATAGAGGTGTTGTTCAGATATTTGTGACCACCTTGGCCGCTCCGATATATCTGATGGCGACTGTAGCTATCTACCTACACTACACTGGGTGCACAGAGGTGACTGCGAAACAGGTTTCCTACAACGCTACAACTAGGGTCCGAGGGCACATCTGGCATTGCAAGTACGGTCGCCGTCAGATACATCGGCGCGGCCAAGGTGGTCACAAACATCTGAACAACGCCTCTATTGTCAAGGCGATAAAGTGCGTGTTCAGATATTTTTGAGTACCGTGGCCGCTCCGATATATTGGCGACTGTACATATACCTACACTACAACGTTATAGATAGATAGGTACTTACCTGAAATACTAGGTAGTTATTGTAACGAGTTCCCTTCAAGGTTCCCTTACCCTTTCGGCCGCGTATGTAACCGAGTTTTGTAACCAGGTACAAAATAAGAAAATTTTCTCTTTTCTCGTAACCAGTTACAAACTAGTAAAAATATTTCAAGACTTAGAAATATTATGAAATTTCTTTTCAAAAAACATGTCCTTTAAAACTTAACTAGACTCGCGGGGCTCCTATTTCTGGGCGGTTTGCCCTTCGGGCATCTGAAGCTACCTAAAACCTAACCTATCTACCTATTAATTTAGTGTGGCGTAGGTAGGTTAGGTTCGTTAGGTAGCTTCAGATGCCCGAAGGGCAAACCGCCCAGAAACAGGAGTCCCGCGAAGCGGGGCTCCGTCTAGTTGAATAGTTGGTAATGAGAAAAGATAAAACGTTCTTCTTTTGTAAACTCGCAGTTTGTAACTGGTTACGAGAAAAGAGAAATTTTTCTTATTATGTACCTGGTTACAAAACTCGGTTACATACGCGGCCGAAAGGGAAAATTTGACCTGAAATAGTGTTTATCATTTACATCAGTATAAGTAAATCGGATTGAATTACAAATTATTTAAAACTTATTCTGTTCACCCAGGCATTTTTATCGGCAAGTTCCATTCCAAGGTTTCAACGTAATTTTGCCTCAAAGTGCAATTTTTCATAAAAATTCCACGCGTGAAATGAAAACGACACCGTTGGGAAGGCCGGATTCGTACGCTACACGATTTTAGCATAGTTCACGATTCTGCCAGCAACTATGTGGGTTAGGGCAATGCGCGTATATGTCTAGGTAGTTAGGATCTCTATATCTATACCAGAGTCAGGTATCAAAAGGCCCACGAGGGATTTCGCCCGACCCAGCACTTTCGTAATCCGTGGAACGTGGTACCGAATGCCTGGGAGAGCTCGCAACGTCGCACGTCGACCTCGCTATCGCCACCCGCGGTGACGCGATCTGAAAGGTCACCAGCCGCGGCGTCCACCGTCCGCTAATGTCTTCGTTTGGCTAAACAATCGCAGTTTCGTAAAATTTTATTTTATCCCATAACTAAAAAAATAATCTTACGACGTGGCTTCTTGTGTGTCTTCCGTCCCACTCGCTTCCGTCTCGCTCGGCCCCTCCCCCCGACGGCCGCGCCGCCTGGCGGTCGCGCCGCGCAACACGATCGTTTCTACGGCGTTGCCACTCCGTATAATTTCGCTCGACGTAAATTTCATACTAAACAGTTCAATGGACTTTCTGAAAACTAAAAACGTGTCAGTATACGTAAAAAGGCATGTGTTAACTCGGAAATCGTCGTAAGTGTTGTTAAAAGCGTTCATTTGCGTTATTTTGTGTGTTTTCTAAGTGCGAAGTTCCGTTGTCGTGTCTTGTGTGGTGTCGCGATCTGCTTGGAGCCACCACGTTGGATTACAGCTAAAAAGGTACGTTTTAAACCGACTTCCTCCATCCCCAGCCCATTTAGACTATTACAAAAGTGATTATAGTTAGCGTGGCCAGTGTAAAATGTACTTGGCATTTCTCTAAACTCTTACAATTTCGTCATAGTTTTCTAGTTCATTTTGCTGCGCATATAACGGTTCAGGCATCGCGTGAAGCAGGTTTACAGAACTGTAGCCTATGTGGTAGTAGACCACGTGTTTTTAACCATTACATAAGGCATACGATAAGCTTATCTAGTGGCTAGAGACATTGTTATTTTCGTCCTCTCTCGCCCTTTGGCTTTGCAAAAATAGCACGGCGCTTCGCACATCCGTTAATACACACGGAAACATATGAAGTAAAAAGTTAATACATTTAATTAAATGTGTTCAAGTTAATGTAATGCCAACGTGGATGACCATGTTGCAGGCCATGTCACGCCATGTGAAAAAAAAACTTATTTTTTTTTCTAATTTTAACAGTGATGTTACTAATCGATTCTACATAAAAAACGGTTCATTTTGACACCCTATATGCCCGGTCCCAAACTCTTATAAGCCGAAAAACGGATTTATTCTCAAAATCCGAAATGTTGCGTGAAAGCAGCACTGTAACCAGTTTTAGAATCGAGTTTCACCGGTCAACGTGGTAGGTATTCAATCGTCTTAAAAGAAGGTATCAAGCCATAACACTGAATTTTATAGGTTTTTTTTTAAATTTTGTCTTGGCCAAGTAATGAAAAATGTGATTTCATCATCATCATCTCGAATTTTACAACATAACATAATACTTAGAGCGAAATAGGTATCTCTTCCTCTCAATTCGTGAACTCTGCTTTCAAAATTGTTCTAAAAATTAAAAGGACTACCCATCCACAATAGGTAACAATACCCAATCAATACCTACATACCTACACCACGCTGAATTAACATTACAAACTTATTGCGTGGCATTTGTTTTTTTAACCTAATTCATTCATTTTTCCTTCATCGTAAATTAATACCCAGTGAGTAGGTATGTTCGTAAAGTTTGAATTTTACCAATTTTTAAGAACTTTCATAAGTTATACACGGGCTACATAAATCCATATTAGGAGGCTGGTAAAAAAGTTACTAGGCCGTAATGGATGACCGCTGACACATTTTCCCTGTTTTCTAAAAAAATACCACTTCCTTAGGGACCCTAGAAACTATATTTGATATCTATGCAAATCATAGGTAGGTACAGTCGCTACCAGATATATCGGAGCGGCCAAGGTGGTCACAAATATCTGAACAACGCCTCTATTGTTAAGGCGATAAAGTGCATGTTCAGATATTTTGAGTACCTAGTCCGTTCCGGTATATTTGATGGTGACTGTACCTACACAACCAGAATAAATTATGTATCAGTCCTATCAATACCTATCACCATAAATAAGTCGACAGATATTAATTAATACGTTACCTACCTCGAATTTAACATTGTTAATCCATCCTGTACGTGGAGGTGCAGGCGCCCATAGGCTACGGTGATCGTGATCGCTTTAACAGTTAACTTCAGGCTAACAGTATGCCTGTTTGCCATACTTGGTAAAAAAAATGTCTAAACGCGTAACCATGCTACACTAGGTATTTATCTAGTATCTAGTAGTAGGTATGTGGCAGTTTTTTTTTAATTATTTTATTACCCACCCACACCCACCTAGGCTTTACTTATGGCTAAGGCTAACATAAGTTCAAAATGCTAAATTTTTTACTGAACAAGAGCGTGTTTAGATCATTTTGGACAATACGGCCGTCCAGCTACTTCTGCTACAGACTCGAGCAATCGCTTCTTCATAACCTACGATTCATTTTGACACCCTAAATGCCAGGTCCAAAACTGTTAGATGCCAAGAAACAGATTTTTTTCTAAAATTCTTAAATTATAGTTGATGAAATCATAAGGTAGTTACATTGTTGTACTGGTATAGTGATTTTCTCAAACATGCAAGCAATGGAAGAATTAAATTTAGATATATACCTACCTATATAGAAATAAAAACTGCCCTGTAACGACAAAAAAAATCTGTTAAACCTTCCGCCATCTTGGACTCAAGGTTACTTTGCAGGCCTGGGGCTGAAAAGTTGTATGAAATCCCATTACTGTACCCGAACAGGATACTTCTGTACCTACACCTACTGGCCTACCTATGTACAGTCGCCATAAAATATATCGGAGCGGCCAAGGTAGTCAAAAATATCTGAACATGCACTTTACCGCTTTGACAGTAGAGGCGTTGTTCAGATATTTGTGACCACTCCCGTCCCGTGAGCGGCCGCTCCGATATGTCTGATGGCGACTGTACACATAGCACGTCGTCATATCAATGATATATAGGTATATAACCCAAGTGTGGTCGTCCAGGGGTAACCAACCACGGTCCGATTCGACATGCCAAATTGTGAAACGTGGATGTCACACTTGTATCGCTAGTGGATAGAGTAATATCCATCTGTCCACACGTCTCCACACCTAACTGTCAAGCTGTCAGTAGGTCTCGCTAGAGCGTTTTGTCTATGGCTATGGCCACCATTTTAGATATCACTCTTGAGTGATTCCACCCCGATTTCAACTGTCACAAAAGTGTGATATCATAGTTCTCTCGCAAGCGACTGTCAGTTGTGCTATGTCGAGTTATGCGTTGGCCCTCTGGGCAACTAAGATATCCGGTAACGCTAGTTTATTTTCTTCCGAATTTCTAAGGATGGGTAAGGAATTGCTAAGATGTCTGAACTTTGGAAAGAGCTTTCTCCCAACATTCGGACGTCCAAAAATATCCTAGGTACTACGAATATAAAATCTGGAATCTTCTGCTTTAAGTTTAGACGCTTTCAACCGCTGAACAGATTTTGATGAAGTTAGGCAGAGTATGGAGAACGGTGGGTGTGCAGTGGATGGGCCTGGCACGGGACCCTGGAGAGTGGCGTGATAAAGGAGAGGCCTATACTCTGCAGGATACGGGCTGAATAGATAGATAGACCGATTGAGATATTTGAGTAGCAGCAAAAATACTATTTTAGAATCTTTTTGTACATTCAGCATTAAGTTTCTTTAGGTGGGCACGCCTATGTATGTTACAGTCGCCATCAGATATATCGGAGCGGCCAAGGTGTTCACAAATATCTGAAGAACGCCTCTATTGTCAAGGCTATAAAGTGCATGTTCAGATATTTTTGAGTACCCTGGCTGCTCCGATATATTTGATGGCGACTGTACAAGGAGGATAAAAATCTCTATGTTACAAAAGTGTCCGTCAGAAGGCGATAAACTGATGACGCCACAATGATCTTAAATTTGATTAAATTAATTTTGATATAAAAAAAAAATTCATACATATTTACAAAATAATTATTTGCAGAGAAGAAAAACACTCTGAATATTTATATTATTTAGAATGTCATATAAGTATTAAATATCGGTAATTCATTTCAAATGCTCAACTATACCTAGCGCCACCCGGAGATGTTTGGAAGTTTTGGAACTATTGTTTAGCGTTTACCGCTGGACATTTTATCGACCGTTTTCCTATAAGAGAGACCGATCCTCCTTGTACCATTAATAGGCACGCCCTCGTAAATTATGAGTTATAACATGTTTGGTCCCTAGTGAGTAGTGACATAATCTATTTTTGGCGTGACAAGTGATTGCCAAAAAGGTTTGGATACCTGTCATTCAGCATTGTCGGTAACACAGATATCAGATCACAAATTAAATATCGAGTTACGTTCATAAAATTCGCTACTGTGCAGAGGGTCAGCAAAAACACGACAAAAACATGTAGGTAGGTACAGTTGGTATCACATGTTATATCGGAGCGGCCAAGGTGGACACAAATATCGGAACGCCTCTATTGTCACGACGATAAAGTGCATGATCCGAATAGTTCAGATTTGAGCGAGATGACATTCGCTGATCTCCAAAATGTCAATCTTACTTTATATTAGTTTATATTAAAATTAAGGTGACACCTCTGGTATTGCAGGCGTCCATAGGCTACGGTAGCTGCTTACCATCAGGCGGACTGTAAGCCTATTTGCCACCGACGTGGTATAGAATCGGTACTCTAATCCCCTTATCGAATTGTTACTTAGAAACGTCGCATTATTTAACGATGACTCGACTTCAACATACATTCCATTGCGAAGTGAGGTGTTACATAACACCTCTGGAGTTGCAGGCGTCCATAGGCTACGGTATCTGCTTACTTTCAGGCAGGCCATATGCTTGTTTGCCACCGACGTGGTATAGAACCGGTACTCTACTCCCCTTATCGAATTGTTGTTTGAAAACGTCGCAATTATTTAACGATGACTTGACTTCAACCATAGACATAAACAAAAAGGAAGATGAGTGAAGTTCATAGTACATAAAACTGAAATGTATTCCAGCACCTACACACTTGTAAAATGCTACACACCGCTATAATGTATGTGCATCATAGGCAAAAGAGATAAACCTATATAGTTAACACGGTATGCAAGATAGACCTCCATATTTTGTGCATTGCACAAAGTGTGACTGAGAGACTCTGCCACACGACTAATTCAATATAGGTCCCGGAACCTATATTTGATGGTACACAATTGAGCGCCTGGTACCATATCTCCCTCTTTGTATAAATCAATGACTTCAACATATGTACATTCCATAGCGAAGTGATTGTGTTCACTTCGTTATCGTATGGGTAACAACGGATCGCATTACGACAATCGGTGTCGGACATTAATCTGGCTAGGTATTTACTTTACAGCTAATAGGGATGTAAATATTATGTAGTCGCATTCCATCGATTTATTAATTATAGACTAGCGTTTGCCCGCGGCTTCGCTCGCGTTAAATTCGAGGTAACACGGTTCCCCTTTCCTGATTGCCCCCCGTAATGCTCCATACAAACTTCCACCCCCCCATTTTAGGGAAGTGGGGGGGGGGGGGGGGTTAGAAAGAGACAAAAAGTAGCCTATGTCACTCTCCATCCCTTCAACTATCTCCACTTAAAAATCACGTCAATTCGTCGCCCCGTTTTGCCGTGAAAGACGGACAAACAAACAAACAAACAGACACATACACTTTCCCATTTATAATATTAGTATGGATTGTATTCTACTGGATGTGACATCTAGATCAAATTTTGTGCGCCATGTTTGGCGGTTGACAGCTGTCACTGAATCAAAGAGTAGTACAGACTTGTAGTGATTATCACTACAACTTTTGGGACAAAAAAATCTTAGGGATGTCATCTCCTGTTACTCAATGCATTCGCGCGATTCATTGCGAATATTTTTAGTGCAGTTTTTCTAAGAAAGCGTTTGAAACGACAGTCATTTCAAATTGCACTGCGTTAAACTATTTTGAAGAAAAATGTGATCATCCAAATCAAAAGGGCCCTTATGGCGGCCGGCGGTAACGCCTTTATTGCTTGAAAATTATATAGAATCTTTACTACGACTACAACGTAGAGCCTACCGCCATAAATGCCCTTTTGATTTGGATTATCACAAATATGAGCCGCTGTTAGAAGCTAGTACTTAAACAAATTATTTAAATAAGCATATTACCGGTAATCGTTTCAAACAATGTAAGAACTACTTCAATTTGGTATTTCACGAAGTGGTAATGTTCATACATTGTATTTTAACGTGGGCCTACCGCGAAGTTCGAAAATCGACATATCTCCGTCTATATCGCTCTTGCATATTCGAAAGAGAGTAATGCAAATAGACGATTCGAAGAAGGAAGTAGGTCGTGGTTATAGGCCTGGTACATACTGCACGACTTTGCAATTATTATTATTTTGAGCTTATCTTAATGATATGAAGTAAGGTGAACGTCCCAATGCTCGTCTGTTCGTCACTGTCCTAGTCTTGTCGTCCTTGAATTACAGTTACAAATAAAGGCGACAACAGGATGTCAAATATTGGGCGTAAAGACTTATCTAGGTTCTAGATGTCGAAAATATTTTTGCTGTTACATTTCCTACTCCACCCTGTATTGTATGTAATTCCAGTGCGAATGTTATCAGTAATTCATAACAAATGCGTTTCTCAGGCACATCTGTCATATTGGAGCCGTATAGCCTAAAAAGCGTATCTGTATTGGAAGTACAAGCGACTTAATCCCTTTTGAGCGTGGGCTTAACCAGGTAAGGTAGGCAGGTATGAGTTAAAGGCCTTTTGTAAACACACAATGAACGGGGGATTTGGTATGAAAGTGGGACTCAATTTCGATACTATCTCAGGCAACAGTGCAAAATCAAGAACTTTTCAACCGACTTCAAGATTTCGAAGGAGGAGGTTCTCAATTAGTCGGAATCTTTGGTTTTGCTATTATTTTTAAATGTATTTTCAGCGATTATTCGAAGACTGCTGTACCGATTTCGAAATTCTTTTTTTGTTTGAAAGGATTCTTGACAGTTGGTTCCATTGTCATCAGGTCAGGATATAATGATGGGATCCTCGAGAAATCGAGGGAACCCTTCTAGTATTTATAGGCACACCTATAGTAATTTGAATATTTTTTACATTAGCTCGGGCATTTGCTCTTGTAAAGGTGTAGCCCAAGTGAAGTCGGTTCTTTTTAGGGTTCCGTACCTCGAAAGGAAAAAACGGAACCCTTATAGGATCACTTTGTTGTCCGTCTGTCTGTCTGTCTGTCAAGACCATTTTTCTCAGGACCGCGTAGAGGTATCAAGCTGAAATTTATATCGAATACTCGGGTCTATTGTCCCTTGGAGCTGTGAAAAAATCACACTTAAAAGCCAACGCAATCAAAAGATACAGTCGTTTATGCTGCAAATTTTAGAGTTTTTCGGCACTCGCAAAACCTACGGGGTACTTCCCGTGAACTCAATCACTTGAAATTTGGCAAGAAGCCACGTCATTTAGCATGGACAATGGAAAAATTACAAAAAGTAGACACTTTTAGTATAATCATACAAAAAAATATATTTTTAAATTTTAAACTTACTACCTTTTTTCTCGTAAACACGTGGAGGTATTAAATTGAAATTCATGTCAAATATTGAATTGAAATACTCAGGGCTATAGGACCTTTCAGATGTAGTAAAACCAAACTTTTATGTCAACGCAATCAAAAGAAATAGCAATTTAAGTCGCATATTTTGAAACTGAGTACTCGCAAGAAACACAAAACCTACAGCGTACTTCCCGTAAACTCAGAAACTTGAAACTTGGCACGAAAAAACTTCATATAGCACAGACAAAGGAAAAATTACGAAAAGTAGACATTTTTAGTAAAATCATACAAAAAATATTTTTTTAAATTTTAAACTTACTACCTTTTTCCTCGTAAACGCGTAGAGGTATTAAATTGAAATTAGATTACTAATTTCAATTTAATGTTTATTAAAACATACTACAATTTTAGCTTGTTATAGGTTTGTACGGAACCCTCGGTGAGCGAGTCCGACTCGCACTTGGCCGTTTTTTTATTTCTTATACGACCCACAACTTGTTATTTGGGTTAATTCGTTTTCTGAACGTAAACTTCTAGTTAGACATAATAGAAGATTTACGTCCGAATTCCGATAGCTTGTCACAGTTGTCACTATCCCAGTACGCGTCATCTTAGAACTTAAGTCACTCGCAATAAAGGTGAACGCATGTGGTCACTTTTTGGACATTAGCTGTCGAACTATATTATAGACGTTTACCTTACTGTACATGTTTTTAGCATTCACTGAAAAAAATAATTTGTTACCAGCAACCAAACTTCATTGGTACCTAGATCGAAGGTTGAAGTATCAAAGATGAATTTGGTCAAGTTTTCTACCACGACAGTGGCAAAAAGCGTACAGCTTGGTGGCAATCGGCCACCAGTCCACCACATCCTGCAATAAGAATTAATAAAATAATTTTAAACAAAAAAGAACCGACTTCACTTAGCGTCCAAAGCAAATGCTCGAGCTGCTGTAAAAAAAATACTCAAATCACTATAGGTGTGCCTGTTCCCCCGATTTCTCCAGGAGCCCATCATCCCAATGGGACCAACTGTGAAGTATACTCTTTAAAACCAAACATTAATTTTCCAAATCGGTCCAGCCGTCTTCGAATAATCGGTGAGCATACATTAAAAAAAAGACAAGAAAAAACACAGATCCCGACGAATTGATCCTTTCGAAATCTTGAAGTCAGTTGATTACTTAAGTACCTTTGTAATTAATAGACATGTATGTTTATTGATTACCTCATTCGAGTTTATTGTATCAAAAATCATACATTAACATATTAATTGCGTGCTTAATCATAATAAACGACCTACGTTTGAGCTTAGGAAACTAGCTAACGGTTCCTTTCTGGGTTTTTCCGTTGCGGTTTTGACTTGGACTTGGCCCGTTATGAAATAATCATAAAAATGCGGTGCAGAAATAATGCAGTTTGCTGTCTAAATATAAACTAGTAGTCCGCCTCGAACTGAGAACTCCCGATCCACTTGCAAACGAGATGACTAATATAACGATCCTACTCTGGATCTGATAATGGGATCCTGGGGAAATCGAGGAATATTTATAGTGATTTCTTACAGCAGCTCGAGCATTTGCTTTTGGAAAGGTGGAGACTAAGGGCGGGTTGCACCAAAGCGTCTGTTAACGTCACGGACTGTTAACGTCAACGTCATCGTTAAAAAAATCTTGTATGAAAAGTTTTACAGTTTTCTATGAGATAACAGCTCCGTCGCCTAGAAATCTCTTAGAAGTTGTAGAAGAACTATTATATAATCTGTGGTTGTAGGTACCTATATGACCAGTATTTTTTGCCCGCAGGTGCAGTGTGTGTGCAGTGATAGTGCGTCATGTGCGGAGTGTCGCAAGCGAGCAGCTAGCGTCAGCCCGCCCCGGCATGCGCTACCGCTAGCCATGCCCGCGTCGTGGTTATGGCGCAGTATACACAGAGACAGCCGATGCACAGGTAAAGACAGTATTAGTGTCCGACCGATAGTTCAGTTTCGGCCAAAAAAACGTATTTCGGCCCAAGGTTCAGTTTCGGCCAAAAAATGGCCGAACCTTTGGGCCGCGTCGAAACTTTCAACATTGTACTTAATCTGCCAAAATGGCAAAAACGGAACCCTTATAGTTTCGTCATCTCCTTCTATCCGTCCGTATGTCACAGCCGTTGTACTCGGAAACTATAAAACGTATTTTAATAAAATTAAGACAAGATGTATATTGTATGCCGCTATTTAGTTATGTAGTTAAATGGCCTACCTTTTCAGAACCTATCCTATCCACGAAGATCCCCAGTCCATCCAGAACCCAAGAATCCCGAAGACCATTCTTATGGAGGAATAGGGAAGGCAACTGTCAAAGCTGCATTGGTTCTAAAGTAGACCCCTGAGCGTAGAGAAGGATTCAAGTGTTAACGCCCAAGTTGAAAATAGTTTTGCTCCTATGTGACACATCACACATACTGCTTTTCACACCACCTTAAAGAAAATAAGAAATGTTATTGTTGAATCATATTTATTTTAACTTTATAATTATGTGCTTAGTGTGCTTCCTGAATCCTGATTATAACGAATCGATTAATTCAATTCAAAGAAATTTGTTTGTAATGACGGACTGGCTGAAAAAAGCTAATGAGAGTAATGAGACACAGAAAAGTGCCACTTTTTTTCCTCCTAGCAGGGAAGAAAAAGCCCGTATACGATTAGGTGGTGTGAAAATACTATATTCCGATTAACTGACCATTTAATATTTCATTTTGCCAAAATAAAATTCTGTATATTCAATATAAACAAGCCTTGTTATTATCTTAACAAGAATTTTTTTCCATAACGAGTGACATGCATGATTTTGCCGTACTCTGAAGTCTCTGAACCAAGCTCGAGGCAAACATAGCTAGGTTGGATTACATTTGCAAATGTGATATTATATTTCGATGGAGAGTAACGCTTTTGTATTTTTTTGCCTCGAGAACATCGCTTGGAATTAATTAACATGAATACGACTATTGGGGAAATATTGTGATGAGATGAGAATGTTTTACGAATTTGTAAATTTTTAATAGACATCGTAAGTGTATATTAGTCTTAGCTCTCTCCTAGTTTCAAACGATCTATTAGATATCCCTTAAAGGGATAAGTTCGCATTTGTACACACTCACAATATTTTTGTTGGTCATGTTCTTGTTTTGTGCAATAAAGTGTTTTACTACTACTACTACTAAACGAGGTATATATATTTATTAATGGGGTTTTTCAATATAGCTCTCAGCTATATATTGTACATTTATTATAGCATTCACAATATAGGTACATATTTTACAGACGAAATAGTAGTTTTCGATACAAGTGCGAGAAGTATGTCATTTCGCACGAGTACCGAGGCTACTTGTCCCGAGCCGAAAGGCGAGGGTCAAGACTCAGGACGAGTGAAAATGACACTTCCGCACGTGTGTCGAACAACGTTTTTTAATACAATTGCGAAAAAACTTCAATGAAATAAAATTACATTTATATTCTGTCAGTGTACGCAAGACAACTTCATTCAATCGCGTGTTCTTCAAGTAATACTATTGGGTCTCGCATAATACTCCTTTGTGCCCAATCGCGCGTAGTTCAGGTGGGTCATTTATAAGCGGGTCTCGCATAATACTCATTTATTTAAAATTCTGATCTGCAAATCGTGCGTAAAATCAAACTTTACGCACGATTTGCAGCTACATAAACTAAACTTTTTGAGCAAATGTATTTTTTTTTTGTATTCTATTAAAAAATGCTGTGTATTTGGGCTAATAAGTTAAGAATTTCGTTGTAAAAGTTTAGATTTGAAAATAAAACTTTTTGATGTCATACTGTATAGTCACCTTCCTACACGAATGTCGCAAGAATATGTGACACGTTCTTATGGCCCTACAAATAAGAGCGTGTCACATATTTTAGCGGCCTTCGTGTAGGAAGATACTATTGCCGGTGACTGTACCTACTTTACCCGAGTCGTCATGTTTTTTTAAAAATATTTTTCATTAAAAATGGCGACGGCAAATTACATTGGTTGATCTCTACCAGGCAACAAGGTTCGTCTGGTAGAGATCGCTTAATAGCGATAAGACCTAGCCTGTTGTTACCATAATTTACTCTGTTAAATCTGTTTCTGTACTTCTTTTTCTTTGTGTGGTGCTATAAAGAATATTGTATTGTATAGTTTGTCCGGTGGCTTAAGGACAAATGTTCCATACTCAAAGTATGGCGCATGTATCCTAGCCGCCGGACAAACTATAAATACATTCCACATTCCATAGAGTAGTGTCAAAATGTTTATTCAAGTAATTTTTAACTAGAATAGAATAGAAATAGTTTATTCGTAAACACATACATATAAAAGAAACAGAAGGAAAGAAAACATAATACGAGAAAGTGCCACGAAATGGCCTCATCTCAGCATGATGCTGGCGGTTGTCAGCGCTGATCTTCCGATGAGACCATCGGGTGAAAACAATTCACGGAAGGTAACACAAAAAAAGATAAAAAAAACTACGAGTAAAAGCAAACAAAGAGAATTAAAAGAAACATAAAGATTATAGATATCTACATAAACTTATATGCAAAAAGTAAAATATCTACTACCATTAAATAAAACTAGCTCTTATATTAACAACGGAATAATTCGTCTAGGCTGAAGCTGCTCGGCGTAACCTTCGCATTTGTAATAAGTGCAATTAGATTGTTACGACACGACAGTGACATGACATGACAATTTTATATTTGTCGTGGGTAGTCAACGCCAAAACTATGTATACAATTTTGAACCTTATTGTAATATTATAAGGTGCATATGTTTGGCGTTGACTTTACTGCGCGAGGAATGTCTTAAGGTGACGGGTATCGCGGTTGACGACTGCATTTTGCGTTTTTATAATCGCAGCTTCCGCTTCTGCCATCTAGTATACTTGAGATGAACTATGACAATTCAATGTTGACATGTTTAAATAGTCAAGCAATCGCGGTCTTTTACAGTAAGATGGCGCTTTGGTAATGATTCCATTTTATGTGTACTTACTTAATTAAAGTTACTATTGTATGTAGGTAATCAATGACGAAATAATTAAAGTTACCTATAATATAAAACTACTTGACCAAGGCACGCCATTACCTACAGTATCATAATCGCACAATTATAATGTTTTATTCTAAATATCCAAAATAAGCATTCATCATGGCGGTTATATTTCTATGTGTCAAGTACGTGTCAAGTCTTTCAAAATAAAAGTTCAAATAAAATGTACTTAACTGAAGATAATATTATTTGTAACTAATTTGTTCTATGTCCTCTTCTGCTCTGAAAAATCCAGGTTTTTAGTATCTATAACGAAATTAGAGATGGTCAAAATCACTTTCAATGAGGACGGTAAAGTGCGTTGGGATAAGACCGCATCGGGAGAACATCGGATAATTCAATTACCTATCTGGAAAATTATCCTTTAGTTGCAAATACAAACCACACATCCTCCAACACTATTGTGTACCTGTACCTAGTTGCATTTTGATATAATGGCGATGCCGCTTTTTTCAGGTACATTAACATTTTACTTAAATGTTTCTTCCGGTAGGTATGCTTAATAAAAACGACTGTTGTTTAAGTGAAAAGTTTAAAAAACCGGCCAAGTGCGTGTCGGACCACGCATAGGAGGGTTCCGTACCTTCAATGGAATAAGAACCAAACTAATAGCAAAAGGTCGTATCTGATGCCTATGGAAGAAGTTTTTTGGAAATGGCTCAAAAATGGCTAAACCGATAATGTTCAAAACAATTTTCGTAGCAAGTATATAATAAGGCGCATCTTCTCAAATTTTTTCATATTTTTTGGACTTACGGTTCAAAAGTTACAGGGGGGGCTACAAAATTTTTCTGACTTTCGAAGCGATTATATCAAAAAATATTTACTTAATCACAAAATGATCAAAAAAACTTCAATATTATTTTTAAAGACCTATCGATTGATGTATCACATGTTGATATATGGTAAAAACATTTTTTTTGAAATTTAGATACATGTATGGAGCGCCCCCCCTTAAAATTTTTTTTTTAATTTAAATACATAACTAAGTAGCGGCATACAGAATACACCTTATGTGTAAATTTTATTCAGATACGTCGTATAGTTTCCGAGTAAAATGGCTGTGACATACGGACGGGCAGACATACAGACAGACGTGACGAATCCATAAGGGTTCCGTTTTTTGCCATTTGGCTACGGAACCCTAAAAATCACTTATTCTTTATTTGACGATCTCCTAGCCCTGTCGGTAGTGACCCTGCCTACGAAGCAGGAGGTCCCGGGTTCGAATCCTGGTCAGGGCATTTATTTGCGTGTTGATCGCAGATATTTGTTCCTGATTTATGGATGTTTTCTTTGTATTTAAGTATTGTTTTCTTTGTATTTATCCATATTTATCTATTATATATATCGTCGTCTAGTACCCATAACACAAGCCTTATTGAGCTTACTGTGGGCCTAGGTCGATTTGTGTAAGATTGTCGTATAATATTTATTTATTATTTATAGTAAATGTATGGAAAATATTTAATTTGTGGCTTTTTAGTACAATACCTAATAATAGGAAACTATTAGAAACGATAGGAATAGAATCGATTGGCATAAAAAAGCAGCATGTGAAAAATAAAAAAAAACAATTTTCATAAAGTATGGGAAAAAATTTTCTCAATTTGTGGCTTTTCTAGCCGCAAATTATTTTTGATCCCATACAAGAATGGGATCGATTGGCATCAAAAAGAAGTTTACCAAATGTGACCTCATCTCGCATCCTGTATGTTTTTTTCCAAAATCCGTAGAAGACCTTTCCTCAATTTCAAATTAATGAAGATTGATTAATTTGAAATTGAGGGAAGGTCTTCTAAGACCATTTTCGCGTTGCAGCGAGGGATCTGGTAGCTGCCCCCACTGACCCAAAAAGAAATTGAACTTGTATATTATTTCAAATTATCGAAGTTACAAGTAAAAGTAGTTAAGATAAAAGTAATTGCAATTACAAATTATATGTAATCGGGAATACTACTGACATGTAATCTCAATTACAAGCAATTTCAATTACTTAATATAATTGCTTTTCATGTTATTTAATTAGCAATTTAATTCATTACAAAAGTAGGTACCATCTAATAAATTACGCCCAACACTGAATAAACATCAGGTTCAAGAGGGTAGTATGGAGAATGTATGCTATCTGCTGCCGAAGTCGCGCATACATGTGATCTTTATAGACAAAAAAGTTTCGTTCTATAAATTCAATTGTTTGTCACAAAAAATGGTTTGATTTGTTTTTGCGTGGCATTTAAGACTGGATCCAATTAATTGTTGCTGTGAACATTTTTTAAATTGGTACCTAGTTGGTTACTAGGAACAGGTTTAGACACGGGTATGTTATGTCCAAAAGGGAGGTATGGGCACTCCGAATGTTATCTCGCTAACTGTGGTAAGGCACAGTTCAGCGAATGTTATCACGCTCAAATCTGGACCTGGCTCAGAGCTCGACTGGGGAAGTACCTTACAGAAAACCATAGCTAAAAAGCAAATAACTTAATTCAACCTAAAGTTTAAGATTAATTTTTTAACATGTTTTAACCATTTTCATTTATATACCATAAGTGTTTTTTACTAAAAATATTGACAAATATAAAAGCGTTTGTTGTCTCACATAAGAATTATAAATTGAAATTACACAAAAGATTTAAAAACACGAAAAGTCAGCACGAGTAAGTTAATAACATATAAAAGCTTTTGCCCGCGGCTTCGCTCGCGTTAAATTCGGGGTAACAAACCATACAAACTTTTACCCCCCATTTTAGGGAAGTGGGGGGTTAAAAAGAGACAAAAAGTAGCCTATGTCACTCTCCATCCCTAAATCACTTCAATTCGTCGCCCCGTTTTGCCGTGAAAGACGGACAAACAAAGAAACAAACACACACATACACTTTCCCATTTATAATATTAGTATGGATTAGTTGTATCGTGTCGTGTATAGGGTCGTCACGGTTTTTTGGGTACATTTTTGGGTTAGTTTTGGTTAATTTCCATCTATTTCAAAAGTTTTATCATATCAAAATCCATTACAATATTAAAATACTAGCTTTTACCCGCGACTTCGTCTGCGCGAAATTAACATGAGCCATATGGAATTACATAATAAAACGCAAAATAAAAGTTACTAGTTAGTAAAATCTAAGAGCAAATATAAAACTAGCACGTATGCTATTTCAAGTCAACAGGGAGCAACAATTCCGTATAAACTTCCATTCCGTTTTCATCCCCTTATACATACCAAATTTCATCTAAATCAGTTGAGCGGTTTAAGCGTGAAGAGTTAACAGACAGACACACTATAATATTAGTATGGATACGTATTATATCTCTTCAAGTAGGCTGGGAAAAAAAAAAGAATTATAGCCAAAAGCGTTTTTTAAAATTTTTAAATTTTGAAACATCTTGCTTCAAAGGTTTGAAACATCTTGTCTTTCCACTCTCAATATTTTTAACTCACTCGTTTTTGAATTATTATGAATTAACATAATAAAGGCGGTTTATAATTATATCTATTATTTGAAACCGTGCATAGGGTGGTTATGCTAGTTTCCCGTCCGGGTTGCCGTCCACCTGATTAAACTGCTACAAATTTATTGGACTAAGAGCTGGCCACGTCAGATATGACACAATAATGAGAGCAATAAAACCTGACTATTGTGTCATATCTGACGTGGCCAGCTCTCCGTCTACATGGAAAAAACTTTTTGAGGTCAAATTTGCCATTGATAATAATTATTTATTCTTTAATTGATATTTTAATTATAAGCTTTTATTTCAAAAACTTGAATATCAATATATCAATAAGTATGGACGGAAAACTGACACATACTCCACTTTTACAAAAAATGTTTTATTATAAAAAAACCTTTCGAGTATGATTTATTCTCGTATAATATTAATCTAAACAAGACCATATAAGCTCTAGAACGATAAGTAAGGGCACTTCAAAATTTATTATTGCATTACAAAGCTGGCAAAATCGATAAGTGGAAGAAAACTAGCACCTAAAAACTTACTAAGAGTACATTTTATTGAATAGTCCAATCTTAAGTAGAAGGAGTAGATTTTGAAATTTTATACACGACAAACAGCTTAGGTACACTTCATACTGATTTGAAACAAGGATTAATATTTCGAGAAATTTTTACAAAGGTAAAGCATAAAAGTCAGCCCTGAAAGCTGACCAACTAGTTCAAAAATGGTCCGATCTTACCCCATCGTACCTTACGAGTACTTATTGGTTTTTTCATTTTAGGGATTGTGAGAAATTATATTGGTATATATACTTATACGATTAAATTAATTCCATATCTACTTACCTACCTAATAATAACATTAATAATTCACTATATCTTTTAAATCGTACGAAAACGAACATACAATAAGCCATATAAACCTAATGGCGCGACCAGACATCGCAGAGTACCGGGACAGCCGAGCCGATTGTTTCTTTCTTATTCCATAGTAAAGAGAGAGATATATAACCTATCACGATGATGTGGACAAATCATTGACAAATGCACGAATGTGTTCCAACTTCAAGCGCATTTGATTCTATTCAATGAATCCGTCATTCATATCATAATATGGATCTAGCTTGCAACAGCGCAAAGCAAGAAGCGAAATGAGCAAATGAAAGTAAGCTGGCAACGTCGCCTCGGATGGAAACTGCTCGAACAAACGCGCTCTTGTAATATAAATTAAAATTATGGTAAAAACATGGACGAAGCCGTCTATGGTAAAAAGTACCCATACCCACTGTAAAAATTGAATAATGAATTAGTATCTTTTATAAGTTGGTAGTTTAAATATATTGGGTAAAAAAGTCAAAATAAAAAGATTAAACTAACTAGTAACTTGACTATAGTATGATTTGACTTTTTTTTGTCCAAAAATACCTATAAATCGCTTAGGATCAGGATTGAAAATATAAATGAGAAATGAGATAAAAAAATAAACAAAAAAGTTAACATCAGCCTAGATTTGAACTCGGACATATCTACTTAGTAAGCAAGCGTACTATAACCTTAGCTATGTGGAACGAATTTCCGCACGCAAAATTACTAATCATATTACTTAAATTTGACACATGAAACATGTCTCTGGCTACAATAGAATAAACGCCTATAAGTTTTATTAGCAATTGCATAGTTCTGATTATTACAGGCTCTTACAAGGTTTTGCGTCTTAAACCTTTATTAAGCGCTTAATACGACTATAGTATCTGCCGAACATTAGTAATGTGCTAAGACGTAGTTATGTTTAATTTCGCAACATAGAATTATTTCTGACCGACATAAAACTTGCGACAAGTTTTCTCCAAAACAGTTTCTTAACGATGATATATATACCTAATTATGTTATACAAGACCAAGCACGTATCGGTACAGCGAACACAACTATATGCTCCTACAGAAAATGTAACATTCATGCTCCAACGTGGTTTGCTTTCTTCAAAAACCTTGCACAAAAACACCTCGATTTGACGTGTTTGCATATATCGTCGCCTTAACCCGTTCAAAAACTGTTAATAGTTGTGGTCGTCAGGAAACAAGTGATGGTGGTGCCAGCACCCAAATGTAGTGTGTTCCCATCTGTCCCGCTTTGGTCGCATATAGTGGCGAGAGCGGGGACAAAAGGGAATGATTCCTAAAAAAAAACCGGCCAAGTCGAACTCGCGCACCGAGGGTTACGTACATAAAAGGGGTAGTAACTTTAAAATTATTAAAAATATTTTTATTATATGATGTAACTAAAAATTTATGGTTTTCGCAATTTTTCCTGTATCTGTGCTATAAGACGTTGTTTCGTACCAAATTTCAAGATCCTGAGTTCACGGGAAGTACCCTGTAGGTTTTGATTCCCATGCTAGTTTCGAAAATTTGCGGAATTTTGCGGCATAAACGGCTGTATCTTTTGATTGCGTTGGCATAGAAGTTTGATTTTTTTCACAGCATCAAGAGACAGTAGACCTGAGTATTTCATATAAATTTCAGCTTGATACCTCCACGCGTTCCTGAGAAAAAGGGTCTTGACAGACGGACGGACGGACAACAAAGTGATCCTATAAGGGTTTCGGTTTTTCCCCTTCGAGGTACGGAACCCTAAAAATCTATTCAAATCTGCCTCCGACGGGCACAGATACACAATAAAAATGGGACTAATATTTCGAGTTCGTCGCAATGACGCTCACCTATCGGTACATAAATTTTAATTGACAGATGTGCAATATAAACATTTGTGACACTTTTTTCGAAAAGCAAAGATATTTTACTATGGATGGGTTATACTCTAACATAATGAGCACAAAAAATACTTCCAATTTTATTTCATGACCTAGCAATAATTCTGTTGTTTTTTCTATATTGACAATCATTACATCTTTGTCACTCTCGTTGTTATAAAATTACAGTTTGTCTCTTTCTCACGCGGGTGACGGGAGCTCATCAGCACGTCCGCGTCTCTCGCGTGCTGGTGCGCGACTAGAGACAATTGTTTGAATTCACTCATATTAAGTGCTTCACTTTTGGAGCGTGCATACCCCATCTGTCATTATTATATATCATAGTCGAAAAGGTACCATTTGGGCTTGGCGGAAGGCGCTTACGTTTACAGATTTAATTTGTATTCGAGCAATAAGCATAAGCGTCGGCCGCAAAATGACACCATTTTGATTGATGTATCTAGACTATATCATATTTGAGCCCACAATCGTTGCTATGCCACGTCGGCGTCGAGTACTATTATCACTTATTAGTTTCTCACACACACATTACGTGTGTATATCTAGTCTGGCCAGCCAACGAACGCAGTAGCAATGTACAGCGAACAAAAGTATGACAACACTAAGAATCAGTGAAAAAAGCAGCAATGATCATAAAATTCCACGTTTTTAATTTTATTTGGTATGACCTTTCATTAGGTGACATTTACGGTGTGTAAAAAGGAGACGGATATATTTTGTCTAATCTGTCATCAAATGCAACAGATAATCTGGTTGAGGCAATTGACATATTCCTTAAAAACGAATTTAAATTCAATTTAGAACGTTGCAAGAGTTCTATCTCACTCGCACTTAAGATGAGAGAGTGAAATGCACAAGAAACAAATTCAATGTGAATTGAAATGTTCGTCACGAAATACGATGTCTCATTACAAAGGGTTGCCACATGTACGTATTTTGAATTTGCCGCGCTTTTCTACTGACAGAAATGGTTTGCCAGACTATGGTACACATACCTACTAGTGACAAGTTATTGGACCCTAATGTCAACACCGTGGGCCCTACATCCTGTTTATGTCAGTGACCTAACAACTCAGCCTTGAGACCAGCTAACAGGACGAACAGACTAAATCTGATAATAGACAGCTAATTGGGGTCAGTGACCCCTTATCTCTGCACGCTAAGTTTTCGGGTCACTCGAGGACGTATGGTATAAATAAATATGTAAACAATATGAATATTATGAATGGCAATTATCACAATATTTGCGAATTTATTTTAAAATAATGAAGTAAATTTTTAAATTTCTTAATATTATGTATGACCTCCATTTCATATCCATAAAATTTAATGTCTCGCACACTGTCACGACAATTGACATTCGAATTTTTCGAAGGTTCTTGTAAGACGTTTGAAGGGTTAATATGGCTGTTTGTCCACGAATAAGAAAGTATTAGAAAACATACGACAGAGTAAAACATAAACATTTTACTATGTAATCTAACTAGCCCGCATGAGTAGGTACAAGTCTAAAAATCCCAGCAAAACGAGCTTGCCGCCATTTTGAAGTGTCACGTTGTCAAAAGCACAGAGGTGTCATGTTCGTGACACGCAGGTGCAATTTTAAATTTCGAACCGGTCGTTGCTTTTCAACCGACTTCAAGATTTCGAAGGAGGAGGTTATCAATTCGTCGGGATCTTTGTTTTTGCTATTTTTTTTTTTTTTTTTTTTTATGTATGTTCACCGATTATTCGAAGACGGCTGGACCGATTTGGAAAATTCTTTTTCTGTTTGAAAGAGTATACTTCACAGTTGGTCCCATTGTAACCAGGTCAGGATCTGATGATGGGATCCTGGAGAAATCGAGGGAACTCTTCAACTATTATAGGCACACCCGTAGTGATTTGAGTATTTTTTACAGCAGCTCGAGTATTTGGTGTTGGAAAGGTGGATTGCTTAGTGAAGTCGGTTCTTTTTTGTTTAAAATTATTTAATTTAAAATATTAAAATCGAATTATTAACTAATCTAGTAAGCTTAAATCTATATATGTACGTAGTGAACTAACAAGCGATCGTTGATTGCGTTTTGTTTCGTTACAACATCGGTCGGCCATGACTCTGCTTTGCCAAGGCGAAAAGAAACTCGCGTCCGATTCAATGTTACTGTACAAAAACTCATTATATTGCTCATTAAACTTTGTTGAATTGGATTATTTATTTACATTTTTATATTTTGGAGGAGAGTTTTTTTTTAAACTGTAGCACATTTTATTTTCAAACAAATCCTGACATACAGTCAATTATGTTTTTATTATCTGTGCTTAATTTGTTTAACGACATGCTGAAAATGACAACTTACTTTGACCGGTTCAACACTAGCAACGCTAGTAACACTACAATTCAACTCAATGAGTCCAAATCGCTTTGAAAATAATTTATATATTTCAAACAAAAAAACCAAGATTTTTAATTTCTCTAAAATTCACAGAAACTTATTTAGTTTCCCACTAGTTCAGATACCAATGAAGCGTTTATTTTAACACTAAATCAATAAGGCTGCGCCGGGCTAGAAATAGCTGTGACCCGTTGAGTCTAGACTGGCTAGATTAACTAGTTTTACCTCCATTTCCTATGCGACCGCCAAGTTAAAATTAAAAATATGTAATTTACCAGTTGGCGCCCGGTGCTAGCTCATAATGCTAGAATACAATATTGAATCTGTACAACTTGGGACGTAAGCGCCTGGAGCCAAATGGTACCTTTTGATATAAACTCACATGTTACTACCATAGACATATAAAATAAGGAGACGGAATCCCACGAAGATAAAACTGTGATTCCATAATAAGCCGCGATCTCGTGCACACACACTCACTTTTGACGTTTGAACCAATCACCGCTCGTCCACGAATTGTATATGCGTGCGTGTCGCGCGTAAACACGAAGAAATCGGCTTATTATGGAATCACAGTTTTGTCTTTACGGCGCTACGTCTTCTTATTTTATATGTCTATGGTTACTACTCTCTCTCTACCAGAGTAAAGTAGGTGACCTAGAAAATACGTTTGGTCATAAGAGCTGCCTGTTTTGATTTGTGTTCTTTTTAATGGGCATTTTTATTTTAAATTATACTTTAAAGCACGACGCACGACGTGTTTCAGTAACGTCTAACCATCAGATTCCTGACAAAATGTATGGGATTTGACATTGACCGTCAGTTTTGTGACGATTTCTAGCCGGCCGTTAATGGTGCACAGTTAAGTGAAAATACCCTAATAGGTATAAAATGTAGGTAGAAAGTAAGTAATTTTTCATTAAAGACATTATCGTAAAAAAATTGAGTGCTTTCCCGTCCTCAGCTTTTACTGTCAAATAGATTCGTATTTTATTATTATTATGGCACATTAAAAGAAAATGGATTTCCTGTCA
This sequence comes from Pammene aurita, assembly GCA_947086415.1. NCBI lineage: Eukaryota > Metazoa > Arthropoda > Insecta > Lepidoptera > Tortricidae > Pammene > Pammene aurita. Next base: position 4,053,721 of record OX352307.1, read on the forward strand.
GTCCCGAGTTGCAGGTAGGCAGGTAGGTGTAGGCATGGCTTAATAAGATAGGTATTTAATTTGTTTCACATGACATGACGTAACAACGGATGCTGTGAAATTAAGTGGGTCGTAATAAAAAAAAAACCGGCCAAGTGCGAGTCGGACTCGCGCACCGAGGGTTCCGTACAAACCTGTGTATGTAGGGGTAGTAACTTTAAAATTATTAAAAATATTTTTATTATATGATGTAACTAAAAATTTACTGTTTTCGCAATTTTTCCTTTATCTGTGCTATAAGACGTTGCTTCGTACCAAATTTCAAGATTCTGAGTTCATGGGAAGTACTCTGTTCTGTAGGTTTTGATTCCCTTGCGAGTTTCGGAAATTTGCGGCATAAACGGCTGTATCTTTTGATTGCGTTGGCTTAGAAGTTTGATTTTTTCACAACTCCAACGGACAGTAGACCTGAGTATTTGATATAAATTTCAGCTTGATACCTCCACGCGTTCCTGAGAAAAAGGGTCTTGACAGACTGATGGACGGACAACAAAGTGATCCTATAAGGATTCCGTTTTTTCCTTTCAAGGTACGGAACCCTAAAAAATATGTGAGAGTCTAGATCTTTTCTTGCTCGAGCAAGAAAATATCTAGACTCTCAGATACAATATTGAATCTGTACAACATAAGTGCCTTCCGGCAAATGGTGCCTTTTCCAAAAAAGTTTCACATCGTCAGGTGTAATGTAACTTACCAAATGTCCCCATTTCCAACACCAAAATATTCATGTCCCGAGCCCTATTCACTGACACTCTTGTACAAAAGCAGCTGATCTTGTTCATACAGAAGCGACGTTGCCGGGCCGCGCGGAACGTGCCGCGTTGCCGCTCCGTGCACGCTTTGAGTAAATATTCGAATTTCGAACTTGTTTGGCAATGCGAATCGGCAAGTTCTCGATCGGGTATCTAATCGTGGAAGTGATAGATGGGAGTGAATTTACGTATTTTCATCTCGGCTGAGCGACAAATGGGATGCGAATTTATTGGGTTAAATAAAATTACGCATGGGTAATTTTTGAGCTTCCGTCCGTGTTAGAAAGAGTTTCTTATAAATAGTGCCTATGTTATTTTAGAAATTCATTAGCATCCAGATTCCTAATGACTTCTTTCTACCTCGCTCATAATAAAAATCCCACGCGAAGTCAGACGAGACGAGACGAGACGAAAGTGACGAAACGCCCTTAATTTGGAATTAATAGGTAGGTACCTTCTTGTTCTTACAACCTAAAAAATACACCTTTAATTTAGGGTAGGTGGGTAGGCTTATTTCTGAATAGTTTTGGTCCTAGTAGAGTGATTAGTAGATTTTTTTCAATTTAAAGTTAAAGCTTTAATTTTGGGCAACCTTGAATTTAAACATATGTTGCGTTCTTCGAGTAAAGGTACCTTATCTTATGGCGGTTGACGCTTACGATATTGCTAACGACGCTCCCAATACTAATGCGATGCTTCGCTACGTAAGCGCCAAGGGTACTTTTACCCGCGGAACGTCACATTTATTTAAATAAGTATGAACGGAAAACTGAAAATTGTGGACGAAAACTAGCACAATCACTCTACTAAAATATACTTACGGTACACAGCTTCCAAGTAGGGTTGCCACCTTTTTTTGGGAGAAATATAGTATTTTCCAAACCTACATGAAAAAAATATAGTTACACCTCGTTCTTACCTCATGTCATGAGACGCTCCAAAAATATAGTATTTTCGCCTTTTGCTTTGTTTTCAAGCCAAAATATAGTACAATACTAGTACGGTTGGCAACCCACCTCCAAGCAACCTGAAAGTTTTTTTGTCAATAATTTACGTAGTATTAATAAATTTAATAATACAATTCAATTATCGAAAATACTGTATCAAATCCAGCATGAAGTTTATGCGAATTCCTTTTAAGAGTGGTTTTACAACATTTAACGGTACACTACACACCAATTAAACCAGTTACCTTAATTTTGGTTTTGTAGTTAATTAGACAAAGTTGGAGACAGGTTTTTACTCTATAAGGAGAGCTGGCCACGTCAGATATGACACAATAATGAGAGCAACGAAACCCCTCTAGTCAGTTTGTTATACTATGCTCAATTGTAGATCTGGACATCTGGCAGCTGTAATGTGGTGGAGGTCAAATAATGGAAAGCACTTCAAGGAAACAAATCCTAGAGTTCTGGGTTTGATGCAATATAATGAGAAATTATTATAATCTATATTATTGCCAAAAGTTTCTGTTGGGGGAAGTAGTGCCAAACGACGTATAATCTAATTTACAGTTGGCGACAAACTGTGTTTTTGTTTTTGTAATAATACGCAATATTTCTTGTTCTAATGTTAAAATATAGGCCCTGTCCTTTATAACTGAACTTAAATTCAAAATTTGTTTCTAACTGTTGATGATGGATTATTATAATTTGGAAATTTATGTAGAAGACACAGTTCAGGTAAGAAAGTATATCAAACTTGTATGTAATTCATTTTCAATTGTCAGATTTGGACTCATCTTTTTTCTTTGGTATTTTTCTTAAACTATAACCTATTGTTGGTTAATCTAACCTTGGTTTGATATGTTTTCTTATAAAACAACGCACTTATATGTATTGTTTAGTTTTGATGTACTGTTGTTTTGAAAAAATAAGTCCCGCCGAGTTTCTTGCCGGACATAATTCTTCTCGGGTCAGAGGTGTAGGGTTAGAACCGGTGTAGTTTGATTTTTTTTTTCTCTCTTTTACATTGACGTGTAAAAGTGCCCTTGTGGCCTACTTACTGAATAAATGTTTGAGTTTGAGTCTGAGACAACTTCGGTAGTTTTTACTTATTTTGGTGTTGCTATTTTCTATTTCAAAAATTGTGCAAGTCTGTCACTCAGACCGCCACCCATTAAAAGCTGACAGATGCCCGGATCTAGCAATAAAGATAGTATAGCGATCTAACCAGATGGGTTTTGTTGCTCTCATTATTGTGTCATACGAGTATCTATGGCATAATAAGTGGGGAGGCTGATTTTTTTTAAATAGTGGGAATGGGAATACAGGGAGAGACTGAGAGATCCGTTTTATATCAGTTTCTATTCTACCCTCATCGGTTATATAATAATATATCTTATACTAGCCCCTCCACTATACTTTGCCCTCGACTTCGTCTGTGTGGAATTACCATTCGCTATATGGAATTAACAAAAATGCATTAGTATAATCTAAGAGCAAATATTAATTTAGCGCATATGCTATTTCAAGTCAACAATGAGCACCAATTCCATACAAATTTCCACCCCGTTTTCACTCCCTTAAGGGATGATTTCTGGGATATAAACTTTCCTATATCTTTCCCCGGGACTTAAACTATCTTCATAACCATAGATATAGGTATAAAATAAAGATGCGTAATCCCACGAAGATAAAATTGTGATTCCATAATAAGCCGCGGTCTCGTGCACACACACTCACTTTCGACGGTTGAAGCAATCACCGCTCGTCCACGAGTTGTATATGTGTGCGTGTCACGCGTAAACACGACGATATCGGCTTATTATGGAATCACAGTTTTGTCTTCACGGCGTTCCATCCGTCTCCTTTTCAACCGACTTCAAGATTTCGAAGGAGGAGGCTATCAATTCGTTGGATCTTTGTTTTTTTTTTAATGTATGTTCACCGATTATTCGAAGACGGCTGGACCGAATTGGAATTATTAATTTTATATTTATAATAGTAATCTCTGGATTAAGTTAAATTTAATTGCAGTAACACCCGAAGGTAAAGAAATAATATTAAAACTAATTAAAATATGTTTTTTTAATGAAACAATCTTACTTAACTAGGTATTTAGAGATTGCAACAATCTAAAGATAATATCACAAAATGTCACAGATCACACATATGTATTAATAGTTTGGCTTACATTTTCATGCTTATAGATAAACAAGCATACGTTTTTATGTATCTTTTCTTTTTCTTTTATATGTTCTAACATTCTCATCAACGTCAGTCGTTTCGAGATCGCGTCTCAAGTTGTTCGTTGATGTCAATGCCTGCAATGCCGGTAGATTCATTTGTAATTTAAACGTTAAATTAGGTAGATTCACGGTTTTATTCAACCTCTGACTATTTCTTTCACGTTCTGAAATTGCATTAAAAACGTCGTCTAGTCCCAGAGCGCTTTCTTCAACGCCTAGCCCCGAAGCACTTTCTTCAATTTTTATTTCTGGTAAGTTAACTTCATTGGTGACAGGTTCAGTTTTGATTTCTGGTGTTCTAATCTTTTTACGTTCTGCAATTGCATTATAATCTAGCGGATGCTCTTCAATTGTTATTTCTGAAGTGTCTTCAGGTTCGATTTTAATTTCTGGTGAATTCGTTTCACTGGTATTTATAGTTTCATCTGGTTCTTCGGCTGGAACTTGAGTTGTTACATTAGAATTAGTATGAATTTTTTGAACAGCTATTGTTGGTACAATGTTTTTTCTAAAATTTCTTAGGCTAGACGTTGTGGGGTGGATTTGAGTGTCATTGGAAGTTACGGAGTTCTTCCAAATATTTGGTATGGGCGTATTATGGGGTGTTTTAGATGGCGCCTCTTTAGTCGTTGTTGGGCGAGTTCGAGAGTCATAGGACGTTAAAGAATTCTTCCAAATCTCATCTGCTAAGCTACACCCAAGTTGAGGTCTATTAGATGGCGGTACTTTAGTCAGTGTAGAAGGAATTCGACTATCGTTGGACGACAAAAGATTCTTCCAAATGTCATCTGATACCATAGGTCCAAGAGAAGGTACATAAGATGGCACTACTTTCGTCGTTGTAGGCCGAATTCGAGTATCATAGGACGTCACAGAATTCTTCCAAATGTCATCTGCTGCTACCATAGATCCAAGAAGACGTGTATTAGGTGGCACTACTTTCGTCGTTGCGGGGCGGATTCGAGTGTCATAGGATTTAAAAGAATTCTTCCAAATGTCATCTTTTTCTATATGTCCAAGAAGGGGAGCATTTGAAGGCGCCACTTTCGTCGTAGAGCGAATTCGAGTGTCATAGGACTTCAAAGAATTCTTCCAAATTTCATTTGCTGCCCTATTTCCAAGACGGGTCGCATTACGTAGCATGGCCAAAGATTTTTCTGCCTTTTCTATAATTCCGACACCGATAGTAGAATTAGCATTAGTAACATTAGGGTCTGCAGCAATGGATTTGGTACTGGGTGTATCTGCCATTAGAGGTTTCAGGCTAGTAGTAGTAGGTTTAACAGGGTCGTACGCAGGCAGTCTAGTAACATTAGGTTCTGCAGTAATCAATCCGGGACTGGGTGTTTTATCCACTGGAACCATTAGAGATTCTGGGTTGGTCGTAGTAGTAGGTTTTGCAGGAACATTAGATTCTGCAGTATCAAATACGGGACTGGGTGCTTTGGCTACTGGAACTTCCAGAGGTTTTGGGCTAGTACTAGTAGGTTTTTCAGGGATGTACTCAGGAACTCTAGTAACATTAGGTTCTGCAGAAGCAAATCCGGAACTGGGTGCACTCGTCACTAGAACTAAAGGTTTTGTAGGGACGTCGGACGACTTGGACGCAGGACTGACTTCAGTTGGCGGCGGTTGTATATCAATAATATCTACTGGCGTTTGACTAAGTCTGCTTATACGGAGATCCACTGTGGATGTGCCTGTGTCCTTCATCTTAGTTTTCTTTGTCCATGTGCCTTTGTCATCCATATTTGTTTTCTCTGTATTTGTCCCTGTGTCTTCCATGTTAGTTTCATCTGTACATGCGCCTGTGTCCTCCATATTAGTAGTTTTATCTGTAGCTGTCGCTTTGCTTGCAACGAGCAAGGCCGGGGTGTCTTTGTTTTTGGAGAAATGTGCATCGCAAACATAGTAGAAGTTCAGCAGGCACTTTTTGTTTCCAGAAATGTCGGCGAGGATGTCCGGGCGGTTTAGAGCTTGCAACCATTCTCTACAGCTGTAAAATTTAACAAAAATATGTACTTGGGTATCAAATAAAAATTAGGTAATACTCATAGACATAAACAAAAAGGAAGGTCTACTTTTTATACAAATCCATAGAAAAAACATACCGTTGCCTACACTCCGGAAAACTGTAGAATTTGGGACGGTCACTGGTCTTCCTTTTGCAACCATACGCGCAGCAACATTTCCCGACCATATTTGAAAAAAAACACCAGTTAAGAATCTTTAAATAACTTCTAATTCGCACGAACTACACGTCCGCTCTCAGTGACTGCTCCACGCGGTATGCTGTTCCACTCGCACGCGCTTAATACACGCGTACAATGTATTGTCATCTCTTTCTTAACGGGCTTCGTTCGTTTAAAACTATTTTAAAATAAAGGGTTATAAGTGCAAACACAACTTCAGACAAAATTATTCCTTACGATAGATAAAATAAGGTTCAAATTAAAGTGCGGGATAGAGGTATAAAGATCGTTCCATTTAAAACGCCACAGCGTGAAGCGCCGGCAGATATAGGACGCTCAAGACAACTTGGTACTTCAATGGTACTTAAATTATTTACCCAATTTGTAGACGTATGATAAATTTTAATTAATTTAAATACGTAAAATATCTAACAATACATATGTATAATTATTTTTATAACTTAATGTCATAATTATATATGCTATAAATAGTTTTATTAACTATCACTTGAAATTAATAGACTATTGTTTGTATACATGCAAATACATTTGTTTACATTTGTATGCTACACATGTATAGCTATTAAAATAATGAATACCAACTAATATAGTAAGAATAAGTTCATATAAATAAAAAATTTGGGGACAATCTTACACACATAATATAAACCTCTCACCAAACTTTGGGGAGAGGTTTGTCTTTGTAAAATTGTCCCAACCCCAAACTAAGTAAAGCTCTTACTATAGGTGCTAAGATTGCTAAATGACGTCATACCTACTTGAATAGACAAATAAATATTTATGTATATACACAGAAGTACAGAAAGGTCAATAACTCAGGAACAAATATTCGTGATAAACACACAATTAGGGTTTGCACGACGGATCTGAAATGTATGGGAAGATCCGTGGATCAGGAACCAAATCCGAATAATTTCATACATTTCGGAACCGGGTTGCAAACCGTACACAAGCAAATGTTTATTAAGATCACATATGGAAAAAAATCAGAAACACATTTGTAGCAAAAATAATAGTAACAACAGGCAGTGATATCACTCAAAGCAATTTATTTCAGACATCCTAAAAATGTGCATATGTGATGTGTATTGTAACAATATTTTCGATCGAGTATCAAGTTGTGTAGATCTTACTACGCGTTTGTAGTAGTAGAGATCTGCTGTGTTTAAATTTGAACCTTATGGTCGGGGCGCATAAATTCGCTTTTATTTTAAATTGATTGCAGTTATTACCAGATATTTTAAGGCGCTGTGAGTTCAGCGAAAAATCGTATGGTATCGCCGGCCGGCAAGACCGGGCGTGCGGGTATCCTCCTTGTATTAAATTATTAATATATATATTCATTTATTTCAAGACCAACTGGGATCCATTTTTGTTATTTATCTAAGTAATTACTACTATGGTTAGTATAACACAACACATCTAATTATAGTACCTATTATCACAAAATGACATCAAAATAAACAAACAAAAAATTAAAATTAATAGAAATGAGATTTCATTAAATTAATATTTTAAAATTATAAAGTTATAAGTAGTAGTATGTTTGCAGTTTTTTTTCTATCGAGTGAAAGTTTTTAACTCATGTTTTGAAACGCAGTATCTAAAGAATGACCTCATGGTAATCCATCATTTTTGCAGTCCATATTATTAATTAAATGTACACGTTTTTTTTAACTGTGACCGATTAATGCCTGCGCCTTAACTCAGGATTTTTTAAATTTAATTATACATGATAAAATTAACTAGACTGTCTACAACAAGCTTTCGGGACGGTTTTGGCTTTTCTAGTTTCCAACCGCGTATACAAGCCACCGACCAAGGTCAGGGTGACCTTGAACCGTCGGAAGCGATATTGGCGACCATGAAATGAAATCACTGATACAAAAGTCCATTGTTTTTTAATACCACTTCGTCTGTGGCAAATAACCATACGGCCCACTTGATGATACGCGATAAGGTCATGTACGCGTTGCCTATCCTATATGAACTCAAATAAATATGTAAATAAACTTAAATTATTTCACGTAAAATAAAAACGCACCGTTATAAAATCTTCAATTGACAAGAGTGTCATTCAAAATGCAAAGAAAAGTAATATCAAATATGGCCAGCGCGAGATATAAAGAGGATGTTGTTAAAACAACATAGTAATTATAATAAGGCGGCTTTTACACTGCGGTTTCCGCATGCAGCGCCGCGCCGGTGCGCGAGCGAGATAGCGCTCTGCATGGGTATAGCGCTGTCACGCTTGCACACCGTTGCCGCATCCGGTTGCGGCGCTAGTGTGATCGCCTAAGAAAAAATAAAGGATAAGTCCAGCAAAGAGCGTCTCCGATCCAGGGCTTGGAAACCGGTATTTGCTCCATACTAAAATAACGGTATTCTTTCGGTTTTTTTCGGTCTTTCGTTTACATTTCATTTTCAACCGATTTCAAGATTTCGAAGGAGGAGGTTATCAATTCGTCGGGATCTTTGTTTTTTTGCTATTTTTAGGGTTCCGTACCTCAAAAGGAAAAAACGGAACCCTTATAGGATCACTTTGTTGTCCGTCTGTCTGTCTGTCTGTCTGTCAAGACCATTTTTCTCAGGAACGCGTGGAGGTATCAAGCTGAAATTTATATCAAATACTCAAGTCTATTGTCCCTTGGAGCTGTAAAAAAATCAAACTTAAAAGCCAACGCAATCAAAAGATACAGTCGTTTATAGAAATAGAAATATATTTATTCGTGACACAGAAAAAAAACAAATAAATTACAGATAATTGTAGAGTAAGACAAGTGTCACGAAATGGCCTCTTCTCAGCATGTTGCTAGCGTTAGCCAGCGCTGATCTTCCGAAAAGACCATCCGGTGAAAAATTCACGGCAGGTAACAAACGTAACAAACACATGTGGCTAAGTAGTACAATCTATGACAAAAAACATCAGTAATACAGTAGAAATTAAAAACGTAATAAAATAAAAATAAGATTAACTTATAACTACAACGCAACAATCTGGTGACCACGTATCTGACCGGACATGCCTTGGCCTAACATTATAATTTCTTAGCCACTAGCGCCAGCGTCAACGGCAGACACGTGAAACATAGCATAGCACAAAACAAAACAATACACTCTAACTAAAAATCGTGGCTTACATCCGACTCGGAAGACTATAACTAAAAGAATACAACTAAGCAACAGAAGAAAGCGGGCAAAAAGACAATTGATAACACGGAAAACTCACACAGCAACGAAAAAGGCACATAACCTAGCGGTACGTGTTACAAACAACTAGTGTCAACTCTACAAGTTTCCACGTTGAGTTGGTGACAAAGCAAAAACTTTTTAATGTTTGATTTAAAGCAATGACTACTTTTTAAGTCCCTCAATGGCGGTGGAATATTATTCCAGCATTTTGACGCTGCATATCGGAAGCTCCCTCGGAAAGCGGCCGACGCATGACGAGGCGTCAGCAAGTACAACCTACACTCCCGGCGTTCACGTAACCTGATGCCAGCTAGCTTTTCGAATAGATAAGCAGGACTCTTATACTGAAGCACTCCGAACAGCAAGCAAGCCAAGTGAAGCTTACGACGGTGGTGCATTTTAAGCAAGTTGTGCTTATTAAGAAATGGGGTAACATGGCCTCTCAACGGGACACTAAAGCAAAACTTAGTTTATGCTGCAAAATTTAGAGTTTTTCGGCACTCGCCAAACCTACGGGGTACTTCCCGTGAATTCAGAAACTTGAAATTTTGTCAAGAAGCAACGTCATATAGCATAGACAATGGAAAAGTTACAAAAAGTAGATATTTTTTGTAAAATCATACAATTTTTTTTTTTTATTTTAAACTTACTACCTTTTTTTTTCCTCGTAAACGCGTGGAGATATTAAATTGAAATTCATGTCAAATACTCAGGGCTATAGGACCTTTCAGATGTATAGTTCAAAATCTGTAAGAATGAACTTTTGACACATCGCAACGCCCTTAGAACGTAAACGCGCAAGACACTTTGAAATTATAAACAAAATTCCATTTTTTTTTTTTTTTTTTTAACTTACTACCTTTTTTTTTCCTCGTAAACGCGTGGAAATATTAAATTGAAATTCATGTCAAATACTCAGGGCTATAGGACCTTTCAGATGTATAGTTCAAAATCTGTAAGAATGAACTTTTGACACATCGCAACGCCCTTAGAACGTAAACGCGCAAGACACTTTGAAATTATAAACAAAATTCCATAACGATTTTACAGCTTGTCATGTACGTAAACACAATATTTCACTTTTATTTTTTCATATCTTAGTTATTGAATATATTACGATAACAATTTCGCATGCAAACAGTTACGGTCTACGCCTCCTTTTTTTTAAATTTAGTGTTGTGACCATATCTGCTGTTCCGATTCATATAACATTTCCGTAAGTCGATAAAATCGATTATGTAATCAATAGACAAAATTATAATAATAAAAACCAAAATAAAAACGAAAATAATTTTAAACAAAAAAGAACCGACTTCACTAAGCAATCCACCTTTCCAACACCAAATGCTCGAGCTGCTGTAAAAAATACTCAAATCACTACAGGTGTGCCTATAATAGTTGAAGAGTTCCCTCGATTTCTCCAGGATCCCATCATCAGATCCTGACCTGGTTACAATGGGACCAACTGTGAAGTATACTCTTTCAAACAAAAAAAGAATTTTCCAAATCGGTCCAGCCGTCTTCGAATAATCGGTGAACATACATAAAAAAAAAAAAAAAAAAAAAATAGCAAAAACAAAGATCCCGACGAATTGATAACCTCCTCCTTCGAAATCTTGAAGTCGGTTGATAAAACGAAGTACGATGTGAAAAAACCGGCCAAGTGCGTGTCGGACCACGCATAATGGAGGGTTCCGTAGCTTCAATGGAATAAGAAACAGACTAATGCCAGAAGGTCGTATCATCAGATACATCTATTTAACCTACGTACCAAATTTCAGAACTGTTCGAGATATTTTGAGCTTTGTCATATTTTGATTACCTGTATTATTAGGTAGTAGTGGACGGTATACGAGTCCAATTCCATAAAAACCGGCTGAGTGCATGTCGAACCACGCATAATGGAGGATTCCGTACCTTCAATGGAATACGAACCAAACTAATACCAAAAGGTCGTAGCTGATGCCCATGGAAGAAGTTTTTTAGAAATAACTCAAAGCCCTGTAACTTTTGAACCGTAAGTCCAAAAAATATGAAAAAAATCGGTTTAGCCATTTTAATGAACTGTACTTTCTCCCAAAATTTTGTAAACGCAGTTAAGATTTGTGATACAAAATATGTAGGCATATAACAAGAAAAGATCGGTTGTAGTAAAATCGATTCGAACAATTCATAAATAATCGCTACATTTGACAAACGATACGTCTTAGCGCCATCACTAATGACGTCAATGCTGAAGTGTCAAAAGTTCATTCTTACAGATTTTGAACAATAGCAAAACCAAACTTTTATGTCAACGCAATCAAAAGAAATAGCAATTTAAGTTGCATATTTTGAGACTGAGTACTCGGAAGAAACTCAAAACCTAAAGGGTACTTCCCGTAAACTCAGAAACTTGAAACTTGGCACGAATAAACTTCATATAGCACAGACAAAGGAAAAATTACGAAAAGTAGACATTTTTAGTAAAATCATACAAAAAATATTTTTTTAAATGTTAAACTTACTACCTTTTTCCTCGTAAACGCGTAGAGGTATTAAAATTGAAATTAGTAATAAACATACTACAACTTTTGCTTGTTATAGGTTTGTACGGAACCCTCGGTGCGCGAGTCCGACTCGCACTGGGCCGGTTTTTTTTTATGTATGTTCACCGATTATTCGAAGACGGCTGCCCAAGTAACACATCAAAGCAGTATAACGGCCGTCTTACAGCATATCTGTATGCTTTTAGCATTTTGAGTTCGTTTTATAGTAGCATTTTAAACGTTTATAGTGCTGATATAGGTCTTAAATGGGCACAAATTACCCAGCTTGAGATCCTATACAGGTCATTTAATAGCATTGCAGGCGCATTATGTCTGCGCTATTAGCATTATCGTTGTCATGGAAAGTGCCAATCGCCTCAAAGAAGCATTAGTACGCTCTATTAAGTTGCCGACTGCATTAAAGAAGCCTTAATACGGCCAAAAAACTTGCTAATCGCAGTAAAGAAGCATAAGTACTCTCGATTAACTTGCCAATCGCAATACAAACGCATTATACTAGCATAAGAGTGTAGTAAAATAAACCTTACGTCAATGCAAAAACGTCTCTAATACCGACGGAACAAATGTTATAATACAATGAACGTTGTGATTTAACTACTTTGTCTCGCAATATAAAATGGACGAAGACGGTACAAAAAACTGAATGAGTGACACGTCATATTTGTTTGCATCCTAACAAAATTTATAAAAGTTTTTGACACTTTTACGTTATTATATCCTTCAAATATGACTGCGCAATGTAGTTTACTGTAAATGTGTATATAAGTTTCATTGAAAATTTTCACGCGCCTTTGATTTATTGTGGTTTTGCTATAAAATATTATAAAAAGATATGCGTCAAATAAACAAAACAATTGTGTAATCCTCGTATAGAACGAGTTTTGCATTATTAACACAATAGTGTTGGTTGAGCAGTCTTAAATTAAGTAATTTCTTTATTATATAGGTATTTTCCTTGTATAAATAGGTCCGCATGATTTTATTTTTAGGTTATTAATTATTTACAAAATGGCGTTGGTCTATATAGACGGAGAGCTAGCCACGTCCACGTCGGATATGACAATAATGAGAGCAACCAAACCCCTCTAGTCAGTTTGGTATATTATGCTTATTTCTAGATCTGGACATCTGGCAGCTTTAAAGTAGTGGAGGTCAAAGAATGCAAACCATTTCAAGAAAATAAATCCTAGAGATCTGGGTTTGATGCAATATTATGAGAAACTATACAAATACTATACAATATTAAGAGAAATTATACAAAAAATTATGTTGGGAGAAAGTAGTGTCAAACGATGTACCTAGTCGGTCCATAAGTTCTGTCACAAGGGTTTTAAGTGATAAAATATAATACAAAGCTTTTATTTAAAAAAATTAGACCTGATTAGAAAGCATATTTCATACAGATTAAAATATAATATGATTAACTTATAATCAAGATCGCGTATTTTATAGATCCTTGTAAACTTGAAGATTGTTGTCAGTCCAAAACACGCCGATGATTTATGAAAATTGTACTTCACAAAAATTGGTTTAGATCATTTTTATAGTTGTCCAGAGTTACAAATTGTTATTTTTATGAAAGTAGATGATTAAGGCATATTTAAAAACCAATATTTAGTTGACTTACAAGTCTGTGCTTCAGCTATTCTTCTCCTGAACCTCAACGTATTTTTCAGTTTTGAGCAAAACACGATGATTTTGATGCCATACATCAAGGTAGTCTTCCAAAATTGCGTATACTAGCCTTCTTGTCAGTCAGACCCATGTTAATTATATATTAAAATGAAGGTTAAAGATCAAGCTAATGCAGTATGCAAGACTGAAGCCTCTTAAAATTGAATAAAAATAATGATGGTCAAAATCAACTCGAACAGGGCGCGTGTTTTTGACGTGGTTTTTTATTCCGCTTTTTCGAATGTTACAGGGAATTGTGTAAAACTGCCACAACTATTTGCCTTAAATAATATCGTAAATTAATCAGTATTAAATAGGCTTTTTAATCATATATTGAAATAGTAAGCAACCTCTAACAGTTCGTATTTTACCAGTCCAAACCCTAGTGACAGAACTTATGAACCGACTAAGTATAATAAAATATAGTTCATAGTTTTCGCCTACTGTTTTTGTTTCCGTAATAATCATATATCGGGGTTTTCGGTGCGGGAACGATTTGAGAAAGAGTAGAGATAAACAGATAGGTTGAGAGTTAGTCTGAGAAAATATCATATTATGCTTAATGAATAACTACCTCTCTGTGAATAGCTTACACACTATGATACGAGCTTTTTTTCTTAGAGGCATGTTTGTATTGACTATTATATACTTAGTATTTTAAAAATGCAATTGCATATCCGAAATTTATTAACTAGATCTACCTAAGACAAAGACACGGTATAGTAAGTGTCAAATATTAATCTTGACGTCCGATATTTATGAACTATTTGATTAACTGAAGAGGTTGACAATGATCAGTCACTACATGAATTAATAAAAAAATACTTGTAAAAATCATAGGTATATGTACCTACAATATATATACATAATAGTCAGCTATTTCATATAAATTGTATATACCTATGATTTTTTCTATCAATTATTCATTAGGTAGAAACGTGCTAGAGTACATTCTGTTTTTTAAGTTAATGCCTAGTCTTTGGCTAATGTCAAACATTCCCGCACCGAAAACCCCGATGTATGGTAAGAATACACAATATTTTTTTGTCTAACGTTTTTTTTTATCGATTTTTGACCAGTTTTGAGTCGATATTCCAACATATTCACTATAGATAGAATTATAAGGCAAACGACTATCGGTTTTTGAATCTTTTATCTCCATTCTGTAGAGCCGGATCTTGAAATAAATGAGCCGTTATTTTTTTATGATATTTTTAAAATATGGTCTAAAAACACACTTTTATCGATATTCGAATGGTGTAAAGAATCTTACATATACGTAATCTACATATTAGGGTTCCTCTTTGATGTCTCTAAAAACTGTAGAGAGATTTTAATTTTTAACTAATTAAAACAAAATTTATGACCATAAAACCACTTTTTTAGCCTAAACCGGTTCGACTTTGATGTCAAATATCTCGAAGACAATGAATATTGAAGTAAATATAGGATACTATATTGTTTAAAGCCGTTACTGATAATATGATAAGCTATATAAATAATTAGAAAACTAAGGGAATCAGATCTAAGGTCGTTGGCGCCAGGGAGCCCCTTAAAATATAGGCCCTGTCCTTTATAACTGAGATAACTTCGGCAATTTTTACCTAGTTTGGTATTACTATTTTCCAATTAAAACATTTTGCTAGTCTGTCACTGTGACCTCCACCCATTAAAAGCTGCCAGATGCCAAGATCTAGCAATAAGAATAGTATAGCAATCTAACCAAACGGGTTTTGTTGCTCTCATTATTGTGTCATATCTGACGTGGCTAGCTCTTAGTCCAATAGCAGCTCAGTGACCCTTAAAAAATGTCTTATTTATGCCTACAGCATTACACGTGAATAATTATGCTATTAAACAACATTAAGCATTTATTTATGCTATTGTAGAACCTAAAGCACTAAAACCGCTAAAAGATGGGATAGGGGCTGTTCATAAAATATGTCATCAATTTTTGATAGTAAAGCTGCCAAATAAAGTGACGTCATTAAAAAAAAATGCGTTTTAAGCTTAATTGTAAAATAAAAAACTATTTAGTAGATAATATTTTATAGCATTAAAAGTTTATAGAAACACGACTTTCATTCCTTTTTTACACATTGATGATGTGATCTTCGGAATGACCGCCGCCCCCCCCCCCCCCCTCCTACGTCATGCTACCATCATCCGATGTCCAGACCCCCCCCCCCCCCATTTGAAATGACGTAATTTATGAACAGCCACTTATAGTGAATTACTTGGCTTTATAATGGTTTATATTATTGCTATTATACTGCATTAGGAACGTATTACCTACTTATAAATGCTATTGTACACCCTAAGGCATTAAAAATAGCTGAAAGCTGTATAGCGAATTTAAGTGGCATTATAATGGCTAATATTCATGCTCTTAAACAGCATTAAGCATTTATTTATGCTATTGTAGAACCTAAGGCACTAAACCAAACCGAAGCATTAGTGTAGCAAACCAAAACGCAACTGTACAGCATTCAGCGGTACAGTTGCATGTTGTTCGCTGCACTAAAACTAATGGCTAAACAAAAGCATTTACATATGCCGTTATACAACCGTTATACAGCGTAAAGCATCATAAAATGCTATTGTAGAACCTAAAGCACTAAAAACAGCTGAAAGCTGTATACCGGATTTACGTGGCATTATAATGGCTAATATTCATGCTCATAACCAGCATGAAGCATTTATTTATGCTATTGTAGAACCTAAGGCACTAAACCACACCGAAGCATTAGTGTAGCAAACCAAAACGCAACTGTACAGCATTCAGCTGTACAGTTGCATTTTGTTTCGCTGCACTAAAACTAAAGGCTTTAAAAAAGCATTTATACATGCCATTATACAACCGTTATACAGCTTAAAGCATTATATAATGCTATTGTAGAACCTAAAGCACTTAAGTGCTTTTAAACAGTCGAAAGCTGTATAGTTGCGTTGTGGTTTGCTGCACTAAAGCTAAAGGCTTTACAAAAGCATTTAGATATGCCATTATACAACCGTTATACAGCTCAAAGCATCATATAATGCGACAAGTTGCTCGGTGAACGTATATAAGAGTTTATACGGTCCTTAAGTTCGAAATAAGTTAACTATTCATATGTTATAATGCTTCCTGTGTTACTTGGGTGGACCGATTTGGAAACTTCTTTTTTTGTTTGAAAGAGTATTTTCACAGTTGGTTCCATTGTAACCAGGTGAGGATCTGATAATGGGATCCTGGGGAAATCGAGGGAACTCTACTATTATAGGCACACCTATGGTGATTTGAGTTTTTTTACAGCAGCTCGATCATTTGTTTTTGGAAAGGTGGAGGCTAAGTGAAGTCGGTTCTTTTTTGTTTAAAATTATTAATCGAACAATCTTATAATACGAAGTCATTTCCCAAATACAATACTGAGTTCTACATAAATACCATAAAAAAATGAAATATATTAGGTTTTTTGCGAAAACCGGTTTCAAGCCCTGCTCCGATCGGATCGGACTCTTTACATAGCAAGACACTTACGCCTATTGATAACAGCTTCAAATAAGTACCCACCTACAATATCCATTCACATAACAAAACACCTATAAATACCTACTACTCCATAGCAAAACGCGTAGCGCGTTATCACAATGTTATCACGGCACGTCTGGATCGATCGACGCGACGTTGCCGCTCCGTGCGTATTATTATTTTGTTGCCAGTGGGTTGCGTCACCGTTTTTTAACTATTGTCTGAAGGATGCGTAGTTCATAAATCAGTTGGAGCATTGTTTTTGAGTCCGGTTAATTTGTTAGTTAATTTAAGCTGTTTTTTCGAACATGGATGTTTGGCTTGGCCGTATACCTACAGTGTACTTACTTACATTGGTAATGATACGCACTAATTTCTCAATAGTTGAAGCTAAGCACTAAAAACTAGTAGGTAGGAGTGCTAGTTTTCGTCCACTCTTGTCAGTGTTCCATCCATACTTATTTATATGTTTATATTCAAGTTTTTCCCAAAATAAAAGCTAAAGATTAAAAAATCTACTAAAGAATTAACTATAAATATAAAATTTGTTGACCTTAAAAAGTTTTTTCCATTTATTTGCAGCAGTAAATGGACGGCAAACTGAACCTGGACGGGAAACTAGCACAATTACCCTATTTAGGTACTCTATTTTTATGCACGTGAGATTTCTATGTCCGTTATAATATAACACTTATAACGGACACTACTTCCTTGAATGTCCTTTATAAAGGACACGAATTTTGTTGGTGTTGCTAAAGTCAGCAATAAATAAACTAACTAGATACAGATTCCAAATCCAACCTTCCAATTCCAACTGGCTTTTGTTTTGGACGCATACACAAGTTTTTTAAATTTATTTATGGTGTACGGTACGGATTAGACATAGGTATTCAAAGACATCCATTTTGAAATAAACGTTACTGAGACTAGCTTCTTATTCTCCTCCACCCCCTATTGAAAGAAAGAAAGAAAAAAATGTTTATTGCCACAACCTTATTCTATACTAGTACACTGTTTCTATTCTTACAACTAATAAATTGTACCATTATCTGCAGATAGCTTGGTATTTTCCCAAGATATATGTTAGATAACGTTGCTATCGCCCTTTAGGTGCCTTTTCTGTGAGCATTGTCTTTCATGGGCGCCACTCTAATTTTGCTGTCTCTTACAATGAAAGAAAGAAAAGATATAACCATATAGATTTTAAACTCACTGAGAGCAGGATATCATTTAAATTTATTTAATTAAAGTTATCGTTTATGTAGGGTTCTTTCTCGGCTTGATGTCTCGCTCGGAATACTCCATATGGCACACTCGGCCACGCTGATTTTAGTTAGACCCAGTCAGTGGACTATGTGGACCATAAAATCAGTTTTAATAATACCACAAAAGTAATAAACTATACAGTACGTGGGTAGTGGTTACCGTAGCCTATAGATACCTGCAACTCTATTTTTTTTAGTTGGCCGAATGATACCTATTCGAGATCTCTTCCTACTCGTACTAAAATAAAATGTAATGTAAAATAACATAGTATTTAACATCATATGACACGTATCTTCTATCCTCCTGCCAGGATGACATAAATCCTCCGCCCGCCTAAACAGTAATTTTGCAATTTACCACGCAAGAACGGAGAAGCATAGGTATATTAAAACGGTACCTACCTGTCTGGATAGGTATTTTAAGGTGCGGTGCGGTAATTCAAGTTTCGTGCAGCTGTAGCAGTTGCAGGTACGTGAAACTTGAATTCTGTAGAATCATCTTGCTAATTTAATTTCTAATTAGAATACTTCTCTTAAATATGGTAGGTATGGTACTTTGAACGTAATACAGACACCTATAAATCATACTTAAATCATTAATTACTCTTCTGAGAAATTGGAATGTCTGGTGGACGGAGTGGAGCCCAAACTATTCTGAGCCTAGGCCCTGTAGATATTTTAAATCTTTGGAGAATACCAAAATGATTTTGAAGACAACAATCCTTTACACTCACCTTCATTACTACCAACGCTTTCTCCCGTCTTATATTTATTTACAAGCCAACAAACAAAGTTTATTAATTACCTGCAAACCAAGGTCATCGTTCCTGCGCGATTCGTGGAATAAATAGAGAAATAGCTGCTCGTACCACGGTAGGGAGCCGTTCTATCGATCGGCACTTTCGCGCGGCGTTGCCAGCTCGCGCGGACTATTTAGAAAGATTATAACATTTATAACAAGTGTCAATGCAGTAAAGTGAATGTTCTGGGATGCCTATCACTCTATCAGTGCATAGCGTTGTTTTGTTTTTACAGAATATACATACAATAAAAGTTAGTCGTTTTAAAATGTGAAAGTACTATACCATAAAGCGTTTTTTGTGGTCAATATACAATTACCACTGTTTGTTTGCGAAACACGGGGATGACTCAATAGCGGATGTAGAAGCACGTTTGTTGCTACACCTATAGAACCACGAGTGTAGTGTGAAACTGAGTCATTATAAGAATTCCTCATAATATTAAGTCGTACGTGTTGTATTAACAGTTATTCATAGGTCAATCGTACGAGTTCTGGATCATTCAGACTGGATGGTAACTGGAGGTTAAGGTGGCATTTCATAATTACAAATACATACATTCATCCCGATCATAACCTCTGTTGTTTGCCCTGATCCTAAAAAAAATACTGCCTGATTATTAAAGCCTTATCTGCCCAATCAGACCAGACTGTTATGTTAGTACAAAACCACATAGAATAAGCCATGCATGATATAAATTATGCAATCGAATAGTACTTTTAGTATTAAGAAAGAGAAAACAATATTTAGCACTTCATACCTACACATACCATATAGAATCTGTTCATCCCGTTCTTTAGGTGCCTAACGTGTAGGTTTACGTTGTGGTATGAGCATGATGTGTAAGAACCTTGTATGAATAATGAGTCATGTTGCATTTACATGTGTGGCATGCAGCAAATCTATACAGGACGCACTTACACTGTAAAATGGATGTATATGACTGTTTACTATTTGTGTCGTCTTGTACCAAACTAGGACCTAAATTACGAACTATACAGCAGCCACACGTGGCTACTACAGATCACAAACGTTTGGGTAAATGACATTAAGAAATAATTTTTCAATTATTCTTTCGGTCTTAAAATTTAAATTTTGCTATTAGGCGTTTCTGCTAGCGAAATTTCAATTACATATAATTAAAAAAATTCTTTTTTTAAATTGTGAATTGAGTTGTTTATTAAACGGGTACTTTTGTAATTTAGTTCTTACCTGGCTGTAAGTTTGTTTTAAATAGCATAGTTTGTGTCCCATTCCCACTGTTGGGCCTCTCCTCTTTTCCGCCATTTGTGACTTCAAGCGCCGTAGCCTTAAGTTTACTTAATTTTTGGGATTACAGAAAATTTAAGCTTTTAAGAATCTTATCATTTATTGGAATGAGACGTAAAGCTATAAGTATTTACATTACAAATAATTATAGATCTATAGTGATAGTAACTGTATCAATCGGTAAAACTATCTATGTGTCCTTAATTAAGCTCATGCTAAATAGTTTTTGCTTATTTCCGAAACTAGCTCGTCTGCTTTGTGTGTGCAGTTCTTATGTTTTTAATCGAACTAATAACTTGACTTCGGAACTCCAATTTTTGATCCAAATCGAATCCCCTAACCGCTGGCAGGAGCGATTCAAAAAATGACCTATCGTCATCCTCTACAGAATACGACGACTCTGCGAACGGTGTCATCGGAGGCGGCGTGTCCACGAATTCTAAAGTCGGCTCAGTCTTGATGATAGGAATCCGTTTTCTTTTTAAATTGTCTATTGTCGACGGCGGCTCTTCGTCACTCCAGTTGCAATCGTTCAGCACTTGGAAGCGTCGTCTTTTGTTTTTCGTTTTACGATCATCGTCAGCGTCGCTTTCGCCCCACAGTTGATTGGAATTAGAGTCATTCTCTTCCGCTTCGCTCCCCGAGCCTACTTTATAGACCGCGTTTAAAAACGATAAATGTTTTGCGTACATGTAGCCCTTCTTGCCGTCCGGTTTTTTAATGTTTCTTACGAAGGAGTCCCGTATGTTCCGCCATTTGCCGTGTAGTTTTCTGTCTGAAAGCAATAAAATGTTTAGTGGCCGGTTTGTGAGCGGATGTGGTTCATGGAATTTGGGGATTATTTCTGCTTATTTGGTTGACCAGTAGACCAGTTTGGTAGACCAGTGTTTGAAGTTCTGTTACCCTGTTATTCTTTCTAACCACATTGTAACATTTGTAACTTTTAAACCTACTCATTACCTACTGCCTGCTAAAATTTATCCATTAAAGTCAATGCAGACATAATCTTCTAAGTATTGCCTCTACCTTGTAATATTACGAAGTTATTTTCATTTCGTAAGTTGCAGAAGCAATGTGAAACCGCAAGATATTCTAGTAACCGGTTTGAGAATTTAGGCGCGTAGGCTGCAAGCCGTGTTGTGTACGAGTAGCAAGCACGCTATCTATATACCTACACCCTTTGTACAATCAAGGCTAACACAGCTGTGTATCGGGAGGAATTCAATGCTGTATGGCAAAATACACAAGCACAGTTAATTTAATTAGTTTAACTTGGTAGTAGATATAGAATATAGACATTAAAGGCACCTACCTACTACTTAATATACACTACAGTTGGTTAGAATGTAAATGGATATACTTTCAGTAGATAGATATAAGTAATAAGCTGAATTAATTGTGACCTATAACAACAATCGCGTTGTTGTACCTACTACAAGTTTGAATCATAATAATGTCACATGTCCTTCATGTAGGACAATGAGCGTGTAAAGTGTTACCGCGAACATCCAAGCGAAGCCATATGTAGTATAAAATTTCCTTTGATAGCGCAAGTACGTCTGGAAAACGT
This sequence comes from Pammene aurita, assembly GCA_947086415.1. Taxonomy (NCBI): domain Eukaryota; kingdom Metazoa; phylum Arthropoda; class Insecta; order Lepidoptera; family Tortricidae; genus Pammene; species Pammene aurita. The sequence continues at coordinate 4,075,745 of OX352307.1, forward strand.
CATACGTTACGCAGTTACGAGTACGCTATCGTAAAAAACTGTTTCGATTCGGCTTTGAATGTTTTCAGAGACAGTAGTTAATGTAAGTATTTTTAAATTAAACTAAATGAGTTCGTGACGACTTGAAAAATAAACGACACTCACAAACATCGGTTTTGTCTATCTCCGGCATGTCGTCAAACTCTTCGATAAACAATTTAGCGACCTCGCTCCAAGCTCGATTCTTCCTGGTCTTGTGTCGGTTGTCTTCGCACGTCAGGTCCCATATCTCCGGGTGTTTTTTCACTTCGCTTATGAACGACTCGACGTCGAGGTCACAGTACGACATGGCGGTTGCGCTGCGTGGTGTGCTGCGTGGCCTGCGTACCGCGCGCGTCTCGCGACTGGCCCGCTGCGCGGCCGCGGCGGACTGGCTCGACGAACTGGCAACGTCGCAAAAATGGTTTTGAATGGAATTGATAAGTTCGTGTTTGTACTGCAGTTTGTTGATGTCGGTATGAATAATTGGGGAAGTGATGCGACTCGTGCGACGGATTTATAAAATGCAGTTGCATGTGTGACACATTTCTAAACATACCTACCTATACTATAAATACATACCTACGTACTCGGTGTACCTAGTAGTAGTCTACTAGACTAAATAGATATACAGTAGGACTATAGTAAAACCACGCTAACTCAGTACCGACTTGGCAAATGACAATGTGTAAAGATAGAGCTGACATAAACGTCAAATCTCTTGGCGCTGCAAAGGCCATGTAATGCAGAGTTGACGTTGTCGGACTTTATCTATACACATTAACTACGCTACTGAAGTAGCCTCAATAGCACAAAGCTTTCGAGTACCAGACTGCGAGTAAATCCTTTCAAGTCTTTTCATTCCATTTTCCAGCTTTATTTTTTATCTTATATTGGCAATTTGGCACTTGGCAGTTCATTTCGCAATTTTCTGAAAAAGATAAAAAGTTGTTTTTAATCGTTGTTTAATTTCTTATTTAAATGGCGAAGCACTTCATTCACGCAAGAACTTAATTAATTATTGGGAGATTTCTTTGACTAGTCCTCTTTGCACTCAAACCTCTCAAAAGGTCTTCCTAACTTTCGGGCATTATAGACCTGTTTGAAGCTTGCATAAAGGGGTCGTACCTGCCCAGTAGGATATTTTTAGTTTAAACATATAGGTGTTACGTAAATAATAATATAACAATCCTGTGAATTCCCCTAAAACCGTATTTACAATTGGTATGGCCCAAATTCTAAAAATGAATCATGGCATGCATTGTATTGCGCAACGCTGAGACGGCGCCAAGCAAAAATTCCACGACATTACTTTCGAACTTCGCTTGCCAAAACCGGGAAGTGAGAATTTTCAGAATAAATCTCTACCTAAACCTAGTACTTTAGTAATATTTTCAGAAAGTATTAAATAAATCTCCGTTATTTCTTATATGGTGAAAAGTAGGATTTACGGTCTGTCATCACTTAAAAGTTTTTCAATGTTTTGTAAGTAATGTGCGTTATAAAGGACATTAATAATTTTAGTCCTTTTAGTTGGCATTGGCAGTGAACGTGTTATTTTGTAATACTGAGGTATAATATATCGAAAATGAAACTTTGTAGTGAAAAAATTATCATTTAATTCTTTTGTTTTAACAATTATCAACTATATACTTAACTAATGAGTAATTAAGTAATTGACCAATAACTAATGACTATTCATGGTTCTCTCTTCGAATCAGCTTCATATCTGGTTCTGTGCTCACACCCGGCTCGCCGTACTGACTTGCTACAGCTTCCTGCAAAACATTTGTTTTTAAATTGATACCTAATACTTATCCTCTAGCCACTTACTAATCAAAAAGTAACATTTAAAATACAATGGAATGGAAGACCTCTAGAGGCCTTTGGGCGGCTTCTATGAAAATATAAATAAAATGGAGTACATATTAAATAGACGACACGATTCTGTATGCATGAGTGTTAAGGGAGTAAATAAAGTCATCAATACCTAACCTATAGGGAATGGGTTATATTTACATTATCCAGATTCCAGACTAGGTATGTATTTAAATAGTTGTGAGTCTAATGAATCCGACAAACAGTGAATTTGCCATATTTTAAACTCTAATATAGCGCACGAGCGAAACTAAATGCGCTCTCCAAATCCCCAACATTACATTCAATATTGTCTGATCCTTGAAAATTAATGTAACCTTCCTAACCTGCATGATCCTCGCGATCTGTGCCCTCGCCCACATTTTAATCTTCGGCGGCAGCTGCCGTATCTCCGGCAGGAACGATAACAGGAACAATTTATCACTATCCTCCCCTGTCTCCATAGGGTATATGGGCAGCGGCATCTCAAACTCTTCAGCTGGACCCTCGTCTGATGAGGATTCCTTGGCCTTCCGTTTATTGACGCGGGTTTTTTTGATCTTGACTGGTGGAGAATCATCCTCTTCGACTTCGTCTCTGTGAAATAAGAGATGTATCATGTTCTTGGTTAAAAATGTACCTTTCACTTGGCTGTTAGAGTTGCAACGCATAACGTGTGTGATACTCAGGTAACGTCAATTAACAAGTTGATGCTACGACTAGTTGACGTAACGTCAGCCAGTTAATTGCTTCCTTAGAACTATATTCATGTAAGGGGTATTGTAAGTTCAAATTAACCCAGAGTTGTAAACCTAATTTAGGAAGTATCTCACATCCTTATATCGGTATAATGTTGAGTAGTATTTATGTATCCTGTAGGAAAATCTGCAGCAGAATTAGCAAAGCTGGCCAGGTATTCTATGTTGGCTCCACTTATTTGTGAGAATAAGTGCATTTAAAGGTTATTTTGAACACTCCGCTTAGCTTCTTCTGCTGCTGCACATAGTGGTTATTGAGAATGTTAATCATATACAAGATATCTGTATACTCCGCTTAGCGCGTTATTTCTTTGAAACCTAAGCTGCCAAAAAGAAGGGGTGCGGGAGGGGAACACGCAATGCTAGAAAGGGAACGCGCGATTGTCCCGTGGGGCGTAAGAGAGAGTCAGACATTTATGATTGGCATGGAGACGTACTAAGTTTACTGTCACTTCCAATAATTAGTGTCTCACTACAGAGTAAAATTACTTCAAGCGTGGCGGCGGGGGTCGCCCGGCTATGCGGGGTCTTGGATTAATTAGTCTATGATGTTAATATACGATACGTATTGTTAGCCAAGTTTTGGGACATCGCCGAGATCTATGACAGGTCACCTGTCATCGGACAGAACTGTCAAGAGAGGTTCCCGCGCTATCTTTAGCGTCGCTCTAAAGCATTGTCGTGTTCTTAACTTAGAAATAAATCGAATATCCAAGACTCTGTGATTTTACTGTTAATATTATGTCCCATACAATACACATGGCTAAAACTTACTCTTCGCTCAGCTCGCCCTCGAACCCCCCTAGAAAGCTCATCCGTTTGAAGTGCATGTATACCCTGTTGTTGATCCGCACACCTGTCTTGCGAGCCCGCAGCTCCCGGTTATATGCGTCGCGGAGAGACCGCCATTTTTTTTGTAGCTGCAACACTGCAATTAAAATGTAGTTGTACTTCATGTAGGACATAAAATTGTAATAGGTCCATGTAGGAGTACTTTTTGTCGGGACATGTGGAATCTATATAATACATAAGGCGCAAAATACACTTGAGCTGAATTCGGCAATTGTAGACATCAGCTGGAAGACGGAGAAATTTAACTTCCGCCTGGATTTTGTCTGTGAACAATATTGTTTATATTGAGTTTTGTCTGTGATGGCTTAAGTTCCGCTCAAGTGTGTTTTGCGTACAGAGCTTTGCGCCTTCTAGTCGCCTTATTTTTATATTCTTATCACCTCCAGTTCAGTACCTACTACTAGTTGTTAACTGCAACTCTAACCTACAATTCCTCAAACGTATATAGCCGTGAATGTGTTTCTATCGCATGATTAACCAAATAATTACACATTCATTCACTTTTTACCCTTTGCACGAACGTTTTTACCATAATTTTAATGCATGCTGATTTCCACATGTTTTCCTTAACGAACCCAAGAAAATAACCTCTAAGTATTCCTTTTTATCATTAAGGGTTGTTAAACAGCCCCTGGCTGGTCTGGGGCCGGTTTTAAATTGAGTTTCCGTTGGCCCGTATTGTAATCGGAGGAATATTTTAGCATTTCATTACAACTGGTCGGGTCAGTAATCAAAATGATAAAAGGGTTATCTGAGGAGGTATCTTATCTACTATATTTACAATGACACGTTGAAATTATAGGTGTGTGGCAAAAACAAGAATTTATTATGCAAAATCCTATGTTTGCTGCGAGAGATAGCACATTTTAAGTTAGTTTAAATTTATTATTTTTTACATCACGTCGCGCGTCGGTGGCAATCAAGCGTACAGCCCGCTGGTAAGGGGTCACCGTTGCCTATGGGCGCCTCTAACTTCAGGGGTACATCAGGCTACATGCGCGTTGCCGACCTTTTAAAAGCCTGTATACTTATTTTTTGATGAATTCCATACTGTAACCCTTCGAGAAAACCTCTTCTGAGACTGGGAACTCATTCCACAGCTGTAGAATTTAGTACATAACATAAGGCTTTTCTATACATTGTATGTGTATAAAATACACAAGGTAATATTGGAAATAATAATATTGTCTGAATGATAACTAAGCCGCAAAATGAAATGAGCAAACGAATCCAACAGCAGCTGATGTGTTATCGTGTGGTTATTGTCCATGAGTATGCGTCACTGATATCAATCAAAATCGTTCCCATACTCGATAATCGAAACCGGGTCACCTCAACACACGCGATTTGTCACATTCTGCTTTGCCACACCATAACATACCATACATACTTACATAGAAAACAGTAGAAAATTTAGAATATGCAATTTATTGCGCGAATTTATGTTAATAATTAGTTTTTAGATGTAACAGATGTAATTTTTGGTGGGACAGAGTTCGTAGGTATTTTTATTTTGTTTTATTTGGCGTAGGTTTGTAACTAAATTGCTTGTTGCCTACAATTCTTATTTACTGCCTCGTGACTGCCTCATGGTTTTCAGGGAATCCTTGCGCCCTTTACTAAATTACTTTTACGGGCTGTCCTTTTTAAGGGACATTGAACTTCGTGAGGGTTAGGTCTAATACAATCGCTTTTATGTTCGTTTTTAAAACTCTATTTTTTTTTACATTTTAATTTCTTATATCGGATAAATCAGAGTGGAAATAAATGGACTCGCATTATTAAGGAACGTTCGAAAAACTTAGCTTATGATTACGACTTCTAAGACGCCCATGAAACCGTAAATAACCTGAACGTTCACAGATAAAAGATATTTATTCTTCAATTTAGGCACATTACAATGCACTTATGAACGTCAGAGAAAAAAACTACCACTGGTTCTAACCCTACACCTCTGACCCGAGAAGTATTATGACCGGCAAGAAACTCGGCGGGACTTACACAATAATGCGTAGTACTTCATTTTCTTCAAGAAGACGTATCAAAACAGCTTTATTTGCATAGTTTAATAAAGTTTACTGATAACACACCTCTATCGTAAGCCATAGCTTTGGTATAACTCTCCCAATCTTCGAACAGAGCCGCGCCAACTTGCTTCCATAATGCCAACTTCTCTTCCCTATCCGCCGGCAGATATGCATTGTACAAAGCTGGCCGAACCTTCACCTCCTCTATCAGACGTGTCGGATTCAAACTTTCAAGATCGTACATTGTAGGTAAACTTTAAAACAATTTTAGTATGTAAATTACTTTAATATAAACTTAAACCAGAGAACAGAGTACCTATAATATGGAAATGAGATCGATCCCTTGATTACTTTGATATAAAGTGAGGTTATATTTGATCTTGAAATAACGAAACGCAGTTATTTCGTTCGTGCAGAGCAAAATGAATCTTCGCGTGCTTAAATTAGGGTTCAGAACTAAAAAGACACGTCAATACGTCGAACTTTTTTTAAATCGTGATGTCAACGAAAATGCGTTTTTGTCACGCGACAATCGCGTCCGCGGTCGGGCGTGCGACTGACGCGCGACCGTCTGCGCATGGCCGCGATAATCGCAGCGGAGTCGGATTGATTTCGGTGCGTTTAGTCGCTGCTGTGTTTATGACTAGTTTTTTCTGTGACTTGGTCTAAAAGTTAGGCTTGAAGCTTGACCGTGACGTTTATCATCATGCCAAGGCTGCGTTTTAACGACGAGCGAGGATAGGACGCATCCTCGCTAATCTCTGGTGGAAACGCAGCCTAAAACCTGCTAAAGAATGTCAATACCTACCTATGTGATACGACTACGACACGACTAGAATCTGGCAAACGAGCGAATCCATAAAAAATCTATGCTCATGGTTTGAGGAAAATACAGCGTTTTTCTTTTGTTGAATACACGTCTCTCTTTCTTTTTGACATCTGACACCCCGGAATCTATTCACTCCCTATCAAGTCCCCTATAGGTAGTAGGTATAACTAGAGGTTACCTATACAATAGATAGATGTTATTTGTAGGACCAATTATTTGTTACACTCCCAACTATGTAACTCCACCAACGAGTTGTCGATATCTCTAGCTTTTATTTCCTAGTTCCTAAACGTTCTCAAGTAACGCAAGTCGTTATTTTCCGTTTACTCGGCAAGTAATGGCGTCCGGTTCAAATTACCAGTTCCGAAGCACTCAAACGCCTTTTTCTAGTGGTATCTACTATATTTCTTAATGCTTTTGTTTTTACGAATTTATTTTTAAACGATGTGAAACCGATATTGACGGGTTTCATGCTGACTAGTCGGTGGTGTACACTTATTTATACGGAAAATGATGATGATGGAATTTACATTTGCAGAGCTAATCCTTTAGGCTCTAAGATTAATTTAAGAACCCAATCAAATTTCTGATGCAAATTTTTGACGAAGTGGGGGGTGCCCCCAAAATTAATTAAAAATAAAATAGAGCTATATAGTCAAGTTTGATATCATTTTCGTGTAAAGCAAGGATGCCGAATTCATTTTTGGTATTTTATTGATACCTTTCCATATAAGAAAACTGAGAAAACATAAAAAATATGAAATCAATGTTTGATATTTCTTTAATAAATGCCTATATTTTTTTTATTTATGGTCGTAACATAAAAAATATATTTTTACGATAAAGCCCTGTTATTCCCCTTTATGAAAAGTATATAAATCCTATATTGGTTATAATATCTTTAACGAAAAAAAATATATTAATAGGCCTGTTATCAACCACAATCTAATTATGTAGGAAAAACGATGTGGATTGAGCTCTAATGCTTGCCTAATTATATCTTTCACAACTAAATGGACGTCAACCATTTTAAACGCTATTATTTACCTTGCCTTAGTATGCTTGTTATAATCCGTAAGTGAAATAAAGAGATCGTTTAGAAGATACCGGAAACGGTTACCAATAAAGGCGTATTAGATCGAGTGAGTATTTGGTAGGGTTGTTTTTAAAAACTATCAATTTAGTAAGCACATCATTGCGTAACCCAAAGGTAAGCGCTTGTCGGGTACGGATTGGAGGAGGAGAGCAGAAGATCGAGCACAGTGGCGTGCCATGGGAGAGGCCTATGTCCAGCAGTGGACTGATACTGGCTGCTACTGCTGCTACTAATAATGATAATGTAGCGCTTACCGAAATGAAAATCCAAAATGACGTTTACCTATCAAGCTAATTTCATCTCTATTGCTAAGACATTAGACAGGGACATAACATTGAATATAGGGTAACCATATAATTTCGTCACCAAATTATAGGGTTTCCCTATCGAAAAGAGTTATCAAATAGAGGAGTTCTCCGGTCCCTGTTATCTAGTGACGTTTTCAAGTGAAAGGTACATCATTGGGGATTATCAATAAGAGCCCGTTCATTTTTTTAGAGAGAAAACTTAAGTGGTAGGTATACATCTACAACTGAGGACAGTCTATTAGCGAATAGTGCGATCTAAAATAAAAATAACAATTTTGTGTTATACCTACTTAGACATTACACAAACTTATTTGAAAATTTAGATAGATAGATAGATAGATGACTAAATGCAAGTCTCCATAATTTTGTGGTTGAAATTTTACCCTCGTCCTGTTGACAAATTGATCCGATATCTGGTGCACACCTTAAGTTCTGATTACAATTGCCATGCATTGCCGGCTACAGAATGCCGCGTATTACATATTTCTTAACAATCAAGTATAAAATGAAAAGGATTTACTAGTAGAACACAGTGCATTGCGGATCATAAAGTAAGCGGAGTTTATACAGTTTTAGTAACATAAGAACTTGAAAAGAAAATAAGTATTGTTTAGGTAAATTAAAAGCTTTTATTGAAAATAAACAATGCTATAGATAATGTACAAAAAACTATAAAAATAATTCGGTAGGTTCTAGGTACCAGTCATCATACCACTCATCTCATCAATGTAGCTAGAGCATTGAAAAGACAAAAAACTAAAATCGTGGGGCGCTTGAATCTTTTATCAACGGACAACGCCTAATATCATTATATTATATATGAACTTAGGTTAGGTACGCTACGCTAGTGGTGTGATGAATGGTAACTAGGACCTATCGATTATTTCAGCCTTGAGTACAGTCACCATCAGATATATCGGAGCGGCTAAAGGTGGTCACAAATATCTGAACAACGGTCCTATTGTCACGGCGATAAAGTGCATGTTCAGATATTTTTGAGTACCGTGGCCGTTCCGATATATCTGATGGCGACTGTACATTACCTGCATCATTATGTTCAATTAAACCGTTTAATATACGACGTATAACATACTAATTTAACTACTATTCGAAACGGGGTATTTACCTAACTCAAATATACATGGTATACCATAAATACCATACCAATAATAATATTTTAATAGTATCTAGTCAAAACAGAAAATCATTATTTTACTTATTTTATTTATGGCCTGGATACGAGACTTTCAAGCCACATCTAAACTCTGCACTATAATGTGTTACAAATATAACAATTATTTTCCCCACTTCCCACAAAAGTATTAGTAATATATTCATATTTTTTTTACAAAAACGGTTGAAGTTACCACAAAACTTTCAATGAAGGAAATATTCTTCATGAAATTCTCTACAATTCTTGCCTTTGAAGTATGTTGCTAAGACTTATAGTTTTCAATCTATGTGTCGCGAAAATTTTAACCCCCCCTTTTTATCCCCACCGCACCATAAATTTAGGTGGCTCTGCTTCCTAAAATGGCCTATGGGTCCTAAAGTCTCACTATGCAAAAGGAGATCCCATCATCACTAAAATCCGTATAATGCCCTTTGTTGTCGTGTGCACCACCGACTAGACTGGTTGGAGGAAACTAAAGACCGGAAAAAGATGCCTTTTGCCTAGCAGTGGGACCGCTTGACTAGAAAATGAGAAAAAAAATTCTAACTTGATTCCTCAAAAAGACAAAGCAAACTCAAAAACATTATTATAATTTCTGCCGGTAAATTTTAAACGCTACATTTTAAATACGTCTATACCTATGTAGACTTTGTAGGTAGCGATGGCCTTTGGATATTATTGTAATGATGACATTGACGACTTTAGAAACCTAGGTAGGCTAGTCTATATCTATAATCTATTGCATTGTGCAACTAGATAATTTAGATGTCGTAGGTCAGGGATGTGCATGTGCATACCTAGGGACGATTATCATATGGAGTGGAACAATCAAGGTCAAATGCATAAAAGTAGGTAACTGCTGCCAATAAGGATGTACATAATAAGAAGAGTCAAAAATATAAAAAGCAAAAGTTACTTACATGCTTATCTGTAATCATAATCAACTAATCACAGCGTGCAAACTGACTTCAATTTTACAACTTCACATACATTATCTCGACTGGATAAATAGTCGTCAAAATAAAAGAAAACATTAGCCGTCTGATCTACAAATACACCGGCATTAATATGTTAGCAATCAAAAATATCCGAACGCGACGTTGCCAGACTTATAACCACATCAATAATGTAGGTATCGAGCTGGCAGCGCGCCGTTGCCTCTCCGCCCGGTACCGCTATGCGACGTTGCCGCGTCGACCCACTTCCAACCGGCAACAGGCGCGAACGCGATTTTTTAATGCGTTCGAATTGCACGTTTTCTTTTTTAAATTTCGGATTCCAATTATAAAAATCGTTCTCTGATCGCGACCTCAGCAATACTCGTGAATGGTTATTTTCGCAGTAACTATCTGTTTTTTAAATAACAACAGGTATCTACTTACCGGGTAATAACTTTTTTATACCGTTTTAACTTGAAACAAAAGCTTACATTTGCAATTTTAATTAGTTTTACTTTCAATTTAGATACCAATTCTTTTTCCATCCTACTTTAACGAAGTTTTAATTAGTATTTTTTTGTTTACAGGTAAAAATTTAACCAGAATCTAGCCGATCTGATGGTAGGTATGTACCTTATGAAGAAATTTAATATTTATCCACTGTATCCAGATTCCAGATTGATTAGATCCGCACCGAAGACTCGAACAGTCCATTATCCATGCCATCATGCCAAAACCACAGATTATATAATAGTTTCCAAAACTGTGGACTTTAAGCTCTCTATCTAAATCTAAACAGACAGTTGTACAATCAGCTGCAGAAGTAGATTGCAGAAGTGTTAAATTTAAAATGATTTTAGTACTAGCAAACCTCATACAAATCCGCTAAGTTACTTATGCTTCTAACTTTGGTTCATGATGATATGAAACAAACTATCTATCTTTACGAAAGTAGCCAATAGGGAAGGCAACTGTCAAAGGATTGGCCAGACGGAGCCAGCTTAGGTTGTACTTGTCACTATTATAATTCTATGGGGGATGCTTAAAAGACTAGAATCCACGCCAGAAAAAAAAACCGGCCAAGTGCGAGTCGGACTCGCGCACCGAGGGTTCCGTACAAACATGTAGGTATATAGGGGTAGTAACTTTAAAATTATTAAAAATATTTTTTTATTTGATGTAATTAAAAATTTACGGTTTTCGACATAGACATATAAAATAAGAAGACGTAGCGCCGTGAAGACAAAACTGTGACTCCACAATAAGCGGAGTTCAGACGTGTTTACGCGCGACACGCACACATATACAACTCGTGGACGAGCGGTGATTGGTTCAAACGTCAAAAGTGAGTGTGTGTGCACGAGATCGCGGCTCATTATGGAATCACAGTTTTATCTTCGTGGGATTCCGTCTTCTTATTTTATATGTCTATGGTTTTCGAAATTTTTCCTTTATCTGTGCTATAAGACGTTGCTTCGTACCAAATTTCAAAATTCTGAGTCCACGGGAAGTACCCTGTAGGTTTTGATTCCCTTGCGAGTTTCGAAAATTTGCGGCATAAACGGCTGTATCTTTTGATTGCGTTGTCTTAGATGTTTGATTTTTTCGCAGCTCCGAGGAACAGTAGACCTGAGTATCTGATATAAATTTCAGCTTGATACCTCTACGCGTTCCTGAGAAAAATGGTCTTGACAGACAGACAGACAGACGGACAACGAAGTGATCCTATAAGGGTTCCGTTTTTTCCTTTCGAGGTACGGAACCCTAAAAAGAATTTGACACTTTTGGTAGGACTTGCACCCTCGACCGGTTAACTCTATTCGAGTAGGTGCCATATTCTAATTTTAAAATACGTAAACAATACATTAAATGTTTTACACAACTATCTCAAACATACAACAAATATTCAACCAATATTAAAGTTATATTTGAGTTACATCGCTATCATTTTCAAGCAAATTCTGATATTTCTGATTCAGCCGTTTACGCGCTAGCTGTATTGCGTAGTTGAAGTTGTATTGAAGTTGGGTCGTGTCTAACTAATCTAAACGTGTTTAAAAGTTAGAATACCGCATACGGGCTCAGGTATCTAACAACCGACCATTTTTTAACATTTAAAAATAAACACTGCAAGCGTCCATGTTGTAATTGTAAATAAACGGCAGCGCTAAAATCATTTGCATATAATACGCATGCGTACAATGCACGTCCGGTACATTGTCGATCTGCAGAATGCATCTTCACGGTGCTGGCGTGGCGGCGGCCATTATGTGGGAAAGTTACTATGACTCACCATAGATGGCGCTTACGTATATTTTGAAATGGCGAAACGGTCAATATTTCAAATTATATTCGTGTAGCACGGTGGTAATTAAAACTGGCAATATTTCTATAAGTAAACCAATAGAAAATCGAGTTCGAAATGTACGAATGGAGTTTCGGAAATCTTTAAAAAAATCTTACGACAGTACCGACTTATTTTCTCACTAGCAAAAAAAAACTACTAAATAAATATGTATTTTGATCCTAGGCCACTATAGTATCTTGTCACAGTAACTAGTTTAATAGCATAATGTTATGTTTATACGTATCTACAGATTCCACGGGCAACTAACATTATGACAAGATTCTACATCTACAATGGCCTACAAGGAGTCAAATCTGTTCACCATACAGGATGTAATCGTTAAGTATGGCTGATATCAGAAAACTAAACTGATATCGAAAGTGCGTTACCCAACGAGTAAAATCACATTACTAACTTTATTAAATAAAAGTAGTGAGTAATATTAATAATATTAAGTTTACACGCTCCCACACATTTAGTACGACTACGTCCTTTGGGGCTATAATTTCCTTACTGTAAGAGATAAAACTGTTCATAATTTACACTGCATAAACTGTAATGATAATTGATTGACATGGATAAGTGGATAAAATGAAACAATTCACGAATCATAGGTATGATAATGGTGCAATGACTAGACCTTTTTTTAAACTAAAGCCTTTCAACGAACGGCGTACTAAATGTATGGGAGGTTTTTGAAGTTAATATTTGGGATATTTCTGGTTTTATTAAAAAAGAGTTAATTATTTTGTTTTTAAGTATTTAAGTTTTAGTTTATAGTCGTCTGTAATTATTTGTATGTTTGTTATTTAATAAATTATTACGAAAAAATAAGAAAGAAAAAATTGGTTTTGTATGGAGGGTTGACCGGCTGGGACGACGGGTCCCAAAAAAAAAAATTTTTTTTGCGTCCAAAAATTTTTTCTCCTAGTTTTTCTTAGTCGCAATATGATACCAAATATGCTCTTAAACGGATCACCAGTATGTTTGTTACACCCTGTATAAACCACAAACTGATTTATTTTTTATTACCTACTACTTCTCCAATTATAGAATTATTCATTGCTTTTATAACTTCTTATTGCTATGTTTATTAATATTAGCGTTAATTATTTATTTCCTTTCTAGTAATTAAATACATATGTATCCATTAGCATTTGATTACCTATTTTGTTTTGCTAATGCACTTAAAACCTGATTCTTTTCACATCTAAAGTATAATTTCCTTCCTGTCAGTAATATTTAATATTAATAATGTCTTAATTAAAGGACATATTTAAAGATATCTTTAAGGTAAAACGGCCTAATGAGCTTCATTAACTAAATGAATGCTTAAAGTTCAAGAAACAAGAAACTTCAAGGATTTCATTAGAAAAGACTTTAGTAAAAAATGTCGTCGTAATACGAATTTAAAACTTCATTCAGTAGATAATATAATTTGAAGTTAGAAAGATTCAGAGGTCATTTTTGTGTTTCGAGCGCTCGAATATGACATTTAAAACTCTGAATACAAAGAAGAAATGGTGTTTTAATAATAACAGCGATAGTCATTTCTTATCATTATTATTATACTATTAATTTCATGCTTAAATAATGGCGACAAACTTTTGTGTGCGGTTATATTCAAGGTTAAATTCTTTGACCTCGAGCGCTCGATTGTTAAAATCGGCCCCCATATCATATTAAACTGCGATGACTATGTGTCATTATTATGGTAAAGGTACCATTTGGAGGTTGGCGCTATACGCTTTACAATCGACTTCAAAATTTCGAAGGAATCTTTGTTTTAGCTCGGGTCAGAGGGCATAGCCAAGATGACAATCGTTTGTAGAAAACGAAATGAAACGCTATCGGTCTCTCTATCACTATCACTCTTCCATATTACTGCTATCGCACGGAGAGACGGACAGCTTTTCGATTCGTTTTCTACAAACGATTGTCATATTGGCTAAGCCCCCAGGATCTGATAAGGGGATCCTGGATAAATCCAGAAAACTCTTAAAATATTATAGGCACATAGTCAATCTTTCTTTAAATTTTCAGTCAAAATGTTATTTTTAAACAATCCCAGCAAACACGGCCTCTTAGCCCAGTCGGTCGGGTTCGATTCCTGGTAAGGTTTGTGTTTATCACAGATATTTGTACCTGAGTTATGGATGCTTTCTATCTATTTAAGTATTTACGTATTAAGTATATATATCGTCGACTAGTTATCCAGACCCACAAAGGCCACACGAGCCTTGTTGAGCTTACGGTGGGACGTGGGACTAGGTCGGTTGGTTATTATTGAAACACTTTTGTTTTGTTTTGTTGTGTAAAGTGTAGCTTTAGTTTTCAATACACTTTTACCTATCTCGAACCGTAATTTAAACACAAACAAGTCCAACAATTGCCGGAGACCTTGATTCCCCTAGTCTCATTTCACGGTGCCCGGCGACAGTAATGACGTCTTTGTCGGCCAGACGTGCTGACAGACCGACGAATTGTATGTTGATAATACGACTCATATTGGCGTGTAGGAGTTTGCGGCGTTGTGAAATGAGGTCTATGGTATCATTGTAATAAGGCTGGTAGGTACTAAAGGAGGGACCCCAAGTAGCAAAATTTGGCACTATAAAAGTCCTGAGAACATTTTAGAACGTGCTACTTAGTGTTCATGATTAGCACTATAACGGTGTCGTAAACCTTTACCTAACCCCAAATAGGCCCTAGTTTTATCACTGATTTATTCTATAAACATTACATAAAGGCTCTCACTGTGATAAATCAGCTCTATAATTGAAATGTCTGCAATGTTTATGTCACAATTAGGAACTATTAAAGTAACCAAAACATGTTTATAGTGCTAATTTGCGCCGTAAACGATTCCAGTGATCTTTGTTATCACCAAAAGCCTCGTGTTGTGTGCTGTCGTCGTCGTGAGGTTATTTCACAAGAAATTAAACAAATATATTTATAAGTCATTCGCCATGTCCCTTTAGTTCCTTAAAGTGACATATAAAGGTACATACTAAAAAACATTCGTGAACCGTAATTCTGCCGGTACTTGCACTTGCGAAAATAATTGTATTGACAAAATCATTATGCTGATTTCAAATTTGACAATGCGCCTTCATAATTTTATTGTTTTAATTAAATTTTAATTAATAAAATTAGGACTTGTCCCGACTGTGGCTGCTATAGTACACATGGGCTCCAGTCGTGCTGCTAATGTGCTATCACTTTCAGTAAACGGCAGCCATATTTTAATGGATTTGGGTAGCCCTATAGCGATGTTGAGGGAGCATTTAAAAAGCTAAAACGTTATGTAATGGTCGTGCAAAGTCCTTTTATAGTGCAGATTTATCCTGTAATAGTGTTTGCGATACTGTAACAATACTAGTACTATAAAAGTTAATTCGACACATTATTAGTGCATAATAGGTACATAAAAGTGTCAGTAAAGTGTCTATAGTATTAAATAGTACTATAATCGCTTTTTGCAAATCTATTACAGTGCAACACTTTAAAGATTCTTTTTTATGGTCCTTTAAGCGTTCTAAGAGCTAACTTATAGAACTAAATTGCTCTTTAATTTATAGAACCAAAACGCTCTATTAAAAACCTTTATAGTACAAGCAGTCACAATGGTTACCATTATAGGCCTACTATATCACTGATTGGTGATAAAAGGCCTTAGTTATAGAAGCTTTTGTTACTTGGGACATCCCTGACCAACTTAAACAACGTATTTCTGGCGGAGTTAGGTACAAGTATACACAATGAGTAAGAATCGGTGATCAGGAACCAAATTTTCTAATTCTGTTATCGATACTGAACAACTTTTAGTATGGGGCCAACTTCGTAATCGCAAAAAAATGTTTTGGCTCCCCATAGAAAACGACAACACCTGATCGGCCGAAGTGTATGAATCAGCCAAAAAAAATAGCGATTTCGGAGTTGGTCCCGTAGTAAATGTTGTTCAGTATCGATAACTAAATAATAAAAATTGGTTCCTGATCACCGATTATGAATCATCGTGTATATGTGATAGTTGATAGTCTAGATACTCTAGAGTCTAGATCAAAAGGTACAGTCGCAATCTGAACAACGCCTCTATCGTCAAGGCGATAAAGTCCATTTTCAGATATTTTTGAGTGCCCTGGCCGCTCTGATATATTTGATGGCGACGGTACTATGGCAGCCGGCGCTTACGCTTTATCTGCTCAAATACAATATTAAATCTGAACAACGTACTATGTACTTAAGCGCTTTCCGCCAATGGTACCTTTTCCAAAGAAATGTCACAAATAATGTTAAATGCTTCGGTTCAGATTATTTTAGCACGGTGAGATGAAAGCTATGGAGTCGATATTGTTTACGTTCAAATTATCCTAACCTGCCATTAAGTTAAAACCAGCAGGTACCTATTACCGGCATGTACAGTCGCCATCAAATATATTGGAGCGGCCAGGGTACTCAAAAATATCTGAACATGCACTTTATCGCCCTGACAATAAAGGCGTTGTTCAGATATTTATGACCACCTTGGCCGCTCCGATATATCTGATGGCGACTGTACAAAATAATGGATTCGGTTTAGTGATTTTCTTTCCCAAAGATTCACTGATTTAGAGCTACTGTAGGCTTCATATGATTACGACCAAATATAATTTTAAACAAAAAAAATTTAAAAAGATCAGTCGCATTGAGAACCTCCTCCTTTATTGAAGTCGGTTAAAACTTAAAAAGAACCGACTTCACTTAGCATCCACCTTCCCAAAAGCAAATGCTCGAGCTGCTGTAAAAAATACTCAAATCACTATAGGTGTGCCTATAATAGTTGAAGAGTTCCCTTGATTTCTCCAGGATCCCATCATCAGATCCTGACCTGGTTACAATGGGACCAACTGTGAATATACTCTTTCGAATAAAAAAAGAAGTTTCCAAATCAGTCCAGCCGTCTTCGAATAATCGGTGAACATACATTAAAAAAAAATAGCAAAAACAAAGATCCCGACGAATTGATAACCTCCTTCGAAATCTTGAAGTCTGTTGAAAATTAGAAACGAAACGGAATCTGCAATTTGCAATTTTGGATCATAGTAAAAAAGTACAGTAGTATAACTACGTAAATATTAACATTTGGTCTATCCTGACTCAAACGTGTCTACTTTAACCACATCGACCCGCATATTTAGTAAACAGCTCTGATTTACCAACCGCACAAAGACTGTTTACTAATACTCATGATGCAGCACGATTACTGATCACTGTTTCTTCTCGTCTACAAGAAAACAATGCGTGAATATGCGGCGGAAGAATGTGGAACGGTTTGATTAACGTTTTTGTTGGAGGAAGCGAGCTATAAAATCTTGGAAAGAAACACGGGAACTTTTCACATAAAAATGAATTATCTTAATTGCGGAATTTTTCCTATATGCGTAATTTGAGTAGGTATTACGAACTTCCTTAAAATATTTGTCACAAATCTCCCAGTATCCGAATATCACTTCCTAAATAGGTATTAGCGATATACACTAGTACTCACTGTAACTATACGTAAATGTAGGGACTTTATACATACGCCGCCTACGCTACGCTATAATATAACTAGTATGTAGGTTGTCGGTATATACCTACATAGCTACAATATACATATCTCGTGTTCTCGCACAAGTCGCTTTGACAGGTTTATTTGACGTTCACGTTTACGAAAATTGCGAAACCATAGGTAGCAAGAGCAAGTCAACAAACTTGTGATGTGATCTAGAATCGAAAGAAAACCGGCAAACCACAACGTTTTAGCGTTCTTAGCTAATCGGACACACTAAAATAACAGGAAAAGAACTTTCTCGTTAGCCACAAGAGCGCTAACCTAACCAAATACCTAGCAACTGTAGATTTAAAGAAGTCTTATGAAGGCACTTAGGGAAGTGCCCGTTGGCCATCGTCAGTGTGTTTACGTTAATTTTTCAGTCGTCACTTTATTTATGAAGTATTTTCCAAATGTAGGTATATGCATCAGGCGCTTTTCGATCTATCACTCTCCGTTTTGGTTAGTTCTTGATTAGATCGATGATGAAATGGTATGGTTACGATAGCGTTCATTCCAGTATATTTAGCTTATAGTATAGTATAGGGCTTTTAGGAGCCTATTAGCCTAGGTTCCACTAATTATTTGGAAATGCTCGCTCTGGTAGTTTTACTGGTCTATAAAATACCTAAATCGAGTCAGTTCTGATCTTTATCTAAGTATTTTACATACTTGCATAGTGCATAATATCGAGAATACTTGGACAATTTCTGTGCTGTTTGTAACAAAACTTTTAAAACACAAGCCATTAAAAATGTTGTTACGCGTGCAGAAGAATTGAATTCCTAGTTCAAATCGCTCATTCACGAAAACCGATAACGATTACGTTGCCTTGAAAATGAAAAGTTACTCCATAAATAAAATATACTGAGAAGTGCTGAATCAGCGCGGCGTTGCCAGCTCGGCTCGCCGGAGCCGTAGCCGCATCGCGTTGCCAGCTCGCTTGCTGCGGGCGCCGCGACGTTGCCACGCCGCGCGACTAAACCGTAAATACATTCATTCAAATTAGCTGGCATACGCAATGTCACATTTTTGTGATTAATTGAAAGGTCGGGACGTTGAAAGATATGTCGTAAAGATACCTACGAAAATAGTAAACAATATACGTTGTCAACTTGTCAACCATATAGGGTTGTCAAATGAAGTTTTTTCCATATTGGATATGCGATACGAACTCGTAACTAGGTACTACAATGTAACTTGTAGTTAGATAATAAATACTAGCATTATATATTTGGTGATACGAATATGAGCAAACTCCATCTTCTATATACCTACAAGTCAAACCCACATATGTATTTTTATTGGTTAGGTACTGGAATAAACTAGTGTCCGAGACGAGACACTGGAATTAGGGTTGCCAACTGTGAATCAGAGATTCGCGGTACATTTACGTTCACATTGCGGGACCAGGCTTAAACCGCGGGACACTGAATGCAACCCCCCCCCCCCCCCCCCCCCTTTAACAATCAATCCTGTCCTATTATAACAAAGTAGGTAAGTACTGTCGAGCGAGCGAGCGTAGGCGCTAGCGCGCGTTACTCGCGGTATATTCAAGTAAAATTACACGCTTTAAAATTATTGTAACATGGAAATCAACGCTCGTTTTTTTTGGTGCTGATAATCTAGTCTAGTCTGAAAACGGGACAATCGGCGTCCCGCGTGGACCCCTTGCGGGACGCATGCTCTAGGGCCCCAGAAACGGGACGTCCCGCATATAGCGGGACGGTTGGCAACCCTAACTGGAATGAATGAAGAGACAAGTATTGAAGGAAAAAAAAAATGTAGAGAATTCTTATACGGAATTGGTAATCTAAGATTTAAGTTGGTTTATTGCATAACTAAAATAACCTGTTACCATGATTTTTGTGGAGCAATCATGCGCTGCTGCCATATGTTAGAAATTTGGTTTTGACATCTCAACAAACATCCGGTACCTACCTACTTCTATTCACAGCATTTCATTTCGAAAATCTAGCCAAAATACAATTCTACAATATTTACTTTCGTTGCCACTGTCAATTCAATGCCCAATCCCTGGTTCTTGGCATTAATTTTATTTATTTTTGACGCAGTGACATGCCATGACGTGTGTGTAGGTACCTACATTATGAGGTATACAATCAATGGTATACATATTATTACTTTAGTGCCAATAGGTTCCTACCTATTACATCATGTCGTCACGGTTGGCGTGGCGATGAACATTTCATAGCGATAAAGGCTTCGTATTTTGTTAGACTTTTTTGCCCATTGAATTTTTTTAAAGAGTGAATGGGGTTGAATTATTAAAAAACCGGCCAAGTGCGAGTTGGACTCGCGCACCGAGGGTTCCGTACGAACCTGTAGGTATATAGAGGTAGGAACTTTAAACTTATTTTTATTATTATATGATGTGAGTAAAAATTTACGGTTTTCGCAATTTTTCCTGTATCTGTGCTATAAGACGTTGCTTCGTACCAAATTTCAAGATTCTGAGTTCACGGGAAGTACCCTGTAGGTTTTGATTCCCTTGAGAGTTTCGAAAATTTGCGGCATAAACGGCTGTATCTTTTGATTGTGTTGGCTTAGAAGTTTGATTTTTTCACAGCTCCGAGGGACAGTAGGCCTGAGTATTTGATATAAATTTCAGCTTGATACCTCCACGCGTTCCTGAGAGAAAGGGTCTTGACAGACGGACGGACGACAAAGTGATCCTATAAGGATTCCGTTTTTTCCTTTCGAGGTACGGAACCCTAAAAAAAGGTGTAAATGTTTAAAAAAAATTACCACCAACACAGGTACCTATAAGCTCGTGCATGTATCATATAGGGCGTTTCTTAAACTTTAGCCACGGTTAAGTACGGTCGAGTTCTCCAGTATATATATGTACACGACCTTATACCAAACAAATATTGTGTTCGTATATTTTTGAACGTCCACAACCACACGGATGTATGTATATCTTGAAAAACTCGACTGCAATACTTCGCAAAATTTCAACTTTTTTGTTATTTTAGTTTGACAGTAAAAGTTTTTCAGTATGACCAACATAATTCACCTGTATATTGTAAATCCATAGGTGGGTCTTCCTTCTATATTAAAATGACGTAGTTAATACTTACATCTGCTTAGATTACTTATTGATAACATAGAAATGGTTCTACAATGTCTCCATAAATCAACGAAACACTTCGTTGGTCCTCCCAACCCGGATATTATGCTCTTCGTTATTTACGGCACACATTGCTATGACAGTTAACATTACCTTTTACACGAACTGGATCCATATTTAAAATGGCTGCCGTTGGACACCCCTTTTCATTCTTTTCACGGAGTTTGGATGTAGGACATTTAGGTATTATTTATTACCTATAGTCTGGCAAACCATTTCTGTCAGTAGAAACGCGCGGCAAATTCAAAATACGTACATGTGGCAACCCTTTGTGATGAGACACCGTATTTCATGACATGACGAACATCATTGAATTTGTTTCTAGTGCATTTCACTCTCTCATCTTAAGCGCGAGTGAGATAGAACTCCTGCAACGTTCCCAATTAAATTTAAATTCACTTTTAAGGCATATGTCAATTGCCTCAACCAGATTATCTGTTGCAGTTGATGACAGATCAGACGAAATATACCCGTCTCCTTTTTACACACCGTAAATGTCACCAAATGAATGGGGCGGAAATACCAACTAAAATTAAAAACATAAAATTTGATGATCATTGCTGCTTTTTTCACTGATTCTTAGTGTTGTCATACTTTTGTTCGCTGTACATTGCTACTGCGTTCGTTGGCTGGCCAGACTATACCTAGTACTAGTATTACAAGATGTAACAAAAATGCTGGTGTTCCTTTTAAGGGAAAATTGGTATCGTATTCTAATTATGAAAAACCAAGAAAAAAATGGTTTTGTATGGAGGGTTGGCCGGATGAGACCTACAATTTTTTTTTACGTCTGAAAATTTTTCTCCTACTTTTTCTTAGTCGCAAATGTCGCAATACGATACCAATTAAGAGGCTGACGACACCCGATGACCTTCAAATTGACTTTACTCAAACAGTGTTTTAGCAATAACTCCTTGTTTTGAGAAAGTAAAAAAAATATATGTTATTATTCGTTATATTTGGAAGAACTTCGTTGATTCCGATACACGATTGGACGAAATCGGCTCGATGGAAAATAATTCCAAAGGTACATCTTAAAATTTGCTTTAAACAGTCGCATGTCTTTAGTTTCTTGACTACGTCTGTAACTAAGGACAAAATTCCACCGCACTAATACTAAAAACTTCGTTGTTTTATATTTCTCAATTAATGCGTAGTTTTTTTTTAATTCATCATTTTGCAAAATTTGCAATGAGCTCCCATACTAATCGTAACACAGTGTTTCTCTTTCACTCGCGCTGAAAAAGATAGGGTGGGAATTTAGCTGTTGTCAGCCTCTTAAGCCATTAAACGGATCATTAGTATATTTGTTACATCTGTATGGTGGTCTGGTCTTCTCATCGAATGCTGATCCCCGTTTTGTTGCTGGTAGTGCTGGTAACCAGTGGCGGGGCGTAAAGTTGGGGCCAGACGACATACAACCACAGCCCTCTGCCATGAGACCTTGACAGAAAACAGAGATTTTAAACCATGTAGCCAGTGGTTGGTGCCAAATGCTACATGACCTTTAAACGCCCTTGGTGGCTAGGTGTGCACTGCCAACCATTGGCAGAAGCGGTTGGTTGGTTGTCAACCATGTAGCCGCTCGCTTCAACAACTCGCTCCAACCAAGGTCACGTGGCAGAATCTGCGGCTATCTGCCATCTGGCCTCAACTTAATACGAACCTAATGGGCAAACCGTAGCTAAAATATCCTCATTTACCTATTTTCGGTAATTTCTATACTTTGTACCGTTTTTCATAGAATGCGTCCGCCACTGTTAAATACGGGTACTCGTGGCACGTTTGAGCTACAATTTTCTTGAATATTTTGCCTAAAACCCCCGAAGTTGCGTACGCTATCTGTCCAGATTGTGCGTGGCTTCTAATGAAAAACCCCTCGAGCAAAAATAACGTTCTGAAGGTCTGGCGTCTGTATTCCCATCGTTTCCCAACGGGTTCTAATGGAAACCAGACATTTTTGATCTCTTCTTACCGGAGAGAACATCCACTGGCGAACAAGAACCAGACTCTGTCAGAAATAATGACATTATTTCTGTGCCCATCCTTTTCCAGGTAGGTATATAAAGGCTGAGAAGGATGACATATATTACTGACAGTGTCTGATGGCCTTATCAGATAAGTGTTTTTACATCAGCGTCTCAAAGCAATAATAAAAAACCAAAGCTCCGCGAATATTATAAGTAAAAGTAGCTTCGTTTCTTTTTCTTATACTACGACGGTGGCACACCAGCATACGGCCCGCCTGATGGTAAGCAGCTACCGTAGCCTATGGACGCCTGCAACTCCAGATATGTCACATGCGCGTTGCCGACCCTTTACAAAAGGGAGGATTCACTATGTTGACGGCTAACGGAGCATGACGGTCCCTCATCGTCATCACACTGGGTCCTCTTCGAGCTCTCTGAGAGTGGTGCAAAATCGTTACTGATTCCCGATTGCTTAAGTGATATTCCTGCTATTCCTGGTCACACTGCTCCTAAGTCGATCACTCTGTTACTTCTGTAAGCTATCGGAACAAATGGCTATGGCGGAAATGGAGCAATCAAGGGGTTCCGGCCAGGACCAAATTGCAGGGACTGAATGGCTCCGGATAACGCTATGGCCTAAAGGATTTTGCAAGATCGATAGCAATTTTTGCAGTCCTCGGGTTATAAAAACTCTTTGGAAGATTACGCCTGTTTCTAAGTTAGTCGTCTGAATAAAAATTCTTTGTCACATTTTACGGGACTTTTTGCTTTTTATTATTACATTTTTCTTCAAAAGGTCGAAAGAAAAAGTTTAAGGATTAAATTTAATTAAATTCATTAATTTCTATAGCTTATGCGGTTATTCAAATCAAACAATTAAATTTTAATTCAATTTATATTTTAAAAGTTGTTGCTCGAAATAAGCATCAATTTAAAATGTAGAAAAATCGCTTAAATTTATAGCACTATGTTTACCAGGTTACACCAGCACGGCTAGCACGTCTTACGCGAGACTGGCGTGACAAAAGACAGATCTGCGCGACTTCATGCGTTGTCGCTAGTTGGCAGCACAACTTGCGCGTGAAAGAAGCCACAGACTCGCGATCAAATGCCACTGTCATAAAATGACAGTGACTCGCGACTTTGAACTAAAATCCTTTGCACAACTTTGAGTTCTCTTCGTGTCAGTTGCAGCCGCAGGTGCATGTTATGCTACCGGAAAGCGAGATATTTGACAGGCGCGGGAAGGTTTTCCCTACTCGCGGCTTAAGTCGCTCTTGTAAGACGTGCTAGCCGTGCAGGTATACTTCTACTTTTGTCGCGTACATACAAGTATATTATACATATAAACGTTTTCTTTAAATATTTACCAAAACATTTGTAGCTGCCAAAAAACTTTCTTCCAATGGTACAGTCTTGTACAATAACTAAAATAATGTTATTTTATTTCTTGAGCCTTAAAAAAGCCATTCGCGCAACGGCAAAAATTAATTATTTTTATAAAACAGTACCTAATTCTACAACCATACCTATCGCCTCGTTAGTTAGTCCAAAGATTGTTAAACTTCGTCGTTTTTATTGTTGTGTAATAGACATCTGCAACTTGCCGCTCCTCGTCTCCTCTATCTTAAATTTTTCTACCGTAGAATAGAAGGTGATTACTTTTTATCACAGCCGTTCAATCTCTAAACTCCAAGATTATTGCTGGTAACTGTTCATAGACAAACAATGTAGTTTTTTGCTTGTCAAGGCATGTATATTTCATTAGTTTCGCGTACTATGAGCACATAAAATGAAAATTCTTATTAAAAAACGCCGGATTTATGGCGCCATTTAGGATGCCCGCTTCGTGTTCGGGTTTTTGCAAACTTTGCCATCTAAATCGTGAAAAATGTTAATAACTCAATTTGTAAGCGTATAACGATTAAAAAGTTTTAACGAGATCTTAGGAAATGTTTTATAATGTGTGAGCATTGGGTTTGTTACTCGTATGGTTATGGTATCAATGGGAAACTCCGAAAAAGTGAACGTAGAAAAAAAAAAAGTGTGTGTTGAGTTAGTATGTCTCACGACAGTTTATGTTTAATAAATTATATCGTTATTAACTTATTAGTTACAAATTGTCATTCAAAAAGTTTAAACCAACGTATTCCTCGAATTCGCCTGGGCTTTTTAGTTTAAGTATTAGCTTGTCTGGGGGATTTTTAAATAGATCAGCAAGACTGGCTACAGGTGGACTTTTACATTACATGTCGCTTCCCAGCCATTATTTATATAATTTCTTATCTGTTAATTAATTTATTAGCATTCTGCGGTAAACGTTTTTAAACGAGGTCTACAAACTTGATAATGAAATGATAAAGGCAGCCCCTATCCTCGTACTACAAGTAACGCCGCACTTGTTTCAGATTTAACAATCATGTGTTTTGTTACAGGTAATTGCCGTTTCCTATGACTCAGCTCAGACTCAGGCTGCGTTGTTTGTAAGTGAAGCTTGTGAAACTGCGTTTAACAAGCTATCCTACCCTACCTAACCTAACCCATGCAGGATTGTACGGAATGTACAGGAAACTCTAATCAATTAATATATAATATAAAAAAAAATATGACGTTATTCATAAAAGTTTGGGAAATATAGAATGCCGATGATAATCGTTTGTCCCTATCGCTCATTATGACATGACACTTGTGCTTGGTAGAAACAGACAAAAATCATCAAATACGATTTGCACTTTTGAGGGGTCAGTTATTCTCGCATCTGTTCCGTAACAATTTTTAATTTAAAAAAAAGAGCGTAGGCGTACTCCTATCTTAATGACGGCAACGCACTTGAGTCCCGTCTGGTGTTGCAGGTCCTCGTTTTCCTTCTATTCCTATATCATAAAAAAACCCATTAGCGAATGTATCCGAATGCACTGAAAGCTTAATATCTAGATAGGACATGAAATAAAAGCACCATACATCACTTTCAACTCGACTTACCTTACATGTCTTGAAACCCTACCCCATGGGCGCCTATTCGAAACTAGTCCCTAACACGTTGACATAAGACATGTCTGTCAATCACCGCCTCACAAGAACCGTCCATCCACACATCCGGGCTGTTGCAATGTTTCACTTCATTCACCTGTCCTTGCCCGCTCCAGAAAAAAAGTGCAAACCATAGACAACATTTCCCATGCACCTGTAGAACTTGCTCAACGACTTGCTACTTTATCAAAACGAGATAAGGTTCAGGATAGAAAGACCGTCTGTATAGAGCCGCAAAATAATTGTTGTCGATCCAGGAAGCATCCAAGGCCATCGCTGGCTGTCAAGCCTGGTAGTGAATTGCCATCACTCCGAGCGTTAGAGAACCAGTATAAATATGATCTTGAGATTCTTAACAATGTATAAGTTCCTCACACTCTTTATATTGGTTCTCCTGAGCATTTGAATTGTTTGATCTTGGTATGCGTTTGGACTAATGCGTGACCAATATGGCAGATGTAGGAAACTTTTTTTTTTACTTTCTACGTCTTGTTTACAGTTTGCGCGCCAATCGGATACGATACGAGGCAAATGGATTGGAATTTTTAGAGGACTGGATTCTTGTTTGTGCTCTTGTGTCTGTCGGTTTATTTTCGGCTTTATGGGGCTTAGTTATTAATAGCTAATGGAATATCGGTCCGTTTTAGACTGCGTTTCCACCAGAGATGTTCGAGGATGCGTAACGAGGGATGTGTTTCTTAAGGACCAATAGAATCACTTAATTTAAGCGCAGATAGGCCATTAAGTGATTCTATTGGACATCTATAAGTAAGTTATGCAAATTGTTTTATTATCAAATCATTTCATACCGAAAACCATTCACTTACTCGTAGCATTGATAGAGCAAACATTTAAACCAGTTTCCAATGAATAGGCACATTATTTCAAATTACTACAAAGGTTGCGGTATTATCGAATCTTTTAATAGTGCTCCCTTTCTCTTCAGTGGTGTTATTAGCAATTAGCATTCTACCTCTGATAAGTAATACATTATAAAAGTTGAGGAAATACGAAGATTCAAAATGATCATGAGTCATGATCATTTTGAATCATCGTATTTCCTGATTCATGACACGATATCGCTGTCTTGTTAAGTCAAGCTCCACCTCGCCTATATGTATATATATAGCCACTGCTGAACGTATTTTATTTGATACTATCAGATACCCATCATCTGTAAAGTATACCAAGAATCGCATTTGCCAGTTATTTTTACAGCTACACTATACTGGTTATGTTGATATGTATAAAACAAACAACATAGTAATCCATAAACAGAGCATCAAAACGCGCGGCCTAAAAGGAGCCAACGCTTATGCAAATATGACGGCATGCCCATTGAAAGGGTTGAGTACAAGACCCGTGGTTGTATGCCAACGGCAAGGCGTAAATATCGGAGAGACGCCAAAATTCTATCTTGGAAACCGAATAGACTTATGTACCATGTATATTTGCTTCAGAACTTGTAAACTAGAAAGTAGGATGACCGATGAACTTCTGTTTTGTGGATTGCACAAGTCTTTAATATACTTGTTAGTTCGGTCAATTTACGCCTGTGTTTTGTGAAGCGTACAGCCATTATGTGTTATTAATCTGTTATTTATACGTTTTATGACATACTGCAGAGTCGTGTAGTATGTAAGCCTTTTCTATATGCCATCGACATCATAATATGATACGTATTCAGCACTAAAACATAATTTATTATATTTAAATGATAAACCTTCATATCAACCTAATTATAACTATTATAAGAATAGGTAAAGCAGGAAATGCTGAGTTATATAAGGCTACAAGCAAATTATGTCGTGTTATAAGTTAGGTACCTCCTAAAATATCCGCATGCAAATTCCTGGAATGTTTTAGTTTATTCCCATTTAACCACACCCTTTTAGTGCCTGAAAGCCGGATTTTGGCCGCTACCGAAAAACAAAATATAAATAATACTGTTACAGCGTATGAACTTTAAAACGTGTATCTATTCAGTTGGAAGTTGGAGCTGCTGTAAATATAATACTTACTGCGATTATTTTGAACGGTTAAACAAATTCTAGTGTATTTATAAAATACTGAAACTTAAATTTAGGTTACGGTTTTAGTTGTCGTAAACCGAAACCAGGTTTTTAACCGTAATCTCACCGAAACCCAATGTGCCACACTAAATCCTTTACAAGAACCCCAGAGAGCACTCCTCGAGCGTGTCAACGGATGCAAATTAGCAACACACGCTGTAAGAGCTCTTTGCTTAATTGCTCGGAAAACTTGTTTTGTACAGTTAAGTTTTTGTTTTGTACTTTTCCATTGGTCAATTAGTGCTAGAATATTCGCTCGAGTGTTTAAAGGGCTTGGTAATGGAAATTGGTAGATTTCAACTGTTTATTCACAGGTTCGGGCCATGTTTAGATAATTTAGTCATGTAACAGACATCAGTAATTAATGAATACGTTTTTTACACTAGTATAAAAACATATAACCCCAAAAGGGACATGTTAAAGTTTTTTTTTACTTATTTACTTACTAATTTTAAACACTGATGAAATTGGTTTGCTTACTACTACTATACTAACTGACTATAGAATAAGAATAATAGATTATCGAACTAGAAATAGAGCCACACCAGGAAGCTCGAGTGTCAAGAGGGGCTCATAGCATATATCCCTCCCTTACTTGAGAGGGGCGCAAAAACAAAAGTTTGAGTATCCCTGTTTCACATTTTTATTTTCATTGACTGGTAAAACTGACAACTAACAAATTGAAATGAAATTTAACCTGCCAGTACGATCGCACGGTCTGGCAACGTCGCCGTAATCGGCATAGCTACCCAGTATCTTCACTTTTTGCGATAAAATCAATGAAACTACAAAGTAACGCCGTTGTATACTTACTATTAAATTATGCAGACGCATAGATAAGATTTTATCTATTTGGTAATGAATGCCTATTATAAATATAGGTACACCTATTACCTACATACATACCTAGTCTATATCGACTGTATCTAGGTATTATACACCTAGGAAAACCACAGTTCACCCTTTTTAATTTGTGGTCATTATTATCTCAAATACCAACGCGTAGATTTATATTGACGTTAATTGCAATATTAAAGTAGATAGATATTAAAGTTAAATTAATTAATTACTAACTTCCGAAAAATAACTCGATCGTCAATCCTACCTTCAATTTATTATCGCAAAGAAAACACTAAATTTGACTGAATTTATATGTTTACATGTTTTTGCAACTATACAAGAAACGTAGTTGAACACAAATATACGACAAAAAAAACATTACGAACAGAATCTTACTACTTATCTTGCCGAGTGCATTGCAAGTCAAAGTACTGACTTACTGATTAACCTCTACTGCGGCCGCACGGAGCGGCAACGCCGCGCGTATAATTTTATCTGGTACGAGTTTATCTTTTATCACTCCGTTTGTTTATTATGGGATACCATTGTTCTGCTGACGAAACGAATGATATCAGCTTGAGCAAATTTATGCGGCTGTATTTAGAAGACGAAAAGATTTGGCAACCTACTTCTGCGTCTGCCTGTGTAGCTTTTACGAGTATAAGGCTGAACAGATTTTATTCTAAATTTGAGATTATTTTTTTCGCACTAAATCTAAACTAAACGTAAAAAAAAGTCGCGTGAGTGTGACAGTCACGTCAGTCACGCGCGGATATATTTGTCTCGCTCGTGTATTTCGTTTCCATCTTTAAATGAAGGCAATTTAATTTGTCTTTCGTGACACTACTTCATTTGATGCGTCTCAACTCAAGCTTTGAGCTGGCCTTGGACTTGGATCTTAAAGTTTACCAGCCAGTACGCAGGTACAGTCAGCGCCAAAGATATGTATACAATTTTGCACTTTACTCCTTTTTAATAAGGTGCAAACATCTTTGACGTCGCTGGACTGTACGTTTTATTCATTTGACAGAAAACTTAAAACAAAATGGCGGAAGGCAGTGTTGTGTAAAAAGTCGTCTACGTACAATAGTTTCATCGTACACGAAGGCCGCAAAAATATGTGACACGCTTTTATTTGTAGGGCCATAAGAGCGTGTCACATATTTTTGCGGCCGTCATGTAGGAAGCTACTATTACCGGTGACTGTATTATGTATAAATATACGTGGTCCATTAGTAATTGTACTTAAAATATGAATCCCAGAGGATAAGGGGAGCTGCTATAAAATTACCGTATCTATCTGTGTTAATTAATCTGTCTGTCTGTAAAATAAAAATCGTTGTAGCTTCCAATGGACGAAAAATTATTTAAATCTCTG
Organism: Pammene aurita; assembly: GCA_947086415.1. NCBI lineage: Eukaryota > Metazoa > Arthropoda > Insecta > Lepidoptera > Tortricidae > Pammene > Pammene aurita. The sequence continues at coordinate 4,105,968 of OX352307.1, forward strand.
TCGAGGTTTTCTCGAGGGACTTCAGTACGGAGTTCTTCAAAAAAGAATCCATGTAGCACCCCTCGAGTTGCAGACGTCCATAGGCTGCGGTGACCGCGTATTATCAGGACGTCGTATAAAAAATTTAAAGTCTTGTCTGTCGAGATGCTTTCTATAATTATCTAGATTTCAAACCACTAGACGGCGCTATAATTTTGTTAGGTGTTGGGTTTTATTGAGGGTTAGAACCCTCAATAAAACCCAACCCATCTTTTCCAATCTGCGGCGCACTTGCCAGTATAAAACATTATGACGGCGCCCTAACCTAGCTAGGCTATTTTAAATAGACGGGTATAGTATGCTGAGGATTGCCTCACGCCGCCCCTCTTTACTTTCAACGGCGCACCAGGGCGCCGCGGTGCAGTTTGAAAACCCCAGATAATATTATGTTTGTTCATGCTTCTTATAAAAAAACTACAAAAACATCCTCGACTGAGTCAGCGCTATTTTCGCGAGATGTTTTGCACTTGGTAGGTATTTTCCTGTTTGTTTGAGTAGGATCCAACTGTATGACAATTGACAATGAGGTTCACATGATTTATGTGTTACGTATGACCTATATTTGTGATGTTTTCAAGTCAAAGGAAAAATAATACCTGAAGTAAAACATCAAATAGGAAATCTAGATACAATACCTGAAGTAAAACATCAAATAGGAAATCTAGATACTGTGGGCCTGACGTCAGGCTATTCCATCGTCGGTTGTTAATAGAGTTTATTTCTAAATATCTTTTATAGCAGTAACTAAGGCTTGCAATTATTCGGATAATACTGATATTCGAATAATTTCCATACAAATTACTATTCGAAATATTCGGATTGCAAGCCCTAGCCTAGCATTTCTAGCAGTAACGCCTTATTGACAACCGACAATGATGTACCTTTGACTTGAAAACGTCACATTTTTGAAATGAGAGTAGAAAATTATATCTTAATTGTTATAGTAAGTACATGCTTACATAACTGCATTAAGTAGTAGGTACCTATATCGTAACACTAAGGCGATTATCACACTGGCACCGCAGCCGGATGCGGCGACGGTGTGCAAGAGTGAGAGCGATATATACATATGCTATCTCGCTCGCGCACCGGTGACGCATGCAGAAAGTCGCCTTAGGCGATTTCCTAAGTTGCCTACCGAATCCTAGGTTTCAAAAGAGTTACAATAATTCTTATCAACAAATAATGACTTTCTTGAACAAATTACCTAACTCATCATCATCATCATTATGAGCCAATATTGTCCCACTGCTGGGCAAAGACCTCCCTCTTATTTTTCCACGTATCCCTGACCCTATCCCCTGCAGTCTCCCACCAGTCTCTGTCAAAGGCGTCAAAAGCTCGTCCCGCCATCTCCGACGAGGTCTACCGTGACGCCTTACAATCTGTGGGACAATCTGTGGGTGTGGTAGATTGTAATTACCTAACTAAATTGATTAAATCGCTGCTGTTCCTCATCCCACCAACGGAGAGGCAGCTGCCTTTCACGAGGCTGTATTACACATCAGCCTTAACCACTTGACAAGTTATCGCCTGGGACGCGATGACCAACGTAATTTGTCCCTGGCTTACGGTCTATTATAGGCATATAAGGTATATAGAATGTATCGGGTCTTGTTAATGCTAAATTCATACCATAAAATTAATGTTACCTTCCTGCCGTTTTCCTTTACTCTTGAACCATATGTAATTAACAGCCGTGTAGTAACTACCAACCCAACATATCCTATCTATAACTCCCCCTAACCGAATCTCCCCCAGTACAGGGTACACCGGGGTGGGTAGTTACAGGGGGCGCTATCGACATTCCCCCTCTTACCTGACTTCAAAGACCTTGGACCGCGAATCAGCTGTTTTAACTTCGGTTTTTATTAGGATTTTAGGCACGTGTAAGTAAATCACGTGTTCTGAAAACGCCCACATTCATCTTGTTTTTTGCTAGGGTATTAAAAACGTCTCCCGGGGAATGACTAACTTCACTAACTGAAAAAGAAGAGTGACGCACTTCTACATTATTAAAAAATAACCGCAATATAAAAACTAAATTTAGAAATATTGTAGGTATTTACAATAAAATTACTTAAGTTTTTTTCTTATTCTTGTATTGTAGATTATGGTTGTCTGGAAGAAGTTCCCTGACGATAAGGCTGCATGTTGTGTCTGAAGTCACAGTTGCTAAGAACATCTTTTACAGTCGCCATCAAATATATCGGAGCGCCCAAGGAGCTCTCAAATATCTGAACAACGTCTCTACTGTCAAGGCGATGAAGTGCATGTTCAGATATTTTTGAGTACCTTGGCCGTTCTGATATATTTGATGGCGGCTGTACCTATCTACCTACCTAGTACCTACATGCCATGTGTAGCTTTTTTTGGCGGACAAACAGTTTTAGTTTCAGTGAATGTGCTTGCAAATACCGGTTTTACATGCCCAGAATATATCTACTTATGGATTCGTGAATTTCCGTGATCTTTGTCACATAGTTTCATTTTGCGTATTTTTTGCTTCATTACCTAAACGGCAGATGGTGGCCACTTTTTTCCGTTTAGGTGATGAAGCCAGAAGTAAGTAATATAAAACTGTATCACATAGATCAAAAGTTGCGGAATTAGTAGGACTACAACTTAACATGATGGATTATACAGAAATTGATTCGTTTATTAGGAAATACAATCCCCCCAATGATGGCGCCACTGGACGGTCGACGCAGTCTTAAGTTGGGGCAAGGTCTCGTGGCAGATGGCTGTGGTTGTATGCCGTCTGACCCCAACTTTAACGATATTCGAGACTATATTTACCTACCGATTAGTGTTTACTAGGTATTTACCACTCGAGCGACCCAACATACTTTGCCGCATACTAGGATCTCTTATAAATTTCTCCGTTGTTAATATCCTACCCAACGGCCAAATAGTTTTAGGATCCCTAAATGGTTCTCATTCAGCCCTTAACTTTCAAAACTTGGCTGGCATTCAATTTGGCCGGCCTCTCTGTTTGCGGGTAGTTTAGTTTTACTAAGCACCTACTTGAGCTTCTAACATATTTATGTATTTTCCCCTGTAAATACCTACCTAACTTTAGCTGTTAGTTACTGGCTATATGTACAGTCGGCATCAGATATATCGGAGCGGTCAAGGTGGGCACAAATATCTGAACCACGCCTCTATTGCCAAGGATAGCATGTTTAGATATTTTTGAGTACCTTGGCCGCTCCGATATATTTGATGGCGCCTGTACACTTACCTACTAACTTTTGCGCATGCGGTTATTTCATTCCCATGGATATAATGACTACCTACCTTGGATGTAGGTAATTTGTCCGGAAAAAGAAGTGTCGTGGTTTATATGGGGGCTCATATATTTTACGAAACTTCTCTTTCCGGACAGAGTCTAGCTAGTAAGAGTGCTAGGAGTAGGAGATAGGAGGAGGTGTAGACTTTTGATAATATTAGGATATCTTTTACCATGATGTTTAAATAATAATTTTTGCGAGATTTTTCAACCTTTCGAAGATTAATCATTGGAATAATTTACTTATTTATTTTCCTTTCCAACCAAAAATAAATGTAGTTATAAAGCACAACATCACTACCTAATACGATAAAACAAATCCATCAAAACAGGTAGTTTAATTTCAGAGTTCATACCTACCTAATTCTACTTTCAACTCAACAAATTCTGCCTCAACGATTACTGAAATCGAATGTTTTAAAAACATCTATAAATTACCTTGAACTCATTAATGAGCGCCGCAGTCAGATTAAATTAGTGCCACATTTCCAGGAATAGGCATTATCTGAGTTGATGCACTTATCTAGACGGTAATGGTTATTCAACACGCAAACTAGTCATTATGAGATTGATTTGACTTTTTTTTCGTTCCAGGTAACACGATACAGAGCCAAGATGTCTACCGGTATCTAATATATTTATGACTCGTTTTTATCACACAAATCACCACTAAATGCCTGTTAATATTAATTGCTTTCATTTCAAGATTTTGTTGCATTTTGGAATTGCACTAATCTAAACCACCATTTCACAGCCTACTTAAATTAGAGATACTTCTGTGTACATTACCTTTGTTAACACTATTTTCTAAATCATCGCTGTATGCAAACGGACCGGTCGTGTTCTCTGATCGGTGTCCGTTCACATCCAAAGTTGTTTTCATACGTCCAGCACGCTCGGCAGCCCGGCCACGACTGCCGGCGAGTTCATTCAACAGGCCGCTAGGATGTGGGCGGGGCGTGCGGGACGCGGCGTCATTGGGCGACCTCGCGCCGTGCCATGATGGCCGCCGGCACATTCGGCCAATGAGCGCTGCGCGGGCCGAACGCGCGTCCGTCCGGCGACAGCGCAACGTTGCCAGCTTTTCCGTGAAAAAATATCAGATTCGACCTTCTTAGGACCCCCGTTTTTTTTTGTTTTGTGTAGTGGTGTTATCGTCCGTGCTTAGGATACCCAGTGATGTGTAGGAGGTGCAGTGTTGTGTGTTGATATGGTGTGGTCATCGCCGTCAGGGGAGGTCTTGATCGAGTTCTCAAGGTGGGTATTCGGCGCAACGTGGCCGGGCCAGGTGACATTTCCGTTACCTGTTCGACCATGTGTCAATATCATATGGCCAAAAGGCCCAACAACTGCTCTAATGCTCAGCTTATACGTAGCTACTAGCCGTATACTACTGCAACTACACTACTACTATTTACTAATTAAGTATAGGTAGGTACAGCATAGTCTGCATAGGAAGGTAGGTAGGTTCCTACTTACATACATACCTAGCTACCAGGTAGTTCCTATCTTAGATGTACCTATCTCAGATACCTACTCATCTGTTTTAGCTTCAAGAGACTATAGGTATTATAAACAAATATGTTATAGCTATGTCCTAGTCCTACCTTCTTCTTATCTACGATACCTATCAGCCCAAGACGTGGGTGTATGTAACTAGGTACGTAACTATTATTGTTATTTACTTGAATCTACCTACAACAATGATCTACCGTGAGAATCTGAGTCAAATAACTAGTCATGCTAGGCCACCCCCTAGCCCCTAGCCACCGCTAGGGGGCATTACTAGTTCTTTCTAGTCATGCTTGACATATGGAGTCGCGCATGACAACTCAAGTTATGCTGGGAGGAAATGGTAGGTACCTTTATAGACGGAGAGCTAGCCACGTCAGATATCACACAATAATGAGCGCAACTAAACCCTTCTAGTCAGTTCTATACTATGCTTATTTCTAGATCTGAACATCTGGCAGCTGTAAAATGGAGGTCAAAGAATGTAAACCACTTCAAGAAAACAAATCCTAGAGATCTTATGTAATTAAGGGTTTGATGCAATATTATGTAATTAATTATTATATTATGTCATAGCCAGAAGTTTCTGTTGGGAGAAAGTAGTGTCAAATGGTGTATAATGCATTTCATAGTTAGTCGTCTACTGGTTTTGTTTCCGTAATAATACGCAATATTATTATTTTGTTCCAATGTTAAAATATAGGGCCCTGTCCTCTGTAAATGACACAGCTTCGGCAGTTTTTACTTATTTTGGTATTACTTTTTCCAACTGAATAACTTTGTTGGTCTGTCACTCTGACCTTCACCCATTAAAAGCTGCCAGATGCCCGGATCTAGAAAAAAGGATGGTAAAGCAATCTAAGTAGACAGGTTTCATTGCTCTCATTATTGTGTCATATCTGACGTAGCCAGCTCTTAGTCCAGCAGGGTACCTTTAGCAAAATAATGTCACGAAAGTATTTTGACATTGTGGCAAATCAAGTTGCCCCGGTCTCCCCTATCCCGATATCTCATCTTCTGTCCCATTTGTCATCTCAGTACTTGACTTATGATACGGCTCGCCTGATGATAGGCAGCTACCGTAGCCCATGTACTCCTGCAACTCCAGAGGTGTCACATGCGCGTTGTCGATTTTTTTTATATACAGTAGGATTTACTGTGTTGACGGCTAAAGGACCAAGGGGATCCCCCGTCGTCAACACGCTGCATCCTCTTTGAGCTCTCTGGCGACCTTACTCACCAGCAAGAACACAACACCGAGTAGGGTCTAGTTTTGGCTGTGGTTTTCTGTGTGGAGGTACCTACTACGTGCTACTACCCCAGTCAGGTACTGCTAGACAAGACTTAAGAGGCTGACATCACCCGATGACCTTCAAATTGACTTTACTCAAACATAGTTTTAGCTATAACTCCTTCTTTTGAGAAAGTAAAAAAAATATACGTATGTTATTATTCGTTATATTTGGAAGAACTTCGTTGATTCTGATCTGATACACGATTGGACGAAATCGGCTCGATAGAAAGTAATTCCATAGTTACATCTTAAAATTTGCTTTAAACAGTCGTATGTCTTTAGTTTCTTGACTTATACGTCTGTAACTAAGGACAAAATTCCACCACACTAGTACTAAAAACTTCGTTGTTTTATATTTCTCAATTAATGCGTAGTTTTTTTTTAATTCATCATTTTGTATATATGTACATATGAGCTCCCATACTAATCGTAACACAGTGTTTCTCTTTCACTCGCGCTGAAAAAGATAGGGAGGGAATTTAGCTGTTGTCAGCCCCTTAAAGACAACATCAAGATAATTTTGATCATTTTGATTAATTCACCCCATTACCACTGTTGTTGCTGACCGTACAAGACGTATGTAGATGTGGACAGACAGACAATTCAAACAGCTGTGCTATTATATTAACCTTTCAAGACAATGTTGATTTGACATTTAATTATAGTGTTAGATGCAGGTAGAGATGTATAAGCATTGTCCGGAAAGAGAAGTGTCGCGGTTTATATGGGAGCCCATACACTTTACGACACTTCTGCTTCTGGACAGACATAAGTTTTTATTATACAAGGGTGCAAAGTTGATGTTAACCCTCTCATGCTTATATTGAGACTCGAGCCAGCGAAAGAATGCAAAATTGAGCCACGAGCGTAGCGAGTGGTTAAAAAAAGGAATCTTGAGCGTGCAAGGGCCTCAAGGCAAGAGAGGTTGAACAAACTTTGCTGCCGAGTATATTACAAAAAATTTACCACATTGCAATATTATGTAATTAATTATTATATTATATCATAGCCAGAAGATTCTGTTGGGAGAAAGTAGTGTCTAATGATGTATAATGCATTTCATAGTTAGTCGTCTACTGTTACACTACCACGAGACACATTACCACGAGAAAAATACAATATTAAAAATCTAAGCTAAACGAATGCTTTCAAAATTATCGAACGAGCGGAGCGTAAGCGAAGTTAAGTTCTTACAAACAACTTCTGGCTACTGGAACGTCTCGGCATTTCGATGGCCTTTTGATTGGGAGAGTTTGTTCCGATAACTTTAGTAACGTTTTTCTGATCTTCATGAAATTTGTTGGGGTTGTAGCAGAGATACATATGATTTGAGAGTTCTTATATGAGTAGGATCGATCAAGGGGTCGTAGAGCTAGAAGGCGAAAAAAGATATTCATAAGGGTCTTATTATATTGGTCAACACGTTTGCAAGTAAATAGAGAGTTCTCAGTTCGGGGCGGACTATTACTAGTAGTAACTCTCCAACTCATACACGAACCATTGATGTATTATGATGACACGAACTCTCAAATTATATGCATCTCTGCTACAACCTTTACAACACCAACAAATTTCATAAAGAACAGAAAAACGTTACTAAAGTTATCGCGGAACAAACCCTCAAAATCAGAAAGCCATCGGAATGCGAGACGTCCCAATAGCCGAAGTTGTTTGTAAGAATTCGCTTCGCTTACGCTCCGCTCGTTCCATTAACAGTCTACGATACATGACCTTTAATACGCAACATTTAAATACTCGTACCTATGTAAATGAGACTAAAAACCAGGTTAGGCAAAAACGCCGAAGGTCAGACGGGGCGGAACCGCGATAGCAGATCTTGACCGTGAACACTGAAAAAGGACGCATGTTCGCGGAGAATAGTGACGCACTATACACGGTGTCACGTGAGGAACCCGAATCGAACGAGCGGAGCGCAAGCGAAGCGAAGTTCTTACAAACTACTTCGGCCATAACTGTCACCTGGCTACTGGGACGTCGGCATTGCGATGGCTTTTTGATTTTGAGAGATTGTTCCGGGATAAGTTCAGTAACGTTTTTATGAATATGAAATTTGTTGTAGCAGAGATACATATAATTTCAGAGTTCGTATATGAGCAGGATCGATTAAGGGGTTATGGAGACAGGAGGCGAAAAATGACCTTCATAAGGGTCTTGTTATTTTGCTCTATTTGTTTGCAAGTAAATCGCGAGTTTTCAGAGGCGGACTTAAATTCATATACCTAAATATGAATTTGGGTCAATTACGCACAACATTTTTTTCTGTTATTTCGACTTTTAAATGTTTAGTAAAATTATCGCTTAAAATAAATTGGTACATTTTCATTCGTAATAGTTTATGCAAAGTATTCCTTGTCACTTTGATATTTGTCAATAAGGATGTCTGGACTAGACCTAATAAAGGGCGATATTGCCATCAAAAAGGCGCTGTGCACTAAGTCGCAATAAAAAAATGTTTATTATTTAATTGGTTTTAACTCTGAAACTGGGATAGTTCCAGAAAAGTTTATACAACATTTAAGTCTCTAATTATGATCAGGAATACACTGTTCAATAAATTCGAGCTCCTCACGTGACACCGTGTATTATGCTTAAATCAACTGGCGACCGGGGTCGTAACCTCTCTTTCACACTTGCACGGCCGCAGCAAGAGTGAAGAAGATAGCGTTATGACCTTTATGACCTCAGTCGCCTGTTAATATTATAGATAGTATAATCGTTTTGTGCGTGATGTCTGATGTGGCGCCTATGAACGAAAAAATGCGTAGAGAAAAAATGCGGAAAAAAAGCAGTCGGCGGGTTGGCCTCGAATTTTTTTGTTATATATGGCTACCGTTCCCCAGATAGGGTTCAAAATTATAAAGATAATTATGATTTCTGATATTTATTGCGATAATTATCCCCGGTATTGATTTTTTTCTATTATAGTTCAACTACTACACTCGCGATCAAAAAAATCGACTCAAGCAACATTTTTTACTTTTGGTCGTATTTCCGGAAAGCGGGAAATATTTTAATAAAACTTTGAATGCAATTTTATTACGAATTTATTCAGCTACAAAAAACAGTAAAAGACATCGATCTCAGTTGCGTAGTTTTTAGGTTATCGCAGTTTTTGTACAAAATGGCATTTTACATGGTTATGATATGCACGAGTTGTGCCCTCTTGAGACCAATAAAAACCGGTGTAACCGGTTATTTCTTATCATTCGCTTATCAGAAGTTGACCAGTGCACATCTCCTCGCAATCTTACACCGGAATCACCTTCGAAAAATGGATACCACCGAAGCTGAAGCCACCGAAGTCGTCACCTTGGTGAATCGAGGATTCTCGCAGCGTTCTGTTGCTGAGCAGCTGAATTTAAGCCAGTCTGCTGTCTCCAGAGTTTATCGTCGGTTTTGTCGGTTTGGAACCTTGAAACGGAAACAAGGATCTGGCCGTCAGCGGTGCACATCGGAGAGGGATGACCGCTTCATCGCCACCTCCAGTCTTCGTAATCGCCACCGTACCGCTGTTGCCATCCAGCAAGACCTGATGCGGAACCGGGTTGTGCCTGTTAGCACCTCAACAGTTCGGCGGAGACTCAAGGAAGCCAACCTTACCCCAAGAAGACCTGCTACTGGGCCCAAACTGACTCAGAGGCATCGGGAAGACGGAAGGAATTCGTGGCGACCTACGAAAATTGGACCTACGACCAATGGAGCCGCGTACTCTTCAGCGACGAGTGCAGAGTGTGTCTCCATGGCAGCGACAGAAGAGGACGGGTGTACCGAAGACCTGGAGAGAGGTTCGCCCAGTGTTGCTTCGCTGAAACATGCTTCGGGGATTTCCATGGAGGGGCGGACCGAGCTGGTTTTTGTTGATGGCGGGGGTCGAGGCGGTGGTTTGAATGCAGACAGGTACATCACCGACATCCTGCAAGACCATGTCGTCCCCTACGCCGGGTTCTTTGACGAGGGGTTCCATTTCATGCAAGACAACGCCCCTTGTCATACCGCCCGCGTCACAAAGGAGTACCTTGACGAAGTTGGCATCCCGACTCTGAAGTGGCCACCTCTGAGTCCTGTTTTAAATCCTATCGAGCACTTATGGGATTACCTGAAACGCAAGGTTCGAGCTCGCAATCCTGCTCCGGAGACAATTTTGGCCCTGAAAGAAGCTTTGGTCGAAGAGTGGGAAGCATGCCCCCAGGATACCATCAGGAAGCTGATAAGGTCAATGAAGAGACGCATGGCATGTGTGAAAAAGGTTTTTGGTGGTAACACCAGGTATTAAAGATAAAAATAAATTGTTATTCGTTCATGAAAATGTTTTTTCTTTCGTTGTTAAGGTCATTTTTGCACCCAAATTTTACACCTCCTTGGTATGCTAGCTTGTTTTTCATGAACTGAAATTTTTCGCCTGAAAAACATGCTCGTATTGAAAGCTGACACTGTTAGCTCTAAAATGGTACCGTTGCTTTTTTGATCTCATGATTGGTTCCTGAGATATTAAACGATGAAATTAAAAATTAGTTTGAGTCGATTTTTTTGATCGCGAGTGTAATGTTGAAATTCACGCGCGATATTTTTTTTTGTGCCATCTGCCTTCACAAATTTTAGATTATTTTATTATCAAATCGATAATTATCAGACATAAAAATCACGATAATTATCAAGATAACTATCATTAATAATTATCCTTTAGAGCCATGCCCCAGATAAATATTTAAACTTTGTTTTTTTAATAAACTATCGAGCATACGGCCTGCCTGATGGTAAGCAGCTACCGGCTACCGTTGCCTATGGACGCCTGCAACTCGAGAGGTGTCACATGCGCATTGCCGACCCCGTGGTATAAAGGAGGATTCAGAGTATTGACTCTGACTCGACTCTTAAATCCTGGCTATACCGGGATTAATTTAGCGCTTAGAATTCTTAGAACTATACATACTTCCGAAAAGTTAAAATGCTATTGAATATGTCTGAAGACTTCTAGAAACTTAAATTAAGCTTTCATCTAGAACATTCCCCCAGGAAATGTTCTAAAATGAGCCAAACATATCAAGTTTCGCAACTTTGGTAATTTCTTGTCACTGCATTTGTAGAACTTCGGCGACCGGCTGAGAAACTTTGTTGCTTTTAGCAACTTTTGAAATTATACTATTTTTGGCAACTTTTTTATAGAGAAGCCTGGCCAGTATTTCGCTCAGCGAATAAGCATTGCTATTCAACGTGGCAATGCGGCCAGCCTTCTGGGCACACTACCCATTAGTAGCGTAGCGACTTAGGAGATATTCATTATTTGTCGAACGAGCGAAGTGAGTTCTTACAAACAACTTCGGCTACTGGGACGTTTCAGCATTTCGATGGCTTTTTGATTTTGAGAGTTTTTTCCGCGATAACTTTAGTATAACGCTTTTCTGATCTTCATGAAATTTGTTGGGGTTATAGCAGAGACACAAATAATTTGAGAGTTCGTATATGAGTAGGATCGACCAAGGGGTCATGGAGCTAGAAGGCGCGAAAAAAATCATCATATGGGTCTTGTTATATTGGTCATCTCGTTTGCAAGGAAATCGCGAGTTCCCAGTTCGAGGCGGACTACTAGTTTAGAGTTACTCCTCGTTATTAACGTATTTTAAAGGGTTGCCATATTAAGAGGCTGACATCACCCGATGACCTTCAAATTGACTTTACTCAAACAGTGTTTTAGCTATAACTCCTTGTTTTGAGAAAGTAAAAAAAATATATGTTATTATTCGTTATATTTGGAAGAACTTCGTTGATTCCGATACACGATTGGACGAAATCGGCTCGATGGAAAATAATTCCAAAGTTACATCTTAAAATTTACTTTAAACAGTCGTATGTCTTTAGTTTCTTGACTTATACGTCTGTAACTAAGGACAAAATTCCACCGCACTAATACTATAAACTTCGTTGTTTTATATTTCTCAATTAATGCGTAGTATTTTTTTAATTCATTATTTTGCAAAATTTGCAATGAGCTCCCATACTAATCGTAACACAGTGTTTCTCTTTCACTCGCGCTGAAAAAGATAGGGAGGGAATTTAGCTGTTGTCAGCCCCTTAAGTAAAATAATTGGCAATTCCTAAATGCGATGAAATCTAACTGAACTGCCTGACGCCTGTTGTCCTAAACCGGTTTCCGAACCACTGGCATTTCCCCTTATTCACTTTATTGCTTCTGGGAATAACAACTATCGCTAAACAAAGAAGATCCATGACTTTTTAAATACGGAATTTGTGAATAACATTGATTATTGATTTTTTTTTATTTTATCGTATGGCTACGTAGGGTTTGCTCCCGGTACTCGTTTTCAATACAAATCCAGTACCGGAACCGGGAATTCCCGGTTCTCGCCATACAAAATCAGAACCGGGAGCATTCCCTAGCTACATGTCACTGATGGATATAGATATGCTTTTCTTCCCTGGGGTAGTAGTAGTGGGAAAGCAGATGATAAAGAAAATCCAGTGAGTGCTGCGAGGTCCAGATGGGACAGTGCAGCTGGCAAGTTTGTTTGCACTCTTTTAGCACCACCCAGGGATCACGTGTAGGGTTGTCTAAGGTGTTTCCTACGGACGCAGAGTAACATTGATCCCCGAATTATTGAATGAATTTATTTAATACTAACTAGTGACTAACTCCCACAAAATATGGCTGTTAGTTTAAAAAAAAACAAAAGATATTTATTCTTCAATTTAGGCACATTACATTGCACTTATGAAAGTCAGAGAGAAAAAGCTACCACCGGTTCTAACCCTACACCTCTGATCCGAGTATTATGAGCGGCAAGAAACTCGGCGGGACTTATTTTTTCAAAATTTTAATACATTAGATCTTAAAAATACACAATAATGCGTAGTTCTTCAAGAAGACATATCAAAATAGCTACAAAGAGGGTTTATCTTTATTTTGTTTCTGACATTACCTACATAGCGTAAAATAATAATAAGCGATCACACGTAAAAGCGCAATGAATTGAGATAAAAAAAATACAAATATTTATATTTTTTATACCTATTTACCTATAATGAATAGTATCAATATAGATCAGGTTCTTAACCTAATTGACCTGTTAATTTGTTTACGTAATTTAGTTTTATAGCATTCTTCTGTGTAATTAAAGTAATTAAATATCGTTTTCCTTAAAACCATTCACGTTTTTCCGTAAACATTATTATTACGGCTCTTCATGCGTATTTCCTTCTTGTCAAGGTTTTACATGACATTAGCGTCGTTGTTAGAAGAATTGTGACGTTTTTAAGTCAAAAATACTTCATTGTCGGTTGTTAATAGAGTTTATATCTAAATTATTTTTTATAGCAGTAGGTAACGCCTTATTGACAACCGACAATTGTAGGTTAGGTACCTTTGACTTGAAAACGTCGGGTACAGCCGACATAATTTTTGCTTTGTCCCTAATTTTTGTTATTTTTTTTATACCACGACGGTGGCAAACAAGCATACCCTGATGGTAAGCAGTTATCGTAGCCTATGGATGCCTACAACCCCAGAGGATTCACATGCGTGTTGCCTACCCTTTAAGAACCTATACACACCTTTTTTGAAGAAACTTTTTTGATACTGTAACCCGCTGGGAAAACCTCGGCAGAGAGTTCATTTCACAGCCGCAACGTTCGTGGGAGGATCATCTTAAACCGTATTTGACTCAAGTTACTTTACTGCTGATGTAAATACGAGACTTTGTACAGATTTAAATGATAATATAAGGTCACAGGTGTGTTAACGGCCTCGAGAGATAAGTTACGAGTGACGATACATTGTTTCCGAAGCGACGACTCGACGAGTATGTAAAAATACATTATCTAGGACAGCGAGTCGACGAACTGGGACTTTGCTCCGCTGTTTACTATTAGTAATCTACACATACCTATTCCTACTGTGTACACACACAAAGTATGTGTCGTTGCTGATGAAAATAAAAAGAAATGCGACGGTTTTGCGTTTTAAAATACGAAACTTGTTCTCATAACCAGTGATCGTAGATTTTCCAGCATTTATAGTGCAGTGCTAGGGTTATTATTATTTTGGGGCTCTTAAATATTTAAACTAAGAACCAAATAAAATCAAAGCCATTTAGAACTAAGTAACAATGTAGAGATGGTTGGTAATCAAATCACAATTGCACAAAAAAAACGTTATTTTACCGGTTTTGCTGAAAAATCTACGATCACTGCTCATACCACCCATTAACTGAAAACTTTGCTAAAACAAGTGTTAAATGTGAAATTATTGACATTCCGTATTTCCATACACGTAGTCTCGAGACTGAAAACTTATTACTTCAGTAAGCAGGGTTCGAAATTATCAGGATAATTATGATCTTTGATAATTATCGCGATAGTTATCAGATAATTATCCTCGGTATGGTTCTTTTTTCTCTTATAATTCAAAGACTTATAACATAACCCTTGGCCCGTGGGGTCCCAGTGCAACGGCCCTCTTCAGAGAACTTTCAGAGGCTACTTGTAGTGGATTCCACCGGTGACCGTAGAGCTGGCAGCTTCCTCGCCCAACGTATCGGTATTGCCATGCAAAGGGGAAATGCTGCCAGCATCTACGGTACCATGCCGCGGGGGCCGCGGGGGGATTTTTTGTTGTAGTGTGTATTTATTTAAGATAGTTTTTAATTTATATTTAAGTTTATTGTTTATTATTGTACCTAGTTATAAAGCATTTATATATAATAAAATTCAAAGACTAACGTTGAATTTCACGCGCGTTATATTCCACCTTTACAAATGTCGTAATACATTATCAAATCGATAATTATCACACATAAAAATCAAGATAATTATCACTTCGAACCCTGTCAGTAATAATGGAGGTTTGACGTTTGACCTCACCACCCCCGGATTCGAAGCTAGGCCTTACATTTAGAACACATACACTACATATAATTTGCGTGGCAAACAGGCAAATGGATACTGCTTTTGTAAATAAATGTCTACATATCTTGCTATAGATAAACAATGTATCTTGTACTAGTTCCTTAATCTTTACAGCTTCCGACGTTACATAAATTTATCTATATACTGCCTTTACATAACCACAGCCAGCCCAATTTCACTTCTATTCCGTCTGTATAAAGTTGGAAGTGGAATGGCGAGGGTAGGTTGAAAATAAAGTTATAATTCTACCATTCCCCGGCCGTTTCATGTTTTGAATGTTTTCGCTAAAGTAATTATTTCTTTTCTCAAAGGTTCTGAAAGGAATAAAAGATAAGTTTCGGAATACTGAACAAACGACCTAATAAAAGTTGTTAGAGGACGTTACTGCTATAGAATTTTCAGAGCTAGAAAATAGTGTCCGACCGAAACATGTTTTTTTGCCGAAACCGAAACAGAAGGTTCGACTCTGGATCCAGTTTCGGCTGAAACCGAAACTTTGATAGACGTGATAAATAGTATTTATTTTAGTTAAATGTCAGCCGTTGTACAGCCTGCATCAGATATATCGGAGCGGCTAAGATGGTCACAGATATCTGAACAACGCCCCTATTGTCACGACAATAAAGTGCATGCTCAGATATTGTTGAGTACCGTGGCCGCTTTGATATATTTGATGGTGACTGTACAACGCCGATTTTATCAGTTAAAAACGTTGTGACAGAACTTATGGCCAGATTAAGTACAATGTTGAAAGTTTCGGCGCGGCCGAATTTCGGCCGTTTTTTGGCCGAAGCCAAACCTTGGGCCGAAACACGTTTTTTTGGCCGAAACTGGCCGAAACCGAAACTTCGGTCGGACACTACTAGAAAATAACTAGGGGCTGTTAAATGGGGTAAGGTCATAAATAAACTTAGGTATATAGATGTCGTATACAAAGGAAAAAAGCAGCAGCCTCAGCTCTTCAGTTGTAATAGACGGAGAGCTGGCCACGTCAGATATGAAACAATAATGAGAGCAACGAAACCCCTCTATTTAGTTTGCTATACTAGGTTTTTTTAGATCCGGACATCTGGCAGCTGTGAAGTGGTGGAGGTCAAAGAATGCAAATATCTTGAAGAAAACAAATCTGTTCTGAGTTTGATGCAACAGTATGGGAAATTATGTCATTAATTAAATTATATCATAGCCAGAAGTTTCTGTTGGGGGAAAGTAGTGCCAAATGATGCATAGTGAAATTTATAGTTTGTCGCCTACTGTTTTTGTTTCCGCAATAATACACACTGTTTTTTATTCTCATGGTCAAATAAACTTCGGCAGGTTTTACCTATTTTGGGTTTTTTTTTCGAACTGAATTTTTTTGTTGGTCTCTCAATCTGACCTCCACCCATTAAAAGCTGCCAGATGCTGGGATCTATATGGGATATTTTACTTAACTGTCTACCATTAGCAATCGTCACAAAACTGATGGTCAGAGTCAAATCCCATACATTTTGTCAGGAATGTGACGGTTAGACGTTACTGAAACACGACTGAAGTCGTGTTTTAAAGTACAAGTTAAAATAAAAATGCCCAACAATAAGGTTGGTAAAGCAATCTAACTAGTCAGATTTCATTGCTTTCATTTTTGTGTCATATCTGACGTGGCCAGCTCTTAGTCCATAAGCTCATAAATATTTGAAAACGCTATTGCTATGTCAATATATTCCTTGGTTACTGTATTTATAATGTCAGTTAGTATGACAGTTTTATTGAACTAATTTCCATACTCATGTTAGGGGGTGTATGTGTAGGGGTTTTATAGACAGGCTTGTATACTATTATGATATATAATAATTACAGATGGGGTATGCACGCCCCAAAAGTGAAGCACTTAATGTGAGTGAATTCAAACAATTGTCTCTAGTCGCGCACCGGCAAGCGAGATATGCGGACGTGCTGATGAGCTCCTGTGACCCGCGCGAGAAAGAGAAAAACTGTAATTTTTCTAACAACGAGAGTGACAAAAATGTAATGATCTAAATATATAAAAGAAGCAACTGACTGACTGACTGACTGACTGACTGACTGACTGACTGACTGACTGACTGACTGACTGACTGACTGACTGACTGACTGACATATCAACGCACAGCCCAAACCGCTGGTTCTAGAGATTTCAAATTTGGCATGTAGGTTCCTTATAAGGTCTAGGGGTGCACTAAGAAAGGATTTTTCAAAATTCACCCCCTAAAGGGGTAAAATGGGGGTCCAAAGTTTGTATGGCGAATCAAGATTTGTTAGACTATTTTATTCGATACTTCACAGGAGTATTCCTAACGATAAATGAGTAAACACGTGTTTCAGGTTTTTTGAAAATTCACCCCTAAAAGGGGCAAATGTGGTCACAGAGTCTGAAAATCAACATGGGTATCGTATCCTCTTTGAGTACTTATTGTACGCGGGCGAAGCCGCGGGAAAAGGCTAGTTGTAAATATAGATAAAAATAACAGAATAATTATAGGTAATGAAATTAATTTGGAAGTATTTCTTGTGGTTATTATGTCCATAGTAAAATATGTTTGCTTGTATATCCTACATCTTTGTTACAAAAAAATGTTACCTACACTAGAATGAATGAATGAATGAATGAAAAAGAAATATTTGGTGCAAAGAGAAGATAAACATTACATGAAATATACAAAAAAAAATTACACTGAAATGGTTGCCACTCAGCATGAGTTATGGCAGGGTAGCCACAACGCTGATTTTCATGGCAACCAGAACTTAAAACTATACTTAACCTAACCTAAATTATTTCTTATTCGACTGGATTTGGCTGGAAAAAAAAGATACATGGCGAAATCAACCGTTATTTTTCCAATCAACCGTTATTTTCTATTCAAATATGAAGTTTTACCTTACCACATAGCTTCCTATACAAAAGTGTGGACCCCACGCGATCTATGACCACGTGTGGTGCCCACACGGAGCGACCTTGAAGCGAACCCACGCTGGCAACGAAACGCGCTCTTACGCGCTTGCTTAACACAATTGTGGATAAATTTAGTAAAAGGTCCCACTTTGTCGGTACAAAACAAAGGTTCCGCGACGGCCAGCGAGCTGCCGCTCGACGCTCGTGAGAATGATCATCGTAAATTGATCGCAATATGTCGAGCAAAAATCTACTTAAATTACGCGAGCAACCCGTTATAAATATTTTTAATATGTTAGAGTCTCACGAAAGTTTTATAGTTAAAATATTAAACATTCAATTAGTTCCCATGCAGTACAGTACGCGAACAGTTTTGAGCTTCGATAACTCACAAGTGCGATTTTCTTTTTCAGTTAGAGAATATGGTATGATTACTTATAGTAAAAAATATTTTCTAACCATTGATGTATTATGTATTCTACTAGATGAGCTATGTAGAACAAATTTTGTGTCCCATGTTTGGCGGTTGACAGCTGTCACTGAATCAAAGAGTAGCTTTAACAGAACTGACGTAACACTGTTTTGACAAAATTCATTTTCTGCCTAAAGAAATTTTGTAAGGAAACGTAATCAACTAAATTATTGTTTTATTTATACCTAATGTTTATTTTACTCCTTACCCTAGAGTTTTAGGAACGAATGGAGTAAAATACTATTTTCGCCGACAAGCGCCTTTCAATACGAACTTTGGGGGTTAATGATCCTTGATATATAATTAAAATTACATTGATTTCTTCGCACGAATGAAAATACATTGTGTAAGTACGTATTACACGGGTGATATTTCGATATTTAAGTTTTAAATTCAAATCATAAAAACCGTTTCTATGTATTTTACTCGCATTAACAATTTTAGCAAAATCGCCCTTGTTGAACAATAAATATATGTTTAATGAACTAAACATTACCTATCGTACTTATCTAAAACATGACAAACAATATCAAGTGTAACAATGTCAAGGTATATCAAGTGTAGTCACATATGCTGTGTTACTTCTGCGACATTAATCTGTGCGCCAGGGAATATGGCGTCGCACCGCCAACATTAATATTTTAAATTAATGTAACACCAAACTTTGCACTTATTTACCTATGGAATGTAATTCCGTGGCTTTTATTACTATTTTTACAGTTTATTATCTTATCACGGAAGAAGCCTTTACGTTTAGTATTTGATTTTTAATTTTTTTTGACACTTGCGTGTAACCATGTCTGTGGTCCAACTGCCACTGTCAGACTTGTAGTGATTTTCACTAAAACTCATGGTACAAATAATTTCTTAGGGATGTCTTCTCCTGTTACTCAATGTTTCTAACAGTTTTTGACGTCGCGCTAGGTATTATATAGATATTTGTTAATAACAACAAGAAAATATTATACAAGATATATTTTCCTTTACCATACTATTGCATTCAACTATTTCAACATCATCTGTCATTTTATAACAGTTTGGTCAATAGATTATGTGAGCATAATCGAAAAAAAATTTCTACGTGTAGCATACAAATACATGTATTATACCTAGCGCAATGCTAACAATTGTTAGAAAATATTTTTTATTATTAGTACTTAACGTATTCTAACAGGTCACAAAAGTCCGATTTTAGGACTTGTGATTTATGTCATTTTTATTGGTTAAAAAGGCGTTCCCGTACTCCACTATCAACTAATGTCTTATAAATAACATTTTTATAGTTCTAATTTTTTTTGTTATGTAGGTTACATCCTACAGTGTGCATTAAAGTGTTAAACTGTAGAACGTGTAAACATAACGTGACAATAATCTTGATAGTATTTTAATAAATACATCGCGTGCACAGTTCAGTGACCTCCAATCGATACCTAATGATACCGTTAGTGCTAGTGCTAGAACAATATCTAACTTTAGTAATGGTGTTAACATATGACTGTGACTTTGTTATTGTTACATTTTTGCTTTTGTGTTCAATAAAAATATTAAATAGTAGGTTTAGAATAGTTTTACAGTAAATAACAAGTACTAAATGCTTAGATCATTTCCAAACACATAACTAAATAATACACTCGTCCATCCTGATAATGTCTGCGTCCTCGCACACTTTGTTCTTCTTTTTGATTTCTAATGCGGAAAAAAACTACCTTAGTGTTAGAATAAAAAGGTATGTACGTGTGGGGTGTGTCTGTGTGTGTCTACGTTCTTCTTTGTCATATTTTTTTCCCAAGAGTTCAATTAAACGACAGTTTACGTGCGTTTATTAATTAATTAATTATGCACTTCGTACAATAGATAAATACCTAAAATTGTCTTAAAACATAAAATGAAATCATTATAAATCATGATCACAATCATTTTGAAATTGTTTGCGAGTCGACGTTTTAAATTTAGCAACGGTTTCTTTGAAAAATATGATTTCTACCTGTTTTTACTTAATCGTTGTTTGGAATTATATGAGTAGTGAGTAATACGCATTGTAATATTTATTCTCAAGCGAATCATATTATTGATACAACTGTTGTTTCGTTCTGCCTCTTTTAATCAGACACGAAGTCTAACACGGATAACATTCGTGAGAACCGTGACAAAACATCATGTAAATAGAGCACACGCTAGACGCCTAAATCTAGACCGACAAACCGTTGTTTTTCCTACTAAATTAAACCACGTTATCAGTAAATTGAGCAAAACCGTCTGACTCACAACAATCACAATGTATGATTTGTTTGATGCAATACTGCGTCGTACGTTCGTGCACTATCTTTACACGTGGAACCTTACAATTATACACAATGTTGGAGTGACGTTGATATTGATTCAGTTGTGATTCTCTTGTTCTGTTCTGTTCTGAACATGACTGACTGTGACAAGTAGATAGGGCTGTTCGACTTTAGTTTAGTCATGAACCAAATTTTTATCGCAAAGAATTTACAATTTCATGAAATAAGTTAAATAAATATCTATATTTCTGTAAGCCTGGTATCAAAGTATTGAAGGTAGTCGCAGTCGTATTGACTTTGATAATATTATGTATAAAGGTACCTATCAGCATCGAATTGTAATTTCTGACTCTGTATGAGTTTGAAAATTAATTTTGATAAGTGTAGTTACTGACTAACATTATGAATTACACATTGTTTGTATAAATTATGAGACAATTCAATTCAATTTAATAAATAAGGGTATAATAAGTAGATATGTAGTAACGGTGTGACGTGTAACTATAACTATACGTGGACTATGCTTGAATCAGGGTCTGTAAAAATATATTAAATAGCCTTATGTTACTAGTACCATGCTTATTTTGTTAATAAACCCTTGTAAAAACTGAAAACTTATCAAATTATGTGTTTGTTTCAGGTAGTCACGAGTTTCCGATGAGTCAGCGTTGTAAAGTTGAGGAACTGCACCGTTCGAAAACAATAGGTATTCGTTATATAAAGGAGTGCCCGTCGTCTGTGTAGTAGTGCATTTGTTTTTGTGAATTTATTGTTAGAATTCAAATTTTGGGCGTGTTTCTTCTAGAAAGATTTTGTTTTATTTTTAGGTTTCGATACCGCTCTGGAAAACGACCAACGTAATTATACTTTTCTTGAGCTCTATTATAATGTAAATATATTTTACGTCATTCCGGAAGTGATATTTACCGCCGCCCTCGCGCACAGTGGCAAAAGAAGATTTAAATATATTTTATAGCTAAGTACATGTATTGGTAGCGTTTTGTTTTTGGAACAATGAAAATGACAGTTTAGGTCCAAATACTTGATGGATTGGAAGAGTACTTATCACGATAAAAAATATTCGGAGTATAGTGTGTCGTTGCTTTTAAATCTTTATATTTTTCTCTTTTTAATCTTTATGTTTTTCTCATAACTCGGTCGTAGCTGGTCAAAGGTTTTGTTTGCGATAGCGTATGTTTTGTTCGTTATGCGACATTTTTATCAGAATTAACAAACATTGACCTAAGTCTAAAAGTAAATAACCCATTATCTTGTTCACAACTCGATAAGGTGCATATGTTCAGTTCTGAGTATTTAAATATGTAGTAACTGCGCCATTAACATTAAATGTTATGCACAGTTGATTGTAATTAATAAATACGCTCCATCCGTATCATTATGCATAATCATAATCACTATGAGGAAAATAAAAACTCAATCAATGTTTTTAATGCCAAAGACAACTTATAAAAGTTTTAAAACTGTTGTAATATTTACTAGACTGAAGTGTATCGATATCAGAACTGGGACCTTTTACTTACCGCGCAATTACTTACCTCTAAAACCTTTTTATCGGTTGCGACTGTACATATACTTGCGTTACACCTTTTAGCTGCTTTTAACTCATAAAAAAATCAAGGGCAGGTTTAACTTGTTTCCAAATTTGTTAGCAATGACTCTGACCTAACTCTGATCTCTTAATATCTTTTAGAAATCCTGGTCAGGGCACAAAACTGTAAATGAACGCTTAACAATCTACAGTTGAAATCTTTGTATATGTTCTAATTTAGAAACTATGACTATACAAAACAATTAGATAAGAAAAAAAAAACGCTTAACACACATTTACATATCTATAAATCTTTCAAACTCTTTCGTTTAACACATAGTGGAAAACATTGTATAACCCGGCATTGTCGCAAAACGTAACTTTCGACATATCGAATGACCTTCGAAGCCGGCTGGCAACGCCGCGCGGTAGACATCCCAAGCGCTATACATAGCACGTTTAGCACGATGACCCGCGCCGGCTGCCGTGACGCATCGCTCACCGAAATCAAAATGGCGGATCTCATTCATAGCGCATTTAAATTAAAACCTTATGTGTAAAATATTAAGTTCTGTTCCGATTGGATTAGGGTTGTTTTTACTTGGTAATGGAGTGAGATAAGCTCGGGAAAGTGATTGTATTTATTTTTGAACGGTACAGCGCAAGTGCAATTCCGAGAAATTTTGTAACGCGTGGGGTATCTAGGCTGTTTTGATGCAGTATGACCTGGTAACAACTGCATACGGCATACTTTCTCTGTTTTTTATATTTATGAGGACATGAATACGGGCTGACAGTTGCTCTGATCTGATACATTTAACTACTGAACCATTTGACATATTTGTCACCACTTTTATCGCTGCTAAGAAAAGATGCATTTTGTTTTATACAAGGTGTAACAAAAATGCTGGTGAGTGGTGATTCGTTTAAGGGCGTAATTGGTATCCTATTCTAATTATGAAAACCTAAAAAAAAAATCGGTTGTCTGTAAAGTCGGTTTACTGACGATAGTTGAACGTGACAACGTCATAAGAAAATACTGATGGAATGGTTGCATTTTTCAAAAGAAAATTTTAATTTCACTGCACTTCATACTTGACGAAAAAATGTAAATGTATTATTGTATAGCAGCTGTCCACGCGGACGCATCGCTCACTCAAGTAGGAGAGAGACAGATGTCGAACGCTGCCGAACGCGAAGGCCGATTGTGCCTCTTTGTCGCTCGTTCCGCGCTCTCCCTTGCACTTCAAGCCTTAAATGGAACGCCTCAGAGCGAGGTAACGCCGCATGAGTCATGTTTTTTCGTGCGTGCAGCCGGCTCCATCGAATTATAAGACGTTGTCACGTCAAAAAAAAATTTTTTTTGATGCGAAAAACATATTTTGTTTTGCATGGAGGGTTGGCCGGCTCGGATGACGTGCCCCATACAATTTTTATTTTTTGCGTCCGAAAAAATTCTCCTATTTTTTTTAGTCGCAATACGATACGATACCAATTATGCCCTTAAACGTTCACCAGTATTTTTGTTACATCCTGTATTAAATAGAAAGTTCTTTATTTTTCACATGCTTATTTTTAAATTTAAATTGTTTAAACTTTTCTTTGTCTTTTTAATTTCATCTTGTTAATGATAGAACCGATGTTGCCATTTCCCATAAAAAATGTGCTAGACGAATGTCTCATCAATTAAAGTTGCTAATCTTCATAGATTTTATTCGTCTCCATGGACGAATTTGCAAGAATCACTAAAATGTATTTTGGTTCTAGGTGGCTTCAAAATTTTGTAGAAATAACACTGGTGGGACTTAGTACTTCATTAAAGTAAATGTCGCTAACAAGAAGTTACTAAAAAAAGTGGGTTGCAAAGCTGACGTACGAGTAGTAGCATAAACAATAATTTACGGTTAGTAAAAGTTTACTATAACCTTATTGTTGCTGCATGTCAATGATAAATAAAATAAATAAATGTTATGGTACAATCTTACACAAATCAACCTAGTCCCACAGTAAGCTCAATAAGTCTTGTGTTGTGGGAATTAGGCGACGATATATATATAATAGATTTATATAGATAACTACTTAACAAGACATAGGAAATAAATACATAGGAAACATCCATAACTCAATAACAAATATCTGCGATAAACACACAAATAAATGCACTGACCAGGATTTGAACCCGGGACCTCCTGTTTCATAGGCTAATTTGGCTTATTTTAATTTCAATTCATAGGCAGGGTCACTACCGACTAGGCTAGGAGGCCGTCAAATGATATGTTGTCTATCAGCGACATTAATTGTTATGCTGGGGATGCCTGTTACAGGCGTCAATAGGCTACGGTAACTGCTTACCATCAGGCGAGCCGTATGCTTGTTTACCATCGTCGTGGTATTAAAATAAATAATAATAATCATCATACAGTGTTAGTGCCTCTTTTTAAGTACATAAATATCTTTTACTCTTTAAGCATGCAAGTTTTCTACAAAGTGTACCCGTTTTACATTGTTTGACAACAATCTTGCGTTTTAAATTTTATCTTCCACACAGTAACGGTTTGCGAATAAAAACGTTTCGCATGCACCGTTACGACCTAAAATGGCGGCCGGATTTCCTGGTCAATTGAGATGCCAACGGGATTTGGTGATTTTACATGAATTTGGGTCGATTTCAGAATAGTAAGTTAAGTTCGCGACATGTAAATAAATAATCGGGACTAAAGAGAATCCTAATTTTTTTTTTATAATGTTCGCCTTATATTGATTGAAACATATTAAATAATTGGATAGAATCGTTTTACTCGTAATACGACAGTCCGAGATAGTAAAGTCAACTGTTTAAATATCTTGCACAACGATGTATAAATATAAGTGATGAATCCGAAATTCTGAATAGCAGGGTTCGAAAGGATAATTATCTTATCAATGATATTATTATTATTATTTAAACTTTATTGCACAAATAAAAAGTGTACAAAAGGCGGACTTAATGCCTTATGGCATTCTCTACCAGTCAACCATTGGATCAAACCGAAACTTGTAATTGGTGCAGGATCATATAAATCGAGATATATTTAGAAACACAAATCAACATTACTATTTATTGACAAATACACATATAGAAACATGACATAAACATACATATACATACATAGATTATATAATTCCCAGATAGAGTGCGGCTAACAAAATTTTGTGATTCCATAAAGAGCCAGTGTCCTCGTCGTTACGCACTACACACACATACGCACAGCAATAATGAGCCGCTCCCCCGCCATTCGTGTCCAAGCGTCTATGCAGTCAAGAGCAGTTAAAAAATAATAAAAACATGCCGTCGTGCGTTGTCAAATGCTGCAGAAATGCCACCGGTCGAAAGAAAAAAACGGATGGGATAACTTTTCACCGTTAAGTAAACAATTCATTGCGTAATCACATTAAAAATCAGTAATTTCGTAAACTATTAACTTCATGGTAGCGGTGTTGCCAGGTGGTTGAATAGGGAAACTTCCCGAACGTAAGGGGGTCTATAATCGTCGCGATATGTTGTCAATACGACATTGACGTCCACACTACTAACTATACGTTTTATTTCACGCACGTTTTCAACGAATATTAAAACGTTACCTAATAGTTAATAACTTTTATGCTTTTGTGAGCAAATTATTCTTTATTATTTTTTGAATAAAATTTATAATTTAACATAATTAAGTATATATTTCTTAAAATTATTCCAAAAAGTTCTTAAAACAAAAAGCCCATATCTAATCGTAGATTGAACGCGCGAAGTTATGTCACCACTACTGATCTGTCAAATTTTCGTCTCATTCTAACTATCGCTCCCTCGCACTCTGAACGGCTTCAGTAATCGACTGGTCAAGCGATTAGAACGAGATGGAACTATAGTTAGAATGAGAGGTCAGCTCTTAAGTCAAACCGATTGTGTTGATCGATCGAGGAGCATTTTTAACCAACTTCCAAAAAAAGGAGGTTATCAATTTGTCCTGTATGTTTGTATGTTTGTTCGCGATTATCTCGCGCTTGGCTGAACCGATTTTAATGCAGTTTTCAAAAAGTATTTGTTACATTCCAAACAAGGTTTAGTATAAAATAAGGCGTTGTTCATTGATTACGTAAGAATTTTTTTGCCAGAGACACCCTTCCGCCCCTACGTAAGAAAAAAATAATAATAATCCTCTCTGCAGGAGAAGTAAGACATGGTCAATTCCCCTCCCTCCTTATATCGTGTTACGTAATAAATGAATACGTAATTACACTTTTAGTTTTCTTCGTCTTAGCGAGGGCACTGCCGTGCCTCCAGATTAAAAAGGTATAAAGTATGCTTAAATAATAGTATTGGGGACGATTTTATCCCGAAATGTAGAATATGTAAAGGAATACCTATACCTTGGTCAGAATATTACAATTACTGATCCATACAAGAAGTCGAGAGACGAATTAAAAAAGCCTGGCAGTCTTACTGGTCATATAAATACATTTTTAAATTAGACATCAAATTAAAGAAAAGGGTCATGGACTCGGTAGTAACACCTACATTATTATATGGATGCCAAACGTGGCCGCTAACTAAAGAGCTTGTACACAAAATCAAAGCCTTTCAAAGAGCAGCCGAGAGGAGCATGCTAGGTCTTAAGCTGAGAGACAGAGTACGCAGCGCTGATATCCGCCGTCGCACAAAAATAATTGACGCAGCAGAAATGGCGTGCCGACTAAAATGGCGATGGGCTGGGCATACAGCTCGGACTAGCGACGGAAGATGGAGCGAGAAAATTCTACACTGGTGCCCGTGCGACTCCACGCGACACGCGCACCGCCCGCGCCGACGCTGGCGAGATGATATCGTCGCCGAGGCGGGCATCGTCTGGACTAGACTAGCCGGTGACAGGAACGAGTGGAACAGGAGGGAGGAGGCCTATGTCCAAAGATGGACAGCCCAGTAGATATATAAATAAGTAAAAGAAAAACAAATACTTAATATCATAAATTAATCACAAGTTTTGAATTATTTAAAAGTAAATGTTAATATAGTATAAAACCTAAGAAATTAATATCTGTAATGCATGAATATTGTAAAATTCTACTGGAAATAAAGGCTTTTATTATTATTATTATTCTTGGGGACGACAAGAGAGGCCACCACACTCAACAGTAGTCGTGTAATTTTAATAAATAGTTTATTTAGATTTTTAAAATTTTACCTTTTAGTCGCCTCTTCAGAAATATATTTCATCAAATTTATTAAAACAGGTGCTTATTAATTCTATTTAAATATATATATGAATAATCTATTTTTTTTTAATTCAAAGATACTGTATTCTTAATCGGGAAAATTTGTATTACATGGCAACACTCGTCTGGACACACACATTCAAACCAGCCGCCATCTTGCGTCACAGTTTATTGTACAGCCATGCTCCGTCCTTTAATTTTTTTCGTCCACACATACATAAATAAAAATATAGTACCCATGTATATAAGTAATATGCAGATAACTAATCCTTAAGTGAGTTAGACTATTTAGAAAGGTGTTAGTTATCAATGATAGTTATCTTGATAACTATCGCAATAATTATCGTGATTTTTATGTGTGATAATGTGTGATATCGGTTTGATAATAACCCAAAATTTGTAAAGGCCGAAGGCAAAAATAATAATATCGCGCGTGAATTTCAACATAAGTAGTTTTTATTTCATTTTTATACCACGACGGTGGCAAACAAGCATACGGCCCGCCTGATGGTAAGCAGCTACCGTAACCTACGGACGCCTGCAACTCCAAAGGAGTCACATGCGCGTTGCCGACCCTTTACAAAAAGGAGGATTCGCTGTGTTAATGGCTAAAAGTACAAGAAGGTCCCTCACCGTCAACACACTGGGTCCTCTTTGAGCTCTTTAGCAACCTTATTCACCAGCAGGAACACAACACTATGAGTAGGGTCTAGTGCTATTTATTATAGTTGAACTTAATAGAAAAAACTTCCATACCGTGGATAATTATCTGATAATTATAGCGATAAATATCAGAGTAGGCTCGAAAATACGTGTACAAACACATTGTATAATACATGTATATATTTTTATTTATTTTATATATGTAGAAGTATTTGTAATTTATACTAAGTAGGCATAAGTTTTCTTTTACTGTTCTAATAAATCGTATCTGTTTGGCCGCATGGTTGACTGTTAGAGTATGCCTTTCGGCATTAAGTGCGCAAGACAATCTAAATTAAAGTAACGAATTATTCCACGAGCATTAATAACATATCCAATTTGTTATCATAGCTAGACGCCAAAATTGTAGATTTATCTAGGATTCAAGGAATGAGCACTTAAATTACTAAACAAATGTACTAAACTGTAGATAAAAAGACAAAAAATATTTATCCTTCAATTTAGGCACATTACAAAGCACTCATGAACGTCAGAGGGAAAAATACCACCGGTTCTAACCCCACACCTCTAACCCGAGAAGTATTATGACCGGCAAGAAACGAAGACAATAGACATACAAAGTCATGTCATACATACTTTTTTTTTTATACCACGACGGTGGCAAACAAGCATACGGCCCGCCTGATGGTAAGCAGCTACCGTAACCTATGGACGCCTGCAACTCCAAAGGAGTCACATGCGCGTTGACGACCCTTTACAAAAAGGAGGATTCACTGTGTTGATGACTAAAGGAACAAGAAGGTCCCTCATCGTCAATACACTAGGTCCTGGGTACTTAGTCAAACTTTCTTCATAACCCATGATACTCGTAAATATACCTAAAAGAAATAAAAGTTATATAATACGTACCTATAAAGACTAATTTTCATTGCTGTTCAGTGTACCACTGAATCGCACGATAACGGAGTCTGAGCCCGAATTGGTTTGTAAACCTCCGTGGGTGTCGACAGAACTAAATTTAGTTGCTTAGCTCTAGCTCTAACGCCTGGGGACCTAGACATCCTTGACGTTCTAGACTTGTTCAGTTAACTAGGTAACCACGAGAAGTTGGTATGTTTAAGTTGTAACTTGTTTTTCGGTTATACAAGGTGTTTCAGAAGGGATGCTAAAATTTAATAGTGAATTTTAAATCGTCCAGTATGACCAAATTGGTCTCTTGAAATTTGGGAATCTGTATTATACAGAGTTTGTTTAGCTTTTAGCCATACTCTGCGAGAAAATGCCACTCAACACTTCTAAACAAAAACAGAAAATCTTTGTCAGTCAACTCAAATGTTATGAATTAATTTTTATTTGCGACCTTAAAGTTGATCAGTGTGACCCAATATTATAATATATTATTCAATTATATACTATGTTACAATACGTACAATTCTCACGCAATATTTTAAGCTAAACATGAATCAAAATATTGAGTGTCGGCCAAATAGATAACATGGGCGATGTTGACATGTCAGTGGCGCGTAATTCCCTGCAGATAACGATGGTTATCGTAAAGGTCAATGTCGCTTGAAGTTTACACGAGCCGATTCAAAGGTTTCCAACTGCATTTGCTGTTTTACCAACAATGTAGCAGGTCCAAACTGTCGGATTATACGAATTTGGCCTGGATGGCTTCCTCAGTACAAACTACTAAAAATAAGGCTCTAAAAGCTGTCCTGATATTCATTTAAAAGTTATCACAATTCCCCGCTATTTGAAAAAAGTTGTGATTGGCTAATCAAAGTTTTTATTGGCTAAACTAAAACGATTATTTGCCTTAGTGTCTTTAACTATTGGGAACAGAGAGGATAACTTTTGTTCTGCTGCGCGTTCTGGCGTTGATTTAATAAACCATAATTTTATTAAACTAAATGTAATTGCACATTACACCTGCCTGACTTGAAAGGTTAGACGTGAGAATAATAAAATTAAAAGCCTAAATAAACAATATGCTTGTCTAAGCTTGTTGTTGCTTGTATAAGGTTGTCTGGAAGAGATCGCTCTTTAGCGATAAGACCGCCAATTGTATTGCCTCCGCTTTTTTGTTTGTGACTTGTGTATACTTTGTGTCTATTATTTGAGGTGTGCAATAAAGAGTATTTATGTTTATGCTTATTAGTACACCCTTGAGACGTGAAGCTGAAGATTAATTACGAACAAATGAGGTAATACTGCTTAATTGGCTTTTGGGATTCAAGCGAGAGAAGATGTATAATTAAAGCCTAATTCGAACCTTATCTACAAGATCACTCATAGTTCTCAGTTACCAACTAAGCAATTTATTTGCTAAATTTAGCAAAAATTTTGATACATTTTAGCAAATGTTAAAGACTGAGGTATCTGGAGCTGTCACACTAATTTTGTTAACAAAAATAAAAAAAGTTTAATCTTGTTTGAAGACACGTGGTGTCTGACATTCAAAAAGTAAAGGTTGTGAGTACAAAATGAATTAATTAGTATAAAAGAATTACGTAATATCCTTACTCAGTCTGAGGGTGACCTGACTGAGGTCACTAACGTTTACGTGATTCTGAAAACGTACAAATAACCTGAAAAATAAATGACATTGGAAGCCTAGGTTGACATGCGATTGTTTACATAATAAGACGAATAATGATGAATTTACTATAATCTGAAACAGATAACTACTGACTGTGCTTTGTTCGACATACATGTCGTCGACATATACGACATACAAATCAAAAATTAATGTTAGGGGCCAAAATAACTGAAATGACAATCGTACCAGCTTTAGTTCGTGTGTGATATGATTCATATACGTCATAGTATGCGACATGGCTAGCGATCGGATTTCGTTCGTGTTGCCCTCGTATTTTCATTACATTTATGCAGAGATTGGGACGCGTTCTTTGCTCCATACTAAAATACCGGTTTTTTCCGTTCTCTTTTCATTATTTTGTGTCCTATTTCATATTTAACCAAGCAATCTAATAAGTTAATAACACCAAGCCAATACCTTTTATATTGAGTTGTACATGAAGCCCATAAAATAAATATATCGCGATATTTCGGGGATTTTTGAAAATACCACTTAAGATTCCACTTAAGTTCTCAGTAATCTCACCTTTTAGCGTAAAAGCTAGTGCCTACGCAAATTATTAGTGTTAGGTTGCCGAGCAGATCGCAGACTCCATGGCAGGCTAAGAGTCAAACGTTAGGAAGATAATGTTTGTAATCTCAAAAGACTACGCCTTAGTAATAGAGTTGTGGCTACACATTAAATTTATACATACTCTCATAAATAAATAAATAAAAATAAAAATGTTTTTTATTCAGGTATACACCCATTACATTACAGAATAAAGAATAAATTAAATTACATCAAAATAAATTAACCTAACTTAGGACTAGTAGGCGATTGCCGAAACTTCGCTTGCAAAGTAGCATGCTGTGAACACTGCCCTGACAATGCTGTTTGCCGATTCGCTCACTCTTCCAAAAAACGACCAATGCCTTTTACGCATTATATCGTAAAAGTCATAACTTCATTAGTCACAACATGTCACACACTTCTATAAAAAAAGTCAAATCAAAGACCTCTATGAGACAAGGTGTAAGTTTAATAAACTACCGAAAATCGTAAAAAATACTACAATGTTATCTCAGGTATTCGCCTGTCAACTTTACAACAAAGAATTTTTAGTTGCCTTAAAACTTATTTTAAAACAAAAAAATAACAGCAGAAATGTCGGGTTGTTTCCAACTTTGTTGAGAATGCCCCTGATCTAAGTTTTCTAAACATCTTTTAGAAATGTTAATACTTTTGCTGTTTGAGTTGTTTCTCTGTTGAAGTTATAATGACTGTTAATATTTTGTGAAAATATTTAAGGTAGAAATATAAATTTTACTTAACTCATACTTAGGATACAAAGGGGATTAGATAAAGCAGTGTAACCATTTTTTTTAAATCTCGCATTACCTACAAGTTCAGAGCATTGACAAAGAAGCAAAATACATGCACAATAGTATTTTCATTTTTTACGCTTAACTATAAACATACCTCTGTATCCTGTAACGGACCACCGACATAGTCTAGATTAAGAACACGTACTAACACTTAGCTGACCATCTTTAAACCTTATCTCAAAGCAATAAAGTCCAGAAATGGTCACACGATGACGTGCACGTACAGGATGGCCGGATGTTGACTTTACCGTTGCATTGTGTGCGTGGCTGTACTGTAGCTGTAGCAGTTCTGCTAGGTTTACTCTAATATAAAATCGGCCAATATATGACTTTTTTTTTAAAAAGGTACAGTTAGCATCAAAAGTAACTACGCAATCGGAGACGTCAAAGCTCTTATTCCCTTTTAAAAAGGACTTATGACGTCTTCGTTTGCGTAGTTACTTTGATGCTGACTGTACCTATTATTTGGCGGAACATTTGAGCAACAAAAGCGTAAGCGCCGCCCACCAAATGGTACCTTTTGATCTAGACTACCACATATTTATAGGCTCATTCACTGTTCCTGTTCAAACGTCAGACTAATGTCGAGGGTTCGGCAACTTTACTTACAAAAAAAACAGCTATATACGAGTAGGCTCAGTCGCAGCAACCTCAATAGACAGACTGATCAACGTTAATGGCAGTACTATGAACCTTACTACCATACAAAGCCTTATTTAAGCCTTATTGAGCTTACTGTGGGGCTAGGTTGATTTGTTGAAGATTGTCCCATAATGTTTATTTATCTATATCAGGGGGGTTTCACTACGCAGTTTAGGTACATTTGGCCGGCGCGCCTCCCGGGCAGGCGTATGGCCGCTGCCCGCTCGGCTCGCACGATAGTCGTGTCACGTGGCGATCGCGAAATATTGAAAATACACGATGGCTTCGAAACCTAAATCTCGATCTAATCCGTATAAAAGATGTATTTACGGATGTATGAATAAACGGAAGAACAAGGAATCAGAAATAACATTTTTAAATTCCGGACGATATTGAAAGGTCCCGAAGTCCTTACTTAGTAATAGTTAAAATAAACATCCTTAATTTATTGAATATTGGTTGCCCAGAAACAATATTAGGAACTGATCGACATATTTTCAAAGGAATACGGCTGTGGCATACCTACTTCCGTGAGAACCAGACATAATCTCTATAAAAAATTCTATCTCCGGATAAAAATTTCATGTTTACAGAATCAACGTTTGTAATTCCTACATATTTATCTTAAAAATAATAAATCAGTAGGTATAGGTACAAAAACTTGTCAGGTGACAACCCTCAAAGCTCGGTCATAAAACTGCGGCGCGCAAAGAAGATTCACGGTTCGTGCACGGTTAAGTTTAGTTATAAGTTTCAATTTTGCTTGCAGGCGGCGAGTATAGGTATAATTTTATACCTAAATCTGACTTTTGTGAAGGAGTGAATTTTCTGTACGGTAGTACTATTAGTTATTCTGTGTCTATATATATAAATGCCTTGGTCCTGACTGACTGACTGATCCACGCAGAGCCGAAACTACTGAAGCTAGAAAGTTAAAATTTCAGGTCTGGTTACATTTGTAATGTGTACAAGTAATAAGAAGCAATTTTGAAAAATTCAACCCCTAAGGGGGTAAAAAGGGGGTTGAAAGTTTGTATGGATGGGGCTTAAATATTAAAGTAAGAGATTTGAAACTTCGTCCATTTACTGATAAATAAAAAACAATAAAAGTAATTTCAGCGTTTTTCAAAATTCAACCTCTAACGGGGTTAAAAAAGGGTTGAAAGTTTGTATGGAGATTATTATTTTTTTGTGACAGACTTGAATTTTCGTTTGCAGGCTAAGAACTTAAAAGCAAAAAAACTAATTTCAGTGTTTTTCAATATTCCACCCCAGAGGAGTTGAAACGGGGTTGAAAAGTTGGTATTAAAGCGAGGTCGTAACAACTGAAGCTAGAAACTTGTAATTTGCAGGTCGGGTTACATTTATAACGTGTTCAAATAATAAGAAGCGATTTTGAAAAATTCAACCCATAAGGGGGTAAAAAGGGCGTTAAAAGTTTGTATGTATAGGATTTTAAATTTTAAGTTAGAGACTTGAAACTTCGTACGTTTTCTGATGTTTATAAAAATATAAAAGTGATTTCAGCGTTTTGGATAAATCCGCCTCTGAGGGGGTAAATAGGGGTGCAAAGTTTGTATGCGGAAAACTTTTTTCTTTGAGCTAGATACTTACAACTTTGTAGGAATATTACTTATTAGAATACACAAAAAGTACTTTCAGCGTTTAGGATAATTTCTCCCCTGAGGGGGTTAAATAGGGGTGCAAAGTTTGTATCGGGGAAATTTATTTTTTTGAGCTAAAATCTTTTAACTTTGTAGGAAGATTACTTATTCAAATACAATAAAAGTACTTTTAGCGTTTTGGATAATTCCACCCCTGAGGGGTTTAAAAAGAGGTTCAAAGATTGTATGGGGAAAATTTATTTTTTTGAGCTAGAGACTTTTAACTTTGTGGGAAGATAACTTATTAAAATACAATAAAAGTCCTTTCAGCGTTATGGAAAATTATACCCCTGAGGGGGTTAAATAGTGGTGCGAAGGTGCTATCATACGCGGACGAAGTCGCGGGGCGGAAAGCTAGTTTATACAATAAAATTTAGCGAACGTTTGAAAGATCGCAGACAGTTTGATGAAACTGACCCCAACTTCATTAAAAACACATTTGTGGCCAAGTTTCAAAAATTACGTAGAACGAGGCCACTCGATTCAAAAAGTTGTTTTTTGACCAATGTTCTAGCAATACGTAACATTTACCTATGCAAGTTTGAAGTATATTATCAATAAATATTACGATTATTCTGACCTGACATGTAACTACGAGTTTAATGATACGTGTAGGTATCCTGTCAAAAATCGAGGGGTATCGAATGTTAATGATATCAACAGGAAATTCCAATTTATAATTTCGAAGGATGTTGTTTAATGACTTTTGTGTTAATTGTGAAATAAAGATTACTCTATTGGTAATAAAAGCACGATAG
Organism: Pammene aurita; assembly: GCA_947086415.1. Taxonomy (NCBI): domain Eukaryota; kingdom Metazoa; phylum Arthropoda; class Insecta; order Lepidoptera; family Tortricidae; genus Pammene; species Pammene aurita. Next base: position 4,141,199 of record OX352307.1, read on the forward strand.
ATGTTTGTAGAAGTTTTTGGAGACTTTAATAAATGAGTAAAAATAAACACTAATGTGGTGAATATGGTATGGTATAACGCACGGTTTTATAAGTTTAATAATAGAATAGCACGTCTTTTTGTCGACTATACCTATATCAATAATGATATGTACTACGTGATATTACGGTACGAAGCTGCTTAAATATACATAGAAACCACTTCTGAGACTAAAATTTAATCAGTCCTGCTAGCTTAACGCAATTTCAAACTTTATTTCATTACCATCTATTCAAAAAGCCACCTTAATAATCCTTTTGAAGATCTAATTTCGCTTAAACGTTTAAATCTGAAGTTAGCTCCATATAAATACTCTCGTTCTCCTGTACTTTCTTGTATACCTATTTTGAACCTTAGTGGTTTATAATAAAGCTGGTTTTGATCGGAAGATTTAGATCTTCCTATAGTATTGATCCTTGTTTAGTGGTTTTATACTTTAAAGCATTCGGTTAGAGCTTACTTTGCGTTGGAGAAGATTGTTTTGAGTTTTACTGTTGTTTTCGATATTATTAGCTCAAGGACAAGCTTTCTTAGGCCGCTGTTTTGACGATTATGTGTTCCGTTTAACTTAGAGTCTATAGGTAGTAACTCAGACGTGCGACTTTCATAGGGGAGGTAATGGGATAGAATTGGAATTTAGAATTATAGGCAGTTAGAGTTTTTTGATTTTAGTCAGTAACTTTTAATTAGTGGAAGGTTAGGATTGACATAGTACCTGTTTTAAACTTTAACAGCGTCCTCAACCGGTTTTGAAAAAGAAACCCGATATATTTAATAATTTTAGGGTCTTTTTGTAGAACTTAATATAGTTTTTAGGTACTGCCGTGGTGTTATTGGATGGAGCAAATACCGGTTTCCTGTTTAACAGCTTAGCTAAATTTTTTTTTATATAACGACGGTGGCAAACAAGCTTACGGCCCGCCTGATGGTAAGCGGCTACCGTAGCCTATGGACGCCTGTAACTCCAGAGTTGTCACATGCGCGTTTCCGACCCTTTACAAAAAGGAGGACTCACTGTGTTGGCGGCTAAAGGAACTTCAAGAGACATAACTTTCAATAAATTGAAAGTTATGTCTCTTGAAAATACTAATTTAAAAAGCTTTTGTCCGTTCTTCTTCCGGGACTAAGAGAGCAATGCTCATTATACACTTGTTGTAGTTGATAATAGTATCATAGTACCTAATTTTATCCGATCCAAGCTAAATTCAAGTTTAGCCATGGTTTTGTAGTCCACCTACGTAGTACGTGCTCAAACGCACGATTCTAAGAATTCCGTGTTTTCCTCATCGAATCAAATTTCTAACACATCACGGAACCCATTGGTTCAATACATCACGTTCGAACCCAAAAGGTCTTTTATCATTATAATGTTCGTGGAGATACGACCTTTGGTTAGTGACGGTTAGTTAAACTGTGATGTTTACTTGAGGTAAAAGGGACGTTACAATTGAGAAACCGGTTTAGATGTGTGAAATCGGTTTTCAATAAAAGTAAAAATATTGGATTGAGAAGTATCTCGCCCGTCATCAGTATTCCAACTTTAAAAACTTATATACTTAAAGGTAAAAATAATTGTTTTTTATTGATTTGACATCCGCAAAATATCCTGGTCATGGCACCAAATTGTAGCAAAGTTATATGGAAAATGGTGTATTCTTTAAATTTACAAGATTACCTACGTTTTTTTACGTTCTATTATCAATGAGTAATATCGAGTCTAGCTGTGGGTTGCACCTTTTGTTATTTCCCCTCCATCCCATCGCATATCATTTTCATTTTATCGAAATCAGTTCAGGCATTTAGCCGGGACAAGGTTAGTGACCGAACGTTACTTTGCTAATAAACAGCTCACTACAAAGAATAAGAATCAAAGCAAACCAGACTGTAAAATGCAGGTAAATCTGAAGGACTTCAAAGTCAATGTTTATTCAGATATTTTATACCTGTGACTTTGACATTCGCACTTTATGAGGTTACTACTCTGTTTACAATGCGGTCAATGCGTCAACGTTAGTCATCCTAATCTATATGGCTTTTACGCCTATTAGTTTAGCGTTGTTTGTTATGATTCACGTGTTAGCTTTATAGCTATAATGATGTTAACGATAGCTAATATGTTCAGATTTATTTCTTCAGGGAAATTATTTGTGATTAGGTACAGTTATTAGCGAAAGTAGCTGTGGGAGACGTGTACGTAATTAATTTGATGTGACCTTAATACCGGGATACAAGCTGTAACATACACGGTGCTCGGGAGCATTGCGAGAGATTTTAACCACGAATTCCTGAGGTCATAAGGAGTAATAAATGTTACGAGTATATATATGAATTTAGGTCAATTTCGCCAAAAAAAATATTTTTTTTTTGTTTTTTTTTTCGATTTTTTAAATGCTTTTGAACATAAAAACATACATTTTATTGGTAAAACTGTCGATTAAAATAAATTAGTACATTTTTTTCGTAAAAAATAGTTTACGTAAAGTATTCCCTGGCACTTTGATATCTGTCAATAAGAATGTCTAGACTAGACCCCATCAAGGGTGAAATCGCCATCAAAAAAGCGTTTTGCACTGAGTCACAATCAAAATGTTTTTTTATTTTATTTAATTGGTAGTAACTCTGAAACTAGGCGAATTCCAGAAAAGTTTATACGACATTTTAGTCTCCAATTGTGATCAGGAATACACTGTTAAAATCTCTCGCAATCCTTACGAGCACCGGTATATGCTAGTGATCCGTTTAAAGGCATAATTGGTTATTTTATATTATTCTAATTATTAAAAAGCAAGAAAAAAAAATCTCGAAAAATAACCGTTTTTAGGGTTCCGTAGTCAACTAGGAACCCTTATAGTTTCGCCATGTCTGCCCGTCCGTCCGTCCGTCCGTCCGCGGATAATCTCAGTGACCGTTAGCACTAGAAAGCTGAAATTTGGTACCAATATGTATATCAATCACGCCGACAAAGTGGTAAAATAAAAAGTGGAAAAAAATGTTTTATTAGGGTACCTCCTCTATACGTAAAGTGGGGAGTGATTTTTTTTTTCGTTTCAACCCTAACGTGTGATATATTGTTGGATAGGTATTTAAAAATGAATAGGGGTTTACTAAAATCATTTTTTGATAATGTAAATATTTTCGGAAATAATCGCTCCAGAAGTAAAAAAAAATGTCCCCCCCCCCTCTAACTTTTGAACCATAAGTTTTAAAAATATGAAAAAAATCTCAAAAGTAGAACTTTATAAAAACTTTCTAGGAAAATTATTTTGAACTTGATAAGTTGAATAGTTTTTGAAAAAAAATTACAAAATAATTTCTGAACTAAGTTTGTAATTTAACCATATAAGAAGGTGTTTATTGTACCTGTAATTTCTACAAAATCACAATGAAATGACGTGCTTTCAAATAAAGTAAAAACGGTGAAAATCGGTTCACGCAATAAAGAATTATCCCATAAAAATCATCTTCCATACTTTAAGCTCGCGCGCAATAGTTTACTTAATTTGCCGATAGATGTCGCTGTACGTGGAACGCTCATATCATATCCTACATGGCGGTGTTATTTTAACTCTTAAGTGGGGACACTTACTGTGACGGACGGAAAACTACGGAACCCTACACTGAGCGTGGCCCGACACGCTCTTGGCCGGTTTTTTTTTATGGAGGGTTGGCCGGCTGGGACGACTAGTCCCATACAATTTTTTTTTTTACTGTCCATAATTTTTAGCCTACTTTTTTTAGTCGTAATACGATACCACTTATGCCCTTAAACGGATCACCAGTATTCTTGTTACATCCTGTATAAGACGAGGGAAGGGAGATGGGTACAAAAATTAGAGTCACTCAACGGGATTCAGCTTGCAGTCTGCTTCGAGCTGATTGATATTCGCTCTCGAACAGCTTAGATTTCGTGGTGAAAACCATGGTGTCGATTCCGCTGCAGACTGCAGTGCTAAGCTTCAATTTAGTTTGTCAAAAACGGAGTGCCTTAGATGTAGGTTTGGGGTCTAATGTCGAAAAACGAAACGAAACGCTACACACTTCTCACTCACTCTTCATCACCTCGGGTAGCGTTTCGATTCGATTTCTGCAAACGATTGTCACCTTGGCTAAGCCCCCAGGTATTTTGAACATATCTAACCTCGTTCTCTGTTGTTCCAGGCCCGGGCAGTCTGAACACGGGCACGGCGCGCTGGCGTTCGGCGGGAAGCCGGGCGCGGGGGCGGTGGTGCAGCCCCGCGCCCCCGCGGCGCCATACCCCCCGCAGTACCCCGCGCTGCGGCTCCACCAGCCCGGATATGGCTCGGCTGCGCTCTCCTTCAGGTAACTATACAAGTCCATACTTTGCTGGTGCTTCCCACTCACCAAGATCCCCACTTACCCAGATCATCCACTCAGCTAGATCGTTCCGCTCACCCAGATCAGGTTGAACTCGCTTCAACTGATTTCGCTGGAAGCGCAAGTTCGGTAGGAGCATTCCAGCGTAGCAAACCGTATCACGTCTGGTCGCGGAAGGGTCCTGGATTTTCCCCCGGCAACCATCCCACCAAACAGCCCGCTCGCTTTAGCGCTCCAGAAGCATAAAGCCCAAGTCAGGTTCAAAAAAAAAAGCTGGTGCTTCGTGCTATGTTTAACAGCAGAGAATATGTTTCTTATGATCAGCAACATTCATGAGACACCTAACAAATATTACCTCATATGACGGGGATTCTGGGGAACTCTTCTTCTTATTCTGCCATGCCCTGACGGGCGTCGGTGGCCACCTATGTGAAGTCTTTCCGTCTCGGCCAGTCTTGCGAGCGTGGCCGCGTCCTAATTTTTGTCCATTATTCGATGTTATCGAGCCAGTTCACCTTCCTTCTTCCTTTTCCCCGCCTTCCCTATATTTTCTGGGAAAGTACCTTACAGAAAACCAAAGCCAAATAGCAGAAGACCCCGCTCATAGTGTTGTGTTCCTGCTGATGAGTAAGGTTGCCAGAGAGTCGAAGAGGATGCAGTCTGTTGACGCACGGAGACGCTCTTTTCCCTTTAGCCGTTAACACCAGTGTCTCCTTTATATTAACACTTGTAGAGTATGTACGTAGACTATCTACGGTATCTTATCATCAGGGACAGCATATGGCGCTTGTTTGCTAGTATACTTGTTAGCACGAAACATAAGAAATTACAAAATTAATGCAAATTAATTTGCCAAGACAGACATCCCGTCAAGTCTAAGGTTTACGTCAGGGGTCTCCAAACATTTTTACATGAGGCGAGGGTCACGGTCATGACCATGGCCGGGATTTCAATGGGGAAGGATGGTATAAAGTAATCGTAGGATGGCGCTGTCAACGACCTCGTCCTATTTTTGTATCGGACTTGAGTGACTTGACAGCTGGTTAAACATTCTAGATGGTGCTCGCTACGATGGTCCTTTTTAGGATTCCGTAGGCGAAATGGCGAAAACGGAACCCTTATAGTTTCGTCATGTCCGTCTGTCCGGGCAAAATCCGTCCGTCCGTATGTCACAGCCGTTTTACTCGGAAAGTATAAGACATGTTAATAAATTTTAGACATAAGGTGTATTTTGTATGCCGCTATTTAGTTATGTATTTAAATGGTAGAAAAAAATATTTTTAGGCGGGGCGCTCCATACATGTAACTAACATACAAATATCAACATGTTGCACATCAATCGATAGGTCTTTAAAAATAACATCGAGGTTTCTTTGAACATTTACAGATTAAGTGATTCCATTGAAGGTACGGAATCCTCCATTATGCGTGGTCCGACACGCACTTGGCCGGTTTTGTATGAATGTCGACATATTCCATAGACAATCAAATTGACAGTTGCCTTCCGCATTTCCTTTTTCCGGCCTGAGCCTGCCAATCAGGCTCGTGGGCCTTAGTTCGGAGACCCTTGGTTGATCACAACTAATTCTATGATCTTTTACTAATCTTGCACCAGTTGCAGTTGCACCATGTAACAACACGTATGAGAACAGTTTTTATCCCAGGCACTCATGCTACACGGAAAACATTATACAATTGCTATAAATATACGTTTTCCAGCCATCAGGTGAAATCTGAACTCAAGTATCGTATTTAGCAATGTTCACATACATAATACATTATACAAAATTCAATAGAACTTAAATTTCAAATACGTTCATTCAAAATTCAACCATAACTTGATAAATATAAGGTTGAGATTGAATTAAAACCTATATTAGATTATGCTTTTATGTAATTGAGCTTTGAAATGTTATCTTTTAAAAGAAAAATCCCATGACTCATTGTTTCTACTTCAGTTAATACAAAATGACGAAGTTTCATATAAAAATCATGTTGGTGAAGTCCTTTTGGAAATAATTAGGTCAGCTGTTATGGGAAAATAGTTCTTATCGCTTGACAGTGAGCTTCAGTTGTAAATGGTGATTGTTGCACTAATTGATACCTGCTTATATTATAATGCTTACCTGACAGTAATGGGTATAGTATAGCAAACTGTAATTTAAGACTGGTATATTGAAATCGAGTTTAGTAGCATCGTGTGGGGCTCATGGACTTATATGAAGTGGATCGAATACTTCGGTCACAAAGTGAGGCCGAAAGAGGTTATCCAGGGGACTGTGTCTCGTTTTGAGTAAGGAGGTAATGACGTCATCAGACAATCAAAATGTCAATATGTGTCAAATGTGACAATTTTGTAACGAGTGCGAGTGAGACACCGCCCCCTACATTATGCTCTCTATCGGACCGTTTTTATTACTTTTTAACCGACGAAAAAAACGGAGGAGGTTCTCAAGTCGACGCGTATATTTTTTTTTTTTTTTTTATGTATGATCACGCATAACTTTTTACAGAGTAGTTCGATTTTCATAATTCTTTTTTTATTGGAAAGGGTATACCCCGAAATTGGTCCCATATAAATTTGAAACAAAAATTCCAACCTTAAGGGTAGGAAAATAGGGGATGATTGATTTTTCACTCACCGATTGTAACGTATGACCACGCATAACTTTTTACAGAGTAGTCCGATTTTGATAATTATTTTTTTATTGGAAAGGGTATAGGGTAAATAGGTCCCATATAAGGGTAGAAAAATAGGGGATGATTGATTTTTCACTCACCGATTGTAACGTATGACCACGGATAAATTTTTAAAGAGTAGTCCGATTTTTTGGATAAAAATCTTACCCTAAGGGTGGGAAAATAGGGGTGATTTATTGTTCACTCACAGATTTTAAAGCAGAGTTTTTACAAAAAAAAACCTCACGAGTTTTGACAATGAGTTTTAGACCTGCCAGTCTCTTCTTTCTATTTGCTTCCATCCTTTTTTTTTCTCATTATTAGATTCTTCTAAATATCTTTTTCTCATTCGAGCAGAATTTTTTGTAGGCCTACCCATGTTGGTATATAAAGCCTGTTCTTTTTTAAGTATTTATATTACAGAACAAAATAATAGTTAAAGTAGGATTATTAATATAACAGTTAATAGCTAAAGCAAGGTAGGTAGCTATTTTAAAAGTAATCAAAAATTAAGCATGTAATAATTTTTATAAATTATAGCAACAGAAAATTATGAAATAAAAACTTTTTAACAAAAAAATTGAACCGCCGAAAAAAAACGAAAAGCCAATAAAAAACCGTTAACACGAAACGAATCGACCAACAAAAAAAACAATAGCGCACTGAAAAGAAAAAAATAATAATTTGGTTTTCAATAACGCAAGTGCATACCTACCCTACAATTACAATTATAATCTATTTCTATACACTTTCTATATACCTAAAACAATCGCTAGGCTTATATCAATTTAATTATATCTAGAAAGTATGAACTATATACATACTTCTGAAATGAATCACACAAATCTGCGTATTTATATATTTACAATCAGTTATTTTTGGAGTCGGTGCCAGCCTCAAACAAACTTGAGCACCTTTAACCACATAATGTGTTGCGTTCAACTCTTCACTAAGGTGCTCAAGATTGTTTGAGGCTGCCACCGACTCCAAAAATAACTGATTGTAAATATATAAATACGCAGATTTGTGTGATTCATTTCAGAAGTATGTATATAGTTCATATTTTCTAGATATAATTAAATTGATATAAGCCTAGCGATTGTTTTAGGTATATAGAAAGTGTATAGAAATAGATTATAATTGTAATTGTAGGGTAGGTATGCACTTGCGTTATTGAAAACCAAATTATTATTTTTTTCTTTTCAGTGCGCTATTGTTTTTTTTGTTGGTCGATTCGTTTCGTGTTAACGGTTTTTTATTGGCTTTTCGTTTTTTTTCGGCGGTTCAATTTTTTTGTTAAAAAGTTTTTTTACTAGTGACCTTATGAACGACTGTTTTGCTCGGTAATAAGGTTCAACTGTGGTTAGGGAAATATAGTAAAAGTACTATCCGGATTGTCTTCTAATCCGTGGTGGGGCTATTTGGAATGCGTGGGATTATTTGGAACTATACGTGTTATACCTTAATAATACTATCAGAGAAACTGCTGTACGAGTCGTTCTTACAGCACTATTGTGGGGCAATTTTATGGGGTGATTGTGTATTCCGTTATTTATTATTATTACATATCGATGCTATAACTGAAAAAAGCTCTTTACGGCCAAAGCGGAGTGTTGGTAATGGGTAACGCAGCATTAAAATGAAAGTTCCACGCCCCGTACAATAATATTACGCGACATCTCTGTGACAACCACTCACTTTGGCGCCAACCTCGCGTCGCCAACATAACAGACTAATTTATTTAAGGAATTACGCAGGCATACCAGCATAGAAAGTTGGCGCCGAACCAGAGACAAGCTAGACCATCGACTCGGACGTTTCCACGTGTATTATACATTGAAATAAATATAGGGGAAATGACACATCAACGAAAGAAGAGTGTCGATTTTGAGGTATCAGAGATATCAACATGGCGGTTATAGAGGTTTTGACGTCCTGAGATATCAATATGGCGGATTTTTCGGCCGCATTGGGTTTTTACGTATATACTCGTCATCTCTTTTTGCTTATGAATATGGCGCTGAGTTAAAACGAGGCGAATATATTTTTATGCGTTTTGATTTACATATGTCGGGTCCCCTACTAAAGGTCAGTGGGATCATAGACATATAAAATAAGAAGACGTAGCGCCGTAAAGACAAAACTGTGATTCCATAATAAGCCGACTTCTTCGTGTTTACGCGCGGTACGCACACATATACAACTCGTGGACGAGCGGTGATTGGTTCAAACGTCAAAAGTGAGTGTGTGTGCACGAGATAGCGGCTTATTATGGAATCACAGTTTTATCTTTGTGGGATTCCGTCTCTTTTATTTTATATGTCTATGAGTGGGATTATCTTAATTTATTCCAACGAAAGGACATCCTTCTTGATGAAGCTGAATCTGTGCCAAAAATAATATGTAACGTTAAATACGTGTGACTTGGCCTGGCCTGTTGACGTGTGTTGGGGCATGTAGGACAAGTGTTTATTTACACACAAACGCAACGTTTTTGTAGTTGAAAAAACTTTTTTAAGAATTGGAATTGTTTAAGGCGGCTTTCACACTGCTGCGGTTTCCGCATGCGGCGCCGGTGCGCGAGCGAGATAGCGCTCTGCATGTGAATAGCGCTGTCACGCTTGCACGCCGTCGCTGCATCCGGTTGCACGTCAGTGTGATAATCGTCTAAGTTTTGTTTTGTAGTGGTATTGTAGTCCGGGCATCAGAATACGGCTACGGTATTAACTGCCTGTCGCACCAGGGTAAAAGGGAATCTTGGGGCAGTCAAGGGTCACAGCAGGGGGCTGTCTCTCATACTGATCCTCATACAGATTGGAACCCGCACTGGTGCGTTCCGTAGGAGATCCCAGAGCCGTCCAAAAGGCGTTCAGGGGGACCCTCGGAGTGAGGGGGGGGGGGGGTTTACGGGTTTAGACGGTGCGACTCCGACATAACCTCCGCGTTTGTCCCCGCGGCGCGGAAGTATCTATAACGGATTTTCCCCACGAAAAAAGGGGGGTATAAGTAAACGTGAAAGGACAGCTGACTGCTAAATCCGAATGTGTATGAAATTGATCTTTCTTTTGTTTCTTTCTTTCTTTCTAAATGATCAGAGTTATGATGTTCCAAATAGCCCCATAGATCTAAAAATCCAAATTAACCTCACGTGTAACTGGGGTGTGTTGTATTATGTAATACCTACCTATAGAGTACACTTGCCTAAAGTATTCTTAGTAATGCCAGTTGAGATTCTTATCCTTCTTATAAAAACACCAATACAACAAAAAAAATCGCAATGGCGGCTGCATTCACGTGAAAGATATTTCAAATTGCGCTCATACGCAGGCTATTTCCGTTACACGTAAGAATGTAAAAATAAAACGTTGTAAACTTGGCACAAATTGTATTTTCGCGCGCGTTACAAATAAATTGCGAGTACGCGTCGCACGTGATACTAAGGCACTGGTTTTACTATATTTTTATTGCATGGTACCGTTAATTAAATAAAAAAATAGAGCTTCAGTTTACTGAACGCAACTTTTTTATTGTAACACCGAGCCACAGAATAATATAATAGTATTTCATACCAAGGATGATTAAGACATGGATGGACAATGCCTATACAAAATCGCGTTTCTCGAACCTTCAGGCTATACGTCTGTTTTCGGTACTGAGTGCCACAGCGCCATCTGTTGAGTCTGGAGTCGAGTTATTCTGTCAGCGTTAATCGCCGTACAAAATATTAGAAACTAGAATTTATTTATTTGATCTTAATTGCACAAAATAAGATGGTACAAATGGCGGACTTAATGCCATAAGGCATTCTCTACCAGTCAACCAATGGGCTTAACAAAAAGGTTAAGTAGGAAGTTAGTGCTTGTGGTGACCGATAGATGACGCTAGTGCTTTAGCCTGAAATAAGGGAACGCGATTTTGTATAGGCATTGTCAATCCATGTCTTTATCATCCTTTGTTTCATACAGAAGGTCGTCTTCCCTACAAAATCAACGTTTGACAGAACTTTGACAGATGAACATGACGTCTCCATACAATTTTACCTTTCGAGGTTGTAGGGTTGACAAGTACGCAATTAGTATAATTGCTGGACCTGCCCCAATCTGCCTTAATCTACCTAATCTATCAGTAATTTTGTTTTATACAATTGTTTAGTACAATCTACCTAATCTATCAGTAATTTTGTTTTATACATTGTTTAGTACAATTACAACACAACTTTAGCTATTTACACGCATCATCATCATTAGCCCTTTATCACCCACTGCTGAGCATAGGCCTCTCTTCGTGTACGCCACTTGTCCCGGTCCGTGACATTTACACGTATACAGATCATAAAGACAATACCCACACCCATACAGCCTACATACCTTTTACGCTTTGCTGAAGTAGGGAAAAAATAAGAATCCGAACGCATCCACACGTCCCGCACGGTTGGTAGCCCCGGCCTTGGCCTTTACCCCTTTTCCCGCCCATTTCACGTGCGCTTCTATCAAATGTCAAAAGCAGGCAGGAGCGTGATTTTTGTATCGTTGTTCGTTCGTTCCGCGTTTTAATTATGTAACTTTCTGACTTTTTTTGTTTCAATCCAGTTATCGCGCAGTTACACATTTGGATGCCGAGGCGAATTATTGCGAAATCAGTGAACGCAAGTAGGTATAGAATTAGAAACACCGAAAAAACACTTCGCCTCGCCAGCTGGCCACCCATATTGTTAGGGGTTTTGAGTCATTTATAAGTCACGTTTCGTTCAATAGTCACATTAATTATTATTTTATAGATATAATTATTTATTGTCAAAATCATGATTTTCTTAAACTTCTCATGGGCCCTGCAAGACAAGTCAAGTTATCGCTTACATTTAAAAATAATTTTAAACAAAAAAGAACCGACTTCACTTTGCCTCCACCTTTCCAAAAGCAAATGCCCGAGCTGCTGTAAAAAATACTCAAATCACTATAGTTGCCTATAATAGTTCAAGAGTTCCCTCGATTTCTCCAGGATCCCATCATCAGATACTGACCTAGTTACAATGGGGCCAACTGTGAAGTATACTCTTTTAAACAAAGAAATAATTTTCCAAATCGGTCCAGCCGTCTTCGAATAATCGGTGAACATACATAAAAAAAAAACAAAAAAACAAGCAAAAAAAAAAACAAAGATCCCGACGAATTGATGATAACCTCCTCCTTCGAAATCTTGAAATCGGTTGAAAATTGCCGCCTTTTCCTCTGCCAAATTTGTTTGCCATGACGGGCCAAGAGAGAAACCGGACATAACTCTTACTCTATTTTCCTAACTACAGTTGAACCTTATTACCGAGCAAAACAGTCGTCAATAGGTGACTAGTAAAAAGTGGTACAAACGGTCCGATAGAGAGCATAATGTAGGGCCGGTGTCTCACTTACACTCGTTACAAAATTGTCACATTTGACACATATTGACATTTTGATTGTCTGATGACGTCATTATCTCCTTTCCTAAGTCAAAACGAGACCCAGTCCCCTAGATAACCCTCTTTTTCGGCCTCACTTTGTGACCGAAGAGTATACTCCAGTTTAAAATGAACTTCATGAATCGAACTTAACTTTTTAAATTCGGTAACTCTATGGTTCGTAGACAAATGACATAACCGGATGCCATAAACACAATAAAAAGTTGAACAAAATCGTTGACATCTGTGTGGCTTCCCGTCATTCCGTGTTATTTTGCGATGGAATATAATAAAATATGTGTTGCGACGATATTACACAAATTATACGTATTCAGGATATCGCTACTCTTGCTGCTAAGGGAATGGAAGTAAATGATGAAAGACAGATAATATAATAATGGAAAAGTGAGTGTGCATAACTATCATTATTTTGTTACGTCCATAGATTGAATTGAACGTCGAAATTGTCTGTAATTATTATATATACAATTAGAGTTACACATTTTAAAAAAGCTGTCGGAATATAAAAGGACATTCTGAGAGCTTAGAGCCCTGTTGAACTTTACTTTTTTAGTCGTCCTAAAGCATCCTAATTAGGATCCTAAATATATCCTAACTAGGGTCCTAAATTCACAATAAACAGAATCAGTCTGCGATTAATGAAATCTATGACATTTAGGTCGACTGGCGACTAAACGCTGTTACACTTTACTTTCTTCCGTCCTAATTAGGATGCTAACTCTATAAGTTCGTCGGTGACCATCCTAGCTTTCTAACTAGGTTACTTTTTAGGAAACTTACTTGCTAAATGCGGTTACACTTGACTAAATTTAGAGACTAAATCATTTAGGAAGCTAACTAGGACAAATGTAACAACGCTTTTAGGTTGTTGTCAGTTTTGCTACAATTTTAACGATTAAGTACAAATTTTTAACGAATCTGGTAAGATTTCTCACTTCTATATTTGACTCTTTTAGGGAAAGATCATGTAATACATACATGGTGAATGTTTAATATCATTAACTCCCGACTCCATAACGCGACTGACACATTCACTGAACAATTAATTGTGCACAAGCAAATTATGAACACCACAATAAGTTGACGAGTTAATCTGAATCTTCGTGCTACAATGACTTAAGTTTTAATGGCCGCTTCTTAGAAATTCCGACAATTACGTAATTACGTGGCGTTAAAAACTTATTGTTGTTTCTGTTTACTACAATCGCATTGTTCCGCGGCTAGTTTAATGAGGTACTTAATTAATGACATTCTTGACTTGTTGAACCGACACTAATGCAGTTTGAACTCTTATCAGCTATGCAACATTAGTTTTTAGTAAATACAATTTGCGCTAAGTCCATCTTAATTTGCCACTTTCGACTCGGAGTTCTCTCTTTTGCAAATAATCGAAACACACCCACAGATTATAACTAGGTGTCTGCCGGGAACTAAGAACGCGTATTCTTGCAAACCAATTGACCAGAATAACAAGAACCCTTAACAAAACTCTAAGGCCTTCTGATTCCAGAACCCCCTGGTCAGTCCAGCTAATATAATTTTCTAATTATATTTATCTCTGTTACAACTGCAACAACTAAAGTTACTAAAGTTATCGTGGAACATTCAAAATCAAAAAGCTATCGAAATGCACGGACGTCCACTAGCCCAGTAGCCACTACCCACTAGCTGATAGTTTTGGTGTGTCTGAACAATGATACTATGGATATCCATTACAAAAGGTGTACAAAAAAAAAAAACTTCCATAGTTATTTCATAACCTAGTAAAACGATTCTGTATGTTTATCTACTTTGACAATAATATCTACCTATGGAAACTTTTAATTGGCTCCCTGTTTCTACATTACGAGGGTTGCTACTTATATATCCGGAAACAAAAAAACAAACAAACGTACACGGCTGAAAATGGTTTTATTGTTTTTCAAAGTATTCCCCTTGATGATCTATGCACTTTTGCATTCGCGTGAACCAATTTTTAAAGCACTTCTGCCACTCCGCCTGAGGTACCTCCATAACGTGTTGTTTGAATGCGTCGACAGCATCTTCAGCGGTCGAAAATCGTTGACCGCGTAATTTATTCTTTATATTTGGAAATAAATAAAAATCGTTGGGTGCCAAGTCAGGGCTGTACGGCGGATGACCCGTTAATTCCACATTTTGACCCTCCAAAAATAGAGTTGTTTCGCGTGACGTATGACAGCTGGCATTGTCATGATGAAGAATGATTCTTCGTCGCTGGTTAGTTTTACGAATTTGTTCAAATACTTTCGGTAAGCAAATGGTCGTGTACCACTCTGAATTAACCGTTCTACGGTTTTCTAGTGGCACTGTAGCTACATGGCCATTAATACCGAAGAAGCAGGCCACCATTTGTTTCAATGTACTTTTTGCACGAGTAACTTTCGTAGGGTTCGGCTCATTTTGAAACACCCATACCGTTGATTGTTGCTTCGTTTCGGGATCGTATGCATAGATCCAGGATTCGTCACCTGTATAGATGTTATAAACGGCTTTTGAGTCACCACGGTTATATTTTTTTAACATTTTATTGCACCATTCGACGCGAGCATCTTTTTGCTCTTTTGTTAAGTTGTGGGGTATCCAACGCGAACAAATTTTTTTTACAGCCAAATAATTATGTAATATGCTATTAATGCTGGTCATAGAAATACCCAGAGTCGCCTCTATCTCGCGGTACGTAACATGTCGGTCGTCCATTATAAGTTTTCGCACAGCCTCGATATTTTGTTGTACAACGACCGATTTCGGGCGACCTGCCTTAACTTCGTCCGTAAGCATACTACGTCCACGATTGAACTCACTAAACCAGTGATACACAGTAGTTTTAGATGGGGCTTCATCACCAAAAGTTGAAGTTAGTTGATCTATGCACTGTTGTTGCGTTAAACCACGCCGAAAATCATAATAAATCATAGCACGAATATTTTCACGAGTGAGTTCCATTCTTGCTGCGAGATGACATTTAAAACTCGTCAAAAACAAAACACGAGCGTTAATAAGAAAGAAAAAATATACCGGCCAGTACTTAAAAAAGTTCAAATTTTACCATGGAGGTCAAATATGCTATTTAAGAAGATTGTAATCCCGGTTTCCGGATATATAAATAGCAGCCTATGTACTGCCTAACAAGATAGGCCCTAGTTGTAAGTTTTCCTATGAAATAAAATAAAATTACAGCTTTTTCACTCTCATTGTTAGAGAATTACAGTTTGTCTCTTTCTCACGCGGTTGACGGAAGCTCATTGGCACGTCCGCATCTCTCACTTGCCGGTGCGCGACTAGCGACAATTGTTTGAATTCACTCATTTTAAGTGCTTCACTTTTGGAGCGTGCATAACCCATCTGTCATTATTACATAGTGTCTGAAGTTGTCTGTGAGCTTCGCTCCCTCGTCCGATGAATATAAACTTATTGTTAGTGTAACGTAATTGTTTGAACAGTTCCAGGGACAGCAACTACCGCGGCGGCGGCGCGGTGGGCGAGTACCGCGCGGGCAGTCGCATGTCGCTGCTCGGCGCGTACCTGCCGCCCCCCGCGCCGCCCGCGCACCACCCCCCGCCCGCCGACCCGCCGCCCTTCAAGAAGATCCGCCTCACCGCCGAGCGCAGCCCGCAGCATCAGCCGCTTAGGGTTGATACTAGGGTGAGTTCAACTACATATACTAGACTAGAATCCTCTGGGGTTGCAGGCGTCCATAGGCTGATTGCCGTCAGGCGGGCCGTATGCCACCGTCGTGGTATAAAAAAAGAGACTAGATCATGTGTATTACTAAACCGCGATTAGAATGGGATTGAGATAGCTGTCAATCCATATTAATTTGGACGTAATTAAGTGTATGGCAAATCTGTCAAGTCTAATCCCATTCTCATCGCGGTTGCATAATACAAGAGCCTTGGCAGCTTATTAGATGACTGACAGACTGGGAGAGGGCAAGCCATACTGAACCATCGCAGCTTAATTACATCGCTCACTAGAATGATATAAACATATAGGTACTTACTCATACTACTGTTAGAAAGAAAGAGAAATTGTAGGAAATAAACTCATCACATCACATATAATTTTTACATAACGTATTTGAACTACGGAAACATAAAAAATATGACAAAATTGAGCCTTTTTAGGGTTCCGTAACAAAACGGGACCCTATTACTAAGACTCCGCTGTCCGTCTGTCACCAGGCTGTATCTCATGATTCTCATGAACCGTGATAGTTAGTTGAAATTATCACAGATGATGTATTTTTGTTGCCGCTATAACAACAAATATTAAATATAATTTTTAAGAAAAAAAAACCGACTTCAATGGGGGTAGCCGGTGAAGGATTATTGTAGATGGTGCACTTAGATTCCATACAATGAAATAACTTGCTTAAAAAACGCAGCGGAGAGGACAAATCGCCAAACGTGAACTATGCGTCGTTGAAGAGTTCCGTTCTGATTATCATCAGCAGTTCCACTTCATCAAATGTCACTCTTTTGAATGAAAATGCTTGATTTGTTGATAAAAATACAAAAGTCACTTTATGTATGCCTTTAAGATTTGAGGAATTCCCTCGATTCCTCGTGGAACTCATCATCAGAACTTGAGCTTGACGAAAATTGGTCCTGACAATCTAACTTGCTTAACAAACATAGCGAAGAGGAAGAATCGCCAAACATGAACTATGCGTCGTTGAAGAGTTCCGTTCTGTTCATCATCAGCAGTTCCACTTCATCAAATGTCACTCTTTTGAATGAAAATGCTTGATTTGTTGATAAAAATACAAAAATCACTATGTGTAAGCCCTTAAGATTTGAGGAGTTCCCTCGATTCTTCATGGATCCCATCATCAGAACTTGAGCTTGACGAACATTTGTTCTGACAATTAAACTTGCTAAACAAACACAGCGAAGAGGACGAATCGCCAAACGTGAACTATGCGTCGTTGAAGAGTTCCGTTCTGATCATCATCAGCAGTTCTACTTCATCAAATGTCACTGTTTTGAATGAAAATGATGGTTTTGTTGATAAAAATATAAAAATCACTATATGTATGCCTTTAAGATTTGAGGAGTTCCCTCGATTCCTCATGGATCCCATCATCAGAACTGCGTTTTGACAAAAACGGGACCAATCTGTATATTAGTGATGCGCCGAATATAGACTTTACCGAATACGAATATTCGGCCGAACATTCGGTTCAGATCTTACCGAACCGAATATTCGGCCGAATTATTCGGTAAAACTAAACAGGTTTATGCACGTCCGCGCGGCTCGCTGAGCGCGAATTCGACCCCTCCCGCTCGCCCATATTTCTAGTAAAATAATATGTGTATGCGACCTTGGCATTGTCAATGTCAACATTTGCAATAGTTATTAATAGTGAATTGATGATAGCCGTTGATATGGTGATGAACTGAATAATTAAGCTTACTAAAATCAAGTATTCTTATTTTATTATATGCCTAATAAAATCTATACTAATATTATAAATGGGAAAGTGTGTGTGTTTGTTTGTCCGTGTTTCACGGCAAAACGGGGCGACGAATTGACGTGATTTTTTTAAGTGGAGATAGTTGAAGGGATGGAGAGTGACATAGGCTACTTTTTGTCTCTTTCTAACCCCCCACTTCCCTAAAATGGAGGGTGGAAGTTTGTATGGAGCATTACGGGGGGCAAAGGGGAACCGTGTTACCCCGAATTTAACGCGAGCGAAGCTGCGGGCAAAAGCTAGTAAGTAATAACAGTAAATATATACCTTAACTTTTAAGAGCGATAAATACTATGAATGATTTATTTATTATTAGATAAATATCATGTTTATTCGGTAAATATTCGGCAGTTTTACCGAATAATTCGGCCGAATACCGAACATTGAAAAACATGCCGAATATGCCGAATACCGAATAATTACCGAATAGTCGGCGCATCTCTACTGTATATATATACTTACAATCAAAAAAAAAATTTCAAAATCGGTTCAGACATGACGGAGTTATGAAGTAACAAAAACATACACGCCGAATTGAGAACCTCCTCTTTTCAAATCTTGAAGTCGGTTAAAAATAAATAGTTTAGGGGGCTCCCATACAACAGACATGATGTTTTTGTCGTTTTTATAGATAATGGTACGGAACCCTTCGTGCGCGAGTCCGACTCGCAATAGTCCGTTTTTTTTAAACTCCGTAACCGTCGAATTCGCATTCGCATTCAAACATTCGCGTCCCGAATATTCACGGAAGTGAGAGAAACTACATTCGTGACATCAGTACTTACGGAATCTGTCCGGAAAGAGAAGTGTCGTAGAACGTATGAGTTCCCATATAAACTACGAGACTTCTCTTTCCGGACAAACTATAACCACGAGTTCCATGTTATCAACTAAATTTGCGTTAAAGAGGCTCGCTTGTTGTGCCTAAACAAAATGAATGCTTGACCAATAAACATAATGATTCGTATAAAACTATACACAGGATAAAAGGTATAGACGGGGCATGGCAATAACAATACTAAGATCGAACGGGATGGTCTTATTACACTTTCAATAGGTACGACAGAAAAGGTGCTATCGTTGGTCCTTGTCAGTCTCACATTTTATTATTACCCTCCACGCCATTACTTATAGCAGTGGAGGGTCACAATAAGATATAATTCGCGATTTCTTCAAGAATTTCTGTGTTTACTACGAGAAAACCTGATATTTTTGTTAGAAGGTTGTGTCGGCTAAGGCTAATTGTTTAATGGTAAATTGTTTTGTTTTGTGCTGTAGAAGTGATTTTATCGTCATCTATGTCTATCCCTTACGGGTGTACGCGTGTGCGGTCTCTAGTTAAATTCTTGCTCCGAGTATAAAACCAATTTAAAACAATGAAACGACCTTCCAAACACCAATTGTATCCAATCTGGCAAACAAACAACAGTACATATACACTACACACAGCCAGTGACTTAACCAAGGGCAGTTCCTGTTTCGACCGTGACCTCTGTTAACCGACCCTGAACGGGCACAACGCAACAAAAACGCGAATACTGACAATGACTTGATAGTTTTTCATAGCCGGTAGTTTTTTTTTGTGAAGGAATTCTTTTTTTATTAACTCATTTAGTGAATAGGACGTGATGTTGCATGCACGGAATTGTGCCTATTTAATAAGCCATCTTAAAAAGGATTAGAGACGTTATCTATTGCACATGCACATAAAGTTTCTACTTTATGTGCATGTGCAATATGCCTATTCAGATCAGAATAGGCATATTGCATATTGCACAGGAATGAAGTTTTTTCATGTATGGTATCAAATGATTCGTTTTGCTGTGAGGATTAAATGCCTATATGGGGCGAATTGCGTTAAAGCAACACAAAAGTCCGAAATGAGATTCAAAATCTAACATTCGCTGATACCACGACGGTGGCAAACAAGCATACGGCCCGCGTGATGGTAAGCAGCTACCGTAACCTATGGACGCCTGCAACTCCAAAGGAGTCATATGCGCGTTGCCGGCCTTTTACAAAAAGGAGGATTCACTGTGTTGATGGCTAAAGGAACAAGAAGGTCCCTCATCGTCAACACACTGGGTCCTGAGCTCTTTGGCAACCTTACTCACCAGCAGGAACACAACACTATGAGTAGGGTCTAATGCTATTCAAGCTTATCAATCTTATCATATTTACCACTACCACTGCTTGTTTTGCCGATACTACATTCATTTTACGGGCGGCTAGTATGGGGAATTGGAAATAATTAATAATAGCTAATATTTTTAGTGTAACGGATATATCATGATACTAGTATTATTTACGCGATGAAATCCTACAAAATATGGTTATTCGCTAACTGCGACAAATATGTACACACATATTACAAGCGTTTTTCTTGTAGGATTTTAATGAATATATCGTTTCTAAGTCTTTTATAATTTGTAAGAAGAAACTACCATTTATTACTATTTGTTTCTAACGAATTAGGATGTATATCGCCCGCGCCGTACATTTTGTAAATTATGTGGTTTTACATGGCCACGGTTTCTTGTTTTTCGCTTTCAACAGAAAGAGGAATTAAATATCGTCATGTTTACAAATAAAAATAATTGATATTATTGTAAATAAAAATACACATTTTTTATATATTTTTTTATACCAATTTAACTACTTCCGGGTGAAAAGTTTGTAGGATTTTTGCATATATTATCTATAAATATCCCATAAGAATGAAAAATAAAAAAATCAGGCTGTTATAAATTAATGTTTGACGCAACCGTATCTTTACTGCACTTCGAGGTCGGATTGCTGTTTCGCGTTTCAAGCTAAGTACCTAACCCTCCTGTGTAGACAAGACCTCTCGTTTTTAATGAAGTCAATGTCACGATGTCAACGGACATGTTAATGTGGTTATGTCACACATGTTCATGTATGTAAACAACGCAAGGCCATTATTATAACAAAACATTGGCTTTAATTATGTTTATAAATAGCAAAACTCGAGTGCTTAGTCGTGATTGCTTGAAGTAGTTTATTTTTCGTGACTGCAACTCAAGAGGTTTTTATTGTGTGTACCTGGGGAATATATATCCTCCTAGCCTAGTCGGTAGTGACCCTGCCTACGAAGCAGGAGGTCCCGGGTTCGAATCCTGGTCAGGGCATTTATTTGTGTGTTTATCACAGATATTTGTTCCTGAGTTATGGGTGTTTTCTATGTATTTAAGTATTTATCCATATTTATCTATTATATATATCGTCGTCTAGTACCCATAACACAAGCCTTATTGAGCTTACTATGGGCCTAGGTCGATTTGTGTAAGATTGTCCTATAATATTTATTTATTTTATTATTTATTTATTATTATTTATATATAATTATTATTTTTAATATCTAATTAAAATAACAGTGTTAATCAATAAATATTCTGGGATTTTAATCAAAATCTAAGTCAGTAAGCTCAATAAGGCTAATGCGTACCTGGCGACGATATAAACCTATATAATACATCAAAAAATACTGAAATACATAGAAAACATTTATATCTCAGAAAGAAATATCCGTGATAAACAACCAGTGTACGAACCCAGGACCTCCTGCTTCGTAGGCAAAGTCACAACCGACAGTACCGACTATGCTAGGAGGCAGTTCAGTTTTGAACTGAAATGAATTTCATGAATTCTTCTTGTATTTTAAAACGAACTTTATGTATCTACTAATGCTCATGTTGTTTTCATTTTCAGGAGTCGGTGAATAGCTATGGGGCGGTGGAGGTGCTGTCTCCCAACCCCCCCTCTGAGCCCACGGTGGAGGAGCAAAGCTTCCGAACCACCAAGGATGAGCTCATACAGCAGATCTCAAAGGTGAGCACGTTTAGAGATTTCCACATAGATATATATTCGCAATTCAATACCAGACGAGGCAAACCTAGGAAAAGGTGGATGGGCTGTGTGAGATTATATTCATATCATCGAAAAGAAAGGATGTGAGTGATGAGATGATCAGATGACGGGTGATAGAGATGTGTGAAAGAAAAAGACATGCTGCGCCGACCCCAAGTAAATGGGACCAGGGCAAGAGGATGATGAATACCGACATATTCTATAGATGGGCTCCAAGTTCTTCCATTGTCAAAATCTTCCATGCTCACCCTGACAAACGTATCTTGATACCTTAGACATAACGAAAAAGTCCCGAGGTAGGACATGATAGCTTTTATCCCAGAAATTGTCCCGTAAGATGGTGATAAGGGGGATGGAAGTTCGTATAGGGAATCAATAACCTCTGAACCGATTTAGATGAAATTTGGTAAGGAGATAGTGAGTCCTGGGCAGGCGTGTGCGCCGCGCCGGCGTGGCGTAGCCGCGCCGTGGGACCCACGCCGCCGCCGCCGCCGCGGATTTGAAAATCCACGCCGTTGGCCAAAATTTCAGAATTCGACAAAAATTTGCCAATGACAATTACCGATGAAGGAAAGTCAGTTGAAAATTTAACAACGTGTATTGACGAATTAAACCATGAAAACATCTACACATTGAAATAGTTTGGGTTTGGTAAATTCTTTCTCTTTCAGGAGATTAATAAATGAGTACCTATGATTTAACCGCTCACCTAAAAAATATTATTACCTTATTAATAAGATTGGTAACGAAAATAATAAATCTGCCATCAAAATTGTACCACCAACTAAATTATCCTGAGAAAAGAAGTGTTTTCTGTGGCAGGATTGATCCTTAATACTGAACAGTATGTTTCGACCTACTGCGAGTCAAAAAAGGATCTTCATCACCACTAGTCGTTCCCTCAGAGCTGAGGATCATGTCCTTCTGTTGAAGACCAGTTTCCTCCATAGGCTTCTATCCCTCGCTAAGCGCATGGCTTCTTGCAGTTTTAATTGCATGGGTGCAGTGATTTGGTCACACCATCTTGCAGGGGGAGGGCATCTTATTTCATTTCATTTATTCATTGCGAACCATGGTTACATTAAGGTGTTAACATGTTTTAGGTGCATGCATGGTTACCCTGTCAGGGCATAGCAACATAGTTGATATTCTAAAACTAAATAATACAATCTAAGTCAAACATAAAAAATTGCATTCAAATAAAACTAGGAATTAATTACTTATTATCATACGTCGTTATCGCGGGAGCAAAAACGATTTGACAGTAGTCAAAGATTATGACAAATAAGATAAAACAGAAGTGACAGTAGTATCAAGACGTTTGTACCTACAAGTTCAAAATGTATCGATGTTTTTTCTAATATCTAACCTTCGTATTCGACTTGATTATAGTACATACTAAAAAGATTAGCCATGCAATCCTTACGACAACCTCTTCATTCACCTGTCATTCAAAACATTTTTCATTTATGATCGATTTGTCTGGACTTGTAGATAAAGGATTAATTTAGACACACGAAGAGTTTTATTTTCTACTGTACTCGTCATTTTCATAAAAAATAAACCTGTTAAACGAAATTTCTACTCAAAAAGACGCACTTTAACGAACGTTGAAAAGGAGCAAAACTAGTTTGATTAATCATTTCTAGCAAAAACATTGTGCTATATATGAAGAACTTCTTAGAGGCTAAGACGTGTAGGCATAATATTCTGTTTATATTAAACGGACATTCTGTTATATATATTCTTCATCACATTTGTTTTTGCTCCCGCGATAACGATGTATGCTTATTATCTTAGTCTTGTGCCTTCAACGTTTCCCGTCATGATGATCCTCTCTAAGTTATCCGAGGAGCGTCGAGAGAGGTGTCCGAAGTATGTGGTCCTGGCACGTCGTAGACAACCAGCGTTTTATGCGTAGCTCCTCTAGTATCGACTGATTACGTACTAATCGCATCGCAGTCCAAGGTATCCGTAAAAGCCCTCGCCAACACCACATCTCAAACGCGTCAATACGGCTTTACAGATCTGTCTTGATAGTCCAAGTTTCAGAACCGTATAGGGAAATTGGAAACACCAGGGAACGCATAAGTCTAACCTTAGTCTGCCTCTGTATGCCGCGATCTCTCCAGATCCTATCTAACCGAGTCATAGCACCCTTCGCTATTTGATTCCCCCGGATGATTTCACGTTCATAGGACTAATGGCTTGTTCCATTCACGACATCTCTCGATGATCTGGCGCACGATGAAAATCTGCTCCCGTGTCCCTCGCCCAGACACAAAGCCAGCCTGCTCTGCAAGTATTTGCCGCTCCAGGAACTTTGTAAATCGCGAATTCATGATGTAAAGAAATACTTTACTGGCATGCAATATAATAGACAAAGTTCTATAGTTGTCACATTTTAGCGTTGACCCTTTTTAGGGTTCCGTAGTCAACTAGGAACCCTTATAGTTTCGCCATGTCTGCCCGTCCGTCCGTCCGTCCACGGATAATCTCAGTGACCGTTAGCACTAGAAAGCTGAAATTTGGTACTAATATGTATATCAATCACGCCGACAAAGTGGTAAAATAAAAAGTGGAAAAAAATGTTTTATTAGGGTACCTCCCCTATACGTAAAGTGGGGAGTGTTTTTTTTTTTCATTTCAACCCTAAAGTGTGATATATTGTTGGATAGGTATTTAAAAATGAATAGGGGTTAACTAAAATAATTTTTTGATAATGTAAATATTTTCGGAAATAATCGCTTCAGAAGTAAAAAAAATGTGTCTCCCCCTCTAACTTTTGAAGCATAAGTTTTAAAAATATGAAAAAAAATTCTAAAGTAGAACTTTATCTAAACTGTGTGTGAAAATTATTTTGAACTTGATAGGTTGAATAGTTTTTGAAAAAAATTACAAAAATATTTCTGAACTAAGTTTGTAATTTAACCGTATAAGCAGGTGTTTATTGTACCTGTAATTTCTACAAAATCACAATGAAATGACGTGCTTTCAAATGAAGTAAAAACGGTGAAAATCAGTTTACGCAATAAAGAATTATCCCATAAAAATCATCTTCCATACTTTAAGCTCGCGCGCAATAGTTTACTTAATTTGCCGATAGATGTCGCTGTACGTGGAACGCTCATATCATATCCTACATGGCGGTGTTATTTTAACTCTTAAGTGGGGACACTTACTTGCTGTGACGGAGGGAAAACTACGGAATCCTACACTGAGCGTGGCCCGTAACGCTCTTGGCCGGTTTAGATGGAGAGGTATAACGATGGATTCAATTCAGTCTCGCGGCCACTGGCCAGTTCTCCACACTTTGCAGCAAATCTGGTGTAAGAACTGTGTACCTTCGCCACCTAGATTCTTTAGGAGATTAGCACATATACCATCAGTACCGACGGCATTAACTTTCAGACGTCTCATAGCGTCTTCCACTTCGGAAATAAATATGTCCGGCTCCAGTGGATGCACAGCGTCATTTCGCACTAAAAGATGTTCCGGAACTTATCGATAGAATTGTTCCGAATCCATCTAGCCAACACTTTTCCCAGGTCTGATAAAGTGTTTCCATCAGTATCCGCTATCTGCCAGTTTCTAGGTTTGTAGTCGTGGGTGAGAAGTTTGACTTTCTGGAACAAGTCTTTAGAATGGGCAGTTGCATCATGGTTTTCGATCTCGTCACACAAAGCATGGATTGAATTATTCTTATCGCGTCTGCATGCCCATTTCACGCAAGTGTGTAGCCTGGAATACTCCTTTCTTGCTATGTCTGTGTTAAGGCCTTGTTTTTGGGAGTCCTCTGTCGCTCAATTAGTTCCCAGGCAGCACCAGAAATCCAGGGTTTCGGTCTTGCTTGGCTCCCTGGAGTGGGGATAACTTCTTTCGCTGTTTCGGACACAACCGCCTTGAAGTCATTCCATGTTGTCTCTGTATCTTCAAAAGGATCCCTTATAATGTCCTTTATCTTGAGAGGCAACCTTCTGGCGGGAGCTCGCCAAGACATTTCTTGGTAGCTGGCCTTGGTACACGCTTTAAATGGAGTTGGCTTTAAAAGGATCTTAATTTATCACAATTATGAAAAACATCAACATAAAAGCGATTTCCGAAAAGGCAGGACTGAACGGTACTAGAAAAAAAAAAACACCCTTAAATAAACCAACGGCCTTATATATCGTTTTATTTATGTTCCTTGTTCCTAAAAAGTTTTTGATATTTAACATATTTTTAATGCGAAACGTGAGAATAGGCAAAAGTGACCTTGACGCCGGCGTGGCGCCAAAAATTCCCGGCGCGCCGCCGCCGCGGATTTTTATGGCGGCGCACACGTCTAGTCCTGGGGAAGGATATATAAATAGTTTTAATTCCCAAAAAAAGGGGGGTGGATACAATAGTAATTGCCGCGCGCAAAATCTAGTACTCCAATATTTTAAGTTTATTGTCTCCGCGCATTGTCTAACATTTTTATTCTCATTCCAGGTGGACCGAGAGATGGCGCTATCAGAAGCGATGCTCGCGAAGCTGAAGAAGAAGCAGGAGGAGCTGGAGCAGACCGCCACCAAGCCCGCGGCCGCAGCGGAGCCCGAGGAGGCGCCGCCGCGGCACCGGAGCCTCGCGCAGAACATATACGCGGAGAACCGGAAAAAGGTACGCTGTTACTTATCAACCGACTTCAAGATTTTGTTTTTGCTATTTTTATTTTTTATGTATGTTCACCGATTATTCGAAGACGGCTGGACCGATTTGGAAAATTCTTTTTTCGTTTGAAAGCGTATATTTCACAGTTGGTCCCATTGTAACCAGGTCAGGATCTGATGATGGGATCCTGGAGAAATAGAGGGAACTCTTCAACTATTATAGGCACACCTATAGTGAATTGAGTGTTTTTTACAGCAGCTGGAGCATTTGCTGTTGGAAAGGTGCATCCACCTAAGTGAATTCGGTTCTATTTTGTTTAAAATTATTTATTTATCGTATGGCTACGTGTACATGTACATGGCAGCCCAGCTCAAAACGGGAATCTGTCAGACCTCGTCGGCGATGGCGAGATGAGTTAGACTCCTTTTTAAAGGAATGTCCGGATGCTGCACAGAATCGGGAGGATTGGAAAAACCGGGGGGAGGCTTTTGCCCAGCAG
Source organism: Pammene aurita (assembly GCA_947086415.1). Classification (NCBI taxonomy): domain Eukaryota; kingdom Metazoa; phylum Arthropoda; class Insecta; order Lepidoptera; family Tortricidae; genus Pammene; species Pammene aurita. The sequence continues at coordinate 4,168,216 of OX352307.1, forward strand.
TGGCATATTCGAGGCTCCTAATAATAATGGCTACATGTAGATATAGATGGGCGTTTCTTCTCTCGGGTTGTAGTAGTGGGAAAGCAGATGATGAAGAAAATCCAGTGAGTGCTGCGAGGTCCAGATGGGACAGTGCAGCTGCCAAGTTTGTTACTCTTTTAGCACCACCCAGGGATCACAGTGTAGGGTTATCTAGCGACGCAGAGTATCATTGATCCCCTGATTACTGGTCACTGACTTTAAAAAAGCAAAAGAGCTGAGGCTAATGCACCAGTAGAACATGTATGCTCGAAAAAGATGTGGCTTTATAAATTTATTCATAGTGTTGGCATGGTTTGCTTTATTTTGGTTGTCTGTAAATTTGTATGTAATCTATCTTGAATCTTGAATTATGAATCAATAAAGCCACGCTTTTTCGCAAATAGTGCCTAGTCTAGCGACTAAGCACACCGAAAATGACGAATCAAGAGCATCACTGAGGCCTTTTGCACATCACTTAGCGGCATCGCTGTACGTTTTCGCCAAGTTGTCCGTTGTATGAATCCGAAACAGTGCGTAGCTATAGTCCTACTGCTTTAACACATTATCTACCTTCGCGCTGTCTCTGTCAGGCGCCGTTTTGCGTTTGGTCCGCTAGTCCGCGTTTCTTATCGCGCTGTTTTCGCCATTGTACCGCGAAGACGCAAAGAGTGGGTAGATGTGAATACGGATTAGCGGACAGAAATAGCGCGATGGTACATATGCGCGTTAAAGTTGTCGGATTTTCTATTGTTTCGCGCTCCATACCACGGGCAATTCAGTAAATTTGTGCAGCGAAGCACGGTGACGATTCTACGGCGGAGATGTGCTAAAGCCGTGATAGATCGAATAGCGAAACGTAACCTATGCGACTTTGTCGATATGCCATGAGGGTTGGCATTTTTTATTTTATTTATGCAATTTAATAACTTTTTAACTTAATTTAATAATCGCTTATCACCTTATGGGTGCGTTCGAAAATAGTATCAATTCAGCCAGTGTTTATGATATGCATATGACATATCTCCAACAGGGCACGGATATATGAAGCACGCTGAAAACTCAATTTTTTTTTATGCACAAGATTTTCGTCTCTGTAGCTAAATGTCAAATTCTGCAGTTTCCCCTCCCTGCCCCCCCCTTAGCGACGCCCTTGTCCCTAACTCTAGCAGAAGGTACCGTATGCTGTATCAAACCATGAGGCTGTCCGGCGCGGCAGCAGGCCCAATGTTGAAACCAGAACTGCCACAAAAAGTTATCTATTGTTTTAATTTGTCAATTATTAATCAATATTGTTAAATTTCAGGCGGCGTCAGCACACGGGCTCCTCACGCACCTCGGTCCCCCAGTCCTCTACCCCCTGTACAACCAGCCCCAAGACACAGAAGTCTACCACGAGAACATTCGCAAACACCGCGGCTTCAAGAAACGGCTCGTCGAGCATGTTCGGCGGCTACGGCTAGAGGCTCAAAAGGTTCGTTGTGCTCGAATTCCCAATTGAATGTATTGAATAATCAAATCAATCTGGGATCATCCTACTAAAATCTTGATTTACCTATGAAGACTCGCGGTTACTTTTGCGATCCCATTTTTATCAGTCGTCTTATATAAATCTTCATAAAGGCTGAGCCACACCGGCTGCGTGTGCGTAGACGTGCACGTCCTACTGCGTTGTAAAATAAAGGCTCGGCCAGACGGTCGCCGACAAGGCTGCCGATGGTCGAAGGTCACCCCGACCTTCGTTGGTGCTTCATACAATTTTGCTGGAAACAACTGTCTACGCGGTCTTTCCAGACCAAGGTCGCTTCGTCTAAAGGGCTTGTCGGCGACCGTCTGGCCGAGCTTTAAGAATTCCCATAAGATATGTCACACCGCTCGCGCACGCACACGTCACGCGCCGTCACGCAAGCGGTGTGACGTGTCTTATGAGAATTCTTATTTTACAATGCACGGACCTTAATGCGTAAGGCTATAGCTAAATATTTTCTTAAGTTTTTAGTAGAAGCAAACTCAAGTAGAAATTTTAAACAACAAAACTTGCAATGCACAAAATTGCTAGTAGCAGGCGACTCTGCATTAAACTGATAGTGTATCTGTTCGTATTTAAAGCTTTTGTGTTGTTTTTCTCTTGCAGAGGGAAGACGCGTTAGCGGAAGAATACAGCAAGCGGGCGATAGAGTGGGCGAGAAGAGTAGAGAGGATAGAACAGGGGCAGAAGAGGAAAGCGAAGGACGCGAGAAATAGAGAGTTCTTCGAGAAGGTATACTATACTAATATTTTTTTGTCTTTTCCGTAGCCTATAATATCCCACTGCTGGGCAAAAGCCTCCCCTCGCTTCTACCACTCTCGCCAGTCGCTACAAAATTCGCTGCAATATATCGGAGCCGCCAAGTTGGTGACAAATATCTGAACAACGCCTCTATTGTCAAGGCGATAAAGTGCATGTTCAGATATTTTTGAGTACCTTGGTCGCTCCGATATATTTGATGGCGACTGTACGAGGTGTAGTCAGTCGTGATGTAGATTTGTTTGACTGCATGTTATGTTACTGTAGCATACCCAAAGAGCAGCATACTGTCTCTTTAATTATGTTAGATTGTGGCCTAAAAAGGAGATAAGTAAGAGATAAATAGAAATAGAACCTAAATTGATGAGGATATATTAGCTGGGAGGCTCGTAATGAGCAAATTCAGCTTGCCAGGAACAGTCAGAATCTTAGCCGTCTTCTTTACGAATCTACCTCCTCGCGGTATGATGAATTTTTCTCATGTATGGTATCAATCGATTCGTTTTGTTTCGAGATCAAATATCTATATGGGGCCAATTGCGTCAAAGCAACACAAAAGTCAGAAATTAGATTCAAAATCTGTCACTCGCTTTTGTTTCTCAAAACGCTCCTAACAAAATGATATGCAACAGTGACGTCACGGTTGCATAGTCGCCTTGTTCAAAGTATAGAAAAATTATGTAATTACTATTTTGACGGTAAAATATTGCGTTTATGTATATGGTTTCTATACAATTTATTTGTGTCATTGTTTTTTGGAATTTCATACTTTTTGAAAATCGTAATATTTTATAATTTTGAAGTCTCGTATCTTTGAACCATTTCAATAGATTTTTTAAAATTTTACTTTATTAGGGTATATTTATCATTTTGCATGCTTAATTTTATTACAAAATTCAACATGTGTCATCACTCATCATCCCTATTACTCCACAGGTATTCCCCGAGCTCCGAAAGCAGAGAGAAGAGCGAGAGCGCTTCAACCGGCTCGGGGCGCGGGTCAAGTCCGAGGCGGAACTGGAAGAGATCGCCGACGGACTTCACGAGCAGGAGCACGAGGTCAAGAAGATGAGGTCCCTCACCGTCGTGCCCCCGCTGCTCAGGGACCCCAGGGACCCTGCCCCCGTCTACAAGGACACCAACCGTGAGTCTTTCACATCATAACCTTACATGGCAATAGTCTTAATACTCCCGAGTAACTGATTATTACAACCACTGCGGAGTGTGTTTTAAACGGGCGAGTACAGCGAGTGCGTTTAGTATTAGTAGTTTGTTCATTTACTGGGTAATGCATATTTTTAAAACTGCTACAGAATAAGTAATAGTACAGGTACAGAAGATTCTCCTTCCTCAATTTGATATTTAGTTACAGAGATGAAAACGTTAGCTGTCATGCGCTCTTAAAAAAATAAAATATGGTTTTCAACATGCTTCATATTTCGATGCAGGTTTGGGACATGCCATAAACACTGACTGAAATGATAATATGTAACGTTTTCAATCAAAAGTACACATCATTGTCGGTTTTCATTAAGAAGTTAACTGCCATAAAAAATAATTTAGAAATAAACTCTATTAACAACCGACATTGATGTACCTATGACTTGAAAACGTCACATATTCTCGAACGCACCCATAAGCTATGTGCCAACCCTTCCCTCATTAGCCCTCGCGGTGCGGTAAGCGCATCGGGAAAAACGGGTACAATCCATTGCTTTCGGGCTCTCTCCAGAGAGCCATAGTGAAACCCCCCTGGTTTTGCATAGGTACAGTAAAATCACATAGATACATGTGTATTTTTTCAGGACGGTGTATGGACATGGAGGCGGAACACAAGGAGCTTGAACACAAAAACGTGTGGACGACGCCGGAGCGGGATCTGTTCAAGGAGAAATACCTGCAGCATCCCAAGAACTTCGTCCAGATCGCCTCGTTTCTGCCGAGGAAGAGTGTCGGGGACTGTGTCAGGTGAGATCAGAGACTAATTAACTCAAGACCCCGCATAGCCGGACGACGCCCGCTGCCACGCTCGAAGTAATTTCACTCTATAGTAAGACACTAACTATTGGAAGTGATAGTAAACTTAGTACGTCTCCATGGCAACCATTAATGTCTGACTCTTGTATAGTCTAAAAAAAATCTGTGGTCCATGTTTGATAGCATTACCATAGATCCTGCTAAATACGAGTATGATCACGTTTAATACGATTTCTTGAATAATACGCTCTTTTATATCAGTCTCTGCAACTTGAATCCCCTCAGAACATCCCACCTAAAACGCGTTCTTGGTTGTGTCCCTTCAAAATCGTCTTAAGCGAGTTTTACTGTACTAGATGGCGCTGTACGGCCCCATACATTACGCAGTAACTCTAGATCTAGTTCAGATGGCGCTTCTGGGTTACCGCATAATGTATGGGGCTGTACAGCGCCATTTAGTAAAGCTATCAAATTTGGAGCACAAGAACTCCTTCGACTGTGCCCCAATATACATTCTCTTTGATGTAAACAAACATTTCTCAAAAACATTTTCACACTTTTCTATGTGATTATCACTTATACTTTGTTTTTTTTTGAGATTAGAAATTGAGTAAACATAGAAACAGTAGTTGCCAACCTGTTCTAAATGTTCAATTTAAACACACTGAAAGCACACGAACAAACGATTAGTTAACATGATTAAGAGTCCACGTTTGTGATTAAATAATAACAATATGCAGATTAAATAATCCAACACAACAATAAAAATACAATCTCGTTTTGATTATCACGTTAGCGACGTGAAAATTGAAAAACTGACGGTGACGCAACCTACGTTCTAACGGAAACTTAACGTCTAGTTTTTTATAAGAATTCACGAAAATTATTTAATTGACAATCATAGTATGCACTTGTTAAAAACTGTTCGTAAATAAAAGTTAACTCCTAATAATAAAACAATTGTCTTAGGTGATGGTAAAAGATTTGGTGGACAACGACAATGAGGTGGCTTTTGTTGTTGTATGCCACTCGGGCCTGCCTCTGATTGCGCCATAACCCTCCAAACAAACGCCAAATAATAGAGCAAGCAAATACTTTTACTTAAATAAGAATCACAATAAGCTTTAAACATTAAAAACTATCCAGGTACTATACTGAGAGATACGAATGACAGATGACGCGAGAAAATATTTAAAAATCGGACCAACCGGTTCGAACATCTTGTTCTCTAGGTTTTTTATTGTGCAACATTCACAAGAATATTAACAATGATAAAAATAAAATATTTCGTGCATGTAACTACTATCAAAATATTGTTAAATACTCAATATAACATTAACAAACACGTAGGCATGGCTTTACTATAAATACAAATATATTTAAGTATGTTTAATGACTGGCGTAGGCACTTTGACAGTTGTGACATGTATCGTGCCTGATAAAGAACCGTTGTACATCGTTCTGTCAATTTTTTCTAATCTCAAAAAAAACGAAGTATAAAATGTTGTTGTATACTTAAAGAAACTAGCAAAGTATTTAATGAAACCAAGTAACCGTTGAATAATTTTCTTCAATTATCAAAGTAACGAACGAATGAGCCCAAAATTTACTGACATTACGATACCTAGATCGACAGACGTTTGTTTACACGTCGCGGGTCCCACTCGGTAACCATCTCCCACCTGTCTGGATGCATGCAGCAGACATGTCCGGTCCAGTCCCACTTACGCCATTTGCACATCTCCGCAGCGGTACCGCGCTACACGTTTCGCCCTGAAACCGTCAATCAAGAGCGGAAATGACTACGCGAAACCGCGCTGAGCGAATTCGCTTTTGTTTCACTCTCGATCCGCTGAGGTTTCGTTTTGTTGCGAAACGTGTGGTCGATTCCGCTTTGTGATATGCAAAAGGCGTTAATTTTGACAGTCTTGACATTTACATCTACAACCCCAGTTTTGGAGTGTAGTTCCGCGTTTCCGATTAGATACTTTGCTCTGAGCTCCGTCGCTATGTAAAAATGTTTATCTACACTCACATTGTAAGTTCTCTAAAACGTGTTCGAAAACGGTAGGCAATGGCTAGCATTACCACGACCGATTTAACTATGATAAGCTTTTTATCTGTGGCAGTAACGTAATTTTAACTTTACATGCTCAAATATTGATACGTTATGAGTTTTGATAACATAATGTACACCTGCACGCTCCCGCCGGCACACAAGAGTTGGCCATGGCGGTGCAATGGCGGCCATTCTATGGTTTCCGAATACGGCATTTAGGATAAATAATATGAGTGTAGATAAAGCAGTGTATGCAACTGTACGTAATTAGGCCTTAAAACGTAACAGTTATATAAACTAGTATAATAAATAATAAACCACTGTTTGTCCTCAGATTTTACTACCTATCTAAGAAGCGCGAGAACTACAAGCAGCTGCTCCGGAAGCCGCGCCAGCGCCGCACGGCGCGCGGGCACCCGCCGCGCGGCGCGCCCGAGCCCGACCTGGCCGCCGGCGTCGTCACCCGCCTGCAGCGGTCGCAAGGTAACATCTCCTTACTCTTGGATTTTACGCCAGAGACCTCATAACGTTAACCCTCCTGAAAATCAATGTCAAAAAGTGACCAAACCCTCCGGTGTCCGAGGCCAGATATATATAACATCTATAAGAAGTATATGACATCTATTTTCAGTTTATATATAATAGTGTAACTATTTAAAAATTGCAAATCAAAAAATATTGAACAAAATAATTTGATTTGCTTCAAGATTCATTAACCCTCCTTTTCATAAAGAGCAACGCGCATGTGACGCCTTTGGAGTTGCAGGCGTTCATAGGCTACGGCAGCTGCTTACCATTAAGCGGGCGGTATGCTTGTTTGCCACTGTATAAAAAACCCTCAAGAAGACACTACATTTTAGTATATTATTTACTTAATAAACTTAGATTCAGTAAAGTTTATTAAGTAAATATCAACAATCAAAACCTACTAAATGTACAGCCTAAGCGCCCTGTAGCGAACGCACGGCGGCGCGTTTAGCACCGCGAACAGCGTTTCACTAAGACCACTCCCATACGTTTTCATTTGTTTACCATAAAAGCTTTATCGGTTCCGCAGTCTATCGCTACCGTTCGACCAAGTGCAGTTAACAAGATTGTATACGTTAAAGAAGACCGAGTGGGCGAGATACGAGAATCATTCATTTATTCGGCCTCGTAGTGACTCTGCCTATGAAGCAGGAGGTCCCGGGTTCGAATCCTGGTCAGGGCATTTACTTGTGTGTTTATCACGAGTTTGTTCCTGAGTTATGGATGTTTTCTATGCATTTTAAGTATTTATCTATATATTATATATATCGTCGTCTAATACCCACAACACAAGCCTTATTGAGCTCGCCGTAGGCCTGAGCCGATTTGTGATTGTCGCATAATATTTATTTATTTATTCGTGATTAACTAATCAGTAAACTTTCAATTATTTGTTTATTTTCAATGAGTGTTGTTGTCGTAGGCACGGTGGCACGACCAGTGGACAAGGAGCCCAGCATAGAGGAGCAGCAAGCGTTAGGGCAGGACGCGAGTTTACTACCCGCGCAGCCCGCCGCCGCACCGCTGCAGCCCGCCCCGTGAGTACACCTCCATACTAACCAGTACATTACAAATATCGCGCCATTCTAAAGCGTCTGTAGGCTGCTCGCTAAACGTCTTCACGACCGCCTTTATGGTGTTGGCCTCTTTCACATTGCGTACTATCCTTCAGACTTAATGAACCAAGTAGTTTTATAGTCAACAATAAACCTCTAACCAGCTTTACCCAAAGGAACTAAACCGACTACTCATAATAAAGAAAATATCGTTAGTCTTCGAGCAACAACGTAAAGGAAGTACAGACTCAAACAAGTTTACTGAAAATATGGCTCATGAAAATTTGTAACCGGCCAGTCTTATACCGTAATAAGACTGTCAAATAAAGTACCGCACGAGTCGTTCTTGCGGTACTTTCAGCTCAATGAGACACCGGGAAGTGGTTGAAGTTTAACTTACAAGATTTGAAGCACTTATATATAAACAGTGGTCCGGGAAAAAAATAGCCGTGCCTTTTTCTGATTTTTCTTTTTTTTGTGCCAATTTAGAAGCAGTGTTTATATTTAAATAATCTGTAGATACAATAATACAAAACATAAATACAATCATATTTAAATGAAACAGCGTTTGCAAGTTTTCGCCTTCTGTATTCCATCATACACACAGTTTTTTGAATGCAGCGTCAGCTCAGGTGGTGTGGGCATGTCCTTCGAATGGATGATTGCCGTCTGCCTAAAGCTGTATTGTACTCAGAGCTAGCAGAGGGTAAGCGGATTCATGGCGGACAACATCTGCGTTTTAAGGACGTGCTCAAACGACATTTAAACGCTTGCGCTATCGATCCTGCATCTTGGGAGGAACTCGCTGCAAAGCGATCATCCTGGCGGTTTACCATCTTTAAATCCATCCGTTCTTTTGAGGAAATCCGCCTCAGGACCTTAGACGTAAAACGCCAACTACGCAAAGAAAGACCGAAACCCTCCTACGTATATACACACAACAATGCCGGTCAACTCTACTGCCACGAGTGCAAAAGAGTTTTTAAGAGCAAGTTTGGCCTGGCCAGCCACATAAGAGCTCATAAAAGGATAAATCCTTAATTGTTGGGGTCGCCGTCATCGAAATCGATGTAGAGGACTATATTTTTGAACAGCATTCTTCTGACAGAATTTTTGAGGTGTTTCTCACAAACATTCTTTTTTTTCTCATAGTTTGTCTTATAAATTGTCTTTCTTCATTAGTTAACTTTTTATCTGGCTTCATTTTGAGGTTACGTGGAATTTTTAATTCAATGTATTTGCCTTTTTTTATAGAAAGTTGTCTCCCATAGAAAAATCTTTGTCAGAGGTTAGATTAGAGAGTCTTCCTGACTATCCTAGCTAAAATACAGTTAATTAATGTAGCTTCTTGGTAAGATGGCATTCTGAAAAGCATAAAAAGGGTTGTGAAAATGGAAATACAATTATGGCATTGTAGCGGATGTCGATTGAAGATTGTCAAATTATGTTGTTCAAAAAGTTACAAAGTATGTTGAAATAAAAACGCGAAATCTTGTATACGCTCACATATTTTACTATGATAGTATTTTTATTTATTAGTATTGTATCTAAGGATTGAGGGAGAGGAGGATGAAAAACCAAGTTCAATGTGGGTCACTTCGAGTTGCACAGGGTAGTTCCACAACACGTAGGGAGCTTGAATGAATACCGCGAGCCGCGGTTGCTCGGACACTGAAACTACGCGTCATTGCTTTGAATATACGGGGTCCAGCTAAATAAAAGAGTGTAAAAATAATTAAGTTGATGCCATCTATCGGATATTGAACGTATTACCTTAAATGAAACACAAGAATCAAGTTTCACTCACTGTATCAACTGAAACAGTTAATACAGCCTATTTGATGTTCTAATTCGCTACTAGATGGCGTTGCTCTCGATTCAGCCGACTACTACAAGATTTTGTAAACACCCCAGCAACTTGAATGTGGCAGTGGGCGATAGATGGCAGTGTAACATGAAGCTCGAGGGTAGATAGGTTCGGAGACGTTTGAGAACCGGTAGAGGTCGCTACTATAAGCATAAAGTGTGGTTTCAAAAATGGAGTCTTGAGCGTACGAGGGCCTCAAGGCAAGAGTGGTTGAACTGACTGTGCTGCCGCGTATAGTACAAAATTTTACACCACACCACCACAGGAAAGATACAAGCTATAAAATATAAAAATCGAAGCCAAATGAAATGTCTTAACAATTATATAATTCAAAATTATCTCCTTTAAGTCCATCCTGCCAGATAACCTGAAAAAACAAGTCAAAACTTATAACAAATTACTTTCCCCTCATGTGAATAAAATGCGTTTTTCCCCACCGCTTTCAAGGGATAGAGCGCGTTTCCGAGGTGCAGTGGGGAAAATTATTTTTCCTCGTACATAACTGAAACGAAACTTATTTGCGCATACTGATGTATGTGCAAATAAGTTTTGTGTTGATACACTCTATTAATTACTTAGTTAAGCCCGTGACAATGAAACTTACGTACACAATGCATAGATATACTAGAAAAAGCATTACCCTCTTACCGTCAGTCAAGTAACAAATAACCCCAACCACTCACAACAGTCACAAACAATTAAAAAAGAAACAATCCATCCAATCACCATCACAAATACTGGCAGCTAATAAAACCATACAGCCGCGAAATCCGCAGCTTTTTAATTACGACGAGTCAACAGCGCGAAATGAATTATTCACCTCTCCTCCTCGGTTGCGAGGCCGGGGCGGCTAAAGTGGATCATAAGATATATTGTAGTTTATTTTAAAGGGAAATCGACTTTCGGAGACATGCAGTCACGGCTGAAAATACGGATACATTTCATGTGACAAAAATATGTAGTCACGACTTTATTGCCAAGGCGTAAAGTCTTGGGGGCCGATTTTTGACAATCGAGCGCTCGAATTCAAAGAATTTAACCTCGAATATAATCGCACACAAAAGTTTGTCGCCATTACTTACGCATGAAATTAATAGTAATAATTATCATGATTTTAAATTATTGTCGCTGTTATTTTGAAAACATCATTTCTTCGTTTTATTCAGAGGTTTAAATGTCATATTCGAGCGTTCGAATCTCAAAAATCGCCCCCTTTTGGATACACGTTTTTGTCTCGTTAAATGTATCGATTTTTAATAGAAAAAAAAATTGTCAAGATAATAGTAGTTTATGTAACTGTTACGTAATAAGGGTCCTTAAAACATGAGTGTGGTTTTATGAAATGAGCCGCAGGCGAATTTCATAATAAGATCACACGAGTGTTTTAAGGGCTAATTACGTACAGTTGCATACACTGCTTTATCGACACTCATATTATATATATTAAATTAATTGTTCGGAAACCATAGAATGACCGCCATTGTACCGTCATGGCCTACTCTATTGTGCCGGCGCTCGCGCGGGACCAATCGAGTTGGCCATGGCGGTAACATTATGTTATCAAATTCGATGTTCCAAATTTGAAACTCATTGCTTAACAATATTTGAGCATGCATAGTTAAAATTACGTTACTGCCGCAGATAAGAAACTTATCATAGTTAAATCGTTTGTTGTAATGCTTGTCATTGTCTACGGTTTTTGAACGCATTTTAGAGTACTTACAGTATGAGTGTAGATAAAAATTATAGGTTAACTGAAGTTGGTAATAATAATTAACCATGTAATAGTTGACATGGCTGTATCTGTATTCAACCGATTTGTATTATGTTAAAGTGAAAATATAATACATAAACTAGTTTCATATACAATCTATGGTACAATCTCTAGGCCTCAAATAAATGGTGCTTGAAAATAAATAAATGAAAAAGCACTATTTATTATCTGTGGGTTATTTTTATTATCATGATGTATGTTGTTAGGTATTCCTTACGCCTTGTGTACATTTTTATGTATCTTAGAAAATTATTGTCATCTTTGAATACGTATTATCAACTGTTTTTGTTATATACGTAAAACATTTCCACGACACGATATCGTATAGGGATTTACTTTTCGTATTATGTGTTTTGACTAGAGAAGCAACGGATAGTCGTTCGGCTGGATAATGGATACCGGATATCCGGCGGACCCGATGGCCGGATAGCCGGATATCCGGCCGCCGGATATTTGCCCAAAAATTCTACCAACAGCTAAGCTAATTCGCGCAAGCAGATGTCACTCCATGTAGGTCGAAACTTGTTAAAGACATTTTTAGCTCCCTATAGTTATGCCCTTAAATGAATGGAAGAATTACGTGACGTAATAAACTATGCTAATAATTAGTAAGTACATTATTTGGTGTTTTACTATATTCATCCTGTTTTTAAACTTGACTACGTGTCATTTTAATATCCGGTATCCGGTTGGATAGTACGCAAATATTCGGTATCCGCTCAAATAGTATGCTTATGGCTGGATAGGCCGGATATCGAATAGTAGCCGGATATCCGTTGCGTTTCTAGTTTTGACCCTTATAACATAAGTGGAGACGATGTAAGGATAAATTTGAGATAAGTTGATCTTTTCTAAAATATAACAAGCAAGAAGAATTTTCATATAAAATTGTTCTTTATGTCAAAAAAAATTTCATCCGAAGACCGTATTCAAAACACGTAAACCAATTTCATTTCACTACCAAAAGTAGGGGCAGTAAAGCAGCCCCTCTGTTCATATTTGCTTTCACTCGCGTTATGAGCTTCCCCATAACTAGCTTTTTCATCTCCGTATTAATCGTTTCAATCTTACTTTTATTTTAGAAAGAATGGATTTTTTGCGCTCCGCCTTTTGTGAGTTTTTTATCGAATACGCTTGGAATTTAAAAGAGTTCGTTTAGTTTCGGATTAATTCATTTGAAGTTATTAAACGTTGGAAATATGGATTAGTTTTATAAGTTGGTCTTTTATTAATGAGGTTATGAAATGAAGGTAGTTTGGTTGAAATAAAAATTATTTCCAGCTACATATTAATTAAAAAACTTTGTTCTCATTAACTGCTTAATTTAAAGCTGATTTAAAGTAACAAATACTAAACAAATCCTTCGCTTCTGAGAATTGTTAAGTTGGTCTTATCTTAGTTCAAAGTGAATTCCTTTAGTCAACGCAACGTAAGCTAACGTGAAGATTATATGCAAAAAACAGCAAATAAAAAAATACGAACATTTTATAAATCAAACACACGTTCTGTTAGTTATTTTTTCTCCGTATCCGCTTGGCGTCCCAAGACAAATCAAGTTTGATTTTTATTTATTAATATAATATCAGGAATCAAACGCGCTCCCCCGGGCGAGCAAATACAAGTAATCAGAGAAGTAATTGTCAACACGCACGATACACATACCGTCTTTGACGGTCCTGAGTTAACAAGCTTTTTGCTCTCTTGAGAAATAACTGAAAAAAAAAAATGCAAAAAATATCTTATCAAGATTACATGTATAATTTTAATGTAGCTTTCGCCCGTTATCGTAAGCGGATATATAGTTGATTAATCGTGTATTTACTATGAATTGTATTCCCATACCCGTCAACAACGAATAATTTGGTCTTTTAGCTTCTTGGTGATTACGTCCGTAATATTTTTATTACTGCTTTCAGTATAATATATTTATTACTTTCTCTCTATACGTATATGTTAAAAGATTAAACGGGCTATTACTTATCGCTCTTATTAGTATGTCATAATTATTCTTAAAACGCTCAAATTACTTACTTCAATTGAGACACGGATACTCATGCTTTGTACTAAAATTACCGTTAAATACAAATATTTTGTATAAAATAATAGTTTAAATTCTATTTTTTTTGTGTCAAAAAATAATAAGGGACGTTATAAACCTTTACAAGACAAAAATATGTAACTGGTACTTTATCGAGATATCGCGGGTATGTTACATTTTGCTGCCGCGTACCAGGATCGCCAAATCTCCAAAATTCACCATTCAAAAACAGCCAGTACCCATACCTGTCCAAACAAAAACACGTCCCAGTCAATCCAAGTTTGAATCGTTGGCAAAAACGTCTGTTTGCCAGTCGGTCGATCGCTTTAATTAATGCAATTAGAAAGATGGAGCAGTGTTTGCGTAAAAATCTAAACAAGTACCGTTGCGGACTTTCTGGTTTTTATGTCTGTTTTGAAATTGCTTGGTGTTTTGCGTGGAGTTTTATTGAATGTACTGTTTTTCTGGTGACGTATAATTGATTCGTTAACCGAAAATAGTTTTAAAACTAAAGTCTGTTTACAGCTTTAGCGCTTAAATCAAACAAAAATTAAAGGTTGTTGTGGAATATGTTTTTTATTTTTATTTTTGCTAGTAGCGACGGAGGCTAGGTCGCATATATGTCTGTCTCTCAAGCTGTTTGTATGTATCTCAAGCTGTTTTGCAATTTGATATGTCTTCGTATAGGGTTAGAACCGATGGTAGTTTTTTTCTCTCTGACGTTCATAAGTGCATTGTAATGTGCCTAAATTGAAGAATAAATATCTTTTATCTTTATCATAGACCGTTGATTTCTGGGCGGTTCTCTGTGTTCTCTTTCATAAAAGTTCAAAACCTTTAGCGCCTTGGTTGTCTTCGCTCATATGTTTGATTCGAAGCTCTATGCCCAAATATAGGTACAGCAAAAGAAAAAACAGGATGTAATATAATATCGAGGTTTCAATAATATGGAACCCTAATTTTCGGCACCGGATTAATTTGATTGGCTCCACCCCCGTGATTACGTTGTTAATTGGTCAGATTTTAATGATGTTCAAATACTCCGCGTCGATTGGCGGTGCCTGTTCAGCATTAAGTATTATGTTGCCAAGATAAAATCTTTGTAAAGCTAAGCATTTCAGTTTTTAACCATATAAAGGTCGTAAAGCATAATTTTAAAAGGTTACTGAATAAAAAAACTGTTGGTTTTTTCTATCATCAATTTTTTTACTGACCACGGCAAAGCTACAAAGATTTGGCATATTTCGGACATAACGTTCCACGGAAGTTTCGAAACTGTCGATTTGGTTTTGATGGCTTAATAGTAGTTTATGTAACTGTTACGTAATAAGGGTCCTTAAAACATGAGTGTGGTTTTATGAAATGAGCCGCAGGCGAATTTCATAATAAGATCACACGAGTGTTTTAAGGCCTAATTACGTACAGTTGCATACACTGCTTTATCTACACTCATATTATTTATTCTAAATGCCTTAGGGGGCGTCCATTAATCGCGTCATACGTTTTTGGCTTGTTTTAGATTTTTTCTTAAAGTATTCACTAAATAAATAAAAAATCAAACAGACCTCAATGTTATTTTGAAAGACCTACCGAGTGATGTGCATCATGTCAAACATTTTTTTACAAATAATTACATGTATGGAGTAGTGCCCCTCCTTAGAATATCTTTTTCTGCAATTTTACTACAAAACTAAGTAGCAGCATACAAAAACACACCTTATATTTAAATATTTATTAAGATACGTTTTATAGTTTCCGAGTGAAATGGATGTTACATACGGACGGACAGACGGACATAACGAAACTATAAGGGTTACGTTTTTGCCACTTTGGCTACGGAACCCTAAAAATCTACTTCACAAAATAATATGTCAATTGCATTAAAAAATATTTACAATCATAGTGCTAATGCAATTTTACTCTGCTTTTGACAGATTGATTCATTTAAAAGTTGATAATTTTTATTTTATTGGCCATAATACAGTATAGCACAAGGAACAAAAAAATTACACGTGATATGTGTCCAGACCCCCCTCCCCCCTGTGGTGATCATTGGTGATTTGTTCTTGACCCCCTCCCCCCCTATACAGTATGACGCGATTAATGGACGCCCCCTTATTTGGAAACCATAGAATGGCCGCCATTGCACCGCCACCATGGCCAACTCTCGTGTGCCGGCGGTCGCGCGGGCGCGTGTCGGGCTGTCGGCGGATCCCCGGGAGGGTGCAGGTGTACATTATGTTATCAAAACTCATAGCACATCAATCATTGAGCATGAAAAGTTAAAATTACGTTACTGCTACGGATAAAAAGCTTATCATAGTAAAATCGGTCGTGGTAATGCTAGCCATTGCCTACCGTTTTCGAACACGTTTTAGAGAACTTACAATATGAGTGTAGATAAAAGATCTTATAGAATCGTTCACTTTTAACCGATAAAGAAGGAATATTTTTTCAAACGTTTCACAAATCAGTATACACACGCATCCTGTATTTATAGCTCCCATGAATGAAGACAGCAATATCACTACATACTATAAAATAAAATCGCTTTCCGCTGCCTGTCCCTATGTAGGTATGCTTAGATCTTTAAAACTACGCAACGGATTTTGATGCGGATTTTTATATAGATAGAGTGATTCAAGAGGAAGGTTTATATGTATAATACATGCATAATACATATACAGGGTGGAATTTTGTAATGCCACCTGAAGGGGAAGTACTCTTAATACTGTAGATAGAAAATTTTACTCAAAGAAAACATTCCTTTATTTTTTTAAAGAAAGAAAACTGCATTCAAAGATTTTTAAAAATTCGCTTGTCGCACCCGGTAATCGAACCGACTAAAATCTTAAAAGTTGCACCCTGTACTTTTATTGCATCGATCGTTAGGGTCAATTATAAGGATGAAATCTCTCTAACAAACTTCATAAATTAAATGAAAGGAAAACAATGAAATCTTAAATTATTTTAATTATTTACAAAAAATGGTAAAGTAACTAATTAATTGTTCGAAATGGGCTCCTCCTTTTTGGTTACACAAATTTATTCTTCTAAGGAATTCATTTCTAGTAACCTTTAATAACGTGTTGTGGTGAATGTTATAAATCGTATTCTGAACTTCAACTCTCAACTCGTTTACATTCTCATAAGATTTAATGTAAATTTGATTTTTTACATATCCCCACAAAAAAAGATTTCATTGTTTTCCTTTCATTTAATTTATAAAGTTTGTAAGATAGATTTCATCCTTATAATTGACCCTAACGATCGATGCAATAAAAGTACAGGATGCAACTTTAAGAGATTTTAGTCAGTTCGATTACCGGGTGCGGCAAGCGAATTTTTAAAAATCTTTGAATGCAGTTTTCTTTCTTTAAAAAAATAAAGGAATGTTTTCTTTGAGTAAAATTTTCTATCTACAATATTAAGAATACTTCCCCTTCAGGTGGCATTACAAAATTCCACCCTGTATGAGGGCAACACTGAAAATTTTAGAGCTTTCTAATGTGATGTCGTAAATAAAGACATTGTTTTGCGCTTACATTGCAATAGATAGATCAAAATAATGTACTACAGGATTGTACACCTTAAAAAGGTCTACAAAAAAGTCAGCGATGATATATGTCTATCTCTTGCGAAGCCGGGGCGGGTCGCTAGTATATTATAATTTCTTATGCCTCAACAAATAGGATTGCGTCAGATATTTTAGCGCGTTTCGATGTGCAGGATATTGCAGCTAACTGCTTAACACAGATATTAGTACCTAGTAGTAAGTTCATTAATTCTAAAACCCTTCAAATTTAAAACAATATCCCTCGACATGTGCGTCCAGCCTATTCCCGATCCCCCAGCTAGAGGGGGTGAAGGGGTAATGGAAAGAGTGCCGGATCCCGCTAATTATGTTTACCGTGCCGCGTTTGCCCACCGGCCTTAATCATTCATTACTAAAGACTAGCGCGCCGCGCTGCTTTGTCTGGAATATTACAGCTACGTCAAGCGGAGATAGATAAATGAAGTGATTCTGTTGGTTCTCAACAAACACATCCCTCGCTACGCATCCTCGCATATCTCTGGTTGAAACGCAGCCTAATATGTCATTATTTATTTAAGAGCCAAGAGTGTCCCACTGCTGGGCAAAGGCCTCCCTCTCCTTTTTCCTCGTATCCCGGTCTTGTGCAGTCTCCCACCAGTCAGCACGAAAGGCATCAAGTTCGGCTCTCCATCGTTTCCTTGGTCTGCCCTGACGCCGGGTTCTGTCTTGTGAGACCCACTTGGTGGTTGTTTTAGCCTATAAGTCTTCCGGCATACGTGTCCAGCCCAGTCCCAATATGTAATGGTGAACAAATATGCAATTGAATTTGAACTTTTTTGTGGAACGAGAGTTCTTTCCAAACACAAATTGCGCGTAGTGAAAAATTACCATTGTACATAACAAACAATCAAATCAGAGGCCGACACCATAACTTGTGAGGACAAGAAATGCTTTAACTTTTCCATTTTGTAATTTCAATATTTTCATTTCATTGATGTTCTCGTTCTTCAACAGCACGGAGATCACCCGCACGCCGCCCCTACCGCCCTCGCCGCCGCCGGGGTCGTCGGCGCCGCCCGCGCCGGTCACGTCGACGGCGGGCGGCGCCGTTCCCGCCGGAAGCCCCGCGCCGCCGGCGCCGACGCCGCCTCCGCAGCCTGAACAGACGCTGCCTGTAAGTTGTGGTTTCTACACATTTGTTTGCTTTATATTAATAATTAGTTTTTTCTATCTTAAGAGAACCATTCTAAAAATTAAAAAACGACTGTTTTAGCAAATTTAACATTGTCAGCTGACAACCAAAACTTATTAATTAAAAAAAAAATGTGAACGAAAATCTACCTTGTTTTGTTACTAATACCACAGATTATATAATAGTTCTTACGAACAGATACGAATCACTCATAGAAAAAGCAAATACCTACGGTTTACGTACCTACGCAATAATACAATGGAGCGGCCTTCAACGCGCGGCACCTCGCACCTCCCGCGCACCAGCACAATCGCTAGGGTCGCCTATGTTTGGAAATGTTTTATAGTTAAGGAAATAGGTATTTTGCATTGATTCAGTGTTTAAGTGGTTCGCATGGTGCATAACAATTATAGTTAACATGAGTATTGATTGATATTTTGTTGCCGCGATGAGAGTATGATTATGTATGTATGGTTGGTTGAGTATGACTATATGGATTTCTTTGTCCGAAATAAATGCTTTTTTTTTTGTTAATCTTGACAGATTTGCCACACACTGTCAAAATTAATATGGATTGACAGCTATATCAATCTTATTCTAATCGCCTTTTAGCAATATCATCATAGTTATTTGAGAGATTAATAAAGATAACATGTCTATTATTATTATAACATAAGTGAATCCTCCTTTTTGTAAAGCGTCGGCAACGCGCATGTGACTCCTTTGGAGTTGCAGGCGGCCATAGGTTACGGTAGCTGCTTACCATCAGGCGGGCCGTATGCTTGTTTGGTATAAAAAAAAAGTTTGTATGCCTACTTACCTTTCCCCATCCGTCGGCAGAGCGAAAAACGATAAGTTTTTATTAGCTTTGCTATTTTTACATCCAACCACATCGCAATAATAGTACATTATTGTCGAGGAGGTGAAGTAGCACATTGATGGCTGAGTATTACGTTTAAACGGACGACTTTAGGAGTCCGTTTAATTTAATACGAAGCCAGCAATGGCCCTTCACGCCGAGTCCAATATAGTGCTTTATTCAAAAATAATGCAAAACAGCCACCGTTGATGAACAACAAACAATATTGACATAAATAATATATTCATGATAACTTCTCTTCTAGGTTAAAAGAATGACCTCTACCGCGAGCATCGAATTTCGATTCGAATCCTATAATTATCTCCATCTCCATCGCTTCTTATTTTGAGTGAGAGAGACAGATTTATTCGAAACTACAATTTTTTATGTTTGCGGTACACGCTCAGCTTTGCCGCCTTTATATCTTTTTATTAAAAAGTTTGAAGTGTATTTTTCTTCTGAATTTACCGTAAGCTATTTGAGCTAAATAAAAAATCGCGGTACCAACATTATAAATAACAAACACCGATGTTGTGTTCTGGCTGTTTATGACCTTTGCCTTTCTTTTTGTATGGCTGTTGAACTTTTTAAAAAGTTTGTACCTCACCAAAAATGGAATTTGTATGCAACATTTATGTCGCGAAATCGAGCCTGCAATTTCCGTAACTTTTTAATTTTTATTTGACCATAAACTAGGCACTTCGCCGCCTAGTTTTTAACCGTAAAAGTCAACCTTGCCGGACATTTTTGAATAAATAATTTTTTTTTCGTGATGACATTGTTCCGAGTTCCGAGTAGCGTCGGGCGCGGTACGACGTGCATTCAGTGAGCGCGTTGGTAACCCACTGACTTTAGCTCCCTCGGCGGAGGCGCAAAACGTAGGTATATAACTCGCTCGCGCGGGCATGATTCATAGGCCTGCTAATACGGTTAATTATGGCTATGAACTACTGGTAGTGGTACTCGACGATATAATCAAATATATAAATGTGTATATAAGGTGCGGGGTAGCATAATTTCTGTATACACAATCTTAGGATAGAAACCCTATGTTCTCAAACGCAATGGGAATTCCAATCAATTAAATCATTTGATATTTTAAATATTATTTACGAAACAAGTCATGAAATTGCCCAAACGTTGCAGTAACAGTATCTTAACCCAACAAATTCCCCAACAGATATCCTCAACACCCCCAACAACGTTAACAACGACGACAGCCTCATCCTCGCCCTCCCCGTCGCCGACGGTAACGGTGACGGTGACGCCCGCGCCGCCGGCAGCCACGCCGCCGCCGACGGTCGCGCCGACGCCGCCGCCCGCCGCGCCGCCCAGCGCGCCGCCGACGCCGCAGCCGGCGCCATGCACGCCGACGCAGCCCTCGGCGACGTCGGAGACAGGTTAGTAGCAAGATTGTTATTTTTATAATGCCCTTTTTATTAGGTTTCGTGAACTTACAGGTAGTGTACACATGTATATAGTGTACGCCTGAATTAGCTATATATTTTGTGGCCTGTGGCCAAACGGCTACTCTGTGTATTCGGCGTCAATAAAAAACAAAATAAGATAACAAATATGGTTGCGTATCTAGGCAAAAATAAACATTTGACACATGACAAAATATTATTAAAGAAATTGTTGTTCACTGAAATATAAGGATATTTTTACTACAAATGAATATAAATAACGAGTTTGTTTATACGAAGCAATTAATGTAAATGCTTTTTTAATACAATTGCTCAAAAAGTTTAGTTTATGTAGCTGCAAATCGTGCGTAAAGTTGGATTTTATGCACTAGTGCTAAAAAGTAATCTGATCTGCAAATCGTGCGTAAAGTTTGATTTTACGCACAATTTGCAGATCAGAATTTTGAATAAATGAGTATTATGCGAGACCCGCTTATAAAAGACCCACCTGAACGACGCGCGATTGGGCATAAAGGAGTATTACGCGAGACCCAATAGTATTACTTGAACAACGCGCGATTGAACGAAGCTGTCTTTCGTACACTGACAGAATATGCATGTAATTTTTTTTCATTGTAGTTTTTTCGCAATTGTATTAAAAAACGTTGTTCGACACACGTGCGGAAGTGTCATTTTCACTCGTCCCGAGTTTTGACCCTCGCCTCTCAGCTCGGGTCAAGCAACCTCGGTACTCGTGCGAAATGACATACTTCTCGCACTTGTATCGAAAACTACTATTGTTTACATTATTTTACTTTTCTATTGACCCTGAATAGTTTGATATTATTCTTTAATCAAAACTTTCTCATCTTACTCAAATTGCTCGGTTTACTTCATACGCTATTTGACTGCAAAGCTCGTCGTTTCGATCCCCGCTATCTAAACACTTTTATTTATTTTTAGGGTTCACCGATCAAATAATACTAGGGATACACAATCAGCCCAAAAAATGGCCCTACAATAGTGCAGCAAGAACGACTCGTGCGGTACTTCCTCCGACAGTCTTATTACGGTATAAGACTGTCCGGTTACAAATTCTCTCGAGCCATATTTTCAGTAAATCTTATTTGAATTTGTACCTCCTTTACGTTTTTGCTCGAAGGTAGGGTTTCATAGTTTGTTTATTTTTTTACGGATTTGACATAACAGGGAACTATTAATGAAGCTAAATTTTGAGTTATATTAATGAGACACGTGTGCAATGCAAAGATTGTTTTAACTAAAAACATAATACAAGCATTTATACCAATCAGGCGCGGTCGCGGCCTGAATTTGGGGGGGGGGGTCACTATGAAGTTTTAGGGGGGTCACTAATGCAGAAATTATTTTTGAGAGGGTCAGTAATTCATTTTTCAATTGGACGTGTACGATTTTGGGGGGGGGGGGGGGTCATGTCCCCTGTGACCCCCCTCCCCCCTGGGACCGCGCCTGATACCAATGCTTTTTTAGTTTAACCTGGCCCGCTCACTTAGCTTAATTCTTTAAAGACTAACCCGACTATTTATAAAGGGTTTTTGGTAGTTTACAAGTTAACATTAGTTTAAATAAAGTCATTATGCATGTATGAAGCTACGTAATTTTGGAAGTGTACATAAAGCAAACTATTAAAGTAAATCATTAAATTAGCTGCTCGTTTACTTTCCCGTAATGTAACTACGTCGGATTAATTAATATATTCGCCAACTAATTATAAGGCTTTTCGGCAGATTGTTATATTGACTGAAGAATCGAGTACATAGGTTTTACTTTTAATAGTATTTGGTTATGTTAATTTACTTTAAATAATTGGGCTAATATAAAATAGTACGATAACCTACTAGAGTAGGACCGCGCTTAATTTGAATGTAAAGCCTGACCAGAAATATATGATCATGCGCCATGTTGCGGAATTTCATTGGAACTAATTTCTAACACTGGCAATAATTTTTAATGACAGAATGATATGCATGTGTGAGTGCATGTGATAGGTTGTCACTGTTGTCAAGTGTCATTGAGACGGTTTACTTGAATAAAAATAAAGTGTTGAATATTAAATAATAAACCACAAAAAATTCCCAAAATGATCCATATTCAAGAGCGAAACATTGTAAATAGTGTATATAATAAACTGATGTAAATAATATGCTCGGAAAATGATACTATTTCGCTGTGAAACATTTTCAAATTAACATCAGAGCTGACAGGTAAACAAATCAGTGACAAATCAAGATGTCACTATACCATAAAGAATAACACGCTCTATGACTGTTGCCATATAAATGAGAATAATAGCGCCCTCTTGACAATAATCATATATTTCTGGTCAGGCTTTACCTTGCAGCGAGAAAATGTATTGCCACAATTAACGTCATTTTTACATGCTTTTATCTAACTCACAGTTAAGTATTTGTCAGTTAGTATGTTGTTTAGGTAAAATCATGGATTTATAGGAAGTGTATCTAATTCTTCGGCCACAAAATGAGGCCGAAAGAGAAGGTTATCTAGGGGACTGTGTCTCGTTTCGACTAAGGAGGTAATGTATTGACGTCATCTCATCAAACAATCAAAATGTCAATTTGTGTCAAATGTGACAATTTTGTAACGAGTGCGAGTGAGACACCGCCCCCCTACTATTATGCTCTCTATCGGACCGTTTTTTACTACTTTTTACTAGTCACCTATGAACGACTGTTTTACTCGGTACGATACGATATTTACGGCAATTATTTGAGTTTCTCAATCACTATCCAAATATTGATATATTTTTAGTAAGCGAAAAACATAAAATATCGCAGCTGAATTTTATTCTTGGAATCCGATAGTTTCCTAGAAAAGTAATGAAACATGAAAGAGTTTATAAATAAACAAAATTACAAAATATATAAAAGTTACAAAACAAGTAACACCCAAATTTTGTTTAGTGGTCCAAACTAAGGCGGCTTTCACACTGCTGCGGTTTCCGCATGCGGCTCCGGTGCGCGAGCGAGATAGCGCTCTGCATATGAATAGCGCTGTCACGCTTGCACACCGTCGCCGCATCCGGTTAAGTGAAATACTGTTTCTAACAACATATGGACTATGTCTGAAATAAACCTATTTTGATTTGATTTGATTTGAAAACGCTCGATCGAGGCTTGTACCGTTATTTCAACAATAGCCAGTCAGCAGCAAAAGTAGCTAAGCAGGTGAAGTCTTCAAAATGACTTTAACGTCACACCTGGCGATAATGTGAGTTTTATCGCACGCTACGCGTACGGTAAAACTCGCATTATGGCCAGGTGGAGACGTAAAATTGTGTACTCACCATGGGCAGTAAAAAAGAAAGCCCTCTATCGCATATTTACAACCCTCGCCTGCAGCTCGGGTCACAAATACCTGCGATTTTCCGGCTTTCTTTCTATTACAGTCCTTGGTAAGTAATGTACTATTACACGCTCTTATTCTCTTAACAATAAAGTCGTGTCAAGTTCATTTTGAACACCTCGCCCGCTTAGCTACTGGATGCTAGCTTAGATGCTGGACACATCTTCTAAGCATTTTTAAGTAGTATCCGGAGCAGATTATCGATTTACGAACTATGAACGAAAATGTCAATATGTCAATATGCCGTCAACACAGTGAATCCTCCCTGTAAAGGGTCGGCAACGCGCAAGTGACACCTCTGGAGTTGCAGGCGTCCATAGGCTACGGTAGCTGCTTACCATCAGGCGGGCCGTATGCTTGTTTGCCACCGTCGTGGTATTAAAAAAAAAACTTGATATTTAGGGATTTTAGGGTTAACATTTTTGCATCCACCAAATGAAATTGAATCAATCAATCATTTTTTTAAAGTTAATTTTTCGCCGTACGAATACTAATTTGCAAGGCACTCGTTAATATTGACACATTCCGTGTTGTTCGGGGTGTATTTAACTTTGTAAATAATTAATTATATGTCAGAGAGACTCTTATTTTTCTTGGAATTAAATATCAAGAGCCGCAATTAAAAGCGGCAGCGGAGGAATAAAACAAACCAACATCATTTAAACATATATTTAACAGTCACAATAAATTAATTTAACCTACGGCCCGTAAAATAAGCTCGTTCCATCACACGCGAATACTGATATGTTTCCTTAAAGTTCACTACCACTCTTGAGAATTACAAAACTATCACCCGACCATACTGTCACACTTTCTTCGCCTTGTTTATCACTTTAGAAAGAAACAAACACTTAGAAATCTTAGACAATGAAAAGAGTAATTTGACGTGCAAAATGTATTCGTTCTTTGCTTCAAACTACTTTACATGATTTACTCGCATTTCCGCACTTTACTTTTTTTGAGAATATCTTGGTAATTTAGCAACATCGAAGATTCGAAACGAAAATCATCATAACGTTCTCTTTTGCATTCTCGTCCCAAATATTTTTTTCTTTCCACACATTCAATTAGGAAATGTGGTTTGTTTTCTTTACAAAACCTTCGATAACTCTGCTTTTAAATGTTGCGATTTTAAAGACATAACAGACTTTGTTTTCCAACACTTAACTTCATAGGTGACACAGTCGGGTTCTTCCATAATCCTAATTAACACCAGAAGTCGACGGCTCCGGTTCGCCGGACAGATTCACGGCGGCCACTTCTTCAGCATGACATACCTTTCTATGCTTATGCACGAAATAGTAACTCGGGAATTTGGAGCCGCAAGTCTTGCAGGGATAGTACTGGATAGTCGTCCGCGTCTTGCGGTGTCTACACGGCCAGTTGCGCTCGGGGGAAGATTCCGTCCAGGCTGTGTTTAGGACGCGACTGAATCGGACGGGGCCGTCGCAAGAAGCGATGTCCAAGACCGTGTTGGAGGAACGCTTCGTATCTATCTCTGGTTCGATGCGTTCGACGTCTAGTTCGCTAGAGGTGGTTGACGATGGCGATGGCGCTGGTGGTGTGACCGGGGATGGAGCCCGAGCGCGGCGCGGGACGGGGCGGTGCGCTCCGGGGGGCGGCGCGGGGCGCGCCACGCACGGGCTCGGGCCGAGCCACGCGCGGTACAGCGACAACATGCTCCGGCCGCAGCCGACAGCGGTCTGCGAGCGCTACTCGGCAGAGGAGGATTTTATAGGGACGGCTAGGGATGCGTGGTTAGGTTCCTGGTCACGGCACCAAGGGTTGAAGAGGAGTATTAGCAAAAATTGTTTACTAATCCAAACTAAACTAACTTATTTCCTTTGCACCGGGCTGCGACTTGTTTTCTTGCAAGCTACGCGAACTAAACGTCGTTTTTCAAGGTTTCTGTGAAAGTCACATTTAAATTTATTATTTGTTACTGTTGTGAGTTTACCTTCGTAACTTACCTGCTGTTTTCTACTGTTTACAAATAAGGACAACTACCTAATATGTTTATTTATCAGCGCATTGAATATTATATGTAAAGCTATTAAACGTTGTGTTTATTTAATTAAATTTAATAATATAACACTTGCACTTGAAAAGGAATAAAAATGGCGAATTTCGGAAAAGTTTATGTTAGGACATTTTTTTGCGGATTACACATTATGTCCTAAATTTTTTTAAAGTTTGAAAAAAAAAAACACTGGTTAGCGTTAGAACCTAAAGTTCGGTTATGTATATAGGTTTCGACTAGAATCAAATTAAGAATTTTACCTATTTATTTAGGTACGTTACTTAAAAACCTGTGCTAGAGAATCTTACCCCAGACAAATAAAGCGTCACTCAGGGGACAATCATGCAAATAAAAGTTGATTGTCAGTCTATATCTCGATTAAAATGGGAGCAATCCTTAGATTTGTTCCCCAGGGACGTGTAGCGAGGGGACAGCTTGTTTAACCGTCGATGTTTGAGAGGAAAACATGTTCTGAATATGAATTATTATTGGTGTTTTGGAAATTAGCTTGAAGGGTATTTTTTCTTAATTTAGCGGTTATGATTTGTTCGAAATTTTCGGAGGTCTTTGATGTAACATAACTACGTAATTCATTTATTACATTTAGATGCTTTGTAGCTAGGTATTTTTTTTTTTTTATCGCGAGTTTATTTTGCATGCAGAGGTGTTAGTGAGTTTGCATTTTAGTTAGCCTTCAAGGGTATGATATGCTTTCCCCGCTTATTCTTAAACGTGTTCCAAACTTCATTCACTTAAATTATGTTTTGTCTGTTTCGTACAAATACAACTGTCAAAGTGTCAGATATGAAAAAACGGTTATTTAGTAAAGTGAGTGTTGAAACACGTTTACGAATAAGCGGATTAGTCTGCTAACAAATGTTAAAGTGTGTTGATACACTTTTACATCACGCATTAACTCGTATGTTGTCACATGGGCCACCGACATAAGCTTCCATGACTCTTAACTTAAAACGTTGTTCTACGTCAAGTCAAGACGTTCACTTCGAAGTACAGACGTTGTCAAGACGTGATTACACGTACTACACTAAGTTTCGAAATACGCTTACTTTTTTTATAAATCTTTGCTAGCTCCCGCGTACCTCGGAGTCCCCGGGGGCTCCGCTCCCACGAATTGTTTAAACGTTGTCCTACGCAAAGAATCGCGACAGCGCATGAATATTTTACGAACGGACCGGCTCCGTATTTATTTTACTATAAAAAAGTTCTGTTATGAATTTGACAAATTGAATCAAGTTTATATCCCTAAAAGATGGTTTTGAAGTGATGTGGTGTTAAAGAGTCAAATCCAAATATACTAGATTTCGACCGTGATTTATCGGGAAGTTTTATTATCAGTTAAGAAGTTTAACCTGAGAAGTTTTACAAACTATTAGGTACTTATTCTGTAGTTTAACGTTTAAGGGGCTCCGTATTTTATCATTTTTTAACTAGTTTTGAGTCGATATTCCAACATTTGCTCTACAGATAGAATTATAATGTAAACGGCTATCGGTTCTTCAATCTTCTATCTACATTCTGTTAAGCCGGATTTTGAAATAAATGAGCACTTATTTTTTTATGATTTTTTATAATATAGTTTAAAACCACTTTTTCGATATTCAGATGCTGTAAATAATTCTACATATTAGGGTTCCTCTTTGACGTCTCTAAAAACTGATGAGATATTTTCATTTTAAACTAATTAACATAAAAGTTATGACCAGAAAACCACTTTTTTGGCCTAAAATTGTTCGACTTTGATGTCATATCGAAGACAAAGAATATTGAAGTAAATATAGGATACTATATTGTTTAAGGCAACGGCCTTTGATGATATGATATGCTATCAGTAACGACTGATAATATGATAAACGATAAAAATCATTAGAAAACTAAGGGATTTAGATTGAACGTCATTAAATAAATAAAATGATAAATAAATATTATAGGACAATCTTACACAAATCGACCTAGGCCCATAGTAAGCTTAATAAGGCTTGTGTTATGGGTACTAGACGACGATATATATAATAGATAAATATGAATAAATACTTAAATACATAGCAAACATCCATAACTCAGGAACAAATATCTGTGATCAGCACACAAATAAATGCCCTGACCAGGATTCCTCCCCGGAACCTCCTGCTTCGTAGGCAGGGTCACTACCGACTGGGCTAGGAGGCCGTTAAGTTAAGATACCGTTAAGGAGTCATTGGTGCTTGGGAGGGCTCTTAAGAAACTAATTAATATTCAGTCAACAGCAGATGATATTTTTATGGTAACCAAAACCCCTTGCAACGTTACCAAACCGCAATTATCGTGTAAGCAGTCCAACAAAGCGTCGGTTAATTGTCCAAATGGAGTGATTTGCTATTCCGTGTACACGTTACACTGCCCGGGATTACGGTGACGGGATTACCGCGGGATCAGCGATACATCGCCGCTTTTTGACGATTTTTACTCTTAATGGATATTATGTTGCGTTTTTGTTTGATTAAAATTGCGTTCAGTTGTAATGTAATCCTACTTTTAAGATGATTAAGGAGTGGTCACATTCGCATTCGCAGAAATCGTAATAATATTTACGATGGCTAAAGTTAAAAAAAGATAGTGCTGATGCGCAGCACCTAGTGGATCGGATTAAGAATGAGTATATAAGGGGAAGCTTGAAAGTAGCACCAATAACAGAGAAAGTGAAGGGTGGTAGGTTAGCATGATTCGGGCATGTCATGAGGCGGGATGAATGTAATATAGGCAAAAGAATGTTAGATATGAAAGTGGATGGGCGAAGAGCTATGGGTAGGCCAAGGAAACGATGGATGCGTTGTGTAAAAGAGGACATGAGGAAGAAAGGAGTGAGTGAGGAGATGACGGGAGATAGAGGAGGTTGGAAGAAGAAGACATGTTGTGCCGACCCCACATGACGTGGGATAAGGGCAGGAAGAAGAAGTGCTGATGCGCAGCGTTAATAAGCAGGCTGTCGAATGCGGTTGCTTTAAACTAGAGATGCAACGGATATCCGGCCACGTTGCGTATTATCCGGCTGGGTACCGGATAGTGATATACATACACATAGTTAAGTTTTAAACGGGATTAGGGTTTGCAAGATCCGTCAGTTTTTCGGATCCGGATATTACGGATCCAAAAAATTTACGGATCCGGGTATCCGGATAATACGGATATTACGGATCCGAAGAATAAAATCTTAAATTCTGACGTTACGGTAAACGATTCCGTCAATTAAACGATGAAAATCATTGGTTCAATGGGATCTATTACTTTTTCTAAAATCAATATAGAAAAAATTATCAATGTCATCACAAATAATACAATTATATGATATAAACACTCGGTAAAGTCTGGTCTTTATTAAATAATAACAATCAGTCTAACTTAACAAAAGAATCTTAATAATTAACAATTTAGTATCGTAGCTAAGCTGGTACATGTAAGCTATAAAAAATAAAATCATTTACATTACATATAATCAACATCTTACAATATTAAAAAGAACAATTGTATATGCTAGTTTCTAAGTTAGAAAGGAATGTACTGATTAAATAAATAAAACACGAATCGTGTGTTATTTATTTAATCAGTACAGTACTTACCACAACATGATACTAAACTAAACCATTAAATTAATAAACAAGTGCTAGAATATGGATATTGCATTGAATGGTTTGCTTACATTGTTCGCAATTTCAATTGACAGCGACTTTAGAAACACTTTTGCAGCCCTCTGTTTTCACCTAGTGTGATTCCTATTATTTTACAAACAATATAATAAAGAAAAAATACGAATAGTACTTACTCAGTATCACGTGTTAATTTTTGAAAGGAAACAGGAGACGACAAAACCGATAAGGTCACACACGCACGACTGCTAGTTACTAGCACTTTCCAGGTAGACGACCCAAAGACGACTGACGCTGAGTGATTAGCAAAGTAAAGGTTTCTTTTCTCTTAAAACTTTTAAGTTAAAAGTAATAACAATTGGAGCAATCCCTAGATTGAGATGTGAAATGTGCGGTAAGTGACAAGTTTGAGTACTCATACTTCATAATATGTAGCAATAGCAATAGTAAGAGTTATTTATCGGAAATTACGTGTTCAATTTATTTTATATGGGGTATATAAGGTATATTCACACAATGTAGACTGTAGAGTAATATATAGTAATCAAAAACAAAATATGAGCATAACGAGTTATGAATTAATCATTTTAGTGATAATAATTGAATGGATCCGTAGTATCCGTAATATCCGGATCCTGAGACGTAGGATCCGGATCCGAAAGTGAGCGGGTATCCCGATATTTCGGGTATCCGGGTATCCGGATCGCAAACCCTAAACGGGATGAATTCATAGTAAACCACTAAATAATTTACTTATCAATTATTAATATTAGTATTTGTATGTCTTTCCCGACCACGGAACAATTGTGTTCCGCATCTTTGGGAGGCATATGCGGAGCCGAAGCCAACGCGCAGAGGCCCTTTCGACAATTTAATGAAAAGTGAGGGGTACCTACACTAAGCGGATGCTACCCCTACCCGTGTCATGGGACGCACGCAGAGACAGCACCCGCCATGGTGTAAAGACTATTGAGAGTTAATGGAGTCTAAAATGTACTAGGCTATTGGGATATTAGTTTATTATTATGTCACGTGATTCTTCCATTCAATAAAGAGGATAACTTTAGGTAGCTTACAATTTCTTAAACAAGTTGCGACCTGCACGGAGTGGCACCCACGTGTTCGAATCAGCTTAACTTTAGGTAAAACTTCTGGCCTAATATCCGGCTACCCGGCCAACGGGTCCGCCGGATATCCGTTATCCGGTATCCGGCCAAACAACTATCCGTTGCATCTCTACTTTAAAGCTCTATGCTGTGACAGAAAAGTGAAGCCGTTGATAATGATGTTTATCTACACTCATACTGTAAGTACTCTAAAATGCGTTCAAAAACCGTAGACAATGACAAGCATTACAACAAACGATTTAACTATGATAAGTTTCTTATCTGCGGCAGTAACGTAATTTTAACTATGCATGCTCAAATATTGTTAAGCAATGAGTTTCAAATTTGGAACATCGAATTTGATAACATAATGTTACCGCCATGGCCAACTCGATTGGTCCCGCGCGAGCGCCGGCACAATCGAGTAGGCCATGACGGTACAATGGCGGTCATTCTATGGTTTCCGAACAATTAATTTAATGTATATAATATGAGTGTAGATAAAGCAGTGTATGCAACTGTACGTAATTAGGCCTTAAAACACTCGTGTGATCTTATTATGAAATTCGCCTGCGGCTCATTTCATAAAACCACACTCATGTTTTAAGGACCCTTATTACGTAACAGTTACATAAACTACTATTTCAGAAAAAATATCTAAATATGAGCAACTTAACTTCAGAAAATCTGTTCGAAAACAAATCATCGACTTATTTCTTTAAATGAAAATGTAATTCATTTAATACAATAATGAAAAGTAGTAGTAGAAAAAACTAAAAATTCAACAATGTCATAAACAATAAACTTAAATAGAAATTAAAAACCATCTTAAATAATTATACACTAAAACAAAAAATCCCCCCGCGGCATGGTACCGTAGATGCTGGCAGCATTTCCCCGTTGTATGGCAATACCGATACGTTGGGCGAGGAAGCTGCCAGCTCTACGGTCACCGGTGGCATCTATTAGCCTCTTCGAAAGATCTCTGAAGAGGCCCTGTGCACTGGGACCATGGGCCAAATTATATTATTTCTTTAAATTATATTAAGACGTAGCAATAATTGTTATAACAATGATGCTTAAATGGACAAGGACCAAGATAATAAAATCAGAAAGCGACTTGAATTGGATGTAAAATTATAAATGAATGTATTCCCAACAAAAGATAAACTGTAGCGAGTCTGCAAACACTTAATTCACTTAGAGCGTCCCGCGGGGCGCTGTTGGCTCAGTTTAACACATTCAAGCTCTGAGCGGTTACAGTTATACATTTAGTATTACAGCTAGTTATAGACATGA
This sequence comes from Pammene aurita, assembly GCA_947086415.1. Classification (NCBI taxonomy): domain Eukaryota; kingdom Metazoa; phylum Arthropoda; class Insecta; order Lepidoptera; family Tortricidae; genus Pammene; species Pammene aurita. The sequence continues at coordinate 4,200,279 of OX352307.1, forward strand.
CATTATGATGATTCTGATTTTGTAATAGAAGTAATTTAGGAAAATCCGGCCACACAAACATTTGTCAATAAAGAAATTTGTTTCAAAAATAGCCTACATTAATTTAAAAAAAGTCATTTATATCAATGAGTTTTTTAGAATGGATCGTTTTTAATAAACTACGTCTTATCGATGATGTATATACCCTTTAACCCACGGTAAAATTATAGTCAGTAATAATTATGACGTATGTCATTGTAGGTAGCTCCAGAATTGGCATGATTAATTTTTTTCATGTTTGGTATCAATCGATTTGTTTTGTTGTGAGAATCAAATGTCTGTATGGGGCCGATTGCGTTAGAGCAACATAAAAGTCGGAAATGTGACTTGAAGTCTGAGATTTTCAGTTGTTTTTGCAAAATAAAATTCTCCTAACAAATTGATGTGAAAGAGTGACGTCACGATTATATAGTCGCCCTGTTTAAAGTATGAAATAGCTATTTTTGCAGTGAAATGTTGCGTTTATGTATATAGTTGCCATACAATTTATTTTACAGTAAAATGTAAAAAATCGAATGGTATCATTGTTTTTTTTTAATTGCGTACTTTAAAAAATCGTTAAATTTTGAATTTTTTGGAATTTTCACGTTATTGAATTGATATTCTTTATTTGGATATATTGATCATTTCATTTTGCATCCTATCAACTAAATTTTATTGCATAATTCAACATATGTCATCATTCCTATTGAACTGATATTGTTAATTAAAACTACAGACGTTTTATTAAATATATTTTTTTAGCCAATTCGTCTGTAAATTTGTGTACAATAGTTCTTGATGAACAAGAACACAACTGCAGTTAACCCGTGCGCTGCAGCATAATGAAGCGAGTTGTCGGCGAAGTTAATTATCGCGGGTTAATATTGAAACTGCGGAGCCGGAGTTTAGCGCCAATTACTGAGTCCGAATGTTAACTTTGTCAATAACAGGGTTTTAATCATATTTCTGCGAATTTACCATTAATTTAATAGCTAATTTTTTTAAAGGACACTACTCGTACCACATAATACATTATAGTATTTCATACAGAATGGCCACGCTACGCCCCACCCCGATTGGAATTACCTTACCTCGCGGCGGCCGATTGGTAGAGAACTAGTAGGCTAATCCGTCAGGTTGGCAGCGCATCAATAAAAATTAAAATATCGGTGTATTGTCAAACGTTATTTACGACAGCGGAAATAGCTCCCTAGGACGCACGCACACATTTAAGCGTGTACAGTCGAGGACAAAGAGATGTATACACTTTTGGCCCTTATTGCGTTGTAATAAGGTCCAAAAGTGTATACATCTCTTTGTCCTCGACTGTACAGATGTGCCGTGCACACAAAGGCGCTCACGCCTGCAACACAGGATTCACTGTGTTGACTGTTAAGGAAACAAGAGGGTCCCTCGTCGTCAACACGTGCTATGCTGTGGTTTTCGGTAAGGTGGAGGTACTTCCCCATTCGGGCTCTGCTCCGGATTTGAGCGAGATGATAATCGCTGTGCTGTGCCCTACCACAAATTGCGAGATGACATTCGCAGTACCCTTACCTCACTTTTAGACGTAGTTTAAGCACATACCCGTGTTCGGACCTAGTTTTAGGACATTCTCGGGTCCAAAGGGATTCCATTGATTATTGTAAAATTATAACACATTTCGATATTTATAGAGTACGAGGGTTGCTACTTATATATCCGGAAACAAAAAAACAAACAAACGTACACGGCTGAAAATGGTTTTATTGTTTTTCAAAGTATTCCCCTTGATGATCTATGCACTTTTGCATTCGCGTGAACCAATTTTTAAAGCACTTCTGCCACTCCGCCTGAGGTACCTCCATAACGTGTTGTTTGAATGCGTCGACAGCATCTTCAGCGGTCGAAAATCGTTGACCGCGTAATTTATTCTTTATATTTGGAAATAAATAAAAATCGTTGGGTGCCAAGTCAGGGCTGTACGGCGGATGACCCGTTAATTCTACATTTTGACCCTCCAAAAATAGAGTTGTTTCGCGTGACGTATGACAGCTGGCATTGTCATGATGAAGAATGATTCTTCGTCGCTGGTTAGTTTTACGAATTTGTTCAAATACTTCCGGTAAGCAAATGGTCGTGTACCACTCTGAATTAACCGTTCTACGGTTTTCTAGTGGCACTGTAGCTACATGGCCATTAATACCGAAGAAGCAGGCCACCATTTGTTTCAGTGTACTTTTTGCACGAGTAACTTTCGTAGGGTTCGGCTCATTTTGAAACACCCATACCGTTGATTGTTGCTTCGTTTCGGGATCGTATGCATAGATCCAGGATTCGTCACCTGTATAGATGTTATAAACGGCTTTTGAGTCACCACGGTTATATTTTTTTAACATTTTATTGCACCATTCGACGCGAGCATCTTTTTGCTCTTTTGTTAAGTTGTGGGGTATCCAACGCGAACAAATTTTTTTTACAGCCAAATAATTATGTAATATGCTATTAATGCTGGTCATAGAAATACCCAGAGTCGCCTCTATCTCGCGGTACGTAACATGTCGGTCGTCCATTATAAGTTTTCGCACAGCCTCGATATTTTGTTGTACAACGACCGATTTCGGGCGACCTGCCTTAACTTCGTCCGTAAGCATACTACGTCCACGATTGAACTCACTAAACCAGTGATACACAGTAGTTTTAGATGGGGCTTCATCACCAAAAGTTGAAGTTAGTTGATCTATGCACTGTTGTTGCGTTAAACCACGCCGAAAATCATAATAAATCATAGCACGAATATTTTCACGAGTGAGTTCCATTCTTGCTGCGAGATAACATTTAAAACCCGTCAAAAACAAAACACGAGCGTTAATAAGAAAGAAAAAATATACCGGCCAGTACTTAAAAAAGTTCAAATTTTACCATGGAGGTCAAATATGCTATTTAAGAAGATTGTAATCCCGGTTTCCGGATATATAAATAGCAGCCTATGTAACTGACTAAAGCCTTCCTAAAGCGTCATTCATTTCAATATTCTATTCTCTTCCAATCCCCACCCAGTATATAAAAGTGTCCATTGATCGTGTAATATCAGATCGGCAAACGTTTAATCCCGAGATGTCCCTGTTTGCAAGTCGTTAAACTGTCGCGCTCGGCTGGCCGCAAACAGCGCGACACCGGGGCTGCGGGGAGCCAATTTTACAACGCAAACACTCGGCGAATCATTTGATTAGGTTATGTTTACACAAGTATTTGTTGGTTAAACACGCGTCAAAATACAGCCTTGGCCAGAAGTGTTGCGCATAGCTCTTTTTTGTTTACAATTTTGATGTTAAGTATTATTTCCCTATCATAACAATGTACGATGACGTAAAATGTTATATTTTATTGATATATCTAGAAAACTTCACTTAATAACACTTTCAAGGTACCTATAAAATATGATAAGTGAAGGTCCCAAAAATGCGAATTTAGGTCGGTGCGAAATTTGCAAATATTCTATGCAGTTAGGTACTACTCACTTCAACAAAACATGCCTGTTCAGTTTGAATTAATTGATAAAATAACTTCAATAAAGATAGAAACGCCAGTCTAATCTTTCCAGTTTTGTATGAAAATCGCAAGGGTGCTCAACACTTCTGGCCAAGGCTGTATATGTAGGGAAGCCGTAGTTAATTTGGCTTTCCTTTTTTTCGATGGGCTAAGCAAATGTGCTGAAATGTCTGAAAATTATTTAAGTCCATGGTAATCGAGTTCTGCGAACGCTCCGTTACTTGTGTCGTTGTAATATTTTCTGCTATAATTACACATTTTTATGGTTTATTCAATATTTTACAGATATTTTTTTACTGTTGATTTGCATGATAATTCGCAATATTGAATCGCGCAGTCGGTAGGTTGTTTTTTCATCGGAACCGCGCGGTAACTTCAATTTAAACTAACGCCATTATTTATCGCTATGGATCTCTGTTACTCGCATTAACACTTAACATATTTATTTTAACAAAAATGGGACTTAAGCTGGATTGATCGCGTACACTTACTTTTATTATTTTCCTGATGTTTCGAGTGCGTATGCCTGCGGTCACGAGCGATACGCTCGAAACGTCAAGAAAATAATAAACGTAAGTGTACGCGATTAAGTCCCATTTTTTCAAAATAATGAGTGAAAATTGTGTGAGTTTAAATCTTAACATCTAACCCTTTGAACGCCTAAAGGTGTCATGAGTAGTCGTGCCCACAGCGCTGAGACCACCTAGAAGTGTTATGACGTGCACTGTCAAGGCCTTCACACTTTCAAGTAAGGTATATAAGGAGTGGTCCTGAAATAAAGTAGAGCAGTGTACAATCTTGTGTATTTTTTAATTTAATGCTAATTTTGAAGCAGTATATTTATTTTATTAATCCGTAGATACAATACTAATAAATAAAAATACAATCATAATAGAATATGTGAGCATATTTAAGTTTTCGCGTTTTTAATTCAACATACTTTGTAACCTTTTGAACAACATAATTTGACAATCTTCAATCGACATCCGCTACAATGCCACAATTGTATTTCCATTTTCACAACCCGTTTTATGCTTTTCAGAATTTCATCTTACCAAGAAGCTACATTAATTAACTGTATTTTAGCTAGGATAGTCAGGAAGACTCTCTAATCTAACCTCTGACAAAGATTTTTCTATGGGAGATAATTTTCTATGAAAAAAGGCAAATACATTTAATTAAAAATTACTGTAACTACCTTAAAATGAAGCCAGATAAAAAAGTTTACTATTGAAGAAAGACAATTTATTAAGGTATAAAATAGCTCATCAAATCAAACTATAAGAAAAAACATGTTTTTGAGAAACACCTCAAAAATTCTGTCAGAAGACGCTGTTCAAAAAACTATGTGTATGATGGAATACAAAAGGCGAAAACTTCCAGACGCTGTTTTATTTAAGTATGATTGTATTTATGTTTTGTATAATTGTATCTAGAGATTATTTAAATATAAACACTGCTTCTAAATCGGCACAAAATAAAAAGATAAATCAAAAAAGGCACGGCTACTTTTTTTCCGGACCACTCCTTATTGGCTCGATTACGCCAGTGATCTTGGCCTGTGAGTCACGTTTTTGTATATGACGTAGGACGTTCAAAGGGTTAAATAGTTACTATGTACAGAGACTATAAATAATATAGATAGCCACAGGCTGGCTCAAATTCGGCAGAAGTGTCTAACCTAGCCTATTGCCTAGTGCGAAACCTAAGTACCTACTAGAGTGAGTACTTACTCTACTCAAGTTAAAGATGAGGACTGCAGTCTCGATAATTCACTAACACTACCCCCTCGACAGTAAAACAGCTCAATTAGTGAATCTCACAGATCTGTGTACATGCAGTAATTGCCCGCTCCGCAAACTCGCGTATTGATCTTAGCTATACGCGCTACGATATTATGAGGACCGTTTATCAAAGTTGAGCTAGCATTGCAGGATAATTTCCAAACTAAACGCACTGAATATTTTAAAGCATTATTACACTTAAAACAGCCTCCTAGCCCAGACGGTAGTGACCCTGCCTACGAAACAGGAGGTCCCGGGTTCGAATCCTGGTCAGGGCATTTATTTGTGTGTTTATCACAGATATTTATTCCTGAGTTATGGATATTTTCTATGTATTTATCCATATTTATCTATTATATTTTATCGTCTAGTACCCATAACACAAGCCTTATTGAGCTTACTGTGGGCCTAGGTAGATTTGTGTAAGATTGTCCTATAATATTTATTTATTTAAAACATCGTCAGTAGTCGTGTCCACAGCGCCAGGATTATTTTTATTAGTGTTATGCTTTCGTTGTCAATGTATTTCATGATTTTAGAGTATTGATCAATTAGTTATAAACCTCTTTATTTATTTCTTTTATATGTGTAAATTTATTGATATTTGGGTGATCTGCATTTGCTTTTGCAACACCTACTTTTCTATTAATTTACAAAGGTTTCCGCTTCCCAAAGGTTGTCTGGAAGAGATCGCTTTTTAGAAATCACTAAGACCGCCAATTGTTTTACCTCTACTTTTCTGTCTGTAACTTGAGTACACTTTGTTTCTTTAATTTGAGGTATTTATGTTATGTTATGCTATATCCCTCTCGTCAATCTAACGTAGTTACTTGCTGGATTCATCCGCAAATCTGAATCATATCCGACAGCCGCAATACAATATAGAACGTCACCGTGCGTTGGCCGTCAATTTACTAGGATTTGCAGTTCGTCACTGTCTGAAACTTCAACCAGTACTAGTAATTATTGTTGACATTACATAAAATAGTTTTTTTGAATTAGTTGGGCGCCAATGTGGTGTAGTATGCAAGTGCTGGTAAAACCTCAGCCAACTATGATCGCATGGGAACGGTAAGAATCAGTTTAGCTTAACGACTTAGGAGCCCAAAACAACAATTTGTGAACACATAACAGAGCGTGCGAAAAATGTAAAGTTTCGTTTCGTTTTTACTTCATACATAATTAAAGAACTCATCGATGTGGAATATGCGGTGCAGCTGACAAGCAAATTTTAACTGTGACAATGACGTTAACAGTCGGCTACACATTATTTATGTGTTCGTAAACTGATTACTTATGATAAAAACATTAAATCAACTCATTACATAAAATGAGAATGAAATAGACTTGAACTTAAAAGAAAACAGTTACAAAAATGTCAAATAAAATAACCCAAAAATAAGCTACTCCTAAATAAAACTGGGCTAAAGTTACAAGTTACAAATGAAAAAATCCTATCCGACAAATTACTTATGTATTCCATAGTTGCCAACAGCCATAACAACAAATTTCAACTAACGACTTGTGAGACTAAAGTAATGTTCCTGTAGGTTAGTTGTGCCGTAACAATAGGATAGGTGGGTTCGATAATGTACAAACAAATCTGGCTTAATCCGTAAATCAGAATCAGGCCGGACGGGCAGCACATGCAATATTCACTGCTACTATTCCAACGTTTGCCAAGCGAGCGAGGGTTCGTCTCAACAAACTAGTATGAGAGGGTATGGTAGGTAAATGTCACGCCACTAAGGAATTTTATAGCTTATATGTTCTGACATAAACCACCGCAGTTAAAAATTCAAGTCTATTTATTGCCCTCCAAAACTCAATTTGTACGATAAAATTGATTGCAGAGGGGTTTCGGTTAAATGCTTTGAGATGACCTATTGTTTCTGTCATTGTAGTCAACTTTAATGCAGGTAGTCTCACTGGATCCTTACAATTAACAGGTTCTATACACATTTATACACTTGCGGGACTGAAGCCTACGTGCCGCTTGAGTTGAAACACTTTGGCCTTTTGCACATCTCTAGGGCGGAATTGACTTAGGGGCGCTGCTGCACGCTTTCGGCGAGTTGTGTGAATCCGACCACTCTAACGCGCATTATCTATCTTCGCGCTGTCTTTGTCATGCCGTTTCGCGCTCGGTCCGCTAGTCAGTAGTTGAATCTCGTCGCATTTTTCGTCATTGTACCGCGTAGACAGAAATGTGGGTAAATGTGAAAGCATATTAGCGGACCGAATGCGGAATCGAACGTGACAGAGATAGCGCGATGGTACATATTCGAGTTAGAGCTGCCGGATGCTCTATTGTTTCGCGCTCCATTCCAAGGACAACTCGATAAATTTGTGCATCGTTGCCGCGGTGACGGTTCCGCAGCGGAGATGTGCTAAAAAAAATTAAGCTGATGGTCTCGCTCGCTCTAGCTGTCTGTAGTGATACGCGGCGCAACGTTTTGGCTTTATTTTCATTACCCTCCCGGCTCGCTGGTTGGACTCTACAATAACCTATTTATACTGGTTATTTAAGATACTCAGCAAGCTATAGGAATGCATTCCGCGCCGCTCTGCGCGCAATTTGCAAGCCAAAGCAGATTAACTGAGCTTAGCACTCATTATTTATACCAGCGCCGATTATCGGATACACGGGATTTAAAACCGTTGTTTAATATATCTGATGCTACAGCCAGGTGGAACAGCTGTCTAATATGTCAAATGAGGATTATTACCAGTACGTTGTTGAAAGCGGAGTATAATTCGTTATTGAGTTTTATTATGTGCGAAGTCAGTTTTTACGACATTATTCGAGCAGTTCAGTTATTATGTAGAAATTGGTACTTTTTGTTTTTTTGTTACGGAAATGTTAAAGTAGATTGACATTGTACTTATGGTCAAAATCTGCCTTATCATCGTTTATCTTTGATTGATAACTTGGTGTAATTCGAGGGTTATTGCACTGTTCTAACGTTATTTTCTCCATTGTCTGCAGCTGTTATCGAGCGCATCAGCACGCCATCAACGCCAGCGGCGACACCAACGCCGACGCCGGCCGCGTGCGCCGTGTGCGGCGCCGCCGGCGCCACGCGCGCCGTCTCCCGCTCGCGCGCGTTGTTCTACGGGCTGCGTGAGGACGCGGCGGGCAGCCGGGTCTGTGACGCTTGCCACTCGAGGTGCGTCAGTTGCAGGTAAGCTATTGTCTCCGGCGTGATCAACACGCCGACGGCGCCATGCGCGTCGTCTCCCGGGCGGGCCGGCCGTGATCAGCAATAAGTCAATGGCAGCGCCGGCGCCGTCTACGGTAAACTAGATGTCTCTGACCTGCCGTCTCCGCTGAATGTTGGCTAAGTCAGTTAATTGTTATGATATTAACTTCCCACCTGTGCAGCTGTGTCGAGGTCAAGGCTGTGCCTTAAAACCATTACCTTTTCGGAAGTAATAAGATTGTATTAGCCCAATATCTGGGGGTTTTGGAACTCTTCGTTTGGCGTAGGCAACGAAGATGACGTCCTGAACTTACCGTACTACTATTGTTCGCGTGTAAAGTCTCTAAGATACCGTTCTGCAGAAAACACCGAAGTACGAATAAATGTAAGATATATGTGAATTTAAACTGCACACGGAGCCTGCGTAAATCTGCATGTTGCTTATCTCCGCAGACAAGAGCGAATCCGTGCGGTGCGTTTCCGCTCTTGATTCGCTCTCGATCCCTCAGGTTTAGCGGCGTAACATGTTACATGTAGCGCGGCACCGCGGTGTCGATTCCTGCGGAGATGTGTAGAAGGCGTCCGTGGGGACTGCACCCTAATCTCTGTGTGTGATAATTAGACCCCGGACTCTTGTGGCAATGACGTCACAATAGGGTGATTTGGGGAGTAAACGGGACGGTGCTATGAAACACGGTTAAAAACTCGGTTGTTAACCGAATACATTCAATTAGACATTTTTAACAATATTACTTAGTAAGTTGATCAATATTATCGTTTGCTATATTACTTGCAAACCATGCATTTGTACGTTAAACTGGCATTGGTTTTGTCGGCCACTCGCTCCTTGTTCGTCACAAATGTCACCAAGCCAGTTTAACGTACAAATGTATGGTTTGCACTAAAAGATAATATTGATCAACTTACTAGATAATTTTGTTGAAAATGTCTAATTAAAATGTATTCGGTTAACAACCGAGTTTTTAACCGTATTTCATAACACCGTCCCGTTTACTCCCCAAATCACCCTATTGTGACGTCATTGCCACAAGAGTCCGGGGTCTAGTGATAATGGTACATTAGTATAAGAGCCCACGACACTAAACCTAATTTGATAAGTCTCCTAGATGATATGTATATATATACACGGTGGGGCCTGTAACTAAAGCAAAAAATTAAAATGTACATTCTTCTCCTCAAACTACGCAACGTTTGTTTGACGACTTTGAAAAAAAACTTGCGGTTTGAATTTTATTACATTTTAAAGTTAATTCGAACACGCAATGTACTATGAAATTGATTATGTCTGTAGAGTGACTAGACTGACAGGCGATGTCAATTAGACGGAGTTTTAAGTACATTGAAAATACTATTTACTTTGTTTGAAAAAATAACAATCTAAAAACTTTATGATTTTAAAAAGTTGCTACACAAGAGTTGTCTAGTTTGAGGACTAGAATCTACGTTTTAATTTTTTGCTTTAGTTACAGGCCCCACCCTATATATATAATTAGTTACGTCTTCACTAGGCGAACACCATATAGTGGTGCTGCAATGCAGAAAAAGTGGCGGCATACATCTACAATCTTTTGATGCTGCTGCCACTGACAAGGCCACGGACGGGGGCTTACAGCACCGCATTATCGTGTAGCCCTACCCCTCCCCTGCTTCGAGGAACAAAGGAAATCTAGGAGACTTAGGGAACGTACCCATACTACGTGACCAATTTTTTTACAATTTTCACCCCCTCCCCCCCGCTCGGTGACCAACCGTAGTATATGCCAAGATCCCCCCCCCCCCTCTCCCTCTGGTTGTCACGTAGTTATTCTTAATATTGTTTTTTTGCAAACAGAAAGTAAAAAATATCATAATTTGGCGCATATTTGTATTTATTAAAACGGCGGTTGCCGCGTAACGCCTCAAGGTGCGTGGAAACCATAATTAAAAAGTGAGAAAAAAAATTGCGCGAGATTTCCCTAGAGCATAATTATAATAAGTATTGATTACGTGACGTAAACCTAACCCCCCCCTCCCCCTTGTGACCAAGAGTAGTAATTTGACGACCCCCCTCTCCCCCTAAACGGATCACGTAGTATGGGTACGTTCCCTTATCATACTAGAAACAGGATTTTTTATTGAAAAAATTAAAAAAAGTTAAAATACGCCGCCTCTCTTTTTGCATTGTAGCATCGGCATTTCGTGTTCCCCCATTAAAGACGTGACTAATTATATATATCTCATCTAGGAGACTTATCGAACTAGGTTCAGTGTCGTGGGCTCTTGTTCTAACATGCATGACATGTATATTTGTGTCGCAGGTACACATACTGTCCGGTGCCGTCCTGCCACGGGCCCAAGGTGCGCGCGAAGCGGCTACGGCACCTGCCGCCCAAGTGGCACGACCTCGCGCCAGAGGTCAAGAAACCCCTTTTGGACGAATGCCGTAAGTTTATTTACAGGCTTTTTAAGCCCAACAATAAATAAACACATATTTTGAATCGAATCATTGATTACTATTTGAATTACTTTGTTTTGAAGATCTAAGGCGTTAGTAAAAATGTAATGTTCAGATCTTTTTAAATAATTTATTTATTGACATACGAGAAAAATAAAAACAAATACATTCTTTTTAAATCCGCAACACAGGTTTCGTCCATACAATATAAAAATAATAAAGCATCCACAACAGATTTCGTCATAATTACCTAAAAAAACACACCATGTCCATAAATAAAATAAAATTAAAAGTAAACAAAAACTAGGAAAACACAAACATGAAACACTATCTCCACGCCTGGTAAGTACCCGGCGCAAACGTCCCAAAAACACTGGGTTTCTTAAATTGATTGGAAGGAAATATGTTGCACATCCGTGGGATATTGACTTATATTCACTTCCTCATTACGTCGCCTCAAAAATCAAAGAAGCATTGAAAAATTCTAGACCATCATGCAAATCTGATTGAATACCATTCTAAATTAATAATTTGGATGATATTTTTACATTATTATTGCTATAAAGGTTCCCCAGTTCCTAAAACAGATTTATTACAGCTTTTTAATTAACTGAACATCTCACAGACATACAAGCCGACCTCAGCAAATGCTGTCTCGGCTGCTTCAAAAAAATCACGCGCTGGCTCGAGACCGTCGGCGAGCACCCCACCCCCGACCCGAGCGAGGAAGAAGCTTCCAGATTCAGAACGTTACTACGGGAACACGGGGCGGCCTGGGACAAGATGGCGGCCGGCAGTGGGAAGAGCCCGGCCAGCTTCAAGGCGTTCTACTTCACGTATAGGAAGAAGTTGCAGCTAGACGCTCTGGTGGCGGAACGACCGCCGCCGAAGGGCAGCGATACTGACGACAGGTAATATACCACAGGTGTTAGCAGTTCAGAATGTTACTACAAGGACAAGATGGCGGCCGGCAGTGGGAAGAGCCCGGCCAGCTTCAAGGCGTTCTACTTCACGTATAGGAAGAAGTTGCAGCTAGACGCTCTGGTGGCGGAACGACCGCCGCCGAAGGGCAGCGATACTGACGACAGGTAATATACCACAGGTGTTAGCAGTTCAGAATGTTACTACAAGGACAAGATGGCGGCCGGCAGTGGGAAGAGCCCGGCCAGCTTCAAGGCGTTCTACTTCACGTATAGGAAGAAGTTGCAGCTAGACGCTCTGGTGGCGGAACGACCGCCGCCGAAGGGCAGCGATACTGACGACAGGTAATATACCACAGGTGTTAGCAGTTCAGAATGTTACTACAAGGACAAGATGGCGGCCGGCAGTGGGAAGAGCCCGGCCAGCTTCAAGGCGTTCTACTTCACGTATAGGAAGAAGTTGCAGCTAGACGCTCTGGTGGCGGAACGACCGCCGCCGAAGGGCAGCGATACTGACGACAGGTAATATACCACAGGTGTTAGCAGTTCAGAATGTTACTACAAGGACAAGATGGCGGCCGGCAGTGGGAAGAGCCCGGCCAGCTTCAAGGCGTTCTACTTCACGTATAGGAAGAAGTTGCAGCTAGACGCTCTGGTGGCGGAACGACCGCCGCCGAAGGGCAGCGATACTGACGACAGGTAATATACCACAGGTGTTAGCAGTTCAGAATGTTACTACAAGGACAAGATGGCGGCCGGCAGTGGGAAGAGCCCGGCCAGCTTCAAGGCGTTCTACTTCACGTATAGGAAGAAGTTGCAGCTAGACGCTCTGGTGGCGGAACGACCGCCGCCGAAGGGCAGCGATACTGACGACAGGTAATATACCACAGGTGTTAGCAGTTCAGAATGTTACTACAAGGACAAGATGGCGGCCGGCAGTGGGAAGAGCCCGGCCAGCTTCAAGGCGTTCTACTTCACGTATAGGAAGAAGTTGCAGCTAGACGCTCTGGTGGCGGAACGACCGCCGCCGAAGGGCAGCGATACTGACGACAGGTAATATACCACAGGTGTTAGCAGTTCAGAATGTTACTACAAGGACAAGATGGCGGCCGGCAGTGGGAAGAGCCCGGCCAGCTTCAAGGCGTTCTACTTCACGTATAGGAAGAAGTTGCAGCTAGACGCTCTGGTGGCGGAACGACCGCCGCCGAAGGGCAGCGATACTGACGACAGGTAATATCACAGGTGTTAGCAGTTCAGAATGTTACTACAAGGGTATGGGGCAGCCTGGGACAAGATGGCGGCCGGCAGAGGGAGCCCGGGTAGCTTCAAGGCGTTCTACTTGACGTATAGGAAGAAGTTGCAGCTAGACGCTCTGGTGGCGGAACGACCGCCGCCGAAGGGCAGCGATACTGACGACAGGTAATATCAGACGTGTTAGTAGTTTAGAACGTTACTACAAGGGTATGGGACAAGATGGCGGCCGGTAGAGGGAGCCCGGGTAGCTTCAAGGCGTTCTACTTCACGTATAGGAAGAAGTTGCAGCTAGACGCTCTGGTGGCGGAACGACCGCCGCCGAAGGGCAGCGATACTGACGACAGGTAATATCAGACGTGTTAGTAGTTTAGAACGTTACTACAAGGGTATGGGACAAGATGGCGGCCGGTAGAGGGAGCCCGGGTAGCTTCAAGGCGTTCTACTTCACGTATAGGAAGAAGTTGCAGCTAGACGCTCTGGTGGCGGAACGACCGCCGCCGAAGGGCAGCGATACTGACGACAGGTAATATCAGACGTGTTAGTAGTTTAGAACGTTACTACAAGGGTATGGGACAAGATGGCGGCCGGTAGAGGGAGCCCGGGTAGCTTCAAGGCGTTCTACTTCACGTATAGGAAGAAGTTGCAGCTAGACGCTCTGGTGGCGGAACGACCGCCGCCGAAGGGCAGCGATACTGACGACAGGTAATATCACAGGTGTTAGTAGTTCAGAACGTTACTACGGGAACACGGGGCGGCCTGGGACAAGATGGCGGCCGGCAGTGGGAAGAGCCCGGCTAGCTTCAAGGCTTTCTACTTCACGTATAGGAAGAAGTTGCAGCTAGACGCTCTGGTGGCGGAACGACCGCCGCCGAAGGGCAGCGATACTGACGACAGGTATCATAGGTGTTACAAGTTCAGAACGTTACTACAAGGACATGTAAGAAATTTAGTTGCCTCGGACCAAACTGGATGCAAAAGGCTAGAGAAAGGTAACCGTGGAAGGAAATGGAGAAGGCCTACGCCGCCGAGGCGACTTCTACTTAATTTATAAAATAAAAGTCACAGATAACCTCAACCACTAGATAGATCATAAGTACAACTCGAGGTCACCATACACCAGCGCTCCCGTACTAATTTAGTATGAGAGCGCAACCGCTTATTTAATTTGAGTTAACGTTTTTGATTATTACTCATGTGAATTAAAAACATCCACAAAAATCAAGTTATAGGGACTAACCTGTGTTATACTACAAAATGGTGTAGAATACTATTGAGACGTGCTGTTCGAATCGTCGAAATTTACGAATAAAATTGAGCTTATGTGTGGTGACCCCGTGCTCCTTGTAAAATGTTAATGATGAGTAGTCTGTGTAATATGTGGCCTATTATAGTAGATTGTACAACAAGTGCATAAAACGCTCGATTTTACGCGAGGCGTTTATCTATCCGAGCGAGTTTCGAGGAAAGTAGAGTTTAAAATGGGTTTTATGGACGAGTTTTACACTCTACTTTTCACTTTAATTGCGAGGAAATGATTTATCGTTAATCGTAAAACAATTTCAAGTTGTAACATTAGTATTGTCCGTTGTACAGCATACTGAGCTCCGACGACACGGACACGGCGAGCGCGGAGAGCCCGCGGCCGCCGCCGCCGCCCGAGCCGGCGCCCGCGCGGCCGCGGCGCGACGAGTACGACTCCAGCGCCACCGAGACCGCCGACGAGGAGAACGACGCGCCGCAGGCCAAGGTCGGTCCACTGTCCTACAGCACACTGAGCTCCGACACGGGCACGGCGAGCGCGGAGAGCCCGCGGCCGCCGCCGCCGCCCGAGCCGGCGCCCGCGCGGCCGCGGCGCGACGAGTACGACTCCAGCGCCACCGAGACCGCCGACGAGGAGAACGACGCGCCGCAGGCCAAGGTCGGTCCACTGTCCTACAGCACACTGAGCTCCGACACGGACACGGCGAGGGCTGACAACTCGCGATCTACTTGCAAACGAGTTCACCAATACAGGGTGTAATAAAAATAATAGTGATCCGTTTGAGGGCATAATCGGTATCGTATTCTAAATATGAAAAACTAATAAAACTTATGGCCGGCTAGGATGACATGTCCCATACATAAACAATTTTTTTAGCGTCCAAAAATTTTTTCTTCTACTTTTTCTAATGGCCTGTTTCACAATCTCCAGATGAACTTATCTGCCAGTTAAAATTATTGCTATCCTATTCTCCATTCATATAAAAGAAAAGGACAGCAAATATTTATCTGACAGATATGCTTTAACTGGAGATTGTGGAACAGGCCATAAGTCTCAATACGATATTAATTATGCCCTTCAACGGATCACCACTATTCTTGTTACACTCTGTATAACAAGACCCGTATGAAGATAGTTTCGAGCCTTATACAAAATACAAAATACAAATACTTTATTCAACATAATTTTGCTCGTGCTGCTTACAAATACCTATTTAAGTACACAAGTTATAGGGTAGCTACAATGTAACATTGAGTAAGCGTCCTCTGTTCCCCGTACTAGTTAAAAACTGTATTTTATTTTTTATTTTTTTTTATACCACGACGGTGGCAAACAAGCATACGGCCCGCCTGGTGGTAAGCAGCTACCGTAGCCTATGGACGCCTGCAACCCCAGATGATTTACATGCGGGTTGCCTACCCTTTAGGAACCTATACACTCCTTTTTTGAAGAACCTCATACTGTAGCCCACTGGGAAAACCTCGGCAGGGAGTTCATTCCACAGCCGCAGCGTTCGTGGGAGGAAATTCCTCTTAAATCGTACTGTGCGCGACCCATTGGGCTCCAGGGTGTGGGGATGAACACCCTGCCGGCGGCGAGCGGTGCGGTGATAAAAAGCTGCCGTGGGCATCATATCAAACAGTTCTTCAGAGCACAACCCATTGTACAAGCGATAGAACACGCATAAGGAGGCAAAGTCCCTCCTAAGACTCAAAGGTTCAATATCGCTCGTGAGTTTGGGATCGTCGACGATCCGCACAGCGCGCCATTGCACCGAGTCAAACCAAAGGTGACAACAGTACTCCATGTGGGGTCTGACTTGCGACTTGTATAGGAGCAGTCTCTGCCCCGGAGTGAAGTATCGCCTCGCTCTATTGTATCACGGTGGTCCAGGATTCCCCTTGCCGTTGTTTACATTATAAATATACCTATGTATATTTTATAAGTATTAAAACACATTAGATATGTGGGTAAGTTAAAGTTGAACACAAATAAAAGTAGGGTTGTTAAAAGTAATAAGCATTAAGCAGCCAACTCACTCGCGACGAGGCAAAAGGGCGTGCGTCACTAAGGACTAGCATTAACTTACGACCTTCTGTCCCAGCGCGTTATTGCAGATAAAGAGTAAACAAGTAGTATATGCAAAGTTAGCCGATAAAATTACTTAAGAAAAATTATAGTACGAACTTAAAAATTACTAATATTGCTATTGACTCTTCAGAATGTTAAGTATGTATGTGGTGTGTGTATGTGTGTGTGTGTGTGTGTGTGTTTATGTGTATGCGTATGTGTGTTCCTGGCTATTTACTTAGTAATTAGTTGTTCCGTGTTTTCATAGTTCAGTGATTTCATGTACTTTTCCAGCGTCAATTTGCAGATATATGAAGGAAGGAACTCCTTAACCCGTTGATCGATCTTGCTCATATACGAACTCTCAAATTATATTTATCTCTGCTTTAACTCCAACAAATTAGGTACATAAAGATCAGAAAATGTTACTAAAATCGCGGAACAAACTATCAAAATCAAAAAGCCATCGAAATACGTCCCAGTAGCCAGCTGACAGTTGTGTCCGAAGTTGTCTGTGAGAACTTCGCTTACGCTCCGTTCGTTGGATTACAGAAATCCTATTTTATATGGATATATTTTTTGTTACTTTGAATTTAGATCTCATTATCTGTTGAACAATATCTCGGCATAAATATTTTTTTCACTTCTCATGCTTGTAAAGTTCCTCTTTAAGTCGTGCGTGTACGACATAAATTCGCGTTTTAAGCTCTAGTGCATTAAGTAAATTTTTCTTCTAAAACTAAGATAATGAGGTTCAACAGCCAAACAGTCAAAATATATTGTACAATTTAATTGAGCATTAAAATTTCGTAGAATACTGAAACTTGTTGTTCTATTTTATTCTTGCTATAATTATTAAAATTCCGTGTTTTCTATAATTAAAACAAATTAAATCAGATAAAATAGGAGTTGATTATTGTTTAAAAATGCCCTGAAATATTTTTATGACTTGGCAGAAAACAAGTATCCAAGTCAAAATTCAGATGTCGAAAATAAAAAAAATACCAAATTCATTCTCAATGTAATATTTTTGTTACAACTTGAAATTATTTTTCGATCAACGATAAATAATTTCCTCGAATTTAAAGTGAAAAGTAGAGTGTAAAACTCGTCCATGAAACGCACGTGGTTTTATGCACTTGTTGTACAATCTACTATTTCTCAAACATGCAATGAAATATTCTCTTTACGTTCCTTATAATAGACTCGGAAGTATCCTTTTTCGGGCGCAGCATCTCGAGGCGGCCTGAAATGGGATTTCATACAACTTTTCAGGCCTAGGCCTACAAAGTAACTTTTTTTTTGTTTCAACGTCCAACCTCATTCAAACAGCGTCGAAGATGGCGGCGGGTTTTACGATCAGCTGATTTTAACTTTTTAATTTTTACTTCATGGTCGCTTTTTAGATTGAATAAAACATTGTCCTTTTGGTTTTCCATTTTATTTTATTTCATTGCATGTTTGAGAAAAGCACTATACATGCCTCGGCGTGAAAACGGATTCCCGGCCTCTGATGTAATGTACTATTTATCAGCGGATGAACTCGCTTGTCAAGTTGTGGTGTTTGTGTAAAGCAGCGTTGTCTCCCCCAGCAGGTCCCCCCGGCCCCCGCGGCCGCCCCCGCCGCCCCCGCCGCCCCCGCCGCCCCCAACGCCCCCTCGCTGCTGCGGAACGGGCCGGGCGCGCCGCCGCTCACCGTGCGCGACGTCGTGCTCAACATGATCGAGATCAGCCTGCTCAAGAACAACCAGCCGGTGCCGCCCAGCGTTAAACCCAAGGTCAGCTACTACTAATGAACATGCGACATAATTCAAGTCCAACAATATAACCTCACTCATTAACGGTTTGGTATTTATGTGAGTGTTTATTTTAAAAATAAATTACAGTGATATAATGTATTTACTGGTATTTTTAATCATCTGATGTAAAACAGCAATTTAATTTACCTTTATATTCAGAGTAATACAAGCGAAAAGTTACTTCCTATAAAAATCACATAATATGAAATAAAATTCGATGTGTCCGGCACGACTGCGCAAATGTACAGACAGTTTTGTACCTAGTCGGTTACTAATTTCCGTTACTAGAGTTTTCACTAAATAAATAAGAATAGGTAGCAACATTTTAATTATTCATGTACATCATTTAAAAGCTTATTTAATAGTCAATAGATTACAATATATTGAATTGAAAATTATTGTTGCAGTTTTTCAGAATTCTTTATACCACTCGGAAAAATGCGTGAAAAATATACGTCAAAATTACACTCCTTGTTCATGTTGATTTTAAGTCCTATTTATTTTTAATCACGTTCAAGACGCATTAGGCTTGCACAATCCAGTAGCTATATTCTTTAGCTTGAATTTGGTATATGTATAGTTCACGTGGGTCTATCCGATAAAATACTAGACTATACGTTGCAAGTCCGCTTGTTCCATAGCAGTCTAAATCTATGTCTTTTGTGCAAAACTTAAAAATAGGCAATGTTTCAAATGGGAATATCTGTGGGATAAAATCGCAAGAAAATTAAATGGTGGTCACGTAATTACCTAAAATAAACAGGTATCTTACAAACAAGCAATGAAACAAAGGTGCAATATTTATTTGATGCACTTTTGTAAAGTGTAATTTTCTTAAATTGACCGCGTGTTTGCGTCTTCAGGCAATCTTGTGCTTTACAAGGATTTTCAATAAATTTCCCATCTGTTTTGTATATTACTAGCCTTTTCCCGCGGCTTCGCCCGCGTACTATAAGTACTCAAAAAGGATACGATACCCATGTTGATTTTCAGACTTTGTGACCACATTTGCCCCTTTTAGGGGTTGAATTTTTAAAATACCTGAAACACGTGTTTACTCATTTATCGTTAGGAATACTCCTGTGAAGTTTCGAATAAAATAGTCTAACAAATCTTGATTCGCCATACAAACTTTGGACCCCCATTTTACCCCCTTGGGGGGTGAATTTTGAAAAATCCTTTCTTAGTGCATCCCTAGACCTT
This sequence comes from Pammene aurita, assembly GCA_947086415.1. Lineage (NCBI taxonomy): Eukaryota > Metazoa > Arthropoda > Insecta > Lepidoptera > Tortricidae > Pammene > Pammene aurita. The sequence continues at coordinate 4,219,780 of OX352307.1, forward strand.
ATAAGGAACCTACGTGCCAAATTTGGAATCTCTAGAACCAGCGGTTTGGGCTGTGCGTTGATATGTCAGTAAGTCAGTCAGTCAGTCAGTCAGTCAGTTTCTTCTTTTATATATTTAGATTATACCATATTATGTTCATTAGAAATTAGGCTATTAAAAAATAGTTCAAATTTTTATTTATAACTTTATTTTATATTTTATCAGTCCGAAATCTGGTAACAGAACTTAGTAACCAACTAGGTATGTTGGTGTGGGAAAACCCCGAAAGAGCGAAGAAAATAGCTGTCCCTTAAGAATATATATAATAATGTATATGACATCTAAACTGTCGCGTATTTCCATGTTGTAACGGTTACTTTGTAAAAGTTGCTGAGTGTGACCTTCATAAGTTCTTAACGCCACACATATCTCCAGGTGTCGACACCCCACTTGCCCCGCGAGTCGCTGGCCACGCTGAGCGTGGTGAACATGAACAGCGGGCACGTGAGCGCGCCCCGCTCGCCCACGCGGCCCGCCACCATCACGCCGCTGGCGCAGCCCCCGCCCTCCGCCCCGCCCCCACCCTCCGCCCCGCCCTCCGCCCCGCCCACCGACGCGCCCAACGAGGGCGTCGTGGTGTTGCACATCGAACCCCGGGACGCCAGGGAGCGGCCCGAGCCGCTGCTGGATCTGAGCGTTAAGAAGCCGAGGCATGAACACGCTTTTCCGCAGCCTGGGAAAACGGTGAGTTTCACAGAAAAACATACTGGCGTGCATTGGGGTATTAATTCCAAAAGTTGATTCTTATTAGCATGGAGCACGAGCGATATTTGAATGATTTTTGGAATTACACGCTTTGCGAAATTACCCCAATACACCCTTTAATAAAAAAATAGCCGACTTAACTTAGGCTACACCTCACCAAGAGCAAGTATCCGAGCTACTGTAAAAAATATTCAAATCACTATAGGTGTGCCTATAATATCTAAAGAGTTCCCTTCGATTTCTCCAGGATTCCATCATCAGATCCTGACCTAATTACAATAAGACCAGCTGTCAAGTATACGGTTTAAAAAAAAAACAAATCGGTCCAATCATCTTCGAATAATTGGTGAAAATACGTTAAAAAAATAGCGAGAACAAAGATCACGACAAATCGAGAACCTCCTCCTTCGAAATCTTGAAGTCAGCTAAATACAACCATTACACTTTAAACCATCAGTCCAGGCAATGGTTGATCCAATAGATCTCCAATTAAAACAGCTTTCTTAACCAAGCCTCATCTCCCACAGGTATCAATATCACAGCCACAATACCGCAACTCAGACTTCCAACAACAATACCGTCCTCTAGAGCGAGAATCTCCCACACTCTACAACTCTAAACCAAAAGCCGTAACCGCGGCACCGCGAGCGACTCTCAAGCCCGCGCCCAACCCTAAAGGTTCCATAACTTTAGGAACCCCGCTAGAGTCGCGCTACGAGCCGCGGCGGACCCCTCCGGATACCAAAGCGGGGTCCATAACGGCGGGCACGCCGGTGCACGGGACCCATGGGCATCATATACCGGATAAGCAGCGGTTTCACGAGATGTACAATAAGAGGAAGAGTCCCGGAGGGGCGTATTATCCTGGAGCGCAGAATGCACAGAGGCCGCAGAGTCCGCAGTCTTTCTCACCGGTTAGTAAATTATTTCATGTTTATAATAATTACGAATTACGTCTTATTAGTACACCTCGCTTCGCTCTTCGTCGAATTAGCTACGTTATATGTGTGAAGTAAGGGATTTTTTAAATATTTTTTTGCTTTTATCGGGGCTAAGAGTTTTAATATTTTAAATTAGTACGTTTCTACTCAATTATTGGCAATTTAAGTCTAAATGACATATTGTAAAGTTTGATTTCGAATGTATTTATACTTATATTCAATGCTACGTAATCTAATTCCTGTTCTGTAAGAATCCGCAATATGAGCATTATTAACCCCACGCCTGAGTTTTCAGTTATCAAAAGATAAAATAGGTCAAAAATCTTTATTCTTCAATATAAGCACATTACACTGTGTATTAGATTTAAAGACCATTAAGATCATCTATCTAATCTTCTCGGGTTTTTTCCTATAGTGTATAACCGGGTTAGATTGTTCGTGTAAATTACCGAGTTGTACTACATTATCACAGAAAAACAATAGTATTTCATACAGAATGTCCACGTTACGCCCCGCCCCGAACGGAATTACCTCACCCCGCGGCGGCCTATTGGTAGGGAACTAGTAAGCTAACCCGTCAGGTTTGCAGCGCATCGATAAAAAGCAAAATGTCGGTGTATTGTCAAACGTCATTTACGACAGCGGCAACATCGCCCTAAGACGCACGCACACATTGAAGCGTGTACAGATGAGTCGTGCACACAAAGGCGCTCAAACGAGTTTTGTACTATGACGTGTCCGCCCTGTAACATTATTAATAACCCCATTTTTTATAAACAGAACCCAGCATTCGGGCGTTATTCTGGCATGGACCAGCGTCAGATAATCATGGCGGATTTCATCACGTCCAAGCAGATGCCCGGCGCGGCGAGACGAGAGCGCGAGCGGCCCGCCTCGCCTTACTCCCAACCCTCAGTGATAAGACATTCTTACCACGTGCACCCGCCACCACCACCAGGTTAGTCTCTTCCATCTTTACAGTACAGATGTTTTGAAATGTTTTCTAAATATTGGGGAAACCCTGAATTTAAAAAAAACCGGCCAAGTGCGTGTCGGACCACGCATAGGAGGGTTCCATACCTTCAATGGAATAAGAACCAAACTAATACCAAAAGGTCGTATCTGATGCCTATGGAAGCAGTTTTTTTGGAGATAACTTAAAAATGGCTGAACCGATAATGTTCAAAACAATTTTCGTAGAAAGTATATGATAAGGCGCATCTCTTCAAATTTTTTCATATCTTTTGAACTTACGGTTCAAAAGTTACGGGGGGGCTACACAACTTTTCTGACTTTTGAAGCGATTATTTCAGAAAATATTCACTTTATCACAAAATAGTCAAAGAAACCTCAATGTTATTTTGAAAGACATATCGATTGATGTGTCACATGTTGATATTAGGTTAATTTTTTTTTAAATTTAGTTACCTGTATGGAGCGCCCCCCTAAAAATATTTTTTTTTCAAATTTAACTACATAACTACAGTTAGGTGCATAACTGAGTCAAAATTAGTACCTTAGTAAAATGTAAATAATTTGATAACAATCAAAGTTACATAAAAGTTCTAAACGTAAAATATTAATCCTTGGGTACCGCTACAAAACTGCTTCACAAATTATTTTCTTCCGACTTATACATTTTTCTCAATTTCATACCGAAAACTGTGAAATTTCACCTAATTTATTTTTCCCTAATTTATTTAATTTTTTCTTAGGCATTCCCAATTCAGTAACTCATTTAAAGTAAGGAATTCCACGACCATTATTTTAGTTATCAAACATTTAAATCAGGCTTATTTTTGTAATTAGTTACTGGCAATGTATTGTCAGGTGCAAAACTGAGTCAAGGCAAATGGCCGAACAACTTTCTCGTTAGTTAATTTTTGTAGCGGACTTCATTCTGAGATAACCATAAAAATACGTGAGTGATATAAAAGTCATACACCTCATTTTAAAGAGCATATAATGTACTATTTCAACTAATTGTCTTACCTGGTTGTGTAAAAGAAAAATATCAATATCGGGTTAAATAAAAAAAATGTAGTTTAACGGTTTTTGGTTCAAAATCATGGACGAATAAAAAAATCAAGATTGTGAATGCAATGAATCGAAATTGGCTTTCATATGGATACATAGCTGACACCGAGACGAACAAATATAACCTGAAAGTTTTTATTTTTTTCATAATTGATAAGACTTATCTTCATTTAACGATGTCGGTGCAAAACTGAGTCAGTACCAAATATTATCTAATAGAGAAAATGTTTATTTTTATCTACAATAACATAATAGGTCAGTAAGTTTATTAGCGTTGTTACCAATTAATAATAAAATAGTAACTTAATAACTAGCCTCTTCTGAAATAATGAAAGAAACATGTCAAAGTGATGCACATTGGTTCAGTTATGCACCTAACTGTAAGTAGCTGCATACAAAATACACCGTATGTGTAAATTTTATTCAGATACGTCGTATAGTTTCCGAGTAAAATGCCTGTGACATACGGACGGACAGACAGACAGACATGACGAATCCATAAGGGTTCCGTTTTTTGCCATTTGGCTACGGAACCCTAAAAAAATTACTGGGAAACTTTCTTTTAAGATATTCTTAGTATTTGCACTCGACACACCGCCAGCTAGTCTCTTTATCCATCTTTGCAGATGTGTATTTTTTTAAACAAAGTAAATAAAAGTTTTTTTCGTTTGCATATTTGGTGTCCCACTGCTGGGCAAAGGTCTCCCCTCTTTTTCCCCATTCGACCCTGTTGGTTGACAGTTTCGACCACTCTTATAGAATGCGTCCAAGTCATCCCGCCATCTCTTTTTTGGTTTGCCTCTGCCCCGGTAGCTATCCTGTGAGATCTTTCCGGATGTATGCGGCAAACGTGTCTTGCCCTGTCCCACTTTAGCTTGGCGGTCTTGACACCAATATCTACAATGCGAGTTCTGGAGCTCAGTTCCGTTTTTCTGATTATATCAATCCTGCGAACACTTAATATACTACACTCCATCGCCAATGATATTTACTATGGGTTGGGTGAGGGGATGGGTTATACACTAACAAAATGATCAGAAAAAATACTTCCAGAGTTATTTCATAACCTAGCAACAATTATCTTTTGTTTATCTATTTTGTCAATCATTACATCTCTGTCACTCTCATTGTTAGAAAATTACAGTTTGTCTCTTTCTCGCGCGGGTGACGGGAGCTCATTGGCACGTCCGCAACTCACGCTGGCCGGTGCGCGACTAGCGACAATTGTTTGAATTCACTCATTTTAAGCGCTGCACTTTTGGAGCGTACATAACCTATCTGTCATTATTATATATCATAGTCCATCGCCCGCTGAGTTATACTGAGAGTTACTGAAAAATAATCTCAAGAATAAATGGAATTAAAATTTTGGAAGCCCTCTGTTTTAACACTTTAACCGCCATAGTCTGATATATGAGACAAACTGACAATGTAAATGAAACTTTCGTAAATTATAGTACAGTCACGTCTGAAAATATGTATACATTTCATGTGACAAAAATATGTAGCCACGACTCTATTACCACGGCATAAAGTTGGATACATGTTTTGGTCACATTAAATGTATCCATATTTTCAGACGTGACCGTAGAATTTTTGACGTACGGCGTTTAAAAGGTTAGTGTGAGTTGTTCCTTTATTTTTGTTTAATTGCCATGCTTTTCAGCAATTCTAAAATCCGTGTTTTAGTTGTTAAGGTTTTTAAAGTCATATTTCAGAATTATATAATATTCTTTTATGTATTCTACTAGATATGTTATCTCAAACAAGTTTTGTGCGCCATGTTTGGCGGTTGACAGCTGTCACTGAATAAAAGAGTAGCTTAGACTTAGTGATTTTCTCTATAACTTTAGTCGCAAAGAATACCTTAGGGATGTCATCTCCTGTTACCCAGTGTAGCCATGTACATTGTTGCAGGTCACGAAGCGTTTACGTCGCTGGTGGACGCGGCCGTGTCGGCGCCGGCGCTGCCCGTGCCGCGCGGCCAGGCGCCCGACGCCAAGCCCGACGCCAAGCACGACATGAGGTCCGTACTCATACTCATACTCATACTCATGGTTACCCCCGGACTCTCACCTTCTCAGGCGCGGATCGAGGATTTCGTTCAGGGGGGGGCACTTTCCAGAATTTGGTAGTATACGAGGTTTGCGTTCCAGGGGCGAGGGGGGGGGGGGGCAGTTGCCCCTGTTGCCCCCCCCCTGTATCCGCGCCTGCACCTTCTACACTATCGCTCTACTAACTTTTCTTTAAAGGAAGTAGGCTAATCAACTGTAACGGTCAAATTAAATATGCATTTATTTTCAGATAACCATGATCCATAGGAATATTGTAATTAAAGTATACCACAGAAAATTAAACTACAAATAAAATTAAATGTCGACGTCAATAAAAATAATAATAATATCATTACAAATAAAATTCATTAATATGCAAAATTTAAATAAAAATAATAATGAATTAATCCAATATCCAACATACAATAAAATCATTACTAAATTATTATTAGTAGGTTAGTTGCTACGGAAATATCTCCTGAGTGACTATTAAAAAGCATGATTTTGTACAGTATGACCCTGTTAGGGACAAAACGATTCAAAGGGGAGGTTAGACAAAGCAAACAGTACCTTTGTCAGTCCACATAAGATTGACGATTTGACGTTTAATGGTTTAATCACAGAACAACTATAGTCTGGCTAACCAAAAAGTGCAGTAACAATAGAAGTAATAAGCTACACTCGTCCCTATTTTAGTGGAGTGGGTACGAGTGTAAGAAAAGGACAGTATGATTCCCTCTGGCTAGACTTGAAGTGAAACAAACCCTGGCCAAACTATAATAGTACAAGTACAGAAGATTCTTCTTCCTGAATTTGACATTTAGCTACAGAGATGAAAACGTTAGCTGTCATGCGCATTTAAAAAAAATAGGGTTTTCAACGTGCTTCATATATCATAAAGATTGGCTGAATTGATACTATTTTCGAACACACCCATAAGGTGATAAGCGATGTGCCAACCCTTCCCTCGTTAGCCCTCATATGCGGTAAGAGTAACGGCAATAACGGGTACAGTCAAGTCTGAAAATATGGATACATTTTATGTGACAAATATATGTAGCCACGACTCTATTACCAAGGCGTAATGTCTTGGATACATGTTTTTGTCACATTAAATGTTTCCATATTTTCAGACGTGACCGTACAATGGAGTAATTTAATTAAAATATTCCCAAACAGACGCCCAAAATGAACTTTCCCTCAAAAAGTGGCCTGACCAACATTATTTTCCGTTTATTAAGTATACATACTACACGTCCCATCATGAATACAATATTGGATAACGATGTAACCGAGCTGATGTTTGCAGGATACACGAGAAGATGCAGCGTGAGCGCGACATGAGCATCGTGCACAAGTACCACCACCCGCAGCATCCGCACCATCCCCAGCACATGCAGTACCAGGTAATACCACCTTTGTATCTCCCGCCGCTGGGCACAAGCCTCTCGTAAGATGGTTTTGGCTAAATATAGCCTTAACCTTTTGAACGCTTTCTCTCTCGCGTCAAGCCGTGGCCTACACGCCAATATCTCGACTAGTAAATAACGAATATAAACCTTATCTGTCAGCAGGACAATTGCTTTGACAGCGTCCGCCATAGCCACTTTAGTGGTCGTTGCCGTGGCAGGCACGACAGCACACGACCGATTTAGTGGCTCTTGGCGTTCAAAAGGTTAACCTCCCCACGCTACCCCACCGTATGGGCAAAGAATAACTAATAGTACTACCGTACAGAAAATTCACTCCTCCACAAAAGGCTAGTTTAGGTATAAAATTATACCTATACTCGCCGCCTGCAAGCAAAATTGAAACTTATAACCGCGCACGAACCGTGAGGCTTCTTTGCGCGATGACCGAGCCGTGAGTGTGGGCACGGGGTTGTCACTTGACAAGTTTTTGTACCTACCTATACCTACTGATTTATTATTTTTAATAGAAATATGTAGGAATTACAAACGTTGATTCTGTAAACATAATTTTTTTAATCCGGAGATAGTATGTCTGATTCTCACGGAAGTAGGTATGCCGCAGCCGTATTCCTTTAAAATTATGTCGGTCAGTTCCTAATATTGTTTCTGGGCAACCAATATTATATCTTTTATACGGATTAGATCGAGGTTTAGGTTTCGAAGCCATTGTGTATGCCAACGGCACGTAACACGACTATCGTGCGAGCCGAGCTTCAGCCCACTGCCATACGCCTGCCCGGGAGGCGCGCTGGCCAAATGTACCTAAACTGCGTAGTGACACCCCCCTGGTATGGGCGAATATCTCACGCTAGCCTAATTGGGACTTTCCACAACTTTAAATTTCTTCGTCACGACTTTGTTTTCCTTTACTAATTGGTATTGGTGATTTTACCACAGTTTTTAAATTTAGATTTTAGAGCCCTGGTAACCTGGCGGTAAGACGTCCGACTTTCAATCCGGAGGTCTCGGGTTCAAACCCCGGCTCGTACTACCTTTTGACTTTTTCGGAACTTATGTACGGAATATCATTTGATATTTACCAGTCGCTTTTCGGTGAAGGAAAACATTGTAAGGAAACCGGACCTGATCTCGATAAGGCCTAGTTTCCCCTCTGGGTTGGAAGGTCAGATGGCAGTCGCTTTCGTAAAAACTAATGCCTACGCCAATTCATGGGATTAGGTCGTCAAGCGGAACCCAAGCCCGGACAAACAGTAGGAAGAAGATTTAAATTTAAATTTTCTAATGTTCTATTCTTGTTCACAGTCGGTCATGGACCGTGAAAGAAGAGGAATGCAAGCGCAACTGCTTGAAAGAGACAGACAGCTGGCATTACAGAGCAGAGAAAGGTAACATTAATTTTCTTGAACATGTTCACCCATTCATTTAACAACAACTATCTGGATTATAAGAATTTTCGCCCCTTCTTAAACCCTAAGACCTCGTATCGTTCGGTCAATAGAATTTACTAATTATTTAGGTTAAATCAAGAAAAGGCGTCATTAATTTATTATGTAAGACAATTTTTGCCACTCTTTGGCCCCCTTCCCCCCTACGAAATAAAAGACGTACAAAAACCCTCCTCTCGTAAGAAGTAAGACATGGTCAACCTCCTTGCCCGCCATCTAAACGTAATAAATCTAAATTTAACGGCCTCCTAGCCTAGTCGGTAGAGACCCTGCCTACGAAGCAGGAGGTCCCGGGTTCGAATCCTGGTCAGCGCATTTATTTGTGTGTTTATCACAGATATTTGTTCCTGAGTTATGGATGTTTTCTATGTATATAAGTATTTATTCATATCTATCTATTATATATATCGTCGTCTAGTACCCACAACACAAGCCTTATTGAGCTTACTGTGGGTCTAAGGTAGGTTTGTGTAAGAATGTGCCATAATAAAAAAATGAATGGCCCTAAAGCATAATATATTTCTCAAAATATAAACTTTTTCTGTGGTATTTTCATTATAGACTTGCACTTGGTAGAAAAAATTCAATATTATTTGTCATATCAATTGTTGTTTTGTCATTCAGGGAACGTGCGATAGCAGCGATGCACGAGCGAGAGAGACATATGGTGATAGAGCAGCACCAACAGCAGCAGATGATGAGCGAGAGACAAAACATGATACAACAGGTACCCTTCTCTTTCACACGACGAATTCTATCAAAACTTGTGGTTCTTAGACTAACACGTGACCTTTCTTTCATTATCTTTCCAGTTAACCACCAGATCTGACCAGTTTTAACATGTTACAGCAACAGCAGCAGCAACAGGCTCAGCAGCAACACCAACAGCAACAACAACAACAACACCAGCAGCAACAACACCAGCAGCAACAACAACAACAGCAGCAGCAGCAACAACAACAACAACAGCAGCAGCACCAGCAACAACAACAACAGCAACAACAACAACAGGCGCAACAACAACAGCAGCCAGCGAGTTCCAACGCGGATGGGGACAGGAGATTGCTGCAGCCGTACAAGCAACAGCAACACCTACGGCATCCTGCCTCACCGCATCTCGAACCTTGGAAAGAAACGTAAATATTGCTACCTTTGTTATTATTATGAAAGCGATTAAAGATGCAAATGGAGAGGCAATGTTGAAATGAAATGAAAAGAATGAGTCATCATTGTTTTTATTGATATGCATTGTATGTATAAATGCAGTATTTTAATGCCGTTACTATTATTTACTTTTTATCACGCTTGCTCATAAAGCGTGCTATTTCACGCAAGTCAAGTGGAAGGTAAACCCCATTTTACTCCCACGGTAGTTATAGCTTTAAAAAAAAATATATCACTAATTCTAATATACAGGGTGGGAAAAAAATAGAGGGGAACTACCTTAAAATGTTGAGATAGCTCAGTTCACTGAAAGGAAACATTATTTTATTTTTTCTAAAAAGGGAAACTGCATCACATTTTATTTTTATTTTTTCCTTTTTTCCATACTAATTGTATGAACAACCTTTTTTAAAAAATATATATGGTTTCTCGTGTGCCATAAACTTCGTTGGTATTAAGAAATTATTATCCTTGTTGGAAATAGGATCGATTGGCATCAATTATCATAAAAACAGTTTTTGGCAAAATGACAAAATAAGTAGTTTTTTTAATGAACTGTACATTTTCCCGAAATTATGTAAATGCAGTTACACATTTTTTTCAACACTATAATATATATTCTAAAATATTTGTTTAAAATCAAGCTATATTTAATTTTAGTATATAACGTTCATCGTATTTTTTTTTCGTTTATGATAAAAAAAAATATTAATTAAAAAAAAAAACGAGTGAAATATTTTTTACACATTATTCAATCACATGCCTAACCTGTCAAAACAATAATAAAATGGCGGAAGAATCTGTAATTCAACCGTATTTAACCCTCCTCGCAAGTGTGAAGTAGTAGGGTCTATATTACTATATTACAAAAACTATAATTTGACCACCACAGTCGACCAGCGCCGGCGCCGGCGCCAGCAACGCGCACGGAGGGCACGCTCACGGCCGCGTCGCTCATCGACGCCATCATCACGCACCAGATCAGCCAGTCCGCCACCGACCAGCGCTTCCCCCCCGTGAGTACTTGCAACATTGTACTGCTCAGTCAGTGCTGCTCACGGCCGCGTCGCTCATCGACGCCATCATCACGCACCAGATCAGCCAGTCCGCCACCGACCAGCGCTTCCCCCCCGTGAGTACTTGCAACATTGTACTGCTCAGTCAGTGCTGCTCACGGCCGCGTCGCTCATCGACGCCATCATCACGCACCAGATCAGCCAGTCCGCCACCGACCAGCGCTTCCCCCCCGTGAGTACTTGCAACATTGTACTGCTCAGTCAGTGCTGCTCACGGCCGCGTCGCTCATCGACGCCATCATCACGCACCAGATCAGCCAGTCCGCCACCGACCAGCGCTTCCCCCCCGTGAGTACTTGCAACATTGTACTGCTCAGTCAGTGCTGCTCACGGCCGCGTCGCTCATCGACGCCATCATCACGCACCAGATCAGCCAGTCCGCCACCGACCAGCGCTTCCCCCCCGTGAGTACTTGCAACATTGTACTGCTCAGTCAGTGCTGCTCACGGCCGCGTCGCTCATCGACGCCATCATCACGCACCAGATCAGCCAGTCCGCCACCGACCAGCGCTTCCCCCCCGTGAGTACTTGCAACATTGTACTGCTCAGTCAGTGCTGCTCACGGCCGCGTCGCTCATCGACGCCATCATCACGCACCAGATCAGCCAGTCCGCCACCGACCAGCGCTTCCCCCCCGTGAGTACTTGCAACATTGTACTGCTCAGTCAGTGCTGCTCACGGCCGCGTCGCTCATCGACGCCATCATCACGCACCAGATCAGCCAGTCCGCCACCGACCAGCGCTTCCCCCCCGTGAGTACTTGCAACATTGTACTGCTCAGTCAGTGCTGCTCACGGCCGCGTCGCTCATCGACGCCATCATCACGCACCAGATCAGCCAGTCCGCCACCGACCAGCGCTTCCCCCCCGTGAGTACTTGCAACATTGTACTGCTCAGTCAGTGCTGCTCACGGCCGCGTCGCTCATCGACGCCATCATCACGCACCAGATCAGCCAGTCCGCCACCGACCAGCGCTTCCCTCCCGTGAGTACTTGCAACATTGTACTGCTCAGTCAGTGCTGCTCACGGCCGCGTCGCTCATCGACGCCATCATCACGCACCAGATCAGCCAGTCCGCCACCGACCAGCGCTTCCCTCCCGTGAGTACTTGCAACATTGTACTGCTCAGTCAGTGCTGCTCACGGCCGCGTCGCTCATCGACGCCATCATCACGCGCCAGATCTGCCAGTCCGCCACCGACCAGCGCTTCCCTCCCGTGAGTACTTGCAACATTGTACTGCTCAGTCAGTGCTGCTCACGGCCGCGTCGCTCATCGACGCCATCATCACGCATCAGATCAGCCAGTCCGCCACCGACCAGCGCTTCCCTCCCGTGAGTACTTGCAACATTGTACTGCTCAGTCAGTGCTGCTCACGGCCGCGTCGCTCATCGACGCCATCATCACGCACCAGATCAGCCAGTCCGCCACCGACCAGCGCTTCCCCCCCGTGAGTACTTGCAACATTGTACTGCTCAGTCAGTGCTGCTCACGGCCGCGTCGCTCATCGACGCCATCATCACGCACCAGATCAGCCAGTCCGCCACCGACCAGCGCTTCCCCCCCGTGAGTACTTGCAACATTGTACTGCTCAGTCAGTGCTGCTCACGGCCGCGTCGCTCATCGACGCCATCATCACGCACCAGATCAGCCAGTCCGCCACCGACCAGCGCTTCCCCCCCGTGAGTACTTGCAACATTGTACTGCTCAGTCAGTGCTGCTCACGGCCGCGTCGCTCATCGACGCCATCATCACGCACCAGATCAGCCAGTCCGCCACCGACCAGCGCTTCCCTCCCGTGAGTACTTGCAACATTGTACTGCTCAGTCAGTGCTGCTCACGGCCGCGTCGCTTATCGACGCCATCATCACGCACCAGATCAGCCAGTCCGCCACCGACCAGCGCTCCCCTCCCGTGAGTACTTGCAACATTGTACTGCTCAGTCAGTGCTACTCACGGCCGCGTCGCTCATCGACGCCATCATCACGCACCAGATCAGCCAGTCCGCCACCGACCAGCGCTTCCCTCCCGTGAGTACTTGCAACATTGTACTGCTGAGTCAGTGCTGCTCACGGCCGCGTCGCTCATCGACGCCATCATCACGCACCAGATCAGCCAGTCCGCCACCGACCAGCGCTTCCCTCCCGTGAGTACTTGCAACATTGTACTGCTCAGTCAGTGCTGCTCACGGCCGCGTCGCTCATCGACGCCATCATCACGCACCAGATCAGCCAGTCCGCCACCGACCAGCGCTCCCCTCCCGTGAGTACTTGCAACATTGTACTGCTCAGTCAGTGCTGCTCACGGCCGCGTCGCTCATCGACGCCATCATCACGCACCAGATCAGCCAGTCCGCCACCGACCAGCGCTTCCCCCCCGTGAGTACTTGCAACATTGTACTGCTCAGTCAGTGCTGCTCACGGCCGCGTCGCTCATCGACGCCATCATCACGCACCAGATCAGCCAGTCCGCCACCGACCAGCGCTTCCCCGCCGTGAGTACTTGCAACATTGTACTGCTCAGTCAGTGCTGCTCACGGCCGCGTCGCTCATCGACGCCATCATCACGCACCAGATCAGCCAGTCCGCCACCGACCAGCGCTTCCCCCCCGTGAGTACTTGCAACATTGTACTGCTCAGTCAGTGCTGCTCACGGCCGCGTCGCTCATCGACGCCATCATCACGCACCAGATCAGCCAGTCCGCCACCGACCAGCGCTTCCCCCCCGTGAGTACTTGCAACATTGTACTGCTCAGTCAGTGCTGCTCACGGCCGCGTCGCTCATCGACGCCATCATCACGCACCAGATCAGCCAGTCCGCCACCGACCAGCGCTCCCCTCCCGTGAGTACTTGCAACATTGTACTGCTCAGTCAGTGCTACTCACGGCCGCGTCGCTCATCGACGCCATCATCACGCACCAGATCAGCCAGTCCGCCACCGACCAGCGCTTCCCTCCCGTGAGTACATGCAACATTGTACTGCTTAGTCAGTGCTGCTCACGGCCGCGTCGCTCATCGACGCCATCATCACGCGCCAGACCTGCCAGTCCGCCACCGACCAGCGCTTCCCTCCCGTGAGTACTTGCAACATTGTACTGCTCAGTCAGTGCTGCTCACGGCCGCGTCGCTCATCGACGCCATCATCACGCACCAGATCAGCCAGTCCGCCACCAGCGCTTCCCTCCCGTGAGTACTACTAGTAATGAGACCTCTCATTGGCCTTAATTTTTCAATCTAGCCTCTCTACCCCCATCAAATACAGCCGAATTTAACCCTCTTTTACATTGAATGGATTGACTTTTCTGACGGATATACCGTTTTTGAACTACAAGCAAATAACTGAAAAAAGAGCAAATAATTCGCAGTTACTTTGCTGCCAAGAGCGCCTCATGGGATTGGGCAAACTCGGATTACAGGCGTTTAGTATCAAATGAAAGTATTAAAACGATTTCTAGCCTGCTGGAAATTAATTCCTCAAAACGCTTTTTATACACCTTATTCGATTGACCTAAAAGATGCCGCCTTCGCCTGATTAGTCCATTTAAATAAATTGTCAACTACCAGTTCACACTACCATCATTATAGTGTTTTTTGTCAACATTGTGAATGTTTATGTAGGGTTGGCAACACTCATGTGTCTATATCGCCGTAGCAAGGGGTAACATAGGGCTACGTTAGCTATCGCTGTAGTATACAATGTAGGTACAAACGTCGATTGCCCGAGCGTTTGAATCGGGAGAAGCGTACTGCACTCGTTCCACTGATGTTAAGGAGATGGAGCGATCAAATATAAAAGACAATGTAGAATTAATCTTTTATTGACCAGAGCTACAACTGCTCAGAGAGAGGAGTAAATCCGGAATGAGGTGCGGGTGTCGCAGCACCCTTTTATATTAAGTTTGACATATGACTAACTTGTTACAATGTTGTAGAGTAGTTAATAAACATGCGTCTAATTTGCGTAAACGCTTAAAAACACGTGCATCATAAAATACAAGATTTATAGCGGCTACGTGACCAAATGAATCGGGGATTAGTCTCACCTTATTATGTAGTAGAATTCGTTTAGATCCGGGTCAACAACGTTGCAGATCTTTAGGGTTACTCATAAGCATTAGACGGTTTCTTAACTATACTCTATGTTTTTAGGTTTTTAAATAAAAGTAAACAAACCATTTTTACATTTTTGGGTAGTTTTCACTTTTATTGGTTAACCAATCAAATACAAAACTGCCTGGATCTGTCACTTAACGACCTGGCTTTAACCAATATTATTTGATCGTGTAATGTTTACATCTACCCTCAACTGGCATAAGGAGCCATTTGAGGGTAGATCTTATTTACTTTAAGTTAAATACCTAAAGATACAGAGTATAGGTTGTATAATATCAGTGTTGTTTCCAGTCGATAATCCGCGAGTGCTCGCCGCCGCTGCGCCGCGAGGAGCGCGCGTCGCCGGCGCGCGACGAGGCCGCCGCCGCCGCCGCCGCCGCCGCCGCCGCGCACACCGCCAGCATCAAGCTCGGCGACCTCGCCTCCAACATCATCACCCGGGACTTCTGCAGCCCCACCATGCAGCCGCACCATCAGAAGTAACTCTTCACAAGTTTTTTTCATTTCATAATTTTGAACAAAAAAGAACCGACTTCACTTATACTCTATGTCTTTGGGTATTTAAATAAAAGTAAACAAACAATTTTTACATTTTCGGGTAAAGGTTAAAAATAGCTATAGTTATTCGAAAAATGAAGATATTTAAACTTTTGAAACAACAATTTTCTCACAAGGAGCTGGGCTATAAAATGATGATAGTTTTATTTTATTTTATTTATTCGTTGGCAAAATGTCGAGCGTACAATATCAAAAACGTGAACGCATTTTGCACGAACACGTAAAAAATCCCATGTTAAGCTACAGAGATATCGCGAAAAGGCTGAAATATTCACAATCTACGGTTGATCACGTATTAAAAACTTTCCGTATACGCTTGACAATAGATAGAAAGCCAGAAAGTGGTGGGTTGCAGGGAGTCCAGAATAAGAAAAAAACCGGCCAAGAGCGTGTCGGGCCACGCTCAGTGTAGGGTTCCGTAGTTTTCCGTCCGTCACAGTAAGTGTCCCCACTTAAGAGTTAAAATAACACCGCCATGTAGGATATGATATGAGCGTTCCACGTACAGCGACATCAATCGGCAAATTAAGTAAACTATTGCGCGCGAGCTTAAAGTATGGAAGATGATTTTTATGGGATAATTCTTTATTGCGTGAACCGATACTTTATTTGAAAGCACGTCATTTCATTGTGATTTTGTAGAAATTACAGGTACAATAAACATCTGCTTATACGGTTAAATTACAAACTTAGTTCAGAAATTATTTTGTATTTTTTTTTCAAAAACTATTCAACTTATCAAGTTCAAAATAATTTTCCTAGAATTTTTTTATAAAGTTCTAATTGTGAGATTTTTTTCATATTTTTAAAACTTATGGTTCAAAAGTTAGAGGGGGGGGGGGACACATTTTTTTTACTTCTAGAGCGATTATTTCCGAAAATATTGACATTATCAAAAAATGATTTTAGTAAACCCCTATTCATTTTTAAATACCTATCCAACAATATGTCACACGTTAGGGTTGAAATGAAAAAAAAATCACTCCCCACTTTACGTATAGGGGAGGTACCCTAATAAAACATTTTTTCCCACTTTTTATTTTACCACTTTGTCGGCGTGATTGATATACATATTAGTACCAAATTTCAGCTTTCTAGTGCTAACGGTCACTGAGATTATCCGCGGACGGACGGACGGACGGACGGACGGGCAGACATGGCGAAACTATAAGGGTTCCTAGTTGACTACGGAACCCTAAAAAGGAAAGAGTATTTTAAAGATTTTTGCCTCAAATCATTTCATCTCGTGATGTTGCTAAAAAAGTAAAAATGTCTTAGTCCTATGTCCAAAAAGTGAAACAGATGGCAGGACTGAGGAGTTATAAAGCCCAGGCCGCACCAGATCGAGACTCAAAACAGAACTTATCCGCAAAGATACGGTCGCGACAACTCTATGAAGATTTTCTTACAAAATTTAAATGCGCGGTGATGGACGACGAGACGTATATAAAAGTGGATTGTAAACAAATACCTGGTCAAGAGTTTTATACTAGCAAATCTCGAACAGATACTCCTGAAGATTTTGAATTAAAAAATGAGGGCAATTTCCAAAAAAATACCTTCTTTGGCAGGCAATATGTAGCTGTGGTAAAAGAAGTCGCTCGTTTATCACCACCGGGACAATAAACGGCGATATTTATCAGAAAGATTGTTTACAGAAGCGTTTGCTGCCTTTTATAAGACAGCATGCCTCACCAACGCTGTTTTGGCCAGATCTAGCCAGTTGCTAATACGCAAAATCAGTTATGGAATAGTACAACGCTAACAGGATAATGGTGGTACCCAAAATATGCAATCCGTCAAATAGTCCGGAACTGCGGCCTGTTGAAGAGTACTGGAGTATTATGAAAGGAATTATAAAAAAGAAAGGCGGAGAAGTAAAATCGGTCCCTGAGCTACAAAAAATATGGACCTGGGCGACAAAAATCTTTTCTAAAGAGATGGTGCAAAGTCTTATGAACCGTGTGCGTAGAAAAGTTCGATCTATGGCTTACTGTGTAAACATTAATTAAAATTGAAAATGTGATTTTAGAATTCATTAAATTTGTCATTAAATGTGGTATTCATAATGTAGTTATTTATTTTCAAACTGGTTTAAAAACCAATTTTGCGTGCCCAAGTTTTGGCGTGTTCAACCTTTAGATATAACTTTTATTGGTTAACCAATCAAATACAAAACTGCCTGGATCTGTCACTTAACGACCTAACTTTAACCAATATTATTTGATCGTGTAATGTTTTCATCTACCCTCAACTGGCTTAAGGAGCCATTTGAGGGTAGATCTTATTAATTTTATTTTCTCAAACATGCTCGGAAATGTTCCTGTTACGTTAGTAATTAGAGACCAGTAGGGACTCTATTCCAAGGCAGGTTCAGCGCGACGTACGTAAAGGATTTTCATACAACATTAAATCACTCAGCCAGTAACTGAAGCACTAAACAAGTAATTTTATTTCCTTACATGTTTGAGAAAAGCACTATACATGCTTCGACCGTAATCAGCTTACCTGGCTTCGTATTGTAGCCGTCCTCGTCTTCGACTCGGACGGCTACTAAATACTCAGCCAGGAAAGCTTACTTACTGGTCTCTGCAGTAATGTACTATTAAATACCTAAAGATACAGAGTATAGCTTCCACCTTTCCAAAAGCAAATGCTCGAGCTGCTGTAAAAATACTCAAATCACTATAGGTGTGCCTATAATAGTTGCAAGAGTTCCCTCGATTTCTCCAGGATTATTCTATCATCAGATCCTGACCTTATGAAATCGAGGGACCTCTTCAAATATTATAGATACACCAATGGTAATTTGAGTATTTTTTACAGTAGCTCGGGCTTTCGAATTGAAGTCGGTTCTTTTTTATTTCTTCTTTATAGCTTTAATTGCTATTTGTAACTGTACTTGATAGTTTTGTGTGGCAATAAATGTTTTCTTATAGTCCAGCTAGTAGTAGCGAGTAATAAGCTATACCTATCCCTTTTTTTAGTGGTGAAGGTACTGGAGTAAGGAAAAGCCAGTGTGATTCTCTCTGTGTATGCTTGAAGTGAGACAATCCCTGGCCAAACTATTATTCTTAATTATTTGACCGATTGAACTGTTTTTCAACGGACTTCAAGTTTTCGATGGTTATCAATTTGTCAGGATCTTTGTTTTTGTTTTTTTTTTTAATGTATGGGACCGATTATTCGAAGATGGCTGGACCGATTTAGAAATATTTTTTTTGTTTGAAAGACTTCACAGTTGGTCCCATTGTAACATTTGTAACCAGGTCAGGATCTGATGATGGGATCCTGGAGAAATAGAGGGAACTCTTCATCTATTATAGGCACATCTGTAGTGATTTGAATCTTTGCTAAGTGAAGTCGGTTCTTTTTTGTTTAAAATTATTTATGAGTAATTTTGATGTATAATCGTGTGTTGTGTTGCAGCAGTCGATACAACGTGGGCGCGGGGGTGGAGTACGGCGCGGGGGGCGGCGGCGGCGCGGGGGGCGGGGCGGGGGGCGCGGGGGGCGCGGGGGGCGGGGCGGGCGGGGAGGAGTGGAAGCGCCGCGACGCGCCCAAGCACGCGCCCTACCTCGAGCCCGTCAGCCCGCCCGACAACCATCCCAACAGGTACACAACAAACCACTGTTTTATCGGGTCTTTGTCGCAGCGAAAGGGTGAAAAATCTCGTGAAATCACATATATAATATTTGGGGCAGTTTATACTCATCCGCCAAACCCTGAACTAAGCAAAGCTTAGTCTAGCTAAACTATTTACACGACAAGCCATTTCCATGAAAAAATACGGTATTAAAACTTAGGATTTCCAGCTTCATAGGCAAAGTCAGCATATAAAGTAAGCTAAAGAGGCCGTTAAATGTAATTTTTTGTATTTTATTCAACATGGTAAAAATCTCAATATTTGATAGTAAAAAACAATTGCTGTTTTACAATTTAACACATCTATTATTTATAAGGATGTAACAATAAAGTCTTATTTGAGAACTTGTAAGAGTTGTAAAAAAATCTTGTCAACGAATACTTTTAATTTCAGAGCCAACAGCACACGCCGATTCTCCGGCTGCAACTCTTCAACCATGCTCACACCGTTCGACTACGTGACCAACCGCATCGTAGAAGTGATGCGCAGCGACGCCGACGAGCGTAAGCCGGCGCTGGCGTTCCCGGCCACCGCGTACGCCTACCCGTACTCCGCGCTCAACGTGCCCGCCACCACCGCCGCCGTGTCCAGCGCCAGCAGTACTAGTGACGGTGAGTGTACTGACCATGCTCACACCGGTCGACTATGTGACCAACCGCATCGTAGAAGTGATGCGCAGCGACGCCGACGAGCGTAAGCCGGCGCTGGCGTTCCCGGCCACCGCGTACGCCTACCCGTACTCCGCGCTCAACGTGCCCGCCACCACCGCCGCCGTGTCCAGCGCCAGCAGTACTAGTGACGGTGAGTGTACTGACCATGCTCACACCGGTCGACTATGTGACCAACCGCATCGTAGAAGTGATGCGCAGCGACGCCGACGAGCGTAAGCCGGCGCTGGCGTTCCCGGCCACCGCGTACGCCTACCCGTACTCCGCGCTCAACGTGCCCGCCACCACCGCCGCCGTGTCCAGCGCCAGCAGTACTAGTGACGGTGAGTGTACTGACCATGCTCACACCGGTCGACTATGTGACCAACCGCATCGTAGAAGTGATGCGCAGCGACGCCGACGAGCGTAAGCCGGCGCTGGCGTTCCCGGCCACCGCGTACGCCTACCCGTACTCCGCGCTCAACGTGCCCGCCACCACCGCCGCCGTGTCCAGCGCCAGCAGTACTAGTGACGGTGAGTGTACTGACCATGCTCACACCGGTCGACTATGTGACCAACCGCATCGTAGAAGTGATGCGCAGCGACGCCGACGAGCGTAAGCCGGCGCTGGCGTTCCCGGCCACCGCGTACGCCTACCCGTACTCCGCGCTCAACGTGCCCGCCACCACCGCCGCCGTGTCCAGCGCCAGCAGTACTAGTGACGGTGAGTGTACTGACCATGCTCACACCGGTCGACTATGTGACCAACCGCATCGTAGAAGTGATGCGCAGCGACGCCGACGAGCGTAAGCCGGCGCTGGCGTTCCCGGCCACCGCGTACGCCTACCCGTACTCCGCGCTCAACGTGCCCGCCACCACCGCCGCCGTGTCCAGCGCCAGCAGTACTAGTGACGGTGAGTGTACTGACCATGCTCACACCGGTCGACTATGTGACCAACCGCATCGTAGAAGTGATGCGCAGCGACGCCGACGAGCGTAAGCCGGCGCTGGCGTTCCCGGCCACCGCGTACGCCTACCCGTACTCCGCGCTCAACGTGCCCGCCACCACCGCCGCCGTGTCCAGCGCCAGCAGTACTAGTGACGGTGAGTGTACTGACCATGCTCACACCGGTCGACTATGTGACCAACCGCATCGTAGAAGTGATGCGCAGCGACGCCGACGAGCGTAAGCCGGCGCTGGCGTTCCCGGCCACCGCGTACGCCTACCCGTACTCCGCGCTCAACGTGCCCGCCACCACCGCCGCCGTGTCCAGCGCCAGCAGTACTAGTGACGGTGAGTGTACTGACCATGCTCACACCGGTCGACTATGTGACCAACCGCATCGTAGAAGTGATGCGCAGCGACGCCGACGAGCGTAAGCCGGCGCTGGCGTTCCCGGCCACCGCGTACGCCTACCCGTACTCCGCGCTCAACGTGCCCGCCACCACCGCCGCCGTGTCCAGCGCCAGCAGTACTAGTGACGGTGAGTGTACTGACCATGCTCACACCGGTCGACTATGTGACCAACCGCATCGTAGAAGTGATGCGCAGCGACGCCGACGAGCGTAAGCCGGCGCTGGCGTTCCCGGCCACCGCGTACGCCTACCCGTACTCCGCGCTCAACGTGCCCGCCACCACCGCCGCCGTGTCCAGCGCCAGCAGTACTAGTGACGGTGAGTGTACTGACCATGCTCACACCGGTCGACTATGTGACCAACCGCATCGTAGAAGTGATGCGCAGCGACGCCGACGAGCGTAAGCCGGCGCTGGCGTTCCCGGCCACCGCGTACGCCTACCCGTACTCCGCGCTCAACGTGCCCGCCACCACCGCCGCCGTGTCCAGCGCCAGCAGTACTAGTGACGGTGAGTGTACTGACCGTGCTCACACCGGTCGACTATGTGACCAACCGCATCGTAGAAGTGATGCGCAGCGACGCCGACGAGCGTAAGCCGGCGCTGGCGTTCCCGGCCACCGCGTACGCCTACCCGTACTCCGCGCTCAACGTGCCCGCCACCACCGCCGCCGTGTCCAGCGCCAGCAGTACTAGTGACGGTGAGTGTACTGACCATGCTCACACCGGTCGACTATGTGACCAACCGCATCGTAGAAGTGATGCGCAGCGACGCCGACGAGCGTAAGCCGGCGCTGGCGTTCCCGGCCACCGCGTACGCCTACCCGTACTCCGCGCTCAACGTGCCCGCCACCACCGCCGCCGTGTCCAGCGCCAGCAGTACTAGTGACGGTGAGTGTACTGACCATGCTCACACCGGTCGACTATGTGGCCAACCGCATCGTAGAAGTGATGCGCAGCGACGCCGACGAGCGTAAGCCGGCGCTGGCGTTCCCGGCCACCGCGTACGCCTACCCGTACTCCGCGCTCAACGTGCCCGCCACCACCGCCGCCGTGTCCAGCGCCAGCAGTACTAGTGACGGTGAGTGTACTGACCATGCTCACACCGGTCGACTATGTGACCAACCGCATCGTAGAAGTGATGCGCAGCGACGCCGACGAGCGTAAGCCGGCGCTGGCGTTCCCGGCCACCGCGTACGCCTACCCGTACTCCGCGCTCAACGTGCCCGCCACCACCGCCGCCGTGTCCAGCGCCAGCAGTACTAGTGACGGTGAGTGTACTGACCATGCTCACACCGGTCGACTATGTGACCAACCGCATCGTAGAAGTGATGCGCAGCGACGCCGACGAGCGTAAGCCGGCGCTGGCGTTCCCGGCCACCGCGTACGCCTACCCGTACTCCGCGCTCAACGTGCCCGCCACCACCGCCGCCGTGTCCAGCGCCAGCAGTACTAGTGACGGTGAGTGTACTGACCATGCTCACACCGGTCGACTATGTGACCAACCGCATCGTAGAAGTGATGCGCAGCGACGCCGACGAGCGTAAGCCGGCGCTGGCGTTCCCGGCCACCGCGTACGCCTACCCGTACTCCGCGCTCAACGTGCCCGCCACCACCGCCGCCGTGTCCAGCGCCAGCAGTACTAGTGACGGTGAGTGTACTGACCATGCTCACACCGGTCGACTATGTGACCAACCGCATCGTAGAAGTGATGCGCAGCGACGCCGACGAGCGTAAGCCGGCGCTGGCGTTCCCGGCCACCGCGTACGCCTACCCGTACTCCGCGCTCAACGTGCCCGCCACCACCGCCGCCGTGTCCAGCGCCAGCAGTACTAGTGACGGTGAGTGTACTGACCATGCTCACACCGGTCGACTATGTGACCAACCGCATCGTAGAAGTGATGCGCAGCGACGCCGACGAGCGTAAGCCGGCGCTGGCGTTCCCGGCCACCGCGTACGCCTACCCGTACTCCGCGCTCAACGTGCCCGCCACCACCGCCGCCGTGTCCAGCGCCAGCAGTACTAGTGACGGTGAGTGTACTGACCGTGCTCACACCGGTCGACTATGTGACCAACCGCATCGTAGAAGTGATGCGCAGCGACGCCGACGAGCGTAAGCCGGCGCTGGCGTTCCCGGCCACCGCGTACGCCTACCCGTACTCCGCGCTCAACGTGCCCGCCACCACCGCCGCCGTGTCCAGCGCCAGCAGTACTAGTGACGGTGAGTGTACTGACCATGCTCACACCGGTCGACTATGTGACCAACCGCATCGTAGAAGTGATGCGCAGCGACGCCGACGAGCGTAAGCCGGCGCTGGCGTTCCCGGCCACCGCGTACGCCTACCCGTACTCCGCGCTCAACGTGCCCGCCACCACCGCCGCCGTGTCCAGCGCCAGCAGTACTAGTGACGGTGAGTGTACTGACCATGCTCACACCGGTCGACTATGTGGCCAACCGCATCGTAGAAGTGATGCGCAGCGACGCCGACGAGCGTAAGCCGGCGCTGGCGTTCCCGGCCACCGCGTACGCCTACCCGTACTCCGCGCTCAACGTGCCCGCCACCACCGCCGCCGTGTCCAGCGCCAGCAGTACTAGTGACGGTGAGTGTACTGACCATGCTCACACCGGTCGACTATGTGACCAACCGCATCGTAGAAGTGATGCGCAGCGACGCCGACGAGCGTAAGCCGGCGCTGGCGTTCCCGGCCACCGCGTACGCCTACCCGTACTCCGCGCTCAACGTGCCCGCCACCACCGCCGCCGTGTCCAGCGCCAGCAGTACTAGTGACGGTGAGTGTACTGACCATGCTCACACCGGTCGACTATGTGACCAACCGCATCGTAGAAGTGATGCGCAGCGACGCCGACGAGCGTAAGCCGGCGCTGGCGTTCCCGGCCACCGCGTACGCCTACCCGTACTCCGCGCTCAACGTGCCCGCCACCACCGCCGCCGTGTCCAGCGCCAGCAGTACTAGTGACGGTGAGTGTACTGACCATGCTCACACCGGTCGACTATGTGACCAACCGCATCGTAGAAGTGATGCGCAGCGACGCCGACGAGCGTAAGCCGGCGCTGGCGTTCCCGGCCACCGCGTACGCCTACCCGTACTCCGCGCTCAACGTGCCCGCCACCACCGCCGCCGTGTCCAGCGCCAGCAGTACTAGTGACGGTGAGTGTACTGACCATGCTCACACCGGTCGACTACGTGACCAACCGCATCGTAGAAGTGATGCGCAGCGAGGCTGGGAGGCCGAAGGTAGGCTGGCGGAGGGCTAGAGCCCCGAGCCTTCATGGAGTGCTCCCTAGAGTTCAGACTCAGTTAAACTACTAGTCCGCTTCAAAATGAGAACTCGCTATTTACTCTTACTTGCAATCGAATTGATCAATGTAACAAGATCCTTAGTAAGATCGTTTTTATATATATCATATAGCAATAGCCTTATATAAATATCATATACGATCAGATCGTATACATTTAAAATGGATTTTAAATTAAAAATAATGGTGTCATTTTAATTTCTTGATTTGATAGAAATAAACATAATTGAATCGAGGTTTGCTAAGTTATGACATGTTAATGATTGTCGGGCAGGTGGCGCCCCGGTGACGTCGGTGGCGCCCACGACGGCGGCGCCCGCGGCCCCCGAGCCGGCGCCCCTCATGTCGGCGCGCTACGAGCCGCTCTCCGACGAGGACTGACGGCGCCCCGCCCGCCTCCGCCGCCGCGCCGTCTGCTGAGCCCCCCCCCCCCCCCCCCTAGCCCAGCCATGAGTGACAGCCAAGCCCACCTAGGCAAGGGAAACAACAGTTTCAATACTATCTCTAATCTATGCCCGGGCTGAGAAATAGCCAGTAAAACTCCATCCCAGGTTGCAGAGTCACATCATAGAGAATATGCGCCTAGGTCGGAAAATCAACAGATTTAACACTATTCTAGGCCGCTGTAGACTAGACCTGGGCTGATATAACCAGTAAAACTGAGTAACATGGAATAAATTTTAATCTCAGGCCTGGCGATCTCCGAGTCTTCACCATTAGTCACTGGAGTTGACACCAAGACTTAAAAATAAACTTTCAGGCCGAGAACAGCCAACTAAAACACCATCTGGGAAGCAAAGACTGTTGATTCAGCACAGAGGCCAAGGAGTGGCTTAGTAAAATATTTGCTGAGTGAAAAATGCATGTTTAAACTATTGCTGTTTGCTGGTGACTGAAACAGACGTACTTCAAAAGATAAGTCGTAAAACATCAAGTGAATCAGAACTGAGCTCTGTTTGATAACAGATAAAACCAGACAGAGATTGAACTGATCATTTAGAAATTCTACAATGAAAAGCTATAGTCCTATTGCAGAAAGCTGTACCTAACCACTGAAAATATTAAAAATACTCGGATTACAGCTTACGGACTAGCTATTGTGAAACTAAATGGAGGGCAAACTTAACCGGACTTGGACGTTACATGAACAGCCGTCCTAACGAAATATTTTAAACTTTGACTACGCCAACCGGCTTGGCTTTAACTTAAGATAGAACTCGAGCGTCACGAACGTTAAGTGACAGTGAACACAAGTGACTAAGTGAACGGACAAGTGTAAATTAAAGTGTTAAAGCAGGGAATATATATCGAGTTGTGGCAAGCTTTAAGTGATTGAGGAATCTGCGGACGCTTCTAATAGTGTATTTATTGTTTTTTTGTAATCCATCGCTAGGGGCTTTCAAATTTTGTTGGTTATGTTTGAGATCGGTGTGATGTGTATAGTGTTGCCCCCATGTCATTGCCACTATAGTGAGTTATTTTTAAGCTGTCGAATAAATAACTCTTCCTACTATTCGAACAACTTGAAAAAATCTAACTATACCTCGATGTTTGTGGCACACGAATGAGCAGACCTGACGATCCTATACCGCCGCTACAATAACTATCAAATAAATATAACTTTAATATTCATTGCTTTTGACCATAGACCAAATAAAAAACCACACCGTACACCGTCTAATTCAGCTGTCAATAGCAAACATTCTTTTATCTATATTTTTAACTAAAATTGTTCAACTTCAGCACACATCGTTAACATTGTTAAGTTAATTAACCAAATATGAGCTTTATTGCAATGAAATAAGGTCTACCAATGGCAGTTCCATGTGTTGGCACGGCGGTGTAGGAGGTCAGGCTGCGCCCAGGTCTTCCGCTCCAGCCGCTGCGTCCACTAGCGGCTAACGACTAGAGTAACGTGTAGTGTACATGTACATGTACATGTGTATGTATGTTTGTATAGCGCAGATTCCTCGCGCTGCCGGGCCGCCGTAGCGTAGCCCCCTGTACATACTCGCACCCTGTATAGCGGCGCCGGCCCCTATTATAAATATTAGCGTACACGTCATCATGTATACATTCTGTGCATTTGTAATTATACTTAGGTAAGGTACTATAGAGATTTGTTTTCGTTAGCTAGGTCTGGCCCCCGGCTCTGCTCGGGGGCTCCTCGGGGCCTCCGCGTCGCCCGCGCCGGCCGCAAATACAAAGTGTGTGAACCTGCGCTGTGCTCGCGCTTCCCGAGCCGCCCTCGCGTCGCTACCGCGCAACTAGGCTGAGCTCTGTCGGACAGATCTCAAACTTGACACTTGGAAAATAATTATTTATCGATTTCATTGTGTATTTGAGACGCGCTTGGTTCAGCTTAAATCGAGTTAAATTAACTTACCCAAGCGGAAGTAAATTACATTGAAATCACTAAATATGTCCGCCTCAGTTGTAGCCGTAGCTACGCGAACGCGAAGTCCCGACGAATCGACTTCTGTTTTTAAAAGTGTCGGTCAGAGGGCCAGGGACGCGACCTCAGCATAAATCAGACCGAGCTCGTCGGACGTTGCCACCATTTATTATAATTTACACTTTATTATTCATTTTATAAATTTATACATCGATTACGTATACATTTTTTACAATTCCTGTTAATTCGCTAAGAGTTAACGCTACTTACTGTCACTATTTGTCAAATAATATTAACAAAATATGAACACCTAATATCAACTTAAAATGTACTCTTGTACCTTTATTCGCTTTATAATTTAATATGAATTAATAGCTCCAGAGACAGAATCAAATCAGTTTTACTTTGAGGATGAATGGAAGACCTATTGAGAGGTCGCGTGTTATGTTTTGTATGTTGTATACTTGTTTATCTGTATATAAGCTGGGTGGCGCGGTCCGAGGCCGGCGAGTTGTAAATGTTTTATATTATGTAAAAACGACTGATTAAATTAAAGTTCTGTTAGAGCCGGGCGGGCGACGCGGCGCGCGTCGACATTGTGATTTCTTTATAAATTGTAATATTAATAATGTAATTTAAGTAGCCGAAAGAAAAGATAATCCTTGTAAGTCCGAGTAAAGCGAAAACAAAGTTTTGGAGGACTCAATCAATAAATATGATGCAAATCGACGCTGGGTTTTATTTGTTTTATAAGTGCCGTGCCTGTTTAACCGACTATATTAGCGAGAAGGTATGGTTGCAGCAGTCTATATGTAAGTGGGTATGTTTCACCGCAGTCAATGTATGTTTACTACTGATGTGCCGTCGAAAACTTTCCAAAATTGCACAATTTTTCACATAGAAAAATTTCGGAAACTTCTCATAATTTTGTATGGAGATTTAAATTTGCTATATTTCTTGTGAAAGTTTCTGGCAATGTCCTAGAACTTATCCAGCTTTTTGAAATTTTCCGCAACTTTCATCACACCACTTACTGGAACGGTTCCTAAACCAAACCCAATAGAGTATTATTCAGAGCAATGACGCGTAGTTTCAGTGTCCGCGAGGCAACCGATGGCCAAGAGCCACTAAATCGGTCATGTGCTGTAGTGCCTGCCACGCCAACGACCAGTAAAGTGGCTATGGCGGACGCTGTCAAAGCAATTGTCCTGCTGACAGATAAGGTTTATATTCGTTATTCACTAGCCGAGATATTGGCGTGTAGGCCACGTCTTGCCGCGAGAGAGAAAGCGTTCAAAAGGTTAAGCTCTCTACGTGTTGTGGAAACATCCTTGCAACTCGAACTGACCCACGTTGGACTTGGTTTTTCACCCTCCGCCCCTCGGACACTACGTGCCATTGCTTTTTAACTATGTATATATAAATATTTGCAACAAGTTAATTTAACGTTAACGGCCTCCTAGCCTAGTCGGTAGTGACTCTGCCTACGAAGCAGGAGGTCCCGGGTTCGAATCCTGGTCAGGGCATTTATTTGTGTGTTTATACAGATATTTGTTCCCGAGTTATGGATGTTTTCTATGTATTTAAGTATTTATATGTATATATCCATTACATATACCGTCGTCTAGTAAGTACCCACAACACAAGCCTTATTGAGCTTACTGTGGGACTAGGTTGATTTGTATAAGATTGTCCCATAATATTTATCAATTCACTTGACCACGAGTAGGTACATCTCTATTCTATAAATATAAATCTTGGCTAGCATTCAAACACATACTCGTACCTACTGACCGAGCTACATCGTTCCACACTTATTTTGTTGACACCGAGATGCGTAGTTACATAGTTTTAGTGTATCCTTATTTCAAAGATATTTGCCGTGAAAATGTTTCCATATTGAAGCCGGTTAAGTTACCTACGAACCATGCATACAAATTTTAACTTTCCTTTGATCACAAGTGAGAACGCAAATAATGTTGCTTAGTGCTAGGAGATTATCTCTTTAAACCACCAGATTTTCTCAAACAAACGATCTAGACAGCTCGCAGCGACGATGGAAAGGAGTGCCCGTTTGAGCTACAGCAACCCCAAGTCGCGCTCATGGACGGGCGTGACCGTGTTCTCGGCTTACTTGGTGCTACTCATGCTGGAGATATACATCGAGTTCTTCGAGAATCAGTCGCATCTAAGGGTGTACAATGTGATCTGTGGACTCGTGAGGAGCCAGTGACATTATTGATTTATTAGTGAAACAATATTCACTAATTCGTTGTGAAGATTGCATGTGGATTTAGGAGTTTACGAAAGGAAAAATGTATTTAAAAAATATTTATGAAATATTGACTACCAATCAATGACCTTATTCATGAGTCCAGTCTTATTTATATACCTACTAGCTTTTTCCCGCGGCTTCGCCCGCGTACTAAAAGTACTCAAAAAGGAGGTTCTCAGTTTAACCCGTATGTATGTACGTATGTAGGTCGTTTCCCGGGACTCAAACTATCTCTATACCAAGTTTTCCCCATACAAACTTTCAACACCCATTTCCTTAAGTGTTGGTTTTAGGAATTAAAACTATTGTTTCATCTAAATGGTTTCAACGTTTAATAATTCCCCATACAAACTTTCAACCCCCGTTTCACCCACTTAAGTGTTGATTTAAGGAATAACAATCATCCTAATCCTTTCACGGGACTCAAACTATCTCTATACCAAGTGTATACATAATCGGTTCAGCTGTTGAAAATTCCCCATATTAACCTCCAATCCCCATTTTATCCCCTTAACCTTAAGGGTTAATTTTCGGGATAAAAACTATAATTATGTCCGTTCCCGGGACTTTAGCTATATCTATACATAATTTCCTCTAAATCGGTTCAACGTTAAAAAAATCCCCATACAAACTTTCAACCCCCGTTTCACCCCTTTGAGTGTTGATTTTAGGAATAAAAACTATCCTAATCCATTACCCATACTCAAACTATCTGAATAAAGTTTCATCTAAATCGGTTCAGCAGCTTAAGCGTGAAAAGGTAACATACAGCTAGACACACTTTCGCATTTATAATATTAAATCTATATACCAAGTTTAATTTTAAATTCGTTGTTCTTTTCGTAATCAGCGACCCGATAGAAACAATACCCATGTTGATTTTCAGACTTTGTCACCACATTTCCCCCTTTTAGGGGTTGTATTCTCAAAAAATCTGAAACACTTGTTTACTCATTTATCGTTAGGAATACTTCTGTAAAGTTTCAAATAAAATAGTCTAACTAATCTTGTTTCCCCATCCAAACTTTGGACCCCCATTTCACCCAGTCAGTCAGTCAGTTTCTTCTTTTACATATTTGGAAGAAGATTGCAATTTGGCACAAATACTTTCAAGAATTTTCAATCCAGAATACTGCCCTCTTATGCCGAATGGCGCCGCTATTGCAGAAAAGAAATACTCAAATATATACCCTAAAAGTATTAACTCTGAATTCCTTTTTCAAAGTCATTTAAATTTAAGATGGCGCTTTTTTGCTTAGCAGGGCAGAATATATAATTTTAAATTCGGTGCCAATTTCGTAATTAACGTCCCAAAAAAACACAAAAAGGGACCTTTCAATATCGTCCGGAATTTAAAATTTTTATTTCTGCTTCCTTGTTCTTCCATTTATCCATAGACATCCATAAAGACATCTTTTACACGGATTAGATCGAGATTTAGGTAAGCCATTGTGTATTTTCAATTTTGCGCGGGCGCCACGTGACACGAGTATCGTGCGAGCCGAGCGGCAGCCCACTGCCATACGACTGCCCGGGAGGCGCGCCGGCCAAATGTACCTAAACTGCGTAGTGAAACCCCCCTGCTCCTGTGAAGTTTCGAATAAAATAGTCTAACTAATCTTGTTTAGCCATACAAACTTTGGACCCCCATTTCATCCCCTTAGGGGTTGAATTTTGAAAAATCCTTTCTTAGTGCACCCCTAGACCTTATAAGGAACCTACGTGACAAATTTGGAATCTCTAGACCCAGCGGTTTGGGCTGTGCGTTGATATGTCAGTCAGTCAGTCAGTTTCTTCTTTTATATATTTACTAGCATTTTCCCGCGGCTTCGCCCGCGTACTATGAGTACTTAAAAAGGATACGATATCCACGTTGATTTTCAGACTTTGTGACCACATTTGCCCCTTTTAGGGGTTGAATTTTCAAATAACCTGAAACACGTGTTTACTCATTTATCGTTAGGAATACTCCTGTGAAGTTTCGAATGAAATAGTCTAACAAATCTTGATTCGCCATACAAACTTTGGGCCCCCATTTTACCCCCTAAGGGGGTGAATTTTGAAAAGTCCTTTCTTAGTGCATCCCTAGACCTTATAAGGAACTTACGTGTCAAATTTGGAATCTCTAGAATTAGCGGTTTGGGCTGTGCGTTGATGTCAGTCAGTCAGTCAGTCAGTCAGTCAGTCAATCAGTTAGTCAGTCAGTCAGTTTTTTCTTTTATATATGTAGATAGATATACATGTCTCAGCCGCATTGTATAATCCACTGTATTACATTACGGCTAGCCGTTTAAAAAAACGGCGGTGGTTCAACGATTAGCCGGATTGTCATTGCGATACGTTCTTCAATAAGGCGGCCCACGTTTATCCACATCTTTATCGCTTTCAAAGTAACCAAAATCTACCCATCCTATTAAAAAACCTAGTATTTAGAGATACAACAAAAAAAAAAGACACCAAAACAGAGTGTAAAACTGTCAAAGCGGCGGGTAATGACTCGCTGTATTAGATTACGACTAGCCGTGTTGAAGAACGTATGGCGCCGAATACATTCCGGCGATTTTCATTCAGTCGCATTCAATCCGGCAAATCGTAAAACCGCCGCATTTCAAAACGGCTACCCGTAATGTAATACGGCGGATTATACGGTCCGGCTGCGACATATATTCTCTATGCAGATGGAGAATACCAGTTTAGCTTCTTTACTTTACTATTTGTAATTAAAAGCAGCGCCAATAAGTTTCTTTTTAATACCACGACGGTGGCAAACAAGCATACGGCCCGCCTGATGGTAAGCAGTTACCGTAGCCTATGAACGCCTGTAACCCCAAAGGCTTCACATGCGCGTTGCCTACCCTTTAAGAACCTATACACTCCTTTTTAGGGTTCCGTAGCCAAAATGGAACCCTTATAGTTTCGTTATGTCCGTCTATCAGTCCGTCCGTCCGTATGTCACAGCCATTTTACTCGGAAACTATAAGACGTATCTTAATAAAATTTAGATATGAGGTGTATTCTGTATGCCGCTATTTAGTTGTGTAGTTAAATTGCTGAAAAACATATTTTTAGAGGGGCGCTCCATACTACAGGTATGGAGCGCCCCTCTAAAAATATTTTGACTAAATTAAAAAATATATATTTTTACCAAATATCAACATGTTGCACATTAATCGATAGGTCTTTAAAAATAACATCGAGGTATCTTTGAATATTCTGTGATTAAGTGACCCCCCACAAGGTGGACTGATGACCTGGCGAAGGTCGCGGGAGTCCGCTGGATGCGGGTGGCGCAGGACCGGTCATTGTGGCACTCTTTGGGGGAGGCCTATGTTCAGCAGTGGACGTCTTTCGGCTGATATGATGATGATGATGAAGTGAATATGTTCAGAAATAATCGTTTCGCAAAACAGTAAAATTGTGCGGGGGGGGGGCACAATTTTTCTGACTTGCGAAACGATTATTTCTGTAACTTTTGAACCGTAAGTCCAAAAAATATGAAAAAAATTGAGAACATGCGCCTTATCATCACATACTTTCTACGAAATTTTCGAGTTATCTCCAAAAAACTTCTTCCATAGGCATCAGGTACGATCTTTTGGTCTTGGTTTGATTGTTATTCCATGGAAGGTACGGAACCCTCCATTATGCGTGGTGGTTTTTGAAGAACCTCATATGGTATACCGAAATTATTTGTAAGTTACCTACAGGTAAATAAAACATAATATAAATGTAGTAACCTTTATTACCACATCCGGGCACACATATTTACAAACACTCGTCCTCTCACAAACACGGTAACTTTGGCAATAGGTGCTACGTAATACGTCCGCAATACTTGGTTCAACATATCGATACCCTTAGACTCCATTTTGACCACAGTCATCTATGAAGACAGTTAGTTCAAAAGAAACTTTAATACATTCTAATATGGTTTATTATGGCGAGTTATATTAAATAGCCGTGACGGTTAAAAGGGTAAAACATTTTTAAAAGAGTCTAAAGGTTCAATAATTATTCGAAATGCAGATGATCAATACTAATGTATTTGTATGGGGTTTGTTTTGCTACCAAGCTACCAATGGCCAGACCGGATGCTAGGATGATACAATACTGCTGTATTAAGGTGTATAAATATATGAATTTATAATAAAACCGGATAAAAAAATGATGAATAAAATTAGTTTTTCAGTAAAAAAAACACTATAAGAATAAATTAAATAATAAATATTTTAGCAACACGGTTCACGACGACTCTTAAACAATAGACTTAACACTTAAATCGATTGTACCCGCGCCTGGCCTTTACTTAGTTTAAACTTGACACAAATATCATTGTAACTGATTAAAATCCCATTGATAGATTACTTTGGTAAAAAGGTTAAGAAAATTTAACCTAATTACCAATATAATATCGAATATAAAAAGTCATTTTAGTTTTAAATCTTTTCCCAGACATTTAATACCACGACGGTAGTAAACGCGCATACGGCGCGTCTGATGGTAAGCAGCTTCCGTAGCCTATGAATGCCTGCAAATCCAGAGATTTCACATGCGCGTGGCCGACACATTATAAGAAGCCTACCATAAAATATGTCTTGAGTTGGAGCCGCTAAAATTAAATTTTAACCAAGTTACAATGACATTCACACAATATTGTTAATCTACTTGTTGACGAACTTCTCTCCGGTGACGATGTTTTTCTTCAGCTCGGGGATGGCTTCCTTGAGGAGTTGCTGCTCGTATTTGTTGAGGGACCCGTAGCCGAGGTTCTTGGAGACGCCGTTCTTGCCGAACACCACGGGGTTGGCGAAGTAGGAGGCCTCAGTCAGGTCGGACTTGATGTACGCGCACTCTACAACATTGGACTCGCCCTGGGGGTTTATAGAAATAAGTAAACATTTAAAAACCAAAATTTTCGTTGAAGCACACTGAAAACAGTTATCTTTTTAATCGCTATCGTCTGGTATACAGACTGTATCCAAAATACTGGTGATCGGTTTATTGGTATTGTACAAAGAAAAAAAAATTGTAGACGTCGTCCCAGTCCCAGCCGGCCAACCCTCACCGTCACCGTCACCGTCACCGTCACCGTCCCAGCCGGCCAACCCTCCGTACAAAACCAAGATCTTTTTTTTATAATTTTTTTTTATTTTTATTATTTTTTTTGTATGTCTTTCCCGACCACGGAACAATTTTGTTCCGGACCTTTGGGAGGCATATGCGGAGCCGAAGCCAACGCGCAGAGGCCCTTTCGACAATTTAATGAAAAGTGAGGGGTACACTATGCGGATGCTGCCCCTGCCCGTGTCATGGGACGCACGCAGAGACAGCACCCGCCATGGTGTAAAGACTATTGAGAGTTAATGGAGTCTAAACTGTACTAGGCTATTGGGTGAAAAGTATGGACTAACTACTGGGCTATTTGGATGAAGAACCGGACGGCTGCCTAATAAAACGGTATCCAATTTTATTTCTGGCAGATGGTGACTCGCCCGGTGACTTTTTATTATTATTATTATTAGAATATTATACCAATTATACTCTTAAAAGTATCACCAGCATTTTTGTTACACTTGTATGACACAAAGTGACAACCTAAATAAGACAGAGTTCAAAATTGCGATTTAAAATTGTGACTTAAGGCCTTAACCGGATCCTAATTTTGATGGCCTAAATTGTGGTGTAAGAGCTGGCCACGTCAAATATGACATAATAATGAGAGCAACGAAACCCGATTGCAATACTATCCTTATTGCTAAATCCGGACATCTGGCAGCTTTTAATGGGTGGAGGTCAGAGTGACAGACTAGTAAAAATTTTAAATTGGAAAAAGTTATCACAAAATACGTAAAAACTGCCGAAGTTGTCCTATTTGTAAAGGACGGGGCCTATATTTTAACATTAGAACCAAAAACATTGCGTATTATTTCGGAAACGGAAACAGTAGGCAACAAACCATGGATTTCATTATACGTCGTTTTCGACTACTTTCCCCCATCAGAATGTTTTGGCAATGATTGGCAGTCTTATTATTTATATATTTTTTTGTAGTACTGCATCAAAACCAAAACACTAGGATCTGTATTTATTAAGAGGTTTGCATTCTTTGACCTCCACCACTTTACAGCTGTCAGATGTGCGGATCTAGAAATAAGTATAGAATAGAAAACTAACGAGAGGGGTTTCGTCGCTCTCATTATTGTGTCATATCTGACGTGGCTAGCTCTCCGTCAATTGGTTTAGATGTAGTTTTGAGTTTTACCAAAATCGTGATATTTGACCAACGTTCTAACATTCCACAATTTAGGCCACGAGATGGCAAAATGGTTTGCGGATAGTTGATATGATTAGAATCGAATGGAATAATAAGGAAATAAGTTTTCAATGTAATGTTTACATTACGTCACATTGCATAGTCGCCCTGTTTAAAGTATGGAAAAATTATGAAATTTCTATTATGACAGTGAAATCTTGCGTTTATGTATATGGTGCCATACAATTTCTTTTACAGTAACATGTGAGAAATCGAATGGTGGCATTGTTTTATTTAATTTCGTTCAGGATATATTGACCATTTTGCATCCATTCAAATTAATGTTATTACAAAATTCGGCATGTGTCATCATCAGTGATCGTATTTTAGGGTGCAACACGGTTTTTTTTGCTCAAAAATTATACTAATATGGATAATCTTCGGGATTTTAGGACCCACGTTGTTTACTTTAGTTGTAATAAATACATTTCAATAACATTTTAACGTTATAAACACCATATTCGCTTAATAAGTGTATGCCGCCGTGTTGCATCGTAAAATCCATTCGCGGGTTATCATCCCTATGAGAACATGGCAGTACTCACGTTAAGGCCGCGCAGCACGGCGTTGGCGAGGCGCGCGCCCGCGTACGCCATGGACAGCGTGGCCGAGCCGCCGCCGGCCTTGGCCTTCACCACCTGCAACCGGACGGTTCACGTCATGTCCACTAGCTTAAACCACAACCCTGTGTGGAAATAATGTAATACCGGTATTTTGTGTATGGGTAATTGTGTGGAAACAATGGAATACCGGTATTTTGTGTATGAGTAATACCGATATTTTGTGTATGGGTAATACCGATATTTTGTGTATGGGTAATACCGGCATTTCGTGTATGGGTAATTTCGATATTTTGTGTATGAGTAACACCGATATTTTGTGTATGGGTAATACCGATATTTTGTGTATGGGTGATACCGGTATTTTGTGTATGGGTAACATCGGTATTTTGTGTATGGGTAATACCGATATTTTGTGTATAGGTAATACCGGTATTTCGTGTATGGGTAATTTCGATATTTTGTGTATGAGTAACACCGATATTTTGTGTATGGGTAATACCGATATTTTGTATATGGTGTAGCATGACGCTACGTTTACCGTACGACATCTGTCGACTTTCTTCACAACTTCCGTGTCTAAGGAAGGTTGCTGTTGATATATAAAAAAGTGTACATTGTGATTCACGGCATTACAGGTAGATGGCGCATATCAGTTCGCATTTTGCAGTAAAACACTTCTATAATTGCATTAACACGCACCTGGCTCTTTAATTTAGGCTACGTTCAGCCAGCGAATCATCTGTCACCATCCATATCACCCGCCTCATTAACCCATTATTTTCCTGCAGCCAAATTATTACCAGCCGAGTCTTTATTTTTACTTACCAGTTTTGCTAACTATTGAATGTGAAATATCCTTATATAGGTACAGTTATCTTCATTTTTAAGTGAAGTGCTAATTTTAAATATTTTTATTATTGTAATTTAATTACATTCTGACCACTAAGGAAGTTATTGAATGTGAAATATCTTTATATAGATACCGTTATTGTAATTTTTACGTGAAATGCTAAATTTTAAATAATCTGACTATTGTTGCTAATTTTAAATAATTTACTTTGTCTTCAAAATTAAACGTGTTAATGCAATTATAGAAGTGTTTTACTGCAAAATGGCGCCCGATAAGGTAAAGAACTCTGGATTTACTTTTAATAATTGTAATTAAATATTATTTTTTTGGATTTGTGAGACGGTGACCGTAGACCGGTCGCGGTTCTATTAACCTTGATTTTGGTTTGTTTCAGCCTGCTGCCTCCTTACGTCCCATCATTAACCCGAATTCCGTCATATTGAAATATTGCTTTTATTTATGTTAAAAAAAAAACGAATTTATCTGTTGACCTTTACTTATGCCTTTTTCTCAATTACCCGTAACATATCCCGAATACCTTATTTCATAGTTTGAGTCCTGTAGTTAGAGCCCGTAGACGTTAGGGAATAAGCAGGTAAGTCAGACATAGAATGTATGATTTGCGTTTTGTTTTTTTTTTTCAGAAACTGAACTTGTTTTTTTTTAATTCGAACTCTAACTTAGCATTTAGACTTGGAGTGTTATTTTCTTTCTTTGACTCAAGCGCTTGGTTTAGACCACGGATATACTCGAACTTCGGATTTTATTTTTTAGGTAGATTAACTTTATTTTTTGTTTGAACTTGCAACGCAAGACAACATTCGACTTTTCGCCATGTCGCACTTAAGTAATGAAGGATCAATTGCTGAGACGCCTCATGCACACTCGTCGTTAAACTCGCACGATCCGAGGATTTTAGAACCAATGGCAAAAGATGAAGAACAGTTTTTTGATTCTGAACCACGACCCCAAGTGATGCATATGTCCGGACTTCCCCCGCCTTTTCCTTTCAAAGATTATTCACTTACGAAATGGAACTTGAACTTTTCCGGGGACACTTGTGTTCGCGAATTTTTCTTTCGAATCGAGGAAGAAGGTATGGCGCGTAACGTCAATCCTTCATATGTTGTCAGACGTTTCCATGAATTGTTGTCAGATAGTGCCTTGAAACATTTTAGGGCAATCAGATATCCGGGTCTTACTTACGCGGAATTAAAGTCTGAATTCGTTAAAACCTTCGACGTAGCCGATTTCGATTTCAAGCTTGAGAGCCAACTTCGCGCTTTATCACAGAAGGACAACCAGTCAGTGGTTGATTTTGTTATTCAGGCGCGCGATCTAAACGCAAAGCTTCGTACACCGGTTTCCGAAGACAACCTGTTTAACATTATTAAATATGGAATGAATCCTAGATATCATCCTTGTCTTGCAACTAACGTGGTTAGGGATATTGATGGTTTGTTAGAAGTCGCGAAAAATTTTGAAGCCTTTCAAGGTTCACGACCAGCACGTTTGGCTATTGCACCGATTAGTGCTCAAGTTGTAGGTCAACCCAGTTCTATAGTGTGTATGAAGTGTGATGCAACTGGTCACAACTATCGTAATTGTCCTAACGTTTCAGGGGCAGTGTGCTTCAAGTGTAAGCGTGTTGGTGCAATCACACGCGATTGTCCTAGTTGTAATTCTGGTCCGTCAAAAAACGAATAAGTGGCGCACTGAGAGGTCCATCGGTGTCGCCCGTTTATATGAATAATTCCCCGGATAATAGACTTTTTATTGATGTTTTAGTTGCTGGCTCTTCAGTAAGAGCTCTTTTAGACTCTGGTGCTCAGGTTTCACTAATTGATATATCCCTCTTATCGGAGCTCGGTATAACATATCACGAGGATATCCGGCCTTATGTTGTCTCCGCCGACAATTCTCCTATTGAAATTCTAGGCGGTTTGGACGGCCCCATTCTTTTTAGTGGCATTCGCGTTCTGCACCCCTGTCTAGTGAGCAGTAATCTTCCTACTGCATTTATTTTAGGAATTGAGTTTTGGAATGCTGTTGGTCTCATTGACATTTTAAAGAAGGCATTCCGTGATGGTTTGTCAGGTAAGCTTTACGTCATGTTCCTGTCGCAGTCCCACGAGTAGGTGAGGTTCGCTATGTCCACCCTCGTACGGTGCTTGCACCACTGCAGGAATCAAAATTCCAATGTGTTATTGACGAGTTTGAGGAGATTTCTTCTGATAAAGCTGGATTAGGTAGTACTTCGTGGCTTTCGCATAAGATTGAGACTGTTGGTTCGCCCATCCGCCAACGTTACTATCCCTTATCTCCAGTCAAACTCAAGATTCTCAACGAAGAGATCGACAAGATGTTAGAGTCAGGCGTTATTCGTCCCTCACGATCACCCTGGGCTTCCCCAGTGGTGATGGTTACCAAGAAAGATGGTAGTGTCAGGTTTTGCGTGGACAGTAGGAAGTTGAACAGCGTTACCATCAGGGATTCATACCCTCTCCCGCGCGTCCAGGACATCCTTGATAACCTACGAGGTGCCAAATATCTAACTTCGTTGGATTTTAGGAGCGCCTTTTGGCAAATCCCCTTAGCTGATAAGGCCAGTTGTGAGAAAACGGCCTTTATTGTACCCCAAAGGGGCCTCTTTGAGTTCGTTCGTCTCCCTTTTGGTTTAACCAACGCTGCGTCCGAGATGCAGAGGCTTACTGACATGATTGTCAATTTTGAATATACCCCTGAGTCTGAGGATTTTATCTTCGGCTATGTTGATGATTTGATTTTGGTGTCTCGTGATTTTGACAGTCATATGCGGCTTATTCGTAAGATTCGTGATAGGTTGAAAGAAGCTGGTCTTACGGTTAATTTAGATAAGTGCGAGTTTTGTAAGTCTGAATTGAAGTATCTCGGCTACATCGTCAATGAGCGTGGTCTTCAAACTGATCCGAAGACATTAGAAGCTATTAGGGATTACCCTACCCCTTCTTCTGCCAAGTCTCTACGTGCTTTCATTGGTATGTGTTCGTATTATCGCCGTTTCGTGGATGGTTTTTCTTCGATTATTGCTCCTCTGACGGCACTTATCGGTAAGAGAAAGGGACGTGATCCCATCGATTGGAACGATAGTGCTAGTGAAGCTTTTTCTAAATTGAAGGATGCCTTGATGAGCGCTCCGTTGATGGCTTGCCCGGATTTCTCGAAACCTTTTATCCTTCAATGTGACGCTAGCCAGGTTGGCTTAGGCTCGGTCCTGGCTCAAGAGTTTGACGGCGTTGAACATCCAATTGCTTATTATTCTCGTTTATTCACAAAAGCTGAACGTGGATACGGGACAACCGAACATGAGCTTCTCGCCGTTGTTGATTCCATAAAGCATTTCCGCGGGTATCTCGATGGAATGAGGTTTAAGATCATTACTGACCATATTGCTCTTAAATGGTTGATCACCCTTGATAATCCTACCGGGCGCTTGGCTCGTTGGGCAACTTTGATTTCCCAATATAACTTTGAGATTGAACATAAAAAAGGTGTCCTTAATGTTGTTCCTGACGCCTTGTCCCGCGCTCAAGTTGGGCTTATCTCATTCGCGCGTGGCATGGATCCTTCTGGAGATCCTTGGTATGAACGAATTTACCAGGGAGTTTTGGACAATCCTCAAATGTTTACTGCATTTGCTCTTCGGGATGGTGTCTTAATGCGCAGGGTATCTATCGAAAACCCTTTAGCACCTAATCCATGGCGTGTAGTTCTTCCTGCTTCAAGGACTAGAGAGGCGGTTGCTGAAATTCATAATGGATTTCCCAACTTTCATCCTGGTGTTATGAAAACGTATTTAAAAGCTCGTGACTTATACTATTGGCCGAATATGTACCGTGATGTTACAAGGATCCTTTCCGAATGTCAGATTTGCAAGTCTTATAAAATTGCAAATTCACAACCTCGTGGACTTCGCTTATTTCCTCGTCGTGTTGCGGCTCCAATGGATCTTCTTTCCATTGACTTAATTGGTCCTTTACCGGTTAGCCGTAATGGTTGTCGTTATATTTTGACTTTGGTTGACGTTTTTACCAAATTTGTTTGGTTGGTCCCTTTGAAGTTGGTGAATGCGAGGTCAATATCGATGGCATTAGAGTCGGAGGTTATTTTGCGGTTTCCTACTAACATTCTCTGTGACAACGCTACAGTTTTTCATAGTCGTCAATTTCTGGATTTCCTGGCGAGCTATAATATTCCAGGTCCGTGTTATACCCCATATTATTCGCCACAAGCGAATGTTGTGGAGAGATATAACCAGGTCGTGATTACTACTTTGAGCATTTTAGTTGAAAATGACCAACGCAGTTGGTCGGGTCATTTACATCGGGTCGCTCTTTATTTAAACTCTTGTATAAATTTGGCTACTGCTTATACACCGAATTTTTTGATGTACGGCCGCGATTTGTCAATGATTCGTGAACGTGTTGAGAATCAGGTTGTGGACCAAGATGTGGGACTCAGCCGGATGGAACGCGCTTCGAATCTTCAGACGCTTCGTGAGGTGTACGATAAAGTTTCTGATTCGATGGCTTTAGCCTTTCATCGTAACGCCGCCAAGTTCAACACGAACCGTTCTTCGCCAAGAATCGTTGGTGACCAAATCGTTTGGCGCCGGAATTTCCAGCGTGGATCCGCTGATCCTTTTCGAGGCGGTAAATTCGCTCCACGTTTCGTTCGGTGCCGTGTGGTTAGACGGGTGTCTCCAAAGGTATATGTACTGGCTGATACCGAT
The DNA here is from genome assembly GCA_947086415.1 of Pammene aurita. Classification (NCBI taxonomy): domain Eukaryota; kingdom Metazoa; phylum Arthropoda; class Insecta; order Lepidoptera; family Tortricidae; genus Pammene; species Pammene aurita. The sequence goes on from OX352307.1 coordinate 4,261,476, forward strand.
TCCGAGCACGTCGGTACCTATCATATTAAAGATATCTTGAAATAGTTTCTTCTTTCGGCCCGTTCAGTTTTCTCAAAATTCTAAAATGCACTTTAGTCCGCCATTCCCTTGTCGGTAATCCTTGCTTGATTCGTTTCTTATCGTTTTTTTGTTTTCGTTTGAGCGTTTCCTTGCTCCTTTTTCCAGATTTGACTTTTTTTACCGTTGGTGCTTAAGGCTTCGTTTATCTTTCCCGGTCTATGATAGCCTGGTTGTATAATTTGATGACTCGATGTGAGGGATTAAGGTCTGTGGCCAGGTGCAGTTTCTGTCCTATCCCGGCCGTCACGTCTTGGACCGCGTGACGCGTTGGTTGGCGTTTTGTCATCTTGTTGATCTATTAGGTTAGTCTTTAGGGGTAATGTTAATAACTGGTTGGTTTTGTTTTTTTGGAATTCGTTTAGGGTTCTCTTGTTGTACCTTTTTTTGGCCTTAGCATTAAGTTGTGTTTTTTTGTTGCTTGGGGTTAGTTTTCTTGTGTTGTTGTTTGTTTGTTTCTTTGTTTGGTAGGGAGATGCGGTAGCATGACGCTACGTTTACCGTACGACATCTGTCGACTTTCTTCACAACTTCCGTGTCTAAGGAAGGTCTAAGGCTAGGTTGCTGTTGATATATAAAAAAGTGTACATTGTGATTCACGGCATTACAGGTAGATGGCGCTTATATCAGTCCGCATTTTGTAATACGACTGGCAGTTATAAAATTGAGATAATACTCGCGCTAATTTTGAATGTGAATTTTTGAGGTATTCCAGATTGTCAAAAAAAGAAAAAAGTTGATTTTTGATGGAGTGTGTCACAGCTACGGGGGAGATTTTTAAAGAAAAACAGATATTCTGGTTTTGTCTGGGGGTTTTGCTATAATTTGCTTAGTTGCATCGTGGTGAAGTGCGATTTATTTCTCTAGATCTTTGCATTCAAACATTATATAGCAAGTGCTAATACATTATTGAAGTAAATACAAATCCTTTTTAAACCAAATACGCTACCGGACAAAAAGGTTCCAACAACACTGCATGCAAGCCGTTGCTGCTCTTTGGTTGTAGCCTACATAAAGGCCACCAGTGGGAGCGCCTAGGCTGGAGGGACTCCGGAAGGCGCTTGTGAGTGCCGGACCGGCGAGACGGTCTGCAGCCGCCGCGTGTTCCGCGGGTTTCTTCACCATCGTCGGAGAATTAGAGTCCGCATCCAGCGGGCTCTCCAAGTGAGAAAAGGAGTTCAGCGAGCAATTGGGTCCGCCTAAACCAAAGCGGACACTTGCCCACGAACTCTTTTCAATTTAAAACTACAGCTTTAGCCATCCTGTCTTTCGAGAATATCATATTATTTACATTTTTTTAAAAAACGTTATAAATCCGATTCCTTTTCTTTGTATCCAGTATTTTTGTGCCATAATAGTTTTTTTGTTGTTTTGCTAAATTTCCCAAAATTCCAATTGCCTCGTTTGACGGGCGTATAAAGACCTGGCTCTTTAATTTAGGCTACGTTCAGCCAGCGAATCATCTGTCACCATCCATATCACCCGCCTCATTAACCCATTATTTTCCTGCAGCCAAATGATTACCAGCCGAGTCTTTATTTTTACTTACCAGTTTTGCTAACTATTGAATGTGAAATATCCTTATATAGGTACAGTTATCTTCATTTTTAAGTGAAGTGCTAATTTTAAATATTTTTATTATTGTAATTTAATTACATTCTGACCACTAAGGAAGTTATTGAATGTGAAATATCTTTATATAGATACCGTTATTGTAATTTTTACGTGAAATGCTAAATTTTAAACAATCTGACTATTGTTGCTAATTTTAAATAATTTACTTTGTCTTCAAAATTAAACGTGTTAATGCAATTATAGAAGTGTTTTACTGCAATGGGTAATACCGATATTTTGTGTATGGGTAATACCGATATTTTGTGTATGGGTAATACCGGTATTTTGTGTATGGGTAAACCGATATTGAATTCCCTACCCTACCTTTACAACTTGTATCTTAGCGAGGTGAGAACCATCCTGAATAACTTTTACTAGTACCACGTATTCGTATACGGGCTTTTTCTTCCCTGCTAGGAGGGAAGAAAGTGGCACTTTTCTGTTTCAGGACATTCGATTTATTCAGCCAGTCCGTCATTACAAACAAATTTCTTATTAACTTAATAGATTCATTATAATCAGATAGTACACTAAGCACATATAAAGTTAAAATCCATGATTAAAAAAGAAAATCCTCTTATGTGGTGCGAAAAGCAGTATGTGTCACATAGAAACAAAACTATTTCCACCTTGGGCGTTAACACTTCGCTCACTACGCTCAGTCGCTCAGAAGTCTACTTTAGAATTTTTTAATTAGCTTCAATAAAGTAAGTAAAGTTTCTAATCGCATTTTGATTTATACACGGATTAAGGGGCTGACAACAGCTAAATTCCCTCCCCATCTTATTCAGCGCGAGTGAAAGAGAAACACCGTGTTACGATTAGTATGGGAGCTCATCGCAAATGTTGCAAAACGATGAATTAAAAAAAAACTACGCATTATTTGAGGAATGTAAAACAACGAAGTTTTTAGTATTAGTGTGGTGGAATTTTGTCCTTAGTTACAGACGTATACGTCAAAAAACTACAGACATACAACTGTTTAAAGCTAATTTTAAGATGTAACTTTGAAATTATTTTCTATCGAGCCGATTTCGTCCAATCGTGTATCGGAATTAACGAAGTTCTTCCAAATGTAACGAATATTAACATATTTTTATACTTTCTCAAAACATGTAGTTATAGCTAAAATACTGTTTGAGTAAAGTCAATTTGAAGGTCATCGGGTGTTGTCAGCCTCTTAAGGATGTAATTAGGGGTCTCACCTCAGTACCAGCCTCCTGTATCCTCTTGGTCAGGGCTTCGATCTTGCCCTGGTCGGTCAGCTTGACCGCAGGCTTGCTCTGGCTGAGCAGCGGGATGATGGTGACTCCGGAGTGTCCCCCGATGACGGGGATCTCGACAGCCTGGGGGTCGACGCCGTTGATGTCGCCGATGAAGGCGGCCGCGCGGACCACGTCGAGGGTGGTGACGCCCAGCACGCGGTTGGGGTCATAGCAGCCGGCCTGCGAACGAAAATTACAATTTACCTTTTTATACGGGACTAGCCACCCGCCCTGGCTTCGCACGGGATAAAAAATGGTTATTGTGGGTTATCCCTAAGAGATAGACATATACCATTGCGGACTTTTTTGTAGACCTTTTTAAAGTGTACAATACTGTAGTACGTTATTTTGATCTATCTCGTAGGGTTCAGTCAGCGTTTGCAATGTAAGCGCAAACAAATGTGTTTATTTCATCACATTAGAAACCTCTAAAATTATCAGTGTTTCTCTGTTACATTATGCATGTAGATATTCTCCATAAAAACCTTCCTCACTCTATTTAAAAAACACCGCATCAAAATCCATTGCCTAGTTTTAAAGATTAAGCATACGTAGGGACAGACAGCGGAAAGCGACTTTGTTTTATACTATATGTAGTGCTTATGTTGCTTTTTTTTACATTGTTATCATATCAGTAACACTACAAAAATGTATATTCCTTAATGTAATTGTGTATTATTTTCATGTTATGACTTTAAGGGCCTACATCGCGTTTTTTTAAGCGCGCCGTCGACGCGTGTTTGTATCGATACAAACGCGGTGTAAAAAAGCGCGCCGACGACGACGCACGTTCCCGAAACGCGGTGTGCAAAGGCCCTAATGTTAATTAATTATGTTTCTTTTCATTTGCAGTACTCATTGACTTGTGTAGTTTTTAGTCCACATTTACTTAAATTGTTACCCAACTTTTGTGCCTAACATAGACTTACCTATGTACCTAACTTTTATACCGTAAGAACAACTGTAAAAAGTAATTAAATAAACGCATTTTAATATACCTATATGTTCTGTGTACTATTTTATTTTATTGAAAAGTCCAATGAATAATAATTTATACACGGTGCCCGTGAGCATTGCGAGAGACTTTAACAGTGTATTCATGATCATATTTAGAGAACAAAATGTCCTTTAAACTTTTCCGAAATTCGCCATAGTTTCAGAGTAAATACTACTTACAAAAAATTGCATTTTGAATTGTTTCTCAGTGTAAAATGATATTTTGATGGCGATCTCACCGGTATGGGGCATAGTCTAGACATCTCTTATTGACTGATATCAAAGACCTAAGAAACACTTTTCATGGACTAGTTTTTACGAGAAAAAATGTAGCAATTTACTTTTTCCGTTATTTTTTTCTAATGACATTTACTTTTTATGTACAACAGCATTCCAAAAAACTGAAAAAAATAAATAAAAAAAAAAATTTTTTTTGGCGTTTTACAACAAAAGTCATATAATGTTTTTTCATTCTTTTGACCTCAGAAATGCGTGGTTAAAATCTCTCGCAATGCTCACGGGCACGTTGTATTGTGCTGTAAAACACAAATGACAAATTAGGAAGTATATAATAACATAATTGTTGTGAACAATGGAACACATTTCGTTTTCATGGAACAAAAACGTCGACGTATTTCAGCAAATCAATAGTGTTTCGACTCGGCTGACAACTCAACGAGTTCATTACGATAATGTTTGCAATTGGATATGATTGAATGAACATTTAGCTGCCCGGGAGGTTTGCAAATGAAATATGACCGCTTGATGCTTCTTGTAATTGAGACCGAGAATATATGTAGGTACAGTCGCCGTTAAATCGGAGCGGTCAAGGTACTCAAAAATATCTGAACATGCGCCTTATCGCCTTTACAATAGAGGCGTTGTTGAGATATTTGTCACCACCTTGACCGCTCCGATATATCTGATGGACGTATGTATTGATCATCGTTCTTTGAGCGTTGCGGTATAGTAGGAAAATTAGCCTTATTGCAAGGCGCACTTAATCATAAACCGGCCAAGTGCGTGCCGGATCACGCATAATGGAGAGTTCCGTACCTTCAATGGAATAAAAACCAAACTAATACTAGGTCGTTTATGCCTATGGAAGAATAACTCAAAAATAGCTGAACCGATAATGCTCAAAACAATTTTCGTAGAAAGTATGTGATACTGATAAGGTGCATCTTCACAATTTTTTTCACATTTTCTTACTTTTGAAGCGATTCTTCCTGAAAATATTTACTTAATTACAAAATGTTCAATAGAACCTTATATGGTAAATCGCCAGTAACTGGCCACCATTCAGTTACTGGCCACCTATACTAAAATGAATTCTGTGTATAGGTGAATAGAACTCATTTTTGTAAGAGGCGGCCAGTTATTGAACGAGTGGCTAGTAGGCAAATCTCCAGTAACTGGCCATTTTCCTCATACTAAAATGAGTTCTCTTCACCTTTAAATAGAATTTATTTTTAGTATAGGTGGCCAGTAACTAAAATGTGGCCAGTTATTGAAATTTTTACTTAATTTATACCTTGTGCTAAAATGAACTTTATTCACCTATAAATAGAAATCATAAGGTGGCCAGTTACTGGCGATTTACCCTACATATATATAATAAAATATATATTTTTTAATTTAGTTACATGTACGGAGCGCCCCCCCCCCCCCCCCCCCTAATATATATATTTTTCTGCAATTTAACTACATAACTAAATAGCGGCATACAAAATACACCTTATGTTTAAATTTTATTAAGATACGTCTTATAGTTTCCGAGTACTGCGGATATTCCACTGCTGCGGTTTCCGGATTCGGCGACAGTGTGCGAGCGAGATATAATAAAATCAAATTGTATAATTAAATCAAGCCATTGATAATTACCGTACTACAACCGATATATAGTAAACATACGATTATTACATCATATAATTATCATGTTTACAATTTCACTAACGTGCTATATGCAGCGTGATTGATAATAAGCTCGATATAGCGTAAGAAAGTTTCACGATGTCTCCCCGTGCTTACATATGTCTAGCGGCTTATCTATTTCGTGATAACAGAAGACTGCTTGCGTAGATTAATCTGGTTTATCAACCAACTTCAAGATTTCGAAGGAGGATGTTCTCAATTAGTCGGGATCTTTGTTTTTGCTATTTTTATTTTTTTATGTACGAGAGCTGGTTGATAAGTACCTGTTTTCTAAATATATTAATATCACTGGCCGAAAATATGTAGGTATGCCACCGTTTTAAGCCATTTTTTAGAGGCGGGAAAATTAAAAACAAAACAGTATTCTATTATAGGCACACCTATAGTGATCTGAGTATTTTTTACAGCAGCTCGAGCATTTGCTTTTGGAAAGGTGGAGGCTAAGTGAAGCCGGTTCTTTTTTGTTTAAAATTATACACGTAAGTTATTGGCAACTTGTTCTCACCACTATTAGGGTGACAACTAGAGAACAAATCTAATTTTAATGCATATTTTGATTTGTTTATTTAAAGTAGACACAGAATGCAGAAGACGCTGGTTCGATCCCAGCCCTGGGCATTGGAAGCCTTGGTCACTTTTTCCTTTGTTATATATACAACGGGTGAAATCACAAGTCTTTTAAAAAGGGTTCATTATTCGAAAACTGTATACATCTATTTTCGTTTTCCTTGTGTATTTCACCCATTCACTTTTAAAACATTTTTCATCAGTTATGCTCTGTAAGTTGTTTGTTTAGGGTGAAAATTTATCATTTCTGACCTAGGGAGTTTCACGTTTCATATACCTTGCTCATTTTGATGCAAGAGCGGATAGTATGTCATTACTTCATGACACGAGCGTAAGCGAGCTGCTCACTCCTTTATGGCGCCAAAATATCTCTTCGAAAATTAATGCCTTTCTTCACTTAATGAGGGTTTCCGCGATCGAGATTTTCACTAGATGGCAGCACCGTGGCGAGAGGTCTAGCTGTCATAATCCACCAATCATGTTTTTTTTTTCTTTCTTTTAATTAATGGCTTTTACTCCTCGCCTATTTTAGCGAGGTGAATTCTGCCAATGTCAAGGTACACTTAGGATTTCATTCAAAGCATAGCCTCCTTACAAACACGTGGGTGGCCGGGACCCCGGATAACCGTTTGTTCAACTAAAGGGTGGTTACTCGCGTTTTGGGACTAATTTTTCATTAGCTGCACACTTGTTCGTTAGGTCACCGCACAATAAGCTATCAATATTACACACTGAACTACGTAAATGAGCAAAAACAAAAAACTATTCCAAAGACGATGCAGCCATCTTGAAGCTCAAACGATTATCTCATGTTTTATTTTATTGGTGGATTTTGACAGCTGCTGTCAAAAAGACCTCTCGCCACGGTGCTGCCATCTAGTGAAAATCTCGATCGCGGACACCCTCATTAACAAGTTTGAAGTTATTCCATATCTATAAATATTTTGTTAATTTACATGTGACTAGATGATGTGCGATCAGCCCACCACCATTTGTTATCAGATCACACTGTTTATGCAATAAATGACACTATGACCAGAATTGACGTTACTGTTATCTGTATTAAAGACTTATTTACATGTTATTTACCATAAACGTGATGTAATAAAACAATCTTCGTTTCTTATTGATCAAATATTCTTTACTTAATCGAACGAGCGGAGCGTAAGCGAAGCAAGTTCTTACAAACAACTTCTGGCTAGTGGGACGTCTGGGCATTTCGGTGGCTTTTTGATTTTGAGAGTTTGTTCCGCGATAACTTTCGTAACGCTTTTTTGGGGTTGGAAATTTGTTGGGGTTGTAGCAGAGATACATATAATTTGAGAGTTCGTATATGAGCAGGATCAACCAAGGGGACATGGAGCTAGAAGGCGCGAAAAAAATCATCATAAGGGTCTTGTTATGGTCACACGTTGGCAAGGAAATCATGAGTTCTGAGTTCGAGGCGGACTACTAGTCTATACTGAAATCTGTTTGTTCGCAAAGAACGCAAAAACTACTGCACAGAATTTCATGAAATTTTGTATGTAAACACAGTTTATATCCCGGAGCAATTTACTCGTAGGGTAGTTTTCACCCAAAACGCACGCGGGCGAAGCCGCGGGAACAGCAGGTATTTTATATTTACTAGTTTTATTTTTAGCAGTAAAATATGACTTTTATGAGAAATACGATAAAATATGAGAAATGAGATCAAGTTCATAGCAAAACAAAGACAAGTCTATTTGCGTCCACTGATAAGGATTAAATAGGTTCTTCAAATTTTTATGAAGTTATATGGATATGTTTTTTTACTTGCTCAATGTAAATGGGGAAAAGGCCGGTGAAAACTTTTTGTAGAGGGCGCTGTTCCAGATTCCATACAATGGGAGATAGAGACAGAATATGAATGGTCCTTTACTAGTATCTGCATACTAAAAGAACCTCTTCTTAGGCAAAAACTTTCTCTATGGCGTTAATCCACAGCATTTTAATTTTAGTGTATTACAGAAACCGGTGGATTTCAATTTCGGAGCAATTTGAGACAAAACAATGACTCATTTTCGTAAAAATTTATAAAAACTACTTCGCGCCATAAAAACTTAGCTTCTCTAAGGACCAATGTTGGAGATGTCACTTTGACAGTTGCCTTCCTCATTGGTGTAGGTAAGTCGAATCTCATTCAAGTCAGTCAGTCAAGTTCAAATCATCATTTGAAGTGAAATCATTAAGTCAAAAGTCTACACCCCGACATTGGCAGAATTCACCTCGCCAAAACCGGCGAGTAAAAACCATTAAAAAAAAACATCATTTTCCTAGCGCAATCCTGGTTTCCGACCATGGTTCAATGGTCCGCATAGGCTGTAATCGGGGTAGGCTTTATGCAAAAGTGACTGCCATCTGACCTTCCAACCAGGAAGTGAAATATTTATTGGTATTAGATTAGGTCCGGTTCCTCACGATGTTTACTACTAAAACTAGTAGTCCGCCACGAACTCAGAACTCGCGATTTCCTGGCAAACGAGATGACCAATATAACAAGACCCTTATGATGATTTTTTCGGGCCTTCCAGCTCCATGACCCACAGGTCGATCCTGCTCATATACGAACTCTCAAATTATATGTATCTCTGCTACAACCCCAACAAATTTCATGAAAACTAGAAAAGCGTTACTAAAGTTATCGCGGAACAAACTCTCAAAATCGAAAAGCCAACAAAATGCTGTGATGTCTCACTAGCCAGAAGTTGTTTGTAAGAACTTGCTTCGCTTACGCTCCGCTCCGCTCGTTCGATAAAATAATATAATCTTTACATAAAGACCAGAAGTTCACTGGTACAAGATAATTCTGCGATTCCCATTCTTTAATGCTAGGATAGGCCTCAACGTTGATATTGCTGGAAGACTATTAGGAACGACCACTCACCTTCTTCAACACTTCAGAGGCAATCGGCACCATGGAGTTAACAGGGTTCGTGATGATGGCCATGATGGCCTTGGGGGACTGCTCGGCGACCACCTGTGCCAGGTCACGCACGATGGAGGCGTTGGTGTTGAACAGGTCATCACGGGTCATGCCCGGCTTGCGGGGCACACCGGCCGGGATCACAACTAGGTCGGCGCCTGAAAAGATAATGCTAATTTTGATTGAAGGTCTCCTAGAAGGTAGCCTATTTGGTAATTACCCTGCCTACGAAGATGGATGCCCTGGGTTTGAATCTTGGTAAGGGCATTTGCCTGAACTATCACAAGTTTTCTTCATATTAGTTCAAGTTATGGGCATTGTCATTGTACATACTTATATATTAATAATGTTGTCTAGAATGTCTAGTATCCAGAATACAAGCTTGCTTAGTTTGGAGACCACTAAGGGGTTATTAGTACATAATTGAATAATTTATTTATAATTACATATGTATATGTATCTTTTTAAGCATTGAATATAGAAATAATGCAAGTATTGGAACCAAAGGAAAATATAGAATTTGCTTTTGAAGAACAACATTAACAAGTGTTCTTTAATTTAACTATTATTTCATTAATAGGATAATTAGATACAATGTCCATTTGAACTCAGTAAGTTTAGGTAAAACATAGGTACCTATGTTATAATGGCTGGCATATCTGTCCAACATAACATTAACATTGGTTAATGTTTTCAGTTATATGTGTTTCTTATTCCTTAGACATACTAACTAAATAATCCTTACATTATAACTTTAAATATTTATAAAGTAATTTAGTCAAGTGTTGATAACCCAACATGTTACAAAATACAGATAACAAAAATAACCTGTTATTTTCCACAGGGACAATGCCAAGGTCACAACTTTTAGGACAAATCATTCAAGTCAAGCATAAACTTATAGTCAAATAAGAATATTTTAAGATATTGCGCTATTTGAAAGCTAACAAGGTTAACATGTAGCAAAAACCATTGATAATTATCATTGAATATGTTACCAAATAAAAAAATAGGTTATAAAAGTTGTTATGTAACATACCGTCATCATGCACAGATTACGATTGGGTGGAGGTTAATGAATTCCAAATTCAAATTTACCTTTGATGGCGGCTGGGAGTTCCTCAGGGCCCTTGTGGCCTGTGACCTTGGCGACCGTGTTCATGTGGGACAGGTCCACGGCAACGCCGGGCGTGACCGGCGCCAGGTCGTACAGCGCCAGCTGGGTCACCAGCGGGTTCTGTTTGATCAGCAGGGCCAGAGGCTGGCCGATGCCACCAGCTGCGCCCGCCACCACCACTTTGAAATTCCTCTAAAAATAACGCATTTTTGTCAGATATCTCGCTATTTTAGTAGGTAGGTGGAGAGGATGGTAAGAACACTAGTTTATGACACCGCATTAAATAAAATATTGAAATTTTGTGAATCTAAGGGCAAGAGGTAGAGGGTAGTAATGTACCTGAGGGGATGTGGAGAAGCTCTTGGCTCCATTTTGGACGGCGAGTGTGCCCACAGGCTTCAGGACGCGGGAGAACATCTTCGCGTGAGTATTAAACTGGAAGTGTCAGGATTTTATTAAAAATTAAAATATCCGCCGATCACTTCCACTGACCCTGCCGACCTTTCGAAGATAACTACTAGTGAAGTAACGTGACGTAACGAACGTCAGTCGTCAATGGCACGTCACGTCATTACATCGAAACGTATCGTAAATCACCGATTTAATGGAATAGAAATATAATAATAATAATAATAATGTATAATAATGTATAATCATAATTATTATCGCCATCCATACATTAATAATGAAATTAAAACTAATATTTATTTCCGTGAAAGTATAGTAACTAAACGTTGAAAAAACTTACGGTACAGTGGAAATTCTAAACGCTATTATCAAATTTAATTGACACTGACAGTGACAGCAAGCAAGAGGGGTGTCACCAAAACATTATTCCACTTTACTTACACTATTTATTTATAATTGAATTCAATTAAATAAAGGAAAATATACGTTTTGAATTATTCGATATAAGAAAAGCTATCAAAATGAACGTGATACAAGCAGTCAAAATGTATATAACCAAGATGACAGAGGAAAGTGGGCCAGGAATGAAAGTTATTCTCATGGATAAAGAAACTGTAAGTATTATTTTGTCATATTTCAATAATTTTTAATACGAGTTACTATATTATAATTGATTTACACTAAGCAACAAATAAAAATAAACTTCAGCGTTTGTACTGATGTTTAAATTAAAATTACTGATGTTAAAATCTTACTGGAAATTGAGTCATTTATTATAGATATTTGGTACATTTTTTCAGTCATGACATGGCATGTACTTTTTCTTAAAAGTATTCTTAAACAAATATAAAAACATAAAAAAAATCTGACTACTCCAATTCGAACCAGAGTTAGTTAGTTAGTTATCCTGGGCGTTTTTCCGCAAGTCGACATCCAGTGTGCCTATTTTGCGTGAAATTCGAACCAGAGTTTACCCACATTCAGAAATGTTTGTAACCACCAAAATCATTCTCAGTTGTTTTAAACATCATTTGTAGCAGCTCGGCCAGTGTAGACATGCTCGGGCCGCAGCAAACACACGTGCAGCCGCAATCCTTTGAGCAAGACGCATCTACACTGGCTCAGCTGCTTCAGACCGCAATTTCCTCGCAAGCTGGCTTGTTCGGTGTGGACCCGCATAATCAGTAGTTTAAGCAACCTTTGGACACTTGTAGGCCTTGGGTTGTTATATTAGTGTTGCTGATTAAAAACCCTTTTTTTTACGATTAAAAATAACACCTAAATATTATTTGCAGACAAGTATAGTGAGCATGGTGTTCAGCCAATCCGAGATCCTGCAGAAGGAAGTATACTTGTTCGAGAGAATCGACAGCCACTCCAAATGGGACAACCTCAAGCACATGAAGTGCATCGCCTTCCTGCGGCCTACGTCGGAGAACATTGCTCTGCTGTCCAGGGAGTTACGGTACCCCAAGTATGGGGTCTATTTTATATGTAAGTGGGTTTATAATCATGTATTTTTAATTTATGGGACATGGTATAGCATGAATTGTATCATTATGTAATAAAATGAATTCTAAAACACAAGAATTTCTGGGTATAATATATTATTTCAAAATGTTTTTAATACTTCTTCTGTATGTATGTTTATCTTGTGATATTGAATATTTCAAATATTTGTATACAAATTATTTTTTTACAACAACTTATTTTTTTTTACAACCTACTAAAATTAATAATTGAAGGAAAAATTTAAGGGAAGCAAGGCCGCGGTAGAAGGCGAACTTCATGGACTAAAAATATGAGAGACTGGTTAGAGGTGGAGAGCATAGATAGACTAACTCGCATGACTGAAGATAGAGAGACATATAGACATATGGTCGCCGACCTCCTGGACGGAGATGGCACATGAAGAAGAGAAGAAGACAACAACTTACGTCCGATTATCTATCTTTAAAAGCTATGTCCAGATTAGTATAGGATTAGTATAGTACGGGAGCTCATGATGCTAAATTTGCAGTCACTCGAGCGTCGTCAGGACCTACACCATTTAATTTTTGAAGACTACATATTAAAAAGAAAAAAAAAATTATATAATGTATGTACTTTCATCCGTAGGGGTAGTTTCTATAGGCATTCAAAGATATTAAACAAACAAAAGGTCACCTTGCTCCAGTGCGTCAGATATTGAAACTGGAGGTTTCTGACGTGTCACTGATGATGCAGTATGATAATCTGACAAAATGGATAATGGGATTGAGATTTACGATGATCTTGAAAATAATCTCAAAATTAAAATTGAATCCGTCAGATTTAGAAAATTCCTAAAGGATAAATGTCAGATTACGTATTAGCATTAGCACAATTAAAGCATCAACTTGGAACAAAACCAAATCCACAATCCACCAATCATACCAATTACGTACAGTTGCATACACTGCTTTATCTACACTCATATTATTTATCCTAAATGTCGTGTTCGGAAACCATAGAATGGCCGCCATTCCACCGCCATGGCCAACTCTTGTGTGCCGGCGGTCGCGCGGGTGCGTGCAGGCGTACATTATGTTATCAAAACTCATACCGTATCAATATTTGAGCATGTAAAGTTAAAATTACGTTACTGCCACAGATAAAAAGCTTATCATAGTAAAATCGGTTGTGGTAATGCTAGCCATTGCCTACCGTTTTTGAACACGTTTTAGAGGACTTACAATGTGAGTGTAGATAAAAAATGTTCCCAGATTTCAGCAACGTGATATCAAAGGCAGACATCAAGACACTAGCCGAATGTGACGAACAGGAAACCGTGAGGGAAGTGCAAGAAGTATTCGCGGACTATCTCGCTGTGGATCGGCATTTGTTTTCCTTCAACATAGTTGGGTGCTTACATGGTAAGTTTGGAACAAAATTAATTTCTGATACACGCTTTTAATGCCGTCTACTTACTCATTGAGGCTATTCTAACACATCCATATACCCATTCTCATTAGGCGGATCCACACTGAACGAGCCGCCTCGCGAGAGGGTGAAGCTACCTCAGGCAACGCGCGGCCTCAATGCCTCGGCCTAGGCATGTCTATGTCTACATTGGCCGAGCTGCTACGCGCGGCAATCTCCTCGCGAGGCGACTCGTCCAGTGTGGAGTTGTGGACCCGCCTAATATTGAAGTTACCTTGTTCTTATTTGCATTATTAACTTAGTTTAATACAATACAATTCTTTATTGCACCACACCAAGAAAAAGAAGTACATAAACAGATTAACAAAGTAAATAATGGTAACAACAGGCGGTCTTATCGCTAATAAGCGATATCTACCAGACAACCTTAGGGTAGCAGGAGATGGAGAACAGAGTTTCAGAAACAGGTAGTGTACTTTAAACAATTAGTGAGTTAATAAAAGCTACACAATCATTGAAGCGGTCAAATGGAAATTCCAAATACTTGAGATAAATATACTCATCATGATGTCAGGCGCGGATACAGAGGGGGGGGGGGGGGGGGGGGGGATAACAGGGGTAACGCGCATGTCACTTCTATAGTTATAGGCTACGGTAGCTGCTTACCATCAGGCGGGCCGTATGCTTGTTTGCCACCGTCGTGGTTAATAAAAAAAACTTTTTGTAACAAACTTGGCCACTTGGCCACCACCAAAAAATCAAAAACGTTTTGCCCCAGGGCGCTCCTGGAACCAAAGCCACCTCCAGCGCTGCGCGCAGGGCCTGCTCTCCGTGCTGCTGTCCCTCAAGCGGCGCTGCGCGGTCCGCTACGAGGCGGCGTCGGAGCCCTGCGCGCGCCTCGCGGAGCGCGTGCGAGACCTGCTGCGGCGGGAGGCTGCGCTGGTGGATAACAATGTGCCGATTAACGGGGACCTGCCGACGCCGCAGCTGCTGATTATTGACAGGAGGGATGACCCCGTCACGCCGCTGTTGAGCCAGGTAATCAGGTAATCCTGTAACACAAAAAAACCACAGCCCCGAGTTTCCGGCGACCCCCAGTGCTCTGGATGGACAGACGATCTTGTTAAGGTCGCCGGAAGACGCTGGATGCGGGTCGCTTCCAACCGGTACGTGTGGAGGGGGAGGCCTATGTTCAGCAGTGGACGTCTTATGGCTGAGATGATGATGATTATTATTATTATTATAATCCGTTTGTCGTATACTGCGTGGTGATTCGGACTGCCCTGAACTTGTATCTTGAGTCTGCAGGCTATACGTTCCTGCAGGCTATACCGGATGTTCCTAGAATCTGTTGAGGCCTCGACCACACACACTATTGGCAGTAACGATAGCGTGCACAGTGTCCGGAGAAAATTCACCGCTTCCCCGTGCGTTGACACTCCTCAATGCGCTTCTGACATCATCGCCTGAATGTGACTTGTTTGCTTGTAGATTGTTTGATTGCAATGAATGCTTGAGGTTTTGAGAGTTGATGGATGATAGGCTATCCAGCACTTGTTCATAATCAGGTGGTTTTCCTTCCTGCTATGTAATGTACCTATCATACTTTTAACGCCGGCGTGCATAATTTACACTGTAATGCCGAGTTAACACGTTGTTGTTAATAAATAATAATAATCATCATCCGGCTTTTGCTACGGCTCAATTGACCCTGAGGTCCGCTTGGCAACCTAATCCCATGTGGTATAGGCACTAGTTGTTTACGAATGCGACAGTCATCAGAACTTCCAACTCAGAAGGGACACTAGCACACTAGGCCTTATTGGGATTAAGTCCGGATTCCTCAGGATGTGTTCCTTCACCGAAAAGCGACTGGTATCTGAAATGGCCTAGTCATCCCGTCATCTCCGCTTAAGGGTCTGCTAGGCGGTCGATAACAAGGCTGCCGAGGGTCCAAGGTCACCTGTCCTTGTTGCTTCATCCAATTTGCTAGCAACAACTGTGCTACACGGTCCGTCCAGACCAAGGTCGCTCTGTCGGAGGGGCTCGTTGGCGACCGTCTTGCAGATGCTTTAGGCTCACCTCGCTCGCGCCCCGTGCCGGCATCTACTTGGTGGCGATGTTAGCCCGCCTCTTCGGGGGGACTCCGGACGGATGCATGCGTGGACTGGAAGAATATTCACTTTGAATATTGTTGCAGTGGACGTACCAGGCGATGGTGCACGAGCTACTGACGTTGCACAACCACCGCGTCAGCCTGGCGCACCTGCCCGACGTGCACAAAGACTTCAAGGAGGTGGTGCTGTCGGCCGAGCAAGACGAGTTCTACGCCAAGGTGAGTGACGTCACAACCAGTCAGCCTGGCGCACCTGCCCGTCGTGCAGGACTTCAAGGAGGTGGTGCTGTCGGCCGAGCGAGACGAGTTCTACGCCAAGGTGAGTGACGTCACAACCAGTCAGCCTGGCGCACCTGCCCGTCGTGCAGGACTTCAAGGAGGTGGTGCTGTCGGCCGAGCGAGACGAGTTCTACGCCAAGGTGAGTGACGTCACAACCAGTCAGCCTGGCGCACCTGCCCGTCGTGCAGGACTTCAAGGAGGTGGTGCTGTCGGCCGAGCGAGACGAGTTCTACGCCAAGGTGAGTGACGTCACAACCAGTCAGCCTGGCGCACCTGCCCGTCGTGCAGGACTTCAAGGAGGTGGTGCTGTCGGCCGAGCGAGACGAGTTCTACGCCAAGGTGAGTGACGTCACAACCAGTCAGCCTGGCGCACCTGCCCGTCGTGCAGGACTTCAAGGAGGTGGTGCTGTCGGCCGAGCAAGACGAGTTCTACGCCAAGGTGAGTGACGTCACAACCAGTCAGCCTGGCGCACCTGCCCGTCGTGCAGGACTTCAAGGAGGTGGTGCTGTCGGCCGAGCAAGACGAGTTCTACGCCAAGGTGAGTGACGTCACAACCAGTCAGCCTGGCGCTCCTGCCCGACGTGCAGGACTTCAAGGAGGTGGTGCTGTCGGCCGAGCAAGACGAGTTCTACGCCAAGGTGAGTGACGTCACAACCAGTCAGCCTGGCGCTCCTGCCCGACGTGCAGGACTTCAAGGAGGTAGTGCTGTCGGCCGAGCGAGACGAGTTCTACGCCAAGGTACGTCTGTGCGGAAAGAGAAGTGTCGTAGAATTCATTACTGCTCTTATAAACCACGACACTTCTCTTTCCGTGTAACCTCGAATGTATGGTAAGACGGTTGAGCTATGGAGTTCGTGTTATCTTTAAAATTCAACCTGTAATTACGTGTTTGTGGAACCTTTTGAGTCACGTTTATTCCGTGTCCATACTGATACCAAACCTCATTTTTTTCAGACATAAATGTTTTATGTCTTTAAGTTGTTAAACATTTCCAGAATCTGTACTCCAACTTCGGCGAGATCGGGCAGACGATGAAGTCCCTGATGGAGGAGTTCCAGAAGAAAGCCAAGAGCCACGAGAAGGTGGAGAGCATCGCTGACATGAAGAGCTTCGTTGAGGCTTACCCGCTCTTCAAGGTAAGAGCTATATAAGGTAGGTAAGGTAAGCTTATGGAGATTTGAATGAAGTAATAGAAGTAGTAACTAGCACATACTTGAGGATTAGTGTGACTGCATTGGCTTGTGTACCCTTTATTTTAATGAAATAGGAACAGTAACAAATAACAAAGTAATACAATACAGGTTAACATTCTTACAATTATGTCTAAATTTGTAACTTAGCAACAACTATTAAATTTAAAATTTCGTGAGATTTGATAGTGATAGTATGTATCACTATCAAATACGAGGGCTGCTACTTATATATCCGGAAACAAAAAAACAAACAAACGTACACGGCTGAAAATGGTTTTATTGTTTTTCAAAGTATTCCCCTTGATGATCTATGCACTTTTGCATTCGCGTGAACCAATTTTTAAAGCACTTCTGCCACTCCGCCTGAGGTACCTCCATAACGTGTTGTTTGAATGCGTCGACAGCATCTTCAGCGGTCGAAAATCGTTGACCGCGTAATTTATTCTTTATATTTGGAAATAAATAAAAATCGTTGGGTGCCAAGTCAGGGCTGTACGGCGGATGACCCGTTAATTCCACATTTTGACCCTCCAAAAATAGAGTTGTTTCGCGTGACGTATGACAGCTGGCATTGTCATGATGAAGAATGATTCTTCGTCGCTGGTTAGTTTTACGAATTTGTTCAAATACTTCCGGTAAGCAAATGGTCGTGTACCACTCTGAATTAACCGTTCTACGGTTTTCTAGTGGCACTGTAGCTACATGGCCATTAATACCGAAGAAGCAGGCCACCATTTGTTTCAATGTACTTTTTGCACGAGTAACTTTCGTAGGGTTCGGCTCAATTTGAAACACCCATACCGTTGATTGTTGCTTCGTTTCGGGATCGTATGCATAGATCCAGGATTCGTCACCTGTATAGATGTTATAAACGGCTTTTGAGTCACCACGGTTATATTTTTTTAACATTTTATTGCACCATTCGACGCGAGCATCTTTTTGCTCTTTTGTTAAGTTGTGGGGTATCTAACGCGAACAAATTTTTTTTACAGCCAAATAATTATGTAATATGCTATTAATGCTGGTCATAGAAATACCCAGAGTCGCCTCTATCTCGCGGTACGTAACATGTCGGTCGTCCATTATAAGTTTTCGCACAGCCTCGATATTTTGTTGTACAACGACCGATTTCGGGCGACCTGCCTTAACTTCGTCCGTAAGCATACTACGTCCACGATTGAACTCACTAAACCAGTGATACACAGTAGTTTTAGATGGGGCTTCATCACCAAAAGTTGAAGTTAGTTGATCTATGCACTGTTGTTGCGTTAAACCACGCCGAAAATCATAATAAATCATAGCACGAATATTTTCACGAGTGAGTTCCATTCTTGCTGCGAGATGACATTTAAAACCCGTCAAAAACAAAACACGAGCGTTAATAAGAAAGAAAAAATATACCGGCCAGTACTTAAAAAAGTTCAAATTTTACCATGGAGGTCAAATATGCTATTTAAGAAGATTGTAATCCCGGTTTCCGGATATATAAATAGCAGCCCTTGTATAACGGTTACACTCACGTCACTTTAGTCACTTCGCGCGACATGTTTCGGAGAGCTTAGGTCTCCATCTTCAAGCACTAAGAGTGCTATTTTGAACCGGCCCGTAGCGCGCTGTTGCACGACGCCTTGCCGGACTTAAAATGACGTGAGTGTAACCGTTATATTTTATAGTGTTAGCAACAGCTGTTTACAACATTTAATGTAATCCTACAGACTGCGCAACTGATCACTCTTTTATTCAAAAACCATTTTATAGTGTGCACTATGTTTAACAACTTGGAAACTGAACGTAATATATTTTTAGCCAACAAACGTCAGACTACAGGGCTATACAAGCAGAGATCTGAACTGCCAGATACGATAATAATTAATAAGTTTAACTTTTGTTTTTTTTTTGACCTCTCAAAGGTTTTGCACACGATGGGTCATGTAAAAAAATTAACATTGTATTTATATGTCTTATTCAATAAATAATAGTCGTTTATGTAACTGTTACATTTTAAGGCCTAATTATCTACAGTTGCATACACTGCTTTATTTACACACATATTAAATCCTAAATGACGTGTTCGGAAACCATTAGAATAACCACCATTGCACCGCCATGGCCAACTCGATTGTGCGAACGGTCGGGGAAGAGGGCAACCGCGGCCGGGGAGGAATGCTGGATTTTCATTACTTTAGCAAAATCGATGTGGTTATGAATTTTCATACATTATTACGACACTGGCACAGATAAAACACTGATGTTACATTACTGGTTGCAATAATGGTGGTAATTACATGGTGCTTTCCGAACGCAGAATAGAGGACTTATGATATTGATAGGGTCTAGGGACTTAGCCTCCTTATGTGTGCTCTATCGTTTGTGCAATGGGTTGTGCTCTGAAAACCTGTTTGATATGATGCCCACGGCAGCTTATTATCACCACACCGCTCGCCGCCGGCAGGGTGTTCATCCTCACACCCGGGAGCCTAAAGGGTCGCGCACTGTACGGTTTAAGAGTAATTTCCTCCCAAGAACGCTGCGACTGTGGAATGAACTCCCTGCCGAGGTTTTCCCAGCGGGCTGCAGTATGAGATTATTCTAAAAAGGAGTGTAGGTGACGCGCTTGTGAATCCTCTGGGGTTGCAGGCGTCCATAGGTTACGGCAAATGCTTACCATCAGGCGGGCCGTATGCTTGTTTGCCACCGTCGTGATATAAAAAAAACGGCCAAGTGCGAGTCGGACTCGCGCACCGAGGGTTCCGTACAAACCTGTAGGTATATAGGGGTAGTAACTTTAAAATTATCAAAAATATTTTTATCTACACTCATACTGTAAGTACTCTAAAATGCGTTCAAAAACCGTAGACAATGACAAGCATTACGAGTACAACAAACGATTTAACTATGATAAGTTTCTTATCTGCGGCAGTAACGTAATTTTAACATTGCATGCTCAAATATTGTTAAGCAATGAGTTTCAAATTTGGAACATCGAATTTGATAACATAATGTTACCGCCATGGCCAACTCGATTGGTCCCGCGCGAGCCCCGACACAATCGAGTTGGCCACGCCGACACAATCGAGATGGCCACGGCGGTGCTATGGCGGCCATTCTATGATTTCCGAATACGGCATTTATAATAATTAAATAATATGAGTGTAGATAAAGCAGTGTATGCAACTGTACGTAATTAGGCCTTAAAACACTCGTGTGATCTTATTATGAAATTCGCCTGCGGCTCATTTCATAAAACCACACTCATGTTTTAAGGACCCTTATTACGTAACAGTTACATAAACTACTATTATTATATGATGTAAATAAAAATTAACGGTTTTCGCAATTTTTCCTTTATCTGTGCTATAAGATGTTGCTTCGTACCAAATTTCAAGATTCTGAGTTCACGGGAAGTACCCCGTAGGTTTATATTCCCTTGCAAATTTCGAAAATTAGCGGCATAAACGGCTGTATCTTTTGATTGCGTTGGCTTAGAAGTCTGATTTTTTCACAGCTCCAAGAGACAGTAGACCTGAGTATTTGATATAAATTTTAGCTTGATACCTTTACGCGTTCCTGAGAAAAATGGTCTTGACAGCCAGACAGACAAACAGCCGAACAACAAAGTGATCCTATAAGGGTTCCGTTTTTTCCTTTCGAGGTACGGAACCCTAAAAATGAAAAGCTTATGTCCGTTACAGAAAATGTCCGGCACAGTGACGAAGCACGTGACCGTGGTGGGCGAGTTGTCGTCTCTGGTGGCGAAGCGCTCGCTGCTGGCCGTCTCGGAGCTGGAACAGGAGCTGGCCTGCCAGAGCGACCACGCCAAGCATCTACAGGTACGGCATTTAATAAAAAAATATTATGATTGACTTTTTTTTCAAATTATCTGCAGATAGTCTCCGAGGGTCATGAAAATAAGTTAGGCAAACGTTAACGCAGTGTATAGATTACTTAGAGACATCTATCGACGGGCAGCGTAACTAACGTCAATAGCGCATTACTTACAACAATGGAGAACATGCGTGAAAAATATTTAATTGAATTTGTTCAATAAACACGTTCAACAACACCAAATTAATATAAATAAGTGGAAATCCGTAATGATTTTTAACAGTTTTTTAAAGATATTGCGGTTTAAAAACATTTTTTTAATACCTCAAATGTATTTTCGAAACCTCAGTTCGATTACTTATGTTCTAACAAGAAAAAAATGTATCACAACTATATAGCTAAACGCATTTTTTCGTGCCTGTTGTTCTATTTGTTCCTTCCAAACAGTTTTCTGCAACTTTGTTGTCGGGGACGTCACAAACCTCACACTTTTTGTATGGGGCCGTTTTGACGCGCGGCGCAGACGTCTAACGTATTTTCACATTTTTGACGTTTCAGGGCTATCACAGATAGTAGGTTTATTAGAGACATTTGAATCTACAGGGAAATAGAATCGAATGACGTCTTCCAAAAAAATTATGCATGTTCCTAATTGTGGTCACTCACAAACAGAGACTATAAATAATATAGACGAGAGCAACTCAAAGATACAAAAAATGTAGGGGGAAATGACATTGCGGTGCAGCGCCATCTCGTAACGAGTAGCGTACCGTAGTAACGCTAGATGGCGCTGCAGCGCAATGTCATTTCCCCCTACATTTTTTGTATCTTTGGGTTGCTCTCGTCCAGATGACATTTCAGATTTGGGCCTCAAAAAGTTCTTCGACTCTGGCTTTCTGTATTGTTTTATAGTCTCTGCTCACAATGGTTGTTGGTTTTACTGCGGTAAACCACGCCGTAACACAAGATCCGCCGTTGCAGTTCTTTACGGACTACGCTACGGTGAAATCTTTCATCATCATTCAGTGGTCACAGAAACGCGTTCTTGGTTGATGGTCGATTTTATAAACCCATATTAGACATGTTTTATATTTTATCTATACTCACATTGTAAGTCCTCTAAAACGTGTTCAATAACGGTAGGCAATGGCTAGCATTACCACAACCGATTTTACTATGATAAGCTTTTTATCTGTGGCAGTAACGTAATTTTCACTTTACAGGCTCATATATTGATGAGTTTCAAATTCCGAACATCGAATTTAATAACATAATGTAAATCCTGTCCTCCTTCCTGACCAACGACACGCGCCCGCGCGACCGCCGGCACACAAGAGTTGGCCATAGCGGTGCAATGGCAGTCATTCTATGGTTTCCGTACACGTCATTTAGGATAAATAATATGAGTGTAGATAAAGCAGTGTATGCAACTGTGTGTAATTAATTAGGCCTTATTACGTAACAGTTACATAAACTACTATTATTTCACTGTACTGTTCATGTGTTCCAACGTGTGTCAATCTAGACATCGTAATGTCAGTTATTTTTCAGGTTATTCGTTCCGATTATTGAACATTTTATTTAAAAGATATTTTTGTGTGGATACTTTGTGAGTTTCTTTAAGTACACATAAACATTCAAGTGTTATTTATTATTCCCAGAGAAAAGTGTGATAATGTCTTTGAGAACTGTTTGTATACATGATAAGACAAGAAAGGATTAATTCACTATACATTTTAAATAGGAAAGATGCAGCTGTAATATTTACCATTATTTTGTAATCAAAATGTTGAGAAAACATAAAATAATAGCTATTAAAACGTTATTTATTACTTTAATTTATACTAATTTCAAACAATAATTAATCCTACAAGTAATGTTTTGTACAGTCGCCATCAGATATATCGGAGCAGCCAAGGTGGTCACAAATATCTGAACAACGCATCTATTGTCAAGGCGATAAAGTGCATGTTCAGATATTTTTGATTGCGACTGTACGCCCTTTTACCCCAGCGCCTCAAGGCCCTGCTAGCCAACGAGTCAGTCCGCCACCACGACGCGGCAAAGCTAGTCGCGCTGTACGCGCTCCGCTACGAGAAGCACGCGTCCAACGCGCTCGGGGCGCTGGTGGAAGCCCTGAAGTCCCGCGGCTGCGCGGAGCCGCTGGTGAGGAGCGTGCTGCTGGTGCTGGAGCATGGAGGAGCCCACGCCCGCCAGAGCGACCTGTTCGGCCTGCAGGATGCCGTCAAGATCACCAAGAGGCTCTTCAAGGTGAGCTCTCATCTAAGGTTACAGATTGCTTAGAATCTGCGATGACACTGAGCACGGTGCAGCGTCACCTGTCGAACAATCTGACAGTCGTTGATCGACAAACTGCTAAATTTAAACTAGTAGTCCGCCTCGAACTCGGAACTCGCGTTTTCCTTGCAAACGAGATGACCAATATAACAAGACCCTTATGATTTTGTCGCGCCTTCTAGCTCCATGACCCCTTGGTCGATCCTACTCATATACGAACTCTCAAATTATATGTATCTCTGCTACAACCCCAACAAATTTCATGAAGATCAGAAAACGTTACTAAAGTTATCGCGGAACAAACCCTCAAAATCAAAAAGCCATCGAAATGCCAAGACGTCCCAGTAGCCAGAAGCTGTTTGTAAGAACTTGCTTCGCTTACGGTCCGCTCGTTCGATAACAAAAACTTATTTAACCGTTTTCCAGGCCACACGAATCCAAAAATCCCAAATCTTCTTCCGCCAAGCGTTTGTCCCGGCTTGACAACCTAATCTTATAAATTGGCGTAGACACTAGTTTTTACGAACCACCATCTGACCTTTCAACCCAGAGAGGACACTAGGCCTTATCGGGATTAGCTCCGGTTTCCTTACGATGTTTTTTCTTCACCGAAAAGCGACTGGTAAATATCGAATGATATTTCGTACATAAGTTCCGAAAAACTCAGTAGTACGAGCCGGGGTTTGAACCCGAGACCTCCGGATTGAAAGTTGGACGCTTTACCACCAGGCTACAAAGGCTCTTTAAAAAAAATGTGTTCAAAAATCCCAAATATCTTCAAAATAGTTACGTTTTGGTAATTCATATAAAGCCGAGTTAGATTTTGATAGTCCAACCTTGGAAGAATAATAAGTATGGAAGCGTAATCAACGCTCAAAATGTGCTCCACTTTCCTGGTGCCAAAGAGGGCGGAGCTTGTGACAGCGGTGCCCTAATGTCATGTCAAACATTTTGAAATTGTCATGTCGTCAAAATATTAGTTTTTTCGGTCCATGAAATTTCGATAATATATCGGTATTAAAATGCCGGCTTGTGCCGTGAATTGGTGCAGGACCCACACAGGCGCCAGAGATGGTGATATTTCTTTTCATCGGTAAGTAAATCACGCATAGATATTCTCATACATTACGGACTTGGTCGATGTTATGCAATATAAGTTTTGGAAAAGTAAACATAACTCATTTGAGGAAAAGTATAATGAATGTTCATTTATAAGTATTACCTAGTAGTAATAAATCGACAAAACAAAACCCTTCGAATTAGTACCTACTATACTTACTCTGGTAAAAACATACCATTCTGGCCGTGCCATTTCTAGTACAACTGAATAATAGGTATGACTCTTATTTTTCATTCATAATGAATGCTATAACTTCATAGCATAGTCTTTAATTATCAAATCTAGAGCAGAGCCCGACTGGGGAACTACCTCTACCTTACAGAAAACCACAGCCAATTAGCACGAAACCCTACTCATAGTGTTGTGTTCCTGCCGGTGAGTATGGTTGCCAGAGAGCTCAGAGGATGCAGTGTGTTGACTACGGGGGATCCTCTTGTCCCTTTAGCTGTCAACACAGTGAATCCTCTTTTATATGAAAGCGTCGGCAAAGCACATGAGACACCTCTGGAGTTACAGGCGTCCATAGGCTACGGTAGCTGCTTACCATCAGGTGAGCCTGCCTGCTACCTGCCTGCCTGCCTGTTTGCTACCGTTCTAGTATAAAAAAATGGATACAAAATGTAAATTTATCTTTGTATTTCCCTAAGCCTGCTAAAATAAATAGTACACATAAACGAACTCATCCGTTATTTATTTAGTTCTAAAAAACGAGGAAGCAAATAAAATATTAACTATTTATATTGAAGGTATGCTATTGTTTTCTAGTCTAGTCATAAATAAAGTTAAAAAATAATCGTTTTTCTTTTGCCATAATCAACCTTAATTGCTTAACATTATGTTGCTTGAGACCAAGAGGGTCTCCCTATGTAACGGATTTATAAAATTGTAAAAAAAAAATGTTAATTTATGCTTATGTTGTAGTATGTAAGTCCCTATATTGTAATTAAGCACTTTAATTAAATAAATGAAAGATGAATAGAAGGCTTTCATATTCCTTATTCCAAAACGATTAAATTTACGTATATTACATAAGTAATGAAAAATGCACTAAAAATAAATTGTTAATTGATTGCATTAAGTATTATTTATTACGTGAACACATCCACGTCAAACTAAGGCGTATTTATTATACGTTAACTTGACATTGTCAGTCATTTGATTTGAGTGTCTCCTGTCCAATTAAACTTCATTGTCAAATTGATTTTGACCACTCACAACGCGGCAACTCTTCTTATTGGTGAAATGGCATGAAACCTTTGCAGAATTAAGGTTAACACAAAAAAATATGCTTAAAGAATGAGTACTTGATTGGTTAAGAAGACATAAGACATTTTAGTTTTGTAATCATGAAAATGGGTCGTGTTTTCACATGAACTTTGCTTGCCTTTACTCGTCTTGATATTATATGTCGATGAGTCCAACCTAATTTGTACCTTAGCTCCAAAGCTTAAGGTTTAAATTTAATTGCCAAATACGTACTACGCCTGGTAAAAGGGCTAAGTATCGTTTGGCCTTGACGATAAACCATTATCACTTGGCCCAGGTCCCTTATATTGTACAGTCAGCGTCATATAGTTGGTAGCATTCAAAATAGTCAAATAGTTCGGTACACTATACAAACTCTATGGTGTACCGAACTATTTGACTACTTTGGATGCGACCAACTATATGACGCTGACTGTACGCTAGATTCCTAATTTACCTATTATTATGAAGATAGCGATATATTACGTAAGATAATCATACAATTTATTATTTAAGAAATTATTAAATAATAAATTGTAATCAGTATCTTTATTGCTTTCATAGGTTTACAAGATGTTACATTTTATTTTGTTCAGCTATGTATTGATAGTGCAAGGTTTAGAAACCGGAGTTGAAGAACAGTTATATCTATCCTTGTTCCTTTTATCTACACTCATATTGTAAGTCCTCTTAAATGTGTTCAAAAACGGTAGGCAATGCTAGCATTACAACAACCGATTTTATTATTTGTAGCAGTTTTTTATCAGTAGCAGTAACGTAATTTTAACATTACATATTGTTAAGTTATGAGTTTCAAATTTGGAACATCGATTTTGGTAACGTAATGAAAATCCAGCCCTCCTCCCGACCGCCGGCACAATCCAGTTGGTCATGGCGGTGCAATGGCGGTCATTTTAATGGTTTCCGTACACGTCATTTAGGATTTATAATATGCGTGTAGATAAAGCAGTGTATGCAACTGTACGTAATTAGGCCTTAAAACACTCGTGTGATCTTATTATGAAACTCGCCTGCGGCTCGTTTCATAAAACCGCACTCGTGTTTTAAGGACTCTTATTACAGAACAGTTACATACATAGTTACATATTTAGCAGTGTTCGGCATAATGCAATTCATTTGTAATTGCATTACGCGTTGAATTATATTTAATGCAATTAGTTGTAATGCATTACGCTCGTAATTGAATTAAATACCTGGTAATTTTTAATTGAAATTACTTTAATTCGCAATTGCATTACGCAATTGGGTACTTTCCTGGGTAAAAAAAAATTAATTCTATTTAGTCCGTCAGTTAGATTATCGAAAAATATTGGATACGTATTTTTTATTTTGTCAATCAAACAAAAATTTGTGAAGATATAGCCCGTTAAAGTTCCGCATGACGTCATATTATATTAAAAATTGTACTGAAATATGACGTCACGCGGAACTTTAACAGGCTATATCTTCACCATTTTTTGTTTGATTGACAAAATAAGAAATACGTGTCCAATATTTTTTGATAATCTAACTGACGGACTAAATATATTTTTTTAGGAAAGTAGCCAATTATGTTGTGTTAACTATTTATTACTTACACAAACAGGATCAAATTTACCCACGTGGAATGGTTAAGGAAAATATTCAGTCTAGTTTACAACATTTATTGGATAAACATTTACCAAAATACAATATAGAATTACTAATAAGCATTTAAAATAAATAAATAATAAAATTTCTTTATTTCAGGCCAATATGCCCATAGAACATTAGTATTAATTACATTACAATTACAGACTACTTGACTTATACAACTAGTGTTATTATTTTAACCTATCTTACGGTACTATTTGGGATCTTGGTATACTGGGCTATGAAAAGACGCCCAGTGAATAAGAAACGGACAGTCCCATCTATCCGCTATGTCAGCCAGCAAGCTGTTGGTGCTCGCCTGCAGGCGGTTTATTTGGGAGGCGATTCTCTTTCGCATAATGGCGTAGAAGTCGTCCATTCGTGCTTCCGCAAACATGCCTGACGCACTACAAAAGCGTGGCAGCCCCAACAGCATCCTGAAACCGTTATTGAATTGGACACGCAGAGCACTGTAAGCGCGCTTCGTATAGTTGATCCACAGGCTGCACGTGTAGAATGATTGGCAATATGACATGAATAATGTTTTCTTGACTCCCACTGTACACCGTGCAAACCTGCGGATCAACATATTAGCTCTTACTGCCAGTGCTCTGCGTTCCCTTTCAATGTCGGTATCATCCTTTAAATTATCATTTATTACGTGACCCAAATATTTAAAACTGTACACTCTGTTTAAAACCACGCCGCCAAGTGTCACCGGCTCAACTATAGGCAAGGTCTTATTACCCGCACGAAATATAAGTATCTCACTTTTTTTTAAATTATAGTTGAGGCCGTGAGACTCGGCGTATGCTTCACTCACTTTTAACAGTTTATTCATAGCACTGATCGATGGGCTCAGCAACACCATGTCGTCAGCATAACTGATGTTGTTTACCATTTTACCACCAATCGAACAGCCAACCATGGTGTTGCTAAGCTCAACGATCAGCTGATTTACATAAATGTTAAACAGCAATGGAGAAGTAAGTCCCCCTTGTCTGACTCCACATTCAGCCTTATATCCATCTGAGATCGACATCCCCCACTTCACAAAATTATATTGATTGTTGTACCAATAACTGAACAGACTTATTAGTTCTTCAGGAAGACCCGCTTCGCGCAGCTTCTCCCATAACTTTTTATACGACACTAGGTCAAAAGCTTTCGAAAGGTCTAGGAAAGCCGCGCAAACGGGGGTCCTCCTGTCGGTGTAGTACCTGACGGTGTGCTCCAAGACTAAAATGGCACTCTCGGTAGACAAGCCAGCTCGAAAGCCAAATTGTCTTTCATCGAGCACTGCATACCTACCGAGATGACTCTCAAGCACACCGTCAAGAACTTTCGCTACAATTGTGGCCAAGGAGATGGGCCTATAGTTGTTAATATCGGCCACATCTCCGGTTCTGTTTTTTACAATTGGCACAACAACAGTTCTTAGAAGTTCTTCTGGTAAGTAGGAGTGCCTCAAACAAAAAGTAAAGAGCATAGCCAGCAGCCTGTGTATGTGGTAGCCAGCATGTAACAGATGCTCTATGCTTAGCCCGTCATGCCCTGGAGATTTCCCTCGAGACATTTTTTTAATTACAAAGGCAATATCCTTGGCTGTAATGAGAATCGGGGGATTTGCACAGACAGCATCAGCATCTGGACCCTGGACATCACTGGTAAATCTTGGCTTTATCCTAAAGTGACCTTGAAATAAATTGGCTATGTCCTTATGATTATCCGAGCCACCTACGCACACCGGGAGACCCGCCTTCGGCTTCATACTGTTTGTTTGTTTCCAAAAAGTTTTGAAATTCTTTTCTTTATGAGAATTTACGAGTTTATCCATTCTTGTTTGCTCCTCTTTATTCTGAAAGAACTTCAGTTTATTTTTAAAAAACTTTTTGGTTGTGGCCATTTCGTCATATACCGGACCAGACCTTGGTCTACCACAACCGACCCAGTACAGAAAGCATCTAAAGGAAGTACTTGGGTAGGGCATAAGTATTTTTTACGTCTTACATTTTCTTAGTAATAACAAGTTTAAGTGTAAATCTTCGAATGGTAATATAATCATATCCGGGAGGTACAGTCAACTGCAAAAGTGTACATATATGTGTCAGTCCTAAACAAAAAGGACCTTGTGGCGGAAATTGAGTTATCTAAGGGATATAAATCTAGAAACATATACCTTACTATTAATACAACAATCAACCTACCTATATATCGCCATAAGGTCCCTTTTGTTTTGGACTGACACATATATGTACACTTTTGCAGTTGACTGTACCTCCCGGATATGATTATATTACCACACGGCACACAAATAGCGTCCAAAGTTGAATGTAAGAACTAAAACACGTACTAAAAAATTTACACAAAGTATGTAAAAAAAAAATAGTTGAAAATTTGAGGATAAGTTCCTTAAAATTGAGTTGCAAAATTTGACCTTAACATATTAAATTAAAACACAAACGCACAAACAAGTATAGCATGCTATATAAAACAATGAAACTGTTTTACTAAGTGAGTGTAATTTGTAATGCATGAAGTGATGCCTTACGAATTAAAATTACAAAATGTAATTTTTAATTGCATTGCGAATTACATTTCCGTAATCTCAATTCATAATTCAAATTACATTTTGTAATTGCAATTCATAATTCGTAATGCAATTACTCTTTGCCCAACACTGCTATTTAGACACTTAAATCTACTTTTGACTTAACGTTCCAACAGATGAATACATTACCTTCTGCTTAGACAACCCTCCTCTAGTCTAGATTTGAATTCACTTAAAAAATATTTGTCACCAGGGTCTCAGCGGCGTCGAAAACATCTACACACAGCACACGCCACTCCTCAAAGACACCCTCGAAGACCTCATAAAGGGCAAGCTCAGAGAAAACCTCTATCCAACCCTAGGCGGAGACGAGACCTACGGGCGCAGACCCCAAGACATCATAGTGTTCATCGTAGGGGGAGCCACCTATGAGGAGTCTCTGTGCGTCCATCAGATCAACCAGGCGTATCCTGGAGTCAGGGTGGTGCTTGGAGGGACCACTATTCATAATTCTGCGTCGTATTTTGAAGAAGTGAAGGCTGCGATGCAGGGGGTACATAGGATACATACGAGGCATATTAGGAATGTTTAAGTATTTTGAATACAGGGTGGAAAGATAAGTCGGGCCTGGAGGGAAACTACCTTAAAACTTTGAGATAGCTCAATTCGCTCAAAGGAAACATTCTTTTATTTTTCCTAAAAACTAAAACTGCTTTCACAGTTTTTTTCTTAATTTTCAGTTTTTTCCATACTAATTGTATGAAAATTATTATTATTATTATTTATGGGTTCTCTTGTGCCCTAAACTTGGTTGGTATTTAGAAGTTTTTATCCTCGTTGGAAACAGGATCGTTTGGCATCAATTGTCATAAAAATTATTTATGGCAAAAATTACAAAATAAATACTTTTTTTGAAAACTGTACTCTTTTCCAAAAAATTGTAAATGCAGTTATGTCCCTTTAAAGAAATTAAAGAATGTTTCCTTTCAGTGAATTGAGCTATCTCAACGTTTTAAGGTAGTTTTCCTCCAGGGCCCGACTTATCTTTCCACCCTGTATATAATTTGAAAATGTATGCTTGCCAAGGGTACTGGAATGGATGTCTGTACCAAAGAAGGTCACGTTAAATCAAAGAATGAACGTAGAATTTGAGGCCTTGTATTTTTTTTTATGCATTCATTCATAAATAACTCGTATTCCATTGTAATTAGTCCATTTCCGTAATAGTCGGCCACATTTTTTTTTTTTTTTTTTTTTTACTTTTGGAATTACCCTAATACAGCTTATACAATTTGATTACACTTTACCTCAAAGCAAGTATCTAACATACGTACTACCAAGAAGGACAGAATACACGCAACGCGACTAATTTGGAAACGGATTTTAAGATGGCCGATAGCATATCGTAGCTAGCCGACATAATTTAATCGGTCACTATGTTCCCCTTCAAAAAGCGGTTTAATAAGACCATCCCGTTCAATCTTGGTATTATTATTTCTATGACAGGTATATGGCTAGTATGTCTATGCCATAGACTAATACCCAAGACCCCGCATAGCCAGGCGACCCCTGCTGCTACGCTCGAGGTAATTTCACTCTATAGTGAGACACTAAATATTGGAAGTGACAGTAAACATCTCTTACGCCCCACGGAAGAATCGCGCGTTCCCTGTCTAGCATTGCGAGTTCCCCTCCCGCACCCCTTCTTTTTGGCAGCTTAGGTTTCAAAGAAATAACGCGCTAAGCTGAGTATAGAGATATCTTGTATATGGTCTATGCACTTTACCGTCTCAAAATGAATGGAGCAAATGTAAAATGCAAAATTTTATTCATGCCATCATCATACTCAACTTCCATCACATTCATAGCTTGTATGTTCCATCAGATATATCGGAGCGGCTACGATGGTCACAAATATCTGAACAAGGCCTCTATTGTCAAGGCGATAAAGTGCATGTTCAGATATTTTTGAGTACCTTGGCCGCTCCGATATATTTGATGGCGACTGTACTTTAACTTTAGGTATAATAACTTATAAATTAAATTCTAGTATTTTTAAGCTTTATGAATTTTATGATACGCAATATATTTATTCCTCTAATCTAAAGAATTGTAACAATTAACAAATAAATGAAATAAAACACGTGACTGTTGTGTTCAAAACACTTTTTTTTTACTTTTTTATTGAAAAATAATTGCGGCCACAGATGTTCGTGCCTCAACAATTACATGTTATTTAAAAAAACATTCTGCCATCCGGTTTGGCACAGAGTGCTTCACGCCTGTCCGTTACGAGCTTCGCTTTAAGCTTACAAATCAAGTAGGCGTGTCTTATAAAAACCAATTTACATCCTAAGCTTTATAGCTCTCCCCTCCGTTCAGTCTTTATACATAATTATACAATCACGGCCCCCTGCCATGGTAATGTTTAACAAGCAAATTACAATTGAAGTATATCCCACTTAAAGTTTGTTTGTCGATAAACTTTACCATGCTAGGGGGCGAGCGGCGTGCTAGTGAGACTATGCTTGAAATAATTTGAAGTGCTTAAGATATATTCAAATGACGACCATCTAAGGTCCAAAAACTTAGGAGATTCACATACTTCAAATAAATACAACGTAATTTGGAGAAGAACATCCATAAAATTCACTGTTGAATTGCTTTTCGTTATTTTGTAAAGATCTACTTTATATAGTTATTTCTTATTGCAGACTAGGTACGGTTAACCAATGTGATTCCTAGGCCACTGTAGAACCTTGTCGTGACTACGTATAAACGTTTATAAGTTGCCCGTGACTACGTATAAACGTAAGGGAACGTACCCATACTACGTGACCCGTTTAGGGAGGGGAGGGGGGTCGTCAAAATACTACTCTTGGTCACATGGGGGAGGGGGGGGGTTTAGGTTTACGTCACGTAATCAATAATTATTATAATTATGCTCTAGGGAAATCTCGCGCAATTTTTTTTTTTTCACTTTTTAATTATGGTTTGCACGCAGCTTGAGGCGTTTACGCGGCAACCGCCGTTTTAATAAATACAAATATGCGCCAAATAATGATACTTTTTACTTTCTGTTTGCAAAAAAACAATATTAAGAATTACTACGTGACAACCAGAGGGTTAGGGGGGGGGGGATCTTGGCATATACTAAGGTTGGTCACCGAGGGGGGGGGGGGGGGGGGGGTGAAAATTGTAAAAAAAATTGGTCACGTAGTATGGGTACGTTCCCTAACCTATTCGCTACCAAACTAGATATTGTGACAAGGTTCTAGAGTGGCCTAGGAATCAAATTGGTTGACTGTACGTACTAGATATTAGACAATCCATCGTGATAGACATACAGCCATATTTGAATTCCTACTGGACAAATAATTACGTATTCAACAATTTAAATAAATACATATATCAAATTTTAAAGATTTTATATACGAAATATCATTTGATATTTACTAGGCGCTTTTCGATGAAGGAAAACATCGTGAGGAACCCGGACCTAATCCCAAAAAGATCTAGTTCGCCTCTGGGCTGGAAGACGACTAAATACATACTCTGAACACTATATATACTAAATGGTTAGATTATTTGGAGTCTCACTTAAGTCAGGTTTTAATTGAATCTCATTTTAAACAATGCAATAGCTAGGCTAACAGCTGCCTCTTTCATGCGAGCTTAGTGAGAAGGAGACGCGTTTTGCCAGCTCTATTTTCTGACAGACAAAAATATATGTCAGATATTACGCAGTATTTTTCACACCCCAATTGCTTTAGTATTCTATAAACTTTACCATACAAGACCATGGGGCAAATCTGGTATTATTTTTTATAAAACTGAGAATTCAGTAATTGAAAGACTGAGCACGCCGCAAAACCATCTACACGTTGGTAACAAACATTCGAGGGCCGAGCCTAAGGTGGAGCGTAGCGAGTGTTTCACGCGTAAGGTATTAAAAGAAAAATAGGGGTTATAGAGCCCCTCACTCGCTCTCCACCCGCAGTCGCCCCACGCGATCGGGCACACACACATTTATAAGGCAATTTTATACATCTATATATAAAGTGTATATAGAGGTATATAAATAACGGCCGCCCACAATCCAGGCGGCCTATTTACATCGACAATATTAAATTGCCAAATTTACAAAAGCTGCTCCGATCTTTTTGCGTACAACTCGCGTTGTACGCTTAGCTTTCTGTCTGTTCTGTCGAAAACGATCGCGGTTGGCCCGTGACATGTCAAGGCACAATGATCCAATTTTCGGCCAACCGGTTTCTTCGATTTCGACGTGACATTACATATATATCGATATATATCAACTAAATGCTATCGAGAATGCGTTGCGATGTCAAACAGTAGCTTGGCAGTACGGCATCGCACGCAAGGGGTTAACACGGGTGAACATTCGTCTCTTTCCAATTCAACAGTGCGAGAGAGACGACTCAACCCGGCGAACGCCAAAGGATTCTGTGTAGTGTACACATCACACACACAAAGGAACAAACGTATTGAACAGAATACGCGGCATTACAAATAATTCCGTAGTTCTATTATTACTAGACAAAAGAAAAACAAAACCGCGCTGTCCACGCGGCAAATTATGATATATAGTTTTATATAATTTTATATGGCGCTTAACAATAACATACGCACATAGAATTTCTCATATCTTACTCTCGTAGCAACAAACATACACACGCGCTCACGCGATAATAAAACTTTTAATCAAAACAAAATGTGGAAAGAAAACAATAATAAATGACCCGTACCGTGTTTTCGAGCTACCTCCCTAAACATCCCCACATAGTGAAAAGTAAAAGTATCCAGACATCCCGTCATTTTAAAGTAAATTCCAATATAATAACTGTCATTATTGAATGAGACGATGGCTTCTAGTAGTTATAATATCCTTTCTTTAATCACCAGTTGGCGCTAGTGATAAAAATTAAAATTTTAACGTATTTCGCAAGACGTTACGAGTACATTTGCGCCCAAAGATTTTAATACCATTTCCCAAGATATTAACTTTTATCTTTCCACTATACCAGTAAATAAGCTCCTCAACCCAGGACAGGTCCAGTAGGCCCTCAGAGCAACTGCAAAACGCAATCACAGCTTCCAAGAGGATCCGCCTCAATATATTCTTTATATACATATGTACAACATATCGTGGACTTCATTCGGGGCTAATTTGTAAATATCTATCTTGCTGGGAGGTCGCGGTAAATATATAGAATCGAGATATATTACAATAGTGACGATCGAATTGGTTTCCTAATGGGCAATGTGACGAAATTTAAGCTCAGCTTTTTACAAGAATTTTAATTATGATGAGCAAAACAGTTACATGAACCAGCATGAACTTTGAGGGTGTTTCTTAATAGATAAATCAGCATTGTTTCTTATAAATAATGCAAAGTTTTCAATAAACACTAAGGGCACAATAACTAATTTTTCTCTAATCAATATGTTATTTCAAAGACATTTAAAATCCGCAAAATAATGTTAGTAAAGTGACCTTTCTATAATTCGGCATTTAAAAAAAATTCAAACTTTAAGTTAATTTTACAAATGAATGACGGCGTTTTATTTACATTTCAGCTGTCAGCATTGCCCGGCGCTAACCTAAATCTATTTGTTTGTTTTATTGTCATCCTACCGCGATACCACCGGTTAAATTCCTTAAACGAGATGGAATCTGTCTCCACTAATAGTAGAAATTATTTGAATAGAGAATTATTGGCGTACAAATACGTTCTCACCGATACTATGTCCAGTCGACGGTAAAAATATGTATACACATTGCACCTCACTCCATTGTAATAAGGTTCAAAATAGTAGAAATATTTTTAGCGTTGCCTATCCATTTAAAGGATTAAAGTTGACAGTTATGACATATTTGCAGATATTATGTTACTAAGATGTGTATCATCCTGCTGTGTAAGTATTTTTTATACATCTTAGTCAAATATCCATGGGAACGCATCTTTGTAAACATTGGTAGCCGAAGTGAGTGAGTTCATGAGTTATACAAATTTTCGTTTGAACACGATTCGACAGTGTTTTTTTCTTAAGTCTTAACACACACAAATTTTACTTAAGTCTTAACTGGTTAGAATCTGGCCTGCCAGCATTCTATTAGCCTGTTTTATTAAAATTCTTCCATGGAATTAATTATTATGAAACATCTTTTTTCTAAAACATCTATTTTCATACACGGATGTTCCGCTGCGGTTTAAACCACTTAATATTGCATTTTTTTTAATTGGCTCTTTCATTCTCAATAAATAAAAAAACTAAAATACCACATAAGATCATTACAAAGAGGCAAAGTGTTATCGAATGTATCTGAATATTGGCGAGGCTATTATCTCACTTCAGCTACGATTGCCTATCCGCCACCTACGTTATGTACACTTACAGTGACGCTACCGGCGCGCGCGCGCACTCAAACAGCTCTATAAAAGTATCAAAAACAAAGTCCACTGGCGGGCGCGGTCGTGGCTGCTAATCTGTTCGGAAAGAGAAGTGTCGTAAAATTTATGAGCTCTCATAGAAACTACGACACTTCTCTTTCCGGACATACTCCATACTAATACTACTTCAAGTATAACCCCCCTTTATAAAACTTGGTATGTTAGATTTCGTCTTTAGCAAACCTAAATGTCAAAATGACGCAAGGACAAACGAATATCAACGTCAATTTAGATTTGACGTTTATGAAAAGGTAATAATTAAATACACAATTTATTTTATTAAAATTAATCTGATGACATTTACATTCTACACAGCAAACGATGTACCTTTTTTGTGACTGGTACCTAAACTCCTGAATTACATGGACATAACGTTTTAGTTATGAATAATTGCCTCCCTCGGTTATCTTAGCATTTATACCAGCACGCTCAGTTACTGATTTTCTGGGGTCATGTGTCAGACCATACAAAAAATAAACATAAATTGGTTCATATTTAGACGCTAAAATAATGCGTAAGTTCTCATTGTTCAAACGTCTTTTTTACTTTTAACACAAATAACTTTTTAGTTTTTAACGAAAAATCTAATAAGAGCTACGCTCTTATAATGACCAAAACACGGCTTAGACACCGTGTATATATCAATTACATTATAAATTACAACCCAGTGTACAGTTTCAAATAGATAGCGGCAGTCAAAATAATCAACCATATCGCAAAACACCATTGTTACCATAGGAATAAGGATATGTTGCGACATCTACTTCGGTTGTCGCTATTTAATGCTAACCCTCCAGCCCGCGCCGCCACCCGCCATAATTGACACGACCCACGCAACAGAACATACGGAGGACACTAACGGAGCACTAAATAAATATTGTTAAACGCCAAACCGTCGCAACGATTCGAGTTTAGAAAACATGGCCGCCGCCAATCGAACGACTTAGATTCGCAACGGCCAACGGAAATTATCTAACTATATTACAAGTCCTGACTGGTCTAGTTCGTTGTAGCCAGGCCGTATACTTACAAACGAAGGAGTTGACATTGATACATGTTTCCCGCCGTGCTAAGCGAACCTATACTATTAGCACACTGGCATAGCAACACTGACTTCGCAAGTCGTACAGAATTGCATCCCTCTAAGCCGTTCGCTTGGAACAGTGCGACGCGCCGTTGCGAGCGCCAGTGTTGCCAATTGTGAATATCCGTGGATAAACGCGAATTAATATTAAATGTAAATATTAATTATTGCAGTGACTGTATTGCCATTTGCAAAACAAATATTTAGGCAAATTAACTTTCAAGTTATTTTATATACAAGCTGCCAGTGCATTACTTAAAGGTTCTTTTATGTGTGTGGGTAAACTTTTGAAAGGTATACAATATAAATCTTATAATATTATTTTAAAATACATGAACTTAAGCTCATGGATAAATAATTGTAAATCGTATGAATCAACTGATTGTCATAATCACATATAATTCGATTCATAATTTTAGGTGCAGATAAAAAAAAAGTATTAAAAGTAAAGTTTACCCACGCTTACATAGTTTCTATAGATCTTAGGTTCAATAACTGACGTGTTTGTTTGATTATCCTAGCTCTTCAAATCATGTTAGTAATATATTAGCATAGCTTTGTTGATATTTTACTAACGGAATTATATATATGAGAAATTAAAGCTCGTGACGTATTTTAAATACTATATTTTGCTGTAAAGAGCAATATAAATTATATAATAATTATATTATTATTGAAAAAAGTTGTTATTTGTTGAGACAAATTCTATTTTACATGACTCTAACACGTCATATTTAAATAAATTTATTCAAATTAGATATTTTAACTGGATTATTTTAGAGTTCCGACTTTGCGATTGAATGTCACAAATATTGTCACAAGCTTTAATTTATACATTCATATTCTTATAAAGAACTTACTACAATCAAAAACGGTGTCGTGGCAACACAATCCACAGGCAAATCGGAACTTAAGCCTTATAGGCCACAGCGATCTCCTCAAGGTTGAGTCTGTATATTGCCACTAAACACATTATCTGCTCACGTAGATACAAGCACGGCATAACGAGGAAAGGCGAGTTGCTTAGGTGTTAGTTCGTGACGGTGGATCATGATTGCGTCATCAGCGGTGTGAAGTTCTCAAATTACATCTGTACGTAAAATTTTAAACAAGGCAAAATCGTCATGTTAATCATATTCCTCGTCTATACATTTTCTCGCTCGCAGGATACCCAGGACACCGGGTAAAGTGCAGTATCAACCGGGTCAATAGTTAAGTTTATAAGTTTAACGTACAGTACAATTGCACAACATCACATCGCTAATAATGCAGTCACGATCTACCAACGTCTCGAGCTATCACCTAAGAGACTCCCCCCTCATAGTCCGTGCCGTATATACACTTGTAAGTTCTGCTCACGTAAGTAGAGACGAAGCTCGCTGAGAAAGCAATATCCGTCCCTACTGAAACGCAACTTACAAGTGTTGATCTGTTGTGGCGTATGGCATGAACCTAAGAACCTCACTGGCCGCCTCTCGTGTACACTGAGGGTCGCCCTGCGCACCTGGTGCACCTGGTACACGTGGGCCTAGCACGGCGGGCGCGTGTGGGCGGCGGGCGTGTGCGCGGGGTCGCGGGGGCGGGGGCGGGGGCGGGCGCGGGGGCGGGGCCGCGCGCCTCACGGGTGCGCGTGCAGGCCCGGCGTGCTGGCCCCGCCCGCGCCCACGCCGCCCACTCCGCCGGCGCCCGGCAGCAGCTGGAAACAATACTACATTGTTAGAGAAGCTGGGAAATCGTTTACAGATGGACGAGTGAGCCGCCCGTTAGGTTACCTTAGCTATAGTGCCCTGCTAAACCGCATGACGCTATCTCAAAATCAAAGTCTCTTGAAAGTGGAACTCTAAGCTACAGAATTTAAGGTATAAGTTTGCATTCTTTTTTTTTCTGAGCAGTACAGTATATACGGGTCCATCTTTAGCGTTTTCGGTCAGGGTGAAAAGTGCCTGTTAGGAAATATAAGTACCATATAATTCGTTCTGGTACTAGAATAGTAGATACCACCAAACAATTAAAACGTGTCTTCCTTTTATGAAACAATTTTAAACAAAAAAGAACCGACTTCACTTAGCCTCCACCTTTCCAAAAGCAAATCCTCGAGCTGCTGAAAAATACTCAAATCACTATACACGGTGCCCGTGAGCATTGCGAGAGATTTTAACCACGCATTTCTGAGGTCAAAAGAATTCCAAAATGCAATTTTTTGTAAGTAGTATTTACTCTGAAACTATGGCGAATTTCGAAAAAGTTTAAAGGACATTTTGTTCTCTAAATATGATAATGAATACACTGTTAAAGTCTCTCGCAATGCTCACGGGCACCGTGTATATGTGCATATAATAGTTGAAGAGTTTTCCCTAGATTTCTCCAGGATTCCATCATCAGATCCTGAACTGGTTACAATGGGACCAACTGTGAAGTATACTCTTTCAAACAAAAAACCGGCCAAGTGCGAGTCGGACTCGCGCACCGAGGGTTCCGTACAAACCTTTACAACTTAAAGGTATTATAGACCTGAGTATTTGATATGAATTTCAATTTAATACCTCTACGCGTTTACGAGGAAAAAGGTAGTAAGTTTAAATTAAAAAAATATATTTATTGTATGATTTTACTAAAAATGTCTACTTTTCGTAATTTTTCCTTTGTCTGTACTATATGAAGTTTCTTCGTGCCAAGTTTCAAGTTTCTGAGTTTACGGGAAGTACCCTGTAGGTTTTGAGTTTCTTGCGAGTACTCAGTTTCAAAATATGCGACTTAAATTGCTATTTCTTTTGATTGCGTTGACATAAAAGTTTGGTTTTGCTACATCTGAAAGGTCCTATAGCCCTGAGTATTTGACATGAATTTCAATTTAATATCTCCACGCGTTTACGAGAAAAAAGGTAGTAAGTTTAAAATTTAAAAAAATGTTTTTTTGTATGATTTTATTAAAAAATTCTACTTTTTGTAATTTTTCCATTGTCTATGCTATATGACGTTGCTTCGTGTCAAATTTCAAGTTTCTGAGTTCACGGGAAGTACCCCGTAGGTTTTGCGAGTGCCGAAAAACTAAAATTTGCAGCATAAACGACTGTATCTTTTGATTGCGTTGGCTTTTGAGTTTGATTTTTTCACAGCTCGAAGGGACAATAGACCTGAGTATTTGGTATAAATTTCAGCTTGATACATCCACGTGTTCCTGAGAAAAATGGTCTTGACAGACAGACAGACAGACAGACAGACAGACAGACAGACAGACAGACAGACAGACGGACAACAAAGTGATCCTATAAGGGTTCCGTTTTTTCCTTTTGAGGTACGGAACCCTAAAAACAAGCAAAAACAAAAATCCCGACGAATTGATAACCTCCTCCTTCGAAATCTTAAAGTCGGTTGAAAATATTAAATAGAAGCGAAACTAGATGGTCGGGGAGGAGGACTGGAGAATTTAGCTTCTACGCTTCACACTTGACGTGACATACCTGCACCACGTGGTGGTGGTGGTGGTGGCGCCAGCAGTGGGCACAGCTGCACGAGGGTCACACGTGACATACCTGCAGCTGGTGCGGATGCGGCTGCGGCGGCGAGGCGGTGGGCGGCGCGTGGTTGAGGTAGGCCACGTGGTGGTGGTGGTGGTGGTGGCGCCAGCAGTGGGCACAGCTGCACGAGGGTCACACGTGACATACCTGCAGCTGGTGCGGATGCGGCTGCGGCGGCGAGGCAGTGGGCGGCGCGTGGTTGAGGTAGGCCACGTGGTGGTGTTGGTGGTGGTGGTGGCGCCAGCAGTGGGCACAGCTGCACGAGTGTCACACTGGACATACCTGCAGCTGGTGCGGATGCGGCTGCGGCGGCGAGGCGGTGGGCGGCGCGTGGTTGAGGTAGGCCACGTGGTGGTGTTGGTGGTGGTGGTGGCGCCAGCAGTGGGCACAGCTGCACGAGGGTCACACTGGACATACCTGCAGCTGGTGCGGATGCGGCGGCGAGGCGGTGGGCGGCGCGTGGTTGAGGTAGGCCACGTGGTGGTGGTGGCGCCAGCAGTGGGCACAGCTGCACGAGGGTCACACGTGACATACCTGCAGCTGGTGCGGATGCGGCTGCGGCGGCGAGGCGGTGGGCGGCGCGTGGTTGAGGTAGGCCACGTGGTGGTTTTGGTGGTGGTGGTGGCGCCAGCAGTGGGCACAGCTGCACGAGGGTCACACTGGACATACCTGCAGCTGGTGCGGATGCGGCTGCGGCGGCGAGGCGGTGGGCGGCGCGTGGTTGAGGTAGGCCACGTGGTGGTGTTGGTGGTGGTGGTGGCGCCAGCAGTGGGCACAGCTGCACGAGGGTCACACGTGACATACCTGCAGCTGGTGCGGATGCGGCTGCGGCGGCGAGGCGGTGGGCGGCGCGTGGTTGAGGTAGGCCACGTGGTGGTGTTGGTGGTGGCGCCAGCAGTGGGCACAGCTGCACGAGGGTCACACTGGACATACCTGCAGCTGGTGCGGATGCGGCTGCGGCGGCGAGGCGGTGGGCGGCGCGTGGTTGAGGTAGGCCACGTGGTGGTGTTGGTGGTGGTGGTGGCGCCAGCAGTGGGCACAGCTGCACGAGGGTCACACTGGACATACCTGCAGCTGGTGCGGATGCGGCTGCGGCGGCGAGGCGGTGGGCGGCGCGTGGTTGAGGTAGGCCACGTGGTGGTGGTGGCGCCAGCAGTGGGCACAGCTGCACGAGGGTCACACGTGACATACCTGCAGCTGGTGCGGATGTAGACGTGTGCGCCGCGCCGGCGTGGCGTAGCCGCGCCGTGGGACCCACGCCGCCGCCGCCGCCGCGGATTTCAAAATCCACGCCGTTGGCCAAAATTTCAGAATTCGGCTAAAATTAGCCAATGACAATTACCGATGAAGGAAAGTCAATTGAAAATTTAACAACGTATATTGACGAATTAAACCATGACAACATCTACAAATTGAAATAGTTTGGGTTTGGTCAATTCCTTCTCTTTCGGGAGATTGTAAATGAGTATGTATGTATGTATTTAACCGCTCACCTAACAAATATGAAGTCGATGGCCTAATTAATAAGATTTGTAACGAAAATAATAAATCTGCCATCAAAATTTAGTAACTATCCTGAGAAAAGAAGTGTTTTCGGTGGCAGGATTGATCCATAATACTGAACAGTATGTTTGGACCTACTGCGAGTAAAAAAAGGATCTTCATTATCACTAGTCGTTCCCTCAGAGCTGAGGATCATGTCCTTCTGTTGAAGACCAGGTTCCTCTATAGGCTTCTATCCCTCGCTAAGCGCATGGCTTCTTGCAGTTTTTATTGCATGGGTACAGTGATTTGGGCATACCATCTTGCAGGGGGAGGGCCTCTTAGTCTTGTGCCTTCAAGTTTTCCCGTCATGATGATCCTCTCCAGGTTATCCGAGGAGCGTCGAGAGAGGTATCCGATGTATGTGGTCCTGGCACGTCGTAGACAACCAGCGTTTTATGCTTAGCTATTCTAGTGTGGACTGATTAGTACGCATCGCAGTCCAAGGTATCCGTAAAAGCCCTCGCCAACACCACATCTGAAACGCGTCGATACAGCTTTTCAGATCTGCCTTGATAGTCCAAGTTTCAGAACCGTATAGGAAAATTGGAAACACCAGGGAATAAGTCTAACCTTAGTCTGCCTCTGTATGCCGCCATCTCTCCAGATCCTATCTAACCGAGTCATAGCACCCTTCGCTATTTGAATCCTCCGGATGATTTCACGTTCACACCTACCATCGCTAGATAGAAGTGAGCCGAGGTAGGTGAAGGCGCTGACGCATTCTAGGTCTTTCAGTGCTAGGCTTCGTGGAGGAGACTGTTTCCGGTGTACGAACACCGGTAACTTGGTTTTGGCATGGTTGACGTGAAGTCCTAATTCGATGTTCTCCGCTTCTATTCGCCGGAACAATAGACACATGTCCTCCTCATTGGAAGACAAGAGTGTTGTGTCGTCAACATAGCGTAGGTTGCTGATCGTTTTGCCGCCAATTGATATAGCACCGTCCCAGTTCTCGGTGACTTTACGTAAGATGTATTCGCCGTAGATATTAAAGAGCTTCGGAGACAATATACAGCTGTGTCTTACTCCTCTTTCCGGCTTGAACTGGTCCGACAAGGTGTTCTCGATGCGCACTCTGGCAGTATTTTGGGCGTACAAGTTCGCAATAAGGTAAGCTAAATGAGCAGGGACACCCATCTCCAGGAGCACGTACAGCATGTTTTTCCATCTAACACAGTGGCTTGTTTCATTCACGACATCTCTCTATGATCTGGCGCACGATGAAAATCTGTTCCCGTGTCCCTCGCCCAGACACAAAACAAGCCTGCTCTGCAAGTATTTGCCGCTCCAGGAACTTTGTCAATAATGTAATCACTGTAATCAGGATGTAAAGAAATACTTTACTGGCATGCGATATAATAGACAAAGTTCTATAGTTGTCTCATTTTAGCTGCGAGTCTTTTTTATGGAGAGGTATAACCATGGATTCAGTCGTCTCTCGGCCACTGGCCAGTTCTTCACACTTTGCAGCAAATCTGGTATAAGAACTGTGTACCTTTGCCACCTAG
The DNA here is from genome assembly GCA_947086415.1 of Pammene aurita. NCBI lineage: Eukaryota > Metazoa > Arthropoda > Insecta > Lepidoptera > Tortricidae > Pammene > Pammene aurita. Next base: position 4,305,693 of record OX352307.1, read on the forward strand.
ATTCTTTAGGAGACTAGTGCATATACCATCAGTGCCGACGGCATTAACTTTCAGACGTCTGATAGCTTCTTCCACTTCGGAAATAAATATTATTATTAAATTATTTATTAATGTAAAACAATTACAGGTTTCGGGAGTATATGTCCGGCTCTAGTGGATGCACAGTGTCATTTCGCACTAAAAGATGTTCCGGAACTTCTCGATAGAGTTGTTCCGAATAGTCTCTCCATCTAGCCAACACTTTTCCCAGGTCTGATAAAGTGTTTGCATCAGTATCCGCTATCTGCCAGCTTCTAGGTTTGTAGTTGCGGGTGAGAAGTTTGACTTTCTGGAACAAGTCTTTAGAATGAGCAGTTCAGCATGGTTTTCGATTTCGTCACACAAAGCATGGATTGAATGATTCTTATCGCGTCTGCATGCTCTTTTCACGCAAGTGTGTAGCCTGGAATACTCCTTTCTTGCTATGTCTGTGTTAAGGCCTTGTTCTTTGAGAGTCCTCTGTCGCTCAATAAGTTCCCAGGTAGCATCAGAAATCCAGGGTTTCCGTCTTGCTTGGCTCCCAGGAGTGGGGATGACTTCTTTCCCTGTTTCGGACACAACCGCCTTGAAGCCATTCCATGTTGTCTCTGTATCTTCAAAATAATCCCTTATAACGTCCTTTATTTAGAGAGACAACCTTCTGGCGAGCTCCCGCAAGATATTTCTTGGTAGCTAACCTTGGTACACGCTTTAGATGGAGTTGGCTTTAAAAGGATCTTAATTTATCACAATTATGGAAAACATCAACATAAAAGCGATTTCCGAAAAATAGGCAGGACTGAAGTGTACTAGAAAAAAAAAACCACCCTTAAATAAGCAAACGGCCTTATATATCGTTTTATGTTCCTTGTTCCTAAAAAGTTATTGATATTTAACATATCTTTAATGCGAAACGTGAACCTTGCGAGCGTATGCAAAAGTGACCTTGACGCCGGCGTGGCTGCGCCACGCCGCCAAAAATTCCCGGCGCGCCGCCGCCGCGGATTTTTATGGCGGCGCACACGTCTATGCGGATGCGGCTGCGGCGGCGAGGCGGTGGGCGGCGCGTGGTTGAGGTAGGCCACGTGGTGGTGTTGGTGGTGGTGGTGGCGCCAGCAGTGGGCACAGCTGCACGAGGGTCACACTGGACATACCTGCAGCTGGTGCGGATGCGGCTGCGGCGGCGAGGCGGTGGGCGGCGCGTGGTTGAGGTAGGCCACGTGGTGGTGTTGGTGGTGGTGGTGGCGCCAGCAGTGGGCACAGCTGCACGAGAGTCACACTGGACATACCTGCAGCTGGTGCGGGTGCGGATGCGGCTGCGGCGGCAAGGCGGTGGGCGGCGCGTGGTTGAGGTAGGCCACGTGGTGGTGTTGGTGGTGGTGGTGGCGCCAGCAGTGGGCACAGCTGCACGAGGGTCACACGTGACATACCTGCAGCTGGTGCGGATGCGGCTGCGGCGGCGAGGCGGTGGGCGGCGCGTGGTTGAGGTAGGCCACGTGGTGGTGTTGGTGGTGGTGGTGGCGCCAGCAGTGGGCACAGCTGCACGAGGGTCACACGTGACATACCTGCAGCTGGTGCGGATGCGGCTGCGGCGGCGAGGCGGTGGGCGGCGCGTGGTTGAGGTAGGCCACGTGGTGGTGTTGGTGGTGGTGGTGGCGCCAGCAGTGGGCACAGCTGCACGAGGGTCACACTGGACATTACTGCAGCTGGTGCGGATGCGGCTGCGGCGGCGAGGCGGTGGGCGGCGCGTGGTTGAGGTAGGCCACGTGGTGGTGGTGGCGCCAGCAGTGGGCACAGCTGCACGAGGGTCACACGTGACATACCTGCAGCTGGTGCGGATGCGGCTGCGGCGGCGAGGCGGTGGGCGGCGCGTGGTTGAGGTAGGCCACGTGGTGGTGTTGGTGGTGGTGGTGGCGCCAGCAGTGGGCACAGCTGCACGAGGGTCACACTGGACATACCTGCAGCTGGTGCGGATGCGGCTGCGGCGGCGAGGCGGTGGGCGGCGCGTGGTTGAGGTAGGCCACGTGGTGGTGTTGGTGGTGGTGGTGGCGCCAGCAGTGGGCACAGCTGCACGAGGGTCACACTGGACATACCTGCAGCTGGTGCGGATGCGGCTGCGGCGGCGAGGCGGTGGGCGGCGCGTGGTTGAGGTAGGCCACGTGGTGGTGTTGGTGGTGGTGGTGGCGCCAGCAGTGGGCACAGCTGCACGAGGGTCACACTGGACATACCTGCAGCTGGTGCGGGTGCGGATGCGGCTGCGGCGGCAAGGCGGTGGGCGGCGCGTGGTTGAGGTAGGCCACGTGGTGGTGTTGGTGGTGGTGGTGGCGCCAGCAGTGGGCACAGCTGCACGAGGGTCACACGTGACATACCTGCAGCTGGTGCGGATGCGGCTGCGGCGGCGAGGCGGTGGGCGGCGCGTGGTTGAGGTAGGCCACGTGGTGGTGTTGGTGGTGGTGGTGGCGCCAGCAGTGGGCACAGCTGCACGAGGGTCACACTGGACATACCTGCAGCTGGTGCGGATGCGGCTGCGGCGGCGAGGCGGTGGGCGGCGCGTGGTTGAGGTAGGCCACGTGGTGGTGTTGGTGGTGGTGGTGGCGCCAGCAGTGGGCACAGCTGCACGAGGGTCACACGTGACATACCTGCAGCTGGTGCGGATGCGGCTGCGGCGGCGAGGCGGTGGGCGGCGCGTGGTTGAGGTAGGCCACGTGGTGGTGTTGGTGGTGGTGGTGGCGCCAGCAGTGGGCACAGCTGCACGAGGGTCACACTGGACATACCTGCAGCTGGTGCGGATGCGGCTGCGGCGGCGAGGCGGTGGGCGGCGCGTGGTTGAGGTAGGCCACGTGGTGGTGGTGGCGCCAGCAGTGGGCACAGCTGCACGAGGGTCACACGTGACATACCTGCAGCTGGTGCGGATGCGGCTGCGGCGGCGAGGCGGTGGGCGGCGCGTGGTTGAGGTAGGCCACGTGGTGGTGTTGGTGGTGGTGGTGGCGCCAGCAGTGGGCACAGCTGCACGAGGGTCACACTGGACATACCTGCAGCTGGTGCGGATGCGGCTGCGGCGGCGAGGCGGTGGGCGGCGCGTGGTTGAGGTAGGCCACGTGGTGGTGTTGGTGGTGGTGGTGGCGCCAGCAGTGGGCACAGCTGCACGAGGGTCACACTGGACATACCTGCAGCTGGTGCGGATGCGGCTGCGGCGGCGAGGCGGTGGGCGGCGCGTGGTTGAGGTAGGCCACGTGGTGGTGTTGGTGGTGGTGGTGGCGCCAGCAGTGGGCACAGCTGCACGAGGGTCACACGTGACATACCTGCAGCTGGTGCGGATGCGGCTGCGGCGGCGAGGCGGTGGGCGGCACGTGGTTGAGGTAGGCCACGTGGTGGTGTTGGTGGTGGTGGTGGCGCCAGCAGTGGGCACAGCTGCACGAGGGTCACACTGGACATACCTGCAGCTGGTGCGGATGCGGCTGCGGCGGCGAGGCGGTGGGCGGCGCGTGGTTGAGGTAGGCCACGTGGTGGTGTTGGTGGTGGTGGTGGCGCCAGCAGTGGGCACAGCTGCACGAGGGTCACACTGGACATACCTGCAGCTGGTGCGGGTGCGGATGCGGCTGCGGCGGCAAGGCGGTGGGCGGCGCGTGGTTGAGGTAGGCCACGTGGTGGTGTTGGTGGTGGTGGTGGCGCCAGCAGTGGGCACAGCTGCACGAGGGTCACACGTGACATACCTGCAGCTGGTGCGGATGCGGCTGCGGCGGCGAGGCGGTGGGCGGCGCGTGGTTGAGGTAGGCCACGTGGTGGTGTTGGTGGTGGTGGTGGCGCCAGCAGTGGGCACAGCTGCACGAGGGTCACACTGGACATACCTGCAGCTGGTGCGGATGCGGCTGCGGCGGCGAGGCGGTGGGCGGCGCGTGGTTGAGGTAGGCCACGTGGTGGTGTTGGTGGTGGTGGTGGCGCCAGCAGTGGGCACAGCTGCACGAGGGTCACACGTGACATACCTGCAGCTGGTGCGGATGCGGCTGCGGCGGCGAGGCGGTGGGCGGCGCGTGGTTGAGGTAGGCCACGTGGTGGTGTTGGTGGTGGTGGTGGCGCCAGCAGTGGGCACAGCTGCACGAGGGTCACACTGGACATACCTGCAGCTGGTGCGGATGCGGCTGCGGCGGCGAGGCGGTGGGCGGCGCGTGGTTGAGGTAGGCCACGTGGTGGTGGTGGCGCCAGCAGTGGGCACAGCTGCACGAGGGTCACACGTGACATACCTGCAGCTGGTGCGGATGCGGCTGCGGCGGCGAGGCGGTGGGCGGCGCGTGGTTGAGGTAGGCCACGTGGTGGTGTTGGTGGTGGTGGTGGCGCCAGCAGTGGGCACAGCTGCACGAGGGTCACACTGGACATACCTGCAGCTGGTGCGGATGCGGCTGCGGCGGCGAGGCGGTGGGCGGCGCGTGGTTGAGGTAGGCCACGTGGTGGTGTTGGTGGTGGTGGTGGCGCCAGCAGTGGGCACAGCTGCACGAGGGTCACACTGGACATACCTGCAGCTGGTGCGGATGCGGCTGCGGCGGCGAGGCGGTGGGCGGCGCGTGGTTGAGGTAGGCCACGTGGTGGTGTTGGTGGTGGTGGTGGCGCCAGCAGTGGGCACAGCTGCACGAGGGTCACACGTGACATACCTGCAGCTGGTGCGGATGCGGCTGCGGCGGCGAGGCGGTGGGCGGCGCGTGGTTGAGGTAGGCCACGTGGTGGTGTTGGTGGTGGTGGTGGCGCCAGCAGTGGGCACAGCTGCACGAGGGTCACACTGGACATACCTGCAGCTGGTGCGGATGCGGCTGCGGCGGCGAGGCGGTGGGCGGCGCGTGGTTGAGGTAGGCCACGTGGTGGTGTTGGTGGTGGTGGTGGCGCCAGCAGTGGGCACAGCTGCACGAGGGTCACACTGGACATACCTGCAGCTGGTGCGGATGCGGCTGCGGCGGCGAGGCGGTGGGCGGCGCGTGGTTGAGGTAGGCCACGTGGTGGTGGTGGCGCCAGCAGTGGGCACAGCTGCACGAGGGTCACACGTGACATACCTGCAGCTGGTGCGGATGCGGCTGCGGCGGCGAGGCGGTGGGCGGCGCGTGGTTGAGGTAGGCCACGTGGTGGTGTTGGTGGTGGTGGTGGCGCCAGCAGTGGGCACAGCTGCACGAGGGTCACACTGGACATACCTGCAGCTGGTGCGGATGCGGCTGCGGCGGCGAGGCGGTGGGCGGCGCGTGGTTGAGGTAGGCCACGTGGTGGTGTTGGTGGTGGTGGTGGCGCCAGCAGTGGGCACAGCTGCACGAGGGTCACACTGGACATACCTGCAGCTGGTGCGGATGCGGCTGCGGCGGCGAGGCGGTGGGCGGCGCGTGGTTGAGGTAGGCCACGTGGTGGTGTTGGTGGTGGTGGTGGCGCCAGCAGTGGGCACAGCTGCACGAGGGTCACACTGGACATACCTGCAGCTGGTGCGGATGCGGCTGCGGCGGCGAGGCGGTGGGCGGCGCGTGGTTGAGGTAGGCCACGTGGTGGTGTTGGTGGTGGTGGTGGCGCCAGCAGTGGGCACAGCTGCACGAGGGTCACACTGGACATACCTGCAGCTGGTGCGGATGCGGCTGCGGCGGCGAGGCGGTGGGCGGCGCGTGGTTGAGGTAGGCCACGTGGTGGTGTTGGTGGTGGTGGTGGCGCCAGCAGTGGGCACAGCTGCACGAGGGTCACACTGGACATACCTGCAGCTGGTGCGGATGCGGCTGCGGCGGCGAGGCGGTGGGCGGCGCGTGGTTGAGGTAGGCCACGTGGTGGTGTTGGTGGTGGTGGTGGCGCCAGCAGTGGGCACAGCTGCACGAGGGTCACACGTGACATACCTGCAGCTGGTGCGGATGCGGCTGCGGCGGCGAGGCGGTGGGCGGCGCGTGGTTGAGGTAGGCCACGTGGTGGTGTTGGTGGTGGTGGTGGCGCCAGCAGTGGGCACAGCTGCACGAGGGTCACACTGGACATACCTGCAGCTGGTGCGGATGCGGCTGCGGCGGCGAGGCGGTGGGCGGCGCGTGGTTGAGGTAGGCCACGTGGTGGTGGTGGCGCCAGCAGTGGGCACAGCTGCACGAGGGTCACACGTGACATACCTGCAGCTGGTGCGGATGCGGCTGCGGCGGCGAGGCGGTGGGCGGCGCGTGGTTGAGGTAGGCCACGTGGTGGTGTTGGTGGTGGTGGTGGCGCCAGCAGTGGGCACAGCTGCACGAGGGTCACACTGGACATACCTGCAGCTGGTGCGGATGCGGCTGCGGCGGCGAGGCGGTGGGCGGCGCGTGGTTGAGGTAGGCCACGTGGTGGTGTTGGTGGTGGTGGTGGCGCCAGCAGTGGGCACAGCTGCACGAGGGTCACACTGGACATACCTGCAGCTGGTGCGGATGCGGCTGCGGCGGCGAGGCGGTGGGCGGCGCGTGGTTGAGGTAGGCCACGTGGTGGTGTTGGTGGTGGTGGTGGCGCCAGCAGTGGGCACAGCTGCACGAGGGTCACACTGGACATACCTGCAGCTGGTGCGGATGCGGCTGCGGCGGCGAGGCGGTGGGCGGCGCGTGGTTGAGGTAGGCCACGTGGTGGTGTTGGTGGTGGTGGTGGCGCCAGCAGTGGGCACAGCTGCACGAGGGTCACACTGGACATACCTGCAGCTGGTGCGGATGCGGCTGCGGCGGCGAGGCGGTGGGCGGCGCGTGGTTGAGGTAGGCCACGTGGTGGTGGTGGTGGTGCTGCCCGCCCCCGGGGCCCATCAGCGGGCACAGCACCTGCGGGGGAACCTAGCGTTAAGAGGGTTCACATAAAGGCCACATGTCAAAGATGCTGGCGACGTCAATCACCAGACATCTATGATTATGATTACTAATTGATCTTTCGACTATAAAGTTTTAAAATAGCTATTTTTTATTAAAAAATTTTGGGAGCTTAAAACTTTTAAATAAATAATAATAAATAAATATTATAGGACAATCTTACACAAATCGACCTAGACCCACAGTAAGCTCAATAAGGCTTGTGTTATGGGTACTAGATGATGATATATATAATAGATAAATATAGATAAATACTTAAATACATAGATAACATCCATAACTCAGGAACAAATCTGTGATCAACACACACATAAATGCCCTGACCAGGATTCGACCCCGGGACCTCCTTCGTAGGCAGGGTCACTACCGACTGGGCTAGGAGGCCGTTATCGTTTCTAAAATATACTTTTCGTTTCTAAAATTCTCATTTTCTTTATTTCTAAGGGAGATCGCGCATTGCTACTTGTTGTAGCGATACAGTCGCGATGCAGTCGCTTTTTATATACCCGCGCACACGTAAACACGATTCTGCATCGCGACTGTCGCGCGGCCGTTTAGCTACTGCATCGCGACTGTATCGCTACAAAAAGTAGCAATGTGCGATCTCCCTTAAAGTCGCGCTTCAGCAGCGATACAGTCGCGCTTCAGAAAGTTATTCGATAGAGAAAACTATCACATTGTCAAGTAGGTATCACAAATAAAAAAGCTCGGCATGGATACTAAAGTTCTCGGAGGAATAGCACCACAATTGATAAATTTTATGGAGAGGAGCCGTCAAATTTAGTCCAACATCAACATGGGTTATGAATTGCGGAATTTCAGTTCATTTTATCATTTAAGGAGAACAAACACACGGGGTCTATTTCATTATATTCTGAGGAACCTGCACACTTGCACAATGGAGCAACCACTCATATTATACCTGTATCAAAGCTGAATTAATATAGAGCATTGAGCTAAGAGCTGGCCACTTCAGATATGACACAATAATGAGAGCAACAAAACCCGTCTAGTTAGATTGCTATACTAGCCCAGATTAGGGCATCTGGCAGCTTTTAATGGGTGGAGGTCAGACTGACAGACCAGCAAAAATTTTCAGTTGGAAAGGTAAATAATTATAACAAAAAAGAACAGACTTCACTCTGCCGCCACTTTTCGAAAAGCAGATGCTTGAGCTGCTGTAAAAAATACTCAAATCACTATAGGTATAATAATTGAAGAGTTCCCTCGATTTCGCCAGAATACCATCATCAGATCCTGACCTGGTTACAATGGGACCAACTGTGAAGTATACTCTTTCAAACAAAAAAACAATTTAGCAAATCGGTCGGCTGGACCTTTCTTCGAATAATCGGTGAACATACATAAAAAAAAAGCAAAAGCATAGATCCCGACGAATTGATAACCTCCTCCTTCGAAATATTGAAGTCGGTTGAAAAGTTTTAACTAAGTATGAATACATCAGTATATACTAACCTGGAAAGGCGGCTGCTGGTAGTGGTGATGAGGATGCGGATGGGGATGGGGGTGTGGATGCGGATGCTGCATGGGGTGCGTGTGTGAGTGCGTGTGTGTGTGGGTGTGTGCGTGCGAGTGCGGCGTGTGCGCGGGCGAGGGGGGCGGGTAGAGCGCGGGGCTTGCGGCGGCGGGGGAGGGCGCGGGCGGCGCGTAATCCCCGCCCATCGAGCCCATGGACGGCATGGAGGACACGCCTCCTCCATGGTACATGCGCACTTGGAAGTTCGGCTGAAACAAATGGTGTGTGTTAGTACGGATGATCGTTTAAGATTTCATTAACAATATTACTGCGTATATGTGACAATCTAGACCAAAATGTACCATTTTGCGGTCGGCATTTGTTCGAATATAATATGGAATCAGTACACGGCCAGCACGAAGGGATGCATGGGGGCCGGCGTCAGCAACGGCTGCCCGGTCGCTGCTGCCACTAGGCTACAGGATAGTCAGCAGCCTCACCATGTGTTGGTAGTGTAGCGCGGGCTGCTGCTGGTGGTGCGGCGGCGGGTACACGGTCGGCACGAACTGCTGCATGGGGGCCGGCGTCAGCAACGGCTGCCCGGTCGCTGCTGCCACTAGGCTACAGGATAGTCAGCAGCCTCACCATGTGTTGGTAGTGTAGCGCGGGCTGCTGCTGGTGGTGCGGCGGCGGGTACACGGCCGGCACGAACTACTGCATGGGGGCCGGCGTCAGCAACGGCTGCCCGGTCGCTGCTGCCACTAGGCTACAGGATAGTCAGCAGCCTCACTATGTGTTGGTAGTGTAGCGCGGGCTGCTGCTGGTGGTGCGGCAGCGGGTACACGGCCGGCACGAACTGCTGCATGGGGGCCGGCGTCAGCAACGGCTGCCCGGTCGCTGCTGCCACTAGGCTACAGGATAGTCAGCAGCCTCACCATGTGTTGGTAGTGTAGCGCGGGCTGCTGCTGGTGGTGCGGCGGCGGGTACACGGCCGGCACGAACTGCTGCATGGGGGCCGGCGTCAGCAACGGCTGCCCGGTCGCTGCTGCCACTAGGCTACAGGATAGTCAGTAGCCTCACCATGTGTTGGTAGTGTAGCGCGGGCTGCTGCTAGTGGTGCGGCGGCGGGTACACGGCCGGCACGAACTGCTGCATGGGGGCCGGCGTCAGCAACGGCTGCGGTCACTGCTGCCACTAGGCTACAGGATAGTCAGCAAACTCACCATGTGTTGGTAGTGTAGCGCGGGCTGCTGCTGGTGGTGCGGCGACGGGTACACGGCCGGCACGAACTACTGCATGGGGGCCGGCGTCAGCAACGGCTGCCCGGTCGCTGCTGCCACTAGGCTACAGGATAGTCAGCAGCCTCACCATGTGTTGGTAGTGTAGCGTGGGCTGCTGCTGGTGGTGCGGCGGCGGGTACACGGCCGGCACGAACTGCTGCATGGGGGCCGGCGTCAGCAACGGCTGCCCGGTCGCTGCTGCCACTAGGCTACAGGATAGTCAGCAGCCTCACCATGTGTTGGTAGTGTAGCGCGGGCTGCTGCTGGTGGTGCGGCGGCGGGTACACGGCCGGCACGAACTGCTGCATGAGGGCGCGTCAGCAACGGCTGCTCGGTCGCTGCTGCCACTAGGCTACATGATAGTCAGCAGCCTCACCATGTGTTGGTAGTGTAGCGCGGGCTGCTGCTGGTGGTGCGGCGGCGGGTACACGGCCGGCACGAACTGCTGCATGGGGGCCGGCGTCAGCAACGGCTGCACGGTCGCTGCTGCCACTAGGCTACAGGATAGTCAGCAGCCTCACCATGTGTTGGTAGTGTAGCGCGGGCTGCCGCTGGTGGTGCGGCGGCGGGTACACGGCCGGCACGAACTGCTGCATGGGGGCCGGCGTCAGCAACGGCTGCCCGGTCGCTGCTGCCACTAGGCTACAGCATAGTCAGCAGCCTCACCATGTGTTGGTAGTGTAGCGCGGGCTGTTGCTGGTGGTGCGGCGGCGGGTACACGGCCGGCACGAACTGCTGCATGGGGGCCGGCGTCAGCAACGGCTGCACGGTCGCTGCTGCCACTAGGCTACAGGATAGTCAGCAGCCTCACCATGTGTTGGTAGTGTAGCGCGGGCTGCTGCTGGTGGTGCGGCGGCGGGTACACGGCCGGCACGAACTGCTGCATGGGGGCCGGCGTCAGCAACGGCTGCCCGGTCGCTGCTGCCACTAGGCTACAGGATAGTCAGCAGCCTCACCATGTGTTGGTAGTGTAGCGCGGGCTGCTGCTGGTGGTGCGGCGGCGGGTACACGGCCGGCACGAACTGCTGCATGGGGGCCGGCGCCAGCAACGGCTGCCCGGTCGCTGCTGCCACTAGGCTACAGGATAGTCAGCAGCCTCACCATGTGTAGGTAGTGTAGCGCGGGCTGCTGCTGGTGGTGCGGCGGCGGGTACACGGCCGGCACGAACTGCTGCATGGGGGCCGGCGTCAGCAACTGCTGCGGTCGCTGCTGCCACTAGGCTACAGGATAGTCAGCAACTTCACCATGTGTTGGTAGTGTAGCGCGGGCTGCTGCTGGTGGTGCGGCGGCGGGTACACGGCCGGCACGAACTACTGCATGGGGGCCGGCGTCAGCAACGGCTGCCCGGTCGCTGCTGCCACTAGGCTACAGGATAGTCAGCAGCCTCACCATGTGTTGGTAGTGTAGCGTGGGCTGCTGCTGGTGGTGCGGCGGCGGGTACACGGCCGGCACGAACTGCTGCATGGGGGCCGGCGTCAGCAACGGCTGCCCGGTCGCTGCTGCCACTAGGCTACAGGATAGTCAGCAGCCTCACCATGTGTTGGTAGTGTAGCGCGGGCTGCTGCTGGTGGTGCGGCGGCGGGTACACGGCCGGCACGAACTACTGCATGGGGGCCGGCGTCAGCAACGGCTGCCCGCTCGCTGCTGCCACTAGGCTACAGGATAGTCAGCAGCCTCACCATGTGTTGGTAGTGTAGCGCGGGCTGTTGCTGGTGGTGCGGCGGCGGGTACACGGCCGGCACGAACTGCTGCATGGGGGCCGGCGTCAGCAACGGCTGCCCGGTCGCTGCTGCCACTAGGCTACAGGATAGTCAGCAGCCTCACCATGTGTTGGTAGTGTAGCGCGGGCTGCCGCTGGTGGTGCGGCGGCGGGTACACGGCCGGCACGAACTGCTGCATGGGGGCCGGCGTCAGCAACGGCTGCGGTCGCTGCTGCCACTAGGCTACAGGATAGTCAGCAGCCTCACCATGTGTTGGTAGTGTAGCGCGGGCTGCTGCTGGTGGTGCGGCGGCGGGTACACGGCCGGCACGAACTGCTGCATGGGGGCCGGCGTCAGCAACGGCTGCCCGGTTGCTGCTGCTACGCCTACGCCGCTGCCGACACCAACTGAGGAACATTTTACATGTCAATATAAATCATGAGTTATATATTCGCCAGCTCAATATGATAGGGTTGTCAAACAACGCGTTACTATAAAGACACAAGTATATAAGACACTTATATAAGAGGTTACCGTGGGAACGCTACCGCTAATTGCAGTTGTTTCCACGTTTACGATAACTCGTATGATTAAAAATATTTACAAAAATTGAGTTTAAGGAGTAAACCTAAGCTATTATATATTCAATGATGTGGGTTGCCACTCGGTTGTGTAGCTAGAATCATTTAATTTTATTTTTTTACTTTTATTTTTCTTGTAGTTTGCCTCGAACTGAGAACTCGCGATTTACTTCAAACGAGTTGACCAATATAATAAGACCCTTATGAAGATAGTTTCTCGCCTTCTGTTCCCATATATGAACTCCCAAATAATATTTATGTCTACTACAGCCCCACTAAATTTCATAAAAATCAGAAAAATGTTACTAAAGTTATTGCGGAACAACTATTCGAAATCAAAAAGACATCAAAATGCACAGACGTCCCAGTAGCCAGCTGACAGTTCCGTTATGTCCGAAGTTGTCTGTAACAAAAACTTCACTTCGCTCGTTCGATAATCTGTAGACTGTATATCAGCTTCAATCGGGATTGTGAAGTGACCATTGTTCAATATAGTTGGACTCAATATAGCACAGTACCTTTCCTGAAGTTCCTTTGCTGCTGCGCGGGCAGCGGGCCGTGCTGCCCGCCGCCCCCCGCCACCGCTTGCCCCCCCATGGCTCCGTAGGCAAGCTGCGAACACAACACTACGTCAGTACTTCCAGCAAACTCGATGCGTTGTCTATACGTTTAAAGGAAAACTGACCAAAAATTCTACTGCTTCGGGCACTTACGACAGATGTCCCTAGTCGACCTCCTCAGACGCATATCGTCGGTTGACAACCCAAACTCACTAATGACTACCACAAATTCATAGCCATAAAATGAACCGTAGTAGTAACAAAACAAGGTCGTTTAATTTTCTCGCAATTAGTGAGTTTTGGTTGACACCCGATATGAAGATTATGAAGGATATGATAGAAAAAGCTAACAAGTAGTCCTGGTAGCTCAGTTGGTAGAGCTAATACAACCCCCTTTTTGTTACAAAGGAAGTATCAATAAACTTGACTCCTAAAAAAGTCCTCAATATTACTTATATGATTAGTAAACATATTGATCGGCCGTAATTTAACGACTAGATTTCTTAAATATTCGGAGATTTATACGTATTTCATCATCATATTGTAATTAGGCTTATTGAAATAAATATCTAATACATTTCATCTTTAGAATCTGTACACAATAACCTCAATAAGATCAACGATCGACAGCTATATGAAGGAACAATGCAGTGGCTCTTAAATGTCACTAATTAGAGGTGCATTTTCCGCAAACAAATCACATTTGATAGGACTTTGACATTGCAATACATGAAAACGTGTACAAAATAAATCTTATATCAATGTAATAAGGTATATAATTATTGAAATGAATGATTGCGTTATACAATATCAATGTAAGGTCGCGAATAACTTTGCTACAGATAAAGACGCGCTTGCTGACCTGATTATTAACACGCGGTTGATTAGATTATTGCTGTGTTTGTATGTAAGTTTGTGTGTAATCGAGAGAGGAATTATTTATGATCAATATTGATATATTAGGAGGGATTACTTAAAGGGCAAATTTACTGTTAAAATTACCTTATTATGTGTACTACGGATGTGTTTACAACATAGAGTAAACTGAATTTTCAATATAATATTTTAATACAATGCATCAATTAAAGAATTTACAGATGCGTGGCATGATGTCGAAAATGTTTATCGAAATGATCGTCTGTGCACACCGTCAGAAGCTGTCGAATGTAGTGTAAAAACTTTCTTATAAATTTTTGGTAAATTACTTACCAAATTTTTTTATTAATGCAAAGTAGCGCTGATAAGTTATGCACGAATAAATGAATATTAAATATTACTTAAGATAACGAGTACAGACGTATCAAAACCCCTGTATCACTAGTGTTAAGCTTGACATTTGCTCCAAGATAGCACGGCAGTCACTCAACACACATCGTGACCGGCGGACGTCAGAATGTGGTACTTCTGGCTAGGCGCGTTCTTCGTACTCCTCAAGATCTACAATAGACTGTCATCAGGAATATGTTACTCCGACACTGTGATGACGGGGAAAGTGGTTATCGTCACTGGCGCTAACAGCGGTATAGGATTCCAAACAGCTATGGAGATAGCCAAAAGAGGGGCTAAAGTGATATTAGCTTGTCGGGATGATGTAAAAGGCAAGCGAGCTGAAGCATCGATAAAGAAAGTTTCGAAGAATAATTTGGTCAGATATGAATATTTAGATCTGAGCTCATTGGACTCTATAAGAAAGTTTGTGGATGAGTTTAAACAAAAAGAAGCCAAGTTGGATGTTTTAATTAACAATGCTGGTGCTAGCGGTAATAATGGAAAGAAAACTTCGGATGGTATAGTGCATGATATGCAAGTGAACCATTTCGGGCCGTTTTTGTTGACGATTCTCCTCGTACCGTGGTTGAAAAAGGGTGCTCCTAGCAGGATTGTCAACGTGTCATCCTACTTCCATAGATTCGGGACTATTGAGGATATAAACGAAGAAGGCCGGTATAGTATCTACAGGATATACGCTAATAGTAAATTATGTAATGTTTTGTTTAGCAATGAATTGGCTAGGAGACTAGAAGACACGGATGTAGCGGTAAATAGTTTGAATCCAGGACAAGTTAATACATCCTTTTATAAGAACGCCAAATTTTTGGAAAAGCTCAGAAGTATGGTGCTTTTCACGTTTTTCAAGAGCCCCTGGGAAGGCGCGCAAACTTCTATATTCCTTGCGATCTCGGATGATTGCGATTTCATGACGGGGAAGTACTTTATGGACTGCGAGGAGAGTAAGATGTCGTTCAAGGCCACGGATGAGGAGGATGCCATGAGGTTGTGGAAGATGTCTGAGGAGCTGGTCAAGTTGAAGCCGGAGGAAGCTATTTAAGTATACATCGTGATATAACCAAATAACAAGAGACGTGCATATCGTCCGGCCTCCCGGGATTTGTTAGAACTGCGCTCAATGGACGGCCTCGTAGCCTAGTCGGTAGTGACATTACGACGTAGGATCGTTCCATAACATTTATTTATTTTATTTAATGGAGACGTAGGTACATTGTATGGTAAATTGTAGAGTGTTTAGTTTTTATTTATTTACCATAAAACATGTGTATGCTCTCTAGAACAGCAGTCAAAACCAGGCCTGATAATTTGTCTATAATTTGTTTTTTATGTTTTTTTTTATTTGTCTATCATCAATATGACCAATCATCAGAATTGAAGAATCATCAATGTATTTCCTATTCACGACAAGTACACATGAGACTAGATTAGAGAGGCCGCAGGGGTCGTTGAATTTGGTAACGTTATTTAAGGAGTGGTCCGGAAAAAAAGTAGCCGTGCCTTTTTTGATTTATCTTTTTATTTTGTGCCGATTTAGAAGCAGTGTTTATATTTAAATAATCTCTAGATACAATCATACAAAACATAAATACAATCATACTTAAATAAAACAGCGTTTGGAAGTTTTCGCCTTTTGTATTCCATCATACACATAGTTTTTTGAACAGCGTCTTCTGACAGAATTTTTGAGGTGTTTCTCACAAACATATTTTTTCTTATAGTTTGATTTGATGAGCTATTTTATACCTTAATAAATTGTCTTTCTTCAATAGTAAACTTTTTTATCTGGCTTCATTTTAAGGTAGTTACAGTAATTTTTAATTAAATGTATTTGCCTTTTTTCATAGAAAATTATCTCCCATAGAAAAATCTTTGTCAGAGGTTAGATTAGAGAGTCTTCCTGACTATCCTAGCTAAAATACAGTTAATTAATGTAGCTTCTTGGTAAGATGAAATTCTGAAAAGCATAAAACGGGTTGTGAAAATGGAAATACAATTGTGGCATTGTAGCGGATGTCGATTGAAGATTGTCAAATTATGTTGTTCAAAAGGTTACAAAGTATGTTGAATTAAAAACGCGAAAACTTAAATATGCTCACATATTCTATTATGATTGTATTTTTATTTATTAGTATTGTATCTACGGATTAATAAAATAAATATACTGCTTCAAAATTAGCACTAAATTAAAAAATACACAAGATTGTACACGGCTACTTTATTTCAGGACCACTCCTTATTAGCAAGATATAAATGATTTATAACGCGCAAAGTTTGTTAATCTAACAATTAAATGTAAACAATTGTTTCAGTAAATTACTATGTAATGTTGTAATTGTAAAAGGTTTCCCTTTTTTCAATATGCTCGCTAAATGAATGTGGTAGTTTTAAAAGTTATATTATTTATTAAGATATTTTTTATTCCCAACAATGCGTTTTCATATTTTCTTATGTCTTTGTTTTATATACCACATCGGAGGCAAACGTACAACCTGCCTGATAGTAAGCAATCACAGTACCTATGGGCAACTGAAACTCAAGAGTATCTCAAGTTTCTTCAGTAGTGAAAATGAATTATATTATTTTGTTAAAAACGGGACTCAATCGCGGTCACTTACTTTTACGCTCGAAACGTCAGGCAAGTAATAAAAGTAAGTATTCGCGATTAAATCCCGTTTTATCAAAATAATGAGTGAACATCGTGTGAGTTTAAATCAATATAAAATAAATCTTAATTTAAATGAGTATTATCTTCCTCAAATCAGTTTCATATATGTTATGTAAATAGACAACAAAAAAATACATTGCATGGAAATACAATAATAAATATGTAATCGATCATTTAACTTGATGGCACCGGTCTGACTTAGGCCATAGTGAACTTTGCTCTGCAGGACGCATGGAATCTTATCTCGGCATATCCGTTTGTTAATAAATGTAACAATGTCATGCACGTTGTTTTTTTTTACACCTCGACGGTGGCAAACAAGCATACGGCCCGCCTGATGGTGAAAAGCTACCGTAGTACATAGACGTCCCGAGGTGTCACATGCGCGTTGCCAACCCTGTACAAATAGGAGGATTCACTGTGTTGACGGCTCTTTAGCCGGACCCTCTTGTTCTTTAACAAGAGGGTCCCTCGTCGTCAACATACTGGGTCCTCTTTGAGCTCTTTGGCAACCTTACTCACCAGCAGGAACACAACACACTATGAGTAGGGTCTAGTGCTATATGGCTGTGGTTTTCTGTAAGGTACTTCCCTAGTCGGGATCTGCTCCAGATTTAAGCGAGATGACATTCGCTGTGCTGTGCCCTACCACACATAGCAATATGACATTCGCAGTACCCATACCTCTCTTTTTAAAAAAACCGGCCAAGAGCGTGTCGGGCTACGCTCAGTGTAGGGTTCCGTAGTTTTCCGTCCGTCACAGTAAGTGTCCCCACTTAAGAGTTAAAATAACACCGCCATGTAGGATATGACATGAGCGTTCCACGTACAGCGACATCTATCGGCAAATTAAGTAAACTATTGCACGCGAGCTTAAAGTATGGAAGATGATTTTTATGGGATAATTCTTTATTGCGTGAACCGATTTTCACCGTTTTTACTTTATTTGAAAGCACGTCATTTCATTGTGATTTTGTAGAAATTACAGGTACAATAAACACCTGCTTATACGGTTAAATTACAAACTTAGTTCAGAAATTATTTTGTTATTTTTTTTCAAAAACTATTCAACCTATCAAGTTCAAAATAATTTTCCTAGATAGTTTTTATAAAGTTCTACTTTTGAGATTTTTTCATATTTTTAAAACTTATGGTTCAAAAGTTAGAGGGGGGGACACATTTTTTTTTACTTCTGGAGCGATTATTTCCGAAAATATTTACATTATCAAAAAATTATCTTAGCAAACCCCTATTCATTTTTAAATACCTATCCAACAATATATCACACGTTAGGGTTTAAATGAAAAAAAAAAAAAAAATCACTCCCTACTTTACGTATAGGGGAGGTACCCTAATAAAACATTTTTTTCCACTTTTTATTTTACCACTTTGTTGGCGTGATTGATATACATACGAGGGCTATTCTGAAAATTTTTAGTTAAGGCGACGATATATGCAAACACGTCAAATCGAGGTGTTTTTGTGCAAGGTTTTTGAAGAAAACAAACCACGTTGGAGCATGAATGTTACATTTTCTGTAGGGGCATATAGTTGGGTTCGCTGTACCGATACGTGCTTGGTCTTGTATAACATAATTAGGTATATATATCATCGTTAAGAAACTGTTTTGGAGAAAACTTGTCGCAAGTTTTATGTCGGTCAGAAATAATTCTATGTTGCGAAATTAAACATAACTACTTCTTAGCACATTACTAATGTTCGGCCGATAACTATAGTCGTATTAAGCGCTTAATAAAGGTTTTAGACGCAAAACCTTGTAGAGCCTGTAATAATTCAGAACTATGCAATTGCTGCAATAAAACTTATAGGCGTTTATTCTATTGCAGCCAGAGACATGTTTCATGTGTCAAATTTGAGTAATATGATTAGTAATTTTGAGTGCGGAAATTCGTTCCACATAGCTTAGGTTATAGTACGCTTGCTTTCTGAGTAGATATGTCCGAGTTCAAATCTAGGCTGATGTTAACTTTTTTGTTTATTTTTTATCTCATTTCTCATTTATATTTTCAATCCTAATCCTAAGCGATTTAAAGGTATTTTTGGACAAAAAAAAGTCAAATCATACTATAGTCAAGTTACTAGTTAGTTTAATCTTTTTATTTTGACTTTTTTACCCAATATATTTAAACTACCAACTTATAAAAGAGACTAATTCATTATTCAATTTTTACAGTGGGTATGGGTACTTTTTACCATAGACGGCTTCGTCCATGTTTTTACCATAATTTGTATTACAAGAGCGCGTTTGTTCGAGCAGTTTCCATCCGCGGCGACGTTGCCAGCTTGCTTTCATTTGCTCATTTCGCGTCTTGCTTTGCGCTGTTGCAAGCTAGATCTATATTATGATATGAATGACGGATACATTGAATAGAATCAAATGCGCTTGAAGTTGAAACACATTCGTGCATTTGTCAATGATTTGTCCACATCATCGTGATAGGCTATATCTCTCTCTTTACTATGGAATAAGAAAGAAACAATCGGCTCGGCTGTCCCGGTACTCTACGATGTCTGGTCGCGCCATTAGGTTTATATGGCTTATTGTATGTTCGTTTTCGTACGATTTAAAAGATATGGTGAATTATTAATATTATTATTAGGTAGGTAAGTAGAAATGGAATTAATTTAATCGTATAAGTATATATACCAATATAATTTCTCACAATCCCTAAAATGAAAAAAACAATAAGTAAGGTACGATGGGGTAAGACCGGACCATTTTTGAACTAGTTGGTCAGCTTTCAGGGCTGACTTTTATGCTTTACCTTTGTAAAAATTTCTCGAAATATTAATCCTTGTTTCAAATCAGTATGAAGTGTACCTAAGCTGTTTTTCCTGTATAAATTTTCAAAATCTACTCCTTCTACTTAAGATTGGACTATTGAATAAAATGTACTCTTAGTAAGTTTTTAGGTGCTAGTTTTCTTCCACTTATCGATTTTGCCAGCTTTGTAATGCAATAATAAATTTTGAAGTGCCCTTACTTATCGTTCTAGAGCTTATATGGTCTTGTTTAGATTAATATTATACGAGAATAAATCATACTCGAAAGGTTTTTTTATAATAAAACATTTTTTGTAAAAGTGGAGTATGTGTCAGTTTTCCGTCCATACTTATTGATATATTGATATTCAAGTTTTTGAAATAAAAGCTTATAATTAAAATATCAATTAAAGAATAAATAATTATTATCAATGGCAAATTTGACCTCAAAAAGTTTTTTCCATGTAGACGGAGAGCTGGCCACGTCAGATATGACACAATAGTCAGGTTTTATTGCTCTCATTATTGTGTCATATCCGACGTGGCCAGCTCTTAGTCCAATAAATTTGTAGCAGTTTAATCAGGTGGACGGCAACCCGGACGGGAAACTAGCATAACCACCCTATGCACGGTTTCAAATAATAGATATAATTATAAACCGCCTTTATTATGTTAATTCATAATAATTCAAAAACGAGTGAGTTAAAAATATTGAGAGTGGAAAGACAAGATGTTTCAAACCTTTGAAGCAAGATGTTTCAAAATTTAAAAATTTTAAAAAACGCTTTTGGCTATAATTCTTTTTTTTTCCCCAGCCTACTTGAAGAGATATAATACGTATCCATACTAATATTATAGTGTGTCTGTCTGTTAACTCTTCACGCTTAAACCGCTCAACTGATTTAGATGAAATTTGGTATGTATAAGGGGATGAAAACGGAATGGAAGTTTATACGGAATTGTTGCTCCCTGTTGACTTGAAATAGCATACGTGCTAGTTTTATATTTGCTCTTAGATTTTACTAACTAGTAACTTTTATTTTGCGTTTTATTATGTAATTCCATATGGCTCATGTTAATTTCGCGCAGACGAAGTCGCGGGTAAAAGCTAGTATTTTAATATTGTAATGGATTTTGATATGATAAAACTTTTGAAATAGATGGCAATTAACCAAAACTAACCCAAAAATGTACCCAAAAAACCGTGACGACCCTATACACGACACGATACAACTAATCCATACTAATATTATAAATGGGAAAGTGTATGTGTGTGTTTGTTTGTCCGTCTTTCACGGCAAAACGGGGCGACGAATTGAAGTGATTTTTTAAATGGAGATAGTTGAAGGGATGGAGAGTGACATAGGCTACTTTTTGTCTCTTTTTAACCCCCCACTTCCCTAAAATGGGGGGTGAAAGTTTGTATGGTTTGTTACCCCGAATTTAACGCGAGCGAAGCCGCGGGCAAAAGCTTTTATATGTTAACTCGTGCTGACTTTTCGTGTTTTTAAATCTTTTGTGTAATTTCAATTTATATTTCTTATGTGAGACGACAAACGCTTTTATATTTGTCAATATTTTTAGTAAAAAACACTTATGGTATATAAATGAAAATGTTTAAAACATGTTAAAAAATTAATCTTAAACTTTAGGTTGAATTAAGTTATTTGCTTTTTAGCTATGGTTTTCTGTAAGGTACTTCCCCAGTCGAGCTCTGAGCCAGGTCCAGATTTGAGCGTGATAACATTCGCTGAACTGTGCCTTACCACAGTTAGCGAGATAACATTCGGAGTGCCCATACCTCCCTTTTGGACATAACATACCCGTGTCTAAACCTGTTCCTAGTAACCAACTAGGTACCAATTTAAAAAATGTTCACAGCAACAATTAATTGGATCCAGTCTTAAATGCCACGCAAAAACAAATCAAACCATTTTTTGTGACAAACAATTGAATTTATAGAACGAAACTTTTTTGTCTATAAAGATCACATGTATGCGCGACTTCGGCAGCAGATAGCATACATCCTCCATACTACCCTCTTGAACCTGATGTTTATTCAGTGTTGGGCGTAATTTATTAGATGGTACCTACTTTTGTAATGAATTAAATTGCTAATTAAATTACATGAAAATCAATTATATTAAGTAATTGAAATTGCTTGTAATTGAGATTACATGTCAGTAGTATTCCCGATTACATATAATTTGTAATTGCAATTACTTTTATCTACACTCATATTGTAAGTCCTCTAAAATGCGTTCAAAAACCGTAGGCAATGACCAGCATTACAACAAACGATTTCACTATGATAAGTTTCTTATCTGTGGCAGTACCGCAATTTTAACGTTTCATGCTCAATTATTGATGAGCTCTGAGTTTTGATAACATAATGTACACCTGCACGCGCCCGCGGCCGGCGACACGCGCCCGCGCTACCGCCGGCACAATCGAGTAGGCCACGCCCGACACAATCGAGATGGCCACGGCGGTACTGTGGCGGCCATTCTTTGGTTTACGAATACGGCATTTATAATAGTAGATAAAGCAGTGTATGCAACTGTACGTAATTAGGCCTTAAAACACTCGTGTGATCTTATTATGAAATTCGCCTGCGGCTCATTTCATAAAACCACACTCATGTTTTAAGGACCCTTATTACGTAGCAGTTACATAAACTACTATTATCTTAACTACTTTTACTTGTAACTTCGATAATTTGAAATAATATACAATTTCAATTTCTTTTTGGGTCAGTGGGGGCAGCTACCAGATCCCTCGCTGCAACGCGAAAATGGTCTTAGAAGACCTTTCCTCAATTTCAAATTAATCAATCTTCATTAATTTGAAATTGAGGGAAGGTCTTCTACGGATTTTGGAAAAAAACATACAGGATGCGAGATGAGGTCACATTTGGTAAACTTCTTTTTGATGCCCATCGATCCCATTCTTGTATGGGATCAAAAATAATTTGCGGCTAGAAAAGCCACAAATTGAGAAAAACTTTTCCCATACTTTATGAAAATTGTTTTTTTTATTTTTCACATGCTGCTTTTTTATGCCAATCGATTCCATTCCTATCGTTTCTAATAGTTTCCTATTATTAGGTATTGTACTAAAAAGCCACAAATTAAATATTTTCCATAAATTTACTATAAATAATAAATAAATATTATACGACAATCTTACACAAATCGACCTAGGCCCACAGTAAGCTCAATAAGGCTTGTGTTATGGGTACTAGACGACGATATATATAATAGATAAATATGGATAAATACTTAAATACAAAGAAAACATCCATAACTCAGGAACAAATATCTGCGATCAACACACAAATAAATGCCCTGACCAGGATTCGAACCCGGGACCTCCTGCTTCGTAGGCAGGGTCACTACCGACAGGGCTAGGAGATCGTCAAATAAAGAATAAGTGATTTTTAGGGTTCCGTAGCCAAATGGCAAAAAACGGAACCCTTATGGATTCGTCACGTCTGTCTGTATGTCTGCCCGTCCGTATGTCACAGCCATTTTACTCGGAAACTATACGACGTATCTGAATAAAATTTACACATAAGGTGTATTCTGTATGCCGCTACTTAGTTATGTATTTAAATAAAAAATAAAAAAAAATTAAGGGGGGGCGCTCCATACATGTATCTAAATTTCAAAAAAATTGTTTTTACCATATATCAACATGTGATACATCAATCGATAGGTCTTTAAAAATAATATTAAAGTTTTTTTGATCATTTTGTGATTAAGTAAATATTTTTTGATATAATCGCTTCGAAAGTCAGAAAAATTTTGTAGCCCCCCCTGTAACTTTTGAACCGTAAGTCCAAAAAATATGAAAAAATTTGAGAAGATGCGCCTTATTATATACTTGCTACGAAAATTGTTTTGAACATTATCGGTTTAGCCATTTTTGAGCCATTTCCAAAAAACTTCTTCCATAGGCATCAGATACGACCTTTTGCTATTAGTTTGGTTCTTATTCCATTGAAGGTACGGAACCCTCCTATGCGTGGTCCGACACGCACTTGGCCGGTTTTTTAAACTTTTCACTTAAACAACAGTCGTTTTTATTAAGCATACCTACCGGAAGAAACATTTAAGTAAAATGTTAATGTATCTGAAAAAAGCGGCATCGCCATTATATCAAAATGCAACTAGGTACAGGTACACAATAGTGTTGGAGGATGTGTGGTTTGTATTTGCAACTAAAGGATAATTTTCCAGATAGGTAATTGAATTATCCGATGTTCTCCCGATGCGGTCTTATCCCAACGCACTTTACCGTCCTCATTGAAAGCGATTTTGACCATCTCTAATTTCGTTATAGATACTAAAAACCTGGATTTTTCAGAGCAGAAGAGGACATAAAACAAATTAGTTACAAATAATATTATCTTCAGTTAAGTACATTTTATTTGAACTTTTATTTTGAAAGACTTGACACGTACTTGACACATAGAAATATAACCGCCATGATGAATGCTTATTTTGGATATTTAGAATAAAACATTATAATTGTGCGATTATGATACTGTAGGTAATGGCGTGCGTTGGTCAAGTAGTTTTATATTATAGGTAACTTTAATTATTTCGTCATTGATTACCTACATACAATAGTAACTTTAATTAAGTAAGTACACATAAAATGGAATCATTATCAAAGCGCCATCTTACTGTAAAAGACCGCGATTGCTTGACTATTTAAACATGTCAACATTGAATTGTCATAGTTCATCTCAAGTATACTAGATGGCAGAAGCGGAAGCTGCGATTATAAAAACGCAAAATGCAGTCGTCAACCGCGATACCCGTCACCTTAAACAAAAACTATAAGGAATATAATAAAACTTTATTTACAACTTTTCAAAGTATTCCCCTGCTACATTAATGCACTTATGCATTCGGCTGAACCAGCTTTCAAAACAGGAAAAAAACTGTTCTTGCGGAAGGTCAAAAAAAAGTCGCCTAAATTCGTCCACTGCTTCATCCGCCGTCGAAAATCGTCGTCCACGTAATATTTTTTTTAAGGTGGGGAACAGAAAAAAATCACACGGAGCCAGGTCAGGACTGTACGGAGGGTGTGGTAGTAGTTGCACACCTGATTTGCTCAAAAAGTCCATGGTTCTGGCAGCCGTGTGAGCCGGAGCATTATCTTGATGAAAAATGATGCCCCGAGTTCCAGTACTTGGACGACTGACGTTCAGCTCTTGGAAGGCCTGTGGCAAGCAAACTTCACTGTACCATTGGCTGGTAACTGTTTTGCGATCTTCAAGTGGAATTACGGCTACAGGTCCACTGCGTCGAAAAAAAACAGCAACCATTTTTTTGTTGACGCTTCGGCCGCGAACTACTTTAGTAGGTAAAACATCTTCTTCAAAGACCCATTGTGTTGATTGCTGTTTTGTAAATGGGTCGTAACTATATATCCAAGATTCGTCAGATGTCACAATGTAGGTCACTTGTTGAGAATCGCCATTATCGAATTTCTTCAACATATATTTGCACCAATCGACACGACTATCTTTTTGCTCCTGTGTGAGAAAATGTGGTATCCACCGAGACGAAACCTTCCGAACTTGAAGGTGGTCATGCAAAATGGTAGAAACTGCCCGGGATCCAATCTTCAGTTCGTCCTGAATCTCTCGGTGGGTAATGTTTCGAGATTCCTTTATTAACCACTCCGCCTTGATAACATTTTCTGGAGTAACTGCCGTTGGCGGTCGCCCCGGTCGAGGCTCATCTTTGATGTCGCTCCGCCCACGCTTAAATTCACGGAACCAGTAACTGACAGTGGCAAGAGATGGGGATAATGTCCCAAAAACACTAGTTAAATTTTCATGAGAATCCTTGTATGTTAGCCCTCGTTTATAATCATAATATATCATAGCACGAAATGCTTCCCGCGTTAGCTCCATTTTTGCGAACAAACGAACAAAAAGTGACAGACATGTTTTTTTTCTGATTTCATAAAAAAAATACTGATTGTCACTGGCCAGTGACATTTATACCAAAAAGTTTGTAATGAAATTTGCCTTTAAGCTACAGTAAAATTAAATGAATACAGTTAATAGTACGCCGTTGACTAACTATTAACGGAACAACCCTCGTATTAGTACCAAATTTCAGCTTTCTAGTGCTAACGGTCACTGAGATTATCCGCGGACGGACGGACGGACGGGCAGACATGGCGGAACTATAAGGGTTCCTAGTTGACTACGGAACCCTAAAAACTGCCTCAGGCTAAAGTCGAAGTCGCGACTCTGGGATACAAGACAGCTCTACCACCGACCGACCTTGACGCATCTTATCACTAGACTCCGGACTTTTGTCGCCATGACGTCACAATAGGGTGATTTGGGGAGTAAACGGGACGGCGTTATGAAATACGGTTAAAAACTCGATTGTTAACCGAATACATTTTAATTAGACATTTTTAACAATATTACTTAGTAAGTTGATCAATATTATCGTTTGCTATATTACTTGCAAACCATGCATTTGTACGTTAAACTGGCATTGGTTTTGTCAGTCACTCACTCTTTGTTCGTCACAACTGTCACCAAGCCAGTTTAACGTACAAATGTATGGTTTGCACTAAAAGATAATATTGATCAACTTACTAGATAATTTTGTTGAAAATGTCTAATTAAAATGTATTCGGTTAACAACCGAGTTTTTAACCGTATTTCATAACACCGTCCCGTTTTCTCCCCAAATCACCCATTGTGACGTCATTGCGACAAAAGTCCGGGGTCTACTTATCACGGTATATCAGGGTTCGTGTTGCTATGATTGTGGCTAGATTATGATAGCCTATAAGGAGTTGGTAACGGATGTAAAAATCAGTTATGGTGCCGTCAGAATACAACTGTTGAAAGTAGCAAACTTTGTGTTTAAATAAAACCGACCAAGTGCGTGTCGGACCACACATAATGGAGGGCTCCGTACCTTCAATGGAATAAGAACCAAACTAATACCAAAAGTTCGTATCTGATGCCTATGGAAGAAGTTTTTTGAAGATAACTTAAAAATGCCTGAACCAATAATGTTTAAAACAATTTTCGTGGAAAGTATGTGATAAGGCGCATCTTCTCATTTTTCCATATTTTTGGACTTTTTTTCTGACTTTGGAAGCGATTATTTCTGAAAATATTCACTTAATCACAAAATGTTCAAAGAAATCTTGATGTTATTTTTAAAGGCATATAAAATACACCGTATAAAGACTGTATTGACAAATATAAGGACAACTGCAACAAGCCGTCATTCTTGTTTCATTTGCTTTCAAAACATAAATTATTTATTATGTTGTAGATGATATGATGTTAAATCAATTACTAGAATTATTTTTTCGGATCACTTTTGATTTCATAAACTGAGAGGCCATACACAGGAGCAACGAAAAATACTCTCTGACAAATACATACGAGAAAACGGTATGTCCATGAGAAAGATCGCTAAAATCGTGAGGGTGTGTGTTTCTGCGATTTAAATTGCATTAAAAAGTTTGGGTAAGACTTCTCTTTTAATGACAAGTCGAAAAATCGTCGAAAAACTGGCTCGAATAATCGCAATATCGACTCAAAGATACATCGAAAAATCAAAAACTCACTCAGTGCTTCAATAAGATATGTGGAAAAAAGTAGAGAACTTATGTAGGAATGGTTCAAAGGGCCAAGAATCGCAACGACTGGGTAGCCCTCGGAAGCAACGGAAGCCAAACCAACTCCAAAATAGGCTGCAAAAGTTAAACACCGTCTTCGAAATTTATATGACACAGTTTTACTTAAAAATGAACAGTGCATAATTCTAAGCGACGAAAACCCCTTCAAACTGGATTTTTTGTTCTACCGGGCCTGTAGTACTCTACTATTCGCAAAGGAGAACACCTGAATGAGAACAAAACGTCAATTTTTTCCGAAAAATTTGGATCTAAGACAATGTGTGGTAGGTAAGGTAATATGCGAATGCAGTATGAAATCTACGGCGTTCGTCACTACTTCCACGATGACTGCCAATCTTTACATAAAGAAGTGTGGACGAAATGAATTTTGTCACTGATTAGACGCCACAGGGGCTCTACTTTATTTTGGCCCGATTTGGCTAGTTGCCACTGTGCCCCCTGTATCAGAGAGTGGATGGAAACCCACGACGTGCGTCATGCTGCTAAGAATATGAATCTGCCAAATTACCCTTAGGTACGTCCCATCGAGGACGTGATGGGCAATCATGAAGAGAAAACTTCGGCAAAGCTTCACGGAAGCGGATTCCGTAAAAAAAAAAAAAACTTGGCTCAAGCGTCGAAACTGGTCACAGTAATCGTTGTCCGAATCTGATGAGAAACGTCTGAAGCAAACGACGAAAAATCGCCCGAAGGCAAAGGTTACAGGTGTCTTAGTCAACACTAAAACGTTTAAAAAGGCCTTCCAACCAAATGCCCAAAACATACTTACGCAAAATAATAAACTTTTAAAAAGTTATTACACATTTCACTTGTCCTTATAATTGTCAATACACTCTTTATCTAAATTTTATTAAGATACATCTAATAGTTTTCAAGTACATTCGGACGGACATGACGAAACTATAAGGGTTCCGTTTTTGTCATTTAGGCTACGGAACCCTAAAGGTAAATATTTACTGCCCCAGGCGCGATTCGAACTTGCTTCTCGGGAATACATACAAGACAGCTCCTACCAACCGACGGACCTTTGCACTGCATGACGCATCTTATCACGGTCTGTTGTTGCTGTGACTACAGCTAGATTTAGTTGTTTAATGTTGTAAAGTTCAGTTCTGCCGTCGGACATCCTACAACTGTGGGACGGAGCGACCTTTTGCTCCGTAATGATAGGTTGCACCAAACCGTCTGTCACCCTTAAGAGTCCGGTAATGTTTTTTTTTATTTCGCTCCACTTTTCGATGCTATTTTACGGTATTTGTATTTATATTTTGGAAACTATATATATTTTTTTTTAAACTATATAAGTGGAATACTTTTTTGAATGTATGTTTCATTTATGAATATTTCACCTTAATCTAACACCTGCTTAGCGATTTTTGCTTGGAAGGATAAAACGAGTAAGAATTTTATTGGTTAAAGTGATGGTTCAGTCGTATGTAAAATATATAAATACGTTGGAAAATGAGTCTTTTAAGGAATAAGTGGAACGGTTTTTTTCATTTTCATACATATTTTTTAAGCAAGAGTATGTTTACCTAGAGCAATTTTAAGAAAAAATGCCCAAGTTTAGGTGGTATTTTTGGGAATTTATTAAGTATTACATAAAAATTAAAATGTAGAAATAAACTTGGCTTTATGTTTCAATCAGATAATATAAAGCATTTTGGCGGGCATAACAAATAATACTAGAAAATCAAGCTACTAGTTTGCACGAATCAACGTCCTCACTAAACAAGCTCTGCAAGAATTGCGTTTTCGGTTATTAAATAATAATAAATGTGTACCAAAAGTATTTTTTTGCTATATATAACAAAACTTATAACTATCTTATCAAATGCAATTCATGTGCGTTATTTAAGTATTAGCGATTTTCGTTTCCAAATCGTTACCGGACTCTTAAAAAGTTTGCAAAATTTTATTGTATGGAAATTTTTATAGTACCCTACCGGGTGACGGTGATGGGTCCATCAAAAGTGGTTGGTGCAACTGACCCTAAGTTTCGTAAAGGTCAGTTATGGTGTCAACAGATTTCCTAAATACAGCTGCTGAAAGTAGCAATATTTGAGTTTGAAAAAAGGGGAGGAGTAGAATCTACGTTTTAATTTTTAGCTCACCCGGCATATACTACGAGTATATACCTACTATTGGTATTTATTTTGAAAAGTACAAAACATTTAACATATTTATGTTACTCGCCTAACTGCGATAACAGTTTATTGGGTATATACATACAGTGTGTAAATTTTATACGGTTTATAGGTCCAATACTAATCGCCAGTACAATATACGCATTGTACTGGCGATTAGTATTGGACCTAGGGAACCTATTTACATTTATTTCTTTATGAAAATAAGGATATTTTTTTTCATACATAATAATTCAGCCCGTAATGTATTGCATCCATGACAATTAACTTACCGATACGTCATGTCAGTTTTAAATCAGTTGGATAGCGTACATTGGTGCCCGGTAGGACTTTAAAAAATCGTTACATATAATTAATAACACTATTTAACAAAATGATTATACTATATGAGTCCTATTGCTGGATACTATAGGTGGATAAAGTATACGCCCGTATAAAATTTACAGGCTGTATATGGAATTAATATTTTTCTCTACTACCCTTTCTAATACTACGTATGTATGTAATGTACTCATATTCGTCGATTGTCTTATAGACTATAATAGGTACTATTATGCAATGTGGTTCGATGCATAGTAATGAAATACATGTTAGTTAAAAAACTTACTACTTAAATTATCAAACGACAGATATTAGCAAAAAAAAACACGGCAAACGGATTAGTGACATCAAAAAAAAACTTAAAGTAAAGCATAACATCTGATATGACACTTAATTAATATTCGAAGTTTTTATTTCTATGATTTATTTATTGTTATATTTAAAAGATATAAAAAACATATTTCTAAATTAAAAATGTCTCCAGATTTTGTAAAGAGATTATTATTTTCCGTTTCACAATGACGATACATTAACAGATCATAAAAAAAGCAAAAAGATTTGTCAGAAGTGGGATTCGAACCCACGCCCACAGAAGTGGACTGCGACCTGAACGCAGCGCCTTAGACCGCTCGGCCATCCTGACTTATCCCAACTCAGCGAAAATAAGGGCAGCTTGCAAAATGCGTGTTCCTAAAATAGATCAGACGATAGTCTGAGTTGGGTTCAAAACTTCTAGTTCAGAAATTATAGTAATTTGTCTTCTTTCCTCTTAAATCTTTGTATTCATGGTTAATAATTTACTGTTTACTTTTGATCTAATATTTATATTATAGTGCATTCATCAGTGTAAAAATAATAAAACACAAGTGAAATGTGGTAAGTGTAAACTCTTTGACAAAAAGATAGATAATTTTTTTTAGACTTGGTTAAAAATAAGTTTTTTTTTTCATTGCGAGAGATTTAGACAGTATAAGCCCGCTGAATTAAGAGCTCTTAAAAACAAAAGAACTCGACGTAAAACATAAAATTGCAGCAAGTTAATATGACCTTGGCGTATCACTACTTTATTGGTCACTTACTATTTGACGATTTCAAAGGATCACCGTGGAGAATGAGATAGCTAACAGTGACGCAATAAAAGGTCATATTTTCATACGTCATTTTGTAGTTTTACATGCAACCTCCAGAGTTTTTCTGTTGTAACGACTTAAAGGTTAGTAAGGCACTGGTAAATGGCAATGGGCACTCGGAGTGAGTTGTTACGTCATAAGCCACTCAACACGGTTACGAACACAAGTGCACTTCAAACTTGCACGCTTTTCAGGGATGACATACGCGAGAGAACGTATACGTCTCGCCATTTAGGGCCTTATCACACTTGAGCGATTTGAAAGCGACTTCTATACCAAACTCGTACGCGGCGAACTCGCGGCGTGTTCGCTCCCATACAAAACTCGCTCGCAAATCGCAAGTGTGATAACGCCGTTAGACAGTGTATTCCATAGTGTTTTTCAACTCTTAGCTATATTGTTCAGATGATTAAGTAACATAATATTGAACAAGTTTTACTATGAGGCCACACAAAACACCGAAAATGAAAAAATGAATTGTTGAAATTTTCTATGGCAAATCACTTTTTTGGGATTTTGGCGTTGGTCTCATAGAAAAAGTTGTTCAATATGACCCAAGTACCTAGTCACCTCGTTCAATTTGGCTATCTGGGTTGGGAAAACACCGTGTATAGATACATTTTTAAAGGATGTAAATAAAATATCACGTGACTCTCGATCGCAGAAACCCTTTGATAAAAGGTTGGCCAAAAAGGCACGTGATTTGTTTACACTGTTTAAAAATGTAAATGGAATACACTATCATAGACAGTTGTCACAATGGCAGTCGCATAAAGCCTTGCAACTGTGAGCGTCATTTGTGGACGAGTTTAATGATAGGTCCCACTTTGTCAGTAAACATAAATCAGTAAACATGGATTTTTTGTCCATTTATTTTAGATGGCGTATATTGCATAGACATATAAAATAAGAAGACGCGGTTCCGTGAACACCATAGTGAAGACGAAATTGTGATTCATAATCAACCGATTTCCTTTTGTTTACGCGCGACCCGCACACATATACAACTCGTGGAGTAGCGGTGATTGGTTCAAATCGAACGTCAAAAGTGAGACCGCGGCTTATTATGGAATCATAGTTCTATCTTCGAGGGACCACGTCTTCCTATTATATGTCTATGGTATAATATAAACCATACAAGGTTTTAGGAAGTAGTAATAACTGTATACATCGTGGACAAAGTGGGACCTGCCCCCTGCCGGGACCGGCGTGCGCGCTCACCGCGTCGGCGCGGTCCCGCTTGTCGAGCACGAGGAAGGGCGGGTACTGGCGGCACTCGCAGCTCATCTCCATCTGTTTACCATATTTATATAGTCCTCCTGAATCTACAACTAGGTAGGAAGTGACTAAATGTTCTATGGGTCTTTCTAAACATCCTTAGGGGGCTTCCTACATTAACACATTCAACGGCGCGCTCGTATTTATGAATCTAAAATCGGTCCTATGCGCCTTTCGTGGCAGGAGGCTTTAAGATTTAGAAAACCAGATTCAGTGTTAATTCCGAGCATAGACGCCTAAATTTTAAATCTCTTTATAAGTAAGGATCTAATTTTCTAAATATTACATCTCTCTTTACTAACCTTTGTAACCGCCCACCAGGGGCACTATAAAAAAAGTTGTAGGTTGAGGAAATAAAAAAAAGGATCATAGCGTCCCGATTGAAAATTTGTCAGATGATAGTTTATATCTACACCTAGATATTTTTCCAGCACGAACGAATTGTTGTAAGTGATTAACAAAATAAAAACATCGACAATCCTGTTATCGATAAGTATACTTCAAAATTGGTTTGGAAAAAACTACATGTTGTGACATTCTGCGTCAATTTGAAAGACAATTTCGGTGTGTGTGTGTGTTATGGAGTGACTTATGGGATAATTAATTCAGCGACACGAGAAAGAAAGTTACGAAAGTATTCCAAATTATTTTCTGAAGTGTGTAAAATATAAATAAATTGATAGTTTTGTTATTTTTATCTATTTTCTGCCGCACCCTATTACCCTATATATATTTGTCTTTGTATTACCTCTATGACGTTTAAGTGGTACTTATCGATAACAGGACTGTCGATGTTTTTATTTTGTCAATCACTTACAAAAAGTCGTTTGTGCTAGAAAAATATCTAGGTGTATTTATATCGTATTACAAACATCGTCAGCCGACTGTATCCAGGTGGAAAGACCGTCAGCTGATGCCCTGACAACCGTATGTTCACGTGACTAGCTGACGGTGTTTCACTGCGACATAGCCAACTGATGACTTTTTATATTTATAATAGGTTATACTATCATCCGAGAAAGTTTCAATCGGGACGCGACGATTATATTTTTTTAAATTGATAATGGCTGCCGTTCGTTAACCCACTAACGGAGAGACAGCGGACCTTCACGAGGCTTCATTATACAACGCCCTTAACCACTTCACAAGTTATCGCCTAGGACGCGATGATTAACAAAATGTGTTCCTGGCTTACGGTCTAAATGCGACAAGACGCTGCTTCGACCCCAGCTATAGGCACCGGAGGCCTAGGTAACTTCATCCTTTGTATATGACATCTATATCATTCTAAAAAATAGACGTTAAAAACGAGCTACATACACTCTGAATTCGCCATCAATATATAATGTAAGGATTTCGCCACACCTGTCCACGCAGAATCGGCAATAGAGCCTATAGAAAGAAGCTTTATGTCTACGCAATACGAGCGAAAAAGACGTCGACGCCTCGGCAGGCGTCGGCCGAGCCGATCCGAGCCGAACCGTGCCTTGTTAGCTCTTATTGCGTGGACATAACGCTTTTTTCCACCGGATTTTGCCGAATCCGCGTCGTTAGATGTGTAAATCCGAGTAATTTGAAGCAAAACTTACCGGATGCGGGTGCGGCAGGTAGGCGGGCGGTTGCTGCGCCGCCGCCGCCGCCGCCGCCACCATCGCGTACGCCGGCACGGCCGCCACCTGCACAGCGCACATCCACGGTTAGCGGGGTGGGTAAGCAGTCACCACTTATTAAGCTTACTCAAGTCACAGTCAAAAATGTGTTTCTTCAAGTAGGCATAGCAACAAGCACTCTCGAATCGTCAGTTACAATTATTACCTTAACTTGGCTTTCTTAATCATAGAAGGTTCGAGCCAAGAAGATTCCAAAATCGAGCCACGGGCGTAGCGAGTGATTCAAAAAATTTAAAGGCAAGAGAGGTTGAACAAACTTTGCTGCCGAGTATAATACAAAATTTTTCACCACACCACCACTGGAAATATAGGTAAGCTATAAAATATAAAACAAGTCAAAACTTGTACCAAATTACTTTCCTTGCGTTTTTTCCTATCGCTTTCAAGGGATAAAGAGCGAGTTTCTGAAGTGGAGTGGTGAAAATAAAATTGTAACATGTAGCTTTATGAAACGCGACCAGGTCGGGTAGGCCCGCCTAGGGATGCCTCATAAATCGGCATCATACTTATATTGGGTTATAGTAGGTATAGGACTTTTCTCATTTTAATGCTCATCGTCACCTTTGACACAAAAAGTCACCGTCAGAGTTCACGAATTTCTTTTTCAATAAAGTTGGGGCGTTTTACGCTAACAACAAACAAGAGTATTATCACAGTTGGCGATTGTCGGGTAGAGCCAAATGTCGACGGCAATAGTAAACACCCAAATCCTTGCTTAATTTGAACTGGGAATGACTGTGCCTGTTAAGGTGGGTACGGATTTGAGGCAGCCTCAGGTTGAGGCACGCACGGTTCGCCTGTTTGCTCCGGCCGCGAGCAGAGAGCCGCGTACGAATTTGAGCAAACAGGCGAAACGTGCGTGCCTCAACCTGAGGCACCTTCAAACATTGGGGTCACATTTCGTCGGCGAGCACCATTTCGCGCGGTGGCCATTGGTAAGAATATCTCGCTTAGGGTTGCAAATAGAAAAAAAACAAAATGTTTTTTTTTTCAAATTTATGAAAAAAAACATGAAAAAAACCTGGCAGCATTGTTTTTTTTCTAAATAAGTTTTTTTTTTCAGATGAACAATTATTACGACAAACACGGTTTTTCGTGATTTATTCATATAAGTAACATAAAACTAAGTACATTAAAGTAGGTATGTCTGTTATGTAACTAAACTATTCTCAGTAAATGCAAAAAAAACTATGAACTTATTCACTAGAACTATCAGCAGCATAGTACCACTACATATTTCATTAATATAAATTTAATAAAACCAGAAATTAAAGTTGTTAAATTAAATTAGTTTAATAGTTAACATAAAGTCTAAAACAACCGTTTAAGAGTATTAACTGCCTTGCAAATTTTGAGATTTCGTACTTTTGAAAAAAAAAAACATATTCCAGAAAAAGCTGTTCTTTTTTCAAGAGCGGGTTTTTTTTTTCAAGACAGAAAAAAAAACCGTTTTTTTGCAACCCTAGTCTCGCTGCAGTCGTGGGCGAGCCTGTGGTGGCGCTTGTGTGCGTGTGTGTGTGTGTGTGTACGTACCATGTGCGGCGGCGGGTGCGGCGCGGGCACGTACGACACGCCGGCGCCCACCACGCCCACGCCCAGCGCGCCCACCGGCGTGCCCGGCGTGTGCGGCCTGCAACCGAAACACACGCAACATTATTACAACAAGTGCGGAAACATATACAGTCGTGGCCAGATAATTAAGGACAAGATTATTTTTGCCATACAACTGCATACAAATATGACATTTTAAATTTGATAAAAATATAAATTTTGCTTATGCTATTTAAATTTTAAAAAATACTGACGTATCCGTATTTAAACAAGACTTAATATGGGCCATAAACATCTTCCATAAAATTTGAACTTTAAAAAATACAGACGGTCAAATCAATACTTTTTGTAATTAGGAACTATTTTCATACATCGTTCCTAATATAGTATGAACTTATAAAAAGTGTTGATTTGACCGTCTGTATTTTTTAAAGTTCAAATTTTATGGAAGATGTTTATGGCCCATATTAAGTCTTGTTTAAACACGGATACGTCAGTATTTTTTAAAATATAAATAGCATAAGCAAAATTTATATTTTTATCAAATTTAAAATGTCATATTTGTATGCAGTTGTATGGCAAAAATAATCTTGTCCTTAATTAGCTGGCCACGACTGTACATAGCAGTAGATCCTACTCATACACTGTGTTCCGAATAGGTTAGGCAGCTTTCACACTGCTGCGGTTTCCGCATGAGGCGCCGGTGCGCGAGCGAGATAGCGCTCTGCGTGTGTCGAACGAGCGAAGCAAGTTCTTACAAACAACTTCTGGCTACTGGGACGTCTCGGCATTTCGATGGCTTTTTGATTTTGGGGGTTTTTCCGCGATAACTGTAGTAATACTTTTTTGGTCTTCATGAAATTTGTCGAGGTTGTAGCAGTGATGCATATAATTTGAGAGTTCGTATATGAGCAGGATAGACCAAGGGGTCATGGAGCTAGAAGGCGCGAAAAAGTCATCATAAGGGTCTTGCTATATTGGTGAACTCGTTTGCAAGTAAATCGCGAGTTCTCAGTTCGAGGCGGACTAGTAGTTATATATAGTCTGGCCGGCCAACGAACGCAGTAGCAATGTACAGCGAACAAAAGTATGACAACACTAACAATCAGTGAAAAAAGAAAATCATCATCAAATTTTTTTTTTTTTAAATGTAGGTGGTATTTCCGCCCCTTTCATTAGGTGACATTTACGGTGTGTAAAAAGGAGACGGATATATTTCGTCTGATCTGTCATCAACTGCAACAGCTAATCTGGTTGAGGCAATTGACATGTGGCTTAAAAATTAATTAAAATTTTATTGGGAACATTGCAGGAGTTCTATCTCGCGCTTAAGATGAGAGAGTGAAATTCACTAGAAACAAATGTGAATTGAAATGTTCGTCATGAAATACGGTGTCTCATCAGTCATCACATAGTTGCCACATGTACGTATTTTGAATTTGCCGCGCGTTTCTACTGACAGAAATGGTTTGCCAGACTATACATACCTAGTTCAGTCATTATAGATTTTGACCCGTGAATAATCAGTTCTTGGATTTTTTTTCGTAGGTCCCTCGGGGGGGTCACTGGGAGTGTAAATTCAAAAAGTAGACTGAATCAGGCTCCTGTGTATATTTACGTATATAACAATTTTTCTTCTAGGATCGATATTTTGGAAATTAAACCTGAAAAACGCGACAAATTCAAAATAAGTTTAGTCCTCTTCTTTTACGCCGTTCGTCCAATTCGTCGGGATCTTTGTTTTTGCTATTTTTTTTTTTCGATTATTCGAAGACGGCTGGACCGATTTGAAAAATTATTTTTTCGTTTGAAAGAGTATACTTCACAGTTGGTCCCATTGTAACCAGGTTAGGATCTGATGATGGGATCCTGGAGAAATCGAGGGAACTCTTCAACTATTATAGGCACACCTATAGTGATTTGAGTATTTTCTACAGCAGCTCGAGCATTTGCTTTTGGAAACGTGGATGTTTAGTGAAGTCGGTTCTTTTTTGTTCAAAATTATTTGGATATAATGACTGGACTAACCGGCTCGTGTTGGGGGTGGAGGGGCTCCTGGAGGCGAAGCTCTTGGCGGCCGGGTTGAACTCCTTGGCGTTGGGGTTGAGCGTGGACTTCTTGAGCGTGGCCGCGCTCACGCCGCGCTCCGGCCCGGCCGCGGGCGGCGAGCCGGCGGGGGACGGCGGGGGCTCCGCCGGGGCCACGGGGGGCTGCAATGTACGTGTAATAGTGAGCTAACGGAACATTTACCACTTACGGCCTCACCTACGAAGCTGAGGTCTTGAGTAAGAGGATACGGGTAAGTTATAAAATGTTTCTACGTATTAGGCGGGCGCACACCTGATGCACCACCTCGTTGCCGCGCAAGGCAGCTCGGCTAGTGTGGACGTGCATTGCCCGAGGCATTGCAGCCGCTCGTGCGTTTGCATTGGGCGAGGCACGTCGACCGACACTAACCGAACTGCCTCGCGAGGCGGTGCGTGAGATGTGGACCCGCCAATTTAAGTATGTATTTATCTATCTAAGATTTTATACAGAAATACTGAGATGTTTTAAGTTAATTTCACCCTACCACTAATGGTCCGGACCTTTAAGGTTCATCTTTATTTTACTGGCATCGAGTGGTAGATATCAGTCACAAACGTGTAAAGCTCACTTAAGAAGATTTTGAATAGACCTAACCAAAACGCGTCTTCAGCGGGAAAGTGCGGGAGTTAAAGTTGAAGGCAATGTTGTAAAATGGCGTTTTGTGGCGTACTGTGTATAAGTGGAACTGGATCGGCCACACGCTCCGAAGGGACCCCGATCACATCCCGAGGCAAGCCCTAGACTGGAGTTCCCAAGGAAA
Source organism: Pammene aurita (assembly GCA_947086415.1). Taxonomy (NCBI): domain Eukaryota; kingdom Metazoa; phylum Arthropoda; class Insecta; order Lepidoptera; family Tortricidae; genus Pammene; species Pammene aurita. The sequence goes on from OX352307.1 coordinate 4,343,506, forward strand.
GCGGAAACGTGGCCGCCGTAAGCAATCCTGGCGGCGGACGATCATCGCAGAGGCGGTGACCATTGGCAAGACGTGGAGCGAAATAAAGCGCGAAGTTCAAGACCGAACGGGATGGCGGAGCACTGTGGACCCCCTGCCCCATCTAGGGGACATAGGATCATAAGTCAAGTCACTGTGTATATACCTTGTGGTGCACGGGCTCGTGCTTGGGCAGGCCGGGGCGCTTGGCGTGCGGCTCGGACGGCGCGCCCGCGTTGGCCGACACCTCGGGCGTGGCCGTCTGTGTATATACCTTGTGGTGCACGGGCTCGTGCTTGGGCAGGCCGGGGCGCTTGGCGTGCGGCTCGGACGGCGCGCCCGCGTTGGCCGACACCTCGGGCGTGGCCGTCTGTGTATATACCTTGTGGTGCACGGGCTCGTGCTTGGGCAGGCCGGGGCGCTTGGCGTGCGGCTCGGACGGCGCGCCCGCGTTGGCCGACACCTCGGGCGTGGCCGTCTGTGTATATACCTTGTGGTGCACGGGCTCGTGCTTGGGCAGGCCGGGGCGCTTGGCGTGCGGCTCGGACGGCGCGCCCGCGTTGGCCGACACCTCGGGCGTGGCCGTCTGTGTATATACCTTGTGGTGCACGGGCTCGTGCTTGGGCAGGCCGGGGCGCTTGGCGTGCGGCTCAGACGGCGCGCCCGCGTTGGCCGACACCTCGGGCGTGGCCGTCTGTGTATATACCTTGTGGTGCACGGGCTCGTGCTTGGGCAGGCCGGGGCGCTTGGCGTGCGGCTCGGACGGCGCGCCCGCGTTGGCCGACACCTCGGGCGTGGCCGTCTGTGTATATACCTTGTGGTGCACGGGCTCGTGCTTGGGCAGGCCGGGGCGCTTGGCGTGCGGCTCAGACGGCGCGCCCGCGTTGGCCGACACCTCGGGCGTGGCCGTCTGTGTATATACCTTGTGGTGCACGGGCTCGTGCTTGGGCAGGCCGGGGCGCTTGGCGTGCGGCTCGGACGGCGCGCCCGCGTTGGCCGACACCTCGGGCGTGGCCGTCTGTGTATATACCTTGTGGTGCACGGGCTCGTGCTTGGGCAGGCCGGGGCGCTTGGCGTGCGGCTCGGACGGCGCGCCCGCGTTGGCCGACACCTCGGGCGTGGCCGTCTGTGTATATACCTTGTGGTGCACGGGCTCGTGCTTGGGCAGGCCGGGGCGCTTGGCGTGCGGCTCGGACGGCGCGCCCGCGTTGGCCGACACCTCGGGCGTGGCCGTCTGTGTATATACCTTGTGGTGCACGGGCTCGTGCTTGGGCAGGCCGGGGCGCTTGGCGTGCGGCTCGGACGGCGCGCCCGCGTTGGCCGACACCTCGGGCGTGGCCGTCTGTGTATATACCTTGTGGTGCACGGGCTCGTGCTTGGGCAGGCCGGGGCGCTTGGCGTGCGGCTCGGACGGCGCGCCCGCGTTGGCCGACACCTCGGGCGTGGCCGTCTGTGTATATACCTTGTGGTGCACGGGCTCGTGCTTGGGCAGGCCGGGGCGCTTGGCGTGCGGCTCGGACGGCGCGCCCGCGTTGGCCGACACCTCGGGCGTGGCCGTCTGTGTATATACCTTGTGGTGCACGGGCTCGTGCTTGGGCAGGCCGGGGCGCTTGGCGTGCGGCTCAGACGGCGCGCCCGCGTTGGCCGACACCTCGGGCGTGGCCGTCTGTGTATATACCTTGTGGTGCACGGGCTCGTGCTTGGGCAGGCCGGGGCGCTTGGCGTGCGGCTCGGACGGCGCGCCCGCGTTGGCCGACACCTCGGGCGTGGCCGTCTGTGTATATACCTTGTGGTGCACGGGCTCGTGCTTGGGCAGGCCGGGGCGCTTGGCGTGCGGCTCGGACGGCGCGCCCGCGTTGGCCGACACCTCGGGCGTGGCCGTCTGTGTATATACCTTGTGGTGCACGGGCTCGTGCTTGGGCAGGCCGGGGCGCTTGGCGTGCGGCTCGGACGGCGCGCCCGCGTTGGCCGACACCTCGGGCGTGGCCGTCTGTGTATATACCTTGTGGTGCACGGGCTCGTGCTTGGGCAGGCCGGGGCGCTTGGCGTGCGGCTCGGACGGCGCGCCCGCGTTGGCCGACACCTCGGGCGTGGCCGTCTGTGTATATACCTTGTGGTGCACGGGCTCGTGCTTGGGCAGGCCGGGGCGCTTGGCGTGCGGCTCGGACGGCGCGCCCGCGTTGGCCGACACCTCGGGCGTGGCCGTCTGTGTATATACCTTGTGGTGCACGGGCTCGTGCTTGGGCAGGCCGGGGCGCTTGGCGTGCGGCTCGGACGGCGCGCCCGCGTTGGCCGACACCTCGGGCGTGGCCGTCTGTGTATATACCTTGTGGTGCACGGGCTCGTGCTTGGGCAGGCCGGGGCGCTTGGCGTGCGGCTCGGACGGCGCGCCCGCGTTGGCCGACACCTCGGGCGTGGCCGTCTGTGTATATACCTTGTGGTGCACGGGCTCGTGCTTGGGCAGGCCGGGGCGCTTGGCGTGCGGCTCGGACGGCGCGCCCGCGTTGGCCGACACCTCGGGCGTGGCCGTCTGTGTATATACCTTGTGGTGCACGGGCTCGTGCTTGGGCAGGCCGGGGCGCTTGGCGTGCGGCTCGGACGGCGCGCCCGCGTTGGCCGACACCTCGGGCGTGGCCGTCTGTGTATATACCTTGTGGTGCACGGGCTCGTGCTTGGGCAGGCCGGGGCGCTTGGCGTGCGGCTCGGACGGCGCGCCCGCGTTGGCCGACACCTCGGGCGTGGCCGTCTGTGTATATACCTTGTGGTGCACGGGCTCGTGCTTGGGCAGGCCGGGGCGCTTGGCGTGCGGCTCGGACGGCGCGCCCGCGTTGGCCGACACCTCGGGCGTGGCCGTCTGTGTATATACCTTGTGGTGCACGGGCTCGTGCTTGGGCAGGCCGGGGCGCTTGGCGTGCGGCTCGGACGGCGCGCCCGCGTTGGCCGACACCTCGGGCGTGGCCGTCTGTGTATATACCTTGTGGTGCACGGGCTCGTGCTTGGGCAGGCCGGGGCGCTTGGCGTGCGGCTCGGACGGCGCGCCCGCGTTGGCCGACACCTCGGGCGTGGCCGTCTGTGTATATACCTTGTGGTGCACGGGCTCGTGCTTGGGCAGGCCGGGGCGCTTGGCGTGCGGCTCGGACGGCGCGCCCGCGTTGGCCGACACCTCGGGCGTGGCCGTCTGTGTATATACCTTGTGGTGCACGGGCTCGTGCTTGGGCAGGCCGGGGCGCTTGGCGTGCGGCTCGGACGGCGCGCCCGCGTTGGCCGACACCTCGGGCGTGGCCGTCTGTGTATATACCTTGTGGTGCACGGGCTCGTGCTTGGGCAGGCCGGGGCGCTTGGCGTGCGGCTCGGACGGCGCGCCCGCGTTGGCCGACACCTCGGGCGTGGCCGTCTGTGTATATACCTTGTGGTGCACGGGCTCGTGCTTGGGCAGGCCGGGGCGCTTGGCGTGCGGCTCGGACGGCGCGCCCGCGTTGGCCGACACCTCGGGCGTGGCCGTCTGTGTATATACCTTGTGGTGCACGGGCTCGTGCTTGGGCAGGCCGGGGCGCTTGGCGTGCGGCTCGGACGGCGCGCCCGCGTTGGCCGACACCTCGGGCGTGGCCGTCTGTGTATATACCTTGTGGTGCACGGGCTCGTGCTTGGGCAGGCCGGGGCGCTTGGCGTGCGGCTCGGACGGCGCGCCCGCGTTGGCCGACACCTCGGGCGTGGCCGTCTGTGTATATACCTTGTGGTGCACGGGCTCGTGCTTGGGCAGGCCGGGGCGCTTGGCGTGCGGCTCGGACGGCGCGCCCGCGTTGGCCGACACCTCGGGCGTGGCCGTCTGTGTATATACCTTGTGGTGCACGGGCTCGTGCTTGGGCAGGCCGGGGCGCTTGGCGTGCGGCTCGGACGGCGCGCCCGCGTTGGCCGACACCTCGGGCGTGGCCGTCTGTGTATATACCTTGTGGTGCACGGGCTCGTGCTTGGGCAGGCCGGGGCGCTTGGCGTGCGGCTCGGACGGCGCGCCCGCGTTGGCCGACACCTCGGGCGTGGCCGTCTGTGTATATACCTTGTGGTGCACGGGCTCGTGCTTGGGCAGGCCGGGGCGCTTGGCGTGCGGCTCGGACGGCGCGCCCGCGTTGGCCGACACCTCGGGCGTGGCCGTCTGTGTATATACCTTGTGGTGCACGGGCTCGTGCTTGGGCAGGCCGGGGCGCTTGGCGTGCGGCTCGGACGGCGCGCCCGCGTTGGCCGACACCTCGGGCGTGGCCGTCTGTGTATATACCTTGTGGTGCACGGGCTCGTGCTTGGGCAGGCCGGGGCGCTTGGCGTGCGGCTCGGACGGCGCGCCCGCGTTGGCCGACACCTCGGGCGTGGCCGTCTGTGTATATACCTTGTGGTGCACGGGCTCGTGCTTGGGCAGGCCGGGGCGCTTGGCGTGCGGCTCGGACGGCGCGCCCGCGTTGGCCGACACCTCGGGCGTGGCCGTCTGTGTATATACCTTGTGGTGCACGGGCTCGTGCTTGGGCAGGCCGGGGCGCTTGGCGTGCGGCTCGGACGGCGCGCCCGCGTTGGCCGACACCTCGGGCGTGGCCGTCTGTGTATATACCTTGTGGTGCACGGGCTCGTGCTTGGGCAGGCCGGGGCGCTTGGCGTGCGGCTCGGACGGCGCGCCCGCGTTGGCCGACACCTCGGGCGTGGCCGTCTGTGTATATACCTTGTGGTGCACGGGCTCGTGCTTGGGCAGGCCGGGGCGCTTGGCGTGCGGCTCGGACGGCGCGCCCGCGTTGGCCGACACCTCGGGCGTGGCCGTCTGTGTATATACCTTGTGGTGCACGGGCTCGTGCTTGGGCAGGCCGGGGCGCTTGGCGTGCGGCTCGGACGGCGCGCCCGCGTTGGCCGACACCTCGGGCGTGGCCGTCTGTGTATATACCTTGTGGTGCACGGGCTCGTGCTTGGGCAGGCCGGGGCGCTTGGCGTGCGGCTCGGACGGCGCGCCCGCGTTGGCCGACACCTCGGGCGTGGCCGTCTGTGTATATACCTTGTGGTGCACGGGCTCGTGCTTGGGCAGGCCGGGGCGCTTGGCGTGCGGCTCGGACGGCGCGCCCGCGTTGGCCGACACCTCGGGCGTGGCCGTCTGTGTATATACCTTGTGGTGCACGGGCTCGTGCTTGGGCAGGCCGGGGCGCTTGGCGTGCGGCTCGGACGGCGCGCCCGCGTTGGCCGACACCTCGGGCGTGGCCGTCTGTGTATATACCTTGTGGTGCACGGGCTCGTGCTTGGGCAGGCCGGGGCGCTTGGCGTGCGGCTCGGACGGCGCGCCCGCGTTGGCCGACACCTCGGGCGTGGCCGTCTGTGTATATACCTTGTGGTGCACGGGCTCGTGCTTGGGCAGGCCGGGGCGCTTGGCGTGCGGCTCGGACGGCGCGCCCGCGTTGGCCGACACCTCGGGCGTGGCCGTCTGTGTATATACCTTGTGGTGCACGGGCTCGTGCTTGGGCAGGCCGGGGCGCTTGGCGTGCGGCTCGGACGGCGCGCCCGCGTTGGCCGACACCTCGGGCGTGGCCGTCTGTGTATATACCTTGTGGTGCACGGGCTCGTGCTTGGGCAGGCCGGGGCGCTTGGCGTGCGGCTCGGACGGCGCGCCCGCGTTGGCCGACACCTCGGGCGTGGCCGTCTGTGTATATACCTTGTGGTGCACGGGCTCGTGCTTGGGCAGGCCGGGGCGCTTGGCGTGCGGCTCGGACGGCGCGCCCGCGTTGGCCGACACCTCGGGCGTGGCCGTCTGTGTATATACCTTGTGGTGCACGGGCTCGTGCTTGGGCAGGCCGGGGCGCTTGGCGTGCGGCTCGGACGGCGCGCCCGCGTTGGCCGACACCTCGGGCGTGGCCGTCTGTGTATATACCTTGTGGTGCACGGGCTCGTGCTTGGGCAGGCCGGGGCGCTTGGCGTGCGGCTCGGACGGCGCGCCCGCGTTGGCCGACACCTCGGGCGTGGCCGTCTGTGTATATACCTTGTGGTGCACGGGCTCGTGCTTGGGCAGGCCGGGGCGCTTGGCGTGCGGCTCGGACGGCGCGCCCGCGTTGGCCGACACCTCGGGCGTGGCCGTCTGTGTATATACCTTGTGGTGCACGGGCTCGTGCTTGGGCAGGCCGGGGCGCTTGGCGTGCGGCTCGGACGGCGCGCCCGCGTTGGCCGACACCTCGGGCGTGGCCGTCTGTGTATATACCTTGTGGTGCACGGGCTCGTGCTTGGGCAGGCCGGGGCGCTTGGCGTGCGGCTCGGACGGCGCGCCCGCGTTGGCCGACACCTCGGGCGTGGCCGTCTGTGTATATACCTTGTGGTGCACGGGCTCGTGCTTGGGCAGGCCGGGGCGCTTGGCGTGCGGCTCGGACGGCGCGCCCGCGTTGGCCGACACCTCGGGCGTGGCCGTCTGTGTATATACCTTGTGGTGCACGGGCTCGTGCTTGGGCAGGCCGGGGCGCTTGGCGTGCGGCTCGGACGGCGCGCCCGCGTTGGCCGACACCTCGGGCGTGGCCGTCTGTGTATATACCTTGTGGTGCACGGGCTCGTGCTTGGGCAGGCCGGGGCGCTTGGCGTGCGGCTCGGACGGCGCGCCCGCGTTGGCCGACACCTCGGGCGTGGCCGTCTGTGTATATACCTTGTGGTGCACGGGCTCGTGCTTGGGCAGGCCGGGGCGCTTGGCGTGCGGCTCGGACGGCGCGCCCGCGTTGGCCGACACCTCGGGCGTGGCCGTCTGTGTATATACCTTGTGGTGCACGGGCTCGTGCTTGGGCAGGCCGGGGCGCTTGGCGTGCGGCTCGGACGGCGCGCCCGCGTTGGCCGACACCTCGGGCGTGGCCGTCTGTGTATATACCTTGTGGTGCACGGGCTCGTGCTTGGGCAGGCCGGGGCGCTTGGCGTGCGGCTCGGACGGCGCGCCCGCGTTGGCCGACACCTCGGGCGTGGCCGTCTGTGTATATACCTTGTGGTGCACGGGCTCGTGCTTGGGCAGGCCGGGGCGCTTGGCGTGCGGCTCGGACGGCGCGCCCGCGTTGGCCGACACCTCGGGCGTGGCCGTCTGTGTATATACCTTGTGGTGCACGGGCTCGTGCTTGGGCAGGCCGGGGCGCTTGGCGTGCGGCTCGGACGGCGCGCCCGCGTTGGCCGACACCTCGGGCGTGGCCGTCTGTGTATATACCTTGTGGTGCACGGGCTCGTGCTTGGGCAGGCCGGGGCGCTTGGCGTGCGGCTCGGACGGCGCGCCCGCGTTGGCCGACACCTCGGGCGTGGCCGTCTGTGTATATACCTTGTGGTGCACGGGCTCGTGCTTGGGCAGGCCGGGGCGCTTGGCGTGCGGCTCGGACGGCGCGCCCGCGTTGGCCGACACCTCGGGCGTGGCCGTCTGTGTATATACCTTGTGGTGCACGGGCTCGTGCTTGGGCAGGCCGGGGCGCTTGGCGTGCGGCTCGGACGGCGCGCCCGCGTTGGCCGACACCTCGGGCGTGGCCGTCTGTGTATATACCTTGTGGTGCACGGGCTCGTGCTTGGGCAGGCCGGGGCGCTTGGCGTGCGGCTCGGACGGCGCGCCCGCGTTGGCCGACACCTCGGGCGTGGCCGTCTGTGTATATACCTTGTGGTGCACGGGCTCGTGCTTGGGCAGGCCGGGGCGCTTGGCGTGCGGCTCGGACGGCGCGCCCGCGTTGGCCGACACCTCGGGCGTGGCCGTCTGTGTATATACCTTGTGGTGCACGGGCTCGTGCTTGGGCAGGCCGGGGCGCTTGGCGTGCGGCTCGGACGGCGCGCCCGCGTTGGCCGACACCTCGGGCGTGGCCGTCTGTGTATATACCTTGTGGTGCACGGGCTCGTGCTTGGGCAGGCCGGGGCGCTTGGCGTGCGGCTCGGACGGCGCGCCCGCGTTGGCCGACACCTCGGGCGTGGCCGTCTGTGTATATACCTTGTGGTGCACGGGCTCGTGCTTGGGCAGGCCGGGGCGCTTGGCGTGCGGCTCGGACGGCGCGCCCGCGTTGGCCGACACCTCGGGCGTGGCCGTCTGTGTATATACCTTGTGGTGCACGGGCTCGTGCTTGGGCAGGCCGGGGCGCTTGGCGTGCGGCTCGGACGGCGCGCCCGCGTTGGCCGACACCTCGGGCGTGGCCGTCTGTGTATATACCTTGTGGTGCACGGGCTCGTGCTTGGGCAGGCCGGGGCGCTTGGCGTGCGGCTCGGACGGCGCGCCCGCGTTGGCCGACACCTCGGGCGTGGCCGTCTGTGTATATACCTTGTGGTGCACGGGCTCGTGCTTGGGCAGGCCGGGGCGCTTGGCGTGCGGCTCGGACGGCGCGCCCGCGTTGGCCGACACCTCGGGCGTGGCCGTCTGTGTATATACCTTGTGGTGCACGGGCTCGTGCTTGGGCAGGCCGGGGCGCTTGGCGTGCGGCTCGGACGGCGCGCCCGCGTTGGCCGACACCTCGGGCGTGGCCGTCTGTGTATATACCTTGTGGTGCACGGGCTCGTGCTTGGGCAGGCCGGGGCGCTTGGCGTGCGGCTCGGACGGCGCGCCCGCGTTGGCCGACACCTCGGGCGTGGCCGTCTGTGTATATACCTTGTGGTGCACGGGCTCGTGCTTGGGCAGGCCGGGGCGCTTGGCGTGCGGCTCGGACGGCGCGCCCGCGTTGGCCGACACCTCGGGCGTGGCCGTCTGTGTATATACCTTGTGGTGCACGGGCTCGTGCTTGGGCAGGCCGGGGCGCTTGGCGTGCGGCTCGGACGGCGCGCCCGCGTTGGCCGACACCTCGGGCGTGGCCGTCTGTGTATATACCTTGTGGTGCACGGGCTCGTGCTTGGGCAGGCCGGGGCGCTTGGCGTGCGGCTCGGACGGCGCGCCCGCGTTGGCCGACACCTCGGGCGTGGCCGGCGCCGGCGGCGGCACCGTCTGCCAACATACTCGCTTTGAGCCCCACGTACCAACAACAACAAAACCACGCAACGAGTCAACTACGTAAAGAGACCTAAGCCCTCTTACGTGTACACCTACAACGCAACTGGCCAGCCCTACTGCCACATGTGCAATAGGGTATTTAAGACCAAGTTCGGCCTAACTAGCTATATTAGGGCTCTTATTAGTCAACCTCAATGGGGTTTGCATTAGGGTCGTCGTCATCGAAATCGATGAGGACGACTATACAAACAGCAACACTCTTAACTGTACACCGGTGGACCTTATTACAATAGGCATAAAGTCCACCGATGGGCAGCGTCTAACGACATGTTCACTTTGAGGCCCACGTACGAACAGCAATACTCTTTAACTGTACACCAGTGGGCCTTATTACAAAAGGCATAAGGTCCACCGATGGGCAGTTAACAGTGTGATCGATGGTACTAGCCACTGCTGTCGGCCAAAACAAATCTAGACACACGGCAGTATGTCAGCCAAATTCGCAGAGCAAAGCAACACACCAGCCGTGGGTATATTTACACGAACTATTTGGGGCTACTTTGACCCCCCTATAACTTGAAACCTATTTGAATTTCTTGGCATTCGTTCACATCAAGGATGATATAGACATGGATGGACAATACCCATACAAAATCGCGTTCTCTTTTCAGGTTAAAGCACTAGCGTCATCTATCGGTCACACCAGACACTAAATCCTAGTTTCTAATACTTTGTTCGTCGCTTAACGCTGACAGAATAACTCGACTCCAGACTCGACAGATGGCGCTGTGGCACTGTGTACCGAAAACAGACGTATAGCCTGAACGCGACTTTGTATAGGCATTGTCAATCCATGTCTTAATCATCTTTGATGCCTATACAAAATCGGGTTCCTCGAACCTTCAGGCTATACGTCTGTTTTCGGTACGAAGTGCCACAGCGCCATCTGTCGAGTCGGAGTCGAGTTATTCTGTCAGCGTTAAGCGACGAACAAAGTATTAGAAACTAGGATTTAGTGTCTGGTGTGACCGATAGATGACGCTAGTGCTTTAACCTGAAATAAAAGGAACGCGATTTTGTATGGATATTGTCCATCCATGTCTATATCATCCTTGGTTCACATTTATGTTTTGGATGGGTTTATTTATGTCTATACACTTTGACTACGTCTCTGAGCAGCAGGCTCGCGCTTATATACAGCTACTTTCGCGATATCGGACGCATGCCGGTCTGAGACCAAAAAAAGTTTACATTTCAATATTGGGACCCCTTTAAAAAAATTCAGACCGCAGATTTTTTTCCATAACATATTAATTTTTTTTTATTTACTGAATAAAATTTATTTCAGTCTTAATATTTCAGACCCCAAATTAATGCCAGTGCTGAGGCATCCGCGGGTGCGGCGCCGCAAGTATGTTGCTCTAGAAAGTAGCTACATATTTACGTCGTTTGGTGTTGAAACTTTGGGGCCGTGAGGGCCAAGCCTATAAAAAGATGAATAGAAGCTTCTGGTGACCAGAGGTCAGTCCACTATGTTGCTCAACGAATACCTATTGCCATTCAGCGTGATAATACGGCCAGCGTTCTGGGCACCTTACCAGTTAACAGCAATTTTGTCAGGTGACAACTAAAACTCGCTAATTGCAAAAAAAAATGAAAATCAAGGATGGTTTGTTACAAATACGGTTAATTATGGCTATGAACTTGTGGTAGTAGATAATGAGTTTTGGTTGTCACCTGACGATTTAACCTGCTTAAAATTAAAGATTTAAAAAAATTAGAATAGGTAATGTTTCTTATGTTTTTAATAAAATTGTTCAGTAGTTATAGTAGTTTAAGTACCTGTTACGTAATAGGTCCTTAAAATACGAGTGAGGTTTTATGAAACGAGCCGCAGGCGAGTTTCATAATAAGATCAAACGAGTGTTTCAAGGCCTAATTACGTACAGTTAGATACACTGCTTTATCTACATACATATTATATATCCTAAATGATGTGTTCGGAAACCATGACCATGACCAACTCGATTGTGCCGGCGGTCGGGCGGGCGCGTGCCGGCGGTCGGGGAGGAGGGCGGATTTTCATTACGTTACCGCAGGTAATAAATTTTCATACGTTTTTACCACACTGTTACAGATAATACACTGATGTTACGTTACTGGTTGCAATAATGGTGTAAATTACATACGGTTTCCGAACGCGGAATAGAGGACTTATGATATTGGTGTAGATAAATAAACAAGCAAGTTTGTATTAGCAATACACAAGAAAGCAAAAAGAATACGTACGGGCTGCGGCTGCGGCTGCGGCTGCGGCGGCGGCGGCTGCGCGGCGGGCGGCGCGGGCGACGTCACCAGCTTGAACTCGGCGCCGAACTTGCGCAGCTCCTGCTACATGATGGACATTTTATAACATTACTATTTTTTAAACATAAAGAACGGCACGAGATCTACGCGCTCTGCAAGAAGAAAACTGAGAGATCGCACAAAACAGGCCGCGTTGTCACGAAGCCAGCAGAGTAAGTAAGTAAAGAACGCATGTTTTTTCAAGTGTTTGTAATAATAATCTTAAACAAAAAAGAACCGACTTCACTCAGCCTCCACCGTTCCAAAAGCAAATGCCTGAGCTACTGAAAAAAAACACTAAAATCATTATAGGTGGCTATAATCTTTGAAGATTTCCCTCGATTTCTCCTGGATCCCATCATCAGATCCTGACCTGGTGACAATGGGACCAACTGTCAACTCTTTCAAACAAAAAAGAATTTTCCAAATCGGTTCAGTCTTCGAATAATCGGTGTACATAAAAAAAAAAGCAAAAACAAAGATCCTGACGAATTGATAACCTCTTTCTTCGAAATTTTGAAGTTGTTTAAAAAATATTTCTGATAGTTTTTCATAACAAATTACATAATAATTCATCAACTACAGATATGTAGGTATGATCTTCTCTTCTTCCTTGATTCCTCATGGCTGAGGCCCGTGATCAGATGAAGGCGTTACTTTAAGTATGACAGTACTATCGGGTTCAGAATTGCATGGCCAATTTATGAATGAATTCATTGATAAATTGACCATGCAATTTTGAACCCGATGGTACCTAGTTTTTGGGATAGAAATTCAAAAGCCGTAAGAGGAAAATCTTGTCGCATACGGAAGTGTCGGTACGCTCTATAAAAGATTCTAGTGACTAGACATTTATAATTTGTAAGCCAAGTCGAATGATGACTCGTCTTCGGCTTCATATTAAGTTTTTGTCGTATCGAATAAATGATGTACGAGATGAATGAGAGTAGAATATCTGACCTGCACCTCGTCCTGTCGCCGTGGCTCGGGCACGTGGCGCGGCCGCGGGCCCTCGGCCGGTGGGGCGGGGTTCTGGCAGTAATACACGACACACTCATACACCATAGCATTTTATACAATCATGTTAAACTAGAAAGAGCCGACTTCACTTAGACTCAACCTTTCCAGAAGGAAATGCTCGAACTACTATTGTAACCAGGTCAGGATCTGATGATGGGATCTTGGAGAAATCGAGGGAACTCTTCAACTATTATAGGCACACCTACAGTAATTTGAGTATTTTTCACAGTAGCTAGAGCATTTGCTTCTGGAAAAGTGGAGGCTAAGTGAAGTCGGTTCTTTTTTGTTTAAAATTATATACAATCATTTTAAACAAGAAAAAGCTGACTTCACTTAGACTCCACCTTTCCAAAAGGAAATGCCCGAACTACTGTGCCTTTACTATTTGAAGAACTCCCTCGATTTCTCTAGGATTCCATCATCAGATCCTGACCTGGTTACAATGGGACAAACTGTCAAGTATATTCTTTCAAATAAAATAGAATTTATCAAATCTGTCCTGCCGTCTTCGAATCGGTGAACATACACAAAATTTGCAAAAACAAATATACCGATAAGCTGAGAACCTCCTCCTTCGAAATCTTGAGGTCGGTTGAAAATATAATTACAAACAATTGTTTAGTACTTAGATAATCATTTTTAAACGTCGTGAAACTTCAGTAAGGACAACTTATTGATACCAATCTCTAACACTCGTGAAAACGAGTTTGAATGTGACATGACTTCTCGGACAAATTCACGAGCAAAGCTTAGACGTTGATAGGTAATAGTATGTATATAATATGTATGTTCAATATTTTAGAGTGACATATACACCGTGGGCTGGAATAACCCGACAGATCTTAACCACGAATTTCTAAGACCAAAAGAAGGAAAAAATATTATGTGACTTTAGGTCAATTTCGCCAAAAAAAAATAATTTTTTTTTTGCGTTTTTTTTTTCCATTTTTTTAATGTTCATTGCACATTAAAAGCAAATGTTAGAAATAAAATTATCGCCTAAAACAAATTGGTACATTTTTTTGTAAAAATTTAGTTTCTGCGCATTTTTCCTTGTCACTTTGATATCTGTCAATAAGGACGTGTAAACTATGTCCAATAGTGGCAACAACGCCATTAGAAAGGCGTTTTGTGATGAGTTATAATAAAAAGTGCATTTTTTCCAGAAATTCCAGAAAAGTTTATAGGACATTTTAGTATCTAAATATGATCAGGAATATACTGTTAGAATCTGTCTAGTTATATGGGCCCACGGTGTATTTAATGTTAATACGATAGACATAGATAACCCCAGAATCCAGATGCAGTACTCACGTGGTGGTGGTGCGGTGGGAACGTGGCCCGGGGGTGTGGTGCGTGCGCGGCGTGCGGCGAGTGTGTGGCGTGCGGCGCGTGCGGCGCGTGCGGCGCGTGCGCGGCGTGCGGCGCGCGCGGCTCGCCGTTGAGCTTGGCGGCCGGCGCCACGCCTCCGCCGGGAGGGGCCCTGTAGATAATAAATCACTATTGATTTCAAAGAAAAAAAACTATCTAAGACACTTAAAACGTATTAGGAAACCTTAACAGAGAAAACACTTAAAATTCAAATATTTCCTGACTCTTTATTCGCGCATATTATATCAATTTGCTTATGCAACGGGCTGATGATAATGATATCAATTTAGAAGTTCGACTGGTGCCACTGTGACTCGGGTAGCCTAGTGGTTAGGGCGGTTAGCCTACTGGTTCGATGCCAGCCCTGGGCACAGGAGGCCTAGGTCACTTTTTCCTTTGTATATGACATCTATATAAGTTTATAATTTAAAAGTTGTAATAATATTTGTATTTATTTGATATTGTATTATTTAAAGCCGTAAAATTAATTGCCAACCTTCTGTTTCTAACTTTCTTGCTTCACTCGGTTGTTTCAATAACACTTGGCTCACCTACGAAAACTTTTTCTAAAAGAAAATTCTCGACTACCTTCTTTTTGTTTTTTTAATATGAAACAAACAGTCAAGGGTTACAATTACAACCTATTTGCTTAACTTTAGACCTATAGTTTCCAGTATTATTTTAAGTAAGAAGTAAACACGATGTAGCACCAAATACCAATTATTCAGTTAATATAATTAGATATCTCCTTTTGACTGAGTTGTGAACTAACCCCCTTATTCATAAACGGCCACTAAAGTTAAGAGATCGCTGATAATCGTTTGTCCCTTTCCCTCATATAGGTTGGACGGAAAGGGACAAACGATTATCAGAGGTCTCTTAACTTTAGTAGACGTTTATGAATAAGGGGGTAAAACGTTACTCACTGGTGTTGATGTGGCGGAAAGGGCGGCGGCGCGTGGTAGCCGCCCGCTTGTGCCGCGTAACTCTTGCCGCCCGTGGCCGGGCCCACTACGGCTGCAGGCTGGATACAAACATATCACATTAAAAAAATTGCACTCGATACTAACAGTATTTCAATTGACAGAACAGAGAATTCAAATCATACACTCACACCGAGATGTAACAGATTGAAGCATTTAAATAACACCTTTTTAAGAGTTCGTTCTGAGGCTATTCGAAGAACTAAGGCCTCCGTCAGACTCGCGCGTTTTATGAGCAGGGCGCGACGCGTGCGATCCACGCTTGAACGTAGCGCCGCGCCCGCGCAGACAAAGACACAACGATGTGAGTGTTCTCATCGCGCCCCGCTCACAAAATGCGCGTCTTACGGAGCGGACATACTGTGTTTCATCCAGGAATTCGTCAACTATATCCCAGAAAAGAATTTGAACGGCTTAGGGTTTCCCCACACCTATCGACGCGGAATCGGCAATAGGCGATAGAAAAAAGCTTTATGTCTACGCAATACGAGCGAAAAAGACGTCGACGCGTCGGCAGGCGTCGGCCGAGCCGATCCGAGCCGAACCGTGCCTTGTTAGCTCTTATTGGGTGGACATAAAGCTTTTTTCCACCGGATTTTGCCGAATCCGCGTCGATAGATGTGGGAAAACCCTAAGCCATTCATAGTAGATTGTTAACCAAGGGTTGAAAGTGACCAATTTCACCTGAGATATTTCTAGCGCTCGAACGAAGTGAGAGCGCCAGTAGTTCGAGGGTGAAATGGGTAATTTAACCCGAGTTAAACACTCTCCTTTTAATTTCGACTATGAGGAAAGTACAATACCACACGCACATTATATAAAACTGGTATATAAAGAATAATATATAAAATGTTAAGTAAAATTTTAACAATTTGAAAAAGACAAATTCAATGGTTTGCCGTTGGTCGGGGAGCAGGGCATCCGGGTGGGCACCGGCTCAATCCACAATCAACACAGCTAATTACTTTGCACCCTAGGGATGGAAAAGCAATTTTCCACCCGACCATCTACCCAGGAAAATAAAACTTTCCGAACAGGAGAGATGAAAAATTATTTTCTGGGATATAGCTGACGAATTCCTGGGTGAAACACAGTATATAAATCACTCACAGAATTACCACGAGCGACTGAACGCAACTCAACTTTGCAGGGAGGAGTAACCTACAAGATAACATTAGGCCCTAGTGTAATCATGTAGTAACACAGGAATATTGAAGTATATTACCGGGTCGTCGATGGGGCGTCGCTCCTCGGGGGTGAGGTGGTGGCGGGGCGGGCGCTCCTTGTCCTTGGGCGGCGCGTGGTAGCCCGCGCCCGCCCCCGCCCCCGCCACCCCGCTCGGCCCGCCCGCCGGCTTGCCCACGCCGCCCCCGCCGTTGTTGCTCGCCGCCGCCGGCTTGCCTGTCAGCTTGCCCGTCTGGAAGATAACAAAACAAATATGGTATTTATAGTCTGGCTGGCCAAAAGTGCAGTAACAGTGTAATAAGCTATACTTATCCGTTTCTTAATAGCGAGGTTACTAGCGTAAGAAAAAGACAGTATGATCTTATCTGTTTATGCTTGAAGTAAAAAAAATCCCTGACCAAACTATAGAATTGCCAGGTGTAAAAGAGGCTAAATCAGTGCCATAAATTCAGATTCTGTTAACGACATTGCCACATACCTGCTGAACTCGCTTCCGCTTATTGGGTATGACGTATTTGCCGCCGTCTGCGACCGCTGGCCGTACTACGGCGACGTATCTCTCCTCCTCATCTCCATTTTCACACTTTACTACTACTAACAGTGCCATATAATCCACCTCTGTTGACGACAATGCCACGTACCTGCTGAACTCCCTTCCTCTTATTGGGTATGACGTATTTGCTGCCGTCTACGTACTACGGCGGCGTATCTCTCCTCCTCGTCTCCGTTTTATACTTTACTACTACTAACAGTGCCATATACTCTACCTCTGTTGACGACAATGCCACATACCTGCTGAACTCCCGTCCTCTTGTTGGGTATGACGTATTTGCCGCCGTCTGCGGCTGCCGGCCGTACTACGGCGGCGTATCTCTCCTCCTCGTCTCCGTTTTATACTTTACTACTACTAACAGTGTCATATTCTCCACCTCTGTTGACGACAATGCCACGTACCTGCTGAACTCCCGTCCTCTTACTGGGTATGACGTGTTTGCTGCAGTCTGCGGCTGCCGATCGTACTACGGCAACATATCTTTCTTCATCTCCGTTCTCTACTTCTATACCTCACCATAACAGTGCCATAAACTCCACCTCTGTTAACGACAATGCCACGTACCTGCTGAACTCCCGTCCTCTTACTGGGTATGACGTGTTTGCTGCAGTCTGCGGCTGCCGATCGTACTACGGCAACATATCTTTCTTCATCTCCGTTCTCTACTTCTATACCTCACCATAACAGTGCCATAAACTCCACCTCTGTTAACGACAATGCCACATGCCTGCTGAACTCCCTTCCTCTTATTGGGTATGACGTATTTGCCGCCGTCTGCGGCTGCCGGTCGTACTACGGCAACATATCTTTCTTCATCTCCGTTCTCTACTTCTATACCTCACCATACCAGTGCCATAAACTCCACCTCTGTTAACGACAATGCCACGTACCTGCTGAACTCCCTTCCTCTTGTTGGGTATGACGTATTTGCCGCCGTCTGCGGCTGCCGGCCGTACTACGGCGACGTATCTCTTCTCCTCGTCTCCGTTTTATACTTTACTACTACTAACAGTGTCATATTCTCCACCTCTGTTAACGACAATGCCACGTACCTGCTGAACTCCCTTCCTCTTATTGGGTATGACGTATTTGCCGCCGTCTGCGGCTGCCGGCCGTACTACGGCGGCGTATCTCTCCTCCTCGTCTCCGTTTTCTAATTCTATGCGAGCTTTGTATGAAGCTGCGTTCTCTATTTCAGCGGCTATCTCTTCCGCTTTGGCTTCTGCCTCTCTGTAAAATGAAATTAATTTTGTTATTAGTAATATATATGATAAAGTTTGTCCTTATGGCCTATAGTTTCCAAGCAAAATAAGTATAAGGGGAGACGATTGAAGAGGTGATTGAGGACAGGTTGATGTTTGACAAAATAAGGCTTACAGAGGGTATATAAAAACCGAATTGTATTCTCATTTAGAAGTATAAAAACTAACAAGGCATGGCAATGAGGGTTACCGCGATAGAGATCTTCATTAGATGGCAGCACCGTGGCGAGAGGTATTTATGACAGCAGCTGTCAAAATCCACCAATAAAAAAAAAAAAAAAAAAAAATATTATATGGCTTTTACTCCTCGCCGATTTTGGCGAGGTGAATTCTGTTGGCGAGTTGTATACTTTTGATTTTATTAATCTTTAGTAATAAATAAAAGCAACGTTGTCCGGTTGAGGCCTTGCTGATTGTAAGGTGATAGCCTTCCTACAAACACGTGGGTGGCCGAGACCCCGGATAACCGTTTGTTCAACTAAAGGGTGGTGACGCGCGTTTTGAGACTAATTTTTCATTAGCTGCACACTTGTTCGTTAGGTCACCGCACAATAAGCTATCAATATTACACACTGAACTACGTAAATGAGCAAAAAACAAAAAACTATTCTAAACACGCTGTCACCATCTTGAGCTCAAACGGGTATCCAAAAAATATGATTAAACATGATTGGTGGATTATGACAGCTAGACCTCTCGCCATGGTGCTGCCATCTACTGAAAATCTCGATCGCAAAAACCATAATTGAATTTCGTCAACTTTGGAAAAACCAAAATGTTGTAATTAAATGTTCCCCATCCTAAAACCAGTGTGATGTATGCAGACGTCACACGCGAGAGTCTCAGGTTGGAGGTACCGTGATCTAGCACACTTATGACTCAAGCGCCGCGCATTGATGGCGGGACGGATCTAAGGAGTGTGCGAATGTGACTGGGTGGCCTAGGGGCTATGACGTTAGCCGCGAATGCACGAAAACGCCAGTACCAAGCCGGACCTGAGCACAGATTAGCATAGCTTATGATATTTTTAAGAATAAAGCTCCCGGCGATCCTCGAAAATTATCGAAACATGTCGAGCCTAATTCGACCTAAATTACGTGACTGGCCCGTTATAAATATATCTTATACGACATTAACACAAATTTACATGCAACACTAATGTAAATAAACTGTAAAACAAAAATAAAATAAATAAATTATAAATTGTAGATATGGAAGAGCGGTGCCAGGCACAGGTTATTTTGTAAATAACTTACACGGAGACTCCGGTCACTATAAAATTTGTATGAGTTGTTAAAGAATTTTGATTTTGACATACAAATACCAAACTGAAAAAATACTTAGCCATCGCGCCTGATAAGACTTGATCTGTGCCGTGCCTGTATAAGCCTCTATTTGGCTCCCTCTACTATGCTCCGATCAGTCTGACAAAGAGATTGAATGCCTTACCTGTAGTCTTGTGTATCTTTCCTCTGTAGCGGCACCGTATAGCCGGCCAGCGAGTGGTCGTAGGTACTGTGTACCCCGTATACCTCCTCGTTTTTTCTAAACAAAAAACATAATTAAAAATTTGTAATTAAAGGTATTAGCAGCTTCAATCTTGCTTTAGAAACCACTAGTTCCCTCCCTAGGAGTCATGCAAATCACAAAATAATAATAAATATGGGACAATCCTACACAAATCAACCTAGTCCCACAGTAAGCTCAATAAGGCTTGTGTTGTGGGTAACGAGGTAACGAGATCTATATATATATATATATATATATATATATAGATACATACATATAAATACTTAAATACATAGAAAACATCCATAACTCAGGAGCAAGTGTGCGTGATAATGATAAACACACAAATAAATGCCCTGAGCAGGATTCGAACCCGGGACCTCTTGCTTCATAGGCAGGGTCACTATCGACTAGACTAGGAGGCTGTTAATACTCAATACTCTAGTCTTTCAACATATTTTTGACTAAGGGCAGTATAATAGCCCGACGGGCTCCGTTGACAGAAGGTGAGTCACAGAGTGGTAGCCCCGGGGCTAACACCCACCTGAACATGTCGTTGGCGTCCCAGCCGTTGGCCCGGTGGTCGAGCTCGAGCTCCGAGAGCCTCGCCGAGCCGTTGACGGAGGGCGAGTCCCCGGCGTCGCCGTCGCAGTCCCAGGGCTCCAGCTGCCGCTCCTCGGTGCGCCCGTTGCCTGACAGAATTACTGAGTATCGGGTTAAAGCTGTCTGAGGGGATGGTCATTAGGATAGAATTTTATTTGAAAAATATACAGTTCACTCACACATGCGTGCGAGTGGCAATGCAAATATTTAGGTGAATAACGTGTCCAGAAACTCGCATTCGAATCATTTAATGCTTGTATTCCGCCTCGAACTGAGAACTCGCGATTTACTTGCAATCTAACTGGCCAATATAACAAGACCCATGTGTTGATTTTTCCGCGACTTGTAGCTCCATAACCCGTTGACCGATCCTGATCATATAGGAACTCTCAAATTATATGTATCTCTGCTACAACCCCAACAAATTTCATAAAGAAAAGCATTCTCTCAAAATCAAAAAGCCATCGAAATGCCGAGACGTCCCACTAGCCAGAAGTTGTTTGTAAGAACTTGCTACGCTTAGGTTCCGCTCGTTCGAAAAGTGTGAACGTGGATTTAGGAAAAAATAGATACTCGTACTCAGATCAGTTTAGGCGATTTTGCAATTAATTGATCACGAGATCTTACGCCACTGAGAAAAAATATTAGGAACTGATATTACATTCGCATTGCGGGTTGAAAAATAGCTATGTAATAAAGACTCGTTCAGCAGTTTCTCTGACAGTCTTACTACGGTATAACACTAGTTACAAATATTTTCGGTAACCTTGTTTATTTGGGCGTTTGTTCCGAATGACTTTTATGGAAACATTTTTGTAAAGCGGCATGACATTATGATAGTATAATGAGGAATCTGAGAGAAGATAGATAAGGCAGTGAAAGTGTCCAAATCATGACCCAAGTACTTCATCAATCAATGCAAAGCCAAACCAAAGCAGATCTCCAAGCAACTCAAACTTGGTATAGTTAGATAGCGTATTCCATGTCAGAGTTCTTGGCCCTGATGGAGACCATATCCCGGGGCTCGAAGACCAGCTTCACTCACCAAGGAGTCACCCAAGACCAAGTAGATTTAGACTTACCATTAAATTTGCTAGAGATAGCCCCGTCAGTCTGAAACACGTCTGTGGTCGCGTACTCCAGGTCAGAGTCCTTTGCCCTGATGGAGACCACATCCTGGGGCTTGAAGATGAGCTTCTCGACCACCGAGTCGACAGCTACCACGCCCTCTTGATCGACGCGGTGAGCCACTTCTAATACAACCTGCAATCACAAAAAGATGCATTAGATAAAGTATGTGAAGTGACCAAGGCGGTGCCCACAGCAGAAATTGATTTAGTGTCCTTTACATTTTGCATTGTTGATTAAATGAAAATATTTCATAACATAATTTGATTTTGAATTTAGGCACATTACAATGTACTTATGAACGTAAGAGAGAGAAAACAATTTTGTTGATAAAGTGGCCGTAAAACAATATGCTTGCCAGAGTTCCCAGGTAAAATTGACCTGTAAATAAATATCATAATTATCATTTGTAATAAATGACTCTAATTTTCGACCTTTGTTTTTTGTCCCCCCTCCAAATTCCACAGGTCCTCGAGGTCGAAAACTTATGAGCCTTCGTGGCATACCCCCAAACTAACTGTTAAAGTTCCATCGAGTTTGGATTACTTTCCAGCTACCCTTAACTTCATTCGACATAACGGCTGGATTGTTAACATAATAAGCAACTTGAAGAACAAATCAAATTATTTTTAATAAATATTTTGATGATTAGCCAAAATGCGTCTTAGCATTTACAAAAATTGCATATACACGGGAAAATTCGACCGGTGCCGCTGTGACCCAGGTAGCCTAGGGGTTAGGGCGTCTGCCGTGAATGCAGAAGACGCTGGTTCGATGACGCTGGGCACCGGACGCCTAGGTCACTTTTTCCTTTGTATATGACATCTATTTATATACTTAGTCGGTTCATAAGTTCTGTCACTAGGGTTTGGACTGGTAAAATAAGAACTGTTAGAGGTTGCTTACTATTTCAATATATGGTTAAAAATACGATATTATTTAAGGCAAATAGTTGTGACAGTTTTACACAATTCCCTGTAACATTCAAAAAAGCTCAACAAAAAACCACGTCAAAAACACGCGCCCTTTTCGAGTTGATTTCGACCCTAATTATTTTTATTCAATTTTAAGAGGCTTCAGTCTTACATAATGTATTAGCTTGATCTTTTACCTTCATTTTAATATATAATTAACTTGGGTCTGACTGACAAGAAGACTAGTATACACAATTTTGGAAGACTACCTTGATGTATGACATCAAAATCACCGTGTTTTGCTCAAAACTGAAAATTACGTTGAGGTTCAGGAGAAGAATAGCTGAAGCACAGACTTGTAAGTCAACTAAATATAGGTTTTTAAATATGCCTTAATCTTCTACTTTCATAAAAATAACAATTTGTAACTCTGGACAACTATAACAATGATCTAACCAACTTTTGTGAAGTACAATTTTCATAAATCATCGGCGTGTTTGGGTCTGACAACAATCTTCAAGTTTACAAGGATCTATAAAATACGCGATCTTGATTATAAGTTAATCATATTATATTTTAATCTGTATGAAATAAGCTTTCTAATCAGGTCAACATTTTTTTAATAAAAGCTTTGTATTATATTTTATCACTCAAAACCCTTGTGACAGAACTTAGGGACCGACTAGGTAAAGCTATAGTTTCGAAATCATCCTGCAGGTTCCCTGTAAACACTCTGTCCGTAACAACGTAGAGGCACGGAGATGTATCGTTATTTTGACTGCCTGCCAGTGAAACCAAGCTCCACCTTAGAGAATTCAACCCGGATGGAGTAGCCATGTCTGTCATTTCCGATACCAAAAAAGTCTGCCGATTTTTGCGGGGGAGGGGAACGTCAAAGGTATGGTTAACGTACATAGCTACGTCAGATAAACGCCAGTCCACTGGTCATATGATTTCGGCAGAGGGGAACGCCTGTCAATGGCGTCTCCGGTTGGTTGAATTCTCAAAGAGCTCCACCTATACAGGGTGGCCAAAAAATAACTGTATTCCCGTTGGCTGTAAGGTTTTGGAACCCAACCAATCCTCCCTAGATGGATTTGAAACCTCTCAGATTTTTTTGATTTTTGTAATGCCATTGAGCGGCGGTGGGTAATGGTCCCTTCCAAAAATAAAATCAATCTGAGAGGTTCCAAATCCATCTAGGTAGGATTGGTTGGGTCCCAAAACCTTACAGCCAACGGGAATATAGTTCTTTTTTGGACACTATGTATAAAAAGCCTTGCTGGAAATAAGTCTGACTTTGAACTCCGATTCTTCCTGCTGAATGCCCATGGTTTGTTATTAGCGCGCAAAGTAAACAGGCGCGGCGAGCGACGCGCGCGCATTGTTTTACTTCTGTTATTGTTCCGATCATTATTGTGTGGGACGCCTGTTTGCTACCGTTTTGGGAGCGGGACTGAATGTACGATTCGCATAAATATTAGGGGCATACTCAGACAGACAAGTTAAGCAAATCACTATGGGTATGCGTAAACGGGAAGGATAAACAAAAAAGATAGATACATACTTATACAAAAATGTGGAAAAATTATTCGCGACAAACACACACGGTTAAATGCTCTAACCGGTAATCGAATCCGGGACCCTCGGGTTCATAGGGTCACTAGCAACTAGTCTATAGACTTAACAGAGACCGCCGAACATTAGGCCGACCTCGGTGAGCGTCGTACTAAACAGTTAGATAAAAAGCAAACCTCATTGAGCCCGTTAGAAGCTGTTCTAGTTAGGTTATTGGTTAAATATTAAAAGTTTGTATCAAATATTACATTCTTGAAAAAATTAAATACGAGTAAAGGGAACGTCCGCGAAGTGCTAAATGACATGCATTAGTTGCCAAATAAGTCCACTAGATGGCGTAACCTACAACGCGCAAAGGATGCGTTTGGAGGGCTTGCAATCCGAATATTTCGGATAGTAATTTGTATGGAAACTATTCGAATTATACGTATTATCCGGATAATCTTATGCGTGCGTCAAGTGTGGGGCAACTGCTACTGGTGGTGAAGTAGATTAAATTTTTGATTAAGACCACAAGGTGGGGCGCGGTCCCTATACAGAGTGTTTACTAAGAAATGTGAAGTGACTCCTCACATCAAAGCAAGCATTTAACTAGAGACCGCACACGCGTACATCCGTAAGGGGTAGACATAGACTACAATAAAATCACTTGTACATTACAAAACAATATAATTTACCATTGTTTTACTTAGCTGACACAACTTTCTAAGTAAAATATCAGGTTTCCTCGTAGTAAACACAGAAATCTCGAATTATATCTGTTTGTGACCCGCCACGTGGAGGGTAATAAAAAAAAGTGAGTCTATAACAAGAACCAACGATAATAGCACCTTCTCAGTCGTACCTATTGAAAGTGTAATAAGACCATCCCGTTCAATCTTGGTATTGTTATTACAATGACAGGTCTATGGCTAGTATGTCTATGCTTCACGCTGTATCAGTATACAGCATGAACCCCGACCTTTAACACGAGATATTGGGATTCTTTCAGTAAAGGTCAACTGACTGGTTAAACTATTAGGTAACACGTTATCAACGTAGGTACTTAGGAAACAAACTATTGGGAATTTATGCAAGAAGAAGTTAATACTTTCACTCCATTAGGAGTCGAATTTCCAAAAATCCTTACTGGACACAGATGACATTTAAAAAAATTATGTAACTCTACATGAAAAGGTACTATTTTGGTAGGTACACGGTATAAGCGGTACGGTAGCGCTATAGAATTTCGATACCTTTATGTTATAAAGGTAGAACTATACCGGTTGAAATATAACGGTACGCTACCGGTATAAAATTAGGATATCGCTATTTTTCGATACGGTACTTATACCTTTATTATATTATAACGATGTCTAACCGGTATTATTTCGGTATCGTAATTTTAGATCGTAGCTTGTACGGTGAACTGAGCCGGCAGCTAGCGCATACTTCAACCCAATCTATAGCTTCATCAAAACGGTTGGGGTATCGAAAAAAAATGACGGTACCATTATATTTCGATACAGAAAAATATCGGTTGCGCTACCGAAATCATACCGAAACAAACGGTATGACGTCATATCGTTTTAAAACGGTACCTGTATTTTTCCGATATGCACTCCCTGGACTCACATGTTCTACCTTCCACGGTTTTGGCAGTATGTTTGTATGTCTGATTAATATAATATATTTTTAGATCCAATTTTTTTTATCGGGTATGACAAATGACAATGTTTTTCATTTTTTGTCGATATTTACTAGGTACTAGTTTAGCGGACTGCAGGGGATTCGATTTCTATTTTTTCCTCTTTTCTCTAAGTTAAAATCTAACATACTTTAGAGAAGAACCTCTAACCACACTTCATACAACTTTCGAGTCGGTTTCATTACTTGGAATGCGATAGAAGTGCATCCGCGGGAAATACCAGTTATATAATACGTCCTTGTCCAGCAATGTGGCACTTTCACTAGCACAGCGTATCGCAGACCGCCCACTGCCGATTTCCTGCTGCCACAGAAGCTGTCAGCGGTGCCACTCTATAAGTACAATACATATTATGGTAGTAACTTAGCAGATATTGATAAAAGTAAGCGAAAGTACACGTCATTTATAAAATTATATACCTACGAAGATTGAAGATATTGAAAACATCAACGGTCATTTTACTCATTTTTACTCAAAGCAAGCGTGTTAAAGTCTTCTTTTATACAAGGATCGATGTGTGGTTAATTAATAAAAAAAAACTACAGTGAGTCATTTGCTAGCGAACATATTTAACAATGCAAGTTTTGCTGATGCAGAAAGTGTCCATTTGTGGGTAAAAGCCTCCCCTTTTGCGACACCTGTCACGATTCATTGCATGCACAAAAGGGTCTATAATTTATAGTTCGTCTTGCAATTCTACAGGATGGCAGAGGTACAGGTAAGCCAAATTGGCCCTTCGATCCGGATGCATTCGGCTTTGTGGCCTTAACACCCACATCTGCGATACTATGCAAACTTGTACAACATTTAACATACAAATAATCATCTCTAGTTATTTATAGACACTATATCAACGTCCTTGCTCCATATGGCACTTTCACTAGTAAAGCTAACGGAGCATGCATTCTAGATATCTTATTGCCTCAGATCAAACTAGCCGAGTCATTGTCGATAAATTATGATAAACGTGGATTCATCACATTATATGCGTATACATTGCTTCTCTTTTTCAGTAGGTAGTTATTAATGGGGATTTCTGTCTGCACCGTACATATGAGTAATTCTCTCAAAATTTTAACTGATCGCTCTAGCTTATGATATTTAAGCTATGCATCTGTCGATATAGTACTCACTTCCCGTTGCGATAGCTAAATACATACTTTATTACTTGACGTTAAAGTTGATTTTACTTTGCAATACAAGTATGGTTGTAAAGTAGATAATATTTTACATTTAAAACTATATAAAGAGGTGCGGAAGTCGTATCATATTTAATGGAAGTATTTCAGTTAAACGTTATTTCCACATTCACTACATAATATACTTACATTATAAATGTTTAGTAACCAGTGAGTTTCAGCAGGCTGTTTGTAGTTTATTTATTGTATCGTATAAATGAATCTTCATTATAATATTGCACTCACAATTGCAATATTATCATGACATTAATAAGCCATTTCATCATTATGAAAGACTATAAGTATGCCAAATTTTGCCTCAGTTATCGTAATTGTAATCAATCAAATTTTTAAGACAACATTGATACACGCATACGAGAAAAGCAAGTTAAATAATAGCCGGTGCGCGAGCGAGATAGCGCTCTGCATGTTACACGCTTGCACACCGTCGCCGCATCCGATTGCGGATGCGTTTTTTTAGGATTAGAAAAAAAAAGATGGATTTCGCCGCCGTTCCAATCTTTTTTTTTTTTGCCATTTTAGGGAAAAATATAAACGAGACCACGTTTGCCCAGAAATCGCAAGACGACATTCGCACGATTTATCTAATCTTAAAAAAAAAATTTAGTGCCATTTTATGATTTAAAAAAATGAATCTCTTCTTTTGACACGTAAACCTTACATATCGCTTTATCCGACCCAAACGCAACAAAGAAATCAACAATAAACAAATCACCAGTCGCACGTTGCACGGAAACATCCGCATTCTTCATTAAAGCACAATGGCGGCGCGGAAGACGTTACAGCGCCGCGCGACAGCGATCATTGATTCGACCCATATTCCCGGCCCGCCAGATAACCCGAAAAGCGTTCCCGCGGCCAAGTGCACCTACGCTACGCGTGTGATCTAGTGTAAAACTTTTTACTCGACTACGGCGAAACTTATTTATTTATTTCAACTTGATTGCACACAACAGAAAAATTTACAAATGGCGGACTTAATGCCTAAAGGCATTCTCTAACGGTCAACCATTGGGCTAAACAGAGACACGACAAAAAGGTGCAGAGAAAAGTAAGAGAATAGTCAATTAAAATCATTGAAAGCTTAGCTAAAAAAAGAGGGTAATAATCTACATAAAAATACACAAATAGAATACTAGGAATACATAGCAATCTATGGCCCTATGTATGTATGTTTGTATTTACGTATGTTCCTTCGTAGCGCCTAAACTATTCATCCGGTTTTGATGAATAAAGTCTCAATCGATTCGTAATTATGGCCCGTGTAATTTACATCAAAAATTGACAGTAACAATCTTGTTGTACTACACATATAAAAATTGTCTACATACATTTTAGCAGCTTTAAGTTATTTTAAGGTTTAGAAACATTGTGGTATCATTGCCGGACGTCTCCGCTTAATACAACATTAATTTTAAGTATTTATTTTGAAAACTTCCGAGTTGAAACACCGATCAAATAATACTAGGAATACACAATCAGCCCAAATAATGGCCCCGCAATAGTACCGCAAGAACGACTCGGGCGGTACTTTTTCTGACAGTCTTATTACCGTATATAATAAGACTGTCCGGTTACAAATTTTCACGAGCCATATTTTCAGTAAATCTTGTTTGAGTTTGTACCACCTTTACATTGTTGCTCGAAGAGTTGAAAATACTGTCAGACCTTTGTCTGGTTTTAGTTTTGATTTTGGTATATTCTTGGACCGGATCAGACGTCTGTAAGCCCGAAATAGTGTGTTTTTTGTTTCCGTATCTTTCACCGGAAAATAAACGGAACCGGAAAAAGATGTGAACCTAAATCCGTTTACTTTTACTACTCGTTGATTGCCTGCTTTAAAAGTAGCCCTGACCCCAATGACTGTTTTTTTCCCTAGAAACATTTACAGAAATAACTTTCTTCAAATACTACTACTATATCTAAAAATACAATTACAAATCGTTTGGATAGTTTTCTTCATTAAATTATAACTGTCTTTTCACAATCGACCTCTCAAAATGAATAGTGGAGCCCGATGCTCTAGGTTAAGTTTATGGCATTGCTCTCTGAGGAACACGTCGAACGAGTTAATATTTTCTAGCCGGTCAATGAAAAATCCCCACACGCTATAGTCAATTCATCCTTACTTGTAAACAAACACTTCTCAAAGACATTACCACACCTTTCTCTGGGATTATCACTTAAAATGTTGTTATATACTTAAAGTAACTCACTAAGTATTGAATTCAACCAACAAATCACTGAAAAATATCATTTTTAACAAAATTTTCTTCAATAATCGAAGTAACGCACGAATAACCTAAAAATATGACATTATGATGTCTAGATTGACAGACGTTTGTTTACATGATAAGACAATTAAGGATGCATTCTGTATATAGTTTTCAATGTTCTTTATTGTAAGTTGGAATATTAATTCATTAACATATTTATTGAGCGTACTATAGAGATGATTTCAACAGCTAGTAACCTCGCCAATCTTCAAAGTTGGCGTTGGTAATTATAATTATAAATAACAAACAATAACAAATAACAGTACACAATAGACATTATGATATAAGAATATTTGTACACCATTTGTTTACAAACTGAACGCAGCGCGATCGATGTCTAGGCCAGGCTAGGTTGTCCAGGGCATTCGGAAGCGACTGGGCACTTGCCATGCGCCATAGTTTCCGAGTAAGCTATATTTAGCGGGCGTAGGCTGCATTGGGTGTTGTGACCTCTGAAGTAAGGGGTGTTTTTGACCTCCGTAGGCTGGGTTTTATCTGCTTTCCTGTGTCTTACAGCTAAGGGAGATGAATGTTATTTTTATATTTCGTAGACTTTCTATTTTTTTCCATTCTGAGAAGGAATCCAAAAACAGATAACTAATAGCGATTTAAATTCATCTTAAACTCCTACATAGCTGGACTGATTAGAAAAAATAATTGGGTAAGTTTAGTTAGCTGATTGAGATTTACAACTTTTATAATCATAACAATTGCTTAATATCTCAACTCAACAACGGCTGATATTTCAATTGTTACTGGTTCTGTATTCAACTTCCGTTCTTTCTCCAGTTCCGTGAACGACCCAAGAAACGATCTATCCATACTTAACTACCCCTTTTATAATTTTTAATTTATTCGCATAACTTAAACCACTCGCTCATTTTGATGTGCAGAGTGATTCTGAGCGTTTCCCGGTCAGTGTCCCCCCTGTAAGCACCTGTAAGACCTGGCTCTTATTCTTAACTGCGCGCTGAAAGTCTTGCGCATTTACGTAAAGACATAAACGATGAGTTTAGTGAACAGCGTCGATATTATTACCTCAATCTGTGCGTTGAAAGTTTTCAAAATGCCGCAGCTTTCCGGACTTTGAAAGAACCGACAATACCGACATAATGTGTTGACTGCCCAGCATCAGACTTTTACCTCAAACTGCACGCTATATCTTGAATTTTCTGTTGAATGACTTCTATTTCCCCATAAGAATACTCACTTCAAACTGCGCGCTGAAAGTTTTAAACACCCCCTCCCAGAGGCTCCCCAAATGTGTGAGGACCAGCACGATGTATGTAGAGGTTTTTACCTCAAACTGAGCGCTGAAAGTCTTGAACACCCCCTCCCAGAGGCTCCCCGAGTGTGTGAGGACTTGCCGATGTATGTAGAGGTTCTTACCTCAAACTGAGCGCTGAAAGTCTTGAACACCCCCTCCCAGAGGCTCCCCGACTGTGTGAGGACCTGCACAATGTCGCCGACGTGCGACGTGGCTGCGTGCATGAAGTGGGCGTTGTTGTACACGCCCTCGGCCACCACCCGACCTCGCGGCGACCTGCGACAAGAATGCATTCGTCAGGATATGCAGGAAAGGATCTACAACAGGTGTATTCCCATATGTACCCGCCTCGATCGCGCGCAGTATTGGTAATGGCGGGTACGAATGGGAATGATTACTATGAAAAACTTATTCCCATCTGTCGGGCATACTCCTTACAAGGTATAATAAAGATTTGGGTGAAGATTGCGTTCCCGTTTGCCGAACTGTCCAACGGAAGTGAACGGCCAATGTATTTTATATCCGTCAGGACTTCAGAATTCAGATCAGGATATAACGTTAAGCAAAAAATATTGTATTGTATATTATTTATTTCAGACTTCAATCCATATGCTGTTAGTACATCTTAATATTTATTTGTTAGTACATAACATGAACATAAAATAAGACCAAGACTAGAATTGGATGCTAATATATTCACTTTTTTCAAAACACGATACGTCGATGTTTTACGAGAACAGATGTGACTCACTGCTGAAGCTTAAATCTGTCAAGTATCTAAATTAAATGGACTATTGTTGTTAATTATGTTACACAATTAGTGCAACCAGCAGCAAAATGACATAGACAATGCGAATAAATTCATTTATAATCTGGCAATGCTATTTATTTATGCAGCCAGTTGTCCTAGAAAAATCTAGTTTTATGGTGCTTGGTCAATCTCGTTATAAAAAATCTTGTAAAATGTTTGCTTAGTAACTGTATTTCCGATAGTAGTTTAGCTGTAACTTCGATTCAGTCAGTTATGTTAACGCACAAGTGGGGTCTAATATTCCACGCGTCACCGTGAGTATACCTTGACCTAATAGTCTTAAAACGTATACATATTCATGTAAAGTTCAAACAATGGTTTTCAGTCGGGAGTGACACTATCGACGACTTTAGACTTTATTCATTGGTACATAAGATAAGAATTAGAGCGAGTGTAAGCGGTATGGTTAAGGGCCAATGTTTAAGTGGAAATACTTGAGACTAAACAACAAACTTTCTTGTGCCAAGGCAGTAATTTATTTTTATCACTACTTCAAAGTGTCAAAAGGAATTAGATTGTCGACTTAGAAACTGCTCTAGAAAGATGTTTTTTCATTCTTTTTTCGATACTGAAACAAACCCCCGGACCCGGGGTATGTCCTTAAACTACGTCCGGACCTGGGTATGTCCTTAAACTACGTCCGGACCTGGGTATGTCCTTAAACTACGCCAAAAAGAGAGGTATGGGCACTGCGAATGGCATCTCGCTAAGTGTGGTAGGGCACGTTCAGCGAATGTCATCGCTCAAATCTGGAGCAGAGCCCGACTGGGGAAGTACCTCCACCTTACAGAAAACCACAGCCAAATAGCACTAGACCCTACTCATAGTGTTGTGTTCCTGCTGGTGAGTAAGGTTGCCAAAGAGCTCAAAGAGGACCCAGTGTGTTAACGATGAGGGACCTTCTTGTTCCTTTAGTCGTCAACACAGTGAATCCTCCTTTTTGTAAAGGGTCGGCAACGCGCATGTGACTCCTTTGGAGTAGCAGGCGTCCATAGGTTACGGTAGCTGCTTACCATCAGGCGGGCCGTATGCTTGTTTGCCACCGTCGTGGTATAAAAAAAAAAAAAAAAAAAAAACTATTACTTACAAAGTTTCGTGCTTGTTATTAGAAAAGAAAGAAAAATACGAGTGGAACTGGACTGGATAGCAAAAGTAACTAATATACCTATACAAAGTTAAGAACTTCAATTCGCCTCTTGTAATTGACACCATTAATTTACCAAAATTAGCTATATATTTACATGGGTAATTATAGTAACATGCGAATCTATAAAATCAAACGCTGAACCTAGATTCCATATATACACGGTGTAACATGAGGAAACCGAATAGCTTTAACAGCGTATTCCTGATCATAATTGGAGACTAAAATGTCGTATAAACTTTTCTGAAATTCGCCTAGTTTCAGAGTTACTACCAATGAAATAAAAATAAAAAATAGTGCAAAACGCTTTTTTGATGGCGATTTCACCCTTTATGAGGTCTAGTCAAGACATTCTTATTGACAGATATCAAAGTGCCAAGGAATACTTTACGTAAACTATTTTATACGAAAAAAAATGTACTAATTTATTTTAATCGACAGTTTTACCAATAACATTTATTTTTTTTATGTTCAAAAGAATTTAAAAAATTGAAAAAAAAAAAAAAAAAAATTTTTTTTTTGCGAAATTGACCTAAATTCATATAACATTTATTACTCCTTATGACCTCAGGAATTCGTGGTTAAAATCTCTCGCAATGCTCACGAGCACCGTGTACACAGTGTATTTGGGCATTTTTATTTTAACTTGTAATTTAAAGCATGACTTAAGTCGTGGTTCAGTAACGTCTAACCGTCACATTCCTGACAAAATTGAGATTTGACATTGTCCGTCAGTTTTGTGACGATTGCTAACCGGCAGTTAATGGTACACAGTTAAATGAAAATGCCAGTTTGTACTCGATTTTGTGTGATTATGATTATTTTACAGAACTCTTTGATGTTAACCGTATTGAAACTGTATTTTATATGATCATGACCCCGTGCCGTGCTTGATAAATAGAAACTACCAAAGTATACAAAGAAAGCCGGCAACATTAGCCTACATGGGCACCGCGTTTGAAATTAATTAATTTCCATTCAGCGAGAATCTTAATGAAGTGTAATAGATGCACCCCGATTACTTCCGCGTGTGTCCGATGTTAAAATGTAACGTTGGACATGACTATCTTTCGTATAGTCCGCTATTGCGACTTACGCTGCAATATACGCAAAAACTAAATAGCGATATCATAATGACTCCTTCACTCTTGCTGTGGCTGTGTAAGTGTGAAAGAGAAGTTTTATGACCTCAGCCGCCATTTAGTTTGGCGATTAGGTGTACCACATGTGCGGACGATATTTGGACACATAATGGTAAATTTACTAAGTGCGGCCGAGTTTGCCGCCATAAAACTTTCAAATTGGATGAGAAAAAAAATTGGTATGGGGGCGATTTGTCGATAAAATCCATCGTACTAACCATAGTTAACGGCTTCACTATAGCTGTCCAAATACATCCACTATTTAAGAACTAGGATAAAATAAAACCAATTTAATGCATCGTCACGAGCTTGGATACAATAAATTAAAGTTAGCTTTGTTTTTATGAAAAAAAAAACAAATAACGAACTATGCTTACAAGACATGCTTTTTTGGACATTACTACAGCTATAGACACAGTGTATCGTCAGTTAGGGTACAGTCCCCATCAGATATATCGGAGCAGCCACGGTGGTTACAAACATCTGAACAACGCCTCTATTCCCATGAAGGCAATAAAGTGCACGTTCAGATATTTTTGAGTACCTTGACCGTTCAGATATATTTGATGGCGACTGTACAAGGAATAAAAGTTAACTTTGTGACTATCTAAAAGATCGGTATTAGTTGACAAATATTAGTACGCTTCTATTCCCATGAAGGCAATAAAGTGCACGTTCAGATATTTTTGAGTACCTTGACCGTTCAGATATATTTGATGGCGACTGTACAAGGAATAAAAGTTAACTTTGTGACTATCTAAAAGATCGGTATTAGTTGACAAATATTAGTACGCTTCTATTCCCATGAAGGCAATAAAGTGCACGTTCAGATATTTTTGAGTACCTTGACCGTTCAGATATATTTGATGGCGACTGTACAAGGAATAAAAGTTAACTTTGTGAATATCTAAAAGATCATTATTAGTTGCCAAATATTAGTGTGGGGTGTCCATAGAACTCAATTCCCACCGGCTTCCCTAATTTGTTGGCCGTTTAGCACTTTTCCTAAATCCATGGGGAAAGGGAAAGCAATAATAGCTCCGACTTGCCTAGGAATATTTATCACACGCCACCACTGCAAAAATCTCTAACAACTACCTAGTAATAATTTATAACTCAAACTAGTTAATGCACATATAATATAAGTATAAACGAAAATAATTATTAACTCACGTCGTACTCATCCAGCACTGCTAGCATGACTTACGTTGACGCGCGACTCTCCATACTTCAAGGAGCGACAACGACAACGCATGTTCTGCTAGGCCGCCAGATTGGCTATAATTAAGCTATAATAACAAGCATTACAGCCGTAAAGCGCGTAATACGTGGTATTACAGCTACGCAACATTGTAGTGGATCTTTATCAGAGATATCTTAGTAATAATTAGTGTAATCATAGATTAGATGCTGACATCTTCACATCTGGTACACTCGCCATCAAATATATCGGAACGGCCAAGGTACTTAAAAATATCTGAACATGCACTTTATGACCTTGACAATAGAGGCGTTATTCAGATATTTGTGACCACCTTAGCCGCTCCGATATATCTGCTGGCGATTGTACAATCACAAATTTTAATACAGGTAAAGTTTTTACTTTACCTGTATTAAAATTTACAACATATGCCATTTTGGCGTCAAAATATGTATCAATGAAACTTTATCTTGGCACTAGGAACGAGGATCTGCTGAGTCCTATCAAATTATGGGCAGGAGCGGATCAATGTTACTCTGCGTCCGTAGGAAACACCTTAGACAACCCTACACGTGATCTCTGGGTGGTGCTAAAAGAGTAACAAACTTGGCAGCTGCACTGTCCCATCTGGACCTCGCAGCACTCACTGGATTTTCTTCATCATCTGCTTTCCCACTACTAAAGCTTGAACACAGTAAAACATGGGCACATAAAGTAACAAAAATAAAAATGTTATTGAACATATTTCAAGGAAATTTTTATTGCATTTATTTACTAGACTAATAACCATTTTTACAAATATATACAATTATTAAATTTGCTTTCTATATGCCATACTGCGTGCTTTGCGTCGAATCCGGCTCATTAAGTCTTGCACAGCACTATCAGGATATCTTTTGCAAGCCCATTTCCATTTGTTTTGCAATTCAGCTGCCGATTTAACTTCTCCGCCTCCTTTTTTTAGAATCCCTTTCATAATTGACCAATATTCTTCAATCGGCCTCAGTTCAGGACAATTTGGAGGATTGCACTCTTTAGGTACCACTGCGACATCGTTATGTTTATACCACTCAACTACTGCTTTAGAGTAGTGACAGCTCGCAAGGTCTGGCCAAAATAATGGCTGTGAGCTATGACTGCGTAAAAAGGGCAGTAGACGCTTTTGCAAACATTCTTTTTTGTAGATTTCACCGTTTACTGTGCCTGTTGTTACGAATGAACGACTTCTTTTACCACAACTACAAATAGCTTGCCATAAAAGAAATTTTTTTGGAAACTTCGATCTCTTTTTTATCTTGCAATCTTCTGGGGCATCCTTACGATTCTTAGAAGTATAAAATTCTTGCCCCGGTATCTGCTTGAAGTCTGCTTTGATGTACGTTTCATCATCCAATACAACGCATCCAAATTTTGTCAAGTAATTGTCGTACAACTTTCGTGATCTCTGTTTTGCAGACAGATTTTGCTTAGCGTCGCGATTGGGTGCAGCTTGTGCTTTGAACGACTTTAATCCAGCTCTTGACTTAGTTTTCTGTACATATGACTGCGACATTTTGACCTTTTTTGCGACATCACGGGACGATAACTTCGGATTCGCTGTAAAAAGTCGCAAGACATGGGCTTCTTTTTTTTAATCCTTTGCGCCTTGCTTACCTGCACTTCCCGGCTTGCGATCTACTGTCAATCGTTCTCGGAACCTTTTTAAAACTAAACATACGGAAGATTGCGGTAATTTTAAAAGTTTTGCTAATGCCCTATAACTTAAATGAGGATTTTCAGTATGTTTGCGCAAAATAATTTCACGTTTCTTGTGTTCAGAGCTCGCCATCGTGAAAACAAATGATCAAAGTAGAATGCTGTCATAATAGTTTTTATTCAGGATATCAAATAGTTTTTATTTATAATACTAAGAAGTTTCCATATTGTATAAATAAAAATATATAAGCATTTACTTGTGCCCACATTTTACTGTGTTCAAGCTTTACTATCCCAGGGAAGAAATGCCTAGCTATATACAGTGACATGTAGCCATACGATAAATAAAAATAAATTAGTCTGTCTTAGTAGTAACAAGCACGTCGCCATGCACCCACAGTACAGTCACTGGTAATAGTATCTTCCTACACGAATGCCGCAAAAATATGTAACACGCTCTTATTTGTAGGGCCATAAGAGCGTGTCACATATTTTGCGGCCTTCGTGTAGGAAGATACTATTGCTGGTGACTGTACAAGCGTGGCTTAGTTTGGATAGATCTGTGTAAGATAAGGAAGTTTTTCCTAGGAGTCAGAGTCGAACCCACGACCTTGCAGCTAGGCTTTCAGCCCTAACATATAGAAAAAAAAAAACAAATTGCGTAATACAGAGTTATCAACCGGCTATTTGTACATGTTAGTAATAGTTCGGGGAATCCATGCAACACTTGAAGCGTTTCTCTATCGGGCGTGATAGTGCGTAAATAGGTTAGTTGGCTTGGCTTGACATATCATATGATAGCTAGCAAGCCGTTATTAAAGAAATTATATTCTTCTTTATTCACGCATAAACATAACATAACATAACGAATTTCGATGAAATTTGCCAGGCAAAAGATTTAGAAAACTGCCTTAGGAATACTTTTTATCCCAGAATTCTACTTCTATAAAAAGGTGTAGGGGTAAAAAATCTATGAAGCCATATAGTGCCAACTCATTAAAATGGTTATTACTTAAAGGAAAAAACGATAAGGTTTTTTCCGTATCAAACCACAGGCTGAGTCACAAATGCATGCCCGTCTGTCCGTCTATCAGCACGGATGCCTGGCTAATAGGGTAATGGGTAAAATGCTGTGAATCATCCTGCTATTATAATCTTAGTTTTCTGGAGTCTGTTTATGTCCCTGGTACTCACAGGGGAAGTAGGAGGATATACTATGCAATATTCTAGGTAATGTCGTCGCATTAAGGTGATACCAAAACTCTCTTAAACCACATCCATCCGTTTATGGCGCCCGTTTATGAAACAAATAGATGCAACACTCTTTGTAACCAGAGTTTTTTGGACGAATCATGAAAAATATGAGAATCTACATATCATGTTAATCGGAAATTCGTCTTCTTTCACCTATGGCTACCATAGACAAAAAGGCGG
This sequence comes from Pammene aurita, assembly GCA_947086415.1. NCBI lineage: Eukaryota > Metazoa > Arthropoda > Insecta > Lepidoptera > Tortricidae > Pammene > Pammene aurita. The sequence goes on from OX352307.1 coordinate 4,380,758, forward strand.
AAGAAATCAACTTTTGACTGAAATATTTCCATAGGCTCCATGCGAAAACTCAGCTACCATAGCTATACTATATCTCCGCTTTCCGGCTGTTTTTGTCAATGATAGCTTAATGGAGAACATGCGTGAAAATTATTTAATTGAATTTGTTCAATAAACACGTTCAACAACACCGTTAAATTAATATAAATAAGTGGAAATCGGTAATAATTTTTAACAGTTTTTTTTAAGATATTGCGGTTTAAAAACGTAAAATTAACGTTAACGTTTTTTTTTATACCTCAAATGTATTTTCGAAATCTCAGTTCAATTACTTATGTTCTAACAAGAAAAAAAAAGTATAACAACTATATAGCTAACCGCATTTTTTCGTGCCTAAAATTACAAAAATCTTCCAAAAACTTGTTCCTTCCAAACAGTTTTCTGCAACTTTGAGGTCAGGTGACGTCACAAACCTCACACTTTTTGTATGGGGCGTTTTGACGCGCGGCGCAGACGCCTAACGTATTTTCACATTTTTGACGTTGCAGGGCTATCATAGATAGTAGGTTTATTAGAGACATTTGAATCTACAGGGAAATAGAATCGAATGACGTCTTTCAAAAAAATCATGCATGTTCCTAATTCCGCTCAAGTGTGTTGTGCGCCTAACTTATTACTATATATTTAAAACCTAGAAACAATTCGACTGACCTATAGCGGTGCAGACACTGTCAGTAATAATGTCATTATTTCGGTAGCCGAGCTTTTCTATTACTGACAGTTCTATGTATATGAAGAATGAGAAGGATGAGTAGAGAAATAATATCATTAGTAGTGACAGTGTCTGGTCAGCTTATAATTCAGTATCTCTCAGATATTTAATAGAAAACATGAACGGAAGCATTTTATGGCGTAACAGCAAAATGTACGCGCTATAAAGTTAACTACGGTTAACGAGTACACAATAAAATCATTTGACAACTACTGTTATGGCAGGGTCCATATAACCGGCCGATGATTCATAGACTAGGACACGGCGAAATTAAGAACAGAACAATTCTAATGGATTGTAGTTCCAGCAGTACGCCAAATTGAGCTGCAAATGGTGATCACATTTTTGTAAGAATGAAAAATCAGAAAAAAATACTAAATGTAAATATTTTTAAAATTGCATTCTTAGGATCAGATATGAGGATATTAGGTATCATTTCAGGTATATTTTTACAAGAAAATATTCAACGGTATCGTATCTGGAGGAGTCCAAATTTGGTATGTTTTGAAAATGATTTTAATTATAAAAAACTTAATAAAACGTAATTATATTTTTAGAATCGGCTCAGAAAGCTCCTTCATTTGAAACCACACACGACACGATAGGTATTATCTATCCTCCATAAAAAAAAATACAAAAAAAGATGAAGTCCTCTCATTTTTTTGGGGCTACGGTTAAAATTGATTCATACACCGCCTAAAGATCACTCGTTCCGATTTTCATGCTTTTAACATCATGTGCAGCATTTATTGAATTTCGGGGTGTACCGCTAGCACTATAGATAGTAGTGATCTTTTTTGTGAGGACGACAGAGCTCCAATAAGTTCCGAATAACTCAGCCGGGGTACGGAGCCCGCGATCTCCGGATTAAAAGTCGGACGTCTTATACCACCTACCAGCGGTAATAAGATACGAGTCTATGTGTATAGAAACTATAGAAAGTAAATGCCGTATCAGTTCTGTTACAACTACATATGTATAAACGAGAGGCACCTTTTTATCTACGGGAAAAAACATTTTCTCCGCGGCGGTTTCCCTGCCATGTAAGGAGATTTCGCGAAAAACAGCAGTGTCAAAAGAGCATGCAGATAAACAAATATCTCCTTATTTATGGTATCACGGGTTATTCCGACAATAACAGTGATTTCTCGGGGTTTTTTATAAGCTTTTGTTAACTCGTAATGTTTATCAGAGATTGTTATTTAGGTAGAATCTTGCAAACCAGATTTTAAACAGTTCCTGGTAACTGTAACTTGGATGGCATGACAATATGTCCTTAAATTACGTCCGGACTTGGGTATGTCCTTAAAATACGCCAAAAAGAGAGGTATGGGCACTGCGAATGGCATCTCGCTAAGTGTGGTAGGGCACGTTCAGCGAATGTCATCTCGCTTAAATCTGGAGCAGAGCCCGACTGGGGAAGTACCTCCACCTTACAGAAAACCACAGCCAAATAGCACTAGACCCTACTCATAGTGCTGTGTTCCTGTTCCTGCTGGTGAGTAAGGTTGCCAAAGAGCTCAAAGAGGACCCAGTGTGTTGACAATGAGGGACCTTCTTGTTCCTTTAGCCATCAACACAGTGAATCCTCCTTTTTGTAAAGGGTCGGCAACGCGCATGTGACTCCTTTGGAGTTGCAGGCGTCCATAGGTTACGGTAGCTGCTTACCATCAGGCGGGCCGTATGCTTGTTTGCCACCGTCGTGGTATAAAAAAAAACATCAGAGCATCTGGCAGGTTTTAATGGGTGGAGGTCAGAGTGACAGACCAACAAATTTTTCCAGTTGGAAAAAAGGAATACCAAAATAGATAAAAACTGTCGAAATTGTGTCATTTATAGAGGTCAGGGCCTATTTTTTGAGAACAAAAGACATAGTGTATTATTGCGGAAACAAAAACATAGGCGACAAAATATAAATTGCATTATACGTCTTTTATTTAGCACTACTTTCCCCCAACAAAAACTTCTGGAAATTATATAATCTAATTAATTACAAAAATTACCATAATATTGCATCAAACCCAGAACTTTTAACTCCAGCACTTTAAAGCTGCCAGATGTTCGGATCTATAAACAAGCATAGTATAGCAGAAGTACATATATAATAAGCGATAACAAACCCACAGCTACTGTCACAAGTAGCACTCCATGTCCCGCGTCCCTGCCTATGCTACTACGTCCTCGTCGCCGCGATCTCTTCGCTGTCCCTTATGCCCGTACTCGAGAGCAGGCTGCCTCTCCTCTGCACCTAGCTCTTACTCTGCTTAATGACATTCTGGACAGTGATAAGTGATAACCAACTAGATATATTTTTTACAACCGAAACCAAATTCCTAGCCGCATCTAGTAACTACATTGGAAAAATCGTTACCACTAGCTCCATTGTCTAATATTAATGTACATAAATAGTATGATAGATTTAATTATTATTACACCGACATTATTTTTATATGATCCAATGAGGTAATTTTTAGTTAATTAAGTTAAATTTTGACATTACTTAATAATATCTGTTGAATTTGATGATTTTGACATTATTGGCATCTATTTAATTTAATTTGACATTTAATTTATTTTTCAATTATTATTTATTTTCCATTGTATTGTAATTTCTTGACTTTGTAATATATGTACCTACTACTATAATGCATGTTAGACACTAAGTTATAAAACACCAATTAGCACGTAAGGTTTAGCTGCTAAGTGCTTTTTGTGGAAATATATAATAAACAATAGCAATCTAACTAGAGGGGTTTCGTTGCTCTCATTTTTGTGTCATATCTGACGTGGCCAGCTGTCCGTCTAATACAATATTTTGGTACCATCCAGCTGGTCTGATGATGGAGATTGGAGACCGAAAGTGGCCATAAGAACTCTGCGATAAAAAAAATGGAAGCCCATTGTGTTTGGGTTTGTTAGAATCATCTCGTTGAACAGTAGATGACGAGAAAAGTACAGTTGGCTTTAATATTTGTATTAAAAAATAAAATGCATGCCAGAACATATGTAAAAACCTTGCAAAGTGGTAACTTTAAGTGCTAATTGACTTCAAAAGTTGCTAAATTTAGCACCTAAACTCATTGATTTAATATGTATTCTACTAGATGTGACATCTAGAACAAATGTTGTGCGCAATGTTTGGCGGTTGACACCTATGACAGAATCAAAGAGTAGTATAGACTTGTAGTGATTTTCACTATAACTTTTGGGACGAAGAATTTCTTATGGATGTCATCTCCTGTTACTCAATGCCTAAATTACCCAGACAGCGCGAAAGCGAATACCCTTTCTCCTTCCCGAAGTCCGAGAATGTCAAGGTCGCAGTTACGAAGTTCCCGGAATTCCGCGACACGCATTTTTACGGTCCTTTATGAATTCAAAAACAGTTCATTCAACGTTACGGCAATTATGCTTTTAAACGATTTGCGAGTTTTGATTGGCGGAGTCATTGTCACAAAGAACGTCAACAAAGAGTGCAAAGAACAATATAAACATGGCGGTAGCCATTCTGTATAAGACAGAAAAGACAGTTTAATTTTGCGATTTTTTTTTAAATGTTGTGAGTAACTTATTACTAACTAGCGACCCGCCCCGGCTTCGCACGGGATTAAAAATGGTTATTGTGGGATATCCCTAAGAGATAGACATACACCAACGCGAAATTTTTTTGTAGATCTTTTTAAGGTGTACAATACTATAGTAAATTATTCTGATCTATCTCGTAGGGTTCAGCCAGCGTTTGCAATGTAAGCGCAAAAAAGTGTTTATTTCCGAAATCACATTATAAACCTCTAAAATTATCGGAGTTTCTCTACTATATTATGCATGTATTATACATATAAACCTTCCTCTTCATCCACTCTATCTATTTAAAAAAAAAACCGCATTAAAATCCGTTGCGCAGTTTTAAAGATCTAAGCATACATAGGGACAGACAGCGGAAAGCGACTTTGTTTTATACTACGTAGTGATGATGATAGTGATAGTGAAGATAAAAATATAGGTACATTTTATGCCTAACATCTTTGCAAAAGTTCGGAATTAATAATTATACCTACCTCACTATGTAGTTAAACATTTTCTTATGGCATTGACCTACACATAAAAACCGGCCAAGAGCGTGTCGGGCCACGCTCAGTGTAGGGTTCCGTAGTTTTCCGTCCGTCACAGAAAGTGTCCCCACTTAAGAGTTAAAATAACACCGCCATGTAGGATATGATATGAGCGTTCCACCTACAGCGACATCTATCGGCAAATTAAGTAAACTATTGCGCGCGAGCTTAAAGTATGGAAGATGATTTTTATGGGATCATTCTTTATTGCGTGAACCGATTTTCACCGTTTTTACTTTATTTGAAAGCACGTCATTTCATTGTGATTTTGTAGAAATTACAAGTACAGTAAACACCTGCTTATACGGTTAAATTACAAACTTAGTTCAGAAATTATTTTGTAAATTTTTTCAAAAACTATTAAACCTATCAAGTTCAAAATAATTTTCCTAGAAAGTTTTTATAAAGTTCTACTTTTGAATTTTTTTTCATATTTTTAAAACTTATGGTTCAAAAGTTAGAGGGGGGGGGGACACATTTTTTTTTACTTCTGGAGCGATTATTTCCGAAAATATTTACATTATCAAAAAATGATTTTAGTAAATCCCTATTCATTTTTAAATACCTATCCAACAATATATCACACGTTAGGGTTGAAATGAAAAAAAAAAAATCACTCCCCACTTTACGTATAGGGGAGGTACCCCAATAAAACATTTTTTTCCACTTTTTATTTTACCACTTTGTCGGCGTGATTGATATACATACGAGGGCTGCCTTTTAAGTTGTGTCGTTTGCCAACCTCCCGCAATTATTTAAAAAAAAAACATATGGCATTTTCATCCTTTTGAATTTAGAATTCGAAAACAAAAGAATGTTTTCAAATTGGTCGAATAGTTTTATTACAGCGTCTATTCAAAGGTGTCAAGTCGGTTGTAAAAATGGAAATGTCTAAGGAAAATTTGCGTGCGATAATTTTCTACAACTTTAAAAGGGGATTATCGCGACTTCAGTGCTTTGAGGAGATCACATCTGTGTTTGGTGATGCAGCACCGTGTCTTAGGACTGTAGAACGCTGGTATTTAGAATTTCAACGTGGGCACTCTAGCCTCAGTGACAAGCTTCGTGAAGGTCGTCCAAAAACCGCCATGACGCAAGAAAATATCGAAGCCGTGCGGCAGCTAATACTCGAAGATCGTCTTGTGACATACCGTGAAATAGAGGCATCCGTGGGCATTTCAGGGACCACTATCCAAAAAATCCTGCACGAAGAACTTGTTGTAAAAAAGTTGATCTCTCGTTGGATACCAGATTTGCTTAGCGACGACCAAAAAACAGCCCGTGTTAGTTGGTGTCGCAAAACTCTGAAGCGATTCAGCCGAGGAGAGTCAAAACATGTTTATGATATGGTTAGTGGTGACGAGTCTTGGATATATGCTTACGATCCAGATTCCAAACAGCAGTCAACTGTCTGGGTCTTCCAGGACGAGCCAAAACCGACCAAAGTCATACGCTCTCGGAGCACTTCAAAAAAAATGGTTGCTTCGTTTGTGGCAAAGGGTGGTCACGTCGCCACTATTGTACTAGAAGATCGCAAGACGGTTACCGCCGACTGGTATACCACGGTTTGTTTGCCACAAGTCATCACCGAATTTCGAAAAAACAACTCGGAACGTCGTATGATACTGCACCATGACAATGCAAGTTCGCACACCGCCCGCCAGACAAAGATGTTTTTGAACACCCAAAACGTGGAAATTTTAGATCACCCACCTTACAGTCCTGACTTAAGCCCTAACGATTTTTTTACGTTCCCCAAAATTAAGCAAAGTCTTCGTGGTCAACGTTTCAGCTCACCCGAAGAAGCTGTTGACGCATACAAATCGGCCATTTTGACTACCCCCACTTCGGAGTGGAATAAATGTTTTAAAAACTGGTTTGAACGCATGCAAAAGTGTATTAAATATCGCGGCGAATTCTTTGAAAAACAATAAATGGTAATAATATATTAGATTGTCTATACTTATTTCAAACGACACAAGTTAAAAGGCAGCCCTCGTATTAAAGGTTGAACACGCCAAAACTTGGGCACGCAAAATTTGTTTTTAAACCAGTTTGAAAATAAATAACTACATTATGAATACCACATTTAATGACAAATTTAATGAATTCTAAAATCACATTTTTAATTTTAATTAATGTTTACACAGTAAGCCATAGATTGAACTTTTCTACGCACACGGCTCATAAGACTTTGCACCATCTCTTTAGAAAAGATTTTTGTCGCCCAGGTCCATATTTTTTGTAGCTCAGGGACCGATTTTACTTCTCCGCCTTTCTTTTTTAGAATTCCTTTCATAATACTCCAGTACTCTTCAACAGGCCGCAGTTCCGGACTATTTGGCGGATTGCATATTTTGGGTACCACCATTATCCTGTTAGCGTTGTACCATTCCATAACTGATTTTGCGTATTAGCAACTGGCTAGATCTGGCCAAAACAGCGGTGGTGAGGCATGCTGTCTTATAAAAGGCAGCAAACGCTTCTGTAAACAATCTTTCTGATAAATATCGCCGTTTATTGTCCCGGTGGTGATAAACGAGCGACTTCTTTTACCACAGCTACATATTGCCTGCCAGAGAAGGTATTTTTTTGGAAATTGCCCTCATTTTTTTAATTCAAAATCTTCAGGAGTATCTGTTCGAGATTTGCTAGTATAAAAACTCTTGACCAGGTATTTGTTTACAATCCAATTTTATATACGTCTCGTCGTCCATCACCGCGCATTTAAATTTTGTAAGAAAATCTTCATAGAGTTGTCGCGACGGTATCTTTGCGGATAAGTTCTGTTTTGAGTCTCGATCTGGTGCGGCCTGGGCTTTATAACTCCTCAGTCCTGCCATCTGTTTCACTTTTTGGACATAGGACTAAGACATTTTCACTTTTTTAGCAACATCACGAGATGAAATCGTATGATTTGAGGCAAAAATCTTTAAAATACTCTTTCCTGTTTCTTATTCTTGACTCCCTGCAACCCACCACTTCCTGGCTTTCTATCTATTGTCAAGCGTTCACGGAAACTTTTTAATACGTGACCAACAGTAGATTGTGGATATTTCAGCCTTTTCGCGATATCTATGTAGCTTAACATGGAATTTTTTACATGTTCGTGCAAAATGCGTTCACGTTTTTGATATTGTACGCTCGACATTTTGCCAACGAATAAATAAAAGAAAATAAAACTATCATCATTTTATAGCCCAGTTCCTTGTGCGAAAATTGTTGTTTCAAAAGTTTAAATATCTCCATTTTTCGAATAACTATAGCTATTTTTATATGCCCAGGTTTTGGCGTGTTCAACCTTTAGTACCAAATTTCAGCTTTCTAGTGTTAACGGTCACTGAGATTATCCGCGGACGGACGGACGGACGGACGGGCAGACATGGCGAAACTATAAGGGTTCCTAGTTGACTACGGAACCCTAAAAATGAATTCAATGATTAATAGCTTTTAAGCACGGTAGTCGCAATCAAATGTATCGGAGCGGCCAAGGTACTCCAAAATATCTGAACATACACTTTATCGCCTTGAGAATAGAGGCGTTATTCCGATATTTTAACCACCTTGGCCGCTTCAATATATCTGATGGCGATCATAAAAAAATGTAGAAGTGTTAAAAAGCTTGTAAGACGATGAAACCCTAACTGTGTACCTTGACCGGTTTTTATTATTGGACAAAGGCAACTCTAGTATGATTGTCATCAGCAGACAGTGAGTCAGCTAAGGTCTGCAAATCGCAGTATTATAGCCATTGTGCATGCAAGTGCAATGTGACGACAACGACTAATGTAGTCAGTAGCAAAAATTGCGAAGCGGGTGAGATGTCCAGGTCATGGTCATGTTCATACATTAGGTAAAATTTCGTATAGAAAAACTTTTTTGGTAATAACTCAAAAATGGCTTAACCGATCATGTTCAAAACAATTTTCGTAGAAAGTATGTGATAAGGCACATCTTGTCAATTTTTTTTATATTTTTGGACTTATGGTTCAAAAGTTACAGCCTACAGGGGCTCCCCCCACAATTTTTCTGGCTTTCAGAAATAATCGTGAGCGTCAGGATGGCGGGTGGACCTCGGGAATTTTATCGAATTGTTATTAAAAGTACTGTACCTTTAGTGTACCTCAGTGTACCTTCAGTAAAAATCAGTGTACCTCTTTCTAAAACGAGATTTTTCCAAAAAAAGGTCCACCCGCCATCCTGACGTCAGGATGGCGGGTGGACCTGGTAAATGATACATTAAACCACATATAATGTATGTGGTTATAGTGTACCTTCAGTCCACCCGCCATCCTGACGTCAGGATGGCGGGTGGACCTGGTAAATCTTGCACTTTATCACTCAAAAGGTGTGTAATTAGATTGCATATTCAGTGTACCTCAGTATATACCTTTAGTAAAAATCAGTGTACCTCTTGCTAAAACGAGATATTTAGTGGATATTTTCAGAAATAAGCGATTATTTGTGAGCGTCAGGATGGCGGGTGGACCTTTTTTTGGAAAAATCTCGTTTTAAAAGAGGTACACTGATTTTTACTGAAGGTACACTGAGGTACACTAAAGGTACAGTACTTTTATTAACAATTCGATAAAATTCCCGAGGTCCATCCGCCATCCTGACGCTCACAAATAATCGCTTATTTCTGAAAATATCCACTTAATCACAAAATGTTCAAAGAAATCTCTATGTTATTTTTAGACCTATCAATGAATATGCAATATGTTGATATTTGCAAAAATTTTTTTTTTAATTTACACTCGCGTGCAAATAATTCGGGTCAGTACGAAAAACTATAATATCTCCTAAAATAATAAAGCTAGGAGCCTGAATTAAATTGTATATTATAGATAAATGCATAGTTAATAAAACAACGTCAAGAGTTAGAGATGATATTCACTTGTTTATTTAATTAACATAGTAAACACGATATCAATTAATTATAGGTAAAAAGCAACCGGTTTTGTGTGTGGTACCTCACACACAAAACTAAAAACATATCAATACTTCGTATTGCCTCCTCGGGCTCTTCTTACAGCTTCTAAACGATTGGGCATACTGTTTATTAAGTTTCTTATGCGTTCTTGCGGGATATTAGCCCATTCTTCCACTAACGCCTGTTTCAGGTCTCTAAGTGTAGCTGTGGCGGGGATTCGATTTCTTACACGCCTTCCGAGCTCGTCCCATACGTGCTCAATCGGATTTAGGTCCGGGCTTCTCGAGGGCCAGTTCATAGTGTTGATGCCAACCTCCTCAAAATAATCTTCCACAATCTCTCTGTCTCTGAGCGGTGTGTGGCCTGGCGTTGTCATGCATGAACATTGAGTTTTCACCCATATTAATTAAATATGGGCCTACATGCTCATTAAGAATCTCTTCCACATACCTGGCACTAGTTAACGTTCCATTTTCTATCAAAACTAATTGCGTGCGACTCTCGGATGAGATTCCAGCCCAAACCATAACAGACCCACCGCCGAAAGCAACTTTTTCTTCAAAACAGGCTGGAATAAAACGTTCACCTGGCCGTCTGTAAACTCTTCGCCGCCCGTCATGTGCATAGAGCATAAATCTGGATTCGTCAGAAAACATAATTCTTGCCCATTCTTCGGCACCCCATCGTCTGTATTCGCGTGCGTAAAGTTTCCTTGCAGTTCGATGCCCTCTGTCAAGTTTTGGACCATTTGCCGGTCTATGTGGGGTCAAATTAGCTTCACGAAGCCGCCGCCTTACAGTCCACTCGCTGATGTCATCTCTTCGGGTCTCCCGAAGTTGGTTTTTGACTTCAACTGCAGTGAGATGCCAATTTCGGAGCATTGTTGTTACAATAAATCGATCTTCTCTAGCCGTAGTACATCTCGGCCTGCCGGTTCCTGGTCTTCGAAGGTTGCTGCCAGTTTGTAGGAAACCTTGGAGGACCCTCTGCACCGTAGATAGTGACTCGCCTGTTCTTCTTGCTGTATATCTCTGACTTCTGCCTTCTTGTAACAAAGTGACGATACGTGTACATTCATCTTGTGTTAGCGACATGATAGTAATTCAATAATGACCATCAAAGTCAACAAAAACTGTCTTTTATCATTTTGCTTTGACAGATTGAAAACAAAAGTGAGAAAACAATCAAAAGTGAAATAAGCTCAATTTGAATTTGGTACCAAATTCGACTTTTTTTTAAATAAAGCTTTTCCAGAATTCTTGTAGAACATTGAAGGTTTAATTTCATTCGATATTAAATTCTCTTTAATACACAGTTAGTTTCCTGCACATACCTCTATTAATTTGCAAAATATAAGGGTTTTTGTCACTGACCCGTATTATTTGCTCGCGAGTGTAGTTAGATGTATGGAGCGCCCCCTCCTAAAAATATTTTTTCTGCAATTAAACTACATAACTTAATAGCGGCATACAGAATACCCCGTATATCTATTTTTATTAAGATACGTCTTATAATTTCCGAGTAAAATGGCTGTGAAATACGGACGGACGGACGGACAGACAGAAATGACGAAAATATAAGGGTTCCGTTTTTGCCATTTTGGCTACGGAACTCTAAAAAGGTGATCAATCATCCTATTTGAGGACATTGCCACTAGATGTCCAAAAATAACAAACTCCATTACTATTGGCAATATCTATAATAACTCAATCAAACCTCTATCAATAACAATGAGTGCAAGTTCAATGACATTCAAGCCTCTATGTATATATGAAAGATTTTGATGCATGAGCGGAATATATTTCATTACTTCACGAATCTCTTCAAAAGTCTCGCTTACAGCTGACACCTCTGCAGTTACATGCGTCCATAGGCTACGGTAGCTGCTTACCATTAGCCCAGCCCTATGCTTGTTGCCACCGTTGTGGTATAAAAAGATGCTTGTGGCAAGACTCGGGATAAATTTTAAGACTTATTTCTCTGTTATGTGCATTATGTTTAGTAATTAGATTAGACTACCGATTTTTTTAAACCTAAACTCTCTACTCATAGTTTCAGTACCATCAGTATCTACTGTTGAAGGTTACAAACTCCAACACGTTTAAAACAATATAATATAATTAATAAAAAATACAACAACTATTTACAATATTACAAGTATTTAACTAGTGTTAGGACCTCTGTCAGCTATAGGCCTCCCCCAACCTTCTCCACCTTTCTCGATCTTGAGCCTCAGAGAGCCAGTTTCAGGATACTTTCTGTATGTCATCTGACCAGCGTGCATATAATATAGCCTTTTTTATCCATCATCCGTGGCAGTCCTAGAGTTTGTGACGTAGCAGATAAGCTGCAGGAAAGTCGTCTCCGAGGGTATGGCCATATCAAACGCAGACCACCAGACTATATATGAAAAAGATGCCTAGAACTCATTGTTCAAGGCCCTAGATCCCGCGGCAGGGCTAAGAAAGCACTGGCTGGACGTTGTGAAAGTGGATATGGCAGAAGACAATCTCATACCTGAGGATGCCGAAGACCAGGCAAAGTGGAGAAGCTAAGCAGGAAGGACCCTGGCCCTGGACCCACTAGGCCGGGAAACACTAAGCCGAAGAAGAATATGCTTTGGTTTCATTACGCCCTAAGTTTATTTTACCCAGTTACTATAACTCCTAGATTTCAAAATGACTCGGTGTCAAAATACCTGAATCCCAGAATGCCCAATTTTTTCTCAAAACACCACATTTTTATTACGAAGGAATTTCAAAATAATCAAATCTCAAAATACCTAAAATTTAAAGTTTCTTTAACGCTCAGACAGTTAGTAACCTAACTTGTAATGTATATTTTGGTTTATTCTTTATTTATTTTGCATTTTGGTCGTATCAGACATTCGGTATTTGAAGGGAATCATAAGGAATGTACTTGCAAAATTTAGGTATTTTGGGAAATGGTGGTTTTAAGTCAATGTCATTATGATTTTTGATCATTTTATGGGTGAGGCAATTTGTTATTAAGGTTTTACTGCAACATGGCAATTTGAGATTTCGGTAAATTAGAGAATAAGGCATTATGCAATTTAGGTAGAAAGAAACCAAAGCAAGAATATAGCCATTTTTATTACACTTACGAACTGTTAGTTAGTAAAACGTGTTAAATAAATCATCATAAATTTTACATCAAGTACCTCTAAAACAAGTTTAAGTGGAACAAACATAGAGAATTGAACTCTTGTGCAACGAAAGTAAATGTCCCAAATGATAGATGGGAGCCCAGACTTTTATCAGCATGATTTTTATCAGCACTGATAACGTTGGCATACAAACGGGTCCACTTTGGGAATAGGGCCATGTTATATTATAATTATACTAGCTGTACCCGCTATTCACCCGCATGCTTTTTGGAGGAAAACCAACCCTATATTGCTCCGGAGTAAAAATGTTAGGTACCTACTATGCAATATTTCATGAAATTCTATGCAGTAGTTTTTGTGTAGTTTGAGGACTGACAGATTTCACCTTACGCATTCAGTATATGTATAGATATAGATACTAGTTATGTCTATGGTGTCGCCTGTGTTAATGATTTATGTCATGTCTCCTCCTCTCAAGTAGGGTTCTAAAAGTATAGTTGAAAAGCATGTCAAATTTGAACAAACCAATCAAAGTTCAAGGGTAACAGACACTACAACTTACTTTTGAATTTATGACTTAGTGTATATTTAATGTGCCATCTCTTGCAAGTGTCTACAATCTCTCTTTTTATAAATAAATATTAATTGTTTGTCCTTACCTGTCACTTTGACAGTTATATTTGTTAGAAACCAACAAAACATAATTTAACTAAATCAGGTTTAATAAGGAATAAGGGGGTCAGAATTTATTTAACTTGGAAAAACAATTGGAAACCTAAAAAGTATTGGCGCAAAAAAATCGTTTTACAAACTAAGTTTTTGGAAGATTATGTTTATTTGAATAGTAAGTTTTAACAAGTCATTTTGTTGTAGCACTAGATCTGATAAAAAGATAAAACAATCAATAACAAAGAACTATAATTGAAATATATTATTTAATCCCCTGCAATGAGTGGACAGAATTTTCTAAGAGTACAATAGATGCACTGCAATCATAAGGAATCCTGACAGTCAGTTTACTGCTTATCTGAAGGGTACACGGAAAGAACATGTCTAGTCAATTTTTTTGTAAAATGAGATTTTTATATCAAAATGTAGAGCTTGGAATGAACTATTAGTAACAACTTCTGTTACAGATGTAAATTTTAACATATATCCACTTCTTAACTCATAAAAACCATCTAGTTACGAAAATAGTATGGTTAATTGAAACATTCCAAATTTTAAAAGCGCTATAACTCAAAATGTTGTCAATGTGACTAGACATGTTCTTTCCATGTACCCTTCATCTGATCTCTTTAGTTCCTACAACTATGATTTATATACCAAATACAAACAAAGAAACAAAGAAAAGGCAAAGCTAAAATAGTTACCTAAGAGAGATCTTGACAAGCAGACATGTCAATCACATCCTCCGACAAAGCAAAAATAAACCTTTAAAACACTCCAAAGTTTAAATCTGACCAGCCTAAACTAGAGATAAGAAAGTGATCCAATTAACATCTTTGGCAGTTTGCCAAATACCATCATTTAGCTCCCACGGGCCCAAACAATAGTGAAAGGGGTTAATGACTATAATACATACTAGTTACACCTCAGGAAGTACTCCAAGTATCCAGACACAACACTGCCACTACTAGCATGAACGGGTCTTTAAACACACAATTTATTTACACTGGTTTCGCTAACGCGTAATCTGCATGCAAAACGTGATTAATTAGCGAAATTATTATCCCAGGCTCGGGTATCAGCTGATCGCACGCGTCTATATTAATCAAGAGTACACGGTAAAGTAGGGCAAACATCTAGACTAGCGGCGTCCGACACGACTCGGTCGGCACGGCGCGCGGCCGCCCGACTGGCACGCCTCACGACACGCCGACTCCCCACGATACAAAACACCTCGCCACCGTGTTTACCACCAGCTCTACGTGTTCAGCAACCCAAAAACTGTCAACTTGACATCATCAAAACACAAAATTCGCAACGTGAGAACGGCGATATGAGCGAACAACAAAGACATGTCAACTCGTTCGAACTGAACGTAAAATTATAGTTACCTCGGCGGCCCTTGGCGATTTTTGCGTTTGTTGTTCATATCTCCTTCGCCCGACTGCCCCGGCGGGTAGGCACCTTCTCGTCTGCGCGTAGGGACCGGAATTTTGGCTAATTAATATCACTTCTTTTACAACACAGTCCTTTCAACTTTCGCGGATGCACAAAACTGCAGTTGAAACTAGGAGTTAGAGCTCGAAAGGAGGCAACAAGGATTCATCGAATTCACTAATGTTGGTTTACATTTGCCAACAAATATAAATTAAAATATATTTGAGTACAAAATCGCGGTTCGATTTATTCTCGGGAACTAATCCCGAAAAATAAACGGGTTGGCAGATTTCTCGTGCCTGCAATCAGCGCAGGAATACAACATGGCGCTATGACGTATATCAAACGAAATTGCAAAAAAATTTATTCACACTCTTATGATAACGTTTTACCACGTAACAATCACTTAAAATATATCTTAAATTTAAGATATTTTTAAAGAAAAATATTGTCACACACTAGTAAGAAATATATTATAAGGTCAACGTTTGAGTGACTTCCACTTATAGCACTTCCAATATGGCGGACGAAAGGTATTTGACTTTTAGGGTTGCTATATCTAAAGGAAAAATTCATAACCAAATAGGTGTAATAGATATATAATTTTCTTTAAAATTCTTAAAAAATGTGTACGAAAATTAATTATTTTTAAACTAAAAATATTGTATATGGGTGTACACTAATGTTTCAAATAAATAAAGTATCATCTAGTGCAAAACTTTATATTTACATTTATTCGAAATACGTGTATCCGAACGGTATTTCATCATACAAATAAAAATGTTTGGCTGATTTATTTGTAAATGAATTTTATGAAATGTACTCACCTTTCCAGATGTATTCTCTGGATTGACGGTTTTAGAAAGTAGCTCACAGTAGTACTCCCATAATTTACACAAATATTTGCCATTCCTGCAATGTCATTGACTTCCACAAATCAAGTTTGCAACATAGTAAAAAACGGCTACGTTCGCGCGCGCGCGAATTTCCACCCATCGATAAACGCGTCGCAAGTTTGTATTGATCGTCGTGGGCGGATTTATAGGTCACACTCAAAATGAGCCTAAAACACAGGATAAATATGTCCCAGCGCGAGAAATTCGAGTTAATCAACTCAGAAGTGCGTTCTTTTTACGAGTACTGCAAAGACGCTGGTATGACTGATGCGGAATTGAATATAATATGCCGACCACTGATGGACGCAGTGCGGAAGGCGACTATCAGAAGATGGACGAGGATTTTTATGTTTCTGGTGATACTATTAGCCATCGGTTATACTGCGAGCCAGACCGAAACGTTTCAATGGCACGCATCGGCCGTATCGCGGATCGTGATGATCAAGATTCTGCCGATTTGGAACTGGACGCCCTTGCACTACAACAAGTGTCTGGTGGGTGCCTCGCAGTCACATAACCTGGACAACGTTGTGTCTTCTAGCGACTGCATCACCTGCGAGGCTGTCAGTGAGTAACCTGTTCCCTTAAAATAGGATGGGAGCCATTTAGGTACTTGACCCAATTTAGCCTTCTACTTGACCTAGTAAGCTTTCTCTACGTATATTTTCAAGAGAAAAGCTTATTGTTTCCGCTCAAGTGTAGATGCAACCTGAACTAGCTGTAGGTACTTAATTTGAATAAAAAAATCGGATTCTATCTGGGCATTAATTAATAATACTTATACCTACATAGGTAATGTAGGGTATCGATTATGTTTTTATATCTATAGGGTAATTCATTTTTCGTCCACATGTGTCAGTTTTCCATTGATAAATATTTATATTCGTTTTTCCAAATTAGCTTCAAATAAAATAAAAACTACTGAAGAATAAACTACAAGTTTAAATAGAAAATTTGTTGACTTTAAAAAGTTTTTCGCATGTATTTGTAGCAGTTTAATCAGGTGGACGGCAAACTGGCACTGGACGGGAAACTAGCATAATCACCCTATGTTAACTTTTTACCTCACTTCCATCCATAAGTAGGTAACTGTTGAGTAAAAGTGAGTGTCCCTTGAGTGGTTTATCTAGGTGATTACCTACCGATATACATATAACGGACGAAGTACGGGAAGTTAAGGTATTGGATGCGACGTACAGTCGCCATCAAATGAATGAATGAATTATTTATTTCATGTATCCAAGATACAATATTATTAGTGGATCTTATAGACTAATAAGGGGTTAGTAGGCTTAAAATAAAACAACACTGACAGGGGTATGCAAACCCTCGCAGTGTGACATGTACAGACAGAGCCAGAGACAGAAATACATCAGAGCGGCCAAGGTAGTCAAAAATATCTGAACATGGACTCTATCGCCTTGACAATAGAGGCGTTGTTCAGATATTTGTAACCACCTTGGCCGCTCCGATATATCTGATGGCGACTGTACATAAAGGTTGTCCTTAAAACCAATGTCAAGACTTTTAAAGGGTCGATGGAACAGCTGATAGGATAGGATTAAACAAATTTGAACCTAATAAAAATGGGGTTGGCATATACCAAAGGGGCCGCCACCACGCTTAGAAAAGTTTTCATCAGTGTGATGTCATAAGGCTATATTTTTATGATCTTATCGTACAGAACACGTCCAAATAAGCATGTTTTGTATGGACAACTTTTTAGTTAACTTAATAATTTCGAATTTATTGGGCCCAGAAGATCCGGTCCTTACTACCAATTTCGAAACAAGAAATCAAAGGACCCCTTTCATTTAGTGGTAGTGGCTTCGCTTGCTCGCCTTGCGCGCTGTTTGGTCGCAGTTCACCTAACAGATAGATAGATATATTCTTTACTAGCTGTACCCGCGGCTTCGCCCGCGTGTGTGGGAGGTTATGTCCAGGCCTGGGATTATTTTTCGCATGGTAAGATGAAAGAAAACTATGGAGTCGATATTAAAATTAAATTGTTATTTATATCCATACTCATACTCATTCATTTAATTAAGAACGAAATTAAATTATAAATAAAATAAATCATATGAATAGAAATAAATTATATTGTAAATAAAAATAAAACATTACTTTCGTAATGTGCTCCTAGTTTCCAATATCCATAGAGCTTGTATATACAGGAATGAGTGCCTCAAAATCTTGACAAGGTATAGCATGTGCATTGTCCATTTCAAAATTACAATTGTAAAACGAGTAAATAATGGCAACTTTTTCCATATTTTCTGGGCTAAAACTGGTTCTATATTGGTTGAAAATCGACTTGTGACTTGAAAAAGATCGTTCTACGTCAACGGAAGTTAGCGTAGCATATTCTAGAACTCGCTCAAATTATTCAGTACTTGCCATGTGCCTTAAGTCTATGAAGTCCGGATTTCTATTGAGTACACTTTCCATTTTTTCCATTTATTCTTAACTGTTTCAGGGACGAAAATTGTTAAAAATTGTCTTACGTCGTCTAATATTTGAAAACTTTGCTTAATCGACATATTAGTACACTGCAATTTTGTGATTGAATCAACAATGAGTTCAAAGTTATCTTTTATATAACTTAGCTCATTTGGCATATTAACGTTCAATAATACAGTTTGGGCGTTTAAAATTGCGGCGGCATCTCTACTGTTTAATGACGAAATAATATTTTTAATTTTTTCGTAATGAGTTGCATAATAAAATGCAGCACTCAGCCACGTCCCCCATCTGGTTATTATAGGCTGTGGTGGTAAGGGCACATCAGGGGCCATCGTTTTAAATATAATAGTCTTATCCGTTGTGGCGATTTAAGAAATACCTTTTTTACATTGGATATTAACTTGTTAACGTCCTCGTGTTCTGATCTTATATGTTCAGCAACACGATTGAGTCCATGTGCTAAACATGTAACATTTCTCATGTTATAAAATTTCTTTTTTAAAATTTTACCTGCAAGAAGCATGTATGCAGCAGCACTGTCCGTGCATAATACTAAAAATTTGCATATATTCCTTTCGAAATCATCTTGCCACAAAAACATTAAAGATCTTTCTACCAATTCAGCGACCGAAATCCCATTTACTTTTTCTAATACCTTGCACGATAGCAAATAAGGTCGAGATGGAAATCCTTCTAATGACTTCACAATAACATTAGTAATGCAATTGCCAACAGTATCCACCGTTTCATCTACTGAAAGCCACAAGTAACAATCATTCAATGAAGTTATTATTTTGCTTATGATTGGTGTGTAGACTTTTTCTAGATAAATCTTAAAGTAGATGCTTCCGGAAGTTTTCTATTTGAACATTTACAACAAAGATACTTGTTCATAAACTTTCTAAACTCGGGATGATTGAGTCTGTTCCATGGGATATTGCATGTAATCAAGAACAAACAGAGGTCTATGTAAAAGTCGTTCGTAATGCCAAATTTATTTTGATGTCGGGCAGAATTTACGTGCTTTAGGACATTATCTTTTTTTAGTTGAGTTATAGTAATGTCACACAGAGTACACACTATAGCTGATTGGTCAGCATCGTACCTTAGCTCGTGATATGGTTCTATCCAACTCTGAATAAAAGACGACGTTTGCTGAGATTTCGTTTGGTGGAGAATACTATTAACATGTTTTAAAATAAATGTGTGTTTTAATTGCGTTAGCTCTACTCCACAACACATTTCTCATGATCGTATTTTAGATCTTTGTAAGGTTCTATCCAGTACAAAATTGCAGAAACTTGCGGATCAGACATAATTGTTTACGTAATTATTGCACGCACCGATTGCAATAAATAATTAAGTGACACGTCGCGTCGTGAATGATTGACATGACATTGACATGCAAATGATTTTTGATAAAGCAGCTAGTCAGTGCCCCCGCCAAGTCGAGCGCGACGCAAACACTGCCGTACCATCCTTTACTGGAACCATTTCGCCGCATTTCCAGGCCCCTATTTGAGAACCTCTGGATAAGACCAGAACGCAGAAATTTTCGTCATCCAGTAAGCTATAATCACATACTTAAAATCCAAAATTTCAAGTCTGTAGGTCATTTAGTTCCGAAGTTAAGCGAAAGCAAAGTTTCACATTAATGACACTCACTCACTCATGATCATAAAAATGCTCCATGACACCATTGCACCAATCTGTCGCCAGAACCGCTACCCATTGACGATAGAAAATTGCCACTTGGGAAACGTTGATTCAATAACAGGTAATTGAATCTGGTGTCTGCTGGAGCACCTGGTTTTGTACCCTTGTGTACCCTTCAACGGCCAAGTCATACAACATTAACTATAATAATAAAGAAATAGCAGTAAGGAACCTTAGACTTGGCACGACTTTGTCTAGATTTCATTACTTTTTAGAGATAAACAAGCAGCTCCATCGAGACTTGGCTAGTTTTTTACAGAATGTTTTTGGTGGGAAAATTGAACACTTTTAAAACATAACCTTTATATTAATTATCAACACAAAGTAAATAAATAAATTACTACTAAGGGTTAATACTACCTATCAAATATCTTTAAAGGACCGGCCAAGTTTGTATCGGACCACGCATATTGTAGGGTTCCGTAGAAAGTAGTTTCTTGGCGATAACTCAAAAACGGATGAACCGATAATATATGAAATAATTTTCGTAGAAATTAAGTACTAAGCCTTCTTGGTTTTTTTCATATTTTTTAGACTTACGGATTAAAAGTTAGATGGGGATATAAGATATTTTTAAAACCGTATCGTACAACATGTTCATATTTACAAAAAAGATACTTTTGACATTTAGTTTGGCATATGTATGTATGGAGTGCCTCCCCTAAAAGATTTTTAGCAATTTAGCCAGAAAACTAAGTAGCGGCACATGAAACACACCTCTAGATAAAATTTCAGTAATATATGTTTTATAATAAAAATGGCTTTGACATACGGACGGACAGACGGACATGTTTCAAAAAACTTTTAAGGGTTCCGTTTTTGCGTTTTTGGCTATGGAACCCTAAGAAGTGTTTGCGGTGTGTTATTTTTTAAAGATCTAAATTTAATGGGCTTACAGCTCTCATGACAATTGTATGACAATTTCGTGCACAAATGCCGCTCCTTACATGTGCATTTTTACTATTCGCAACTCGCAACAGGCTTAGTTTTGTTAATTTATCGTAATTAAGTGAATTTTTACGGTTAATATTTAAAATCACAACAAAAAAATCACCATCTATTAAGCTCACTTGCACAGCAAAAAAAAAACAATTTCACATGAAAACACCGCTTTGATGTGCATTCAGTTTTTTATGCTGTACTAGTCAGTATTTTTAAATTTTTTTCTGATATGCGGAATATTTTAACCATATTTCGTAAATTCATAAATATTTTGCCGCTCACTGTACTTCAAATTCAAAATCTAGGTTTTAATTTTTTTACATAAAAATCTACTAATCGAGATCGTTATTACTTATTTTATTTTATAGGTAAGTAGCATTCCTAAAAATGTCACCGTAGTACTTAATCACAGTATTGAAATCACGAAACATCCGCAAAAGGATTATAATTATTATAAAGCTGCCCGCGCGCCTCTGACTGAGTAAAGTCATATCCCACCAAAAACATTCTGTAAAAAACTAGCCAAGTCTCGATGGAGCTGCTTGTTTATCTCTAAAAAGTAATGAAATCTAGACAAAGTCGTGCCAAGTCTAAGGTTCCTTACTGCGATTTCTTTATTATTATAGTTAATGTTGTGTGACTTGGCCGTTGAAGGGTACACAAGGGTACAAAACTAGGTGCTCCATGACACCATTGCACCAATCTGTCGCCAGAACCGCTACCCATTGACGATGGAAAATTGCCACTTGGGAAACGTTGATTCAATAACTGGTTATTGAATCTGGTGTCTGCTGGAGCACCTGGTTTTGTACCATTGTGTACCGTTCAACGGCCAAGTCACACAACATTAACTATGATAATAAAGAAATCGCAGTAAGGAACCTTAGACTTGGCACGACTTTGTCTAGATTTCATTACTTTTTAGGGATAAACAAGCAGCTCCATTGAGACTTGGCTAGTTTTTTACAGAATGTTTTTGGTGGGATTTCACTTCTTTTTGTAGAAACGTGTGCTTATTGATTTATTTAGACGATAGCGACAGTCAGCGCCATCTAGCGACGTGTGCGGGTATCACCGCCACTCTTAGTCCAATGCATTATATTTTGACCAAATTTTGTTCAAATTTTGTTTTCTAATCAGGGTCACCAGGTACTCCAGATCTTCGATTATCCTAGTTTTTATAGTTTTCCCTTTATGTGGCGATTAAACCCTAACTCTGTACCAAATGTCAGCTCTCTGAGTTTATGGGAAGTAATAGTTCTATTTTTATGATCATGAGTGAGTGAGTGTCATAAATGCGAAACTTTGCTTTCGCTTAACTTCGGAACTAAATGACCTACGGACTTGAAATTTTGGATTTTAAGTATGTGATTATAGCTTACTGGATGACGAAAATTTCTCCGTTCTGGTCTTATCCAGAGGTTCTCAAATAGGGGCCTGAAAATGCGGCGAAATGGTTCCAGTAAAGGATGGTACGGCAGTGTTTGCTTCGCGCTCGACTCATAAAAAACTAGCCAAGTCTCGATGGAGTTGCTTGTTTATCTCTAAAAAGTAATGAAATCTAGACAAAGTCGTGCCAAGTCTAAGGTGCTCCAGCAGACACCAGATTCAATAACCAGTTATTGAATCAACGTTTCCCAAGTGGCAATTTTCCATCGTCAATGGGTAGCGGTTCTGGCGACAGATTGGTGCAATGGTGTCATGGAGCACCTAATTTGTACCCTTGTGTACCCTTCAACGGCCAAGTCACACAACATTAACTATAATAATAAAGAAATCGCAGTAAGAAACCTTAGACTTGGCACGACTTTGTCTAGATTTCATTACTTTTTAGAGATAAACAAGCAGCTCCATCGAGACTTGGCTAGTTTTTTACAGAATGTTTAAAAGTTAAATATGGTTCTATCCAACTCTGAATAAAAGACGACGTTTGCTGAGATTTCGTTTGGTGGAGAATACTATTAACATGTTTTAAAATAAATGTGTGTTTTAATTGCGTTAGCCGTACTCCACAACACACACACGACACAACACATTTCTCATGATCGTATTTTAGATCTTTGTAAGGTTCTATCCAGTACAAAATTGCAGAAACTTGCGGATCAGACATAATTGTTTACGTAATTATTGCACGCACCGATTGCAATAAATATTTAAGTGACACGTCGCGTCGTGAATGATTGACATGACATTGACATGCAAATGATTTTTGATAAAGCAGCTGGTACCTGGCATTACGTTTACCGCAACAAAGTAGTCTGAACTAAACAAAATAGTAACTAATTTGATATACACTCGCGTGCAAATAATTCGGGTCAGTACGAAAAACGTACGTTACGTAACGTGATGTGACGTAAACGTAACGTTATTTTAGGAGATATTATAATATCTCCTAAAATAATAAAGCTAGGAGCCTGAATTAAATTGTATATAGATAAATGCATAGTTAATAAAACAACGTCAAGAGTTAGAGATGATATTCACTTGTTTATTTAATTAACATAGTAAACACGATATCAATTAATTATAGGTAAAAAGCAAGCGTGGTACCTCACACACAAAACTAAAAACATATCAATACTTCGTATTGCCTCCTCGGGCTCTTCTTACAGCTTCTAAACGATTGGGCATACTGTTTATTAAGTTTCTTATGCGTTCTTGCGGGATATTAGCCCATTCTTCCACTAACGCCTGTTTCAGGTCTCTAAGTGTAGCTGGGGCGGGGTTTCGATTTCTTACACGCCTTCTGAGCTCGTCCCATACGTGCTCAATCGGATTTAGGTCCGGGCTTCTCGAGGGCCAGTTCATAGTGTTGATGCCAACCTCCTCAAAATAATCTTCCACAATCTGTGCGGTGTGTGGCCTGGCGTTGTCATGCATGAACATTGAGCCTATATGCTCATTAAGAATCTCTTCCACATACCTGGCACTAGTTAACGTTCCATTTTCTATCAAAACTAATTGCGTGCGACTCTCTGAAGAGATTCCAGCCCAAACCATAACCGACCCACCGCCGAAAGCAACTTTTTCTTCAAAACAGGCTGGAATAAAACGTTTACCTGGCCGTCTGTAAACTCTTCGCCGCCCGTCATGTGCATAGAGCATAAATCTGGATTCGTCAGAAAACATAATTCTTGCCCATTCTTCGGCACCCCATCGCCTGTATTCGCGTGCGTAAAGTTTCCTTGCAGTTCGATGCCCTCTGTCAAGTTTTGGGCCATTTGCTGGTCTATGTGGGGTCAAATTAGCTTCACGAAGCCGCCGCCTTACAGTCCACTCGCTGATGTCATCTCTTCGGGTCTCCCGAAGTTGGTTTTTGACTTCAACTGCAGTGAGATGCCGATTTCGGAGCATTGTTGTTACAATAAATCGATCTTCTCTAGCCGTAGTACATCTCGGCCTGCCGGTTCCTGGTCTTCGAAGGTTCCTGCCAGTTTGTAGGAAACGTTGGAGGACCCTCTGCACCGTAGATAGTGACTCGCCTGTTCTTCTTGCTGTATATCTCTGACTTCTGCCTTCTTGTAACAAAGTGACGATACGTGTACATTCATCTTGTGTTAGCGACATGATAGTAATTCAATAATGACCATCAAAGTCAACAAAAACTGCCTTTTATCATTTTGCTTTGTCAGATTGAAAACAAAAGTGAGAAAACAATCAAAAGTGAAATAAGCTCAATTTGAATTTGGTACAAAAGTCGACTTTTTTTTAAATAAGACTTTTTCCAGAATTCTTGTAGAACATTGAAGGTTAATTCGATATTAAATTATCTTTAATACACAGTTAGTTTCCTGCACATACCGCTATTAATTTGCAAAATATAAGGGTTTTTGTCACTGACCCGTATTATTTGCTCGCGAGTGTAGTTACAGGGTAAATGTAACCCTCTACCAAGCAAAAGGCTTAACACTTCCCAAATCACTATTACTACACAAATAATTTTAATTACATTCAGTAAGATTAATTTTCGATTAACATTTTCGATCTGTCAATTTGCACAAGGGACAAAAGTATTACGGGACTAAGAAAATTAGTGAGTATGAGTTAATGTTTGATGAATTAAAGTTTAGTTTTAATATCTTTCTTTCATCTTACCATGCGAAAAATAATCCCAGGCCTGGTTATGTCATTTTCATTTACTATCCAGACCATTAGTGTAGAATTTACGCGTTTTACATATAAATCTATCTAAATTTATTAGTTCATCCGTGATAAAGATGTAATGGTTGTCGCTGAGAGCGAACCATACATATCCTTCAGCCTGAGGGGCTCTGCGAAGGTTTCCAGGCTAACTCAGGGTATGGAGGATCAGGTGATTAAAAACACACGATTATCTTTAACAAATCTGGGTCTTTTACGCCCTTTATTATCAATAAAGCAACCTTAACCTAATTGGCATTAATCTGTCCCTGAAGGGAGCGAGCTACAAAGACACGGTAGTCTCAATTATAAACAAACCCGGTATCACGCGATTGGTTGGCATCGAGAGCCCTGGATTAGTGGGGTAGCGGAGTGTTCCCCGGGGAACAGGGATCAGGAAACCTTTACCTAGGGTAAAAATCACCGTGTTTATAATTTGAATAAATTGGGACTCTTGATCCCATCATCTAGTTTTACCTACTTTTTTTTTTACTTATTTACTTCGCTTCTAAGTAAGTCTTTGATTTCGGAAATTTACGATTTTCCGCTACTTTAATGTATATTTATATGCTGTGGCTTATCCACCAGCCTTGCTATGCTAAACCAATTTTTTTTTAGTTACGGGATCTGTGATTGCTAATTATCCTTAACTGTAATAACGGGTTGGTAAGCAAAAAAACGGAATGTTATTAGTGTTTGTTAGGGTTTACTACCTAACAAATACTAATATTGAAAAATATAATTTAAAAAAAAATAACGCCGGTTTTTCTCTCTAACCGAACAGAGCAAAGAAATAATAGTATGAAAAATAAACAAAAACATCTACGGTTAATTGCTATTTCGGTCTCTGGTTCTCTGCAGCCTGTGACCATTCAACTCAAGCCGCCGTTCCTGTGCCGACCCGTCCTCCGTCTCCTTCTGTTGGCTGCCAGAGATCTTTAATATGCGCTGTGACTCACATTGCCGCCGTATGTTAACGACTGGTGACTTCTTACCTTGTATTTTGTATGGACCAAGGAACTTTGGTGCTAACTTGGCGCATATATTATTACTTGCATCTGTCAGGTCGTGGTTTCTTTTCCTTTTTTGTTCTCTGTGTTTGTCGTAGTAATTTTTCTGGGTGTCTGATGCTCTTCTCTGGCATCCGGTGCATTTCTTCACGTAGTTCACTATTTGGCTTTGCATCCCTGGCCAATAGTGCCTTTGTGCTATCCTTTTTATGGTTTTGGCCCTTCCTATATGGCCTGCCCTCGGTACATCGTGATTTTGATGTCTTACTTGTATTCTTTCTTGCTCTGGAACACATCTTTTCCCTTTTGAACTCGAATCCGTTTGTCGATATGCCTGGTTGTGTATCTTTCTATGCAGCTTACCATCCTTCCCGCAGTATTCTTTTGATCGGTCTGTGTTATCTGCTACTTGTGCTAGCTTCTTGTTGTTTTCCTCTGCTGTGTATATTGGATTCCTTGGCATTTCATGGACAATATGGTTCTGCTTCCCGCTCAGATATCTTATATCGGACTGGTATTGTTGTAGTTTGTGGTTCCTCGGATAATACTTTCGTTTAATCGGTTCTGTATGTTTCAACTTGATTCTGTGTTCTACCCGCGTGCTTCCTTTTGGTGCTTTCTCCCACAGTTTAAATTCACGTTGAAGTATTGCTTCTAATTCCTTCTTTTGTGATCTGGTTACTTCATGTGCCATGTCGTTCATGTGGGTTAGTGCTGGTGCGGATGTGGTTTCTCCTTCACTGTCTATTGTGTTGTGTCGTGGTTCCGAAACTTCCCCCCTCGATTCACCCTGTGCACTTCTGTGTTCATCGTGGGCGTCCTCTTCCTTGGTGGACTTTTCCCCTGCCCACGTGACTGCCATGCCGACTCGCTTCAGGACGTCCATTCCTATTATGGTACCATTGGTTGAAGGTAGTACACGTACCCAGTGCTTGATCCTTGCGTTTTTCATTTTAATATCTACCAACACGTTTTTGTTTACCTGTGCTCTTGCGCCGTTGGCAAGTGTCACTTCTCTTTGTACTTCTTTTTCCACAGCACCATTATCGATGCACTCCTTGTATGTTTGTTGGTCCACGTATGTATTTGTTGAGCCTGTATCAACTAAACAGTGATATTCTTTATCCATTATCTGCACCTGTTCGTACATTCTGTTGTCCTCTCGGTTACGGTCCCCTGCGGCTCCTACAGCTTCATTTTTCCCCCATTGTTTCTTCTTGCAGCAGTTCTTGCTCAAGACACCTTGTTTTCCACATTCACTACAAAATATCCGTCTTAATGAGCGGCATTCTTTGGTTGTGTGTCCCGACTTGCCACATGTCCAGCACGTCTTTACGTCGTACCTGGTTGCTTGTAAAGCCCCTTGGTCCTCCTGCGGGGCCATGTCTTGGTCTTGGTCACTGCTGTGTGAACCTCTGTACTCATTGCACTGGTTGCCATTTGGTACATTCGTTATGTTCTCGTACTCGGAAGCGAGTTGTAGTAATCCGGACAAGTCCTTAAAGTCTTGTTTCCTGATGTATAATTTATAATTCTTCTGCATGTTCTCGTGAATGCGGTGCAACTTTTCCTTTTCTGACAGGGTACCATACCTTCGCATTAACGTTTGGATATCTGTGAGGTAGTCCGTGAACTTCTCTTTGTATCTCTGTTTCCTTGCTATAATCTCTGCGACCAGGTTCTCTTCGTAATTAGCGGGGAAATAGTACAGTTTAAATACCGCAATGAACTCCTCCCACGTTTTCCACGTGTCGACGTTATTTCTGTACCACAATAAGGCTTTACCTTGTAGTATCCGGGGTAGGGCGGGTAGCACGTCTTCCTTCGTTATATTGCTTGCCAGTATTAGCTCTTCCAACCTTTCTACGAATTCGACTGCGTTGTCTACTGGTCGAAATGTGAGGTTCCAGTCCCTGATTGTTTTCCCTAAATTCTTGGATCCGTCCTTCTTGTCGGGTTGGTCCATCTTCACTGTTCGCTTTTTGTCTGGTGTTTTAAATTCGTCTGGCTTACCTTCGTCGGTTTCTTTCACCGCTTCTACTAGTAACTTTCTTACTTGCTCCATATTTAGACCTTCGGTCTGTATTTGTCTCGTTTCGGCTTGCTGAACTAATTCTGCTTTATTTAAATGGTAGATCCAGGCCGTTGGCATTTTCGCGGTCTGGCTAGGTCGACGCGTCGGGATATACGGGTCTCACTCACCAGTGTCCTCTGCGGAAGGCGATCTGGGATAGCGGCTTCGACTTACCCCTGTGTTGGGCACGGACGGGTCTGGCTTCCTTGGTTGCCGACGTTAGGCTGGAGGACGGTGGCTAGGCAAGGCTACTCTGTGAATGTAACGGTTTATTATCTCCTTACCTGTGCCCCTTTAACGGGTGGGTGGGATGCGTCGAGTGTAATATGTATTTAAATTTATTTATCTATCTCTGTGATCCTCCTGAGCTAACCAAAACTCCTTTAGTGAGTTTTTTCGTTGGGCGCCAAATATAATGGTTGTCGCTGAGAGCGAACCATACATATCCTTCAGCCTGAGGGGCTCTGCGAAGGTTTCCAGGCTAACTCAGGGTATGGAGGATCAGGTGATTAAAAACACACGATTATCTTTAACAAATCTGGGTCTTTCACGCCCTTTATTATCAATAAAGCAACCTTAACCTAATTGGCATTAATCTGTCCCTGAAGGGAGCGAGCTACAAAGACACGGTAGTCTCAATTATAAACAAACCCGGTATCACGCGATTGGTTGGCATCGAGAGCCCTGGATTAGTGGGATAGCGGAGTGTTCCCCGGGGAACAGGGATCAGGAAACCTCCGGCGTGTCGACGCGAGTACACGCGCGGCCTATTCTGGTTTAATGGGTCAGGGTACTGGGGATAACCTTCCGACTTGTCGACGCGAGTACACGCGCGGCCAGGATAGGCTATACTACGGGGGGAAAGGAAGGAAGAGTCCTCCGGCGTGTCGACGCGAGTACACGCGCGGCCTATACAGGACTCGGCCCTAGGGAAGCCCGGGACGACGCGAGAGACGCGCGCCGCAACGCCGGACTGTGCAGCCGTTGTTTCTAGCGCGAGCTCGAAACATCGACTGCCTGGAGGCTCGGTGCGCGCCGGGTTATATAGGTGCGCGGTGGCGGTGGGCGCGCGGAGGGGACGCGGCCGTTGCTCTCTGCCCGCCGCGCGTCGCACCCCGCTGCTCCGGTCGCTGTTGCGTTGTGACGTGGCCATGACGTCACAAAGATAACTGACTAAAAGGCGTGCGTCGAGACCTGCGAATGCTAATGGTCGAGTTCCTGCAGGAGAACATGCTTCGAACAGAGGGGAGAGCGCAACGTCCCAGCGAAAACTGCTTTTGCAGCAGCAGGCCAAAATCTAATAAGGCTAAAGGCAGCAAGAATTGTTTCAGCAGGAGCACGAAAGGGTCCCCATAAAACTCAATGGTCAAGTTTTTTGGTGAACCCGAACGCCGAAGCCGTGACGCGGTGAGCGGCAATATCGCGAAAGCCATAGTGCGAGTACCGCGCAGGACCCAGGTCCGGAGGATCGCAGCGAGAATTGCTCCAGCAGAAGCAGCAGCAGCATGACAGGGGCCGGACATATCTCAATGGTGAAGTGTCATAAGGGTTAGCAGCAATGTCTGCGAAAGCCATAGGCCGAGTACTGAGAAGGCCCAATTTAAGGCCGGAGTGTCGTAGCGAGAATTTATTCAGTAGCAGCAGGCAGTATGACAGAATCCGGACTAAACTCAATGGCGAAGAGCCTTAGCAAATCTGAGGGCCGGAGGCCCGATGGTGAGCGACAATGTCTGCGAAAGCCATAGGCCGAGTACCGCGTAGGCCCAGGCCCGGAGCGTCGCAGCGAGAATTTCTTCAGCAGCAGCGTGAGAGCTAGCAGCTAGTAATTGCTAGATTCATGACTAACCTTTTTATTGCAATCAGCTGTTAAAGCGAGATAAAACATGTTGCTCTCACAAACGGTACAATTTTTGCTGTCGGGTAAATCAAAATGGATAAATCTTAACTACCTATTTTATTTGTTTTTATGTAATACTAGCTGACCCGGCGAACTTCGTACCGCCAACTTCCACAGACTCCCGTCGACCTCAAGTTTACTCCTACGCCAGTCCTACCGTCTCCCACCACTCTCCCACTGTCGTTCAACCATCTCCCACTCTTGTCCACCCTTCTCTCACTCTCTTCCACCACCCTTCTCCCACCGACTCCTACTTCACTCCCATCCCATCGACTCCATTCCCACTGACTCTTACACTACGTCAGTCTCATCGTCTCCACCTCCTCCCATTGTCTTCATCCACTCCTATTAACGGACTTACACTTTCTTAACTTCCATATAGGGTTGCCAGGTGTTAGCCGGACATGTTTGGCTTTTTACCAGTGTGTCCGGCCAAATAATTCCTCGTCCGGCCTGTCCGGCTTTTGTTAGGCTTCTGGCTACGCGCCAGTCACGCCAGTGGCACGATTCGAAAGACCAGCGTAGCGTATGCAAAAAAGGCATGTCCGGCTTTTGGGATCAAATGTCCGGCTAAATTAAGCGGCTTTTTCATTTTTGGGCCCAGGCCCAAGTCCAAGTAGGGTTACCAGCTACTTCCATAGATTATGTTCCATTTCCATTCTTTTTAGTTTCTCCAATATTTTAATAGTTATTCTGTTATTCGGGGTGGAGATATGTACATCCAAATATTTTTTAAGTAAAAAAACCCGACTTCAATGGGGAAAGCTGGTGAAAGATTATTAAGTAGATGGTGTACTCTTCGACTCCATACAATGAAATAACTTGCTTAACAAACACAGCGAAGAGGACAAATCGCCAAACGTGAACTATGCGTCGTTGAAGAGTTCCGTTCTGATCATCATCAGCAGTTCCACTTTATCAAATGTCACTCTTTTGAATGAAAATCTTGATTTGTTGAAATAAATACAAAAATCACTATGTGTATGCCCTTAAGATTTGAGGAGTTCCCTCGATTCCTCATGGATCCCATCATCAGAACTTGAGGTTGACGAAAATTTGTCCTGACAATCAAACTTGCTTAACAAACACAGCGAAGAGGACAAATCGCCAAACGTGAACTATGCATCGTTGAAGAGTTCCATTCTGATCATCATCAGCAGATCTACTTCTTTAAATGATCTTCTTGAAAAAATGGTGAAATACAAACTAAAGTTAACATTTTTTTGGGTAAGGTTCACATGAAGTAGGGGTAAAAAAAATTTATCGGCTTCTAGTTTCTACCCTATTATATTTTAATACACAAATATGAAATTATAAAAGATGGTACAATTAATAATAAAACAGCTTTAGAAAATAAATAAATAATTCTTGAAATGATTCACTGTTTTGAATGAAAATGATGGATTTCTTGATAAAAATATCTATATGTATGACTTTAAAGTTTGAGGAGTTCCCTCGATTCCTCATGGACCCCGTCATCTGAACTGCGTATTAACAAAAACGGGACCAATCTGTAATATGTATATAAACTAAAAAAAAACATACACGCCGAATTGAGAACATCCTCTTTTGAAATCTTGATGTCGGTTAAAAATTAAAGATCATGAAAATCGGTTCAGCCGTTCTTGAGTTATAAATGGTATATAGCGTTTTGTTATACCACGTTTTATGTCACGTTCCGCGGGAATGGGATAAACAGTATCCTATGTCCGTCTTCTTGTTCTAAGCTACCGCCCCACCAATTTTCAGCCAAATTGGTTCAGCCGTTCTTGTGTTATAAATAGTGTAACTGACACGACTTTCTTTTATATCTATACATATAATAAAGCTGAAGAGGGTCGAAAGTCTGTACATGGAAGATAATCGAAAAAAAGTTGGCTGGGGATACTTAGAATCGATAACAGAACACGTTCCAACAATTTTTATAATTTTTGTCTGTTTATCTGTTTATCTGTTTGTCTGTTTATTTGACCGCGCATCACGCGAAAACGGCTGAACGGATTTCGATGAAATTTTGTATAGAGATAGTTTGAGTCTCGGGAAAGGATAATATATAGTTTTAATCCCAAAAATCAACCCTGGTGGGGGTGCAAATGGGGTTGAAAGTTTGTATGGAGAATTTTTAACCGCTGAAACGATTTAGATAGAAATGAGTATGGAGATAATTTGAGTCTCGAGAAACGTCATAGGATAGTTTTCAAACCCTTGTGGGGGTGAAAAGGGGGTTGGAAGTTGGTATGAGGATTTTTTTACCGCTGAACAGATTTAGATGAAAATTGGTATAGAGATAGTATGGGTCTCGAGAAAGGACAAAGGATAGTTTCATCTTGAACCCCCCACCTTACTTTAGAACCGTAGGTCCAAAAATAATGGAAGTGAAGCCTGAAAGGTACTTTCAATAAAAACTATATATCTATACATCTATCACGTGAAAACGGCTGAACGGATTTTGATGAAATTTTGTGTAGAGATAGTTTGAGTCCCGGGAAAGGACAAAGAATAGTTTTCATCCCGAAAATCAACCCTGGAGGGGGTGAAAAGGGGGTTGAAAGTTTGTGTGGAGATTTTTTAATAGAAATTAGTATGCAGATAATTTGAGTCCCGAGAAACGACAAAATAGTTTTCATCCCGAAAATAAACCCTTTCACCCCGAAAAGGGGGTTGCAAGTTGGTATGACGATTTTTAACCGCTGAACTGATAAAGATGAAATTTGGTATAGTATGGGTCTCAAGAAAGGACACATGATAGTTTTCACTCCGATAATCTACCCTAAGGGGGTGAAAAGAGAGTTGGAAATTTGTATAGGGAATTATTAACCGCAGAATCGATTTAGATAAAATTTGGTATGGAGATAATTAATTAAAAAAGGAAATAAAATAGTTTTATCTCGGAAATTATCCTTTAAACGGATACAAAAGGGGTGAAAGAGTACATGGGGAAGAAACAACCAATAACCGCTGTCTGTATTTAGATGAAATTTGGTATTTAAATAATTTGTAATTTTGTTGGTCAAGGTGTTCATATTTATAACATGTTACCCGTCGATGCTTTAAATTTACCTTTACCCGCTCTTAAGAAATATTTGAAAATGTCATGAATGTCAAAGGGTTATTGCAGGTTCGAGTATTATATATGACGGACAAAGATGCATGGCCCAAACCAAAAAAACTACTACAACATTTATAGGACACCGTTTAGGTAGGAAAACATATCAAACGTTTTGTGAAGCAGTCAGATTAGGATTTATTTTTCTTTATAATTAAACAATAGGTACATTATCTGTCTCTCAAGCTGTTTTGATGATGTCTTCTTGAAGAACTACGCATTATTTTGTATCTTTAAGATCTAATGTATTACTGTTTTTAAAAAAATAAGTCCCGTCGAGTATCTTTTCGGTCATAATACTTCTTGGGCCAGAGGTGTAGGGTTAGAACCGGTGCATGGTAGTTTTGGAACGAGGTTCGCGGATGGGGGGCTAGGTGAAAAAAAGTCACATGACCGTCACGAAAAACCGTCACGTCACGAAAACGCGACACCCATACGATTGAGAAACATGTAAAATGGAATGAAATAAAAAATATATAAAATAGAATAAAGTGAAGTGAAGTGAATTGTAGTGAAAGTGAGAAGTGACAAAGTGATAAAAGTGAAAAAAGTCGAGAACGTAAAAGTAAAAAATGGCAAAAATGGCAAAATTTCTAAATTTCAAAAATTTCAAAAATTTCAAGTTTCAAAAATTTCAAATATTTCCATTTTCAAAAATTTCATAAAAATACAAAAAAAAATTAAAACCACAAAATTTACGAAAAAGTCAAAAATGAAATAAAAATAAGTAACAACTTCGTTCCAACAGAGTGTTCCACGACACTCACGTATTTTATTTTTCTCTGGCGTTCATTAGTGCATTGTAATGTGCTTACCTTGAAGTATGTAATTACCACAATTATTGCAACCAGTAACGTAACATCAGTGTATTTATTATCTGTGACAGTGTGGTAAAAACGTAAAATGTATGAAAATTCATTACCTACGGTAACGTAAGCAAAATCCGCCGCTGCCCCCCCCCCCCCCACCCCCGACCGCCGGCACGCATGGTTTCAGTGGATTTTTAATATGACGTAAAGCAGTGTATGCTTCTGTATATAATTAGGCCTTATTACGTAACAGTTACATAAACTACTATTTATCTCTTTTTAGGGTTCCGTAGTCAACTAGGAACCCTTATAGTTTCGCCATGTCCGTCCGTCTGTCCACGGTCTAGCTCAGTTACTGTTCGCACTAGAAAGCTGAAATTTGGTGAGGCCTGATAAGAACTTTCAATAAAAACTATATTGAATAAAATCGGTTCAGCCGTTTTTGAATTATCAGTCAAAATCGCATAGTGAAAGGATGTGCCGGATAGTAGACTGACGTAAGCGCCGCCAAATATCCCT
Source organism: Pammene aurita (assembly GCA_947086415.1). Classification (NCBI taxonomy): domain Eukaryota; kingdom Metazoa; phylum Arthropoda; class Insecta; order Lepidoptera; family Tortricidae; genus Pammene; species Pammene aurita. The sequence goes on from OX352307.1 coordinate 4,415,359, forward strand.
TAATAAACGACCGTTTGAACGGATGTTTCGTAACTACAAACTACACTGAGCATCGCCCGACATGCTCTTGGCCGGTTTTTTTTTTGCATTGTTATCCCGGAAATCACCCCTTAAGGATTACTAATTCCTCAAATAGAAAAAAAACATTTCTGCATTTGTGACACCGCCCCTGTTCTTAACTTTCATGCTTAGACTGATTTGACGGGAGGATCGATTTGGATGATATTTGCCGTGGACATGAACATATAAATACAAAAGTGGTCCTGTATCGTCTGATATACACCTACTATTCTATGTCGTTTAAATCATGCCAATAAAAATTAATAGGATAAATCCATCTGTCAACTTTACTTCAAGTTCCGCCTCCAGGGTAGCGGGAGAGAAATTAGGGGTGAATTAGCCGCTTACTGACACAGACCGAATTCCACGCGGGCGGAGCCGCGGGCACAGCTAGTATATAATATAAAAGATTGTCTACGGACATAAGACACACAGCCTTGGCCAGAAGTGTTGAGCACCCTTGCGATTTTCATACAAAACTCGAAACTTTAGTCCAGCGTTTCTATATTTTTAATTCAAACTGAACAGCCATGTTTTGTTGAAGTTAGTAGTAACTGCATAGAATATTTGCAATTTATCCCACCGACCTAAAGTCGCATTTTTGTGACCTTAAGTTTTCATGTTTTATATTTACCTTAAAATTGTTATTAAGTGAAGTTTTCTAGATATATAAATGAAATATAACATTTTACGTCACCGTACATTGTTATTATTGGGAAATAATACTTAAAATCAAAACTGTAAACAAAAAACTGCTATGCTCAATACTTCTGGCCAAGGCTGTATACAGCGAAAGGACAACGTCGTTGCTGACGCTTTATCTAGAGTTGAGATAGTCGATTTTCAAAATATTGCAATAGACTTTTCTTTGATGAGGTACAACACAAAGATGACGACTTGTACACATTATTACAATTCACCATTAAATTATGACAGACAATGACAACAGACAGTTAAACACAAAAATAAAATAAAAGTTTATTTGAATACAAACATTGAAAACATTGAAAAATATCGAGCCCCGGTAAGGCGTATCGATGTTGGTTCAAGTCCAACTGGGTTGATTATTTTTTCAATGTTTTCAATGTTTGTATTTGATTGAATAACATACTAATGTATGAGTGGAATACCCACTTTAAAAAAATTTAAAAATAATTATGAGTTTATTTGAAAATGGTAATACAAACTCGGCTACCGGCGTTTATGTATTGATCTTGAACAGACTCGTCGTGCCAATGTTACGAATGCTTCAATTCAATTTTATAACTTCCCTCATTTAAATATTGAGCTGCTACCCACTTTTAAATATTGAGCTCGAACAGGCTTGTCATATCAATGTCAATAAACAAAATGGCCGACATGGCCGGCTTTTAATTAAGGTCATATTTGTTCTTTGAAATCAAGGGTTTTGTGACTTTTTAATACTTATTCTGTTAACCAGGGCTGTGACCATTCAAACTAATCCGAAATCATCTAAATCGGTTTAGCCGTTCTCGAGTTATAAACGGTCTTACTAACACCACTTTCTTTTATATATTTAGATTGTGAGCAGGTTTCAGGTATTTATGAATAGATTATTTTCACGTTGAGAATAAAGTACCTCCAGGTATTAATGGATCACAACATATGTCCGGATACTTACAATTTCCAAAACGAAGTAACATGTTTTAAAAATATTTAACCAACAGTCCTTAAATTGGGAAAGCATTTATAAATCTATGGTTTAAACCTCGGCGGAACGCAACAGACCGAATCGCTTAATTTAATCTAAAGACATCCTTAAATAAGGTTTATACACAGCATACAGGGTACCTAGGGCGCCATCTGTGACCACTTTTGAGAACTACTTTTTTATGAAAATTATGTTTTTAATAAGCAGAATAAAAACTACCCTATATGTTGCTCCGGGGTATAAACTGTTACTATACAAAATTTCGTAAAATTCTGTGCAGTAGTTTTTACGTAGTGCGCGGACAAATTCACAGACAAGAATTCCAAAAATCACTGAAATGTATTCAGTCAACGTTTCTAAGGGGGGTCTTAGTTTTTCTAAAATATCTTCAATGTACATTTTTTTTCTCTTTATGCGTTTATTATATGTATAGATTTGGTTGCCACAATATACATCACAGTTAGGTAGGTACATAAATTACATGCTTAAAAAGAAAGTAGCTAGGAAAATTGTGACATATGAAACAAAAAAAAGCACGATTTCTGTGTGCGTTGCAGCAATACAAAAGGGTCCTGACTCAGCAATACGCTTCACTCTTACGGGCGAAGCACTGGTATCCTCCCAGGCCACGTCACATGTACGATAGAAGTATAAATATCTTAATTTTCACTATGATTAACTTAATTTATCTACTTGTGTAAAAAGAAAAAAAAAGCGGTGTATGCTGATACCGATATGTAATGTAGTGTAGGTAGTGTAAAAAGATAACATAAAACGTATACACACCTAACATCACTCCGCTTCGCTTCGCTCGTCGTCGCACCTATCTTGACTCCGTCACATATCAGTTTTCTGTGACTTACCGCTGTACATTTGTAACTCCAGAGGATTCACAAGTTCGTTGCATACCCTTTGAAAACCTATACACTTCTATTTTGAAGAATTATACGCCAAAACCAATAATGAGTTTGGATTAAAACGAATGGTATTTTATGACGGATATATCCGTCGTCGGCGTCGTAAAGTCTTAAAGTTGGTTTCAATGTTTTTACTTCGATAACCTGATATTTCTGAAGGAACCTAAGTACTAGATCTATCTATTTTAAAAAATCTTCTAAAAGATCGCGCTGAATATAGGTACACATTGAACTAATATACTTAACCTTTTGAACGCCACGCATCGGACAGAAAAATCGTGCCACCAGCGCCAGAGCGAAATTTGCACGAGCGCACTCAGATACCGTAGTGATTGGAAAACAACATATTTCCGCCTAATAGTGGATTTAGTTAGGCAAAATCACTTTAGATATTTAGAAATCATAATAGTAAAGAATATTCATTTCATATTTTTCTTATACACCTAAAAGCAACTACAAAAATATGAAAAATAATATACAATTTTATTTAATTTTGTCAATATAGTCACAGCACTACTTAAGTGATAACGTCACGCGTTGACGTGTTATGACGGCTTTGGCGCTGGTGGCACCGTAACTTATTATGAATGTTAGAGCTAGGGGTGAGAGATATTGATTCATTTCTGTATCGATATTTCCGTGGTGTAACTGTATGAAGGAAAATACGTTAGGTTTTTTAAGTGTTTAGTTGAATAAAAAAATGTTGAACAATACCATCAAATAAATAAATGTTATGATAAAAACTAATGAACATCGGACAGAACGGGTGTGAAGGTAAAAAAACACCTCGCGCACATTTTATTCTTTTGTACCTAAAGAAACTAGGTACACATTTTATCTAAAACACCATTTCATTATTTTTACTTATTTGGTATGAATGAAATGGACCGAAAGCCCACGTGTCGTGGTATTTATCATTGTTTAAGGATTAACAAGAATGCGGCGAAGCAATAAGATTAAAAGAAACGACGTACACATTGTTAGGTTTTAAATACGGCCCTTAAAACACGCATTGTATTTATTCGATTGCGACTTAAATAAAACTCTTTCTTTTTTAATAATGCGTATATTAAAGTAAAAATTTAAAATATATACCTTTTTTTAACATTTTGATATGTAGTTCCTAAAACTAATCTTCTACACGAATCACAGTTTAATAATTAGTTTTATTATATAATAAAGCTTAAAATGCGAAAAACATTCATAATTACAGTGTTTGGTTAATGTTCATACAATAATGGACCCGGGGTATGTCCTTAAACTACGTCCGGACCTGGGTATGTCCTTAAACTACGCCAAAAAGAGAGGTATGGGCACTGCGAATGGCATCTCGCTAAGTGTGGTAGGGCACGTTCAGCGAATGTCATCGCTCAAATCTGGAGCAGAGCCCGACTGGGGAAGTACCTCCACCTTACAGAAAACCACAGCCAAATAGCACTAGACCCTACTCATAGTGTTGTGTTCCTGCTGGTGAGTAAGGTTGCCAAAGAGCTCAAAGAGGACCCAGTGTGTTGACGATGAGGGACCTTGTTCCTTTAGTCGTCAACACAGTGAATCCTCCTTTTTGTAAAGGGTCGGCAACGCGCATGTGACGCCTTTGGAGTTGCAGGCGTCCATAGGTTACGGTAGCTGCTTACCATCAGGCGGGCCGTATGCTTGTTTGCCACCGTCGTGGTATAAAAAAAAAAAAAAAAAAAAAAATCGACCACTATGTTTTCAAACGAACAACACTATTTCGAAGTGACGTCACGCCGCTTGACGTTATTACCCGTCAACGGCGAGGAGGGCAGTGCCTTTTTGTTCTTTTAAATAGCTTTGAGGTATTTTCAAATTTTTTCTTGAGTTACGGGTTATTTTGAATGAAATTTTAACTAAAAAGATAAGGTGAATGGTAGAGCTATAATAAATATACAAAAATATTTCTATAAAGGTTGTTTATTATGGAGTATTTTGATCTCTCATTTTGGACGTTTTAACACGTCATGGCGCTGAGGGCACGACTTTTCGTTGACGTGTTTGGACGGCTTTGGCGGTCAAAGGGTTAATACCCATATCAATAGGTACAATTTAAACTAATATACTTAATACCCATATCATTAGGAAGGTAAACTACCTACAATACAAACCACTTTAATCCAGTACGGTGATCAAATGGTCATCAACTCTGGGCCTCGATTCGACATGCCAAACTGTGAGACGTGGATGTCACACTTGTATCGCTAGTGGATAGAGTGATATCCATCTGTCCACACCTAACTGTCGAGCTGTCTAGCGAGCTAGAGCGTTTTGTCTATGGCTATGGCCACCATTATAGATATCACTCTTGAGTGATTCCACCCCAAATTTCAACTGTCATAAAAGTGTTATATCATAGTTGTCTCGCAAGCGACTGTCAGTTATGTCATGTCGAATCGTGGCCCTGGTGTTCAACTATGAACTGTCCACTAGGACATCCTGGTATTTTAACTGGTTCATGTTTTCACCCCCAATTTTGTTTACAATATAAAGCCCTTGACACTTTTTTATACTTTCAAGTTACGTAGTCGTTTCGACGAATTACAAGGTCATGGTTGTGTTTTCTTTTGTGATGAATTTCTTTTGTATGACAGAGCGCAGTTTCGTAAAGCTCTTTTCTGGTATTGTTTCATAGTTTTAATAATTATTTTGCGAAAAAAAGAAACATGTTTTCCTTAAGTTCTTAAGCGAGCGTGTTTATCCATACGTCTTCCTACGTGACGTGAAGCACGCCACCACGGTAGATATTAACTTACCATTTTCAACTTCCAGAATCCATCGCCCGCGTGTCCGACACCAACTACAATGAGGTATTCAACCACCACCTTCTCCGCGGCGCCCCCGTGGTGGTGACTGATGCCCACGAGGATTGGTCCGTCTCTCGCACCGAATTCAACTTGACCCATATGATAGAAGGAGATGATCGCGTCCGAGAGTCTGTACCATGCCACTTCCTTACCAACGTCAGACTCAGCCGACAACTCCTGGACTTGGAGGAGATAGTCTCTCGGATCACGGACTCTGATATCCCTAGCTGGTTCGTCCATTTTCAGAACTGCGATCTCAAGGTTGTCAAAGCCTTCCGCACTCTGGCTCCTAGGCCTTATTTCCTATCTCCACATATTCGTCCTTCCCATTTCAACTGGCTTCTACTCTCAAAGAACTACGACACGCATAGGTTCAAGACTTTGGAAATGGATGATGGCTTGATAATAATGTCGCAGCTTAAGGGGAAGTCTTGGATTCAGTTGAAGCCCAAAGGTCCTTGTGAGGATGACTGTTTCACTCTCAACTTCGAGTTGAGCCAGGGAGAGACTCTGGTTCTCGGGAACGCGATGTGGGAATTTGAATACTTGCCGGGCAATGGGGATAATGTAGCGATGATAACTGAGACAGTCTGGGATGAGTCGTAAACGAATTTCGTCTTTTGATGTTGTTGTAGCGGTTTATTTTCAAAGACTTGGAAATTGTTGGACTGCTTTTAAATGTGCCAGTAGCAATTTCTTTGGGTAAAACTCGCAGTATCTAATCTAATCTACATATATATATATATGTATAAACTTAAAGACCTGTCATCATTTACGAATTTCGTCTTTTGATGTTGTGGCAGCATTTTATGTTTTAATATGAGGTATCTCATTTAACGGCCTCCTAGCCTAGTCGGTAGTGATTCTGTTTATGAACCAGGAGGTCCCGGGTTCGAATCCTGGTCAGGGCATTTATTTGTGTGTTTATCACGGATATTTGGCTTCGTAGAGGAGCTGGGGTGGTTGGAATAATAGTGCTAACCCCGTTTCACGCAAAATAGGCACACTGATGGATGTCGACTTGCGGAAAAACGCCCAGGATAACTAACTAACTAATCACGAATCTTTGTTCCTGAGTTGTGGGTGTTTTCTACGTATTTAAGTATTTATCTATATCTATGTATTATACAGTATATCGTCGTCTAGTACCCACAACACAAGCCTTATTGAGCTTACCGTGGGACTAGGTTGATTTGTGTTAGATTGTCCCATAATATTTAATTATTTATTGTTTATTTCTATTACCGGAGTATGTAAGAACTCTAAAACACGACAGTCACAACTGTATTAGATGAAATATGCAGTAGTTAGGTATCTACATTCTTCATAAAGGACCGTTGTAATTTACGAATTTCATCTTTTGATGTTGTTGTAGCGGTTTAGACTTTAAAGTTTAAATATTTACATGAATCATCTACTTGTAAATTGTTGGACTGAAACAAAAACTGGTGTTAAGAGTGAAACTATGGGAAAAGATGTGACACTATGGGATAAAATGCAATATCTACAGTATTAAAAAGGTCAATTTAGGAACATTTGGTCAAAATGTTGACAACACGCGGGTAAATAAACAAACTATTAGTAATAAATATATAAAAGATTCTACATTGAATGTTTACGATAGCTTAAATACGTATAATAACAATTTTCGAATAATATACTTACATAAAATTACATATAATTAAGTCATTTCAGCGTATATAGTCTGAATTGTTGGTACATATCGAATATCTACATAGCAATCATTACCATCCCACCACATTCCATGTTGTAATTTCACATAGAAGTATTAAGATAAATATTAAATAAAGTATAGCTGCTTTAATACGACGTTTATTTAGCCTATAAGCCGGATATATAAGGTCAATGGGGAAGGCCCGTGAAAACTTAATGTAGAGGCTGTTTCAGAAGGCATTTCTTAGGCAAAAACCGGCGAATTTCCTTGTGTCCAATTTGCGACGAAACAGTCAGTCATTTTCGCCATACAAATTTAGCTTTTCTATAGGTACTATAATCCCTTGCCATCCCTATTGGGGGATGTGCCCCAAGGGCCAAACCTAGAATATCACGAATAGTGAATACCTACTGACTTATGTACAGTCACGTCCGAAAATATGAATACATTTGATGTGACAAAAATATGTAGCCACAACTCTATTGCCAAGGCGTAAAGATTTGGATACATATTTTTGTCACATTAAATGTATCCATATTTTCAGACGTGACCGTACCTGGCTTAGAGGAAAAATAAACGTAGTACCTACTACTGGTATAATACTATAATAAGTATATAGCATTAAGATTTTTCCAACCCTGACCTTTCATCAATATTTCCTGCAGATGGACTACTTACTTATCTACTACATATATGTATGACTATGATTATAAGTATTATAATTACAACATTAGATGGATAAAGATACCTAAACATATTATAACATTGGATGGATTAAGATACCTAAATAAACCTAACGGCACTTATCTCGAGCATCGATATCAGAATCAATCGTTTTATTCGTGATAAACCATAATTGCATACAAAAGTATTAAAAAATAAAAGCAAAAGAAATGTAGAACAACATAATACAGAGTTTACCACGAAATGGACCCGCCTCAGCATTATGCTGACCCGGAAGCCAGCGCTGATCTTCCGGCGGGACCATTTGTGGGCCACGATCGCAGCTGTACGACACGACCTTACTATAAAGTTGAACGCAGCCACTTTGCTGAGCGCAGACGGCTATTAGCGCCATCTAGTCTGCGAATATGATAACGCATCGACTACTTAATTTATTGAGTTGTCTGTTTAATTCAATATTTTCCAAACTCTACAGTGGGAGGTGTTTCGGGTCACAAATTGAAAAATAAGTAACAATTCTTACGAAGTTATTAACATACTCGAAAACCAGGAAGTTGTTCAATAATCAAGAGACGGAGTTATTGAAGATATATCATCTCCGATTATCGAATCCTCCCCTCCCTCAGTCCCCTTAGTCGTCCTACTCATTAAGTGACCGGGCTATACAGGGTCGATTTTCCAAATCGGACATTGAGGGCAGCTACCAGATCCAGTGATGCTACGCAAAAATGTTCCTAGTGTCTTTGACATTTACAGATTTTTTAAGAAATTTAGTCACCGAGAAAATCGTAATTCAAAAAAAATTGGATGCCAAACTAGGGTCATTAATCTCTTACAGACCCACCAAGGTTAGAGTACTATAAAGTGAAAAATAAAAATACGTTTTCCATACATTTACTTTTTTCTCGTAGCATCATCGGATATGGTAGCTGTGTCCACACTGACCTATTTCGAAAATTCACTTTAAGAAAACACACTATCTGTATAGGTAAAAAATGTTCTATTCAAGTCGTTACTCGAGATATTTGCCGCTTGAATAAGCTGTTATATTAAGCGTTCACATAACACTTGTCACTGCACGATAGCATACATTTTGATTGTGACGTAGACCCCAGTATTACATATTAAAATATTTAAATGTGAAACGAGCCTTGTTTTATTTTCCTGGTTTAGTTTATGGAACTATGCAAAGGTTAGTATCTATTTATCATAAATATAAGTAATATGTGGAAAGTGACAATGGTCGACTTTTAATGTTTTCACTGTGTTTTTAAAGTTCTATATCATATTTTAAAGAATAGGGCATTGAAATGTATAATACAGGTTACTATTGGCAATAAGATTAAAACTGCTGTCGATCCCTTTCCATTTTCAAGGTCAAGTAAAAAAACGATCCCGCGCTAGCTCTTGCCAATTGCAGATTTGGAGTTCATGCAGATCCATCTCGACCATGTCGCTCCAGCGATACCGTGGACGTCGAACAGGGCGTCGCCCTTCCGGACCTTCTTCACTTTCCGATCTTCCTCCATCCTCTCGAGGTGGCCAAGCCAGCGGAGTCTGTGAGTTTTGAATTTCTTTGGTCTCTCCTATAAATCCTATAATATTATGTTCAGCCACCAGGTCTTCTATTTCCACCTTCTTTAGAACCCTCCAGTTTCCATCCGGTCGTTGTTTCAGCCCGAGGATCTTGCCAAATATCTTTCTAGAATTCTTTAAATAACTGTACTGCTTTTGATTAAATGAATAATCATAAAAAAGAGACTTATTGTCTAGCTATAAGGTTTAAACTTGTTTAACCTTTCGTATGCCGGAATGTGGATCCACGGAATCCCGTTATACTGCCGGAACGCGGATCCACGTACAAACGACCCCACGCGATTTTTTTCGTTTTCCTACAGTTTTTATAGGTCAAGAGTGGAGAATAGAGCTTACTATAATTCTTATTGAGTGAAGGTATCTTCCAATCAAAACCAAGTCATTCATTTTCGTTCACAACTCGTCTGAGCAGGCAGGCAGGAACGCGGATCCGCGTCGGCACACAGCAATGTTGTCACTCCAGCAGTTGCGGCATACCAAAGGTTAATACAGCTTATAAATGAGGCTTAATACTAGAATCAGAGACTATAAATAATATAGACAGCCACAGTCTAAGAAGTTTTTGAGGCCCAAATCTGAAGCGCCATCTGGACGAGAGCAACCCAAAGGTACAAAAATAGTAGGGGGAAATGACATTGCGCTGCAGCGCCATCTCGTAACGAGTAGCGTACCGTAGTAACGCTAGATGGCGCTATAGGGCAATGTCATTTCCTCGTACTATTTTTTTCTTTAACCTTACAATCAGCAAGGCCTGATTGTTGCTTGAATTTTACAAAAAAATAATAAAATCAAAAGCCTAGACATTGGCAGAATTCACCTCGCTAAAACTGGCGAGGAGTAAAAGCCATAAAATAAAATTACTTTGTATGCCAGGAGCTGTCAGATTACTACACTTAATTAAAAATCAGGGTTTAGAAAATAAAAAAAATAAACAACTACTAGGTACTCGCATCGGTAGGCTGGCGTCATCTGTATCCTTTCACGAATACAATTCAGATCAATGTGGCTATTTCCGTCATAAGGACTATTCCGTCCACGTGCCCATATTTCTTTGATTTTCAATCGTAGGAAAAAAACCATTTGCTTTTGATTGCTGAAACTAAAAGTAACCGCTATTTTGTTGATGAAATTAATAATTTTGTTCGTTGTCCGCTTCCCAAAGGAAGAGATCGCTTTTTAGCGATAAGACCGCCAATTGTTTTACCTCTGATTTTACTGTTAACTTGTATTTTATCTTCTCCTTCTTTCTCCTGGCCTTGTTCCCATATCACTTGGGGTCGGCCCTCCTCGTGCGCTTCTGCCACAACAATCTGTTCTGTGTTGTACCTGCGTCTAAAACATTGGCTTTGAAATCTTTTTCGATGGTGCTCTTCCAGGTGGTAGTTGGTCGACCCCTGCCTTGCTTCCCGTCCTCTATTTCCATCACAGCTCTTGTCATGTGATCCCGGTCTCGCCTCATAACGTGCCCATATTTGTATATGTAACTTGTATTTTATGTGTTTCTTTATTTTGAGGTGTGCAGTAATGGTATTTTATACAATCGTGACATAATTAAGAGCTTTCAGTCGAGTAGGGACCATGTTTAGGCCACGAAGCTTGCTGAGTGGCCTAACTAAGGTACGTGATTGAAAAGCTTGATTATTTCTCTATTGTATACAATACTTTTTCTACGAGTGCTCAATATAGGCAAGCCGGTAAGATTTGAGTTGGACGAAAGACCTGCTGCCTTTGTACAATTGAGTAACTTCAATCTCCCTTTGGATTATGCCGGTCCCCCCCGGCCGGGCGGGCTCGGGCAACAGTGTTACAATATTGTATGAAACTCCTTTGTACCATCGTTGGCGATGCTACAATATGCGACCATAAAAGCTCTATCGAAAAGTATGCGCTAGTAGTTCCGTCTACACAACCTCAATGCAAGCATTACAGTCGACGAGTAGAAAAAGAGTATTAATGTTATGTTGTTCGAGAAAAACACTTACGGACGGAATAGGCCCTATGACGGAATTATCCACAATGACCTTAGTGGAAAAAATTTGATAAAGACAAAATTATTATAAACTTCCACATTTATTAACTAAATGCACACAATACATTAATAATAATACTTTGGTAGTTAATCAGCCTTCTCCTTATGCAGCGGTTTGCCTCGCAGCCACAGCAGCAGGGTTTTAAGAGACAGCACGACTGGGAACATGATTGGCAGGAACAGCGGAATGTAGATCGCGTATCTGGAAAAGTACAATTCGATTTTGGCATCTTGTTTTATTTGAGTTAAACTAATTATTTTCGTAAAAATTATTTTTATTAAAATTGACTGTAAATAGTACATTATTGCAGAGGACGGGAATTTCTATTCCCGACAAATGCTCTATACTAAAAATATGGCGCATTTATCCTTAAGCTGCCGGACAAACTATACCTATGATTTGAAAACGTCACATACTCTCGAACGCACCCGTAAGGTGATAAGCGATGTGCCAATCTTCCCTCATTATCCCTCATATGCGGTAAGCGCATCGGGAAAAACGGGCACAATGGAGAGAAACATAGTGAAACCCCCCTGGTGAGAATGATGAGACGTTTATGAATAGGGGGTGAGTCACGGGCGCTCTACCACTCTAGATCTACTTATATTGTACAGTCAACCAATTTGATTCCTAGGCCACTCTAGAACCTTGTCACAATAGCTAGTATGGTAGCGAATAGCGTTTATACGTATCCACGGGCAACTGTCATTACGACAAGGTTCTACAGTGGCCTAGGAATCAAATTGGTTGACCGTACATGTGACACCTATGGAGTTGCAGGCGTTTATAGGCTACGATAGCTGCTCACCATCAGGCGGGCCGTATCCTTGTTTGTCACCGTACCTCATACCGCCTGTTACTACTAACTTACAGCTATGAGTACTTTTTAAAATATAATTTTAAACATAAAAAGAACCGACTTCACTTAGCAGCCACCTTTCCAACAGCAAATGCTCGAGCTGCTGTACAAAATACTGAAATCACTATAGGTGTGCCTATAATGGTTGTAGAGTTCCCTCGATTTCTCCAGGATCCCATCATCAGATCCGGGTTACAATGGGACCAACTGTGAAATACTCTTTCAAACCAAAAAAGAATTTTCCAAATCGGTCCAGCGGTCTTCGAATAATCGGTGAATATACATAAAAAAATAGCATTGATAACCTCCTACTTAAAAATCTTGAAGTCGGTTGATAATACGACTGAAAAGTTAGTCACTTGACTGCTCCCGCACCCGACGCCGTCATAATTTAAACTTGCCTTACAGACGGCTGGGTAAGTCTAAAAATGTCTTAACGCCAATATGATCACTCTGGAAATTAGGCAAGCCCCAAATTACAAGTTGTTTATACAAAAATTGAAAGCAAAACTTGCAGAAGATGCCTTATATTCGATTGACGAGTTCTTTGGAGGTGTTGCTTAAATAAAACACATGTAAAAAATTGTTAATAATGTATCTATTTGTAATTTAGTAATATACTATATATAACCTAGCATTATATTATAAGTAGGTACTATGACTTAAATTTAATATTAATTAACTCTCTATTTTTTTATATTTTATGAATAAACGATTGAATTTGAATTTGAATTATTGCACTCACTTCTGATCATCAGGGAAGTATAACAACGCCAACAAGCTGGGCTCCATGAAGGCAGTCTCCGCGGCCCGGTGCGCAGCCCTAGAGCTCCTGGAGGCCTCCACGAGGTCGCCGTTTGCCAGTTGCTCCCGAGCCAGGCTGATGCCGTCGACGGCCGCGTTTATGGACGCGCCCACTTCATCGTTTATGACTATGTTCGAGATTTCACCTGAAACCAACCATTTTAATGTGTTAATGGTTTTAAACAAAAAAGAACCGACTTCACTTAGCCTCCACCTTTCCAACAGCAAATGCTCGAGCTGCTGTAAAAAATAATCAAATCACTATAGGTGTGCCTATAACATTTAAAGAACGGAACCGGAACGTAAAGCCTGACCAGAAATATATAATTATTGTCAAGAGGGCGCTATTATTCTCATTTAAATGGTAACAATTCAAAATGATCAAAAAGTATATTATTCTCTATGGTATGGTGACATCTTGATTTGTTTACCTGACAGCTCTGATGTTAATTTGAAAATGTTTCGTAGCCTTATCACGGATCAGAAGACAATCCGGATAGTACTTTTACTATATTTCCCTAATCACAGTTGAACCTTATTACCGAGCAAAACAGTCGTTCATAGGTCACTAGTAAAAAGTAATAAAAACGGTCCGATAGAGATCATAATGTAGGGGGCGGTGTCTCACTCGCACAATGTTGCCAACTTATGAAACTTACCAATGTGGTTTTATTTATCTACATTTATTTTAGTAACACACTAGAAGTTACTTCCTACTTATAATAATTTATTGCAAGATTTGAATGAATACTTTGTTCCCTTTTAGCTGCTTTGATTTTTTTTACGACGTAAATATTATTTATTCATTAAATTAAAAAATTGCAATTAATATTGCAGACAGTAGTAAGTTTTGTAATATTTAAAATACGGTCTGGTATCCCCATCCCATCAGTCCCATCACTGACATAATATGTCACTGATATTATTTCAAATGACGCCGCTCAGCTCAACATTTCGTAACAACATTTTTAAGTAAAAATGGTCAAGATATGTTGCGTAAAAGGGTGCAGGGGTGAGACTTTACAATAAAGTAGACTTTTCTTTCACCGGTAATCCACAATCATTCAATTTTACGATTAAACAACAAGTTAAGATTGTCAAACAATAGGGTGACTGTGATGTCGGCAAGCTGCGGGTCGGTTTTGTTGTTTTTACAGAAATGTACATAAGTACATGGTCTGTTCCTAAGTATTACTTACACAGGACAGGAGTGGCCCGCGGGTCTTTTTAGGCCCTTTCGATTTTTTTTGAAAGGCATTTGTACAACAAAGAAAAATACAACAGGAAGAATATACAATATTTGTACTATCGGGTTCAGAATTGCATGGCCAATTTATGAATGAATTCATTGGTAAATTGACCACGCAATTTTGAACCTGATGGTACATGGAAGAGATCTCTTCCAGTCAACCATTGAGTAGTTTGATGTTATTGATGTTTTCTTTATTTACCTTTAAGTATATTAAAGTCGGAGAACTGTCCACATCAGATATGACGCAATAGTGAGAGCCACGAACCAACTGTACTTACTTAGTTTTAGTTTGCTACACTAACTATCCCCTATTTTAAGACGCGGACATCTGGCAATTGTTCATCGGTGTTATGCAAACGAGTTGTAAGAAATAAATATCTTACAGTTGTAGGTTTGTTGCAGTGCAGTATCATGTAATTAATAAGATTATATCATTTTCAGTCTGTTGGGGGAAAATAGTGCAAAATGACGTTACGTAAATGTATTGTTTGTCGCCTACCTACTGTTTCCCGTAGCGATACGCAATGTTTTTACTTTTTTGTTATTATATTAGCGATAGGCTTCTACAGTTTTTACCTATTAACTGAAATATTTTGCTGGTCTGTCACTATGACGTCCTCCGATAAATAGCTGCCAGATGCCTGGATCTAGCAATAAGTTTAAAATAGTAAACTAATTAGAGGGGTTCTCTGCTCTCATTATTGCGTCAACGTATCTGAAGTGGCCAGCTCCTTAAGTCAGTAGAATGTATAAGTTCCCATATGAACTATGAGACTTCTCTTTCTGGACAATACTTACTAGACGACAAGCATATTTAATTTTATATTTATTTTCATACTATCCCAATCCCACATACATCATAGTACATATGGTCACTCTACTTAGAATGAGATGCAGCCTCCTACATTACCCTCTCTTTCGGCCTCACTTTGTGGTCGAAGTATGACCTCCAGATTGTATTTAACTTCATGAGCCTTATTCACAATGTTTCACTCGTGACTATATGAATAGTTTTCGCCATTTTTTGTCATTTATTATTTAATATTCAACACTTTACTATTATTCAAGTAAACCGTCGCAATGACACAGACAACAGTGACAACCTATCATTAAAACCAATTAAAACTATTGCCAGTGTAAGAAATTTGTTCCAATGTCATTCCGCAACATGGCGCATGATCATATATTTCTGGTCAGGCTTTACATAAAAAAAAACTAAGATCCCGACGAATAGGGAAAATGCAGCTATAATATTAATCATTATTTTGTAGTCAAACTTATGAAAAGACATAAAATAATAGTTATTAAAACGTTTTTACTTTAGTTTATACTAATTTCAAACAATAATTACGATTTGAAGTAATGTGAAATCGTCTGGTGACGTCACTCCTGTTATGACAACTATATATAGTCCTCATCGATTTCGATGACGGCGACCCTAATGCAAACCCTATGGACTATTGTGAGCCCTAATATGGGTAGCTAGGCCGAACTTGGTCTTAAATACCCTATTGCACATGTGGCAGTAGAGCTGGCCAGTTGCGTTGTAGGTGTACACGTAAGAGGGCTTAGGCCTCTCTTATGACAACTATTATTTATACGTATCCACGGGCAACTGTCATTAGGACAAGGTACTACAGTCGCCTAGGAATCAAATTGGTTGACCGTAACTGTCACTGTAGTTTTGACAGAGATGAACCAATATGGCGAGTGACACACATAAGTGACGTCACAGGAACTGTTGATCTGTTTAGGCACGAAAATTTAAATTTTCAGTTTGTACCAGCAAGGTTTCACTATAAATTATAGTATTACATTTTTTTAATACACTCGTGGTCTATTCTACGTCCAATTTTTTCAAATGAAAGCATAAATGAAAATATTGCATCTTCCCTACCTCGTTCGAAATCTTGAAGTCGGTTGAAAATAACATACATCACGTAAATGCATTGTTAAGCGCTGGTGGCGTGGCGGTAAGACGTCAGACTTTCAACCCAGAGGTCTCGGGTTCAAACCCGGCTCGTACCCCTGATTTTTGGGAACTTATGTACGAAACATTTGATATTTACCAGTCTCTTTTCGGTGAAGGATAACATCGTGAGGAAACCGGACCTAAGCTTATGGCTTAGTTTCCCCTCTGGAAGAAGTTTTTTGGAGAGAACTCAATAATGGCTAAACCGATGATGTTCACACAAATTTCGCAGAAAATATGTGATATGGCGCATATTCTTAAAATTTTCCATATTTTTTGGGCTTACGGTTCGTAACTTACTAGGGCGGGCACAATTTTTTTGACTTTCGAAGTGAATATTTCTGAAAATATTACTTAATCTCAAAATGTTCAAAGAAACCTCGATATTATTTTTAAAGACCTATCGATTGATGTGAAACATGTTGATATTTGGTAAATTAAACTAGTTACATGTTTGGAGCGCCCCCCCTCAAAATATTTTTTTCTGCAATTTAACTACATAACTAAATAGCCACACCATGTAATTAAATACACCTTATGTCTAAATTTTATTATGGCCCGTCTTATAGTTTCCGAGTAAAATGGCTGTGATATACGGACATACGGACGGACGGACATCGAAATGTAATTTATCTTTTAGGTTAAGGCCGAGCCACATCAGCTGCGTTTGCGTAGACGCGCACGTTCCACTGCGTTGTAAAATAAGAATTCTCATAAGAAGTGTCACACCGCTTGCGTGACGTGCGTGACGTGCGCGTGTGCGTGCAGTATGACATGTCTTATGAGAATTATTTTGTTAGAAATGATATTTTTCAGTTGTTAGTTACTTGATTGAATTCAAACAAACAACAAACTCGTCTACGGCTTGTGGCAAAATGTCTCGGAACTCATGGAATAATGACATCCTTTCCGAACTAGTATCGAAATGTACTATTATCTACACTCATATTGTAAGTTCTCTAAAACGTGTTCGAAAACGGTAGGCAATGGCTAGCATTACCACGACCGATTTTACTATGATAAGCTTTTTATCCGTAGAAGTAACGTAATTTTAACTTTTCATGCTCAATTATTGATGTGCTATGAGTTTTGATAACATAATGTACACCTGCACGCTCCCGACGTCGAGCCGACAGCCCGACACGTGCCCGCGCGACCGCCGGCACACGAGAGTTGGCCATGGTGGCGGTGCGATGGCGGCCATTCTATGGTTTCCAAATAAGGCATTTAGAATAAATAATATGAGTGTAGATAAAGCAGTGTATGCAACTGTACGTAATTAGGCCTTAAAACACTCGTGTGGTCTTATTATGAAATTCGCCTGCGGCTCATTTCATAAAACCACACTCATGTTTTAATGACCCTTATTACGTAACAGTTACATAAACTACTATAACAACAGCAAGAACACAACACTATGAGTAAGGTCTAGTGCATAAATGTCTCATTCTCACCCATAGTATAATTAACCCAAGACCCCGCATAGCCGGGTGACCCCCGCTGCCACGCTCGAAGTAATTTCACTCTATAGTAAGACACTAATT
This sequence comes from Pammene aurita, assembly GCA_947086415.1. NCBI lineage: Eukaryota > Metazoa > Arthropoda > Insecta > Lepidoptera > Tortricidae > Pammene > Pammene aurita. The sequence goes on from OX352307.1 coordinate 4,433,246, forward strand.
ATTGGAAGTGACAGTAAACTTAGTACGTCTCCATGGCAACCATTAATGTCTGACTCTCTGTTACGCCCCACGGGACAATCGCGCGTTCCCTGTCTAGCATTGCGTGTTCCCCTCCCGCACCCCTTCTTTTTGGTAGCTTAGGTTTCAAAGAAAGAACGCGCTAAGCGGAGTATAGAGATATCTTGTATATGTTCTCACCTAACAGCTGTGCCAGTGACTGTAGCGTGTTTTCCGCCGAGGTGATCTGTTCCAAAACGCGCAGACGCAGCAAAGCATCCACCTCCCAACGACGCGGGGTCACTGACCTCAGCGGGTCTAGCTGAGCATCCGGAATGTGTGGCTGTAATTGACACATTACAAAATGTAAAACATTACATGCCGAGAATGAAAATAAATTAAAAAAATATAAATCCATACATACTTATACGAACGCTATCTAGTGAGTAAAAACACATTTAAGAACCATCTCAACCATAAAATTATTTGAAGTAAGAATTTTAAACAAAAAAGAGCCGATTTACATAAAATAAAAATAAATGCAAAAACAAAGATCGCGACGCACTGAGAACCTCCTCCTTCGAAATCTTGAAGTCGGTTGAAAAGTAAAAACTATACACCAATCGGTTCATTACTTTAGGAGTTTGGATGCCTCAGACAGATACATAAATACATACGTTAAACTCACGCCACTCTTTTTTTTTCAGTCGTAAGGGTTCACTATTGTCTTGCAGAAACTTTTTTGACATATATTTGTTTTGCATAATGATGCTTGGCAGAAGTAACGTTTGGCAGAAACACCTTACGCAGAGTATGCTTTGGCCTAAATCATTTCGCAGATTTTTATAATGCCGAATCTTATATTGGCATAATGTTGATGAGCATAACTGTCTTCTAAACGAATAGTACTTTCGCAGAATTTTTTGTTTGCATAATATTTAGGCGGCATAAATTTGTAAAGCCAATTATTTTTTTATTACAAGATAATCTTCATTGTCTTATCATATTGTACAAGACATATGCGGGGTTGGATGTATTGCTCATAAGAACGTGCAGGCGCTGTAATAATGAGCATATTTGTGTCTGTACTCCGGTAAATGAAATTGGTATATGCCAATTGTGTCTGTGGTAATTGTTGTGTACTCCTAAGGCGGGCTCCTGGCCAGCCTGTTACGTGCGAGTTATCGCGGCATGCTCGAGCCACCCTGAGAGCAATGGCCCGTTGCGGCTGCCACAATTACTTTTACCTAACCTAACCTAACCTAACCCAACCCACTTTTCTGGCAACAGTTTGTTTCCGCGGAGGTCGCAGTTCTAACCTAAGGACTGTATTGACAAATATAAGGACAACTGCAACAAGCCGTCATTCTTGTTTTATTTGCTTTAAAAACATAAATTATTTATTATGTTGTAGGTGATATGATGTTAAAACAATTACTAGAATAATTTTTTCGGATCACTTTTGATTTCATAAACTGAGAGGCCATACACAGGAGCAACGAAAAATACTCTTGGACAAATACATACGAGAAAACGGTATGTCCATGAGAAAGATCGCTAAAATCGTGAGGGTGTATGTTTCTGCGATTTAAATTGCATTAAAAAGTTTGGGTAAAACTTCTCTTTTAATGACAAGTCGAAAAATCGTCGAAAAACTGGCTCGAATAATCGCAATATCGACTCAAAGATACATCGAAAAATCAAAAACTCACTCAGTGCTTCAATTAGATATGTGGAAAAAAGTAGAGAACTTCTGTAGGAATGCTTCAAAGGGCCAAGAATCGCAACGACTGGGTAGCCCTCGGAAGCAACGGAAGCCAAACCAACTCCAAAATAGGCTGCAAAAGTTAAACACCGTCTTCGAAATTTATGTGTCATATAAATTTACTTAAAAATGAACAGTGCATAATTCTAAGCGACGAAAACCCCTTCAAACTGGATTTATTGTTCTACCGGGCCTGTAGTACTCTACTATTCGCAAAGGAGAACACCTGAATGAGAACAAAACGTCAATTTTTTCCGAAAAATTTGGATCTAAGACAATGTGTGGTAGGTAATATGCGAATGCAGTATGAAATCTACGGCGTTCGTCACTACTTCCACGATGACTGCCAATCTTTACATAAAGAAGTGTGGACAAAATGAATTTTGTCACTGATTAGACGCCACAGGGGCTCTACTTTATTTTGGCCCGATTTGGCTAGTTGCTACTGTGCCCCCTGCATCAGAGAGTGGATGGAAACCCACGACGTGCGTCATGCTGCTAAGAATATGAATCCGCCAAATTACCCTTAGGTACGTCCCATCGAGGACGTGATGGGCAATCATGAAGAGAAAACTTCGGCAAAGCTTCACGGAAGCTGATTCCGTAAAAAAATAAAAAAAAACTTGGCTCAAGCGTCGAAACTGGTCACAGTAAACGTTGTCCGAATCTGATGAGAAACGTCCGAAGCAAACGACGAAAAGTCGCCCGAAAGCAAAGGTTACAGGTGTCTTAGTCAACACTAAAACGTTTAAAAAGGCCTTCCAACCAAATGCCCAAAACATACTTACGCAAAATAATAAACTTTTAAAAAGTTATTACACATTTCACTTGTCCTTATAATTGTCAATACACTCTTTAACCTAACCCAATTTTCTGGCAACAGTTTGTTTCTGTGGGGGTCACAGTTCTAACCTAACCTAACCCAATTTTCTAGCAACAGTTTGTTCCTGTGGGGGTCACAGTTCTAACCTAACCTAACCCACTTTTCTGGCAACAGATTATTTCCGCGGGGGTCACAGTTCTAACCTAACCTAACCCACTTTTCTGGCGACAATTGTTTCCGCGGGGGTCGCAACTCTAACCTAACCTAACTCACTTTTCTGGCGACAGTTGTTTCCGCGAGGGTCGCAATTCTGACCTAACCTAATTCATTTTTCTGGCAACAGTTTGTTTCCGCGGGGGTCGCAGTTCTAACCTAACCTAAATAAATCTAAATTTGGTGGGATTACTACGTAAAATTTGTAATATGCTATTGTAATATTGGATTATTATGGTACATAAAATGATGCTAAACCAAAATCGGCCAAAGTAGTGTTCTGCAAAGCAATATGCTGCAAAACGTGTCGTATGCGTAATAGTAGTTATGCCAACTACTCGTATACCTTTATGCAAAATAACCATTCGACCGAAAGTGTTTCTGCGAAACATGTTATGCCAAGTGTATTTCTGACCAACATTTTTCTGCCAGATGAGGGTAACCCGTTTGCTATACTATGCTTGTTTTTATATCCGGACATCTGGCAGCTGTAGAGTGGTGGAGGTCAAATAATGCAAATAAATTGAAGAAAACAAATCTTAGAGTTCTGGCTTTGATGCAATATTATGAGAAATTATGTAATTTAATAAATTATATCATAGCCAGGGGTTTCTGTTGGGGGAAAGTAGTGCGTGTAATGCAATTTATAGATTGTCGCCCACTGTTTTTGTTTCTGCATTAATACACGATGTTTTTTGTTCTCATGTTAAAATATAGGCCCTGCTCTCTATAAATGACACAACTTCGGCAGTTTCTACCTATGTTGGTATTACTTTTTTCTATAAAAAAATTTTGTTAGTCTATCACTCTGACCTCCACCCATTAAAAGCTGCCAGATGCCCGGATCTATCAATAAGGATGGTGAAGCAATCTAACTAGTCAGGTTTTATTGCTCTCATTATTGTGTCATATCTGACGTGGCCAGCTCTTAGTCCATTAAAGCCCGCGCGGACCGTGCCGGTGCCGCAGTGGCAGTCGATGTTCCGAGCTCGAGCGACGAACAACGGCTGCTAGCCTGGTGTGGCGGCGTGTCTGCGCGTGCGCGTGCGTCCCAGGTTTCCCGGTAGTCCTAGAAGGCCGCGCGAAATCACGCGTCGTTAGCCGGAGGGCTTTCCCGTTCCCTTCCCCTGTAGCATAACCTCAGAGGGCCGCGCGAAATCACGCGTTAGCCGGGAGGTTTCCCACACACAATGACTTCTTACACTCCCCCTTTCAGGGGGTGTGAAGAGGCTATCTCAGGGTTCTTATCCTCTGTAGCTGCAGCTGTCGCGAGCCGTGACAACGAAGTCCTTCTTCGAAGTTCTTCTTCCAGTGAATGGTTAGGGTTTTGCTCCCTCCATTCCCTTAGTTTTGTTTCTGCGTAAAGCCGACTGAATTTCTCAGTATTCAATCGTACTCTCTCTCTTCTTCTGGCCTCTTCTTGTTCCCGCTTGGCAGCTTGTTCTTGGTCGTCCGTCATTGCCTGTAGGCTGCATCTTGTCCCGGTACCTATAAACCCAGAAGGCCGCACGAAATCACGCGTCGTTAGCCGGGGGTTTATTCCTGATCCCACCGTTCCACGGGGAACACTCCGACGTCCTATCCTAGCCAGGATCACCGTGCCGCGTAATCGCGTATACCGGAATATCACGTAGCACAGATTCTAGGTCCTTTCAGGAGACCTAACTTACAACTTAGACTAGGTTTGCTGAAAGATTACTAGGTTTATTGAAAAATAAAGGGATGTACGAGACCCAGTTATATTAGTTACCTTGGTGTTTTACTCTAACACTATCCTCCGAACCCTGAGTTAGCCAGAAAACCTTCACAAAGCCCCCCAAGCTGAAGGATATGTGTGGTTGCCCTCACGACAACCATTACACTCTTACAAACAAAAAAGAAAGATCAAAAAAGAATTCAGAATCTCCACCTTCGAAATCTTGAAGCCGGTTGATAACTACAATTAAAGGTCATTTCACCCTCTCCTCTTCGTATTAGTTTCAGCTGCGCCACAAACGCTCTCATGACGCGCTGCACTTTGGGCAGTACCTCCCCCCCAACATCCTCTCCACCCACTTCCCCCATTTAGTAATTATTCTATAATCGCACTATATCCAGTATCCCCCACTGCGCCACGAACGCCCCCATGACGCGCCACACGTTGGGTTCCACCTCCCCGTCACCCCCTCTGCACTCTGCCTCCGTGGGCTTAGCTAACACGGCTCCCCTATTTTGGCGACATGCCACTTCTGGATGAGATTAGCTCAGGACTGGGACAGTTTCGTACTCGAAGACGTAATGCTTAGCAGTGAGCGACAAATTGCTAAATAACGAATCTCTCCATATCCGGCATCCCCAGCAGCGGTCTCAAGTTGCGCCACGAACGCCCCCATGACGCGCTGCACGTTGGGCTGTACGTCCCCCCACACCCCTCCAACTATCTCCCCAGTTTAGTTGTTGTTCTAAAATCTCACCATATCCAGTATCCCCAGCAGCGTTCTCAGTTGCGCCACGAACGCCCCCATTACGCGCTGCACATTGGGCTGTACCTCCCCCACATCCCGTCCAACTATCACCCCCGTTTAGTTATTATTCTATAATCTCACCATATCCGGTATCCCCAGCAGCGGTCTCAGTTGCGCCACGAACGCCCCCATGACGCGCTGCACGTTGGGTTCCACCTCCCCGTCACCCCCTCTGCACTCGGCCTCCGTGGGGTTGGCTAGCACGACTCCCCCCCATTTTGGGGACATGAAGGCTTGGACGGACGTGGGCACGCGGGTGTCTGAAATGGGTTAACAGCGGCTTATTGATCGAACTTGAATAATTATCAATCAATCAAACCATTTATTGCCAAATTATAGGTATACATAGTGGTCATATTATACATATGTACGACTATGTACAGTCGAGTTCTCCGATAATACGATTAATTCGACCATAATTTTAAACAAAAAAGAACCGACTTCACTTAGACTCCACCTTTCCAAAAAGAAATGCCCGAGCTACTGAGCTACGCTCTTCTAGCCGAGTCATGAGTAGGTGGCCGTATTACACAGTAAGAATACTTACCGTCATGTCATCATATATGACCAGTTTCGCCCTCTCGCACGGCACAGCGTAGAGCACTAGATTGATGGTAGGTAACTCGGACACGTGGGTGGCAGCACGCTCTTCTAGGTGAGTCATGAGTAGGTGGCCGTATTACACAGTAAGAATACGTACCGTCATCATATATGACCAGTGGCGCCTTCTCGCACGGCACAGCGTAGAGCACTAGATTGATGGTAGGTAACTCGGACACATGGGTGGCAGCACGCTCCTCTATACGAGTCAGGAGTAGGTGGCCGTATTACACAGTAAGAATACGTACCGTCATCATATATGACCAGTGGCGCCTTCTCGCACGGCACAGCGTAGAGCACTAGATTGATGGTAGGTAACTCGGACACATGGGTGGCAGCACGCTCCTCTATACGAGTCAGGAGTAGGTGGCCGTATTACACAGTAAGAATACGTACCGTCATCATATATGACCAGTGGCGCCTTCTCGCACGGCACAGCGTAGAGCACTAGATTGATGGTAGGTAACTCGGACACATGGGTGGCAGCACGCTCCTCTATACGAGTCAGGAGTAGGTGGCCGTATTACACAGTAAGAATACGTACCGTCATCATATATGACCAGTGGCGCCCTCTCGCACGGCACAGCGTATAGCACTAGATTGATGGTAGGTAGCTCGGACACATGGGTGGCAGCACGCTCCTCTATACGAGTCAGGAGTAGGTGGCCGTATTACACAGTAAGAATACGTACCGTCATCATATATGACCAGTGGCGCCTTCTCGCACGGCACAGCGTAGAGCACTAGATTGATGGTAGGTAACTCGGACACATGGGTGGCAGCACGCTCCTCTATACGAGTCAGGAGTAGGTGGCCGTATTACACAGTAAGAATACGTACCGTCATCATATATGACCAGTGGCGCCTTCTCGCACGGCACAGCGTAGAGCACTAGATTGATGGTAGGTAACTCGGACACATGGGTGGCAGCACGCTCCTCTATACGAATCAGGAGTAGGTGGCCGTATTACACAGTAAGAATACGTACCGTCATCATATATGACCAGTGGCGCCCTCTCGCACGGCACAGCGTATAGCACTAGATTGATGGTAGGTAGCTCGGACACATGGGTGGCAGCACGCTCCTCTATACGAGTCAGGAGTAGGTGGCCGTATTACACAGTAAGAATACGTACCGTCATCATATATGACCAGTGGCGCCTTCTCGCACGGCACAGCGTAGAGCACTAGATTGATGGTAGGTAACTCGGACACATGGGTGGCAGCACGCTCCTCTATACGAGTCAGGAGTAGGTGGCCGTATTACACAGTAAGAATACGTACCGTCATCATATATGACCAGTGGCGCCCTCTCGCACGGCACAGCGTATAGCACTAGATTGATGGTAGGTAGCTCGGACACATGGGTGGCAGCACGCTCCTCTATACGAGTCAGGAGTAGGTGGCCGTATTACACAGTAAGAATACGTACCGTCATCATATATGACCAGTGGCGCCCTCTCGCACGGCACAGCGTATAGCACTAGATTGATGGTAGGTAGCTCGGACACATGGGTGGCAGCACGCTCCTCTATACGAGTCAGGAGTAGGTGGAGACGGTCCTTCCGGACGGCGAAGTGGCGACCGTATTCGGTTACGTCTTTCACCTAGGTTTAAATAAAAAGTGTGATTATCGAACTCTGGCTTCCTACGCTTTTTCAAAAATCCACTTCATATAAATCCATGGTTCCATTCCACGTGTGGGTTGCATTGGTGATTTGTTTTATTTTTAATTATATTAAATATGGATTGAGAGTTACAAAAGTTTGTTTCAAAAAGTCGTGATATAAAATTTATTGTCGTTTAAAACTAATTTAATTAAACTCCACATTTTTTAAAGTTTTTTCGTTGATGATTAGATTGTAACAGTGTTTGCATGACATATAAAATTTTCATCTGTCACTATGACTACATGATGTATGTGTTTTTAGCTGTAGGTTAGTTATTTAAATTAGAACATGTCTTGTTCTTTTTATTTGCCCGTTAGTAGCACCGCCCACAATCTCTCTGCTTCGCCTTAAGGTTGACTAGTAGAGAATGCCTTATGGCATTAAGTCCGCCTTTTGTACGATAAGGTTTCTTTTGTGGAATAAAGTTATAGTATAATTTTAAACAAAAAAGAACCGACTTCACTTAGCCTCCTTTCTACAAGCAAATGCTCGAGCTGCTGTAAAAAATACTCAAATCACTATAGGTGTGCCTATAATAGTTGAAGAGTTCCCTCGATTTCTCCAGGATACCATCATCAGATCCTGACCTAGTTACAATGGGACCAACTGTGAAGTATACTGTTTCAAACAAAAAAATAATTTTCCAAAACGGTCCATCGGTCTTCGAATAATCGGTGAACATACATAAAAAAAAGAACAAGCAAAAACAAAACGGATTGAAAACCTCCTTCTTCGAAATCTTGAAGTCGGTTGAAAATAAATGACATTTAATTAAACAATTACATACTATTACATTAACAAAATACATTAAAATGATTGTATAAATCTAAGCTGGCCCGGGGCATCGTTCCCAGCACGCCAGCCGCATTTCCCCGCTGGATGGCTAAACTCAGCCTCTGGGCGAAGTAGGAACCTGCCCGTAGGTCGCCAGACACATTGACTACGAGGGTTGCTACTTATATATCCGGAAACAAAAAAACAAACAAACGTACACGGCTGAAAATGGTTTTATTGTTTTTCAAAGTATTCCCCTTGATGATCTATGCACTTTTGCATTCGCGTGAACCAATTTTTAAAGCACTTCTGCCACTCCGCCTGAGGTACCTCCATAACGTGTTGTTTGAATGCGTCGACAGCATCTTCAGCGGTCGAAAATCGTTGACCGCGTAATTTATTCTTTATATTTGGAAATAAATAAAAATCGTTGGGTGCCAAGTCAGGGCTGTACGGCGGATGACCCGTTAATTCCACATTTTGACCCTCCAAAAATAGAGTTGTTTCGCGTGACGTATGACAGCTGGCATTGTCATGATGAAGAATGATTCTTCGTCGCTGGTTAGTTTTACGAATTTGTTCAAATACTTCCGGTAAGCAAATGGTCGTGTACCACTCTGAATTAACCGTTCTACGGTTTTCTAGTGGCACTGTAGCTACATGGCCATTAATACCGAAGAAGCAGGCCACCATTTGTTTCGATGTACTTTTTGCACGAGTAACTTTCGTAGGGTTCGGCTCATTTTGAAACACCCATACCGTTGATTGTTGCTTCGTTTCGGGATCGTATGCATAGATCCAGGATTCGTCACCTGTACAGATGTTATAAACGGCTTTTGAGTCACCACGGTTATATTTTTTTAACATTTTATTGCACCATTCGACGCGAGCATCTTTTTGCTCTTTTGTTAAGTTGTGGGGTATCCAACGCGAACAAATTTTTTTTACAGCCAAATAATTATGTAATATGCTATTAATGCTGGTCATAGAAATACCCAGAGTCGCCTCTATCTCGCGGTACGTAACATGTCGGTCGTCCATTATAAGTTTTCGCACAGCCTCGATATTTTGTTGTACAACGACCGATTTCGGGCGACCTGCCTTAACTTCGTCCGTAAGCATACTACGTCCACGATTGAACTCACTAAACCAGTGATACACAGTAGTTTTAGATGGGGCTTCATCACCAAAAGTTGAAGTTAGTTGATCTATGCACTGTTGTTGCGTTAAACCACGCCGAAAATCATAATAAATCATAGCACGAATATTTTCACGAGTGAGTTCCATTCTTGCTGCGAGATGACATTTAAAACCCGTCAAAAACAAAACACGAGCGTTAATAAGAAAGAAAAAATATACCGGCCAGTACTTAAAAAAGTTCAAATTTTACCATGGAGGTCAAATATGCTATTTAAGAAGATTGTAATCCCGGTTTCCGGATATATAAATAGCAGCCCTTGTAGTTTTCAACCGACTTCAAGATTTCGAAGGAGGAGGTTCACTACAGTCATTTTACGGGCGGCTAGTATGGGGAATTGGAAATAATTAATAATAGCAAATATTTTTAGTGTTACGGATATATCATGATCATGATACAAGTATTATTTACGCAATGAAATCCTACAAAATATCGTTATTCGCTAACCGCCACAAATATATACACACATATTACAAGCGTTTTTCTTGTAGGATTTTAATGAATATATCGTTTCTAAGTCATTTAAAATGTGCAAGAACAAACTACCAATTATTACTATTTGTTTCTAACGAATTAGGATATATATCGCCCGCGCCGTACATTATGTTATTTATGTGGTTTTACATGGAAACGGTTTCTTGTTTTTCGCTTTAAACATAAAGAAGACTTAAATATCTTCATATTTACAAATAAAAATAATTGATATTATTGTAAATAAAAATATACAATTTTTTTATATATTTTTTTTTACCTATTTAACTACTTCCGGGTTAAAAGTTGGTAGGATTTTTGCATAAATTATCTATAAATATTCCATAAGAATGAATAAAAAAAAAATCAGGCTATTATAAATTAATGTTTGACGCAACCGTATCTTTACTGTACTAGTTATCAATTCGTCGGGATCTTTGTGTTTGCTATTTTTATTTATTTATGTTCACCGATTATTCGAAGACGGCTGGACCGATTTGGAAAATTCTTTTTTTGTTTGAAAGCGTATACTTCACAGTTGGTCCCATTGTAACCATGTCAGGATCTGATGATGGGATCCTGGAGAAATCGGGGGAACTCTTCAACGATTATATGCACACCTATGGTGATTTGAGTATTTTTTACAGCAGATCGAGCATGTGGTGTTGGAAAGGTGGATGCTTAGTGAAGTCAGTTCTTTTTTGTTTAAAATTATTTAGATATGTCTTTAACAATGGTTTTAGTGTCTGACGACCACGGGCCGAAAGTTTCTACCGCAAGTGCCGCAAATATGTAATTGTTTAAAAAAAAAGCATATTTGCGGTACTTGACCAGTTGGGCGTCGTCTCTCGTTGAAAATAAATAAATAAATGACACAATGGGAAAGGGACTAAAACTTACCTCTTTAGCCTGAAAATCAAAGTCGAGTAGATACAGCCACTGAGATTTGAGTGTGAAGTTGTGAAGCACGCTGAGCTCATCCACAAAAGTGCCGATGTAATCTGAAAACAAATAACCGATATAATAGTGCGAAAAAATCAGCAACTATTTCGGACCCGGGTATGTCCTTAAACTACGTCCGGACACGGCTATGTCCCTAAACTACGTCCAAAAGTATGGGTACTGCGAACGTCATCTCGCTGTGTGGTAGGGCACAGCACAGCGAATGTCATCTTGCTGAAATCTGGAGCAGAGCCCTCTGGGGAAGTACCTCCACCTTACAGGAAACCACAGCCAAATAGCACTAGACCCTACTCATAGTATTGTGTTCCTGCTGGTGAGTAAGATTGCCAAAGAGCTCAAAGAGGACCCAGTGTGTTGACGATGAGGAACCCTTTTTCCTTTAGCATTCAACACAGTGAATCCTCCTTTTTGTAAAGAGTAGGCAACGCGCATGTCCTCTGGAGTTGCAGGCGTCCATAGAACTTCAAAATGAATATAGATACTACGATAGGATTAGTTTGATTACCTTCAGTGGAGCCAGCAGTTAAGCCTGATTCCACAGTCCACACTCAATGGAGACATACTATTTATGAAAATAGTCTCCGTTAGAATATGCCGCTAGTTATTACAACTACTGTTACACATGCTCTATAATAGTATGCTAAAAAGCGTGTTACCGCTATGCTTAATATGAGCATGCTTATAAACTGTTTACATTTGCTAGCATGCTAGTTTTAAGTACGCTCCTGAATAAGCATGCTCAAAGCAAACACTCCAATACACATGTCAGTTGATAGCGTGCTCTCTGCCAGTTCGAACATGGAAAATCAAACAGCCATCCGCATGGACCTCCTGCGAAGGACTGATGGATACTAGCTAGCATGCTCAATAAGCAAACCTGTTCACACGCGCTCAAAAGCACGCCCCCTTCCACCCGTGCTGCAGGCAGAATGCCGAAAACCGCACGACCGTCGATTTTTGAGCAAACTCGAAATGAGCACGCTCATTATTAGCAATGTTTAGACACACTTGCTACTAAGTAGTAATTGCTCAATAGTGGCATGCTTTCATGCTAGTAATCAGCATGTGTAATAGTAGCTTAACTCTTTGTTGAGTTCTTCGGATTATGTTACGCTTGTGTTACCTTCCATAGCGTCTCGGGCCGGGAACCGAAGCTTGGTCCTCGGGGAAGGCACGGCGACGGACAGAGTGACGTGGTAGCCGCCGCCGGCCGGGAAGCGAGTCCGGCGCGCCTCGTCAGAGTCCCACACCGCGCCGAGTAGTACTGAGCTCTGGTATATCCAGTGTTTGAGGGCTTGGACGACGGTTGAGCCCGCTGGAACAAAAAACATTGAAGTCTACAAGGTGTAATAAAAAATGCTGGTGAATCGTTTATGGGCAGAAGTGGTATCGTATTGTAAGTGCGAAAAACTAAGAAAACTGTTTTTTACGAGAAAAATTTTGGCCGGTTGGTTGGAGGGTTGACCGGCCAGGACGACGGGTAACATACATAAAAAAGATTTTTTCCCTCCAAAAATGTTTGTTCTATTTTTTCTTAATCGCAATATGATACCAATTATTTAAACCTTATGGTTTATATTTCACTTTAACAATACGATTTGTAAAGTAAATTAATACCTCTCCAATTAGCTGACCAAGGGCGGGTTTAAATCCAGCAAGCTGTACCCGCACCTTTTTCATTACATGATTTTAATTAAATATGATCCATATCCTTAAATTGTAACCTAACTTTTCATAACTAACATAGACTACTTACTTGCCTAACCTCGATACCTGTAAACACTGTGTACTGTAAAAAGTAATGAAATAAACGCATTTGTATTTTGTATTTGTAAACGGATCAGCAGTATTTTTGTTAAACAGTAATTATGATGATGTAAACAAAGTATTACAGCAGGGGGGTTTCACTACGGGTTGCTATGACGGGAAACCTCCTCGAGTGCCAGGGCCCTTCTCATTCTTTCTGATCCGGTTGATCCGGGGGAAAGGTAAGGGTTCCTGGACGGTGCATCCTGGGGGCAACGGTAAGCGATCTTTTGGTTGACCCCAAAGATTTCTTACCGGTGCTGCTAATATCCTGTGTGGGGGGGTTGGGGGGTTCCGCACAGGGAGACCTCTCATTTAGGGAGAGGACTCCTGAGTGTTGGCTGGAGGGGGCCTTTGGGCGAGGGATAGGAATGCCGCTGTCCTGGATAAAACTGCGGCCCCGTAACCTGTCTAGGCAGAGGGCCTATGATGACGGACCGGGGGTCAACACCAAGCCGCCACTTGGTGTTGGCTGCGAGGATGACAACCTCTATAAAAAACTGAGGGGCCTTCGGGCCAGGCGGCTTCGGCCGCGGTGAGGGACAGGAATGCCGCTGTCCTGTATAAAACTGCGGCCCCGTAACCTGTCTAGGCAGAGGGCCTATGATGACGGACCGGGGGTTAACACCAAGCCGGTGCTGGGTGTTGGCTGCGAGGATGACCACCTCTATAAAAAATCGCGAAGGCAACCTGAGTGGGTGGAACCCGGGGTTTTTCCACCTGCTCCCGGCGTGGAGGTTGTCATGAGGGAGCAGCGTGTGGTGTCGCCCTGCACGCTACCTTCGGGAGGGGGAGCAGGCGGTGTTCGCGGTTGAATGCTTACGCGATCCCGTGTCACCGTCACCACCGCTGCACGACGGGCATACCGTGGATGGTTTAGTTGGTAGTGTTGGCCCTTGCTAACGAGTCCAACATACCCGTCCTAGTTCCCCGGCTAGGCAGGATGCCTAAATGCATTCCTCCACGTTTCGTTCTATTTCGATCTAATCCGTATAAAATATGTATTTACGGATGTATGAATAAACGGAAGAACAAGGAAGCAGAAATAACATTTTTAAATTCCGGACGATATTGAAAGGTCCCAAAGTCCTTACTTAGTAATAGTTAAAATAAACATCCTTAATTTATTGAATATCGGTTGCCCAGAAATAATATTAGGAACTGACCAACATATTTTCAAAGGAATACGGCTGTGGCATACCTACTTCCGTGAGAATCAGACATAATCTTTATAAAAAAATCTATCTCCGGATAAAAATTTCGTGTTTACATAATCAACGTTTGTAATTCCTACATATGTATTTATCTAACAATAATAAATCAGTAGGTATAGGTACAAAAACTTGTCAAGTGCCAACCCCGTGCCGACGCTCACAGCTCGGTCATAAAACTGCGGCGCGCAAAGAAGATTCACGGTTCGTGCGCGGTTATAAGTTTCAATTTTGCTTGCAGGCGGCGAGTATAGGTATAATTTTATACCTAAATCTGACTTTTGTTAAGGAGTGAATTTTCTGTACGGTAGTACTATTAGTTATTCTGTGATTACAGTCAGAATTTTGGCCCTCTTCGGCAAATGGAGTCGTATCAGGACTCCCTTTATTGTGCCACTTTTGCGTGCTGACTAATTAAAAACAATGACTATAATGAGTCTAGAAAGCAGAGTTTCGTCACATACACTCTTTTATTCCGTCGCAAAGTTAGATAAAAACTTTGTGTCGAGTTTTTATACCCCAATTAAGACCTTAATCTAACCTTTTCTTACTTGACTCATTTGTGTTACGTAAATTAGTCATACATCCATATCCATCCATACTAATATTATAAATGGGAAAGTGTGTGTGTTTGTTTGTTTGTCCGTCTTTCACGGCAAAACGGGGCGTTGAAGGGATGGAGAGTGACATAGGCTACTTTTTGTCTCTTTCTAACCCCCCACTTCCCTAAAATGGGGGGTGGAAGTGTGTATGGAGCATTCCGGGAGTCAAAGGGGAACCGTGTTACCCCGAATTTAACGCGAGCGAAGCCGCGGGCAAAAGCTAGTTTAGCTATATATGGCTAATTTTCGTAACAGTTTTTGGGATTAGATTGTCAAAAGTCGGACCCAAAACTCCTTTAGGATCAGGAAAATCAATTACTGTAAGCTTTAACATAACTTATAAAGAAATGCCCATTCAGCTTGCCCTTTGCTAGAAATAAACGTCACCTTTAGAGTCCCTGAATAACATAACGCGCTCGCGGTCAATCCAAGCCAGCTGGAACAATGGCGTCCTCTGCACAACATGTAGCGTGTTGGGTCGCGACACACGTACGCTAGCCGCTACTTCTACTACTTACTCATAACAACACATGCAAATGTATACAAAGAGATGCACATTCAGCTTGCCCGTTGCTAGAAAAAAACGTCACCTTTGGAGTCCCTGAAGAACATTACGCGCTCGAAACCCAGCCAGGCCTGCTGGAACAATGGCGTCCTCTGCACAACATGTAGCGTGTTGGGTCGCGACACGCGCACGCTAGCCGCTACTTCTACTACTTACTCATAACAACACATGCAAATGTATACAAAGAGATGCACATTCAGCTTGCCCGTTGCTAGAAAAAAACGTCACCTTTAGAGTCCCTGAAGAACATTACGCGCTCGAAACCCAGCCAGGCCTGCTGGAACAATGGCGTCCTCTGCACAACATGTAGCGTGTTGGGTCGCGACACGCGCACGCTAGCCGCTACTTCTTCTACCGCTTCTGGCTCGTCGGCCACGGATTCGAGCGTGTTGCGAAGCGCGTCCGAGATGATGGTCTTGCTCACTTTGAGTTTTAGGGTGGCTGCAAAGAGACGATGTAAACGGTTAAACCCTGCGTTTAAAATTATTTTGACTAACATGTAGCTATAGCGAATGATAGTATGGTCATGGGCTTTAATCGGTGAGTCATTTAGGTTAACTTTACATTGGACATTTCATAGAGTAAGAATGAATCAAAAGAGTAAACCTAGCTTGAACCGCAATTTAAGGGGCATGGTACTGAAAATATATCCCAAAACTGGTAGATTATTTATTTTATTAAATCTGTTTATATGTATGTTATAAGTTATAACCTAAATTACAATTTCAACTTAGTTAGAATCCTTAATATTTAAGATTATAAAACGAGACGGACATGTGTCCCTATTTTTACAATATAATGTGTTTATAACATGTAAGTATCTATATTTAGTTACTACTTGCCAAATTACTTAATATTTTTATGGTTTTCACTTTCAGTACTTTCATTACTATAGTTTTTATTTTATTAGGTTTACTTTCTATATCTAAAAGCCCACCCAACGAAGAAAAACTTAGAGGAAAATTATTCGTGTATAGCCAAATGATGGTGTAGTTGTAGGCAAAGTTATCTTACAAAACATACTAAAAGTACCGGTGGATAGGGGCGCCGGTAACGGGGGGTGTAAAGGTTCCTTATTTTGGTTTTTCGCAAATAACTACAAAAAAAATTTCATGTGCTTAATTCATCCACATATAGTTTTCTATAAAAAAGATTCTTTGCACTTTTTTCCTGGGATCAATGTTTAATGATATATCGAGGAAACACTTTTAAAATTTCGGAGCTAATATTTACGAAAGTATTAGTTTTATCCAAAAATTGTTTTAGAATACCCTTATTTTTTTTAAAAGACCTATCCAACGATACTCCACACATTAAAATTTACCCCCCACTTCATGTGTACGGGAGGTAGCCGAAAAAATAATATTTTTTCACATTTTGTTTTAAACCTTTGTCTGCGTAATTAAAGCACATACTCATACGAAATTTCACTTGTCTAGTACTAGCCATCACTGAGCAAGGTGCCTACCCTTATAGTTTCGGCATGTCCGTCTGTCCCCGTCTGTCCGTCCACGGCTTTGCTCAGTGATGGTTAGTACTAGACGTCTAGACGGACAGATGGGGTCAGACGGACATGGCGAAACTATAAGGGTAGGAAGTGAGGTAGCAGGGTGAGCTGCCTGCTCAGTGATGGTTAGTACTAGAAAAGAAAAAAATCGATGAGTATGTGTTTTAATCACGCCGACAAAGTTTTAAAACAAAATCTGAAAAATTATTATTTTTTCGGGTACCTTTTTTTTTTTTTTTTTTTTTTATACCACGACGGTGGCAAACAAGCATACGGCCCGCCTGATGGTAAGCAGCTACCGTAACCTATGGACGCCTGCAACTCCAAAGGAGTCACATGCGCGTTGCCGACCCTTTACAAAAAGGAGGTTTCACTGTGTTGACGACTAAAGGAACAAGAATGTCCCTCATCGTCAACACACTGGGTCCTCTTTGAGCTCTTTGGCAACCTTACTCACCAGCAGGAACACAACACTATGAGTAGGGTCTAGTGCTATTTGGCTGTGGTTTTCTGTAAGGTGGAGGTACTTCCCCAGTCGGGCTCTGCTCCAGATTTGAGCGATGACATTCGCTGAACGTGCCCTACCACACTTAGCGAGATGCCATTCGCAGTGCCCATACCTCTCTTTTTGGCGTAGTTTAAGGACATACCCAGGTCCGGACGTAGTTTAAGGACATACCCCGGGTCCAACCGGGCCCGGGTCACTTCATGTGTACCTCCCGTACACATGAAGTGGGGGGTACATTTTAATGTGTGGAGTATCGTTGGACAGGTCTTTTAAAAAAAATAAGGATATTTTAAACCAATTTTTGGATAAAAGTAATACTTTCGTAAATAATAGCTCCGAAAGTTTAAAAAAGTGTTTATCGTATTTCCTCGATATCTCATTGAACATTGATCCCAGCAAAAAAGTGCAAAGAATCTTTTTTTATAGAAAATTATATCTGATGAATTAAGTAAAAGAACATTTTTTCGTATTAGCCACCGTTACTGGGTTATTTACGAAAAACCACAAAAGAGACCTTTACACCTTTGTAGGAGGTTTGGCGGTCTTTTGTGTAAGTATATACAGCTTTCCTAATAAGTTTTTGTACTCTAAAATCACAGCAAGTTTAACTTTACTAAATACTATATTAGTACTCTACAATATTGAAATACATTTTCATAATTATGGGACTGGGACTATAGTTTTTACAATTTTTATTTGTATACAGTGTGTAAATCCAATACGGGCGAACCCTAAAACTGTGGTTAGTATAGTATATAAGAAATATAAGTATTTAGATATATTTTTTTTTAAACGAAGACAATTTTCACCATACAAAATATTCGGCCCGCAATGTAAGTGCAACACACTCAAGTTGAACTCATGTTGGAATTGACAGTTACTTAATTTACAACAATCATATTTGTAGTACCTACATTGCTGAGCGGTAAATTAAAAAAATATAATTACGGAGTCATAATTAACTGTTTTTTATTTTATCGTATGGCTACATGTCACTGGATATAGATAGGCATTTCTTCCCTGGAGTTGTAATAGTAGTGGGAAAGCAGATGATAAAGAAAATCCAGTGAGTGCTGCGAGGTCCTGATGGGACAGTGCAGCTGCCAAGTTTGTTACTCTTTTAGCACCACCCAGGGATCACGTGTAGGGTTGTCTAAGGTGTTTCCTACGGACACAGAGTAACATTTTAATAATTACCAATAAATCCTATATCTGGTTTAATTCTTTGCTCGTATTGGATCTACAGTCACACTGTATTATAAATTTTGGTAGGTTTGTACTCCATAACTTAGAAAACACTACTATGTTACTGTTACAATTTGGTAGGGTTATATTAGACTGACCAAGTTTTTTGACCATAAATAGCTGTTCAAAATTATAGCTTATTATACTTGACTCTTCGAAGGACTTCTCAATAAGTCCTGCTATCTCCGACGCGGTGGCTTCGTCATTCGCCATCACTATCACCTCGGTAGCGATGGTGTGAGACAGCGAGTCGAATGCCGCAATTTTGTCGTACGGGAGGGATACCCTGGAAATGCAAAAGAGAGTTCTACAGGGTGGAATAAAAATACTCACCAGTATTCGAAGGGCTTACTTAGTACCGTATAGCGACTAAGAAAAACAAGGAGAAAAAAATTTTAGACACGTAGGAGTATTTAGTATTTAGAGACGTATAGGTTTATACGTCTCTAAATACTAAATACTCCTACAATGACACGTAGTTCCAGCCGGCTAACCCTGCATACAAAGGCAATTTTTTTTCACTCGAAAAAATTTTGTTTTTGGTTTTTTCATAATTAGAATACGATACCAATGGAGAACATGCGGCAAAATATTTAATTGAATTTGTTCAATAAATACGTTCATGTTCAACAACACCAAATTAATATAAATAAGTGGAAATCCGTAATAATTTTTAACAGTTTTTTATACCTCAAATGTATTTTCGAAACCTCAGTTCGATTACTTATGTTCTAACAAGAAAAAAATGTATGACAACTATATAGCTAAACGCATTTCTTCGTGCCTAAAATTACAAAAATATTCCAAAAACTTGTTCCTTCCAAACAGTTTTCTGCAACTTTGTGGTCGGAGACGTCACAAACC
Organism: Pammene aurita; assembly: GCA_947086415.1. Classification (NCBI taxonomy): domain Eukaryota; kingdom Metazoa; phylum Arthropoda; class Insecta; order Lepidoptera; family Tortricidae; genus Pammene; species Pammene aurita. The sequence goes on from OX352307.1 coordinate 4,452,532, forward strand.
TCACACTTTTTGTATGGAGCGTTTTGACGCGCGGCGCAGACGCCTAACGTATTTTCACATTTTTGACGTTGCAGGGCTATCATAGATAGTAGGTTTATTAGAGACATTTGAATCTACAGGGAAATAGAATCAAATGACGTCTTCCAAAAAAATCATGCATGTTCCTAATTATGCCCTTAAAAGGATCATTTATGTTACACCTTGTATAGAAATAGTGCGCGATGGTCTGCAAACTGGTGACTTGATTTGGCAACTTAACTTGACTTAAACCATGGATGTACTACACCGTGGGCTGGAATAACCCGACAGATCTTGACTACGAATTTCTAAGACCAAAAGAAGAAAAAAATATTATGTGACTTTAGGTCAATTTCGCCAAAAAAATATTTTTTTTTTTTCCATTTTTTGAATGTTTATTGCACATGAAAAGCAAATGTTATTAATAAAATTGTCGCCTAAAAGAAATTGGTACATTTTTTTTTTGTAAAAATTTAGTTTCTGCAAAGTTTTCCTTGTCACTTTGATATCTGTCAATAAGGACGTGTAAACTATGTCCAATAGTGGCAACAACGCCATTAGAAAGGCGTTTTGTGATGAGTTTTAATAAAAAGTGTATTTTTTATTAATTGGTATTAACTCTGAAACTAGGCGTATTCCAGAAAAGTTTATAGGACATTTTAGTATCTAAATATGATCAGGATACACTGTTAACATCTGTCTAGTAATATGGGCCCACGGTGTATAGGGGATGCGACATATGTAAATCAAAACACATAAAAATATATTCGCCTCGTTTTAACTCAGCGCCATATTCATAAGCAAAAAGAGATGACGATTATATACGTATAAACCTAATGCGGCCGAAAAATCCGTCATATTGAGAGCTCAGGATGTCAAAACCTATACATTTTAACCGCCATGTTGGTAGCTCAGTACAAACAGCAACACGCTTAACTGTACATCGGTGGACCTTATTACAAAAGCCATAAGGTCCACCGATGGGCAGTTAACAGTGTGGGCGAGGGTACCTCAAAATCGACACTCGTCTTTCTTTGATATGTCATTTCCCCTATATTTATTTCAATGACTTAAACCCCAACTTGACATTCAATTTGACGCACTTGACTTTCTTTTTGTACTTATCGTATGTAGTGTGTATGAAGTACCCAAGTTAAAATGAAAATTCATTCACTGCTGCTGGTAAATAAAGAGGTTCTTCAAAAAAAGAGTGTATAGGTAGGCAATGCGCATGTGAATCCTCTGGGGTTGCAGCAGGCGTCCATAGGCTACGGTAACTATTTACCATCAGGCGGGCCGTATGCTTGTTTGCCACCGTCGTGGTATAAAAAAACACACATACACACACATTTTTTTTGAGTTTAGGGTCATTATTTCTGAAAATATTTACCTAATGTCATGTAATACTAAACGTCAATGTGATTATTAAATACCTATCGATTGATATGCAACATGTTTTATCTACACTCATACTGTAAGTACTCTAAAATGCGTTCAAAAACCGTAGACAATGACAAGCATTACAACAAACGATTTAACTATGATAAGTTTCTTATCTGCGGCAGTAACGTAATTTTAACTTTGCATGCTCAAATATTGTTAAGCAATTAGTTTCATATTTGGAACATCGAATTTGATAACATAATGTTACCGCCATGGCTAACTCGATTGGTCCCGCGCGAGCGCCGACACAATCGAGTTGGCCACGCTGACACAATCGAGATGGCCACGGCGGTGCAATGGCGGCCATTCTATGATTTCCGAATACGGTATTTATAATAAATAATATGAGTGTAGATAAAGCAGTGCATGCAACTGTACGTAATTAGGCCTTAAAACACTCGTGTGATCTTATTATGAAATTCGCCTGCGGCTCATTTCATAAAACCACACTCATGTTTTAAGGACCCTTATTACGTAACAGTTACATAAACTACTATTCTTATTTCAGTTTTTTTATTTTATTTATAAAACTACTAGCGTCCCGCCCCGACTTCGCACGGGACTTTTTAGGGTTCCGTAGTCAACTAGGAACCCTTATAGTTTCGCCATGTCTGCCCGTCCGTCCGTCCGTCCGTCCGCGGATAATCTCAGTGACCGTTAGCACTAGAAAGCTGAAATTTGGTACTAATATATATATCAATCACGCCGACAAAGTGGTAAAATAAAAAGTGGAATTTTTTTTTATTAGGGTACCTCCCCTATACGTAAAGTGGGGAGTGATTTTTTTTTCATTTCAACCCTAACGTGTGATATATTGTTGGATAGGTATTTAAAAATGAATAGGGGTATACTAAAATCATTTTTCGATAATGTAAATATTTTCGGAAATAATCGCTCCAGAAGTAAAAAAATATGCGTCCCCCCCCCCCTCTAACTTTTGAACCATAAGTTTTAAAAATATGAAAAAAATCTCAAAAGTAGAACTTTATAAAAACTTTCTAGGAAAATTATTTTGAACTTGATAGGATGAATAGTTTTTGAAAAAAAATTACAACATAATTTCTGAACTAAGTTTGTAATTTAACCGTATAAGCAGGTGTTTATTGTACCTGTAATTTCTACAAAATTACAATGAAATGACGTACTTTCAAATAAAGTAAAAGCGGTGAAAATCGGTTCACGCAATAAAGAATTATTCCATAAAAATCATCTTCCATATTTTAAGCTCGCGCGCAATAGTTTATTTAATTTGCCGATAGATGTCGCTGTACGTGGAACTCTCATATCATATCCTACATGGCGGTGTTATTAACTCTTAAGTGGGGACACTTACTGTGACGGACGGAAAACTACGGAACCCTACACTGAGCGTGGCCCGACACGCTCTTGGCCGGTTTTTTGTAGATCTTTTTAAGGTGTACAATACTGTAGTACATTATTTTGATCTATCTCGTAGGGTTCAGCCAGCGTTTGCAATGTAAGCGCAAACAAATGTGTTTATTTACGACATCACATTTAAAACCTCTAAAATTATCAATGTTTCTCTACTATATTATGCATGTATTTTACATATAAACCTTCCTCTTGAATCACTCAATCTATTAAAAAAACAGCATCAAAATCCGTTTCGGAGTTTTAAAGATGTAAGCATACATAGGGCCAGACAGCGGAAAGCGACTTTGTTTTATACAATGTAGTGTAGGGGCACACAAAACACACCTCCACTAAAAAAATCTGCAACATATCGTTCACGAGTGGCTGATATTCGGAAAGACATACGGACCTAACGAAACTAAAGCCTGACCAGAAATATATGATTATTGTCAAGAGGGCGCTATTATTCTCATTTTCAACATACCTGCTCGTAACGAGGTTATTCTTATTCCATCGCTTTTATGCTCATAATCCTAGATATTAAATACGCGTGCATTTCACAATAATTATCCAACTAGTGGAATAATTTAATAATCCGATCAAGTGACGTTTGTACTCTAGAGTACAAACAACTTGGTACTAGTACCAAGTTGTACGTACGCAGACGAATCGTTGTAATTTAGTCGGGTATTACCTTTAGGTACTTTTTTTAACTCTTTATGAGTTTACATTCTAAAAAAGTAAAAAAAAAGTAAATATATTCAAAATATATACACATTTACGATAGAATACAAATTATACAATCCTGATTGTGAATAAGAATCATTTTAACTTATTATATTACTTGTAATACACAATAATTTACGTTTTAAACACGAATTGTCTGTTTTAATATTGGCTGTTTGGCATAATACGTCCGCGCCTTTGTCTCAAGCTGCACGCACATCCAAAAAAGAAAATTGCGCGCCATTTATAAGTTAAACTCAAATCATTGTTTATTTGTTAGATTTTTCTCGTCGTGTTTTATTAATTTAAACAAATTATATTTTCAATGAATAAGAAGACAACTTTAGCGTTAATTTAACCTCTGGATATATTTCAAAATTGTGATACATACTCGTACTAGTAAAATGTCATCATAAAAATCTAGTGAGCAATACGTAAGAAAAAAATACTATAATTTATCCATACTAATATTATAAATGGGAAAGTGTATGTGTTTGTTTGTTTGTCCGTCTTTCACGGCAAAACGGAGCGACGAATTGACGTGATTTTTTAAGTGGAGATAGTTGAAGGGATGGAGAGTGACATAGGCTACTTTTTGTTTCTTTCTAACCCCCCACTTCCCTAAAATGGGGGGTGGAAATTTGTATGAAGCATTCCGCAATTTTCAAGGTAGAAAGCTAAAAATTGGTATGCGGACTATTTGTGACTAACAAAAAAATCGTGCATCATTTTTTTTGGAAATCTGCACCCAACCCCTTAAAAGAGGGGGTGCAATTTTAATAATATTCTGTTCCGAGTTCTTCTGTGTTTTAAATCAGGAAAGGGGAACCGTGTTACCCCGAATTTAACGCGAGCGAAGCCGCTGGCAAAAGCTAGTTGCACAATAAGTGTGAAGTCTTTAATTTTATGAAATGATTTGAAAAAGATTTCCAGATACTCAATAACATCACAAAAAAGGTTAGTTAAATTTAATTATCTTAGGTTCGTAAATACCTCTATACTGTAAACATTCTGACAATTAATGTATTTATCAAAAGTTATTAATTATACTATTCTGTTATTTCCTCGCAAGTGTGTTGAAAAACGTCTTATGAAACGCGTGTGCTTGACCCATAGATAAGGTAACCACTAGATAAGTCTTACAAGGCGACTTGGGGTCACCACTCGTTGGAGTAAAACGACTAATAAATTGCGCGGGCGTGCGCCGCGCCGTGCCGTTCAGTTGCGACCATGTTTTAGACCTGCACGTAGTGTGCGTGTATGCAAGTTTTTTTTTTTAAATACGTATGAAAACTATTCAAAATTCTGGTATATTGTAGTGTAAGGTGGTGTGGCAAATATTTTTAAACGTTAAGAATCAAAAGAGTTGGAGTTACATTCCACTTTTACTTCAAATTTTTTTTTTTTACTTTAATATGTTTCTAGCCAGCGGAGTTCATTTTGAATTAGTCAATTGAGAAGTAGTTAGTATGCCCGTCTCTTTTTATCATGTTAATAATGCTATTCCTTTCTTACGGAAGCACGTGTAGGATAGTGATGTGCGGATGATGTGTACCGGACTTATATACCGGCACCACGTACTTTCGACTTAACAAATATACGAAGTACAATAGAAAACAGAAGATCTTTGTTTTCTTTTCTTTTTCTTTTAGTTTGAGTAGTTGGTAGAATTTAAAGATTTATTCTGTCGGTAGTTTTTCTTTTCATATATGTAGTTATAATAAATATGGGTATTAAGGGTGCCAAATGAGCGTTGCTTCTATAAGATACTTTCAATTGGTGTCACATGAGCGTTGCTTCTATGAGACATTTTCAAATGGTGTCTTATGAGAGTTGTTTTAAGGAACTTTTAATTGGTGTCACATGAGCGTTACTGCTATGAGACAAGTTCAATAGGTGTCACATGTGCGTTGCTTCTATAAGACGCTTTCAATGGGTGTTATATGAGTGTTGCTTCTATAAGACGCTTTCAATGGGTGTCACATGGGCGTTGCTTCTATAAAACGGTTTTAATGAGTGTCCCATGAGCGTTGCTTCTATAAGACGCTTTCCATGGGTGTCACATGAGCGTTGCTTCTATAAGACGCTTTCAATGGGTGTCACACGAGCGTTTCTCATATAAGGCGCTTTCAGTAGGTGTCACATAGGAGTGGCTTTTAATTGGTGTCACATGAGCGTTGCTTCTATGAGACATTTTCAAATGGTGTCTTATGAGAGTTGTTTTAAGGAACTTTTAATTGGTGTCACATGAGCGTTACTGCTATGAGACAAGTTCAATAGGTGTCACATGTGCGTTGCTTCTATAAGACGCTTTCAATGGGTGTTATATGAGTGTTGCTTCTATAAGACGCTTTCAATGGGTGTCACATGGGCGTTGCTTCTATAAAACGGTTTTAATGAGTGTCCCATGAGCAGTGATCGGAATTGGTAGTGCCATTTCGCGGGACTTCGGTGCGTAAGCATAGTATGGATATAGTTTTTAACCCTGGGATTCGATATGAAAATTTAAAGTTTGTGTTTGGTTTAAAAAATGTTTTAAAGAACCGTATGCCTAACGTAAGTATGAAGAATGTGGTTTCAGTTAGATATCGGACGTCAAAAGAAATAGATTGACAGTAGAAAATATTGATAAAAAATATGGTTTGCTACTATAATTTCAAAGAAAGTAGTAATTTAATTATGTTCATTTAAAATAATGATGTTGATGTTTCGTGTTTTATTTTATGATTGTATTATTGTTAATTTTAACTGTTAAACAAAAGTTATTTTAAATAAATGATGTATCTATAATGACATTTTTTGTAACTATTGCGTTTTGAAGAAAATTTTCTGTGAGAAATACGTCGAAGAATCTCAAGTCTTATCCAAGTTATTATCAATGTTTAAGGTCATTCACCCGAAATGGCACTACCTATTCCGATCACTGCCCATGAGCGTTGCTTCTATAAGACGCTTTCCATGGGTGTCACATGAGCGTTGCTTCTATAAGACGCTTTCAATGGGTGTCACACGAGAGTTTCTTCTATAAGGCGCTTTCAGTAGGTGTCACATAGGAGTGGCTTTAAGCAACTATTAATGGGTGTCACATGAGCGTTGCTTCTAGAAGACACCTTGAATTGGGTGTCACATGGGAGTCGCTTCTTAAAGTACTTTCAATGCACAGATAAGGTAATTTTAGATTAGTCTATAAGGCGACTAGGTAAAATTTATTGGTAATACGTTTTTAAAGTAGGCATATACATATTGCATTATTGTTATTTGTTATCAAATTAGTAAACAGTAAATACCTCAATCAACAACAACAAATTACGGTACGGTACGGTACAGTACTGTTTACTTGTACTACACATGTCCCATCACTACGCAACCACGTGATAGCGTGGTGATAGCGCGCGGTTCTTGAATCGACCAATCGCAGCGCCGCTATCACCCACCCGCCCCTCACGTCTTCCGCAAGATTTGGTGACTCGCGGCGCGAACAAAATGGGCAACATTATTACTCTATAGGAGGTTCTCTGTGGCTTGACCATTAAATAAGCTCAGCTTCCTTATGCGCACGAACGCATGCTTCGTATGTAATGATCAACTTAGCACACTTGTATCATAATGTACTATTATATGGCAACAGTCATAGAGCGTGCTATGCTCTATGGCATAGTGACATCTTGCTTTGTTTACGTGTCAGCTCTGATGTTAATTTGAAAATGTTTCACAGCGAAATCGTTTCATTTACCGAGCGTATTACTTACAGCAGTTAATATATACACTATTTACAATGTTTCGCTCTTGAATATGCATAATTTTGGGAATTTTCTGACGTTTATTATTTCATATTCAACACTTTATTATTATTCAAGTAAACCGCTTCAATGACACTTGACAACACTGACAGCCTATCACATGCACTCACACATGCATATAATTCTGTCATTAAAATTATTGCCAGTGTAAGAAATTAGTTCCAATGAAATTCCGCAACATGGCGCATGATCATATATTTCTGGTCAGGCTTTAGAAGCGTTCCGTTTTTGCCACTTTGACTACGGACCCCCAAAAGCATTCAAACATTGTCACGTGCCTTATCTCGTGCTGACCTCACGGTGGCATCGCCAAACTGTGGTGTCAACCATAAGGACACAAACCTCACTTTCTGTTATCAGTTATCACAATAACCTACGACACCAATTTTATATGCACGCCATATCAAAATATAAATATCGCTGGCTCAATATTTACAGGGTTCCATATTGCATTTTCGGGGTAGTTAAATTTAGACTTTAGTTTCAATGTGACAATGTTCAAATTTCAATTCAATAAAAGTGAAACATAGAACCCTGTAATATTGGGCCAGCGATATGCTAAATTAAGTAATTCATAATTATATGCAATTGAAGGTTATGTAAATATTGGCGTTTCAGTTTATACAACGTGCTCATGAGGAATTAAAAAATATTAATATTATACAGGCTGATTTATGGGTCGTGGAGCAAAAGAACAAGGCATGATACAGAACTTAAAGATGAGCCTAATGCACTTTCATTCATTTTTCAACACTGGGTTCATCGTTAAGTTCTGTATCATGCCTTATTCTCTTTCTCTACGACCTCAAAAACATGTTGTATATACTCGTATAAAACATAGAAAACATCCATAACTCTCCCAACAAATCTGTGGCCCTAGTGAAAAGGAGTACAAGTCAAATTGACTCAGCGAAAAAGGGTACAAGTGCCGTACATTTTATAGGACTTGTGCGCTTTTTCGCTGAGCCATTTTGACTTATAGGTACCACTTTTCACTAGGGTCACAGAAATATTACCCGTGATAAACGGGTGCGGCGGCGGGGTGCCAAAAGTAGTAGTTCCGTACCTCGAAAGGAAAAAACGGAACCCTTATAGGATCACTTTGTTGTCCGTCCGTCCGTCCGTCTGTCAAGACCCTTTTTCTCAGGAACGCGTGGATACCTCCACTCAAGCTAAAATTTATATCAAATACTCAGGTCTACTGTCCCTTGAAGCTGTGAAAAAATCAAACTTCTAAGCCAACGCAATCAAAGGAGACAGCCGTTTATGCCGCAAATTTTCGACACTCGCAAGGGAATCAAAACCTACAGGGTACTTCCCGTGAACCTTGAAATTTGGTACGAAGCAATGTCTTATAGCACAGATAAAGGAAAAATTGCGAAAACCGTAAATTGTTAGTTACATAATATATTTAAAAAAAAAAAAATAAAGTTACTACACCCTTGCCAGAAGCCTTGGCCAGAAGTGTTGAGCACCCTTGCGATTTTCATACAAAACTCGAAAGTTTAGACCGGCGTTTCTATCTTCTTTGAAGTTATTTTATCAATTAATTCAAACTGAACAGGCATATTTTGTTGAAGTGAGTAGTAACTGCATAGAATATTTGCAATTTGTCGCACCGACCTAAATTCGCATTTTTGGGACCTCCACTTTTCATATTTTATAGGTACCTTAAAAGTGTTATTAAGTGAAGTTTTCTAGATATATCAATAAAATATAACATTTTACGTCATCGTACATTGTTATGTTACGGAATTAATACTTAACATCAAAATTGTAAACAAAACAGAGCTATGCTCAACACTTCTGGCTAAGGCTGTATATACCTACAGGTTTGTACGGAACCCTCGGTGCGCGAGGGTTACATTAATTTTCTTACATTAATATTTTTCTCAAATAATAAAGAAAACTGTAAACCGGGACAAATTTGTCCTGAAGGGGGGGGGGGGGGGGGGGGTAGCACCGGGGGTAGTGTGCCGAGTGTGCGTTAAACACCATACCTAAAGGCTATGATGTAGTAACAACAGTTTCAAAACTTTATTAGTTTATGTTTCAAAATACCCAATTTGAGCGGATCGTATGAAATGTCCAAAGTAAATATTTCAACCCGTACCGTGGCCGCTCCAGTACAGGGTGTAAAAATACTGGTGATCCGTTTGGGCAGAATTGGTAACGTACTGTGACTAAGAAAAAAATAGGAGAAAAAATTTTTGGAAGCGAAAACAATTTTTTTTGTACGGGACCCGTCGTCCCAGCTGGCCAACCCTCCATACAAAACCAATTTTTTTTGTACGGGACCCGTCGTCCCAGCTGGCCAACCCTCCATACAAAACCAATTTTTTTTGTACGGGACCCGTCGTCCCAGCTGGCCAACCCTCCATACAAAACCAATTTTTTTTGTACGGGACCCGCCGTCCCAGCTGGCCAACCCTCCATACAAAACCAATTTCTTTTGTACGGGACCCGTCGTCCCAGCTGGCCAACGCTCCATACAAAACCATTTTTTTTTTGCGGAAATTTATTTAGTTTCTCGTAATTAGAATACGGTGGGATACAAATTATTCCCTTAAACGGAGCAAAAGCATTTTTGTTACTTGTATATTTGATGGCGACGGCGACTGACTATACTTTACTTATATGTACAGTAAAGGTTTACTACCTTTACAACCTCACTTCTCGAACACTGTCTGGCAAGGTGTTATTTTAAATTAGGAATTCCCACGTTCCATGTCAGACGATCGGGATTCTTTCAGGAGTCCCAAAGGGTCAGCCTAAATAGCTAGTTGATGTTCTGTGATTAGTTAAAATAAAAATTAATAAACATCTTTTACAAGAGCTATCGGGTATTTATTTGTTGATACCCTCACAGTACTTAGTAATTATTAATCTCAGTACCTCCAAAGATCAAGATGAGGAGGGTCAAGATCGATGTGTCAAATGTTATCGCGTGGCCATATAGCAATGCATTGATTTATTATGTATTCTACTAGATGTGATATCTAGAACAAATTTTGTGCGCCATGTTTGGCGGTTGACAGCTTTCATAGGGATGTCATCTCCATACTCAATGCAGCAATGTCACTAGTTTAAGTTCCTATACAGGATGTAATCGTTAAGTGTGGCCAGGCCATAACTCCGTAAATATAACAGATATCAGAAAACTTCCAACTGATATCGAAAGTGCTTTACCCAATGAGTAAAATTACATTAATAACTTTTTATTTTACGTTTAAACTTAATATTTTTAATATTAATACTTTTATTTAAAAAAAGTTATTAATGTAATTTTACTCATTGGGTAACGCACTTTCGATATCAGTTGGAAGTTTTCTGATATCTGTTATATTTACGGAGTTATGGCCTGGCCACACTTAACGATTACACTCTGTATACAGGTTGATAAGGGGTAAGGGTGTTTTTTTGGGTAGTGCAGCAAGAGAAGGCATGATGCAGAATTTAAAGATGAACCTAATGATGTTGATTTTTTATTACCAATATTGGTAATTATTTTTCAGAACATAAGTAGAAAATACCCTACTCAATGTTGCGTCTTGTTGTTTACCATTCACCTATAACAGCGTTAGTCATAGGGTGACCATAATTTACTTACTACACAATTTTAATTGGAAAAAAAAACTGTTTTGGTCAAATACAACTACCTATATGATAATGTTTACAGAGTCAGAAAAAGTAGTTCCGGATCACGACTCAGAAATCATGCTGTATAGTTCCAGTTAACCCTTCGAGCGGCAGCGGCACAACTATTGTTAAAAACCGTTAAGTGGCAAGCGCCGGAGACCCGGCGATGTTGTCCGTGGTGTACATTAAATTATACAGATAATATAATTTTAAACAAAAAAGAACCGACTTCACCTGGCCTCAACCTTTCCAACAGCAAATGCTCGAGCTGCTGTAAAAAATACTCAAATCACTATAGGTGTGCCTATAATAGTTGAAGAGTTCCCTCGATTTCTCCAGGATCCCGTCATCAGATCCTGACCTAGTTATAATGGGATCACCTGCGAATATTTCCTTCGAAATCTTGAAGTCGGTTGAAAAGTATAACTCCATAGGTTGGTATCATATACGAATAAAAAAACCGGCCAAGTGCGTGTCGGACCACGCATAATGGAGAGCCTTAGAAATATTTTTTTGAAGATAACTCGAAAACGCCTTAATAGATAATGTTAAAATAATTTTTGTTGAAAGAATATATGTACAACGATGTCTTTCAGAATGACTATTTGTTATTTCTAAAATATTTCAAAATCAAAAAAAATCAAACAAACCTCAATGTTATATTTAAAGATCTATCGATTGATGTACGTACAACATGTTGATATTAGTTACATGTATGGAGTGCCCCACTATAAAATATTTTTGTCAGCAATTTTACTCAAAATCTAAGTAGGCATACTAAATTTTATTAAAATACGTCTTTTAGTTTCAGAGTAAAATGGCTCTGACATACGGACCAACGGACGGACAGAGGGACATGACTAAACTATAAGGGTTCCAACCATTTTTGCCATTTTGGCCACGGAACCCTTAAAAGGGTACCTTCTGATATTTAGTTTATTTTTTTTAATGTAAAAATTTCAAATAAAATATGTTTAAAAAAATCTCTTATTTTTTTCCATATAAATGCGTAAATATTTTTGTTTTAAATTTTGAATCAGTTAAAAAAAACCTTTAAAAAGCTCTATTGTTCCTCATTTTAAAAAGTATACATGGAGCGTATTTTTAAAAGTATTTAATATAAACCAAAACTTATCCATTTTCAATAAATTTTTTGGTACAGTTTCCGTAAGGGACCGATTTTTAGGGTTCCGTAGTCAACTAGGAACCCTTATAGTTTCGCCATGTCTGCCCGTCCGTCCGTCCGTCCGCGGATAATCTCAGTGACCGTTAGCACTAGAACGCTGAAATTTGGTACTAATATGTACATCAATCATGCCGACAAAGTGGTAAAATAAAAAGTGGAAAAAAATGTTTTATTACGGTACCTCCCCTATACGTAAAGTGGGGAGTGATTTTTTTTTCATTTCAACCCTAACGTGTGATATATTGTTGGATAGGTATTTAAAAATGAATAGGGGTTTAGTAAAATCATTTTTTGATAATGTAAATATTTTCGGAAATAATCGCTCCAGAAGTAAAAAAGAATGTGTGTCCCCCCTCTAACTTTTGAACCATAAGTTTTAAAAATATGAAAAAAATCTCAAAAGTAGAACTTTATAAAAACTTTCTAGGAAAATTATTTTGAACTTGATAGGTTGAATAGTTTTTGAAAAAAATTACAAAATAATTTCTGAACTAAGTTTGTAATTTAACCGTATAAGCAGGTGTTTATTGTACCTGTAATTTCTACAAAATCACAATGAAATGACGTGCTTTCAAATAAAGTCACTTACTGTGACGGACGGAAAACTACGGAACCCTACACTGAGCGTGGCCCGACACGCTCTTGGCCGGTTTTTTTAAATATGTTAGGGATGAGAGAGTACATAGAAATACATTACAAATAGAAAGAGCCGCACTACAAGCTGAAGGGGGGACCTTCGCTGTCGCTCGGTCAATAATTTGCGTATCATTTGTATATTTTTCCCATAAACACCGATAACCCACCATGGTTATCTGATAACCCCATGGTTTTGCGTATTCACCTTATCAACCACACCATGGTATCGGTTCATATCAGTACCCAATTAGCACAAGACCTCTTGTTTCAACTGATAACGTATGGAGCGAGGTGCGGAGATATTTTGGGTGTGATATATTTACATGACCTGATCATCACGTGATGCATGAATGTTTGACCTTCTGGTCTCCGAACATGTGAGGAGTTGATGATTAGTAGTATATTTCGAGCTTAAGTTTTAAGCAGTGATTTTCCATGGGAACTTTCAAATTATTAGTGGTTGGATTTTTTTTTATACCACGACGGTGGCAAACAAGCATACGGCCCGCCTGATGAAAAAGTAAAAAAAATATATGTCAATATTCGTTATACTTTGAAGAACTTCGTTAATTCCGATACACGATTGGACGAAATCGGCTCGATAGAAAATAATTCCAAAGTTACATCTTAAAATTAGCTTTAAACAGTTGTATTTACTTTCTTGACTGTCTGTAACTAAGGACAAAATTCCACCACACTAATACTAAAAACGTCGTTGTTTTATATTTCTCAATTAATACGTAGTTTTTTTTTTAATACATAAATTGGCAAAATTTGCAATGAGCTCCCATACTAATCGTAACACAGTGTTTTTCTTTCACTCGCGCTGAAAAATATAGGGAGGAAATTTAGCTGTTGTCATAATTGGTATCGTATTCTAATAATGAAAAACTAAGAAAAATATTATTTACGCGAAAAAAACTGGTTTTGTATGGAGGGTCGGGCTGGCTGGGATGACGTGTCCCATACAAAGTTTTTTCGCGTCCAAAAAATTTTTCTTCCACTTTTTCTTACTCACAATACGATACAGATGTAAGTGCATAATAGTTTTGCACCGTATTTTATCGCAAAAGTATTTAACGTGCTCTCTCAATTAGCTACGTACAGTCGCCATCAAATATATCGGAGCGGCCAAGGTACTCACAAATATCTGAACGTGCTCTTTATCGCGTTAACAATAGAGGCGTTGTTCAGATATTTGTAACCACCTTAGCCGCTCCGATATATCTGATGGCGACTGTACAGCCACTTTAAGACGCGTTTTTGGATGAGTCCCTTTAAAATCGCCTTAACACACCTCCAAGAACTCGCCTCGTGGGTCGTAAACTTTGCTCAGATGCCGGTTTCTGAAGTAGGACGTCATTTTTCGTCTGGCAGTTAATATGTTAAGCGAGTTTAACTTTACCTGTAAACCTCCGTTGTTTTCCACCACAGAGGCAGCCCTATGACTATGAGCACGCCGACGAAGGACGCGCTGGCCCACATCCGGCTCGACTCTGAAATTAAAAAAAATTCAACGTTATTTCGGAGTTTTATAAACTTGTGCGGGGCAGCAGGCAACCTGAAAGATCTGCTGGGCTTCGTGGAGGAGCTAGGGTGGTTACTACAGAGCTACCGCGTCATCATGCAAAATAGGCACACTGGATGTCGACTTGCGGAAAACGCCCAGGATAACTAACTAAGGAGTTTTATAAGTTGAAAAAACTCCTCTATAGCACTAGAGACCTAGAGGGCTGGCTTATTCTTTGGCCAAAGAATCGGCGGCATTGCCATTCAGGGGGGCGGGGGGGGATTTAGCATTTTTGGCACCCTCAGCAGGGAACAGATTTGGAGGGTTTTTAGTTAGTTTCGAGTTTTTATTTAATTGCAATCTATTTTATAAGTAAATTTTAAGATGTTAAGTTATTTATAGTAGCTATTTTTTTGTGGTATAGAATATTCTATATAACACATAAATCAGCCATATAGCCAATAATGCTAAATTCCCCCGCTGAATGGCAATGCCGCCAATGCCGATTCTTTGGCCAAAGAATGAGCCAGCAAGGGTCCCTAGTGGTGTCAAGGAGTTTCTTCAACTTAATAAAACTCCTTGGAAATGTAGAATTAAAAGGAACAACATGAATATTCAAGAAAATGTGTTTTTTTTTTTCATGCTTTGAAAGTGAATCATTGTATATCTATGAAGCGGGTGGACAGTAATTTATTTCCACCTTAAGGAAGTTTCCTTTCCTTAGTATATTTTAATACCTACGGCAGAGTTTATATGGTTCTAGCCGTTTACCAAAAGAGATCAAGTAAATTAATAGTAGTTTATGTACCTAACTGTTACGTTTTAAGGCCTAATTACGTACAGTTGCAAACACTGCTTTATCTACACACATACTCGTATTATAAATCCCAAATGAAGTGTTTGGAACCCATTAGATGACCGCCATTGCACCGCCATGACCAAATCGATTGTGCCGGCGGTCGGGCGGGCGCGTGCCGGCTGTCAGAGAGGAGGGCAGATTTTCATTACGTTACCGTAGGTAATGAATTTTCATACGTGTTTACCACACTGTCACAGATAATCCACTGATGTTACGTTACTGGTTGCAATAATGGTGGTAATTACATACGGTTTCCGAACGCGGAATAGAGGATTTATTATATTGGGGGTTACACCAAATTTTTTCAGTAACCCCCAAATTTTCCTAAAGCCATAGAGTAATTTAAAAAGTTTATATAAAAGTGTCATAATCATAATATTTCTTTTATACGTGGATTCATATGCAGTTGTATAACAAACGTGTAACATTGCATGGTACCTCACTGTTATACTCAAAGTACTACAGCGAGTACAAACGGATACAATAATGTTTACAGATACCTTTGTATCCAACCATTGTTAAACGACGTAGAAGATCATATTTGCAACCTTTCGTTGAATAAAGGCGATGCTATTGATCATATTACCTACTGTTTTTAGGGTTCCGTAGCCAGAATGGCCAAAACGGAACCCTTATAAGTTTCGTCATGCCCGTCTGTCCGTCCGTATGTCAAAGCCATTTTACTCGAAAACTATAAGACGTATCTTAATAAAATTTAGACATAAGGTGTAGTTAAATTGCAGAAAAACATATTTTTAGGGGGGGGGGGCGCTCCATACATGTAACTAAAAAAAAAAATTAAACCAAATATCAACATGGGGTAATTGTGGTATATCAATCGATAGGTCTTTAAAAATAACATTGAAGTTTCTTTAAACATTTGTGTCCCGGCCCTGTAACTTTAGAAACGTAAGTCAAAAAAATATGAAAAAATTTAAGAAAATGCACCTTATTACATACTATCTATGAAAATTGTTTTAAACATTATAGGTTCAGCCATTTTTGAGTTATATCCAAAAACCTTCTTCCATAGGCATCAGATACGACCTTTTGATATTAGTTTGAAATGAAATGAAATGAAAAATATTTATTTGGTGCAAAGCGAACAGAAACATAACATGAAATAATTTAATCATTATAATTTACACCAAAATGGTTCTTATTCCATTGAAGGTACGGAACCCTCCATTATGCGTGGTCCAACACGCACTTGGCCGGTTTTTTACATAATAAATAACATAGATAGATAAATCGACTTAGAGCCAGACTGCGTTAATTCTGCATGAAATCTTCAATCCTAAAATGTGTGTTTCTTGTCATTTTTTGCAAATAATATCAAGAAAGATTTATTTGCAAAAAAATGACCCGTTTTATACCGGATACTTGAAACACCAAAAGCCTTTTACCCAGCTGTCAGCACTTGATCAGGTTATCAAAAAAATATGTTCGCGCCAACTTCTTTTAGGTTTAAATAATTCAAATCAATATTTACTATAAAACCCACAAATAAACCATGGCTATCCGCGTAAGTTCCCTTGTACTTGTGCAAGTGCAAATTAAAAATTCGAGTTTTGTACTCTTATGGAAACATAAGAAAGTTCCTAATTCAAAACCCGTTAAATTAACCCAAGGTTTCCGTAAGTGCATAATTGGTATCGTGTTGCAACTAAGGAAAAGTAGGAAAAACAGTTTCAAGGCGAAAAATAATATTGTGAATGTGACACGTCAACAAAGGGTTACAAAGGTTTCCGCTTCCCAAAGGTTGTTTTTTTTTATTGCAGCTACCGTAACCTATGGACGCCTGCAACTCTAAAGGAGTCACATGCGCGTTGCCGACCCTTTACAAAAAGGAGGATTCACTGTCTTGGCTAAGGGAACAAGAAGGTCCCTCATCGTCAACACACTGGGTCCTATTTGAGCTCTTTGGCAACCTTACTCACCAGCAGGTACACAACTGTATGAGTAGGGTCTAATGCTATTTGGCTGTGGTTTTCTGTAAGGTGGAGGTACTTCCCCAGTCGGGCTCTGCTCCAGATTTGAGCGAGATGACATTCGCTGAACGTGCCCTACCACACTTAGCGAGATGCCATTCGCAGTGCCCATACCTCTCTTTTTGGCGTAGTTTAAGGACATACCCAAGTCCGGACGTAGTTTAAGGACATACACCGGGTCTGGAAGAGATCGCTCTTTCGCGAAGACCGCAAATTGTTTTACCTCTACTTTTCTGTTTGTAACTTGAGTGTACTTTGTTTCTTTAATTTGAGGTGTGCAATAAAGAGTATTTATTTATGTTATGTTATGTCGTCCCCGCTGGCCAAGTCTAAAAAAATTTTTTTCGCGCGAAAAATAGTAGTTTTCGATACAAGTGCGAGAAGTATGTCATTTTGCGGGAGTACCGAGGTCACTTGACCCGAGCCGAGAGGCGAGGGTCAAGACTCGGAACTAGTGAAAATGACTCTTCCGCACGTGTGTCGAACGACGTTTTTTAATACAGTTGCGAAAAAACTACAATGAAATAAAATTACATTTATATTCTGTCACTGTACGAAAGACAGCTTCATTCAATCGCGCGTTGTTCAAGTAATACTATTGGGTCTCGCATAATACTCCTTTATGCCCAATCGCGCGTAGTTCAGGTGGGTCATTTATAAGCGAGTTTCGCATAATACTCATTTATTTAAAAGTCTGCTCTGCAAATCGTGCGTAAAATCAAACTTTACGCACGATTTGCAGATCAGATTACTTTTTAGCACTAGTGCATAAAATCAAACTTTACGCACGATTTGCAGCTGCTTAACTAAACTTTTTGAGCAATTGTATTAAAAAAAATTATTTTTACTTTTTCATAATTAGAATACCTTTACCTTAAACGGATCACCAGTATTATTGTTACACCCTGTATAAATAACATGTATGTATGATATGTATCTAAATTTCCAAAGCATAGAAAAAACAACTGAACTTTGTCTCTGGTACGTAAACAGACGGGTAATTGATCTCAATTCGCACTCGTGTGGTCACTTGACTCCTGATCCTATCATGACACGTCATTGTACTGCGACATTCCACTCATATGTATGCACCTTTCTTATGCACATAACCACTTCTTTGACAGAAAGCGATGAATGCATGTATGTGTCTAAGCCGAACTAAAGGAGGTCGAAGACACAGATGTTCTTCTGTTCTGCAGGAAAACTAGGAGATTCGAAGATAATAGTGTGGGCTGGGTGGGAATGCCGCCGGGGCAGTGACCTGTAGCTAGGGCTGCCATCTCTAAATTCGCCGAACCCGGACAAAGACTTAAAACATCCGGACATTTGGCGTAAATCGCATTTTTTGCCCGGACGTGTCCGAAAATAATATTATTAAAAAAACAATTACTTTGGTGTTTCCTCACATAAATGTGTCCGGGACACTTTTTTTAACCCCCCCCTCCCCCTCCCCCGGACGGCCTCCAAACTAGGACAAATGTAGCTCCAACTCCAGAGAATTGGGCTGAAAAGCAACCAGGTAGCTTACCGAGAATTCCGAAAATCGACAATTGGTTGGCCCCGTCTCTATCGCTCTTGCATATTCGAAAAATAGTGATGCATAGAGATAGACGAGTGGTTCGCGGTTATATGCCAGCTATAAACAGTGTGCTTGCTTCCGGTCAGGCGTCCCTAAACTACATCTACACGCCATAATTGTTTTTGTATGTTTTTAAGTGGGGCATTCCACTCATACAATAGTTTGTTATTAAATCCAATACAAACATTGAAAAAATAATCGACTCAGCAGGACTTGAACCTGCATCGATACGCCTTGCCGGGGCTCGATCGCTTTACCAATCGCTTTTTTCAATGGTTTCAATGTTTGTATTTGATTTAATAACAAACTACATGTGTCTAAACTAAAGCATAGAAAATCACTTGAACTTGTATCTCCAGTACGCAAACAGACGGGTAAATAGATCTCAATTTGCACTCATGTGGTCACTTGACTCCTGATCCTATCATGACACGTCACTGTACTGCGACATACCACTCATTATATACGCACCCTTAGGTTATGCATGTATGTATAGCACCGATCAATGTTCAAAGATGTATAGTAAGACTTTATCTACACTCACATCGTAAGTCCTCTAAAATGTGTTCAAAAACGGTAGGCAATGGCCAGCATTACAGTAACCGATTTTACTATGATAAGTTTTTCATCTGTGGGAGTAACGTAATTTTAACATTACATGCTCAAATATTGATAAGTTAATATGAGTTTCAAATTTGCAACATCGAATTTGATAACGTAATGAAAATCCAGGCCTCCTCCTCGACCGCCGGCACGCGCCCGCCCGACCGCCGGCACAATCGAGTTGGCCATGGCGGTGCAATGGCGGTCATTCTAACGGTTTCCGAACACGTCATTTAGGATTTATAATATGTGTGCAGATAAAGCAGTGTATGCAACTGTACGTAATTAGGCTTTTCGTCACACCTGGCCATAATGTGAGTTTTACTGCACGCTATGCGTACCGTAAAACTCGCATTATGCCCAGGTGGAGACGTAAAATTGTGTACTCACCACGGGCAGTAAAAAAGAAAGCCCTCTATCGCATATTTACAAATACCTGCGATTTCGGACTTTCATTCTTTTACAGTCCTTGGTAAGTAATATACTATTAAAACACTCGTGTGATCTTATTATGAAATTCTCCTGCGGCTCGTTTCATAAAACCACACTCGTATTTTAAGGACCCGTATTACGTAACAGTTACATAAACTACTATTATGATGTCCGAATGTTAATTACAATTATTTTCCCAGTTGACCGAGTTTGTCCACGTTGACGGAAAAAAAAATTGTAAAAAGGAACAGGTCACGAGCAAATTTTTGCAAAATACTTAGAAAAGTAATATTTTCTTAATAAACCTGTGTAAATAAATTCAACTGTGTGTTTTTACCATTACTGCCTGAATTCCTAGCGTTTTTTTACTCCACTGAAGTAAAATATTCTACTTTTTTGATGATGATGATGATATCCTGTTGTCCCTCATTAGGGACATAGGGCTCTCAGAAGGGATTTCCATTGGTCACGGTCCTGTGCGGCCTCCTCATTTACTTTTTTAATTTAATTATTTCAAAGTAGTGTTTCAGAGCCCACCCTGTATATTTCTGATGTATCGTTTATAATGGGCGTTATTTACGATACCACTTACATTGGACACAAGGTGCCACTTGTAACCTCGAGTGTTTGACGTCTAACGATGTAATTTATTAGAATGTCACACGATGTATAAGTGCTTTCATGTATAAGGCGATTATCACACCGTCGCCGCAACCGGATGCAGCGACGGTGTGCAAGCGTGACAGCGCTATACACATGCAGAGCGCTATCTCGCTCGCGCACCGGCGCTGCATGCGGAACCCGCAGCAGTGTGAAACCCGCCTAAACGGTGTTTTACTGGCGGTATAGTCAACAGCACATGTAGCTTAGCAGGTGAGGTGTTTTAAACGACCTTCACATCTTATTATCGAACGAGCGAGCGCAGCAAAGAGAAGTTCTTACAGACAACTTCGGACAACTATCAGCTGGCTACTGGGACGTCCGTGCATTTCGACGGTTTTTTGGTTTTGAATATTTAATGTGCCCCTCGAGCAACAATATGTACAGGTTGAAATTTCAGTCGTGAACCGTAATATGTTTTTCTAACTCCATAAACAACAAGCAATTTAATGCCCCAACTCTTACTAAAATCAGAGAAGATTTTTTTTGTTTTTTTATTTATTTTACTTTTAAAAGTGATCATGTGGAATTAAAACAGCTTTATAATATATTTCAGATGAAAAATTAAGTAAATTACATTTCTAACTAGGACAAATGACAAATTTGATGTCAATGACAGTTCCGATTCAAAGAGGCAATTCAATTTACTAATTTAAATATCTTAATAAGCCGTTGTAATATCCTAAATCCACTACTAAAAGATTCATAAATGACAAAAAATAAATAAATAAATGAAAAAAATCTTGTCTGATTTTAGTAAGAGTTGGAGCATTAAATCGCTTGTTGTTTATGGAGTTAGAAAAACATATTACGATTTACGACTTAAATTTCACCTGTATATACAGGGTGACTGGTAATTCGTCGTAGTCCTTCAAGCGGGTTATTCTACAGCTTATTTGGAGTGATTTAAGTCCAGTCAAGCAGGGGTCAAAACTCATTGGTTTTCAAGTTATTCAAGATTTTAGATTTTTTAAATAAATACCCGCTTTTTGACCTAAAACTAGTATTTTTTTTAAACTACGTATTTTTCAAATAAAAAAAAAGATTTTCCGAATAGCCAATGAATCACTGATTACGTAAAATAAGAAAAAAAGTACAAAACATATCAAAATTTTGCAAATAAAAGCATCTGAAGTCAGAAGTTTTTGTATTTTTTTTTCAAATCTTGTTACATTTTAAGGCATAACTAAAAAAAAAGTAATAACACTCCGCGTACAAATTACAGAATTTATTTTCTCAGTTCATAAGCTTTCTAAAAAGGTACAATTTATGACATTTTATGCTCATTTTTTACAATTAATAATAATACCAGAGCAGATACAGGACTTGGCGTACTTGACTTTACTTGTTTGTGTCGTTTTAAACTCGCCGAAGGCATACTTTGTCTCCAGTTTCTTAACTTATCTTATTCCTTGAGGTAGTAGGCACTGCAGATTGCCTTTGGTGAAACAAACTGATTACTAAAAGAAGAAAAAAAGTACAAAACATATCAAAATTTTGCATATTAAAGCATCTGAAGTCAGAAGTTTTTGTTTTTTTTTTTCAAATCTTGTTACATTTTAAGGCATAACTAAAAAAAAGTAATAACACTTCGCGTACAAATTACAGAATTTATTTCCTCAGTTCATAAGCTTTCTAAAAAGGTACAATTTATGACATTTTATTCTCATTTTTTACAATTAATAATAATAATACCAGAGCAGGTACAGGACTTAGCGTACTTGACTGTACTTGTTTGTGTCGTTTTAAACTCGCCGGAGGCATACTTTGTCTCCAGTTTCTTATCTTCTGAGACTTTAGGTTGCCCGGGGTGATACTTTGGTAAGAAATTAAGTAGGGGAATAAGAAAAATAGGAAAATTACAGTTTCATTATTAAATAAAATTTTATCTTAAAAAGGAAAAATTCTTACTCGAACTGTTTGCCCTGCCTGCGTATGCAAGAACGAAGCCTTCTTCGTACTTCAGTGATTGTCACTCGCCTCGAAAGCCCATCTTTCATCGTCTGTGCAGCTGCTAGGATTTTTTGCCGTAGGTCTTCTACGTCACGTATCGGTCTGTCGTAGACCAACGCCTTCATGTGACCCCGGATGTAGAAATCACACAGAGTTAAATCTGGGCTCCTGGCTGGCCAAGGGGTTGGGCCACCTCGACCAATCCATCTTCTTGGGTAGTTTTCATCCATCCACTGCTGCACACCCCGGTAAAAGTGAGCAGGGCAGCCATCGTGCTGATAAATCATGTTAATTCTTGTCGCAAGCGGCACATTTTCCAGTAGCGTCGGTAGCTCATCCCTCAAAACAGTTTCATACACGATGCCGGTTAATCGAGCTAGCAGAAAAAAAGGTCCGATTAAATTATCGTGCACGATTCCCATCCACACGTTCAAAGAAAAAACTTAGTTATCAATCGTCCGAATTGGAAAGAAAGTTGAAAGTAACTAACTGATTAATTACTACATGACCTATTTAAACCTGGTTAGTCTCACCCCCACCCCATGAGAAGCATCGCCACCCAATAAAATTAAGATAAGATAAGGAACAGAAGGCGAAAAACCCGCCGTAAGAATTAAAGTGACACAAACAAACTAATTAAAGTAATTTAACTTCATTACCTCATTAGCTAATGACTCTTAATCAGTTTGTTTGTTTCACCAAAGGCAATCTGCAGTGCCTACTACCTCAAGGAATAAGATAAGTTAAGAAACTGGCGACAAAGTATGCCTTCGGCGAGTTTAAAACGACACAAACAAGTAAAGTCAAGTACGCTAAGTCCTATATCTGCTCTGGTATTATTATTATTAATTGTAAAAAATGAGCATAAAATGTCATAAATTGTACCTTTTTAGAAAGCTTATGAACTGAGGAAATAAATTCTGTAATTTGTACGCGGAGTGTTATTACTTTTTTTTTAGTTATGCCTTAAAATGTAACAAGATTTGAAAAAAAAATACAAAAACTTCTGACTTCAGATGCTTATATTTGCAAAATTTTGATATGTTTTATACTTTTTTTATTATTTTACGTAATCAGTGATTCAATGGCTATTCGGAAAATCTTTTTTTTTATTTGAAAAATACGTAGTTTAAAAAAATACTAGTTTTAGGTCAAAAAGCGGGTATTTATTAAAAAAATCTAAAATCTTGAATAACTTGAAAACCAATGAGTTTTGACCCCTGCTTGACTGGACTTAAATCACTCCAAATAAGCTGTAGAATAACCCCCTTGAAGGAATACGACGAATTACCAGTCACCCTGTATAAAGGAGGTACAGATTCAAACAAGATTTACTGAAAATGTGGCTCGTGAAAATTTGTAACCGGCCAGTCTTATACCGTAATAAGACGTCAAAGAAAGTACCGTACGAGTCGTTCTTGCGGTACTATTGTGGGGCCATTTTTTTGGGCTTATTGTGTATCCCTAGTATTATTTGATCAGTGGTTGTGCCACGATAAATTTAGTAACGTTTTTCCGATCTTTATGTTTTATCACAGATAAATATAATTTCAGAGTTCTTATATGAGCAGGATCGATCAACAGGCTATGGAGCTAATCATTTCAAAAACAAAAAAGAACCGACTTCACTTAGCATCCACCTTTCCAACCGCAAATGCTCGAGCTGCTGTAAAAAATACTCAAATCACTGTAGGTGAGCCTATAATAGTTGAAGAGTTCCCTCGATTTCTCCAGGATCCCATCATCAGATCCTGACCTGGTTACATATGGGACCAAATGTGTAGTCTTTCAAACAAAAATATAATTTTACAAATAGGTCCAGCAGTCTTCGAATAATCGGTGAACATACATAAAAAAATAGCAAAAAAAAAAACAAAGATTCCGACGAATAGATAACCTCCCCTTCTAAATCTTGAAGTCGGTTGAAAAGAGCAAAAGCGATCTTCAAAAGGGTGTTGTTATATTGGTCAACTCCTTTGCAAGTCAATTACGAGGTCTCAGTTCGAGGCTTAACAAAAAAGTCGTGAAAAGATCTCTTCATCAGCTGAGCTAGTTCTGTCGCTGACTGTACAACGGGTGTCGTATATATTAATTTCATATGACACTGGAGGCATTATGTATACGAAATATTATGATACGCGTTAAATAGCTATTATGATTTGATTATGATACTGTGCTTAATGATAAGGGAAAATTGTAGGTTAGGTGTGAAGGCAGGCGGTCGGAAGCCTTCAATGTTTTACGACTGTAATTATATTATGAAATTAATAGGGTTTTGGTACTGGAGTCGCCTAGGTTACGTTTTATGTTTGAATGATTAAATTATGCTGATATTTTTTTTTGTGTAAACCAATCATTTCTTATTCAAGCAGTGCCAATATTTTTGAATCGAATTAATGAATCCCCCCTTGTTTTCTCCGTTTGACCTTTGCCTGATGTTTCCAACAATTTTTTGGTTTGCCTGAGTAATAATATTAAAAATAATTCAAAAATTAGATCCAAAAATCTTGAATAAGAAATTTATGTTTAAGCTAAACAATTATTTAATCATTAGTCATTCAATCATAAAATGTAACCTAGGCGACTCCAGAGCCTAGGTGCTTATTACTCTCCTCAATATAATGCCACCACCTATCCGTACGCTAGCCATTATAAATAAAATAGTAATAAAATGCAAGGAAACTGTTACAGTATAAAATAGAAATATATCTATAGAAAATTATCAAATACCATGAACTGAAATGCAGGCCATAGAAGACTTTCAAACTTTTGATGCAAGCGCATTTTAACGAAGACGATAACGGTTTCGTGTTTGGTGCAACCGGCGCTTATAATTAATGAGAGCCGTCCATTCTTTTTGAAAAATCTCAGGTGAGATTTAAGGGGTGTGAGAGAGGGTTGACCAATAATAAACCGAATAAACCTGACACGTTATGTAATGACGCCATAAGTCTGATTGTTATTTCTGTAAAAAAAGCGTTGGCATGTTATGATCGTTTTGACTGTCTGAAGAAAGGCATATTCGCTAATTAAACGTTATCCCAAAAATCATTCAAATGCCAAATTTTATAGAGATTACTTTTAAAGATGTAGATCATATTTAATCAAACTAGTTTTACTATTTTTCCCCGTGCAAGCTCATAAAAAAATATCTACACGCGAAAACGTGTGTTGTAGCTTCAAATATACAAAAACTCCTATACTTAGAAGGATTTTTTAAGATGTAGATTATATTGAATCTTTTTACCCGTAAGAGCTCATAAAAAAATATCTATAACTGTAAACGTTTGTTGTAGCTTCCAATATACAAAAAATCCTATTAAAATATGGAAAATTACCATAAAAACAATGTAGGTTAACAATATTTGTCTCGCTTCGACCGCAGCACTATAAAGTAGATAAAATCTCATTGTTTGTTGTGGATTAAATAATTCAGTTCAAACGATTGCAACAGACGGATTTGAGCTAAGTTTCATTACTTATGTGTTATCTAAGCAGAATGAGATAACAAGCTACGTGTGTTTGTCTGCCTAAGCTTATAAGGAATGTTGGTTAGTTTTTGATTTTCGAAGCTAATAATTTTTTGATAGAAATTTACTTGAATCTTGAAGCAAATCAAATTATTTTGTTCAATATTTTTTGATTTGCAAATTTTTTTTTTTTTTTTTTTTTTAAGTAGTTACACTACTATATATAAACTGAAAATAGATGTCATATACTTCAGAAAAAAAAGTGACCAAACCCTCCGGTGTCCGAGGCCAGAACTGGCGTCTTCAGCTTTCGCGGCTGACGTCCTGACCACTAGACCACCCGGTCACGGTGGAACTTGACAAATTTTCTCATGTATATGCAATCTCTGAATTTGAAACGGCTAGGCGCCGTTGACCATACTCTAAGGGCATGCGCAGTACGTGCTTGCACCTCCTATCCGAATCTCTTACGTGATTCTGGTATAGCGAGAGAGATGGTGCTGCCATCTATGAATCTTGAAGCAAATCAAATTATTTATATTATTTGCATATACATGAGAAAATTTGTCAAGTTCCACCGTGACCGGGTGGTCTAGTGGTCAGGACGTCAGCCGCGAAAGCTGAAGACGCCAGTTCAAATCTGGCCTCGGACACCGGAGGGTTTGGTCATTTTTTCTGAAGTATATGACATCTATTTTCAGTTTATATATAGTAGTGTAACTACTTAAAAAAAAAAAAATTTGCAAATCAAAAAATATTGAACAAAATAATTTGATTTGCTTCAAGATTCATAGATGGCAGCACCATCTCTCTCGCTATACCAGAATCACGTAAGAGATTCGGATAGGAGGTGCAAGCACGTACTGCGCATGCCCTTAGAGTATGGTCAACGGCGCCTAGCCGTTTCAAATTCAGAGATTGCATATACATGAGAAAATTTGTCAAGTTCCACCGTGACCGGGTGGTCTAGTGGTCAGGACGTCAGCCGCGAAAGCTGAAGACGCCAGTTCAAATCTGGCCTCGGACACCGGAGGGTTTGGTCACTTTTTCTGAAGTATATGACATCTATTTTCAGTTTATATATAGTAGTGTAACTACTTAAAAAAAAAAAAAAAAATTTGCAAATCAAAAAATATTGAACAAAATAATTTGATTTGCTTCAAGATTCATAGATGGCAGCACCATCTCTCTCGCTATACCAGAATCACGTAAGAGATTCGGATAGGAGGTGCAAGCACGTACTGCGCATGCCCTTAGAGTATGGTCAACGGCGCCTAGCCGTTTCAAATTCAGAGATTGCATATACATGAGAAAATTTGTCAAGTTCCACCGTGACCGGGTGGTCTAGTGGTCAGGACGTCAGCCGCGAAAGCTGAAGACGCCAGTTCAAATCTGGCCTCGGACACCGGAGGGTTTGGTAATTTTTTCTGAAGTATATGACATCTATTTTCAGTTTATATATAGTAGTGTAACTACTTAAAAAAAAAAAAAAAAAAAATTTGCAAATCAAAAAATATTGAACAAAATAATTTTTCACTTCTCATGCTCAAAAAGTGTGTCATATTATGCTTACCAAGGCGGACTAAAGTAGTACATTTAGCCTCTAGGGCTACAATGTATACATATTTATGATTTACAAAACATTTTAAATTGACCAATCGGAACACTTCACCATATTAAATCCACCAATCACAACACATATTGAAGTTAATCGGAACGCTAGATACTTTTTTAGTGCGTATACTGTGTAAATAATTTAAGTCCTTAAAAAAACATTGTATTTAATATCAACCAATCAGAATACAGCAATGTTAAAATCGACCAATCAGGAAACGCAATTTATTTCTCACATGAGGTGTTTTTTAGTTTCTACTTCACAATCATTAAAAAAGATTAAAAAATTTTGGATGCGTTTTAAACTTAGAGAATTTAACCCGGATGGAGTAGCCATGTCTGTCATTTTCTATACAAAAAGTCTGCCGATTCGTACGTAACGTACAAATAGCTACGTCAGATAAACGTCAGTCCATACATGTGTATGACCACTGGTCATATGTTTTCGGCTGAGGGGAACGCCTGTCAATGGCGACTCCGGTTGGTTGAATTCTCTAAGGCTTTAAAGCGTGTTTAAACTGTTTTAAGAGCTAATTATACCGTCGTCTGTTGCATTTATTCGCGGTGTTTATATTTTGTATCTATATCAAAGAAGTTTAAAAAAATTAAAAGACCGTCAAGTTAAACCATAATTTCACCTTAGTTTAGTTATTGTGCGTAAATAGTAAATATTTTTATCTTATTTTCTCGCAATCGCAGTGAAAAATAGTATGCATTACTCTGGTCTAAAAGCCATATTACCACTCGAACAAGTTTCCCTCACTTCGTTCGGGAAAATAACCACCTCGTGGTAATATGGCCTACTTTAGACCCTTGTCAAACAATCTACTATGATTTGCTTCAAGATTCATAGATGGCAGCACCATCTCTCTCGCTATACCAGAATCACGTAAGAGATTCGGATAGGAGGTGCAAGCACGTACTGCGCATGCCCTTAGAGTATGGTCAACGGCGCCTAGCCGTTTCAAATTCAGAGATTGCATATACATGAGAAAATTTGTCAAGTTCCACCGTGACCGGGTGGTCTAGTGGTCAGGACGTCAGCCGCGAAAGCTGAAGACGCCAGTTCAAATCTGGCCTCGGACACCGGAGGGTTTGGTCACTTTTTCTGAAGTATATGACATCTATTTTCAGAAATTTACTTATTAATTATATTATTATTATAAGCCTATCGTGTCCCACTGCTGGGCAAAGGCCTCCCCTCTTTTCTTCCAGTCGTACCTCTGGCCAGTCTCGCAAAAAGGAGTCCGAAGTTATCCCGCCATCGCCGCCGAGGTCTACCGGATCCTCGGTTTGATTCGTGGGGCACCTTCTCAGTGGTTATCTTAGCCCACAGGTCGTTTGGCATGCGGCAGACGTGACCAGCCCAGTCCCACTTCAACTTGGCTGCTTTTCGACCCACATTTGTTATTTGAGTTTTAGAGCGCAGCGTGGTGTTCCGCATACGATCCCTTAATTTCACACCTAATATGCTGCGCTCCATAGCTCGCTGGTAAACCCCGAGTTTGGACTTCTGAACTTCCGTTAAAAACCAAGTTTGAGCACCGTAGGTACTTTTTAAAAACAAGCTAAAACTTTTTTTTGTAAAAGTAGTTTACTGCTCAACGTTACGGTTCCATAAAACCCAAACGCAATGAGCCTCCATTGTTTTATAATTTTTATCAAAGAGTTCCTTTGACCACATTCGGTATTCAGACCATTTCGGTGTTACCGAAATATTGAGTTCCGCTGGTATGCAATATTTCAGCTTAATCGGACGTCAGGAATTGATTCAAAACTGGCTCGCAAGATTCTAATTAAACACTAATATCAAACAATAGCTTGTTATCAACTGAATATAATGTTAATCCTGCCCCACCAAGATAGACACCAATTAAATTAGCGATAGCTCTAAATGCAGCTTTCTCGACCTTTGACTTCAGAGGCGTTGCGTCAAATTAAAGCAAGAGCAGCAGGACCAACAGGACCTTATTACGTTGGAACAGGGGTTAAAATGTATCATTGAACTGTGTCGACGATCGATGGCACAACGATGGTACAGCGTCTATGGCGCCGCATCTAATTGAACCTATATACGATTGCATTCATAAATAATATCCATGTTCGAGTATACATGTCCAGTCAGCAAGAGCAGCTAAGCAGGAAAGATGATCAAAACGAGCTTAACACGACTATTGTCTACCTACTGGTAACAAACTTGTTTGAAGACTAGATATGTCTCGTTTAAATATTAATATTCAGGGGCCGTATTCTAACTTTATGATACGTTATAACGCGATCCAACCTTAATACAACTCCAATGCATTAACTACCAAGTCAGAATCAGAAATGTCGGAATTTGCTTGAAAATTAATTGGATGCAACTCCAGTACCACTTCAATATTTGTTGTGTGTTGGAGTTATATTTGAGATACATTGTGTTTTTAATGTATTGTTTATGTATTTTAAAATTAGAACAGGGCACCTGATATGGCTCATATATGGCTGAAAGAAATAAAGACAGATGTGCGAAATCAATCGTTTAATTTTCCTTACCGTAAAAAAGAGGTTTTGTATATAGGTACTTACGTAGCATATTATAAATTATAACATGGAATTCGTTTTTTTTTTCAACCTCAAATAATATATTTGTAAAACATAGGTACATTGAAAGGTCTTACAATATTTTGGTGGGTATCACTATGTTCCACCATGTGGTATACAAATAGCTACAAATGGCATGCAGCATGCATATAATTCAACTACTTAATTAGTAACTACTTACATGATTTGGCACTTATAAAATAATAATATACAAAATTAGATTAACAATCAGTCAAGTAGCTATGAAAAAACAGATGTCAATGTGTTGTGTTATGTGTTTTAAATATATATTGTGATGTCAGTCACCTGTAGTTTAATTCAATAATATTTTTTGTTTTATATATTTTTTTTATACCACGACGGTGGCAAACAAACATACGGCCCGCCTGATGGTAAGCAGCTACCGTAACCTATGGACGCCTGCAACTCCAAAGGAGACACATGCGCGTTGCCGACCCTTTACAAAAAGGAGGATTCACTATGTTGATGGCTAAAGGAACAAGAAGGAATTATAAAGGAAGGAAGAATTATAATAATAAAAACAAATCCTCTTTGCAAAATGTCGCTTATTTAACGCAATTTACGCAATACTTATTTAAATTCAAACGCGGAAGTACACGATAACACTACCGCTGACAAACAGACCGCTCTTAACTACTTGACATAAGGTCTTCGTAACTTGTATATGCTTTGGCATTGAAATCTGCGCCAACGCAAGTCCTTGGCAAGTTTTTTTTATTGATTTATGCTTTATTTTAGTAATGGCGACGAAAAATACAACTAAAAGCGAAGCTGTATGACGTCTAACATAACCAGAGACTAATTCGACTCACTTTTTTAAAGAACCTTTATTACTCTCTCATCATCCGCCCAGTTAGAAATGGGTCGGGCATAGACTAAATAACCCAAGACCCCGCATAGCCAGGCGACACCCGCTGCCACGCTCGAAGTAATTTCACTCTATAGTGAGACACTAAATATTGGAAGTGACAGTAAACATAGTACGTCTCTATGGCCACCATTAATGCCTGACTCTCTCTTACGCCCCACGGAAAAATCGTGTGTTCCCTGTCTAGCATTGCGAGTTCCCCTCCCGCACCCCTTCTTTTTGGCAGCTTAGGTTTCAACGAAATAACGCACTAAGCGGAGTATAGAGATATCTTGTATTGGTCGGGTAACCGATTTTTAATCGACTTCAAAAAAGGAGGTTATATGTTAGGTTAGGATGCAAGTTTTTTTATGTATGTTGTCCGATGAGTCTACTACTTCTTTCCTTCAGTCAAGTTCCTTGACTACTTTATGATAACATTATTTTTAAATTTTTCACTCTATAAAATATTTATTACCGACTACTTCCACTTTTTCACCTTATTGCGTTGTTATAAGGTCCAAAAAAGACATCTTTTTGTAGTCGACTGTACCTATCCAACTGTTATTACAAAGTTATTTTCAACCAATCGGACTATCCCTCGGAAAATCTACATATATCGTTCAGTTATCGTTTTATTAATAAATCTGTTGTTACAGTCGCCAGCAAATATATCAGAGCGGCCAAGGTATTCAAAAATATCTGAACATGCACTTTATCGCCTTGATAATAGAGGCGTTGTTTAGATATTTGTGACCACCTTGGCAATATCGAAGCAGCAATTTACTTAACTCGATAGTCCGGTCAGAACTGCAATGTCAATAATGTATCATACGCCCTTTTGAAAACACGTGCGCGTGCGCCATGGCCGTGACCGCGACGTTATCGCGCATACCAAGTGTCACTTACAGCTTTATTAATGTACATACATATAATGTACAGTCGGATGCAGAAGATGTGATATATACAGGGTAGGAAAATAAATCTGTCCTTTCTGTGGAAAATTGTTAACGGGTTAAAAATTAATAAGATACAAAATGATAACATATTAATGGCGTTGACTGTAGTTATAAGTTATGTTTTTACATCATAGATTTATTTTATGCTGATAATAGTGAAAATGAATCCAATAGAACTTATATAAGGCTTTAAAAGCCTGAAATTGAGGAATATACACAGGAAAAACTTAAACCATACATATTTTGATGATAATTTGACCTAAAATGGGTTTGGTGCGTTTTTTCGATGTACATACGAGCAATTGACCCTTGGTGTGTAGGCCCTTGGTTACATTATTCAAAACCGGCCAAGTGCGAGTCGGACTCGCGCACGAAGGGTTCCGTACCATTATCTAAAAAAAACGGCAAAAAAATCTTGTCTGTTATATGGGAGCCCTTAAAATATTTATTTTACTGTTTATTAGTATTTTGTCGTTATAGCGGCAACAGAAATACATCATCTGTGAAAATTTCTACTGTCTAACTATCACGGTTCATGAGATACAGCCTGGTGACAGAAGGACAGACAGACAAACGGACAACGGAGTGTTAGTAATAGGGTCCCGTTTTTGCCCTTTGGGTACGGAACCCTGAAAATGTTGGACACCTATTTATGACAACCTACCAAAAAGATAAAGCGCGTCCATGTTCAGGGAGTGCGGACTCGTGACGTCATTACGTTGAATACGTAGTACATAGTTTAGCACGGCGTGACGTCATGCGGAACTTAACGACCATATCTTCATTTTTTTTTTGTTTCTTTGGCAAAAATTACGATTTTTTTGGTAAGCTAATCTCACACCTATCGACGCGGAATCGGCAATAGCCGATAGAAAAAAGCTTTATGTCTACGCAATTCGAGCGAAAAAGACGTCGACGCGTCGGCAGACGTCGGCCGAGCCGATCCGAGCCGAACCGTGCCTTGTTAGCTCTTATTGAATGGAGATGAAGTTTTTCTCCATCGGATTTTGCCGATTCCGCGTCGATAGATGTGGGAAAACCCTAACTATGACCATCTATGTTTTTAGACTAGCACTAGCATATCCTAGGTTTCATTGCAACTGCAAGTGCAATGTGTCAGATAATTCAATATTTTATTTTATTTAATTGCCACGAAACCATTATCACGCGATTTTTATTACTCTTTGATAACACGGACTCAACGAATTTAATAGCTTTCGTGATAAGTGTTTGTTACCGCTATTTAATATACTTGACAAATAAAATTTACGAATTAAAATAAATGGAAACACATTGACCGCAAACATACAACTTATTTTTAAATCTAAATACATTTTTATGGGATCGAGGATCGCATAAAAATGCCTAAACCCAGAGCGTTTTCACATTGTCTGATCCGATATCAGATGTAGGATAGCTCAAGGAAAAAAGAAGCTGCTAGATAGTACCCTATGGCATTAAGTTCGCTTTTTTTTTGCGATAGTGCTTTCTTTTGAGCAATGGACTGGATTCTTCGTGGTCATATCCAACATCCCATATCGGATCGGATAATGTGAAAGCGCACTTACGCATATAAAAATGCTTTGACCCATAGTTAAACATCATATTATCATCATGACCCGGATCATTGGACCCGGGTATGTCCTTAAACTACATCCAGACACGGGTATGTCCTTAAACTACGTCCAAAAGAGAGGTATGGGTACTGCGAATGTCATCTTGCTTTGTGTGGTAGGGCACAGCACAGCGAATGTCATCTAGCTCAAATCTGGAGCAGTGCCCGACTGGGGAAGACCACAGCCAAATAGCACTAGACCCTACCCATAGTGTTGTGTTCCTACTGGTAAGTAAGGTTGCCAAAGAGCTCACAGAGGACCCAGTGTGTTGACGACGAGGGACCCTCTCGTTCCTTCAGCCGTCAACACAGTGAATCCTCCTTTTTGTAAAGGGTCGGAAACGCGCATGTGACACCTCTGAGTTGGAGGCGTCCATAGGCTACGGTAGCTGCTTACCATCAGGCGGGCCGTATGCTTGTTTGCCACCGTCGTGGTATAAAATAAAATAAAAACATCTTAAGTATATGTAGGTAGGTATGTGTAATTAGTAGAGAGCGGATTTGAAGTAGCGATCTCAATATTAATATGGATATGACTAGTGCAATTTGTTATATACATGTCATGTTGTTTATATAACGTCTCACATTATATTATTATTACACCGCACACCGCAATCTTAGCTAAATAATTAGATTAAATGAATGTTATTTTTGCAACTAACTACATTTAAAGAAAAGTATTTTATTTTAAATAAAGAAGTTTTTATACAAGGTTTTTACCACGGAGTATATGGAGACGGTATCAGCCGTAGTTTGTTCCAAAACCAGCGTAGCCGGCATTTACATGCACACATTCTCATTAAAGTACGCACGAGGATCACCTCGTGCGTACTTTAATGAGAACACACACAAAGAAATGTCAGTCTCTCATTCGCTGTGTTGATGTGTGCGTACACTCGAAAATACGTAACCGCTTACATTAGAGGGATGCTGGCCTGTCGATATATATATTTTATCGATATCGATTATCGATAATTAACTCCATAATACCGCGCCACACCTCATATTAATAAAACAATGTCGATTTTTATTAATAGCTGGATAAAAATCTATCCTAATAAGGGTTCATCCATTAATTACGTCAGATGTTAAGGGGGACGGAGGGATCAACAAAGTGTGACGAGTTCTGATAAGGGGAAGGGGGAGTTTTATTTCTTGTGACATCACAAATACAAATATCGTGTACATATTATTGTTGAAATTTGTTTGACGTAATTTGTGGATGTACCCTTATCTATTTAATTTATGTGTCTGCTAAAATACTAAAAATAATCGTGACTCAAACTATCTTCATACCAAATTTCATCTTAATCGGTTCAGCAGTTTAAGTGTGACAAGGTAACAGACAGACAGAGACACTTTCGCATTAATAATATTAGTATGGTTAGATTTCGCATTAATAATATTATAAAGTTATCGTATCTATAAAATAAGTTGATCATTGGATTAATTAATCCAGTCAATCAACATCGGGTGTGTAATGATCCGTATAACAACATTTGATATATTTTCAAGGCGTCTAACAATTTTTAGTATAATTTCATAGAGTATATTCACTTAAACGGCATAATAAACTTTTGGTATAACAACAAATGTTATATTTTCATGGCATATAATGATCAGTCGATATAATACATATTGAATATAACGTTTACTGCGTATAATAAAGTATCGGTATAAGTATTTATGGTATAATGTATTGAAAAATATAAAAAATTAATGGTGAACCGGTGGTGAAAAAGAAGAAAATGTATGTCCAACAACAAAACAGGATTGATAACATATTAGCAAAAAAAAATGAATATACTGAATGCATGTTTTTACGAGCTATTGCTTCTAATTTACAATTAAAAAAATGAATTATTTACATTTGCAATAGCAATGTTTGTATTTAAATAAAATATCTCTTCTAGAAACTATTGTTTTCTTTATAAATCCAGAGAGGGTCGCAGTTCTAACCTAACCTAACCCACTTTTCTAGCGCCAGTTTGGTTCCGCGGCGTCGCAGTTCTAACCTAACCTAACCTATTTTTCTAGCGCCAGTTTGTTTTCGCGGGGTCGCAGTTCTAACCTAACCTAACCCACTTTTCTAGCGCCAGTTTGGTTCCGCGGGGTCGCAGTTCTAACCTAACCTAACCTATTTTTCTAGCGCCAGTTTGTTTTCGCGGGGTCGCAGTTCTAACCTAACCTAACCCACTTTTTCAAAGGTATGTAGGCCCTTAAGTTTACAAAGGTAGGTATTTGTAATTGTAGTAAAAATTGTAAATTATACCAGTACTACATTAGACCAAATGAGTGGTATATCATACAGAATTATATCTGAAATACCTTATACAATGTGACTGTTAGATTATTACTTATTATATTAGAAATTCATTATACCTTACGATAGTTAGATGCTCTCAGAATATACAAAATGTTGTTTTACCAAAAGTACATTATGTCCCTTAATCGTTATATCGACTAAAAATATATCAAAAGTTGTTATACGAACCGTTACGCACCCCGTTATTTTGTTTACGAAAGAAATAAAATTAGTTTCTACTATAGGACAGACAAGTTACACCTTAAACAATGTGTTCGAAATTATCGATAATAAATAACGGGCCGCACTCTCGTGGCGGCAGGCGCGCGGCAGCCATGTTGCCCAGCAACGTGGCTGCCGATCGTGTGACGAGACAGACGAGCGACGTTCGTATTTCCAAATACATTACGCGTCACTCGCGTAATCCTGCGACCGCCAGCAATAGCAGCGAGCAATTGATATGAATACCGTTGTACCATCAGATAATGGGTGAATGTCGTAATAAAAGCCTACAATTTTTGGAAAAAATGTGAAATACTCGGTTTTTATACTTACCGGTGGAAAGCAACTACTCCAGGGGCCTCTTTAAATTCGTTGATTCGTATACTACACGACAAAATAGTACAACACGGCATTTTTACATGTTTTTTGGCACTAAATTCGTCACACGTGGTCGAACGACGACTGAACCGCGCGGCATGAGGTTTCGACAAGTTTATGCGCATCTGATCATAAACCATGTAACGCGCGCCCGGCCCATTACCGCGTCCATTAGTATTTATCTAGTCCGTGGTTTTTACTTTTTGATTCCGATAAGTTTAGTAGATTGTACAACAAGTGCATAAAACGTATGATTTTACGCGAGGCGTTTATCCATCCGAGCGAGCTTGCGAGTGTAAAATGGGTTTTATGGACGAGGGCTACACTCTAATTTTCACTTCAATTGCGAGGAAATTATTTATCGGTAATCGTAAAACAATTTCAAGTTGTAACAAAAATATTACAATGAAAACAAATATGGTTCCCACCAATTAATTTTTTAATGTTTTTTTTTAAATTTTCAACACGTGAATTTAGACATAGATACTTGTTCTGCGAAGTCATAAAAACATTTCGGGGCATTTCTAAACTATTATACACTCCCCTTTTATTTCATTTCATTTATTTAAGTATAGAAAACACAAGAATATAATAAAAGAACAAGTTTCAGTATTCTACGAAATTTTACAGCTCAATTAAATTGTGCATATTTTGACTCTGTTTGGCTGTTGAGCCACATTCTTAGTCTTAGAAGAAAATTTTACTTTATGCCCTAGAGCTTAAAATGCGATTTTATGTCGTCCACGCACGACTTAAAGTCGAACTTTACGAGCATGAGAAGTGAAAACATTATTTTTATGTAGAAAAAAAAAACCAGTCATATCCATATTAATATTGAGATCGCTACTTCAAATCCGCTCTCTTGTAATTAGAGGTTAGAGAAACTAAGCATTATTGTTATCATGATTTGCCCTTGTATTAATTAAAATAATCTGTACATAAATTTAATTTAATTGGCAGAACTAAAAGTCGAAAAGGCTTGGCTTATATGCAGTTTTATAGTTGAATTATTTGTGTCATTATTTTGGTAAAGGTACCAAGCATTACCAAAATAATGACACAGTTTTTGTACCCACATTACAGAACCGTCTGCTTATTATACCACATTTTTTACACAATTCAAATATAAAGGAAAAGCGAAAAATAAATCACCTGGCACTTAACAATTTGTCATATTTAATAAAGAAAGAAAGAAAGAAAGAAAATTGTTTATTTGGTGGTACAGAAAATAGTAACAACATATCAACTTAACAACAATAGTCATAAACTATGGTAAATCGAAATCTAAGGGTGGTGGAATACTTGACACTTGGTTCCTTTGTCATCAGGTCAGGGTCTGATGATGGGATCCTGGAGAAATCGAGGGAATTCTTATCATAAATATACAATAAATAAGTTAATTAATATTATGGGACAACCTTACGCAAATCGACATAGTCCCGCGATAAGCTCACTAAGGCTTGTGTTGTGGGTACTAGACAATGATATATATATAATATATAGATACAAATCTATACTAATATTATAAATGGGAAAGTGTGTGTGTTTGTTTGTTTGTTTGTCCGTCTTTCACGGCAAAACGGGGCGACGAATTGACGTGATTTTTTAAGTGGAGATAGTTGAAGGGATGGAGAGTGACATAGGCTACTTTTTGTCTCTTTCTAACCCCCCACTTCCCTAAAATGGGGGGGTGGAAATTTGTATGGAGCATTCGGGGGGCAAAGGGGAACCGTGTCACCCCGAATTTAAAGCGAGCGAAGCCGCGGGCAAAAGCTAGTACTTAAATACATAGAAAACATACATAACTCAGGAACAAATATCTGTGATAAACACACAAATAAATGCCCTTACCAGGATTTGAACCCGGGACCTGCTTCGTAGGCAGGGTTACCAACGGGGCCAGGAGGCCGTATATCAAAGGCACAACTATTAGTGATTTGAGTATTTACTCGTTCGCGCATTTGCCCTGGGTAAGATGTAGCCGAAGTGAATTCGGTTCTTTTTGCTTTAAAAATTTAATATTTTAGGATTTCTCTTTTAACATCTACTGGGGAGTGGGGAGAAGATCATATGAAGCAGGTATATTTACGAACATTCAATTATCTTTCACGGTAGCTATACTTCGTTTTTTTTTGAGATTAGAAATTGAGTAAACATAGAAACAGTAGTTGCCAACCTGTTCTAAATGTTCAATTTAAACACACTGCAAGCACACCAACAGAGGATTAGGTAACATGATTAAGAGTTCACATTTGTGCAAAAAAACGAATAATTTGCAAATTAAATAATCCAACACAACAATAAATGCACAATTTCGTTTTAGATTTTGTATGCTAACGTTAGAGACACGTGAAAAATGAAAAACTGACCTGACAGTGACGCACGTACGTTCTAAAACGAAAACTTAAGATCTAGTTTTTTTTATCAGTATTCACGAAAATTATTTAATCATAATATGCACTTATTAATCAATTTTCGTAAATAAAAATGCGTCTAAACGTTATTTAATAATTTTATTATATAATAATAATATTATGTAAATAATAAAGCAACTGTCTTAGGTGATGGTAAAAGATTTGGTGGACCACGAGGTGGCTTTTCTTGTTGTATGCCACTCGGGCCTGCCTCTGATTGCTCCATAACCCTCCAACCAAACGCACAATAATAGAGCAAACAAATACCTTTACTTAAATAAGAATCACAATAGGCTTTAAACATTAAAAACTATCCAGGTATGGCTGAGAGATGACGCGATCCATCCGTTGCGAACCTTTTCATCTCTAGGTATTTTATTGTGCAACATTCACAAGAACATAAACAATGATAAATAATAAAATATTTAGTGCATAAAACAACTACCAAAATATTGTTAAATACTCAATATAACATTTACAAATACGTAGGCATGGCTTTACTATTAATACAAATATATTTAAGTATGTTTAATGACGGCGTGGGCACTTTGACAGTTGTGACATTTATCGTGCCTAATAAAGAACCCTGTACATCGTTCTGTCAACGTTTTTCTAATCTCAAAAGAAACGAAGTATATATCGCAGTGCTATTTAGTTTCCTTTGGCACTGACCTGAGACAATTAATTGTACCTATAATCTAGGCCACATGTGACACCTTGAATACAAGAAAGGCTCTATGTAGTTCTAGAAAATGGCCTTACTGGCTGATTATTATCTTATAGCACTGATGTAGGCGATATTATGTTTAT
This sequence comes from Pammene aurita, assembly GCA_947086415.1. NCBI lineage: Eukaryota > Metazoa > Arthropoda > Insecta > Lepidoptera > Tortricidae > Pammene > Pammene aurita. The sequence continues at coordinate 4,492,179 of OX352307.1, forward strand.
GATACTATATACAATATAAGCTGTAACAAAAATATTGGTGACCCGTTTAAGGGCGTAATTGGTATCAAAGTCAAATAGTTTATTTGTACAACATGGGTATACAGGGTGCCATCTGAGACGTTTTTTTTTTTTTTTTTTTTTTATACCACGACGGTGGCAAACAAGCATACGGCCCGCCTGATGGTAAGCAGCTACCGTAACCTATGGACGCCTGCAACTCCAAAGGAGTCACATGCGCGTTGCCGACCCTTTACAAAAAGGAGGATTCACTGTGTTGACGACTAAAGGAACAAGAAGGTCCCTCATCGTCAACACACTGGGTCCTCTTTGAGCTCTTTGGCAACCTTACTCACCAGCAGGAACACAACACTATGAGTAGGGTCTAGTGCTATTTGGCTGTGGTTTTCTGTAAGGTGGAGGTACTTCCCCAGTCGGGCTCTGCTCCAGATTTGAGCGATGATATTCGCTGAACGTGCCCTACCACACTTAGCGAGATGTCATTCGCAGTACCCATACCTCTCTTTTTGGCGTAGTTTAAGGACATACCCAGGTCCGGACGTAGTTTAAGGACATACCCGGGTCCAGACGTGATCAGTTATATGTTTTTCTAACTCCATAAACAACTAGCAGTTGAATGCCCCAACTTTTACTCAAACAGACATTTTTTTTTCTTTTACATGTTTTTGTAATTTATTTTTGTTTCAAAAGTGATAATATTAGTGTAAAACAGTTTTATAAGATATTTAAGGTAAAAAAAATATTAAATTACATTTTATCCGGAATAAATGACAAAATTGTTATTAACGACAGTTCCATTTCAAAGAGGTTAGTCAATTTACTTATTTAAATATTCTAATAAGTAGTTTAAATATCCCGAAAACCCCGTCAAATGAAAAATAAATTACAAAAACATGTAAAAAAAATATCTGATTTTAGTAAAAGTTGGGGCATTCAACTGCTAGTTGTTTATGGAGTTAGAAAAAAATATAACTGATCACGTCTCAGATGGCACCCTGTATAGTACAAACAGAGGTACGGGTCTTACAGAAATAGAGTAGCATCACCATGTCGGGCCACAGGGCATACAAATTTTAGTGTTTTTTCTTTAAATCTGTAACTACATGTTCATATTAATTGCAGTCGGACAAAAACCCCTTAACAGTATAATATGTACTATCCACTAAAAATCAAATCATTTTCTTTTGTAACTTATAATCTTTTCTATACTTCTTATTTGTTTCGGAACTTTATTATAGATTTTTGGAGCCATACCAAGTATACTTTTCTTTAAAAATGCTGTGTCGGAAGACATTGAAGCTATTTTATTTCTTAAACGAATACTCTTAAATCTTTTAAATAAGTGCAGGTTGCTTTTAACAAAAATAACTAATTCATAAATATACAAATGTATCGTATTCTATCTAACTATGAAACGAAAAAACAATGGTTTTGTATGGAAGGTTGGCCGAGACGATGTGCCCCATACAAAAACAATTATTTTTCGCGTCCAAATAATTCTTTTCCTACTTTTTCCTAGTCGTAATACGATACCAACTTAAACGGATCACCAGTGTTGTCACACCCTGTATGTAGGGTATGTAGTTCGAGACAAATAACCTTACTAGACTAGCTGATTATTATCGTATAGGGCTGATGTAGGCGATCTTATGTATATGATACACGACTATATATAGTTTCCGACTTTCGACTATGTCAAATGAGGCTTGGCTAGGAAATGCTAAATATACTAAGCTGTAAGTGTGTATGTGTGTGTGTGTTTGTGCTGTAAGTAAATGTCTGATTGTAGGTTTCTTTAATGTTGTTTTTGTATGTTTTCATTAGGTTTAATTTTTGACATTATGTTAATATAATTTAGTTTTAATATTGACATGTTTAATTTAATAATCTGTAATAATAGTAATATAAAATAAATGTATAATAAAAACTTATAAATATCATGTGTGCTCGAATAAATATCATAAGATGACGGATTAACTAGTCCAATTATTAAATTATATTTCTCAATAAATCATAATAATAATATATTTTAAATATACACAATTCTCTGACAATGAGTCACTTTCTCACTTTGTACAGAAATTCGATAGTGATTTTCTCGCTGACTGTACATTTTGTCAATCGTCGTTTAATAAAAAGGTCCTATTTATTAAATTAGGGAAGTTCTAAACCCCTTTTCAACCGACTTCTAGATTTCGAAGGAGGAGGTTATCAATTCGTCGGGATCTTTGATTCGCCGATTATTCGAAGACGGTTGGACCGATTGGATTTTTTTTTGTTTTGTTTGAAAGAGTATATACTTTACAGTTGGTCCCATTGTAACCAGGTCAGGATCTGATGATGGGATCCTGGAGAAACCGTGGGAACTCTTCAACTATTATAGGCACACCTATAGTTATTTGAGTATTTTTACAGCAGCTCGAGCATTTGCTTTGGAAAGGTGGAGTGGAGGCTATTAAGTGACTTCACTTCTTCTTCTTTTTTGTTCAAAATTATTGTATAGCGTCACGGGATCTGGCAGCTGCCCTGACTGATTGAAAATCCACCCTTATAGGGACTAGATAAGGGATTTGTAGGTGATTATCAATTTTATGATGAATAAATACGTATCTATCGTCGTCTAGTACTCACAAGCTTTATTGAGCTTAGAGTGAGAATAGCTCTATTGTCTAAAGTAACTGAACTTTTTGAATCACCTGCCGGCAATTAGACATAATGATTATTATATTACTTATTTACTAATTATTTTATGCTATTTTTACTTTCTTTGAATCATTAATTAGTATCTAGTAATGAATGATTTCTGCCTGCTGAATAAACAGATGTTTATACAGCAGGTGTGCAAAAATTTTGGTCAATTATTTATTTATACAGTGTGAACAAAATCTATCGGTCCTGGAGGGTAATAAGTTATTACCACAGGACTACTAATAACAATAACTAAGTACTTTACTTACCTTAACCACCAGATATGAGCTAGGAAGCGTTGCGAGGAATGTGTTTGCACTTTCGCAACCAAGCAAAATTTTGAACAATACCCCAGAAACCGACAGAACCCGCCAGGCGGGCTATGACGTGCAACGCAATGCCGCACGCCGCGTGCCTGGCATCTGAGCAAACATTACGAATGCCTACCAGGCGGGTTCTCGGTAGTCAAAGTGTTAAGCGCCAATACAATCACTTCATTTGTTTATCCTCGCACAGCGCAGCTCTGGGATTGGTTCTTAAATAATTTTAAACAAAAAAGAACCGACTTCACTTAGCATCCACCTTTCCAAAAGCAAATGCTCGAGCTGCTGTAAAAAAATCTCAAATCACTATAGGTGTGCCCATAATAGTTGAAGAGTTCCCTCGATTTCTCCAGTATCCCATCATCAGATCCTGACCTGGTTACAATGGGACTGGAACCAACTGTGAAGTACTCTTTCAAACAAAAACAAGAATTTTCCAAATCGGTCCAGCCGTCTTCGAATAATCGGTGAACATACATAAAAAAACAAAGATCCCGACGTATTGATAACCTCATCCTTCGAAATCTTGAAGTCGGTTGAAAAACACATATCCCGACAAATTGATAACCTCCTCCTTCGAAATCTTGAAGTCGGTTGAAAACACATTCCTCGCAACTCATCCTAGCTCATCTCTGGTGAAAACGCAGCCTAAATCTTTAAAAACGTTATTTTATTTTTAAAAGGAAACAAAAAGAAAATTACAACTAAGGCCTAATCCGTTTTAAATTTGCCAAATTTAAAACCCTGACAATGGAACTAAAACCAGTTTAAATAAAATTAGTTTTTCTGTAATTACGTTAAAATTTTATTAAGTTTTATTATTTGTCTGTGAATTTATCATTCTCCATTTTCTCCCGCTCCAGTCGTTAGTTTTGTTCTATGCCAGGGGTTTTCAAAGTGGGAGGCGCGACCACATTTTAAGGGGGGCGCGGGGCCTCGGGAAATTTGAATAGGGCTAGCTAGACCTACCTTGCATCGAAGCCTAAGGGGGCGTGGGAATTTCATTTTAGGCAGCAGGGGGGCGTGCCTAAAAAAAGTTTGGGAACCCCTGTTCTATGCCCTCCAATACACATTAGACAGTGTATTTTGAACATTTAATTTTGTATTAAGCAGAACGTCTGCTAACGATACCACAATGCTTAGAAAAACTTTTTTCTACTTTTTTTTTTTCTACGTTTTTTCTACTTTTTTCTACTTTTCCATTTTTTCTAAGCATTGTGGTATCGTTAGCAGACGTTCTGCTTAATACAAAATTAATTGTAATATGGGGTAGCGCATTGTTATCGGTGAATTCTCAATACAACTTGGGACTCCGATGGCCGGTTGAGAAGTGTAAGACTTCTTCGGCAGGTGTCGCTAGGCGTTCCCCTAAGACGCATATGGAATATAGTGGAGAAATTCGCAGCCATCAGGTGTGTCTCAGTAGCTCAGTTGGTCAGAGCGATGGGCATGTATCCCAGAGTCGCGAGTTCGAGTCTCGCCTGAGGCAGTGGTTTTTTCTACTTTTCCATTTTTTCTAAGCATTGTGGTATCGTTAGCAGACGTTCTGCTTAATACAAAATTAATTGTAATATGGGGTAGCGCATTGTTATCGGTGAATTCTCAATACAACTTGGGACTCCGATGGCCGGTTGAGAAGTGTAAGACTTCTTCGGCAGGTGTCGCTAGGCGTTCCCCTAAGACGCATATGGAATATAGTGGAGAAATTCGCAGCCATCAGGTGTGTCTCAGTAGCTCAGTTGGTCAGAGCGATGGGCATGTATCCCAGAGTCGCGAGTTCGAGTCTCGCCTGAGGCAGTGGTTTTTTCTACTTTTCCATTTTTTCTAAGCATTGTGGTATCGTTAGCAGACGTTCTGCTTAATACAAAATTAATTGTAATATGGGGTAGCGCATTGTTATCGGTGAATTCTCAATACAACTTGGGACTCCGATGGCCGGTTGAGAAGTGTAAGACTTCTTCGGCAGGTGTCGCTAGGCGTTCCCCTAAGACGCATATGGAATATAGTGGAGAAATTCGCAGCCATCAGGTGTGTCTCAGTAGCTCAGTTGGTCAGAGCGATGGGCATGTATCCCAGAGTCGCGAGTTCGAGTCTCGCCTGAGGCAGTGGTTTTTTCTACTTTTCCATTATTTTGAACATTCTTGTACGCCTAGCATATCTTGACGTGTGACGCGACAGTTCATACTTCAAGCGCGACTCGAAGTATGAAGTGACAAGCGACAACGAAGATATGCTAGCCGGCCTGGTGTGAGTTCTAAATAGCATCATCAAGCATCATTCGTATCATTTTTAGAAATATTTTTACCGCATGTCGTTCTTGTCTAGGGTTGCTAACTTTTTTTGAGAGAAATATAGTATTTTCCAAACCTACATAAAAAAAATATAGTACACCTTGTTGTTACCTCATGAGGCGCTCCAAAAATATAGTATGTTCGCCTTTTTTGCATTTTTTCAACAGTACACCAAGCTAAAATATAGTATAATACTATATATTATAGTACGGTTGGCAACCTTATTCTTGTCGGTCATACAAAATATTCCCTTGGCCACACGACCCAATACCGTTCAATAGGTCAATACTGTGGGACTTTATTGGATCAAGTTTTTAAGATCGATTTAGAGGGCATTGGTTTAAGGGCACTAATAGCCTCTTCACCGTCGTGGATGATCTTCAGCTACACTCAAAATAATGATGGAAGATCGTATTATTAAAAAAAATCTTTAAAGCGCTTCTTTTAGTGATTGTTGATGTAAATTTCTATATCGAAAGGTAACCAATGCTTGATTACGAACACCACATCGACAAATTCCCTGCTACACCAGATATTTGGAGACACGTATACATTTACGTTATTTCATAGGAATGACGAAGAAATTGTCTTTCAGTAATGGTATAATATTAGTTAAAAGGTTGTGTTAGAAATTAGTTTTACTAAGGTTTCGTCACCAAGTATCAAGTTTTTGATAGTAATTTAGCGGCTATTCATTTTCGGCGTTGACTTTAGATCTTTTTTGAAATTATTTGATAGTTCGTAGTGAAAATTTATTTTTGGTATAATGCTTTCGTGGGTCAGGCAATTTCTGTGGTGGAGTGTTTAAATAAAGTGTGCTAGAAAATATTCAAGAAAAAACACTTTGAATTTGGCAGATTTGAAACGGATCAGGCCTTACTTAGACATTGATATAGGTATGACATATAGTTAAGTTTAAATACACTTTTAATTTTTTTTGATGGACAGATTCCCAAGCTTGTCGAGAAATCTTTGAATTGAATGCAGTTTGAATGAACATACGAAATTAATCTCGAATACAATATTGAATCTTTATGGTACCTTTTCACGTAAACTGTCACATTTAATATAGTCTGACGATGGTATAGGGTCATTGTGCTAGTTTTCCGTCCATATTTATTTATATGTTTATCTTCAAGTTTTTTCCAAAATAAAAGCTTAAAATTAAAAAATCTACTAAAGAATAAACTATAAATATAAACTATATTGCCCTTAAAAAGATTTTCCCATTTATTTGCAGCAGTTTAATCAAGTAGACGGTAAACTGGACCTGGACGGGAAACTAGCACAATTACCCTACCATATTTTAAATCGGATAATACATTAGATAGGTAATATAGGTATGTTACAGCACGTGTCAACTGTTACGGTCAATATTCACAAAAGCTCAAGATAGCACCGGTACCGAGCCGTCTGATAAAAAACTATACAAATATATTAATTTCCCTAATATGTCTGTGTGTAGTGGCCACACGTCCAAAGCGCGTGCCAAACAAGTTCATCTCGTTCGCATCCTAAATTAGATTATTTAATTGCCATGGTGAGTTTATTTTAAGGTGATATCCGCTCAGAATTTATCGAATAGAAATATGGAGTCGTGCGGCTTACTCGCACCCGAATAAAGCTTTTTTTTATTAAATTTTTATTAAGTAATTTTTTTTTTAACGTAATTAAGGAAGTAGTAAAGAAATTGTGCAGATTTTTTTTTAAACCTAAGTATAGCTGTATAATTTTAATTTATTTTATTGAGGCTTGAATTTAGAGTATTTAATTTATTAACTAGTTTATGGAACAAAACAATAGACATTTTTCGAAGGACTAAAACGAAGAAATAATTCCAATCCAATTTTATTGCCACATTTAACTTTTTTTTTTGATACCACGACTGCGGCAAACAAGCATACGGCCCGCTTGATGTTAAGCAGTTACCGTAGCCTATAGACGCCTGCAACCCCAGAGGATTCTCATGCGCGTTGCCTACCCTTTAAGAACCTATACACTCCTTTTTTGAAGAACCTCATACCCATAGCCCGCGAATTCTTGAATGAATCCTCTAAAACCTTTTTTTTTTGACATAGTAGGAAATGCGTTACACATTCCCACTGGCCAGGGATTAAGCCTTATTGGCCATGGGCAGAATGTGGGGCTCTCTGTAGTCATCACCCCTCTTCACTAGAGAGGGGAGGGAGAAGTTTAATAAAACCCACTCCAGTGCTCACCCTTCTTGCCGTTTGTAAAGACGCCACGGATGGCGAGGATTCAACGGTGACGTCTTCCGGCGGCCCTGGCTTTAACTCTAGGGCACCCACGTCGAAAGAAATCTTCTGAACCTACCACCAGTCATTGACTGAGTTGTTTACAGCATTTTTATTTTAGTGTATTTGAGAAACCGGTGGATATCAATTTCGGAGCAATTCGAGACAAAACATTGACTCGTTTTCGCGAAAATAAATAAAAAGTTAAAAACTACTTCGCGCCATACAAATTCAGCTTTTATGAGAACCGATGTTGGAGCTGTCACTTTGACAGTTGCCTTTCCCATTACACAAAATCGTCCTCTATCTAGGTCAATAAAAATGCTAAAAATGTACCGCCGCTGGTTTTGAACCCACAACCTTCCGCGACTTTGCACTCATATGTTATCACTAACACTCGCGCGCCGTGTTGGTATTATTATTATCCGGTCATAAACCTAACCTGCAATCATTCACATTGCCACACTTACATCACATTTGACCGATAATACCCACGCCGAATGCACACTATTATAAAAACAAACCTGTTGCCATCACGTGTTGGTTCACTTCACTAAATAAAAATAAAAAATAAAAAAGTCAGAGACAACGCGCCTATGCGGGAACTAGAGGAACGACTGGCAGGTCAGTCGACGGCCGCGGCGCGCGCAGAACGCGCGTGCTAAAACTCCCGTCAACCTGTGTTCGAATTTTGAAACTTTATTTTTTTTCTGTGTTGTGTTTTGTGATATTGAATCGAACGAAGGAATATTCGACAATATCCGTAAGTTTTTTTTATACAATTTGAAACCAAAATACGCGTACGACTTTGTGTGCATTTATAAATATACATGGCTTTAGGGAATGCGAATACCAAACCAAAGTTCCCGAGATTTGACAAAGATAACGCATCGAAAATGAAATATGTACGTATCGAATATTTTCATGCTGAATGACTGCGTTAAAATCGGATAATACGCAATGGCTACACGCTCGATTATAAAACTGAATAAGATTTAAACAGGTGTCCGCTTTGCTTTATAAACATTAATAATTTAACAGCAATGGAACCGAATACATATTAAAATATGTTTAAGTAGTTAACCTGCATGCATGCATATCGTTAAACGTTTATGGATGCAACGACTAGCATTTCAAGGGCTTGAAACTAGAAAAACGTGGATTTTACAGTACTTAAGGAAAATACCATGAGTAGGTCTTTTAAGAACCATGAAGGTTTTTTATTAGGTAAGCAGTTAACCATGTAGGTTTTAAGTCTATTTAGTCTAGCCTATTTCGGAAATGTTGATCTGATATAAATTTGCACATTTTATAAATTAGGCTGATACACTTATTTATTATAATGTAGAATTCAGGATACACGAGCGTTCCAGAAACAAAAAGAGGAATATTTTCAAGGTACATACATTTTTACTTATGTGATTCATAGAGTTTTATGAGTATACAAAACTACGAAAGCATTCTATGTAGGGTGATTGTGCTCGTTTCCCGTCCATAGTCAGTTTCCGTCCACCTGACGGTTCTGCTACAAATATATGGAGAAAACTTGAACGTAAATGAATTTTCCTGCGGAAGTTTGGTCTTGTTGCGATCCATAATATCTAAGAAACAATTCTACTATCATAAAAAAGTAATTTGACAAATAGTGCCTTTAAAAATAAAACATTAATAGCCGCCTCGAATTCGGCCCTAGCAAATGTCATCGCAATGAAGAAAAAAACTTGTGGCGGGAAAAGTTTATGATGAGTTTTATTAATGATTTAGGCAGTGCACTAAATATGTTTGGCATGAATTATCTATTTTAAAGTTAATTGTACAATATTTTAAGTGGAGATTAAAGTTTTAGAATATAATTAATATATAAACTTTGTGGACCAAAACTAGCAGAGCAATTTGGTATAAATTTCAGTTTTGCGACCACCTGATCCCGGAAATCCAGACAGCTAGGTAAATATTTCTAATGGTTATTTTACTTCAAAATACTTAATTAATACGTAATATTATAGTATATAGTAGTATGGTAATATTATATTTGATTACCTACACACTTTAGTTTCTGTCCATTCCTCATATAATGTTACGTAAATAAATGTAATAAACAAAACATTTAAATGACTTGAGCAAAGACTAAAACTAGCTCTTCTGTTGCATTGTTATCGTTAATATACGAGTTATTTGTGAGAAGACAAAACTATGATTAACATTAGAATGACCAAATGGTAGTAGAATAACAATTATAACCTCCATACTATGGCGTGCTCTGCTTATTTCACTTCAAAAGAAAGCTTTGTGATCGTGCCATTGCCATCGTCCGTACACACACACACACGCACACACACCCATACATCTTTCACAATGAATATTATCCGTTATTTTCACTAAGCACTATCACATCACCTTTATCTATTTACCGGCAATTAAAACCACACGAAAACAAACAAACAAAAACATGCGCTGTTAAATATTTGAACAAATATCCGAAAAAAGGAAGTCTCGTGTTTTGATCTGATTACTATGAAAAAAGCTACTTTTTTAAATAGTCGCATAACCTTCGGATCTGATCGGAACCAATCGGAAACCTTTCCGGGTAATGCACGACCCTTAGAGAATTCAACCAACCGGAGTCGCCATTGACAGGCGTTCCCCTTTGCCGAAAACATATGACCAGTGGTCATGCTTACACCTATTTGTACGTTACGTACGAATAGCCACAGAATACACTTGACGTTCCCCTCCCCCGCAAAAATCGGCAGACTTGCTTTGTAAAGAAAACGGCAGACATGGCTACTCCGGGTTGAATTCTCTAAGGAACCACCCAATAATGAACGATCCAATGCGCGGTTGACTACGCTAGTCGTTTCAATTGCATTAAGCCTTGGTCAAACAGCAAGCGTGGCGCAGCGCCACGGTCGCGCGGCGCGACCGCGGCACATGTTAACAGGTTAGCGACGTCAAACAGACTGCGTCCCGCCGGCGCCGCGCCCCGCTTCTGTCGCGCCCCGCGCCGCGCGGCCCCCCGCGTCCACGCGGCGCGGGCGTAGCGCTGCGCGGCGGCACGCTGCGCCGCGCTGGGTCACATCAGTCGGACGTTAGGCAGCGCGGTGCGTCGTGCGAGCGTAGCAATATACTGTGATTGTGATTATGGATATAGAAAAAAATATCTTCTCTTCGAAAAAATAATCTTGGCTTCGGAAGGAATCACGTCAACGAGTCACGTCCGCATCGCGCGCGGCCGCGCCGTGTCCACGCGCGCGCAATGAGGGCGTGTTGAGAGCGCGAGGCCGGCGCGATCCGCGCGCGCCCTGTTTGAACAGTCATCGCTTCGGCGTCACGCGGCGCTGCGCCACGCTTGCTGTTTGGCCAAGGCTAAGGTACAAACAAGTTGGAACCCGACCGCAGGCCGCAGCAGTACGTTCGCGTATGAAGTTCTATTCAAAGTCAGTGACACGAAGTCAGGCGATATGTCGTCGCACGGCAGGTCGCGCCGCGCGACCGCGGCGCTGCGCCACGCTTGCTGTTTGGCCAAGGCTTTATAGTACAAGCAGTGACAGTGGTTAACATTAAAGGCCTACAATATCGTTGTTTGGTGATAAAATGCCTTAGTTATAATATTCGATTGTTTGGTTGAGTTAAACATAATACCGTGATCGATTTAACAATACATACTTGTATGGAAAAAACAAACTTATAAAAACTAACTACGCCATTTCGTTTCCTTAATCGTACCTAACTGTATGCTAATATTAACGGAAATAAAAAAACATGGTGTTAATCCTTACTATCATTAGTTTTTAGGATTCCGTAGCCAAAATGGCAAAAACGGAAACCTTATAGTTTCGTCATGTCCGTAGTTCGTCCGTATGCCATGGCCATTTTTTATTTGGAGACTATAACTAATATTGATGAAATTATAACAGAAGGTGTATTTTGTATACCCCTACTTAGTATTGTAGTAAAATTGCTGAAAAGATTTTTTTAGGGGGGGAGCCACAAGGGGTTTTCCATACATATAACAATTTTTTTTTACCAAAAATCATCATGTTGCACATCAATCGATAGGACTTTAAAAATAACATTGAGGTTTGTTTTATCATTTTTTGATTAAGTGGATATTTTCAGAAATAATCACCCTACTCAGTGGACGAAAACTAGCAGAGCCCAGGACGGAAAACTGACATTTATGGACGAAAACTAACGAATACCCCACTTTTTCAAATAATATTTTTTATACAAAATCTCGCAAGTATGGATAATTATCGCGTAATATTATCATAAACTAGACTATATAAGCTATAAAATGAAATATAATACATTTAAGTAAGGGTACTTTAAGATATTCTTTTTGCATCACAAAGCTGGCAAAATCGATAAGTGGACGAAAAGGAGCACAATTACCCTAACTAACGAAAATAACGAACTAAGCAGTTTTATCAAAGTTCTATTACCAGATACCTCTAGTAATATTGGTAGAGCAAACATAAGTAAACAAAAGTAAACGTTCGGCTCCACTAACATAACTAAAAATATTGCTACATTTATCATGACAATTTCTAAAACGGATCGTAACTAATTAGGTATCACCATTATCCATAACGATCGTCGGGTAGATCACATTCTATATCGTAACCGGAGAACCAACACAATATGCGAAGATCCCGACTTGAAATCGGAGCTTAAGATAATGCTGTCATAAGATTTACCTTGAATATGAGCTATTTGCAAAGCTTAGCCGGGTCTTGGTCTTAGATAACACTAAATCTTCATAAAGAGCGTGTACAAGCGATTATGAACGGCATTCTAGTTTAGCTTGACCAAGGATATTAAATCCTATGGATATATCTTTATCTGTTTGAAGAAGCTTTTTCTTTTCAGGATGATTCTCTTGAAAGTATCACAACAACTATTTCCAAGCGATAATTTACAACTATTTTAAAAGAAGCATCCGCCAAAGAGACTGTAATTCTAACTATCTTCTACAACCAGGTAAAGGACATGAAAACTCCATGGGTGTTAATCTCTATTGTTTTGATAGACATGAATATAGTACAGATGTAGTGCTTAACGTATTTTCATCGGGGAAACTCGGATCACAATGGAAATACCTACAGTCAAAGATACTAGTGTCAAAGGTATTAAATAATTGACATTGTCGTTCATTAATATGGAACATATGTATATATGTAACGCTACAACACGGTAACTATCACCATTTGACTCAACAAGATTTGAAACTCTCTAAAATATAGCGTTAATTGTAAACTAATTTTCCACACGCAAATATAAAGTTTAAAGTTTACGGAATGAAGACGAGTTAACCAAAACGCCTCCAATGTATCTTTTAACAGTAATAATTATGTAATCCAAGGATGCGTTTCCATTAAAGCTACTAAAGCTAGCGATTGACAACGTCCTATCATGTTGACAATGGACCAATAAATGTATCGGATGCCCTAACGGTGCAACGGATACTTAGATAAGGCTAGACGACATAGAATACTACACAACAACTCCTTTCCTTACAAAAAACCTGTTCCCTTTTTTACCTCTTTAAGGGATCATATCCATGATAAGCTTTATGTTCTTCCACAGGAATTAGACTTTCTCCATACCTAATATCATCTAAATCGATTCTGCGTGAAATGGTAATAGACAGACAGGCAGAGTTACTTTAGTACTTATATATAAAAATTTAATATTAGTAGGGATAGGACTTGTATATATGTAGTGTAAGTGTAAATGTAACATCTCTTTAAGAACCCCGAATTACACCGATATAATAAATAATAAATAAATAAATATTATCGGACAATATTACACAAATCAACCTAGTACCAGAGTAAGCTTAATAATGCTTGTGTTGTGGGTACTAGACGACGATATATAACAGATAGATATAGATAAACATTTAAATACATAGAAAACATCCATAAGTCAGGAACAAGTAAGTATCCGTGAAAAACATACAAATAAATGCCCTGACCAGGATTCGAGCCCGGGACCTCCTGTTTCATAGGCAGGGTACCCACTAGGCTAGGAGGCCGCTCATAATGCCGTTTTAATTTCTCCCTCTGTCACCTAGTTCTTCCCTTTCACACGTAAACTTTGTCTAGGGTTTTTTTGGCCAAGACATATTTAATATTCTTCGTCCGTGTGCCCTTTTAGTTTTAGTTAGATTCAAGTAAGTCAAACGATGACGTAAACCCATGCAATTATATGCATGCCTGAAAGGCTATGTGCAAAAATATCAGTAAATACATATCATGAAATGTGAATGGCTATGTAAACTATCGCGCTGTTGAATATTTCAAACAAATGCTATTTACATTTGTTTTGTATGCTGCAATTTTGCAGAGAGCGAAATCTTGTTTCAAACTTCATTTACATAGGGTATAAATATAAAACAACAGTAAGTACATGCTTTTTATGGCTAATCTAGATTCGAGATGTAAAGTCAGAATATTTGCCTTTTGTTATTTACGATACGATAACAAGTGGTTACAAAAAACCTTTAAAGTAATAGGGAAGATGCAGCTATAATTTTTACCATTATTTTGTGATCAAAATGTTGAAAAAACATAAAAGAATAGCTATTGCAACGTTTTTACTTTAGTTTATACTAATTTCAAGTAGTAATTAAGATTTGAAGTAATGTGAAAGGGAACGTATTTTAATCCACCAATCAGCCTCTGGTGACGTCACTCCTGTTATGACAACTAATGGGGTTGGCAACTTTCTATGGGATTTGGCTTAAAAGGCTAGCATCCAGGTCAAAAAATTAAAAAAACAACAAGAATTTGACACTATGAACGAACAAATATGGCGAGTGACACACATGAGCAGTGCCCGGAATTAGGTGAGCTAAAATACCTAAAGTTCGCGAGAGGACATAATATAGAGTGGTTACCCGGAATCCAAATAAAATATTATTTTCATCCGGTTGTAACCACTCTATATTATGTCCTCTCGCGAACTTTAGGTATTTTAGCTCACCTTATTCCGGGCACTGCACATGAGTGACGTCGCAGAAACTGTAGATCCGTTTAGGCCATAGATATAAAATGGCGCTTGTCGCTAAAAGATAAACGAAGTGCGCAAAAGAGAAACCAACACGTATATGAACATTCCACGAGTGCAAAAGAGACACACGAACATTTTGAAGGAGTGACAGCTTTTGAATTTGGGTACTTAGCTTACGTACCCAAGTCGTGACAGCTCATATTTTAGCGTGGAAAATATAAAACAATCGTGAATAAAATAACTTGGGATGAAAAAGGAGAAACATGGTGTCGTGTTATGATCCAGATTGGACTATTACTCATAGGAAACCCCAAGTAATTACTCATTTCACAGGTTTACATGATATTCCGATCGATGTCTTTGAAACAATATTTTGTCAAATTAGCAAAATAAATCGTGTAAGTATTTACTAGATACAATTAATTATTAGTGTTTCGTATACTGTGTGCTAATATTTTATCATAATAGTTAATATTCATGATTATTTTGTGTAAAAACCGAAACATTTATTCTACGCTAAGGCTTGACAAAACGTTTTAGGGACTTATATCGATAACTGTTCGATATGAAAATTATAATTATTGCTTCAAAAAAATCCAATGAATAAATTAATCTTATATTCACATTACGTCATTAAGGTTCTTATTATATCCGGTTTTAAACGGGTTTTTTTTTATTAAAGATTTTTTTACCTTGCTTGTATTATTTCATTCAAATATGGCGCTCAACACATTTAGCGGAATTCGCTACCATAGTCAAAAAGCAGCCGAAAACGGAAATCGGGCTGATTATTGTATATGGTCTCCATACAAAAATTCAGCTCCCGTAAAGAAAGGAGATCGTCAATTTTTGTTAGGTGATCTGGCCCAGATTATTTAGGACCGTTTAGGAATGGTTCTTACCTTTGAAGAATCGTCATAATTTTTAGATCAGGATGGTGGTAAAAATATTGCGAAATGTAATGGGAAAATTGAAAAATCATTCATTTAAAACTTGAATCTGACAAAGACAGTATTTGAAAGCGTGCTTGCCTATGATTTATATATTAATGTAAAAAAGTACCGATTTTTTAAAGATAATGTACAAAAGCGGACTTGAAAACAAAACGGGAATCATGATGAAATAATAAAGAGTCATATTTTGATCGTATTTATAGTTCTTGTATTTCAGTAAACAAAGACGGCTGTCAAACCATAGTTGATACTATTAACTGAATATTCCTAGCACCTATTGCGAAGGGATAAGGTTTACCACCGTTAAGTGCGATAGCACTAGTATCTGACATTGCAAAATTGAAAAAAAGATGCGTTTCGTTATCGAAGGAGCATGATATTATGCCATTATGAAACCCACTTTTAATATTCAAACTTCGATCAAAATGCAAAAATACGCATTTTCAATCTTTAGGAGTTTTAATATAGTCGATTTCTAATTTAAACTTTCGTATTCGTAGGCTTAGATACTATTTTAATATTACAATGTTCTAACTTACCGAACAGTATCAAAACGCAGATTATGTAACGGTATACATTGACAGTGTCAAACCAAAAAACAATCCCGTTTCAGGCCAGGGTGAAGTTAAACTTTATGTCAATGCCATAAGGACGTTAACGACTTGTCTTGCTGTATTTTAATCGCGGAAAAATCAACATAATGTTTATTTATTTAGTATTTCTAATTCCCGTTTCATTTTATTGCAATATTTTGTCTACTATAGTAATAAAATGAGTATTTATTTTACATTGCAGTACAAACTGTATACGGTTTATATCAGGTGGCCCAGAATTGACGATCTCCTTTCCCACTTTTATGCTGCGGCTGATTTTTATTTATGATAGCTGGATTCCGCTCAAGTGTGTGTGTCAATTCCGCGCCTAAAAGCGACTAGTCAAACGATTAGAACGAGATAGAAATATAGTTGGAATGAGAGGTCAGCTGTCAAAATGGTCGTGCGATCAATCGAATGCGCATTCGACCGGCGACTTGAAATTCCGTTTTCCGTTATAGGGAATAGTCTTGTTTATTTAATATTTTTAATTTAATAATAAATTATTTTGTTTATTTAAAAAAAATTTAATACTAAAGAGTATAATTTGCTTAGAAAAAACATACTAGTTATTAACTAATTAGGTAATGTAATAATATTAGTCGAAAATGTGCGTGAAATTAAACGTCAAGTTGGTAGTGGGGATGTCAACTGACGTCACAGTTAACTACTTTGACTAGTCGCTTACGTCTGTAGAGGCCTTTAGACCGTATCGATAAGAAAGTCAAATACCGATAGATAATTAACCTGTTGTATTTGGCATCACTATTTTACGCTCACATAGACAATTTAGACACAGACATGGATTTCATTTTTTTGCCACACTTTTGATAGTTTACAAGCATTCTTTGTCATCCCATTTCTCTGGTTTAGGCGCGAAAATTTATATTGTCAGTTTGTAACAGCAATTTTTGACTATAAATTATAGTATTTTCATTTTTTAATACACTCGTGGTCTATTCTACGTGCAATTATTTCAAATGAAAATAGTGCATCTTGCCTATTGTACTCACTGCACTGCACTGCACTCACGGCACTGTATATGTATATATTCATATTCATTTTTATATTTATTTATATATTTATTTTGTTTAAGTGTATTGAATCTTAATGTGGTTATTTATTTATTTATTAGGATATGGTTTTGTGATATTAAGTTTTTTTTCCGCTTTTCTTCACTGTTTTGCAACACCTACTGAATTAGTTTATTTAACACAATTCCACTACCTAAAGGTTGTCTGAGAGAAATCGCTTTTTAGCGATAAGACCGCCTGTTGTTTACCTCTATTATGACTTTATGCATTTTCTGTACTGGTTTTATTTTTGAGGTGTTCAATAAAGAGTATTTGTATTGTATTGTACTCCACAGTCAGTATCAGAAGTTGTATAAGTAACTTACTTGTGTAGATATTTAATTTTTTTGCTATTTTAACCATAGCTGTTTCCGCAGCTAACTGTAGGTACTATTTTATTGTACACTACCGAAGTTTTAAGTTTGATTAGTAACTAATGTAACTATCGACAGACCATACGTAGATTTGGTATTCTAAACAACATAACACTGCTTTTATGTCACAACTCACGTTACAACAAAATATTCCAATCCTTACAAGCTTATGAATTATTATATGTAGGTAGTTATGTTAGTTGACACTTCTGTTCTGTCATCATCATCATAAAAAACGAATAGCAATGATTTCAAGCCTACATTGGACGTCATACACGTTAATTTGTAAAAATCTTTAACACCAGTTATACATAGCCAGCAAAATGTAAAGATTTTCGACTCTATCTCAAAGGATTACAGTTATTTATAACCTTTTTTGCAAGCGTTGTTCATCCATACTGTCTGTGTCTACTCACCAATTTTGAACTTTATTGCAATGCCATAAAGGCTACTTATGGTCAATGAAGCGTGCTGTCAGTACATAAGACTATTGGTTAGTGTAACTCCCGAATTGTTTTCCATACAATTAACACGGACGATGACTTTCGGTTTCGTACGTCAATTGTCACTTACGTAGGCCGGTTCTCTTCCTGGTGTTATGTACGTTACTAATGTAACCTTCGGGGTACTATTTATGTCCAGAAGATTTCACTTCATCACAGAAAAATTAACTGAATACACCAGAAAAAAATTGCAGTTTACTGTGCTCTCCATCTTTTAGCTTGCATTACGTAGATGTACCCGGGCGATCAAGATTTTTGCAAGCGTCTGACCACGCGTTTATCTCAATGTGTACAGCGCATGTTTAGATATTTCTGAGCACCTTTAGCACTCTGGTATACTCGTATTTGATGGCGACTTTTAATATTCGCGTTCACAATTGTTTTGGACCCGGGGTATGTCCTTAAACTACGTCCGGACTTGGTTTGGACCCGGGGTATGTCCTTAAACTACGTCCGGACTTGGGTATGTCCTTAAACTACGCCAAAAAGAGAGGTATGGGCACTGCGAATGGCATCTCGCTAAGTGTGGTAGGGCACGTTCAGCGAATGTCATCGCTCAAATCTGGAGCAGAGCCCGACTGGGGAAGTACCTCCACCTTACAGAAAACCACAGCCAAATAGCACTAGACCCTACTCATAGTGTTGTGTTCCTGCTGGTGAGTAAGGTTGCCAAAGAGCTCAAAGAGGACCCAGTGTGTTGACGATGAGGGACCTTCTTGTTCCTTTAGCCGTCAACACAGTGAATCCTCCTTTTTGTAAAGGGTCGGCAACGCGCATGTGACTCCTTTGGAGATGCAGGCGTCCATAGGTTACGGTAGCTGCTTACCATCAGGCGGGCCGTATGCTTGTTTGCCACCGTCGTAGTATTAAAAAAAAAAAAAAAAACAATTTATTCCTGACAATAATGACATCGTCCTACCGCCGGCCAAATACCTCTCCTATTCTTCTCCACTTCTTTGTACTCAGCAAAGTCCTGTCAATCTCTCTGAAACGTATATATAAGTCGTCCTTTTATCTCTTCCTCGGATTTATCTCTCTGGACAAAAATAAAACCAGACAAAACCATTCTCCTTTGCATAGATACTAGTACAGTTTGATAAATCGCAGGCGACAACAAAACAAATTTACACTTTTGTTTACCAGGTAATAACTTGAGCAACGTATAATATTGTTTTACGTCACGGAAAACTATCGCTACAAATCTTATTTTTCGATTTACATACACGTACGCAACAACTAGTAGGCACTATAGTGAAAGAAAAGCGTTCTTGCTTGGTAAAAATCTGGTTTTTCAAGTATGACAGATGATGGTGTCAAGCTTAGGCGTATTTTTCGTTACAGTCTTAAAACTAATAAACTGCGAAACTACATAGGTACTATAACACAAAATTATCATGCTAATACACTTGACTGCCTATTATCCGTCAGCTCGCAAAATCTCAAGCACTCATGACACACAATCGCCCATCGCCACGCCAGCAGGTTTCACTCTGGTGCTGATACCAGGAGCGCATTCAGTAGGTCTAGGGCACGACGTATAGGAGAGTTCGACTTATGTTAGTCCAAAAAAAAACAACTTCTTGGATGGGGACGGGACTAGAAGGCAAACGCGGTTGCTGGGCAGAAGGTACAGTCAAATCGAGTAACTAATACATACAAGACCGAGAACGGTGGAAGCGATTGAGAGGTTCACGACCCAATAGACGTCTTTAGCATACAAGTGGTTACGAAATAAAAAGTAATTTTTATAAGTCTACCACTCTACCACAGACTATGGATTACAATGGCAGCAAACTACTTAATATAGTTGTCACAGTTCTATAAATTAAGCTTAAGATGATAACAGTTACGCCAAACATGGTCGTTGCAAACCTTTCTTTACATACAAAAATCGACATAAACAAAACAAATTATTCTGGTAGGTTAGAACAAAGGACCGACGTAAACGAACTGACCGGTCAATGTTTGAACGAAACTGCAATGTTATGACTACAACCATTAAACAAGGGAGATTAGATATCAGTTTCCGAAAATACACCATTTTCGCAATATAACTGTCTCGCTGGCCGAGTCGTAGCTAACTTACAGACCCATAGCTAGGTGGGTTTTATAGGGCAAAAATCTCAATGCCCTACATTGAAATACCATAAACGATAACAACAAAAGTATAATGCATCCAGCTGAGTTAGCCCACTTAAATTCATATCTGGCTTATGGAGCCTGAAGAGCAACCGCGAAAATCTAAGTTGTAAAATTGACAATTTGCCTCTATCACTCTTGCATATTGCATCAATAGAAAGGGAAATAAAAGAACAAAAGGCTGAAGTGGTTCACGGTTCTACGCCTGTTTTCACTCGTTGGCCAGTCAGCGTCGCAAAGCTTGTGTTCATGAGGACGTTTGTGCCAGCTACATTATGCAAAGACTAAGTATTTCTGGTAAAAATGCATGACTTTGTATTTTTTGTCAGTAATTTTATACCTTAGGCCAATGTTCAAGGGCTCTAGCAAAGGGTTAAGTTAAATGGAACCCTTAAACTCAAATGCATGTTGTTTACCAATTATAAAAGCCCAAGGTAGTTCATTGTTATTTGTAGTTATTTGTTATCCTTGCTTGTTCTTCCCACGATTAATTTTAGATAATGCGGTAAAATAAAAATAAATAATGAAGCTATTTACGGAGCAAATTTCTCATTAATGAGGACAATAGTAGTTGATAAAATAAACTTGGAACAATGGAAAGGAGAGTCAAGCTTGATACTTAACACTTTCGCAACCAAGAACCCGCCTGGTAGGCACTCGTAATGTTTGCTCAGATGCCAGGCGCGCGGCGTGCAGCATTCCGTTGCACTTGTTAGCCCGGCTGGCGGGTTCTGTCGGTTTCTGGGGTATTGTTCAAAATTTTGCCTGGTTGCGAAAGTGTTAAATACATCGAACTTATATCAAGCGTGTGTTCACCGCAAATGCATGTCACTTCACATAAGGTCAGTTGGGTCAAGTGCGCCCATAGGGGCAACTGAGATAAAACAGCAAACAAAGGGTTAGACGCCCATCCCTTGTAAACAACCTTTCCTATATTCTAATATGCTGTTACCTATAACTTCAGTAATGGAGAGGCACCTGAAGAAGGAGAATATGCTGTTAGATGCCACTTGAGAAAACCAGGGAGCTCTTTTCACAGCTGCACAGTGCGCGATCATTTACAAAAATTGATACTCAAAATGTGTATCACAAATGGCTCTACGCAATTCACAAATCGTAAACTACGTCATATCACATTACTGAGATGACAAGCAATTGTACTACATAAAGATATGTCGACATTGTATGAGTAGCGTTTATGGGTGTGTCTGCATTTAGCCAATTGGCTTGCTGGAAACAGACTACGTTTTTATTGAGGTTAACTCATGTTTGCTGCTATTTCGATAAGTAATAAATAATAAAGTTTGCTGAGTAGGTATGGGACTCGCGCCTTGCGAAATTTTGCTGATGAAAAAAATATGAAAACTGGAGCAAATAAACAATTATTAAATATGATATAAAAGAATATACCGAGGTAATTTCCGAGTAGTGTATACATGATTGAGTTTTTTTTTATTTTTTATTTATTTATTTAATCTTTATTGCACAAAAAGAAAACTTATCGTACAAAAGGCGAACTTAATGCCATGAGGCATTCTCTACCAGTCAACCTTAGGGCCAAGCAGAAAGATTGTAGGCGGTGCTTCTAACTATACAGAAAACAAATTATATGACAGAAGCATAAAACTTTAAAAAGATGCGAAACTACATCCTTAATTCTTACACATAAACTACATAATTCTAATATACATAAAATACATAAATCAATACATACATACATAGATACATATATATACATACATACATACGACCATACATATATAAATACATATCCGAAGAATCTTGTTAGAGAAGATACTTAGAATTTCTTTGATCCACCAGCAAAGAAATCACGCACAGATTTTTTAAAAGCGTACTTGCTCGGTGCTTTTCTAATTTTAGGGGGAAGACTGTTCCAGAGACGAGCTGCTCGAATGGTAAATGAATTGGACATGAAACCAGACCGATGAAGAGGGATGGAGAGAGACAGATTGCCCGAAGAGCGAAGTTGACGATCGCGAGAGACACCATAAAACTGAAGGGAGGTTTTAAGATACTCAGGGGCTTGCGAATCATTGAGTATTGAGTAGAGAGTACATAGCAAGCGGATATTTCGCCGCTGCCGAATGGGAAACCAACCAAGTTGCGCGCGAAACTCTGACACGTGGTCGTATTTACGGAGGCAGAAAATAAACCTGATGCAATTATTAAGGAGTCGATCCAGTTTGTCAAGGTGCTCTTCATTCAAATCGGGATAGCACACATCACCATAGTCTATAATTGGCAATATCAACGCGTTAACTAACAAGACCTTAGTTTTAATGGGCAAGAAGTGCCTGAGCTTGTTTAGTGAGTGAAGTGACCATGTGACCTTCCGACTGATCTCAGCAATTTGTGGTCTCCAGCTCAAGGTGCAGTCCAAGTGCACACCCAAGTCCTTGACACTCTGACTAAAAGGAATGGGAATTCCGTTAAAATGCACAGGCCCAATAGTGTTAAAGTCAAGCTTGACAAGTTGTTTGGAGCTTCCAATGACAATGGCCTGACACTTTGTAGGGTTAACAAATAAGCCGAACTTTTCGGACCACTGTTGTATGTGCGTGAGATCTCTGTTCAACTTGTCAATGGTGGTTAATATGTCTGTCACTTTGCACTGGTCGTAAAGTTGTAGATCATCCGCATACAGATGGTGAGCGCAGCGAAAGTCAGGAGTTATAAAGTTAATAAAGATGGAAAAGAGAAGAGGAGAAAGGATACCTCCTTGAGGTACGCCAGTGACTAGGTCGCACCAGTCCGATAGGGACCGGTCGACACGCACCGCTTGCTGACGGCCCTCAAGGTAAGCATGGAACCAGTTGAGCGCTGACTGCGATACATTTAGATGCTTAAGCAAGGCAAGGAGAATGTCGTGGTCTACTGTATTAAACGCGTTAGAAAAGTCAATTAATACCAGTACTGTGACCATCTGACTCTCCATGCCACGCCTAATATCGTCCGTCACTTTAATTAATGCAGTACAGGTGCTATGACCAGGTCGAAAACCGGACTGAACGGGGCTCAGCAATTTATTTACCTGAATATAGTGAGAGAACTGTTTGTGTGCCACCGCTTCAGCAATCTTCGACAGGAAAGGTAAAATTGATATGGGCCGGAAATTACTGGGTGACAAGGGATTACTGATTTTTGGGAGAGGAATGACATAAGCTTTTCTCCAAAGAGCAGGAAATTCGCCATTAATCAGAGAGAAGTTGACGATATGAGTGATTACAGGAAGCACACACTCCAAGACCGAGACTATCATGTAACGACTCACATCGTCGCAACCGACGGCTTTCGATTTAATGGCTTGAATAATCTTTTTTACGTCTGTCTGAGATGTCGGGTGGTAAGAAAAAGATTCTGTCAAGGAAGAGGGTAGAGACGAAATAATACAGAGGGTAATGACTTTTACTTGATCAGTGACGGAGAGAGCAGAGGAAAAATATCTGTTGAGATCATTTAGTGAAAAGGACGAGCTATCATATCCATTCACTTGTTTACCCAGACCCAACGACTTCAGGAACTTCCAGACGTCGGCCATGGAAGAGGATGCAACATTTTGATGAATGAATCGACGTTTAGCTGCGCGCACCATCTGATTGCATCGATTTCGTGCTATCTTGAAATGCTTCCAGTTCTCGTCGGTGCGGTCTCGCTTATAAAGTCGGAAAGCTCGGTCCCTTCTTCTCATGGCCATGCGCACTCCCGCAGTTATCCAGGGCGCCGGGGGACGCTTCACACGAACAGTGCGTACGGGTGCGTGTTTGTCAAAAAGCCCTAACAAGGACGCATTAAACAGAGATACCTTGGTATCTACCGAGGAGGCAGTGATCACGGGTGACCAGTCAATGGCCGCTGCGTCGCTTAAAAGAGAGTCAGTGTCCACCTTAGCAAAGCTGCGCATGGTTACTAGAGCAGGTCTGCTTTTTGGGGGTTTAAGTTTGTAGCAAGCATAAATAAGGTCATGGTGGGAGAAACACGGGGCCAAAAGCTGACCATGCTTTACTACAAGATCGGGGGATGATGAAAGAATGACATCTAGATACGTGTCCGCACTGGCGGTATGGTGCGTCGGAGCAAGAGGGAGGAGAGATATGTTAACAGACTGAAGTAACGATGTCAGCCTGCGGCTACGGGGCGAGTCTTTACAAAGGTCTGTGTTAAGATCTCCCATTACCAGGTGATGTGTGTAGTCCGTACTGACTGACTCCAGAACTTGTTCCAGGTCCGAGAAATAGTCAATTGAGGGAGGACAATAAACAACGCCAAGAACCGCCTTGACTCCTTTAACATTTACCTCTAGGAAAACCCATTCCGCAGAACTAGAGTACTGAGACTGTGTGGAATTCAATAACTTGTACGGAATGGAGCTCCTGAGGTAAATAGCCACGCCTCCGCCACCCTTCCCAGTACGATCATTCCTTATTAAGACATATCCGGGCAGAGCATATGAAGTTGAATTTAGAGAAGGTTTTAGCCAACTCTCTGACACCAGGATTGCATGGATAAGATCAGTTTGGAACGTATCAACAAGGTCACTGTAATGGGACGGTATACTTTGAGCGTTTATGTGGCAAACATTAAAACAGGAAGAATTGAGTTCGCGCGCTAAAATTGAATTTAAGCTGTGTGAAGTGTTGAATGAGCTAATAGACAAAAAAGCTGAACTATCATTGCTGGCGGAGTAAAAAGTATCATCATCGGACATAAATTATGGATAATTAACTAATATATATATATAATATACTAAGCACAAATATTTAATACTATGAGCAATATGATTTTACATTGATAATCAGCGCAAAAAGCCATACAAATCTGCGTATCCTGCCGGTTTACCTTAAGAGATTACAAACAAACAAATTCTTATACAAAACGAATGTGTTCCAAAAATGTAATGGTAAAATAAAAATAGGTGATATTAAACGAAGCTCAAACAGTCTAAGTTGACACTCGTCTAACTGTCATTTGTGACAGCTATGACATCGAGTTGCACAGTTCAATAAAGTGGGTAAGAGAATATAAAACTGAGAAAGTCTGTATAGCTTGTACTACAATATGAGAACTGCCGAACCATTAAAGAATAAGGAACCGAACTTGTGTTGCTTGAGTTAGGCTATTTTAACAATGCTGTCTTTTTGTGATGTTGCTGGAAACATATTTTACCGACATGCGCGAAGAAAATAGCATTATAAAATCAATTCTAAATCAAACTATTTGACAGAAATGTATTTTTTTTTCTGATTAACCGGCTAAGCCATAAAATGAATAGTTGCCAACCATCTGTCAGTACTACGGAATTCTACCTGCACATCGAAGGCCGCAAAAATATGTGACACGCCCTAATGGCAACAAATAATATTGAGTCAGATATTTTTGCACTTCGTTGTGCGAGTGCGAGATATTATAATATCATTGCAGGTGGCGAAAGTCATCAATGAGTCTTTGTAATCAAAATGATTCCATGACACATTAAATTATTTAGCTGTACTTGAGTGCAATATGAACGAATGATCATATAACCACAAATATGTATCAATTATAACAAAGCAACAAAGGTTAGTTGTACTTACTTGTACTTTTCAAACCTTAAGGTATCTTACCTACTTTTCCCCTCCGCCTTTCCCTACTACGGAATGGATACCGTATATGGGTCAATCAACTATTCTATGTCAGCAAAATTTCGCATACTTCGACTAATAGTGATAAAAATAAATTATGCTGATTATATTTAACCAAGTTATACACTTTACATAAAAGACAGATAAACATGCTACGAATTTCAATCTGTTCTATTACAATTTAATACTTTATATCTTCGTTAAGGCCAGTGACCCAGTGGACATAGCTGTCCCTCACTTTTGTATGAAAATAATGGCTCTTCCGCTGGGTCACCCATTTTTTTTATGAATAATGTGTTGTTATTGTATATTTTCCTGATCTGGTATGTGTGTAAAGGATCTTAATTCATGTTGACAATGTTTAAACCCACAAAAGTTAAACTAATGATGAATAAGGGCAATTCTCGCAAAAAACAAGAAAAAGTTTATTGGGTGTAAGGCTTGTTAGCTACAACATACAAAAAATAGTTCCCATTTATCTCCATAACTGCTAGATTGATTCGATTCAGGGTTTTCGGCTGCCCGTAAATAAACCAACAATGGATGTTAGCTATCTGATACAAAACTTTTCCTAAAGTTAATATAAACACGACAACAGAGCTGAATCGACTTATGCATAAATATAATATGAAGACATCAACAAAGAGTACTCCAAGAAAATGAAAACCACAATTATACCTTTCACAAAAAGTCAAAAATTATAATTTCACGACATTCAAAACTGAGCCTTATTAACGCTCCTTAGAAATCAAATTCACTTGTTTCTAATTGGGACAAACTTCCTTTTGCGATGTAAATGTTGTACAAAGATTGGAAGTCCTCCAAGCCCAGCTGAATCACTGAAATAAAGGGACAAAGAAATTGAGAACGAAGTCCTGATCTTTAAATGTAAATTCGACTTTGTATATACATATAATTTTTCACACCACCCTCGGGTAAGGTCTTTTTCTTCCCTTTCTCTAAAAGGGATCAAAAACTTCTTCCATAGGCATCAGATACGACCTTTTGGCATTAGTTGGGTTCTTATTCCATTGAAGCTACGGAACCCTCCATTATGCGTGGTCCGACACGTACTTGGCCGGTTTTTTATCGTTCCTGAAATGCCAATCACCTTTTTAAATTATCCACGTTACGTTACGTCATTCGTGGTGCTGACAAATCCATCATAAGCTTGCTGCGTTCAAATTTCATACTATTTAACCGCCAACTGTGAAATATCCTGTCCCATGGACGCTATGCGGGCGCCACAGTCGCAGATAAAGCATTATTTAAAAACACAAGCACTTAGTCGACATTTTAGACTCGCCATTTTCTAGTTCTAGCCCAAGGAGTATGTAATACTGGACTGAAATGTTTATACAAAACCATATTCCCTTCATTCAAGCGAACGCACTAGCTCCACCTATCGCGTCATAAACACAATAGGTCTGTTCATGTATTTTATTCCACGAATGAGGTTTTGTTTTTTTTTAATACCACGACGGTGGCAAACAAACATACGGCCCGAATAATGGTAAGCATTTACCGTAGCCCATGGACGTCTACAATCCCAGAGGATTCACATGCGCGTTGCCTAACCTAACCACCATATTTCTTTTTTTTTCACCAAGTGGTAGCACCGTGGCGAGAGGTCAAAGCTGTCATAATCTACCAATTGGCTACTTTCCTAGCTGACGGACTAAAAAGAAATATTTAGTCCGTCAGTTAGATTATCAAAAAATATTGGACATGTATTTTTTATTTTTTCAATCAAACAAAAATTGGTGAAGATATAGCCCGTTAAAGTTCCGCGTGACGTCACATTTTAGTATAATGTGACGTCACGCGGAACTTTAACGGGCTATATCTTCACCAATTTTTGTTTGATTGACAAAATAAAAAATACGTGTCCAATATTTTTTGATAATCTAACTGATGGACTAAATATAATTATATTTTTTTACCCAGGAAAGTAGCCAATTATGTAAAAAAATTTTTTGGTGGATTTTGACAGCTGCTGTCAAAAAGACCTCGTCACAGTGCCGCCACCTAGAGAAAACAACAATTCCGGAAACCATCATTGACGCTTTCAAAGCAACGCAACTTTCGTTCAATAGGTGGCGCTGCAGCACCTAATACAGTAAACAGTGGTATAGCCTGCGATTTTGCATAGACATTGGTAGTCTAGGTATTAAATGGTCCTGGTTCTAGTGTAGGCTAATCTTTGTCAAGTGATGCACTTTCCTTTACGTACGTGACTGTTTTTTCCTTAAGTTTAATGATGACAGGGAAAATTAGGTTTAATGAGTATCTAAAATTACACAATAAAAATATAAACAGAAAGAATAACGAATGAGAAGGTATTGCGGAGAGTAAATTAAAGAAGACCGCTTCTGAGAACTATTGAAGTTAGGTAAAGAAAAATGATTAGAAATTTGATACGACACGATCAATTCTTTTCGGAAGGGAGGATTGAATAAAAGGCAAACCTAGACGGAGTCACATCGATCAAGTGAAAGAAAAAGTGGGAGGGGAGCCGTATGTAACAAAAGGTCAAGGAGACCAGCTGGCACAGGATATACAGCTGGAAGATACACCACCAACAAGAGAATACGAAACTTTTGAGTTTAAATAATTTTAAACAAAAAAGAACCGACTTCACTTAGCATCCACCTTTCCAACAGAAAATGTTCGAGCTGCTGTAAAAAATACTCAAATCACTATAGGTGTGCCTATAATAGTTGAAGAGTTCCCTCGATTTCTCCAGGATCCCATAATCAGATCCTGACCTGGTTACAATGGGACCAACTGTGAAACTGTGTGTGTATACCCTTTCAAACTTTCAAAAAAAGAATTTTCCAAATCGGTCCAGCCGTCTTCGAATAATCGGTGAACATACATAAAAAAAAACAAAGATCCCGACGAATTGATAACCCCCTCCTTCGAAATCTTGAAGTGGGTTGAAAATATAGGTTAGTGTGCAAATCCAAAACGGGAGAATCTTTAAACAATGGTTAGCATCCTTGTGTCGTATTCCTCAGTACTGAGGGTCGTGACCTCCCTTCTTCATCACTTTTTCACGTGCGATCTTTCTCCACCTGTTTCTGTCACTGGCGGTGTGGATGGCGTGGTGCAAGGTCGAGTCGAGAGTGGTGCGAATCTGGTCAGACCAACGTATAGGGCTGCGTCCACGAGGTCTTTTCCCATCTACTTTGCCGGTCACGATGAGCTTCTCCAGGTTGCCACCATCTTTTCTTGCAACGTGACCGAAGTATTCTAGGACTCTGCGAAGACACTCGGATGATAGCCGCGAGGAGACTTTAAGTTCTCGCAATATGGAGACGTTAGTCCGAAATGCTGTCCAGGGGATACGGAGCATCTTTCTCCAGCACTACATCTCAAAGGCGTCAATGCGTTTGCGGTTGCAGCTTTCAGTGTCCAAGTCTCAGCGCCATACGAAAAGATCGAAAAGACTAGAGTCCGTACTAGCTTGGTTTGGTCTTGGTTTTAACGGAAATGTTGCGATCTCTCCATATTTTTCCTAGCTGAGACATTGCGCTTTTAGCCATGCCAATTCTCCTGCGCACTTCCTTCTCGCATGAACCATCGATATTGATGATGGAACCCAGGTAGATAAAGCTGTCCACCGTTTCAAGGGCCAACGCACCAGTGAGTTCCAATTTCCCAGATCTATCTACCACCATGACCTTGGTTTTAGACCTGTTTATGGAAAGTCCCATCCCCTCACTA